>OY987216.1:1091264-2355902 GCA_963920805.1 Primula vulgaris | reverse complement strand
GTTTCTGTTATCTGGAGAACTTTTTGACAGAAGATGAATTCACATGATGATCTGTTTCGAGGAGAGGTAAGTACTTTTATTATTGCTTTTAGATGGAGATAAAAAAGTTACATTTCCTTTTCGTCGTTTTTAAACTTTAAGCATTTATAGCTGGAAACATGGTTAATTCCAGTAGACGAGACAGCGAAAATAAATTATCTATTTGTTGTGGTGTTGAAATCCTGGTTACATGATTGGTTAAAACTTGTATATGTATATGTTTGTTAATGGTTATCTATATGTCTGTGTGTATTAGTAAAGGTAAAGTAGATATGAAATTGGTAAAGTACCTTTTGTCCCATTAGTACATTTTTTTTTGAGAAAAAAATATATAAAAAAAAGAGAGAGAAATTTTGATTTTTTTTACCCAAAAGGTATTTAGACGTATCCAGATTGGTCAAACCTTGAAATAGTCAACGATACTCCAAATCACATATCGGATACCGTATCTGTATCGTATCGGCGTATCCGTATCCGATACTCCAAAAAAATAAAAAATCGAAGTAACCGTGCTACATAGGTTGAAAGACTTTGATAATTTTTAGAGCGAGAGTTGTGATGGTTCTTCTTTAAGGTTAAGTTTAATTTTGTTTTATAAAAGCAGTGACAGAGAAAGAAAAGATGGGCGTGGATGAGAATTGTGAGGCTGTTGCTTTGCATGCAATGTTCAACTACCACTCTTTCTGTAAGAACAAACATGAATTTGATGGGGGCAGACTGTATTTTAGAACAAACAATACATTTTTTTCATAATTTCGGAAGGCTTTTGAGGGAAAAAAAACACAGCTCCACCGATACAAAAAGAAAAGAGAACAAAAATCTTCTGAGATTACTCACTTGAATTCACGGACTAAAAAGGATCCGTCACCTTTGCATGCAAAGCAACAGCCCTCACAATTCTCATCCACGCCCATCTTATCTTTCTCTGTCACTGCTTTTATAAAACAAAATTAAACTTAACCTTAAAGAAGAACCATCACAACTCTTGCTCTAAAAATTATCAAAGTCTTTCAACCTGTGTAGCACGGATACTTCGATTTTTTATTTTTTTGAAGTATCGGATACGGATACGCCGATACGATACGGATACGGTATCCGATATGTGATTTGGAGTATCGTTGACTATTTCGAGGTTTGACCAATCTGGATACGTCTAAATATGTTTTGGGTAAAAAAAAATCAAAATTTTTTTCTCTTTTTTTTTTTTATATTTTTTTCTCAAAAAAAAATGTACTAATGGGACAAAAGATAATTTACCAATTTCATATCTACTTTACCTTTACTAATACACACAGACATATAGATACCCATTAACAAACATATACATATACAAGTTTTAACCAATCATTTAACCCAGGATTTTAACAGCACAACAAATAGATAATTTATTTTCGCTGTCTCGTCTACTGGAATTAACCATGTTTCCAGCTATAAATGCTTAAAGTTTAAAAACGACGAAAAGGAAATGTAACTTTTTTATCTCCATCTAAAAGCAATAATAAAAGTACTTACCTCTCCTCGAAACCAGATCATCATGTGAATTCATCTTCTGTCAAAAAGTTCTCCAGATAACAGAAACTTTCTTCCTAGAGAAGTCAAAAAAATAAAAGTTCTACACTGATTATTCTAATTCAAACATTTACAATGCAATTCGGTAAAGACATACCAAGTAGAGATTAATTATGGGTCAACGCTAATATCTATGGGTCAAAGACTTTAATTATTGAAAGCTAATATTCGGTGAATCAAAGACATTTACACTGATTATTAATGAACGATAAAAAATGTCTATTCTGATAGAAAATTTTATTTCAGGTCAAAATGTCTATTCTGATAGAAAATTTTATTTCAGGTCAAAATGAATGGAGTGACAGAAGGATTATCAACAATATTTTGCATCGTACATCATGATATATCAATAATATATTTGAACTTTTGAGTAGCATGACTAAAATTGAGCAGTTTCATGGTTTTCTCCAGAGTGAAATATCCAATAATAAACAGCTAGATTACTTATTTTATATGTATAAAACTACTCCTACTAAAAACAACGTATGGAATCTAAACCCATAGATAAACTCTAACAGGCTAACGTACTGTAAATGGGAAAAAAAAAGTATCATTGAAAGATACAATTTATCCCCTTTAAGCAAATTAGCATTGTTAAGATACTTAACTAGGGATAGAAAAAACGTACCCATTATTTGTCTGGTAATTCACTTATTCGTTTCATAATACATGATGATCGGTTTCTTTGTCTTCATACTCTTCTGCTTCTTCCTCCCCATTAGCCTCTGGCATTTTAATTGAACCTTGCTCTGTTGAAAATGAACCCTTTTCAATTAGAAAAGAAAAAAAGTGAGAGACTGTCTAAATATCTATGTTTGTATGCATCACAGGTTTTCATCCATCTAAACCCTCCTCGATTAAAAGTAAATATATTTAAAATTACCATCTATGGAAATTAACTGACTAGGGTTGGTGAGTGATTTCTAGTTTTGATTACGGGAAACGGAATCGAAAAAATAACATGGAAAACGAAAACAGAAAATTGTTTAAACAGGAAACGACAATTCAATCGAATTAATAAAGAGACTTAAACAATAATAAGACATGGTAATTAAATAAGAACCTAGTGTAATTAATATCCATTAGTATTACGAAAACTCTTCATATATAACCGAATTACTAAACAAAAACATAAATGTGAGGTTTTCCGTCTCCGAATCGAATTTCTCGTTTCCAGGGACCTAGAGATGTTAGCACCTCAGCTGCATTTTTTTGTGCGCGCGCTAAATTATTTTTATCCCATCATAGTTTTTTGTTGTTGCAGAAATATATTTTTTTTCTTAATATTCGACAAAACGACATTTTTTTTTGTATAATTTTTTTTATTTTTTTTGCGACCCACTGTTTGCCGAGAGGGTCGTTCCCAATCTCAAATAAAATTCTACAGTTCAGAAATTGAAATTATTAATATATATAAGGGTATGAGCATCATTTAGTTACAATTATAATTCAACCCTAACTTAAATTCATACTCATCAAGCTCATGAAAACATGGTAACAAAGCACCTTTAATTTGTTACAAATCAAATATTGTATCTCAAAACAAACCACTCCTGCTAAATAAGAGTAACTAATAACCATTAACCTTATGAAAATTCAGAACCGAATTTACTAAACGAAAAAATAGATGTGAGATTTTCCATCTCTGGATTGAATTAATTTCTCGTATGCATCTTAAATAAAATTCTAATTACCTCATCATTTTTTTAAAAGAAGTGAATCAAAATTATAAGTAAACCCTAGCTTGAAATAACACTCATCAAGCTCATATAATTAACAACCCTCAATAGAATATAAAGGATGAAGATGTGATGTTTTTGTCTAGTTAAACCTATAAAAGCTAAATGAATTTGAAAATCCAATCGATATATGAAGATTGGTCAGAACGTACCTATAAGCTGGGGTAATTTTCTCAAATAAAAATTGAACTTTTATTGGCTAAAGTGATAGTTTTGTTTGTTTGTTTGTTTGGTCATTTGAAGGGTCTGTATTTAAAGATAGAGAATGTGTGAATTCCGTTACTAATGGACTAAAATTAAATGCAACGGATTACACAAACTTATATGTACAAATGTTGACCCCATTTATTAAAAAAATCAGTTTCAACTTCATTTCAAAATTATAAGGGGTACGGATCTTCTACATTTCAAAATTATTAAATATATTTGTGTTAAAAAGACGAAATGATTATGTATTTGTTATGCAATTACAATTACATATGCCAATACATACTTAGAGAAACCTACACACAATTTTATTTGAAATACATGTAAAAATTAGTGTGAAATAAACATTAATTAGAGCGTTATGAAAAATTCAAATTTATTATTTCCCTCACATACAATATTAATTATTCCTTAGATAATCAACATATATTTTTCCATCAAAAAGCGATTTCCTCAAAATGATTAACTAATATAGAATAAGATAAACCCAAAAATACAAGTATGAAATATATAAGTCACCTACTTAAATGTACATCCGGTCTTTTGACATGATTTTCAGTTTGGTTTAAAAGTGATGACAAAGAGATGTTGTAGGTAGGAAGGAGTTGAGAGATGAAGATTGAGTATCTGCTCACATTATACATAATAATTATAAAATTTAGATAATTAAAGAACGCATTTAATTCCTCCTATTTATTTCTGTTCTGACAGTGATCAGTTGCTGTTCAAAAAAAAACTTGTTGAGGATATGGAGAACGTTTGGATTCCAATTACCAAAAAAAAACACTGATATCACGTCTGATAGTGCTATCTTTTAAACGCATACTGTTTAATGGGTATTTATATGGAAGCTAGCAATTAACTCCATATAACTTCGTGTCTTCATATTTGTCTCGCCGTAATCAGTAATAATGTCCACCTCTAGGTGTCCTCACTTATTTTCGATTGATTCCACAAGCACGCAAGCCTATAGGAGGTAACTAGAATTTCCCCCGAAAAGATTCACACATTGCCATAGTTTCTCATTCTTTTCAATGGAATATTGCAATGCACCTACTCTCTGCTTAATCACACGTTGCCATAGTTTCTCATTCTTCCCAAGTCGAAAAAGAAATTGGAGAGAGAGAAGCGAGATAACTTTCATGGGGCGGGATTATTTCTATGCTCCGAAATCAATTTTCATGAAATTTCTGCTGAATTTACAGACCCTGAAGAGGCTAAGAAGGCATATATACATGCACTATATAATTCTGTCAAAGAGTAGTATGGTGTAATTAAACGCGCTGTACATGGAAAAGAAGGGTTGGAAGAATCAGTTCAATTGGTCTCATTATCGCAACCATGGTTTTAGGCTTTCAGCCTCTATCACTTGGTGTTTTCAAGAAAAAACCGGTTCATTCCGCTCAGTGTTTTCAAAATCTTCAAGTTATTGCTTTCTATAATCTCTTTTTTGTAGTGAATAATTTGTGTAGAGAAAATGTTGTTTAGCTAGCTTACCAAAGAAAATAATTTGTGTCGTTGTTTCAATAAATGAAACCATTTTATATACATAGTATTTTGATGGTTTTTATAATAAAGCCTAGAGTTGGAAGTAAGCATTCATGTCGAACATCACTTCTAGCTGACACGGAACACGGGTCCGACACGACTGAGGTAGATGAAATAACAGATCTTAATTTCAAATCATTGTCGTTATTAGCATGAGATGAATATTCAAACTTTGCTTTCCGATGATATAAATGAAATTAGCATGGCTAATTGACTATGATCATGATCATCCATCCAGAGGCACCATTCGAATTGCAGGTATGCATGGGAAGTTACATGCACGAACAGCTTGTATGTGGGACGTGGAATCAACCATTAAAAAAATCTAAGAACAATTAAGGAAAAATTCCGCGAAAAACTTTCACCTATATATCATAACTATATTTGCAGCGACTAATGAACGAGAGGAGTGGGAGCAGTACACGAAAAGGAGGACGACTAAACATGCATGTCTCAGGGCGGTTTTTATATAGTATAGATTTAATCAATTACATAAGCATCCATAAATATTTTAAACAGTTTAAAATTTAAATCGCAAAAAAGTAGTTTCTAGCAAGAAATAAACCAGCTAGTATACAACTCAAACATTCGAAAGGAAAACCATAAACCGCTAAAATCCATCAAATCTAACATGAAAAAAAAATTACATTATTTGATACAATCTAAATTTCATAATACTAAGTATTCTGAATTCCAACACCAAATTCCAGCTAGTACTGAACTTCTTGTTGGCACAGTGTACAAATTCACATCTACGTTTGTATAGCCTCTCTCTGAGAATCGCTTAATCTGTAAAGTTTGTTTAAACAGAACAATTGTAATAGTTCCGAAACAATTTCTCTCACCGCGTTTTATATCTGAAAGACTTATTGGTTGAGTCGATGCATTGTTGAACCAATCAGCAAGTGTGGGTATTTATTTCACAAAACAGTATTTGTTTACAGGGTGGTTCATATGTGGTGCCACATAATTAAACAAGAGTTGTTTTCAGTGAGTATTTTTTGGTGTATGTAGCATTACATTTTTTATTGATATTGTGAACTATGGCTGTGTGATCTATACGATGTTAGCATTTATTGATTACTGACTTTCTTGCTGCCATATATTCAAAGGCAGGAGTGTTATTTATCCCAACATTTACAGGTTGGATTTGCTGGCGACGATGCTCCAAGAACCGTCTTCCTGAGTATTGTCGGTAGACCTCGACCCACAGGTGTCATGGTTGGGATGGGTCGAAAGGATGCATAAGCATGGATGGTGCAAAGCAAAAAGTGAGAGACTCTTAAGTATCTATCTTTGTATGGATAAAAAATAAATATATTAATTTTTTAGGCTATACAAAAAAAAAATTACCCCTAAAAAATTACCATCTATGGAATTTAACTGACTAGGGCTAGTGAGTTATACCTAGTTTTGAGCTATAAAAAAAAACCGAAACAGGAATTTGATTGCAAAAACAGGAAACGACAGTTCGATAAAAGTTAAATTAATAAAGAGGCTTAAAGAATAATAAGACATGGTAACAAAGCACATTTAGTTACAAATCCAAGATTGTATCGCAAAACAAACAACTCTTGTTAAATAAGAAAAAACTAGTGTAATTAAATAACCATTAGCAATACGAAAACCCATCAGAACCGAATTTACTAAACGAAAACATTGATGTGAGATTAATAACCATTAGCTCCTCAAATACGTTTTTTTTTGGCAGGTAAGCAAACTATATATTTAGCATCAATGTTAATTTAGGGCGAAAACATTAGCAATACGAAAACCTACTACAAATTTTTTTTTGCGCCCTAAATTAATTTTTTTCCCGTCATAACAATACTTTTTTTCCCGTCGTACCATCTTGGTTTTGCAGAAATAGATATTTTTTTTCTTAATATTTCTTGACAAAACGACTTTGTTTTATTAATTTTTTTTTCTCAATTAGGTTGCGCCCTATAAACCCATCGGATTGCTCTGATCCAAATTAATATTCTAAAGTACTGAAATTGAAAACAATAATATTCCGGTATGAGCATCATTTTTATAAATAAGTGAATTATAACTATAACTAAACATTAACTTAAGTCAACACTCATCAAGCTCGTGAAAACCATATAGAAAACCCTGAATAGAACATAGAGAATGAAGTTATTCGATTTTTTTTGTCTAATTAAACTTATAAAAGCTATATAAATTGAAAATCAAAAGATTGGGAGCGTATGGATGGTGCACGATTGACGGTTTTGCAATGGTATAGCATGCCGAACGTATGGATGGTGCACAATGATGCCTTGTGAAACCCCCACCAATCTCTCTCATACTTAATCCACGCAACTGATCAGCTTTCATATGAGGTCAACGGAGGTAGGCTGCATGGATCCCCTTTCGTTTTAACCTCGTTTTCATAATTAAATTCTTCTGATACAAAATAACAATTTAGAGTGTGAAAATTGAAAGTTTTAAAAACAGCAGCAGGAAAAGGAGGAAATTAAATTAAAATGATTCTATTTTCTGTTAAATTATAGGGAAAATAATAGTCTTGCACACCGATCTATTTTATAGGGATGCTAGCTAACGCTCTTCTTTTCAAACTTAATCGTATTGAAGCCGACAGATTTTAATACTATTTTACGTAATCAACATGGCATGCCCTCCCAGAGCTATGTCTTCAGATTTTACGTAAAATGATTTCATGTGTTTGTATATGTATTATGTATATTGTATATATAATACTATTTTCGATCATGATAGAGAAATCGATAAATGTGCCGATGATTCTAATCTAAACGGAAATCGCCCAAAACGTACAAGTTTTTGTTTTATAGATTATGCACAGATAATAGCCCCCTATATAAGCTTAAAGGGCACATACTACTTTAAGGTTGAATTTGAAACCTAGGTTTGCGTTATTTATGTGTTGTGATGTAATATGGTTAATTAAGGTTTAGTGACATGTGTTTTGGCCAATTTTAGGATTGGTGATCTAACTTTTTACAATTCCGTTTTAGTGACCTAAATTTATAATTTGACTTGTTTTAGTGACCCGCCGTTATAATCTGAAGCAAAATAGCAATTGTAAAAATAAAATAAAAGCCTGAAAAAACAGGAATAAAAATTTGAGCATTTTAACAACAGAGGGATATACTTCGAGTATAACAAAAAGTAAAAAAAAATGAAGGATCCTTGTTAAAAAAAAGTTGATATAATTAACTACGGAACGAGATAGAAGCGGAAGTAAAGTAGTAATTAATTGGTGAAAGGCTGAGAGAACAGCTGTGAATAAAGTCGAGCACTCTAACCCCAGAGGGATATCTATTTCAACTGGATCATTATTGGTACAATGTAATGGAATAGAAGTCTTCAAAACAATGATCAGGTTTTCGTATACTGAGTTACAATCACCATTTTATTTCCGCACTATTATCAATCAAAATGTATGGAACAAAAAAATAGAATCTAAGTAATCTCCCGGGATGACTCTAGAACAATAGAATGCTGAAAAGGACTCTATGAAATGAAGAGTTCAAATAAACTTTACCATTACCGGTACAATGAAATGCATTAGAAATCCTCAGAACAATGATAAGGTTTGCGTATATTGGGGTCAAAACACCATTCCAATTCACCTTTTTAGCAATCAAAATATATGGTATAAAAACACGAGTATTTAAATAATCTCCCAAGACGACTCTAGACCAAGAAAATGGAGAAAGGGACTTCACGTAATGAATAGCTCAAAGTAACTTTATATCCTAGCCTACTCCTCCCAAATAATTGCTAGAATTGGTTAACAAATCCTCATACCTGATTCATTTTTGTATAATCAGCATTAGGAATAATTTCAGTATCCAGCAATAGCTTTAGGAACCTCTTCTAGTATACGCTTTTGTTCAGCTTCTGTCTTGAGAAGTTCTCCTCTCCATAAATTGAAATAATGTTAACAAGAGCTGAGAAGAGGATTTGTTTTAAGGACAAATTTGTAATTATTTTAGTGTGTACAATTTTCATGTGTATAACAGTCTGTGCATATATCATTTCCCTATGTAAAAACAAACCTGTGACTATCACGAGCTGATTAGGAGTTTTCTGCATATGGTCATGGGGGTCCGATTTTACTTTAACAAAGCTTCCTATCACCATAGACTCAAAATTTTCAGGATCCTCTGAAAGCTCTACTACTACAGATATATTCAAGTAAATAAGTTTTATATTATCCGCAATGATAGGCGCAAAACGGCTTCTAGGAGCCTCTAATACCACCTTCTTGTTGTTGGAAAGAAAAACAGTGTCGGAAAAAGATAACTCAACACATGAGGAAACTCACAAAAATAAAACGGGAAACAAACTTTTTATTATAATCTCTTATTTTTTGGTGGTGTTTTCAAAAGAGGAATAAACACCTATTTATACTAATAGGAAGAAAAATGAAAAGACATAAGCTATGCTTATTCTTAATTACATTGCAACTCAAATGTTTATAACTTCAAAAATTAAAAGTTGACCATTTAAAACCAAATATAAGTTAGCAATTTCAACACGTGTTCTAATTTCATACTAGTTTTCAAGACATGATTTTAGGGCTGCTGAAAACTTTTGGCTACTTCGCAGAAAGTAGAACTAAAGGTGGATTATATCCCGGCGCATACATTGTTCGAACACACCCATTCAAGCAAAAAAGATGGCGTGGTTACCTGGATTTCGTCGAAAGCTATGGGAGTTGAAGTGAGATTTTAGAAATGCTATTTGACTGTAAATCTTGCAAAATTATTGAATATTTGAATTACTATTTGGTATACTATGATTATAAAACTTACTCTATTTGGAATACATATTCGGTTGACAGAAACAAGTTTTGTGTAGTATTTGCAGGTGTTTGGATCAGATTCGATTTTGCTAATGTTTTTTGGTATACTGTGATTATAAACTTTACTCCTATTTTTACTAATTCTGCAAAATCGCATCCGTTTGGATCTATCATAATGTCTTTGTTGTGTCAAACAGGAGGGGTATCAACGTGAATTTAAAAAAGCAAAAACAAGAGAAATCACAGAATGGGACTCATGTTGATGACAATTGCTGCATACTTGAAAGTCGCAAGTGGGGTAACCAAGTCAGGCGTGTACTGTGTTGACAAAAGGCTTTACTATGGCAGTTGTTCTAGTTCATCTTCCAAGAGTTTAGGTAGTTCAGAGACTTCCCTTATGAGCAAGGTGGAGCAGTTGAGTGAGGGATTACGCATCGAGAAGGAAAAATCTTCTAAAATGGAGAAAATGATGGCTCAATGGATGGTTATGTTCCAGGGAATGCCGAACATGCCAACACAGTGTACCAATGAAGACCTTGAGAATGATAATATTTGCCACGACAACTTGTCCTTGGACTGATTTCTATTTAGTGTTTAGTGGGTGTAATTGACTAATTATGTTTAACACTTGTATTTTGTATGGTATTTAATTTCGAATCGTAACTATGATAGGAATTGACTTAGACTCGAAGTCTTTTGTATGGTATTTGATTTGGAATCGTAACTTTGACCGAGGTTCGTTGCTTATTTTTAATGAAATATCGTTTAGCGTAACTCACTTTTAGTTTTTATATTACTATTTGAATGTCAATTATTAAGATTAATCAGCAATTTCTTTTTAGTTAGTAACACCAGTTAGTAAATCAGTAATTGATAAAATCAGTTGGTAATTTGTAACTTGATAAAATCAGTTGGTAAGTTGTAACTGATTAAAATCAGTTGGTAGTAAGTTGTAACTGGTAAAATCAGTTGGTAATTTGTAATTTGATAAAATAATCAGTTGGTAGTAAGTTGTAACTGATAAAATCAGTTGGTAGTTCAGTTACTAAATTGAATTGGTTTTACTAACTGATTTAGAGGTTTACCAACTATTTTTCTAGTTAGTGTTTGGTCATTTTCTTGTAGTGCTACAGATCTATTCAAGTAAATAAGTTTTATATTATCCACAATGATAGACGCGAAACGGCTTCTAGGAGCCTCTAATACCACCTTCTTGTTGTTGGAAAGAAAAACAGTACCGGAAAAAACTAACTCACAACATATGAGGAAACTCACAAAAATAAAATGGGGAACAAACTTTTTATTATAATCTATCATTTTTTGGTGGTGTTTACAAAGGAAGAATAAACACATATTTGTACTAATAGGAAGAAAAATAAAAATACATAAGCTATGCTTATTCTTAATTACATTGCAACTCAAAGATTTATAACTTAAAAATTAAAAATTGAATATTTAAAACCAAATAAGTTAGAAATTTCTAACACTTGTCTGGTTTACTAAATTTACCCGTCTTCTTCTGCTTTTTACTAGCCAGTAAATTACTATTGTTCTCATTCTTTTCTTCAGTCCTATAATCCTGGCGGTCTTTTTGATAAAACTCAGCATTCTCCCGGTAATGTAATTCCAATAAATCATAAACTTTGTTCATCAAAAATTTCTTATTTCCGAAAAGTGCGATTAATTTTTCATCACATGTAATTGTTTTCTTCTTTTGAGCATCGAAAAGACGTTTCTCATATATATATTTGTTGATTATAGATGCCACATCCAGCTGTGGCATCTCTTTGCTTGTATCTTTGCCAATCGATACAAGAAAGTCGATCAATGCTTTTGATCCCCAACCAATATACTCTTTTTTCATGATTTTCACTTGATCGCTGGATCTCTCCTCTCTCAGCAATGGTGAGATACTAAGCTTGGACCCGTTGTTCTCTTCTGTCTCATCCCCATATTTGCTCGAACCAGATAGATTTGAAAACTGGTCTGTAGCACACATTTCCAAAATTTGTAAGATTCGGTTTTCTTAGTCACAAAACTTGGTTTTAGAAAAGAAATTGGACAACGATTTAAAGACTGACAGACCTAATGCGAAACCAGTTTGTTTGTATAATTTTTTGAAAATTCTCTATTTTTTAACAACTCAACGAGAAAGGCATTTCATCATGGAGATTTCTTATAAAATGCTTTACATAAAATTGAAACATGACTAATTTATAGTTACTGAAATAGCACTAGAGAATGTAAAAATAAAGAAGAAAAAATAGCAAACTTAGTTATTAAAAAAGCTTAGCTAATAAGAAACAAGCAATCATTAATTACACCCCTCATGGACCGGTGCAAACTGAAGACGCCCCAATTATCAACCAAACACAGCGTAGTTTCAGAATGCACCATCGTTACCCTTAAAATTCGAGTTGAGTTATCTGTTATAATAAAGTTTAAAAGGACGTCTCTAACCTTTTTTTTAAATATAAGATTTATTCTCACAGATGTTTACATAATTCTTCAGTAAGATATATATGCATCACTAGTACACCGGGGTTTAATTTTCTGCTAGTATAGGGAATATCATACGCCTTGCGTTCATATATCAAAATTCTTTTCATAAGTAGCCTTTTTTCTGTGTGTCAATGACAACTTTCAGAAGAAATCCAGCTTTAAGAAAACAGGAAATAGCATTAAAGGAAGGTCAAAATTTTATTTCAGGTCAAAATGAATGGACTGACAGAAGGATTATCAACAATATATTTGAACTTTTGAGTGGCATGCCTAAAATTGGGCAGTTTCATGGTTTTCTCCAGAGTGAAATATCCAATAATAAACAGCTAGATTACTTATTTTATATGTATAAAACTACTCCTGCTAAAAACAACGTATGGAATCTAAACCCATAGATAAACCCTAACAGGCTAACGTACTGTAAATAGGAAAAAAAAAGTATCATTGAAAGATACAATTTATTCGCTTTAAGCAAGTTAGCATTGTTAAGATACTTAACCAGGGATAGAAAAAACGTACCCATTATTTGTCTGGTAATTCACTTATTCGTTTCATAATACATGATGATCGGTTTCTTTGTCTTCATCCTCTTCTGCTTCTTCCTCCCCATTAGCCTCTGGCATTTTAATTGAACCTTGTTCTGTTGAAAATGAACCCTTTTCAATTAGAAAAGAAAAAAAGTGAGACTGTCTAAATATCTATGTTTGTATGCATCACAGGTTTTCATCCATCTAAACCCTCCTCGATTAAAATTAAATATATTTAAAATTACCATCTATGGAAATTAACTGACTAGGGTTGGTGAGTGATTTCTAGTTTTGGTTAGGGGAAATGGAATCGAAAAAATAACATGGAAAACAAAAACAGGAAGTTGTTTAAACAGGAAACGACAATTCGATAGAATTAATAAAGAGACTTCAACAATAATAAGACATGGTAATTAAATAAGAATCTAGTGTAATTAATATCCATTAGTATTACAAAAACTCTTCATATATAACCGAATTACTAAACAAAAATATAAATGTGAGTTTTTCCGTCTCCGAATCGAATTTCTCGTTTCCAGGGACCTAGAGATGTTAGCATCTCAGCTGTCTTTTTTTTTTGCGCGCACTAAATTATTTTTATCCCGTTATAGTTTTTTGTTGTTGCAGAAACAGAGTTTTTTTCTTAATATTTTGACAAAACGACATTGTTTTTTGTATAAAAAAAATTAAATTTTTTGCGACCCACTGTTTGCCGATAGGGTCGTTCCCAATCTCAAATAAAATTCTACAGTTCAGAAATTGAAAATAATAATATATATAAAGGTATGAGCATCATTTAGTTACAATTATAATTCAACCCTAACTTAAATTCACACTGGTCAAGCTCATGAAAACATGGTAACAAAGAACATTTTGTTACAAATCAAAGATTGTATCTCCAAACAAACCACTCCTGCTAAATAAGAGTAACTAATAACCATTGACCTTATGAAAATTCAGAACCGAATTTACTAAACGAAAAAATAGATGTGAGATTTTCCATCTCTGAATTGAATTAATTTCTCGTAGGCATCTTAAATAAAATTCTAATTACCTCATCAATTTTTTACTAAATAAGAGTAACTAATAACCATTAACCTTATGAAAATTCAGAATCAAATTTACTAAACGAAAAAATAGATGTGAGATTTTCCATCTCTGAATTGAATTAATTTCTCGTACGGATCTTAAATAAAATTCGAATTACCTCATCATTTTTTAATAAGAAGTGAATCAATATTATAAGTAAACCCTAGCTTGAAATAACACTCATCAAGCTCATATAATTAACAACCCTCAATAGAATATAAAGAATGAAGATGTGATGTTTTTGTCTCGTTAAACCTATAAAAGCTAAATGAATTTGAAAATCTAATCGATATATGAAGATTGATCAGAACGTACCTATAAGCTGGGGTAATTTTCTCAAATAAAAAATGAACTTTTATTGGCTAAAGTGATAGTTTTGTTTGTTTGTTTGGTCATTTGAAGGGTCTGTATTTAAAGATAGAGAATGTGTGAATTCCGTTACTAATGGACTAAAATTAAATGCAACGGATTACACTAACTTATATGTACAAATGTTGACCCCATTTATTAAAAAAATCAATTTCTGTTGTAAGATATTATTGGGCCTATATTGGGTTTTCCTAACATATGTAACTCTATCCTCTATTATATGTACAATCATATTAATGAATAAACACTTCGTCTGTTGTTTCTCATAGCTCTCTCTATATCTATACATATTTTTATATATATCCATAACGAGCTAATATATCACACAACACGTTATCGGCACTTTGCTCACGGAGAATAGGATATACGCTCGCGGATATTGGAGATTTTTGCTAAACGCACAAATATTGGGTATTTATAAACCTTGAGGTTTATCCAGGTTTTTAGGATTTTGCTATATCGACCTTCACCAACATACCGTGCGTAAGGTACCGAAGTGAAAACTTAATTTATTCCATATATGTGATCGCACGTATTATTTTATGGATAACTAAAACATGATAAATATCCCGTAGTATATAATCTATGTGTATTAGATTTTGTTACTTGTATGGATAACTATATATGATCGTAACAAAATAACCCAAATTGCATGTATTTGTTGAAGAAAAAAAATTATGCGTGATAGATTTTTTTTACTGTATAACATGTATTAATATGTGGGATTAAATCTGTAAAAAAAACTGAAAACAGTGGGACTGTTTTGTAATTCGCTGAAACTATTGACTGTGTATGTTAATTACTAAAGGACTAAACTGAAACTTGTCTGAAATTATGGACTGAATCTGTAATAATGCTGTAAATAGATATATAGTTTACTGAAATTACACGGATAGTCCCTGTAGTATATTACATGTATAAAACAGTATGTATGTGTTATAAAAGTCAATATTCGGTCTAAATATTCACCCACATGCATATATATATTTATTAAAAAGGCAAGTGAATAAAAATTGCATGTTAATTGAATAAATTGATATGGTTCCATGTATATTTAACCAATTTGCATGTTAAAAATTACCATATATAGAATTAATTGGTAATTAAAAATATATTGCTTGCTTGCATGTTAAAACTACCATGTATAGAATTACTTATATGGCAATAAACCGTAGATAATTAATTGATATCTTGTTAGTATAATCAACATATCTTTTGATATTACCATAGATATAAATATACCATATGACAGTTAATTGTTTGATTTGATCGAATTGATTTGATTTGATTTGGTATGATATAATTTGTGTGATTGATAATCCTGAATTGATTTAGTTTATCACCAAATCTACTGCATGATTAGATATATATCACGAATATATTTTATACCGCCTTGTATATATATGTGTTTATCTAGAATAGATATACATGTTATTTATTGCCATGAATGATAGAATTGCGAAATCATATATATTCACATTTAAGTTGGAAAAATTATAAATCTTTCCTAAATAGGCTCACCTATTTGGATACGATGTCTAGAAAAGATATAGGCGGAAGTCGATATCCTAATGAGGTCGGGTTTTAAGTGGCATTCGTACCGTCCACCCTCACCGTCTTTCCTGGTCGTTTTTCAAGTAGAGCTACCGAAATGGGTTGACTAAATAATAATTTCCCCGAGTGTGTTTATATAGTGATGTATGTTTCGCCGAATTGGTGTCTCTGTATCGACCTGTCGTTCGATCAATGAGAACCTATTCACATTAAAAGCAAAACTATTTTTCGAACCTGTCGTTTCGAAATAAATTTTATGCTTGTGCAAACCATAAACATATAAACTAGTCGTTTTATATGATAAATAATCCAGAACTCCCAACACATGTTGGATGCCATCTATGATGAGAAAAATCGTAAAAACATACTTGCGAAATGACTGTTTAAACGTTGATTTTAATCCGTCACCACATGTTACTCACCCTGATGTGTGAAAATGTGATGCCCAAATTTTCTTTTGGATGCCATCTTTGATGAGTAAAACACGAGTTTGTTGTTACCTTCATGATGAATGCTAAGGCGTTGATTTTATTCCGCCGCCACATTTGAGACGTGATGACGTCTATGGTGAACAAATGTCTGAAATTGACATATTGGAGCAATCCTTCACCAAAATACTAGTTTGGAAATTGTATTCCATAAGCAGTATCGTGAATTTATATTCACCATGTTCTTTTATTGCCCATTTGTTATTGGATAAGAAAATTACCCCGGTGAGTAGTTTTAATCCTATTGGGTCAATGGCGAATTGTTTGCCTGATATTAATGCTATTCGTGTATATTTTTTTTCCACGAATCGAGAACCGAGACAAGTGTTATTTGTCTCGAACTGTCGCGATTCCGATGAATCGCCTAGCTAAGCGAGATTTTAGACAATCGTCAAAATCGAAAATCTCTGGCTCCAATACAGTAATTGAAAGGAACAATATGGCCCGTTGTCACAAAGCAAGAGATAATGCTCAATGAGGCAACTCTATGCTATAAACACAAAGGTCATGCACGGTTACTCCTTAAATAGTTCAAAACAATTAGAAAGGTGAAAAAACCGATGCTAATGTGGCTAAAGCTAACTGAAAGGAAACTTTTGAGACCCCCGCTTTTGTGGCTCAAATGAGTTTGATACCTTTATTTATTGATTTTGATAAATTATTGAGCCATTTTTTCGCTCATCTGGATTATGTTTTACATTTGGATTATTATTTTCTATTTGGACCATACTTTTGGATTGTGGTTTGCCTGTTTACGAAATTTCTCGAAATAATTTAAAGTGTTTTGAGCAAATTCCTTTGACAAATGTGACCAAACTTTAAATTATGAAATTTTAGGCAATACTTGTGGGGTATTTGATTTTTTTTGGACATAGTGGGTAACCGTGTACCAAATAATTTCACCAACTACTTGCCTAAAAGAGTCCTTTGTGACAATGATTCTGAACCTGTCGTTCCAAATCAAAATCTTTGGTAAAAACCAAATTGATTTGTCAAATATGAGGTCTTATACTCATGTAGGTCCTGCCGTACCTTGTTGAGTTATAAAATATTCGAGAAAACCAGTGTTATCTGGTAATAGCTCATGAAAGAATTAAAATTTCTTTACATAGCCTCCATTCAATACGATCAAAAGCGTATTTTAGAGGAGTTGAAATGTCTTTCAAGTGGTTTCTACCACCAATTTTAAAAGCATTTAAAGTTACCTTATCATTTCGCCTGTCATCGAAATGATAAATGATTTAGATGCTAAGACATGATTGTCTATACTATCATTCGCCTATCGTCGATTGATTAGAGCATTTTGATATTGTGGCATTGACCGGATGAGATATTCCCGGGTCAAAAGACTATGCTTGATTTATAATCGCATCGTATTTGGATTATCTCTGAGAATATATTTCACGATTAATCCGAAATTCATGCCATTAATACTCACTTTGAAAGACTAATATGTGTAAAGATCACGAAATGGACTCGTAGAATTCTTGTAAAGAATTGAAGGAGTTATTGTGGACTTATCCAACCATAAGACGGACCAAAAATATAAATGGGTATGGTTTGATGCATCGACAATAAGGTCACATGATTATTGTTGTCCACAGAAATGCAGCATTTCCCAAACTTTTAGCCCTATCATTAAGTTGATGGCTCATGATCCGGATTATCCTGAAAAGTCTAGTCGACTTGATAATTCCGAAGAGTAAGAATCAAAATTTCGATTTGAATTACTTGAGTTTGAAAATTGAAATTGAACATCATGTCGATTATGTTCAGACCCAAATGGACTCACGGAAAGGTTGATGATGCGACTGCAAATGGTTGCATGCACTTCTTGGTCTTGCGCATCAAGATTTATATTTCCGTGTGGGGTCATGCTATTTTGCTGCATTGGTCCGCCTGAGGCTCATAGTCACTCAAAACACTAAATGCGTACCAGTTGGTTACCGGTTATGAGCCAGAAGCCTCATATGAACGTGTGTTTGAGTGCTTAATATTTTGATTGAACCGCTATAGCATTCAAAATATGGACCTCTGAAGGGGACATAAGTCGATTATGAATCCCCTGCCTGTCATTTGATAGAGTAACCTTGGCAAGCGATATCTTTACCGCATGATATGCGAAAGTGACATCGCTAAGACTGTTCTCCCCGTCGTTAGGAGGAGATTTGCACGTTACCGTTGATAAGGAACGACGTGAAGTAACGTGGCATAACCCACTCAGTCTTATCTTGATCCCCAAAACTGCACTTAGTGATAAGTAAGTGCATAGACTCCCTCAAGTCTAACTAAATGCCAGACGCATTTAATGATTTTATGAGATGTCACGAGATCATTTATACTTGCTGCAAAATGCTTGCAAGGATAGACGTCCCTGTCGGACGCCGTGTTCCTGTCGTAACACGTTGCTTTGGCCGAACCCGCCAAGCAAAAGACGCTGTCATCGGCCGTCAGTCTGTCGTCCTTCCCAAAATACGAGAAAGTTGACATGTTCCAAATTCGTTCAGCCCCAGAGGTGGTGAACTGAAACTCGTTTGTCGCACGAGATTATAAAGGAGCAAGGAGATGTGTGATTTCCTCCTCATCCTAAGAATCTCAAAATATCTATGGATCATGATATCTTAGACGATATTGAAGCGAAACGAGACTGTCATTGATTACTTGTTCATATATTCGGTGACGACTGATAATATGAGCAAATTATGACAGGGAACCATGTACCGTTGCCTGAAGTCAACGTAGAATAGACTGGACTAATGGAAACTTGCAATCCAAGTAGACTCCTTAGCGAAAGTGTGTTCGGACCTGTAGCTCCAACACCACCAATGTTAAACGAGTTCGTTTATTTGGTTATTTGTAAGGAAAAGTGATGAGAATAATGAGATTGTAGAATGCTCGCCTAGTAGCACAAGGCTTCTCTCACATCTTGGAATTGATTACGAGATGGTTGATTTCCTCGTAATGGACGTTATAACGGTCTCCTACTTTATCAGTTTAGTAGTTTCCCAAAAACTGATTATGCAGCATGTGATTGTGGTAACTGGTTTATCTCTATGAGAATTTAGACAAAGAGATATAGATGAAGGTCCATGTGTGACTTCATATGCTTTAATCAAGTAGTTTCTGACCACGGAACACGATCTCAATTAAATGAGATGTTCACTATATGGATTAATATAATCCTATCGGATGTGGTATACCGCCTAAGTGAGTAGTTGATTAGCTTGGGATACTTGAACAAGTATTATGCCCTTGCGTGTTTTATTATACGATCCACTTTTGGATTTGCCTTCGAGATGAAGGATCTTGGGAAGAAACGGTAGTGACTCGGCCTGATGATCGAGTCCCGTAAAGATTGAATCTAAGTCTATGATTCAGACTACACCTAGAAGGTTTTATGACGTTTTAGTCATCATGACGCTAAGTCGATTCTCTCATGATCGTTCGATCACTAGACATTGATATAAACCTACTCCGTCCCTGATGAGACGATGAAGAGATATTGAACCATCATGTTCATATCTAAGTACAATAAGCGCATCATTGTACTTGGTCTAATATGCTAGGACGAACATCTTGTCTGCTGTGAATGGTATAGCTCGACACAGCATCGCGCTAACACGCTACCATCGAAATGGCACTAAAGACACATTCCCTTACCTTATGGTAATTTTGGAAGTGGGCTAGTTTATCCCATTTGCGTCATCGATTGTACCTACCCCCTTCAGTACTCGAATTAACGCAATCCTTTTTTGGTTATACCGATGTCGGTTACTTATCAGACCTGCATAAAGGATATTCCTAACATGGTCTGTCTTTACCATTAGGAATAAGGCAATATCGTGGAGGTATTGGAATGACTCCAAACGAATCACTCTGATCTACTCGTGCTCTATGAGACGACTAGAGAGTGTATATGGCTTCGAGCTCGTATTAGCCATATTTGAATTATATATGCTCTGTCTCACGATCCAGATAAAACACTTGTCTTATTTGAGGACAACTTGTTGTTATCGATCAAGAGAGACATGACTAGATTATGCTATTTAGCATTTCTTGCCGAAATAAATCTTCACATATGAAGTTTAAGAGCATCCTGTCGAATGCTCATTTTATTCCACGTTATATTTTCTTGCATATAGTCGTGTGCAAGTAAATGAGGCATCCAGTCGAATGCCCGTACTCTTTATTCGAATATGAAATCATTGCACCCACTCGTGTGCAAGTGAGGGGAAGCATCCAGTTGAATGCTTATTGCACTAATTACTACTTAGTCGAAATCCTCTCACCATGTCGTGTGCAAGTGAGGGGGAACATCCAGTCGCATGCTCGTGTACTCTTTTTGTCCTTAGACCAAGGTTTTTTCCCACTGAGTTTTCCTTGGCAAGCTTTTTAGCGAGACACGTTCCCATCATACCTCACTTAAGATTGCCGAAATTAGGGGGAGTATCCTGTTGTATATTTCTTACCACTATGTACTCTTTTGTCCTTCGACTAGAGGTTTTTCCCACTGGGTTTACTCTAGAAAGGTTTTGATGAGGCACCTGTTTTGTGGTTGATCTCTACTATTACCACTGTTGCACTCTTTTTCCTTCGATCAGAGATTTTTCCATTGGGTTTGCTCTGTCAAGGTTTTGATGAGGCACACTGTTTTGTGGTTAGTTACTTACATGATATTTCGGCCTATATCATTCGGCTACACAGTTTCTCCTAGGTACCGGTTTTGTCCCACACTGGGTTTTCCGGCCCTAAGGTTTTTATGTGTTTAGCACTGCGAATGAACTCGACTCACATCGACAGCATGAAGACGAAGAAATCAAGACGTCCAAAGGGGGAGTGTTGTAGGATATTATTGGGCCTATCTTGGGTTTTTCTAGCATATGTAACCCTACCCTCTATTATATAAATAGGGTCAGAAATATCTTGATGTATCTCTCGGTACAATCATATTAATGAATAAACACTTCGTCTGTTGTTTCTCATACCTCTCTCTATATCTATACATATCTCTATATATATCTATAACGAGCTAATATATCACACAACAATTTCAACTTTATTTCAAAATTATTAGGGGTACGGATCTTCTATTTCAAAGTTATTAAATATATTTGTGTTAAAAAGTCGAAATGATTACAATTACAATTACAATTACAATTACAATTGCAATTGCAATTACAATTACAATTAGATATGTTAATACATAATGAGAGAAACCTACACACAATTTTATTTGAAATACATGTAAAAATTAGTGTGAAATAAACATTAATTAGAGAGTTTGCAGAAGATTGTGTAAAACAAAATTATAAAAATTGATCATACAACAGACTTTTCAAAATATGTTATAAATGAGATTTTTTAAAATAGATACTGTATTATAGAACACGTATCCTAGTAACCCACGCGTTACGTGTGCAATACGTAGTGACATAGATATGATCCCGACAAATAAACTTAATATTTTTTTTAAAATTTAGATGTCGAATGATTAAATATAATTAATTAACAATCGTATATAAAAAGTAACATGATGTTTTACTCTTATAAAAAATACACAACGACTTTGTTTGGAATAATTTTTAAGTTATTTATGTATTTGAATTGAGTGATGACATTTAAGAGTAATTACAATATTAGAGTGAGAGTATTTTTGGAAAATTTGGGCAAAATTGGACAGTCTCAAAATGCTTAGATTGACTTATATTAATAGCATGATATTAAAAAAATTGTACTCTCTTTCTTCTATTTTAAAAACTCCTAACGATTCTACTAAATACGTGGGCACTCTTCTTCCCATGTTTTCATATATGAAATGAATTGTGCTTCATTAAAATATTTGAATGCACATTTCATAAGTGTTTCAAGGCCATTGAATCATTTTTTTTAATCTATGTTATGAAAAATTCAAATTTATTATTTCTCTCTCTCCCATTATCTATTTATGTGTGCATTCATTTTTTCGACCGTAATATTATCATATAGTATATATTTCTACCTTTTTTTTTTCTTTGCTTTGATATCATATATCTTTCTTCCCCTTTTTAACTTGATGCATATCAACATTGATTTTTGGATATGATGTATTTTCATGTTTGGATCGAATTATTGTACATAAATATTGTTTCGGGTAATGGGATCGTCTAATATTTTTATTTTATTTTCGTGTTATATTAATATGTTTTGAAAAAAAAAAGTTTTCTAATTGCAGATTATTTTAGTTTTAGTTTGTTTAAGATATTTTTTTTGTAAAAAATAGAGGATTGAAGATATAGGGAGAGATTAAAGGAAAAAGGAGAAATAAGTGGAGAGATTGAGAAACTAATTGGCATAAATGACATAATATATAATGTAAAAGGGAATTACATTTAAAAATATGTACTTACACGTCTTTTTCCCTTAGAACTATGTACTTTAGATAATGCATGTGTTGTGTAGAATGTTTTTTTTTTTTGGTGAATGTAGAATGTTAATATAGGAAGTATGTAAAATAATAAATAACGAGTTTAGTTAGGTAAAATAGATAACCAAATAAAATAAGTTGATGTGAATGATTTTAAATCTTCAGTAATATTGTAGCAATATTATGTTCAATGTTATAAAATTTGCATATAATATATTTAAAAAGCCTATAAACTGCGAAACAAGAGGTGATATTTTAAAATTTGAGCTAAAATATCAAATGAGCTTGAAAGATACTCCATCCATCCCAAAATAAGTATCCTGTTTCAAAAATCATGTTATGTAATGATTTGAAACAATTTCTGTAAAAACTCAACGAAAAAACATTAAAAAAATCAATATTATTAAAAATCTTAACTGGTTTTGTGTAATTGCAGTTTTTAGCATTTCTCTAAATCAAGATTAAAAACAATGGCCTTATTTATTAAAAACAATGGTCTTATTTATTAAAAATATTTTTAAATTATTAATTATCTATTATTTTATTATTAGCATTTCTCTAAATCAAGATTTTATGAATATTTTTTTTTTTCCAAAAAAAATAAAATTTAATACAATTTTTTTACCTACAACAATCAACTAGTGATGACTTAATGACAATTAATTTGTTGACAGTTTTTTTCACAATTAAAATAAGATAAATTAATGTCGAGACTGACAAAACTTTCTCGTAGCAAAAAAAATTATTTGCTGATATTTTATAAATTAAATTAGTTTATTTTCTAATGAATTTATATATTTTTAAATAAATTTATACTATTTCTTTTATTTTTAGTAATCTTATTTTTTTAATAAAATATATTAATGTTTAGCTAAGGCTTAGTGTAGAGGTTTTTGTAGTTAATGATTTGTTTTCACTAATAACGTCGAAACAATAAAAAATAATGTTGATTTTGTGAGAATTAAAAAATGTCACAAGTCTGCCATAAATTGATTATTCTGTTAAAAATCTATCACAAATTGACTATCCTGTCAAAAATTTGTCACAAATTGATTATTCGATAACAAACCCGTCACGAAACTGTAGTTAATAAGTTCGTCACAAAAAAAGTCATCACAATTTCCTTAGCTATTTGAACATGTTTTTTGCAGAGTAATTAGCATGTAGCTAAATATTAGCGACAAGCGTTTTTGTCGACAGTTGACAGTCATTTCCCTAGCTCTCGGAATAACGACTACGTAACTACGCAAATGACCATAGGTAATCCTGTGTTTTCTTGTAATGAAGAAATAAAAAAGACAACTATTACCAGAGGATAAGAAATCCCGAAAAGTCGACTTTCCTTTATCTATAGAAATAGTGGTTTTTCAATTGAGATAAAAAAAGGCTTTACCTGAAGCAGCTGTTATATTGTTTTTTTCTAAAAGTAGACGTTCACAAACGTCTTTAACGACATGATGTACAATGGCATTACCACCTTTCGTAAATTCGTAATTCACAAAAGCTTTGCAATGTGGCTCCAAAAAACCCAGCCGATTTATCACTTTTTTTAAGAACCATATATGCAAGCCAAATTACATTTCAAGTTAAGCTGAATGAGCATTTTGCCATTCAGAATTTAATTGAGGATGCATGCGACTAAGCTTATCAGTGTTAATATTTACTGGACTTTTTTTTATTCAATTAACTACAAAATAGAACTATTTTTAAAAGAAGAGACATGCCAAAACGTCTTAACTTATATTAGATACTTGCTATTTGTTAATGGTAATGAAAGTTTCCATGTAGAGGTTCTTTTTGTTACCCACTCAAAATCTAAAATATAGGTTACTGTTCTATTTTCTTGTGTCCTAAATATTAGTGTGTGTTTTTAAGTCTGGAAATATGACAAGTTTAATTTTTTTTGGTTTTTTGGAAAGATACAAGTTTGTTAATGTGCCCTTGTTTCAAGCTTGGTTTGTTATCAAGAAATGTATTGCAATATGTGATAGCTTAAGTATATAGCTCGCAAAGATGGAAATACTAACTACTTGAATATATATGTAAAATTTGTAAACATATTAATCGATTAAAAAAAATTCTCCAAACCGGTTTGGAGAGCACTCCTACGTACACGACACGTGTTGTTTTGTCATTGGTCTAATCATAAGATTTTAGTATATTTTTTTAATATTACTACAAAATTAGGAGGCGAGTTAAATTTCCTATAAAAACTAACCAATGTGTTAAAAATTTTATAAAAACTAACCAAAATTACAGTACTTGTTCTGTTTAAACAAACTTTATTGATTGGAGTTGATGGATTTCAGAATATCAGTATTCTGAAATTTTAATGTATTGTTTTTTTCCTTGTTAAATTTGATGGATTTTAGAGGTTTATGGTTTTTCTTTCTAATTGTTTGAGTTGTATACCTGCTGCCTACTGGGTTATTTCTTGCTTAAATAACTAAGTTTTTCTAAAAAAAATAAATAAAAAATACATATATATATATATATGGAGGGGTGAGATCGGTTCGGTACCGAACTTTTTGACTACATACCGAAACCATACCAAACTAGTTTGATTTGAGAATTTTTATACCATTACCGAACCAAAAAAATCGGTATACCAAACTATTCGGTTGGTTCGGTTTCGTTTTTATACCAAAGTTTAGAGTTTACAAGTGGTGATAGAAAAATGGTGCGTATGGAAAAAAAAGCATAGTACAAAGTTTTAAAAGTAGTATATTAAAAATATATATTTATTTATATTATTGTTACATTTCTTGTTTCTTTGCATAAAAGAGTAAACACTACTAGACATTTCTAATGTTATAAATAAAAGAAAATGTTATAAGTATTCACTAGAAAAAATAATATAAGTATATTATAACAATGCTAATAATTAAGTGTGTATAAGTCTTTTAGTTTATTAGTCTATATAGTATATTTTAATATTTCTGTTTAAATCGGTACGATACCGAACTCATTAAACGAATACCGAAACCGAACCGATTTTCAAAAATCGGTTCGATTGTACCGTACCGTAATGTCGGTATATCAAACTTTTGATACCGATTTGATTGGTTCGGATCGGTTCGGTTCGAAAAGCGGTGTCATGGTTATGTAATTGTTTAAATCTCTATCTCTACTGACTAGCATATAAAAGAGCCTTGGCACGAATTTAAAACAGCTCCTCTCGTTCATGTCGCTGCAAATATAGTTATGATAGGTGAAAGTTTTTCATGGAAATTTTCCTTAATTCTTCTTAGATATTTTCATGATTGATTCCACCCCATACAAGCTGTTCGTGCATGTAACACTTCCCATGCATACTTTAAATTGCAATTTGAATGGTGCCTTTGGATGGATGATCATAGAAAATTAATTTTCCATGTACGTATTATCTCAAAGTAAAGTTTGAATATCCATCTAGTAACGACAATGATTTGAAAATAAAATTTGTATTTCATGTACTTCAATCGCGTCCGATCCGTCTTCCGTGTCAGCTAGAAGTAATGAGCTCGAGACACTTACTTACAAGTTCCAACTCTAGGCTTTATTACCAAAATCATCAAAAATAATATTCGCATCACAGGCCTCTGTATATAAAATGGTTTCATTTATTGAAGCAACACAGATTATTTTCTTTGGTAAGCTGGCTAAACAGCATTTTCTCTATACAAATTATTCACTACAAAAGAGATAATAAAAAAGCATGAACTTGAAGATTTTGAAAACACCGAGCGAAATGAACCGATATTTTCTTGAAAACACCTAGTGATAGAGGCTAAAACCATGGTTGCGATAATGAGACCGATTGAACTGATGTTTCCAACCCTTCTTTTCCATGTACAGCGCGTTTAAGTACACCATACTGCTCTTTGACAGAATTATATAGTGCATGTGTATATGCCTTCTTAGCCTCTTCAGGGTCTGTAAATTCAGCAGAAATTTCATGAAAATTGATTTCGGGGCATACAGATAATCCCGCCCCATAAAAGTTTATCTCTCTTTTCTCTCCAATTTCTTTTTCGACCTGGCTGGGAGGGGGCATTATGTCGTAGCACAACATCGCTAAGGGGTAAATATGACCAATCACACCAACATGTTCGATAAGCCTTCTCATATTTTCAACCGCAGATACATCAAAATGTGCGGGAGACAATTCTTTTGTGACAGGGTCTGGGCGATCTCGTCCACCACTTGGTGCTATCCATATTATTTTTGAACCTTCTTTTAATAGCATACCCATTTCTTTTAAACTTTCTTTGTTAGCTCTCTTTTTCATTTCAACCAACTCAGGTACATCATTTATGTGTTTCTTCGAATAGACGCAGAGGAGATTTCTTCCCTTGCTAAAAGGCTTGCAAAGTGGATCAGTTATAACTCTATCCCCCGCTACGCAGATCATTTTTTTGCCAAGATTAGGAAGTACTTTTTCAAGCAGCAATTCAACAATAGCTGGATCTGCTTCCGTTTGATGGTTAGAAGCCAAGATGATATTTTCGCCTTTTTGAAGCTTTTGCTCTATTTCATGGAAAAGCGAAATATTGCCAACATACGAGGTTTTGAAATCGATTAGAGGGCGAAAGTAATTCAGGACAAACGAATAATAGTCAAATGGTTCTCGTATGGATTTGTGATATGGGGGAAATGCAAAAGGTTCCTCCACGTCATTGATGATATGATCAAGTACAACTTTCATGACTGATAATACGAACTTATCAGCATTTGGTAATCCACTTTGTAAAACCGCATTTTTATAGTTGTAGTAGAGTTCCTCCATCGCTTGAGCAATACTTTTGGGTATCCTTTCAGCATCTGCTTCCATTTTGATTGCAGAGATTATATCTGCTTCGGTTTGAACGGCTAGAAATACACGCGCCTGGAAGATGTACCGACATATGTTATATTATAATTAGGCCTTAGTTTGATTTTACCTAAATATTTGTTATGAAAAATGGTTTCCACTTCATATATGCAAATTTGCAATTTCTTATCGAAATGTTCAATGGATAACTTAGCCGAATAATAACTGCCTTTGAGATTATATTATAATTAACATCTTTTTTATAGCTGGAGAGTAAATTTTCGCAAAATAAATTTCATAACTTGTATCGAAAAGGCCGAAAACTAACTCGTATGACATATCATGTATCATATTGCTGATGGAGAGACTGATATCAAAAGCGACTGGATATTAATAAACATGTAACATATAAGTTGTAACATACTGGACTACTACAATACTTAATAAACATATTAAGTACACTATGTACAATGAAACTTCAATAGGAGTAGTTAAATTGCAGTTTTAAAGCAAAATTCTGGTTCTGAAAAAAAAATGATATTAACAACATGAATATTGATACAAGTTCCATCCATTTTCGGCCAAAAAGTACCAAAGATGAGACTAAAAGCAGAATAACAAAATGCTACCCAAAAGTAAAACAGAACAAAAAAAGGTACAAATAAACTCAAACTTCTAAAATCTACCCGTATATGTACCTTATCGAGCGAGTCTTCAAGAGATTGGGACATCACAAGACCCTCACCATGTTCTTCTTTTTCAACATCATTCATCTTACCCGCCATCGCCATAGTGGCAATGGTGGTTGTTTCCTCGGCCTTCGGCAGCTCTTCCGGTGGTTCTTGGTCGTATTTAACGACCCTGGGTGCACTTACACACCCGCCCATCTTGTGATGTTACTCAAACAAGACCGTCTCCTCTCTCTCCCTCTCCCTGCAGAGAGAGAAAGACAGCGAAGGAGATGGTGGTGATGATAATTGTGGTGGCAATTTTTAGTCAAGTGAGCTAGATTCTGGTTCCTTCATTTCTCTGTGGCACAGAGAGTTTCTAGGAAACAAAATGTTGCTTTGGGTCTCTGCCTTTTACAGACCTTGTTATTACACAATAGAATAATTAAAAATTCTACCATTAGGCAACAAGATTTGTTCAACTACACAATAGAATATTATTGCAGATTTTTCCAAGTAAAAACCAGGTCAAGACAGGTAGGCTGTGATATTGATATTGGGATACAAATCCAGTTGCAAACGTATGAAGTTGCTAAATTGTTTATTTAATTCTTAAAAAGATAAGGAATCAGGATGAAGGTTATAGTTTTCAACGCATTTAACTTGTTCAAGATTTAACAAATTTAAAGATACAAAAATTGTACTTCCTTTCAGATAGCGACATACGAGTATATCACATTGTAGCAAGGCAACATAAACTTTAAAACAATCACGAAACCGAAATGAAGAAGTATAAAATTAGAAATATAAATTTGACCTTTCATTCTTAATTTTCACACAATAAAGAACTCCATAAGATAAAAAGAAGCAGAAAAATTATCCTCAAGCATAGAAATCTTAAAATTCTGCAAACCAGTACACTAAAAATTCAACCCGAGTTTCATCCACTGCCAAATATAGTCTGGCAACTAACAAAAATACAAAATGCAATTTCAACCGATTTATAATCCAGTGTCGCTAACTGATATACACCAAAAGAAATGTAAAAAAAAAACAATCAAACTCATCTCCCGTAGAACATATTCAGATCATGAAAGCATGTAATCCTTTATCATTTAACTCAGCTTAGAAGCACTTCCTGTGGACAATTGATGGGCCAGATTCATCATATTCTCCCTTGGATATCCACATCTACAAATAAATAAAGTGAACCACATAAGCAAATATTCCACCACATTAGGAACAAAAGGTGCACTAATCTTAAAGCTTAAAAATAGTGTAGTAAACAACTCTTCTTAAAAGACCCCTTGTTTTGGGATCTTCTACCTTTTACTCTAACTTCTAAGTTATAATCAAAAACAAAGACAACAACTACGACACTAGTTTAAAATTCCAAATAAAATCACAGTTACCTTACCAACACGCACCTTAAAAGTACCAACAATTTTATCAATATAAAGTATTTTTAGATAGTCCTTGTTTTTAGGACATTTCTGTAGTTTTATATGAATGTCAAGGTTAATTTTAACCCTTCAAAAAAATATTGAGGATGCCATCAACAAAACAAGCTTTTCTCATTAATTAATTATTAAAAGAGGGCAGAGATGAAACTCTCGCTTTTCTCATTAATTAATTATTGACGAAATGTTAATAAATAAAAAAACTACACTATATAAGACAATTTTATAAGCATATACATGAGAAAGGTAGGAAAACCAGTTTTTTGGTGTTGAAATAACATAAATTACCTGCTGGAATGTGCTAAGAGAAGCTAAGATCGATCCACCAATCCAGACACTGTACTTTCGCTCAGGTGGTGCTACCACTTTGATCTTCATGCTACTAGGAGCAAGAGCAGTGATCTCTTTGCTCATCCTATCAGCAATACCAGGGAACATAGTTGACCCTCCACTAAGCACAATATTTCCATACAAATCTTTCCTAATATCAACATCACATTTCATGATCGAGTTGTAAGTTGTCTCATGAATACCAGCAGCTTCCATTCCAACCAATGACGGTTGGAACAGAACCTCAGGGCATCTGAACCTCTCCGCGCCGATAGTGATAACCTGTTGAAATAGAATGGAAGCTGAATGTTTATTTCCAGAAACGATGAAAGAAGAAAGAAAGAAATTGTTTATTTTGTTTTTTAATTATGGACTAGTCTGTTTGCAACTTCTAAGCAAATGAGCTCATCAAGCAAACACGCCATAGAAGCTGCAGCTTAACAATCTCTAAAGTAAAGCCGCCTATAACCAAAGAAATCCGTTATTAAGGCCTTGTCTGGTAGCAGATTTAAGCAAACAAGCCAAAAGGCTGCACTTAAAAACTGAAACCAAACAAGCTTATATATAATAGAAACATCTCAGTTTATGTAGTTTAGAATTGATGAACTGTTGGAAATAGTTCCTTTTCCCTATTTAGTTCAAATATTCGACATGCATTCCTAGAAGAGAAAGGGTGTAACCGTTGTTTAAAGATAGGCGTCTGTATGAGTGAAAAACTGAGAATAATATTTTGCGATAATTGTACATGCATTTTCGAAATTCCCCTTTTTTCTAATCTTTAATTTTTTTTTTGGTTTTTATTTACCTGTCCATCTGGCAATTCGTAGGTCTTCTCCACTGCTGAGCTGGTATGGGATGTTTCCAGCTCTTGTTCATAATCGAGGGCGATATAAGCAAGTTTCTCTTTTATATCGCGAACAATTTCCCGTTCTGCAGTTGTGGTGAAGGAATATCCTCGCTCTGTGAGGATCTTCATCAAAGAATCGGTGAGATCACGTCCAGCAAGATCCAATCGAAGGATAGCGTGAGGGAGAGCGTACCCTTCATAAATTGGCACTGTGTGGCTAACACCATCTCCGGAGTCCAAAACAATACCTGCATACACCATCATAAAATCATTAATATGAGAGACAATTGGAACGGAAAACTGTTAAATCCCGAAAAATAATATCAAGTGACAAGCATGGAGTGAGTAAACTTCTAAACTTTTAAATTTTATGCCCTCTTGGGTACAGTGCCTGTCTGTACAAGGCGAACGGTTAAACTAGAAGTGTCGTATTTAGGGATCTTCAGTTTTGCTATATTCATAACATTGTAGGTCAACACTGTCTCTAGGGATCAGGGATCTTTGGTTTTGTAATATTCACAACACTGTAGGTCAATACTGTCTCTCTCAAAAAATTATCCAGATGCTAAGTCTTTAGATTATATACTACAGGAAACCAGGAGCACAGGAGTGTATAAACACGGAAAAACTTTCTTCATTTTGTAAAGTTCAATGACTGAGTTCCTAACAATATATGGTTCTGACTAAAAACAATCGCCTATGACAAATTAATATATAACATAATGTGCATTCTATAATCTAAAGTAAGATGAAGTGTTTCCATAATTCATTAACAGGACAGCAGTCGTCATATAAATAGTTAATCGGCCACAATGACAACACATTGTTCCAAGGACAAATTATATGGTTGAGGTTAGTTTACTCGTCAGAGTACTAGCAAGAGTGATTAAGGTCTTCCTGTCAGAATTGAAGTATTATCATCATAATTATAAGAGATGAAATAACAGATCCGCAAAAATATAAAAAAGCTGATGACAGTGGTATACCTGTCGTACGGCCACTGGCATAGAGAGACAGAACGGCCTGGATAGCAACATACATGGCAGGACAATTGAATGTCTCAAACATAATCTGAGTCATCTTTTCCCTATTGGCCTTAGGATTCAACGGTGCTTCTGTGAGAAGGACTGGGTGCTCCTCGGGAGCCACACGAAGCTCATTGTAGAAAGTATGATGCCAGATCTTTTCCATATCATCCCAATTGCTAACAATTCCGTGTTCAATCGGGTATTTTAAGGTGAGTATACCTCTCTTCGACTGAGCTTCGTCACCCACATATGCATCCTTTTGACCCATCCCAACCATGACACCTGTGTGTCGAGGTCTACCGACAATACTCGGGAAGACGGCTCTTGGAGCATCGTCGCCAGCAAATCCAGCCTGTAAATGTTGGGATAAATAACACATCAGCTTTTGAATATATGGTAGCAAAACAGTCGGTAATCAATAAATGCTAGCCTCGTATAGATCACACAGCCATAGTTTACAGTATTGACAAAAAATGTAATGCTACATACACCAAAAAATATTCACTGAAAACATCTCTTGTTGATGTGGCATCACATATGAACCACACTGTAAACAAATACTGTTTTTTGAAATAAAAACCAATAAATACCCACACTTGTTGATTGGTTCACCAATGCCAATTTACAACGGTTACGCTCTCCCTCACGCTATAAGTCTTTCAGATAGAAAACTTGGTGAGAGAAACTGTTTCTCATGGCAAAAGCTACAGTCCTGGTATGAACTACACTGCCCTAATTTACAAATTTCACAGCACTATTACTTTTGAAAAGTTCATCTTTCTACTTCCCCAAAATTCTTTTTATTATGACCTTTCTTTGCATAATATATTTAACAGATAATTTTTAACAGTTGTAATATAAATATATTAAAGGACTGTGTTATAAATAAATAAATAAAAGCAACCAATTCCTCACTTTCACTAATACTATTACGGTCTCAGGTAGTTGATTCAGGCTTAAAATATGAACATATGCAAAAGCAAGAGAAAACTGACCTTGACCATTCCAGTTCCATTGTCACAAACAAGGGGCTGAATATCCTCACCGTCGGCCATGTTTTATATAACCTTTCAGAATAAATTTGGTGTTAGAACTTTAACAAATAACTTAAACAAAGAACCTAATAGCATTCTTAAGTCACTGCAACAAACTCACTACTCTTTACAGCCATATATTGATGTGAATGTAAAACTAAAAAAAAAGTTAGGAAAACATAAATAAACTGTTTCTATATGAAGACGACAAACGACTAGTTATTTCAAGAGCACAATCTCATATATGAAGTTCTTGTTTGACTGCAGCTGGATAAGCCATGGTTAAAAATAAATTGAAAATCACCCGGATTAAAATTTAAAGCCAAATTTTAGTATTTTGTAAAATAACCAATATAGAAACTGCATCAAGCAAAGAAGAAAAATGAGCCGAGTTTAAAGCTACAAACAAACAAGGTATAAGCCTTTAGATCTAACAAAAAAACTTGTCTACATCATCATTTACATAGTTAGAAACAGCTCATCGAAACAGCATTCGAAAAAGTAGATCCACTGAAATTTTACATTCCATCTCTCATTTGGACACCAAAATATAATCTTGCGAGAAAAGTTATCTAATTTTCTCAACTTAAAAGTATAGTATCCGTACACACTATGGGATAGAATTTTACAATTTCCATAAATCCAACATATTGGAACGTCAAAGAAACTAATACGTAACACAAACACACACATACATACTCGCTAAGCTCTAAAAGCCTTATAAAACCAATGAATAATTATGTTGGATTTAAAGCCACAAACAAACAAGGCATAAGCCTTCAGATCCGACAAAAAACAACACTTATCTACATCATAATTTACATAATTAGAAACAGCTAATCGAAATAGCATTAAAATTAGCAGATCCATTGAAATTTTACATTCCATCTCTATTTGGACACCAAAATATAGTCTTGCAAGAAAAGTCATCTAATTTTTCTAAACTTAAAAGTATAGTATCCATAAACACTAAGGCATATAATTTTACAATTTCCATAAATCTATCATATTGGGACGTCAAAGAAACTAATCCGCAAGACAAACACACACATACTCGCTAATCTCTAAAAGCCTTACAAAACCAATGAATCTATCGCGAAATCACGATCCTAACATCCGACAATATGCTCTAGTAACAGTATAACTAATTGCTAACGAAACACAAATGAATCTTTTTACATCGAGGTCAAAGCTGTTTAAAGGTGCAATTTTGATCAGGTTTTCAATACTTAATCCAATGGTAGCAACACAGATTGCAATAAAACACAAACGCAAACGCACAAACAAACACACATACATACTCGCTAAGCTCTAAAAGCCTTACAAAACCAATGAATCCATCGCGAAATCCTGATCCTAACAACATCCACAAATATGTTCTAGTATTAGTATAAGTAAATGCGAACAAAGCAAAAATGAATCTTTTTAAATCGAGGTCAAAGCCTTTTAAATGTGTGATTTTTTATTAGCTTTCTTGTACTTGATACAATGGTTGCAACACAGATTACATATGCAGCAATAAAACACAAACGCAAACGCGTGCATACACACACTATTCACTAAACTCTAAAAGCCTTACAAAACCAAATCTATCGCGAAATCACGATCCTGACAACGTCCAAAAAAACATGTTCTAGTAACAGTAACTAATTGCTAACAAAACAAAATTAAATCTTTTTAAATCGAGGTCAAAGCTATTAAAAGATGCAATTTTTATTAGGTTTCTTATACTTAATTCAATAATAGCAACACAAAGTTTACATATACAACAATAAAAACACCATTACTGATAGCCACAAACAAAACCCATAATTAATATACTGAATCTGAGCCTATAACAGTTTAAAAATAAATGGGTCATCAAAATATCACCCAAATATTGCATTAAAGCTACACAAATATTACATTAGTATAGATCAATATACTGCTAATAGATCGTGATAAAGCTGATCCAATATCTCAAAAAATAAAAAAATAAAAATCATAATAATACAGAAAAAGATTAGATCTTCAATTTACCTGTTGAGAAAGGAAATGATTTGTTTTGTTTTTCTCTCTCTCTAAGGTGAAATGGAATCGTGAATAATGGGAAATAAAGAGGGAGAAAGTGTTTAAATATAGAACTATGGTAAAATAGTTGTATTAATAAAAACATTTTTTAGTACAAATAATACGAAATAATACACCTATTATGTCACATCACAAACATCCCTAGTGGATGTCCATGCAACAAAATTTTAATTTGTTGAATTATAAAAAAAAAAAAATGGGGTTATTATCAATTTATCATTGTGTGTAGCGCTGAGTTCGGTCCGGTTCGGTTTTTAGCAAAATCGAAACCGAAATCGAATATATTTTTCGGTTTCGGTCTTTTTATGTTTTGGACCGAACCGAACCGTATTTTTTCGGTGCAGTTTCGGTTTTTCGGTTTCGGTTTTTTTCGGTTTGGTTATCGGTCCGGTTCGGTTTTTTCGGTTTTTGGTCGGAAACTATTTGTGTGTATTTGGTTTGAATTTTTATCACTCTTGTTTATTTTTTAGCTTTAATCAATTAGGCACCTTTTTTTCATTAATCATCGATTAATTTCATCTTGCATGTTTTTTGTATTTTTATTAAGATAAGAATTAACCCTTATTTAGTATAAGTGAATACTTTCAATTTTTATTTTAATAATTTTTGTAATTTTTATACATCAAAATTGTTTCAGTATGTACGCTTATGGATCCACCAGACCACCTCAAACAGTATTCATAAATATTAATTAAAAAACATACGTTAGTCATGTTCCATTTTCAATCTGTGTCACTTTTTAATCTAAAACCGCAACTGGAAAAATGATGTTTCTTATTGTAAGTTTAGGCATCTTATTGATCGAGGTTGAAATAGTCTACACATAAGATTTCCTGGTACTATAAACTAAAAATACATAACTGGTTTTTTTATCCCTATGTCACTACCTCATATTCGTGTTTTTGAATGAATCTTAAGTCCATTTTCTTAAAGTATAGTAGTAATACTAATAGACTAATAGTTAACTGATTATAAAGAAATACTAAAGTTAGTCACATGATCTACTTGATTGTAGAGAAAAGGCAACAAAAAACAAGAGATGGAATCTTATGGTACTCCACTAAATACTAATGGTTCCTATTGTCTAGACATAAATTCTAGTTGGTCCAAACAATTATTACGATATCAAATTATCAATCCTTAAAATTTAATTTAGAAAATATGGACTTGGTTACCAAAACATAAAACAAGTCGAGGTACATCAAGAGGAAAAAATAAATTTTGAAAGGTTTCAATTTTCAAATTGTTAATTGTAATAATTTAACCAAAATACTTGATAGAATAACATATTTGTATGGATATGGAGGGTGATAGTCATCACTTATAGCCTCCCTTCTATATTACTTGGTTTAATATCTTGTACCTTGTGCATATAAATTTTTATTCATCTGAAAAACTTTTAATTTTGGGGACCATTACTTTGCTAAACTCATGTTTCTTAAACTTTACAGGGAGGTTTTACAACTTTTTTTCCTTTTTTTTTTTGGACAAATGAAAAACATCTTTTGTTGTAATGAATTAGAAGTGCACAAATTTAGTCAGGAAAATTAAATATCAGGGCCCCAATAGCACAATTTTATTACTTACTACTTAAAAAAAGTTAAATTTTATACTAAATTAAATAAAAAAAAACTGATAAGGTGGAATCCAACTAAGAAATTAAAGTGGTAAATTTGGTCTTTATTGGTGTACTATCGGATGTCCACGTCAGCAGGCGGCGAAGCTAATGTGGGCCTGGTGGTGCCGACCACGTCTATAAAGTATAAAAAAATAAAATAAAAATTAAAAAGTTTGCTTATTAGTAGCTAGAGAGGCCCACGTTCTTTTGTTGTCGTGTGTATGGACTTTTCTTAGCTTCTAAATAAAGAATTTTCACAATTATTATTACTACTTTAGGTTAGGTCCGAGTCTGGTCCGGTTTTTAACAAAACCGAAATCGAGTATATTTTTCGGTTCAGTTTTTTTCGGCTTCGGTTTTTTTATTTTTTGAACCGAACCGGACCGGTTTTTTTCGGTGCAGTTTCGGTTTTTCGGTTTTTTTCGGTTCGGTTTTATTGAAAACCGAAACCGACCGATTTTTTTTCGTTTTTTCGGTTTCGGTTTTTTTTGTTCGGTTATCGGTCCGTTCGATTTTTTCGATTTTTCGCCCAGCCCTACAGACTTTCTGTAAGGAAAAAATGGAAATACAGCCTATTATGGACAACATGTCATATATTGGAGTGACCATAGGCTAGAAAATTAGAGATTTTCTTTTCAAGTGGTTAAAAAAAACATCAACTATGTATCTTTTACTACTATAACTTGTTTTTTCTCCAATTAGTGATGGCAAATATTATTAGTCTGAGATTATAAGTGTTTCGGGCATATGACCGGTTGTTTGATCGTGGACAATATTACAAAAAAATTGTGATTTCATGATGATTTAAGTATAACTAGGCTGTGCAAATTTTACGCTTTGATTTTGTAAGTAGACCAGTTGAATGTCTGATATATCTTTGGGCACTGTATGATAGTTATGATGTTCCCTTTAAGGTGAGAAACGTATAACAATTAAGCAACTGGAAAAATAAAATTTTATAAGTCGTTACATTTTGTAGACAAATCATATGATTATGAGTTTATGCAAATTGGTTTGGTTTTCGAAAGTTTTAGTTGGTTTCATATAAATTACGTAGTCGAAAAGCACTTGAATCCGTAATCTAGAAAACGAAACAGTGGTTATCCAATATGGAGCAAATTGGATGTCCCAATGTAGATCACAATTTCGTTATAACCGATATGCGTTCCAATTCAATTAGTTTGAAAAGCGAGCTTGAAAAGTCTAATTAAGTTGATTATTTTGCATTTAATGCTATCTTAGACTTTTAATCAGTGGTTGTTACTTAGAAACCTAATTAAACACAGTTTTAGTTGTATTCTTGCAATATCTCCCCTTCGTGCTTGATCTAAACTTGGAATCTTCTCATTTTGATAATGATGTATCCATCATTTGATTTAACATTTTTCTAAAATAAAATAAAATAATTCTGGTAGTATTTGTTTTATAGTAATTATCTACTTGGCATTAGTTGTAACTTGTAAAGGATCGGCATTTTATATTACGAGCTTCTTTGCTGTTTTCTTTGAATAGATGTCATTGCTAAACTTGGTCGCACATGGCAAACTCTAGACATGTCAATAATATTTATAAAAAAAATTCCAACTTTTTATTTTAAGATTGTTCATCCAATAATCATCATTACCTACCAAAATGTTGGTATCATACTTCAGTTTTTTTAAAAAATTTTAAAGGTCAATTCAAAACACACAACTCAAAATCATATTTGATATGAGTGTTTGGAAATCAATTCCTTCTAGCTATATGCTTCTAATTAACTAGATTAAGATATTGTTCACGGTGTGAAAAGCTTTAATTAAATTAATGAATTTGGTTGAATGAAACTGCACATTTCCATCAGAAATTTTCTTGTAGTATATTCTGAAATGTAAATGGAATCGAGTATAGTTCACATTATTATAATTATATATTAGGTCACTAAAAAGGAGAATAGCTAGCTAGGTTATATCCTTTACTTTTAAGGCAAGATATATACTTGAAGCAAAATATCAAAGATCATAATTTATAAACCAGTAAAAGAGCTTTTTAAGATTTTTGCACTGAAATAGAAATGGGGGTACATAATGTCTGTTGTTATTCAAATATTCTGACATGTCCTTGTGATAAACTCAAGGTGACAAATTACGTAAGACAATTGCTAAAATATTATTTTCTCCTACATTAAACGAAATTAGTCTTACGTACTCGAAGTACTATTAATTTTAGCATGTAATTAGTTTATGTAACCCTACCATTTTCCTTTTAAAAAAAACTTATATGTCAGTATAGTACACCAATGTATGATGTTTTCAATTAATGTTTTGAAACTTGGGAGTACTAGCCATCGAGTTTAGCAATTAGTTTCACAACTAAAACCAAAAAACATTTAACGGAGTGAAATAAGATATCGGGGTCGAGATTAAAGTTGTATATCTTCTCTGGCTTGATCGGAAACACGTTCCCTCATCCATTTGTCTGATTAAGAATAGATTGTTAATTAGTGTAATGCGCGCAGATTACGTACCAACAACTAGAATTTCATAATTCATAACACCTCTCAACGACAAATGAACCTCTATATGCAAGGAACTTGAGTAGAGGAGCCTGCTTTTCATGACTCTATCGGGCGATATATCGCACAAAGAGGTCATTGAAATGCAATTAGAACAATAATAATTTCCCATTTTTCTTCAAAATGAACGCATAATAGTGGAACTCGAGTAAATGACGTAATGAAAAAATTAAATGATAGAATTAGGGAGAAACTTAGCGAGAACTGGCTTACAAAAGGGAGGGGAAAAAAGAGAAAAAAACACGGTTGATTTACTTATCAACAAATTGAAAAACCCTAACACTAGATGGGTAGTTATATTTTTCTCAGATACAAAAACATAACACTATTAGTCTAGTAAAAATGTTACAACAATAAATATAACCAAAACTGCCAAATGAAATACCAAAACTAATATAAAAATGAAATAAGTATCCGATCGAGTTGCTCTTCATTGAATCGCCAGTAAGTAATTTAGTCATGCATATGCCAGGCTGCTGTCTGATCACTCGCCATCAACAACGTATGTAACAAGGGCTCATCACATAGTGAACCTCGTTCATATGCTTCATATATGCTCCTCCGCATGTACATCTCTCCACGAAAATTCCACACGCCACATTTTAAATTGTATTCAAACCTAGTGCGGACGCAAATCAAAATAACAAAAAACTTAAATTGGGATCAAGGATAAGTACTAAGCTCGAACTACGTCATTGTTGAAGAGCGATGCATCCTTTTTTTACTGCAATGACGGGGACTATGCCGCGATAAGAAAAAAAAAGGTAAGACGTCTTTCACTCTCTTCCACGATAAGAAAGTTCCGGTCACTCAAAAAACAAAGTTTCTATATCGTGTTTGACTATTTCAAAAGTTCTTGCAGGAATATTCTTTCTCAATAGATAACGTTGAACAATTCGATCCTTATGGGAAAACTTGTTTCCCATTCTAAAAATCTTGTGTTCTATTTTCCGCTTCTCGTTTTCTATTTTCCATTAATTCATGGGTAAATCTTAAAAAAAGTTCATTTTTTTCCACGTGCCACGGTTCCAACTCCCGTTTTGCTTCCGTATACTAGCTACTACGATCCGACCCTTTAAGAGTTATTACCATTGAGGCCCAAGCCCAAGTCTTAATACTACTAGACTTGGAATAAAAAAAGATGGTGAGCCCAATTTATTGGCCCATTTGACAAAGCTAAGTACTAGGCGCATTATTACCATTTCTCGATTTATAACAAACGATTCGATCCATAAATATTAGATTCCTCGTTTCCTTTTCAAAAACTTTGTGTCCCCCTTGTCGCTTCTCGTTTTCTCATTATCTCTAGTGTAAGTTGAAGGCTTTTTTTTTTTTTTCACGTTTCCTGTTTCGCTTTCGTTTCCTTATGATCCGATCCTTCAAAATAGCTACTAACATTGAAACCCAAGCCCAAATATTAAAGAATATTTTGAGCCCAATTTATTGGCCCATTTGAGAAAAAAAAAGTAATACATCCAATTTATTTAATTTTTATAAATATATTCTCTCAAAATTATTATTTGCGGCTCATCTGAGAAAAACAAGTACGATCTTTGGCTCCTTTATTTATTTGATTCAATTTAATTCTTCAATTCTCAATTCATCTGGGTTTATTCTTTTCAACCTCTATTATTTCTCATTTTAGTTTTTGGGTAATTATACTAATTTATACTATATCCTTTCTGAAATTATTACTCATCATTTTCCTGGTTACTAAATTATTTTATTTTCCTAATTTAGTCAATGAATATTTTAGTTATGTAGATTTTATGGGAAAACTGTAATTTGTGTGATTTTTTTTTTTAATATCAGGTGATTGGATCAAGCAACTTTGAGGTTAATTGAGATTTGTGTCTTCGATTGCTATGTAAGTTGTATACTTATTTTGAGCTCTTTGTTATGAATGATTTATCTACAGTTTTTCTTCTTTTAATCATTTTGAAGGGTTTTATTTATGTTTCGGTTCCGTTGATTATGAACTTGCAGAATCATTTAACATGACCTGGATACATTTGTCGAGGAGGCATAATTTTTTTATGCATCTATACGCTTTTGCATAATAGGGCTTGTGTGAGGATTATAACTAACTTATGATCTATGAAACACAGGCGTACCCGGTACTTTGGGTATACATCGGTTACTTATATATTTACCGATAATACAAATTTAGGAAATATTATTAGGTATGGATTCAATAGGTTCATATATACAATGAGATATAATGAGGTATGTACAAAACATTTTGAGAGTGTTTTGAATTCTTTTTTCTATTATTCTTTGGTTGTATAAAAATACACTAACTACCCGCTGTACCCGTATCGTTAAAATTCCGAAATCAGCATATACCCGTATTGTGCCATGTACCCGCACTAGTGCTTTCCTAGCTTATGATTTAACGGGGTATAAGTATATTGCTGGATGCGATAGTTGTAAAAATTAGTTGTTCATAAGGGACGGAATCATTGTTTAGTACGCATTACTTTCCTTCTTTGTCTGCCTTACGCAGAAAACGTTGTCTTATATAAGGCTGAGAAAAGATGATGAGTTACTCGTATTACAATTTTAAACCTTTTGTCTGTGAAAGAAACCGAAAAAGCTTAGCTATTAACGGTGATTAAACAAATGAGATAAAGCTCAAAAGCTGATTGCAGCTGAGCTAAAAATTAAACCGCAAAATGGTCTATATTGCTGCTTCATCTTTAAATTATATCACTTGTAAAAGAAAGGGGCCCGTGATGTTCAAAAATACCAATTTATATGGGAAAGTGGATCTAACATATAAGACAGTAAGACAGGCAACAAACATGTACCCTGGGATTGCATGATTCGGTAATATTAGACTGTTTGGGGATTGGACTTCATAGATTGCACTAAAGTTTTGATCAAATATTTGTTGTGATGTTGGTGGGAAGTTTTTTTCTTTTTTCAGGAATTTGATATCATGTATCTCACTCAAGGTTTGTGAATTTTGAAACCAACTACAAGATCTAAACTAAATATAATAATAAGCGCACCCCAACACTTTTTTTTATCTACTTTAATGCGAAGCGAGGCAATTCTTTCTTCATACAAATTGGCCACTACAACAAAGCATTGACATCCGATAGCTTTCCTTGACACAGGGTTGTGTAATATGAACGTATACAAGTTTGGATGTATAACAACTTTTGTTCTTCTTTCGAACATGGTTTTTATTTTCCTTTTCATTAGGGAGGATGAGGAACCTGTTGATCAGAAGAGGTATCTCGAAGAGGCAGTGAAATCAAAGTGTGCCGCACGTTTCGTTGAATTGACGGTAATTGAGATTTAATTTTTTTCAGAAAATCGCACCAATGCTCAGAGTTTTGACTTGCAGCTTCGCTGTAGAGGGGGGAAAAACACAGTTTTACTTTTTGTTTGTCATTCAACACCATAAGATTCTTTGGTTCTGCACTTTTCCCCCATCTCTTTTTCACTTTTTCCTGGTAAGCTGATACTGATTGTTCTGTTGAAAAGATGTATTTTCGTATGAAAAGAAAGTGTTGATGGAAATATTGCAAAGCAGACTATTTTGCTAAGCTTTAAACATGCTTGTTTCATTATCGAAAACAAATAAAAATTTGTAGCTTATAGATTGCAAAAAAAAACAAAAAACTGATAGGAGTACATTACTACCAAAAAGGTTATCTGCTTTTGAATTTATTTTCTACTGTAGATGAAGCAACAAGTCTGAAAACCTTCTGGATTGACTCGATTTGGTTATATTATTTTCTTTCTCCACATCATATGTTGCTTGTTCTGGAGGTATGCAAACCGATTATGGAGAAAATGTTATATTAGCAAATATAGCAAATTGGGGACCTGTAGTTTTAGTTATAACTTATAAATGACAATGTCCATTGAATGATCAAGTTTAAGCAATATCAGGATCGAAAATCATCATTTTGTCAATTGTATGTTGAGATAGATCTGATTCTGATTACTTTTATAACTTCTGAGATGACTACGTAGATAATACACTTTGGCCTGTTCGGTTGCTTTTTTTAAGCTCCTCTTTTTTGCTTGGAAGCTGTAATGCATTTGGTTAGCAGCCAGCTTAAGAGCTAACTGAGCAAATATTGGTTTTCGAGCATGGAAAAACTGAGCCCATGATAAAATTCGAACCTTTAAGCAAATAAATTTAACAATAATTCTCATCTCAAAGAAGCCTGCTTATTACTTACTCCTCAAAAAGCTGAAGCCAAACAGCCTAAATTATTATTTTTCCTTGATGATTTCGTATCTTGTCTTGTTTTTTTGTGAAAATTGATCTCAAATTATGGTGTTGGCCAGTGCAACTTCCCTTTTCCTCTCCCCTGGTTGTGACTGAATTGGATGTTTTATAATTTTTATCGTAATACAGGCATGTGAGAAACGAATCGAAGGGGATGAATCGGGGGCGAAGCACTGCACTGGACAATATTTTGATTATTGGTCTTGTATCGACAAATCTGTAAGACCTTGTTTTTTCTCTTCATCCTTTTTTTCAAGTATAGTGTATAAAATAGTTTTTACATCTTTCATTCTGATTTTGTATTTAATTGCTCTGGAATACAGGTTGCTCCCAAGCTATTTAAGAAGCTGAAGTAGCGGAGACGGCTTTGTGGCTACATGAGATCCACTGTTTTCTTTTTTAACTTCAGTATTACTTACCACAAAGTCCGTGTCTTTGTGGTACTTCACATTGTCTTGTTTTGTAATTTTGTTTATGGAGTTTGAAGTCAGTAATAAGAGAATTGGTAAATGAAACTTGATTTATCTGATCAGTGGTTTAATTATGTTTAATCGTGTGCTTATTTTGTCGTTGTTTATAAGCTCAGTTATTTGTCTTCTTCTTTGTTTTTCAGTTGCGAAGTGTTTGGTGTGTCGGTTCCAAAGTTTATGATTTTTTGGCCTGAAATGGCTAGAAGTTCTAAGCCTTAACTCTGCTTTTTTCTCAGCCTTAACTACTCGGCTTATTTGCTTAAAAACTACAACCATATCAGAGTATATATTTATGCTTGTGTGATGTCTCTAGGCCATAGTTGTAGGGAACTTTATTTAGGGTGATATCTCGTTTATGTAGATGCGTTTCGGAGATGGAGACACTACTCATTTAGAATTTTAGGAGAAATGTATCCGAAACGTTTCAGAAACTTAAATAAAACTTTTAAAACCATTCAATCATGCTTCTTGAAAACTTCAATAAAACATTTAGAAAACTTGTAAAATGCTTATTTTAAAAAAGTGAAAAAATTGCATCTAAAATATGGAAATTCAAGTTACTAAATGGGCGTATATGATATTTTTATAATTCTTTGGAAAAATGACAATTTATTACATATTTAGAAACTTATTTACAAAGAATCCGGTTATCTTAGATTTGATGACTCTTTTACAAAAAAATACATATTTTGTGAAATTATTAACAAATAGGTATGTATGTCATTAAAAAATCCAAAAAAAAAAATTGAAAATTGAAAAATCAAAAATCAAAAATTGAAAAAATACATTTTTATGCAAAAAAAAGTGTGATCCTGTCTGATCCTATATGTCTAATCCTGTTTGATCCTGCCTAATACTATATGTCTAATAATGTTGAATCTTATCTAATTATATTAAAAAAAAATTGATATTTTTTTAAAAAAATTCAATTTTTATTTTATATTTTGTTATTTTTTATGGCATTTGTATCTAATTATAAATAAGTATATGTAGCTAATTGTAAAGAAGTACGCATATGTGAGTTTTTCATAATTAAGTTGATTAATATGTATCTATTTGTAAGTATCTTTATATTTTTTACTGCCAAGTAGTTAAATACATAATTTTGATAATGATATAACGAATAATGCTGTTTTAACCCTTGACTTTTTAACATTCTAATATAATAATAAAATACCAGCCAATTCCATCTAGGAAACATATGGGAATCCTATTTCCTTTGAGATAATAATCATCTAATGAGATCACATTCTACCTCCTATATATATAGGTAGCGTACTAATAAATAATTCTTCATATTAAATATTAAATATTAATTCTGTCATTCAATTCAAGCACATAGCCGTCTTCATCATCTCTTTGTTTTCAGCAGGTAAAACTTCATATCCTTATTTTTTTTATAACAAAAATACTGGCAAATTTATAAAATAATTAATCTGTAATATATAATAACGTCTAGTATCTCTTTTTTTTTTCTTGCTAGTATGGTTCTTCTACCACTTCATATATATTTAACACTCCTCCATACATATTTTCTTTGAAATATTGGATAAAATAAAGAATTGAAAATCTTTACTTTATGTTTATAATTATTCGTATTATTTAATCGTTACATATGTGTTACGACCTTGATTCTCTTTATTGCAGAATATAACACTTCCAAACCTTCTTTTTTTGTTTCAAATTTTTTGTATCGTTCCAATTTTGGTGGACCACGTGTGCATTACAAAATAATATTTGATTTAATGAGAGTTAAAAACTGTCACTAATTTAAAAAACTGTCATAAATCTGTCGCAAATTGACTAAACCGTCACAAAAACCGTCGCTAATAAGCTCGTAACAAAAATTACCGTCACTAATTCCGTCGCTATTTGGTTATTTTTTTGTAGTGTGGAAGCAATAAAATATTATATCACACCTTATATCATTGAAACAAATACTTGTGCCCTAAAAGTACTGAAAGTGTTTTTTTAGTCATAGTACTACTGTAATACGCATGTTGATTATAAGTACAATTTTATTTTATTTTCTGGTGGAAAACCTACTATTGATTTCTACAATTTTATTATTCATACATCAACACAGTATAAACAACTGGCATAAGTATTATTATGTACCTTCGATCCTCCTCAAGTTTAATAAGTTTTAATGTAATTAACTTTGTTTCAATTTATGTGTTGGACTTTGAATTTTCTAATTAATTTAATTAACTTTACTCCAATTGTGATTTAGTGTGTTAATTTCTAAATTTTCCTAATTATTGTACTGGACTTTTATTTTTTTCTCAATTTAATACAATTTCAATCGTTTAAAAAATGCATGTAAAGTGAATGTGTGTTCTTTGTTTGTATGGATTGACACTCCAATGTATCGAAGGTAAAGTGGATGATGAGTTTCAGGCAGCCGGCCATAGTGCATTTTTCTAAAGTATATATACACATCCCTAAATTGCAGCTATATTTGTCTAGTTTAACAAAATTGTAAATAATTGATGCCCAGTGAACCCCGAGTCTGTTTGGTTGGAAGTCTAAAGAAAGAGAGAGAAATTAACGGGTTTAAATTTTAGAACGTGGCACATAGTCAAATGACAAAAATACTCATGAAACAGATAAAAAATAGACACGTGATGTAACGCCATCCGTTTTTTTAAAACAGAATTGTATTAAATTGAGAATAAGAAAAAGTCCATTAAATTAATTAAGAAAATTGAGAGATCATCACAATAAATCTGAATTGCAGCAAAATTAATTAAATTAGTAAGGAAAACTTAAAGTTCAATAAACTAAATCGGAATTGAAGAAAAATTAATTAACTTAAACCTTATTAACTCGAAACACTTTGTCTTCCTCTATGTTTCACCTACTTTAAATTCATATCAAATTTCCCAAGCGTTTAATATCATAATTATGGTTCAGTTCACAAGAGTTGTTTATTTAGGGGAAACAAGTTCCCCTTGGTTGAGTTTCATGATTAATCTACGTACTATTTGCGCATAAGTTTGACCGATAACCAAATTAAAAATATATTTTTTGCCGCTTACCTAATTCTTTGGCATTAAACTTTATTCAATTCACCATGAAAATATCTTTACATGATATCAAGATATTTTTGGAAAATTATTCAAGAAATTGTATCTTTATTCCAGTAGGCAACAAATTACATCATGTTCATACATATGGTAATTTTACTGCATTGTTTTCCGAATCCATTTTGGAAATCAATGATTTATATATTATCGTGTTGATATATATATATATATATATATATATATATATATATATATATATACTAGTAATCGTGACTCACGCATTGCATGTGTGATGCGTAGTGCAATTAAAATATAAAAAATAAGTGTAGTTATGATACAAATATATGGATAATACAAATATATGCGTAATTTTTCCTTTGTTGTCACTAAACTTTACAGGCAATCATGACATGGGATAGTCTTTCTCACGAAATTTTGAGTTTAATAATTTCACGGTTGTTAGCTGCGGATATTGTTGCGTTTCATGCTGTTTGCAAATGGTGGAGTGAGACTCCTCTTCCAACTACTCCGTTGATACTACCTATGTCTGTTCGTTCATTTTATAGGGATCCACCTTTTCTATTGCTTCCAACTAACAAACTGTTTCACCCAATATACAAATACTCTCACCATGAGCGAGTTTGTGACTTTTCAAATACTAATGCAGTTTTCCGAGCATCACACTGGGGTTGGCTTCTCATGACAAAATATAAACACGAAATTTTCCTTTTTAACCCTTTCAAAAATGAAAAGGTTGAACTCCCGGACATGCCATTTACCCATAATTGGCCTAACATGACTTTCTCCTCCCCTCCCACTTCACCGGACTGTTTAATCTTCGGTGTTCAACGTGAACCTTGTGGAAACAACAAATTGATGAATATCTATACTATAAAACCTGGACAAACTAATTGGAAGCGACACACATTTCCCTACAGACCATACTTCAAATTATCATCTTGCAATCCTGTTTTATTTAAAAGTCTCTATTATTGTCTAGGAAAGGGGGGAAGTCTTTTGATTTATGATCCTATAAGAAATAAACCCCGTTGGTTTGGTCCTCCTGAGCCTTCACTTGGATGTGATCAATCAATTTTGGACTGTCAATATTATATGGTAGAAAGTCAAGGTAGACTACTGCTGGTTTATGTGGATAGTGAAGGAGAGTGGGTAAAAGTTGCGAGATACACTACAAAGAGGAGTATTTGGGAGAAGATATCTAGCTTGGGAGGCACAACATTATTTATTAGCCAAGTAACGTCGTTCTCATCAAGATCAGCAGCAAGAGGAACTGGCAACAAGATATTTTTTCCCATGTTAGTTGGTCCGAATGGCGATAATCAAGTATTCTACTCTCTTCATACACATAAGTACCATTCCTTTCTTGGAGATCGTTCTTGGAAGAAAATTCATGAGACTACTTCTTGGAAGAACTTTGATCAAATTAGATTTAGATCGTATGCGAACAGCGCTTGGATTAAACCATATTTGGATTAAACATTACAAGTCAAGTTAATCAAATTTGATTCTTTATTTTTTTCTATACAATATTTATCTCAAAGTTTTAGTGCTTAAATGTGTTTTGTTATACTTCAAATTATTTCTAATTACAAAACTTTGAAACATTAATTATCTACGTTTTATTAATTGTTCAACTTTATTTAACTCAAATCTTATCAATTGAAAGAGCCCACTTTCTTCCACAAAACTTGTTTCATATGTATACTATTATTATAAACCAATACAAGAGTTTTGATTCTACCAAATCTTATAAATTTTTTTCAAAAATACACTTGCATTTTTTGTTGTTGTTAATTATCATATCTCACTTATTATCATTCTTTCATATAAAAAAACGGCATGGACACATCCTCTTTTAACTCTATTTATTTGTGATATCTATAAAGTCACTGCTATTGCCATATACGCCTATATCCATTGCTACAACTATACTTATTGAATATATATATATATATTGATCGGTTCAGCTAAGGAGTGCCTTGGATATCCTTTAAGCATTTAATACATTTCAAAATCAAGTTGTAATTATTAGAACCACATCGTTTTAGAGCCACATGAAATTTCTCATCAGCCTTCATATTTACAGGCTGACATTTGATCCACTTCTGGTGGTTACCAACGTAAAACTTTCCAGCATATTTGCTGTGATTAAAAGGCCTAATTTTGCGAGCTCGACCTCGATTATTCTTCCGTTGAAAACCATTTATATCGACAACATTTACTTCAGGAAATGGTGTAGAACCAGTCGGACGAGACTGATGGTTTTTCAACAAAATTTTATTGTCTTCTTCTGCAAGAAGAAGACAAGCAATCAACTCGGAGTAACTCTTAAACCTCCGCTCTCGATATTGCTGCTGCATGAGCATATTCGAGGCGTGGAATGTGGAGAAGGTTTTCTCAAGCATATCAGACTCAGTGATATTTCCTCCACACAGTTTCAGTTTAGAGATAATTTTAAACATAGTCGAGTTGAATTCATTGACCGTTTTAAAATCTTGCAACCTCAGGTACATCCAGTCATATCGAGCTTTTGGAAGCAACATAAGCTTGTGATACTCGTAGCGCTCTTTCAAATTATTCCACAATTCGAGAGGGTTATTTATCGTGAGATATTCAGTTTTTAAACCCTTTTCGAGGTGCTGACGGAGAAATATCATGGCTCTTGCCCTGTCCTGCGGGGACGGGTCACGTCCTTCAATTATGGTGGTCCCAATATCCATAGAAGCCAAATGAATTTCGGCATCTAGAAAACAGGATAAGTAATTACTGCCAGATACGTTCAAGACGGCGAATTGGAACCTTTGAATATTCACCATATCTAAACAATGAGATGTAAAACATAATTAATATATAAATAAATAAATAACAAAATTTATTCTGTTTTAGAAATTAAAATTGCTACTCAGGTTTTGCCTACTTTAGGTAGTCTTATATATTATTAACAAATAAAATCTCATGAAAACTACTTCTGTTAGTTTGAATTCTTCAGAAATTACCAATATTATGTATTGTTCACTATTTTAAGTAGACATAATCTTTCAAGATTACTAAACGTTAACTACTTCTATTAGTTATAATTCTTCTGAAATTATCTTTAAAATTCTTCGGGAACTATAAATTTCGTAACTCTTCGGGAGTAATTTAATATTAATTCTTCAGTAATTTATTAAGCATTAATCTGCAGGATTAATCAATATTTATACTTCATCATAAATTTATCAATCTTCAAGATTGTTTACATTAATTCTTCAGAAATTAATCAAATGTCATTCTTCAGGAATGATTAATATTAATTCTTGAGGAATTAACAAAATATCATTCTTCAGGAATGGTTAGTATTAATTCTTCAGGATTAACCAAATATCATTCTTCAGGAATGGTTTGTATTAATTCTTCAGGAATTAACCAAATATCATTCTTCAGGAATGATTAGTAGCTACTAAATAAATTAATTCTTATTTATACTTCGGGATAAATATGCCAATCTTCAGGATTGATATTCCGGAACTTAAAAAATATAATTAAATTGTAGAAATGGTAGTATACACTTTTACAAAATATTAGTGTAAAAGTATATAATAGTCCAACATAACAAAACCAATAATTAAATAGAAACTCGTGCTGATAACGTGTTACAAAACGGCACTAATAGCTCAATAATATAATAAGTATTGACCACGTAAATATAAAATGAACACGAGAGATAACGTGGTTCGGCGTTTCAACACTTCTGGGTTGAACCCTGCTCCACGGAAAGATCATTACCTTTTTATATATATGAAAGTGGGAATTTACAAAGTACAATATTCGGTACTAATTTAATATCCTTACACCGAGTGTTTTTTTTTCATGTCACAATGGCAGTCCGATAGATCCATATATATCTTGGAAGATAGTCCTCATTTTGACTTATGTTTTATTGTCAAGTGGAATGAAATGGTCATTACACCAATTAATGGTGATGACTCGTAACATTAAGAAAATTGTTGTTCAAGATTACTTTTTTCATCCATTATGTAAATATGAAAAGGACAAGGTAATTAGTCTGAGCATTTACTTCCTAAAATCAATTGTTAAATATAATTCATGAGTTGAACTCGTAAGAATACTCCATATATCAATAAACAATTAACAATTTGCATACTTGCATATAAGACATCTATCAATCAATACAATTTAATTGATTTATGTTAATTTTTTAAGAAAAGTTTGGTCACGTAACCACTTACAGTTATGATTTAAGGTAAGAGAAGTTTGGTTACGTGACCACTTACAATTATGATTTAATGGTAAAACAGGTATCATACATGATCAAAAATTTGTTAAAAAAGTTAACATAATTTAACTAGGCGTGTTGATGGATGAAACTCTTACGAGTGAGTATGTCACTTATTAAACTTGTAGGTTGAATATGTATATTATTAACCATCAATAGATAGTAAACAAAAATTATTCCTTATTTCTAATACACAATATATTATTGTGTGTGTATATATAGACTAGCAACCGTGGCTCACACGATGCGTGTGCGGGGCGTAATGCATGTAAACTCATAAATAGATCTTACATGCCATGCGCCACGGATGAGAACGTTATAAAATAAATACAACTAAAATTTGTTACTGCTATTTAGGAAAACTAAGCAAAAAAAAAAAAAAAAAAAACTAAACATAAGTGGAACATTACAATGCCATCACTATTATTGGTAAAAGTGAGATCATCGATATTATTAGAAAGGAAAACTGACCAGAAAAAAAGAAGAAGAAATTGACATAAGCACAATTTTATGTTCTATCACTATTCTGCCTTCTACTAAATATGCATCAAGGTATTTGCTTTACTTCAATATCCTAATACAATTAATAAACAGATATGTTTTAGAATTCGAAAATACACAACACAGGAAAGCATCATGTTTTACCATGGACCAAGTGCTTTTCTATGATTCAAAGAAAAATAGCTTTTCAATAATAACTATCCTTACAACAACTGAGATGCACAACAACTACAGCGGCGAAGAATAAGAGTGAAACTAGGGAAGCAGAGAGCGAGACGTTAGCTTCCTCTTGAAAAAGTTCTTCAAATTTAAAATTGTCTGACATTCTCTTGCAAGTATCATAATCTGTTTTCGACCGAAAGTTTGATCCTTGTTTGCTCTCTTGTACTACCTGCATATTTAAATTTTCTGGTTATTATTTTCCCAAAAATTCTATAAATCAAATTAAATCAGGCAGCGGCAAATTAACAGGAAAGTTGCAATGTGCATGAGCAAAATAGGTTCAATTTTACTGAAAGAAAGGTGGCACAACTATTGGCCAGTAACAATTTTATTAAACCAAATAAGTTACTGGTCATGTCCACAGAACTGCAATGCTACAGCATAAAATTAGTAAACCCAAAAAAGACTAACGAACTAATAGCAAGTCCAAAAACTTTTCTAGACAATTTCTAAAGCCAAGCAAAATAGAACAAAATATTGAACACACTTATCATGATATTTGATAATAGTAACAAATTCCAAAAAGACTCACCACATGTTTGTAATTGAGCTTTGGCAATTTGGGCTGAAATTCCCATTCATTATCCGTAAGAGAAGACCGAACCAAATGATTTGTCTTACCCCATACGAAGCTGCAAACAAAAAAAAAACACAAATAAGTAAGCATAAAAAATTATTACTATTGAACTAAAATGATTAATTAATTTTAACTGCTAATTCAAGTCTAATCTATAAAGTAAAAGATACAAACACTTCAATACAATGATCTCAAATGTCTATCTGATTTAGATGCCAACTCAAATAGGCCTTTGTTTGCTTTTAGTCAAAGTCTATATAGTCAACAAAACAACCAAAAGCAGACTAATAAACATAAATGACAAGAATGAATCACAGTTTTTTGTACAAATGCAACCAAAAGAAAGTTAATACTTATACAGTTCTTTCAAAAATCTACTTGTAGTGGAATTCCACTTTCCAAACATAAGACAGGTAACTGCAACCAGGTTTTGTGTAGCGAACTGCAAAAAAGTCATGGGCGGATAAATACACCCCAGATCCTAGCCAAAAAATAAGTTCTAGAAGTGAATCAAATAAGCAGTTTGATGGGAAATAAGAGCGGAATTATTTAGGTGTTTTGGTGAAGAATAGCGCTGGCTTTTTTTACCATCCTTTTTCAAAGTCATTGCACCACAAAAAGACCAAATTAAACACCGAACTTGAGTCAAGCTCCATGATTCAAAAAGTATTTAGTACATTGATATATGCTTAAAATGCACAAAATACACATTTTTAGGCTATTTACTTTAGGCAACTATCAATAGGACCTAGAAGACCATAGAGCCAAATCAAAGGGATTGATAAGTACACATATTCAGACAAAGATTGTTGTTGTCGTTGATGAAAAAAAAAAACCTCAATGATCATGTCACGATCATAAAAACCAACATTGTATAAACATAACATATTGAATCGTTAACAGTAAAGCTTCTTATCTTTTGAATGATAGATGGGGATTGATTTTCATAAATATAATTCATTAAACATATAAGGATTTATTCCTTATTCCTTCCCTTCTTTTCAGAATACTCACATGAATGGAAGAACCTCCCATGTAAAATAGGGCTGGTCACCTGCAACGGAAACCATATTCAGGGGCGGAACATCGTTATGACCAGGGGTTGCCATCGCAACCCCACAATTTTCAGAAATTAATAAATTTTAGTAATGTTTTTTAAAATAATTTACATATAATGTATTCTGACAACCCCTTAAATATACTTTTTGACAACCCCTTTCAAAATTATATATTGTTAATAGTACTAATTAAAAAAGAATTGAATACACCACGACACCAACTTATATACCATATTGAGAAAAATTAAACTATAATAATAATAAATAAATAAAAAATAATAATAATAATAACATACAGTGGTGGTGCAAATATTATTTAAAATAACTTTTGGTAGTTTTGTATGCAAACTACCTATAATGAAATTGTGTAACATATTTGGTTGATCGTTTATATGTATACAAAGTGAGTATATGTAAACTTGAATATTTAATAGAATAAGTTTGTCTTTTCCGGGAGTTTTTAATAATTTTATACATTTGTTTGTTCATATTTTTCCTTTTAATAGCTCAGTTTCTTAATTTTACCTTTTTATAACTTCGTTTTTTTATACTTTTTTTCTTTTCGTACCAAATTTTTCTAAATTTTTATTTATTTTACCTTGTTTTCTAATTTTTATTTTGTTTTTGGTCAATTTTCAAATGATGAAACTTACGGCACATAACTGAACGTGGCTTTATTGATGGGTTTTTTTTAGAGTTTGAAAAATATGTTAAATTGGCAAAAAAAATAAAATAGAAACCGGATACATTATTTTTTAAGAAATCGGGGTAAATAAATTATAAAATCATGCTTTTCCGGTCTCTTTACAACCCCAAACATTTAGTTATGGTTTTGCTCCTGACCATATGATATAGTTAAGTTACAACTTACAACCACAAACTCATTAATTTATTGGTTGCCTTTCAAAAACAGTTGGTTTGTTTATTCAATACTATCCCGGGTCTTACCACTGAAAGAACCCATATTTATTATGATAGAATTTCTTTTGTTTTAAAAATACTATTAAAATAGTAGTAGAAAATTATTAAAGGGTCTTTTTAAAACATTATAGACATTGCCAGTTGGTAGATCAAAATTAAAAAATAAGCAGCAATTAAACACTAAAAAAGCATCTTCAGAAAGAAAGTGTCAATGTGATGAAACACGTTTCATCTTCCCTTGTTCAGACTTCAAATATTCAATCACAATTATAATAATATTTGATTGTAAGATTTCTGCACCAAGTATACTCGAGTAGAAAAATTCATCTTAAAAGGAGAGAGGGAGGGTGAAAGACATGGAAACTGCATTTGGCAAGCGGGTGAGATCGACTAGGAAACAGTTATAGTTTTGTTCATACAATTCTTGTGACAAATTGAGTGACTTATAATAAAAGCCTATTTGGACAACAAATTAGTAATTTAGTGAATATACTTGCAGTACCGAAAACAATTATTCAAAAACTGATAAAATTGTAAGTTGGTGAATTATTCAAAAACCCGTTTCAAAAGAATGATCACAAAAATTAAGAATAAAACTGAAAGAAGGAGAGTCGATGTAATTGCAGTTTTGGCCAATTTACGGGATCAGAAGTTTGTTTATACAATAACAACTCACATAACGTATGTCGGAAAAGAAATGATATTTTTTGAAACAAAACGCAAGGCACGATGTATTCTAAGTTAACAAATGTATTCTAATCACTAATATTCTCAACATAATGTGCATTCACAAAGAGCCACTTACCTTTAGAATGAGGACTGGACTTTTATCAAGCAGTTAAGAGTGCTCTTCTTTGTTGTTGATTTAATGATCTGTCAAAAACAATAACAAACACAGAACCAATCAGATTTTAAAACAGTAACTCATGATTCAATATTTCAGTTATCCCCACCAGTAAAAGAAACTAGCATTTAGATCGAAACAAAGGGAGTAATAAAATTAATGATTCTAATTCTTGAAATCAAGTCCATGCAACACTCATCTTTGTTTGCAATCACCATTGTTGTGGGTGATTTGGGTAGTTTCCTTTATGCGCCGTCTCCTTCTCACCCTTTCGTCCATCTCTCTCTCTCTTTTCTGTCACTTTTTAACAAATGAAAACTGTTTTGAGAACGTGGAGTGCAGAAACAGATGTTAAACTGCTCTGTATATTTGACACGTAAACTTGCGCTAAAGAGTACTTTTTGTAAAACTAAATATGTTTCTGTAAAGTCAATAGTTTTCACGGCTTCACCAAATAACTGCCAAAAACCCCTTCACACACATAAACATATATAGGAAAGATATATACATGTATACTGTATACAGAAGCTATCTAACTAGGTACATACTCTTGTACACTCAGCTCATGGTTAAAAACTTGGTGAAGTCCTGTTTTGACAGATTCTTTTGCGAAAACATCAAAAAATTTGGAATGAAAACTCAATACTTCTCACCAGGATATCTGACTTACAGTTTGAACATTTCTTCAATCATGTCAAATATGTTTGCAAAATGCATGAACTGTTCAAGTTAGAAGCGGTACTCCGGTTGAAATACACATTTTTCGTGCATTATGTTAATGCACAATATTTAATCACAAAAATATATCTATATATGTAGAACAGAATCTGTAAACCGAGCACAATTGCAAAGATAAAGCAGAAGCATGACAGAAATCCCATTGAACTTGATTATCATTAAGCTAGATCCGTTCATCAAACAATTTCAACAAAAACAATAAGAAAAAATTAAACCGCTCAAATTATTAAAACCATATTTAAGTCTGACAAAAGAATTTATAACTTAAAAATATAAGAAAATGATGGCATACCTAACAATTCAATGGAATTTTGTTGAACAAATTTGATCCTAGTTTCCATTATAATAAAAGGAAGCACTTGAACAAATAATATCTGGTTCGACATTTTAGCACACTCTTAACACGGGGAATTTAAGAGAAGTGCAAAAGACAACATAGATCTGTGAGGGCCAGTTTGATTTTAGTAGTTAAGGGGTTGTTTGCTTGCAGCTTAATCGATTAAGTTGTTTCACTAGATTAGCGAGAATATGTGGGTTCATCAACATTTTAGACGCTTTTTTTTAACAGAAAAAATCATATACAATCAGCTTTTAAACAAAAATTTAAACCTCAAAATCGACAACGAAACCACACATAAGTTCCTAACTAAACTTATTTGAGTAAAGATGCATGTCAATTCCCAAACACCCCTAAATAAGAAATTAAACCCATAATATCTACTAAACATGTTAAATTTAATTCAATATCATTGGTAGGCAACAATTATAGTTTAGAGAAATTTTGTGCATGTAACAGTTTTTAATTTTTAAATAACATGGAGCTCAATTTTAAGAACAGGGAAGAGATTAAAGATGCGAAATAGTAATAGAAGAAATAAATATAACAGAATAATGCAGATTCTTAAAGAGAGGTTGAATTAATAAAGCTTCAATGGGGAGTAAAAAAAAGAAGAGAGAGAGAGAGAAACAAATGGAAAATGACGGTGGAGAAAATAACACGAGAAAATAAGTTGTCTATCTCTGAATATGACACGTTATTAAGTTGTGCCTTTGACCCATATTCCATATGTTATAATTAATACTATCAATAAAAAATAACACTTTTTGCTACTTTTATCGTATGAACAAGTCTCTTCTTCAACGACCATACTCTTGGGGCTATAAGTATTTGTATAAAGTAAAAAAGGTGCGATTGTCTATTTTGTTTTTACTTACACAAATGATAGTCTATCATATCATCTATCATCACAATATTTATTTGTGGCATATTTCACTTGTGCTTACTAGTTTATTACTCTACTTTCTATTATGCATTTTGTAAACCATATAATATTTAGAGCGGGTGTAAATGAACCGAACCGAGTCTGGCTCTGTTCAATCTCAGTGCGTTTATTAAACGAGTCCTAAAATATTGTTAAAAATCAACTCGTTAATAGACGAGCTCGAGCCGGACTGTTCAAAATCTCTCTCTGAACACGTCGTCTTTGGACAAGTTTAACATCGTTTCGTTTAAAAAATCTTTTTTGATTATCTAAAATCAATGTTAAAATAAGTAATAATACATTTAATTATTATGAGTTTTAAGTTTTAATTAGATTTTATTTTTATAAATAATTAAAATTGAAGAGTGTTTATCGTCCATCAACATTATATTTGATAAATTTCTACGTATAAGCAAGAATATAAAAAAATATAAAAAAATAAACGTGTATAAGAAATAATTAGAATAAAATAAATGTGTATAAATAATAAAATTATTATTGCTTAAAACCTTAAACCTAGGGCAGGGAAAAAACACTGAAATACCGACCCGACCCGCACCCGACACGAAATTTCCCGACCCGAGAATAGTCCCGAACCGAAAATGTCAGGTTTTGTCCCGACCCGACAAATTTCGGGATCGGGTGACAATTTTGATTTTGTCGGGTGTTCCGATCCGACCCGACCCGATTTTTAAATTAATTTATATTTTATATAAAAATATAAATTAATTTATATCAAATACAAGTGATGAGAATCGAACCTTGTAGCTCTTGCATACAATGTAAGCACTCTACCATATGAGCTACAATCCCTTTTGTTTTATATATTAGTTATAATTATACAAGTATAATATAGATTTATACTTTTGAATATATGAAACTATTAAAATAAAAAATATAATTAATTAAAAAATTATATTGTTATTTTCAATAAAGATAAAAAATATAATTAATTAAAAAATTATATTGTTATTTTCAATAAAGATAAATGATTATTATTTTCCGATTATAAAAATTATAATGATAATGTATCTCATTAGTATGATAATTGTTGTTTGTGTGAATAAAACTAAATACTAAAAGAATCTGATAAAAAACGTATCAATTTTTTTATCTACTCCATTATTTGTAGCTTCACGATATTTTTTAGGAATGTTATTTTTAAACTAGGATTATTTTTCGTGTTAATAACATGTTTAGACTTCTCAAATAAAAATTATTAATAAAAAACGACGTCGTCGTAAAATAAAATAAAATGTCGGGAGATTCGGGATAAACCTATCCCGACCCTACGGTATCCCGAAAAGGTCGGGTCGGGATCGGGATTTTTTTTCACTTCCAAAAATAATCGGGTCGGGATACGGGTTGAACGTTTACAAGTCAGGTTCCGACCCTAACCCACCCCTACTTAAACCCTAACCCTAATAATTAGTATAAATAGTTCCCCAGGCATTCAGCATTCCCCAGCATTCAGCATTCATATATATCCGTATCTATCTACCGTCATCCAGTATGGTATGTTATTTATAAATAAATTATATATATCTATCTATTTAGTCTAGATCTATCACTATCTTATCACATATAGTCATTTATTATATGCATCTATTAGTCTAATCTATGATTATCTACCATTGATTAAATGTATATCTTATCACATATAGTCATTTATTATATGCATCTATTATATGTATCTATTAGTCTAATCTATAATTATCTATATATATATCAAATGAATCCAAATCTTCTACCCCTGCTTATTTTCACTCAAATTTTAAATTTTCACAACTAATACCGCAATTTTATAAACTTTTATATTATGTTGTATTCAAATTTTAAAACATTTGAACATAATATTGTTTTAAATAATTTTTTTAATATTCAATGTTTAATTTACACTAATTTATACATTTATTCCAAAACAAATTTTGTGTGGATTTTCTTTTAAAAATAATTATTGAAATGTATTAATACATGTATTATAGTAATTGTACAATTTTTTTCAAGTTTTTTAGAATTGTTTTTTGGATAAAATAGGCAAGGGGGCACGGAAGGGAATAGAGAAATGAGATAAAAGATTTATACTCATTTGTTAGTAATTCGAAAACAAGTAGAATAAGTTGTCAAACAATCTTACGCGGTACTTATTATATCTCTAGTCCACCACCACAAAATAAAGGCATGTTAGACATTCTAAAAACATCTTTGAGTTTTGACCACAAAAATCGTAGTTGACATTACTATAAAGTCAGAAGTAGTTATTTTACAAAAAAAAATAAAAAAAAATACTTAATGTAAAATAATTATTGGAATGTATTGATACATGTATTATAGTAATTATACAATTTTTTTCAAGTTTTTTAGAAATTTTTTTTGATAAAATAAGAAAGGGGGCACGGAAGGGGTAGAGAAATGAGGTAGAAGATTTGGATTCATATCAAATACTATGATTATCTAGTCTGAATCACATATTAGTCTGAATCTAATTATCATTGATTATCTAGCAATTAGTAATTTTGAAAAGCAGTGATTACATGTATCTCTAAGCAATTAGTAATTTTGAAAAGCAGTGATTACATGTATCTCTAAGCAATTAGTAATTTTGAAAAGCAGTGATTATATGTATCTATAAGCAATTAATAATTTCCGAATCAAAGGTTCATACGCTGATTATATGTATCTATCATTAATTAGTAATTTTCATCCAAATCACAATTTTATATTTTGATTAATAGGGGCAAGAAAACAGATCAAATGCCGCGAAATCAAAAAGAAAAGGGATAATGAAGGAGGAGAAAACTTCTAAATTTAAATGCAATAATTGTGGTGAGGCTGACATGGAACTTAATTACCAAGAATACAGGACTCATGTTAAGGCTTGCAATGCTAAAAAGAAGTCAACTGTCAACAAGGCTAAAAAGAAAGAAGGTGTCAACTTGAAGGCCCAGGGTTGAAGACATTATCTATGACATTTCTTCATGTAAAATAAATTTAGACATCTTTTCATTTGCTAAAAAAACATCTACTATTTGCAAAAACGGTAATGAAAATTGGGATGAGTCTTTTGGCTATATTATGATGATTTTGATCGAGTTTTTTGGCTATTAGCTATTATGATGATTTTGATAGAGTCTTTTGGCTATTATGATGATTTTGATCGAGTCTTTTGGCTATTATGATTATTTTGATCAAGTATTGTTGGTAATAGTATGTACAGCAGTTCATTACCCAAAAAAAATCAAGGGGCTTGTTTGGTTCACCCTAATGGCTTATATATATCTAGGGTGTATCCAAATGCGCTTTTCCAAAAAAAAAAAGTTTTTCTGGTTTTAATCCAATCAGGATTGACAATGTGAGGGACAGTGACGAAGGAGCAGGGTTACAGGGGTCTCATTGGTAAAAGACCCGGTTGAGAATTCTCACGTGTATTTTTAGTTTTCCGTTTGTTACTGAAAATAATATTAGTGGTTGTTTCGTTGGGGGGTAAAGGGGGACTTTATTTAGGTGGTTTGTTTAGGTCGGAGAAAAACGTCTACCCAAATGCTGAACCCAGTGTTATTGGCTTATGTAAACAAAAGCGTTTTGTATACATACCTACATAAAAATACCAATTGGGCATATACAAGAACAATCAGCTTAAAAAAAGTTAACTAGACTGGAATTCCACGCCGGTTTTCCTCTTCTTAGTCACTATCACTATCCGATTCGTCTGAAGGGACAAATACTTTCCTTTGACCTTATATAGCCCAATAAAGTTCTGGGAACCTTTTTTCATTTTTACTTTCAATGACTGCTAGTGAGCCTGATGGGCAAAATGTGAGAAATCAAATGAGCAGTTTTCTAGAAATAATGCATAAGGATGATAGAGAAAGTAAAAGAGGATTAGTCGACTATGTTATGTATTTTTTGCATAAACGTGGATAAAAAGAAAAGGCGACTGTTTTGGGAAATAACAGTGGAGAAAAACGTGTACACAAATGTTGTCACACAAAAAAACCCCTGTTATAGGCTTTATATCTATCTACGTGTACCCAAATGTGCTTTTTCCAAAAAGAAACGTTTTCCTTATTTTAGTCCAATCAGGATTGACAATGCGAGGGGAAGGGACGGAGGGGTAGGGTTACTGGGGCCTTAATGGTAAAAGACCCGGTTGAGAATTTGTTGTGTATTTTTAGTTCAAGCAGGATTGACAATGCGAGGGGCAGGGACGGAGTGGTAGGGTTACAGGGGGCCTTACTGGTAAAAGACCCGGTTGAGAATTTGTTGTGTATTTTTCGTTTTCCATCTATTACTGAGAAAAATATTTGTGGTTCTTTCGTTGGGTATAGGGAAAGTTTGTTTAGGTCGGAGAAAAAGGTCTACCCAAATGCTGTCACGCAACCAAAAAAACCGTGTTATTGGCTTATGTACTTACATGTTATGCCTACATGTCATGTCTGATACAAGAACAAACGCGTCTTGAATACCTACATAAAATTACCAATTAAGCATATACAAGAACAAGCAGCTTCAAAAAAGTTACCTAGACTGGAATTCCACGCCGGTTTTCCTCTTCTTAGTCACTATCATTATCCGATTCGTTTGAAGGGACAAATGTTTTCCTTTTTCCTGTGACTTTGATGACCTTATATAGCCCAATAAAGTTCTGGGAAGCTTTTTTCATTTTCACTTTCAATGACGGCTAGTGGGCCTGATGGGCAAATTGTAAGAAATCACATGAGCAGTTTTCTAGAAATAATGCATAGGGAAGATAGAGAGAGTAAAAGAGGATTAGTCGACTCTGTTAATGTATGTTTTGCATAAACATGGGTAAAAAGAAAAGGCGCGTCTGTTTTGGGAAATAACAGAGGAGAAAAACGTGTACCCAAATGCTGTCCCACGAAAAAACCCGTGTTATAGGCTTTACATCTATCTATGTGTACCCAAATGCGCTTTTTCCAAAAAAAAAAACGTTTTCCTGGTTTGAGTCCAATCAGGATTGACAATGTGAGGGGCAGGGACGGAGGGGTAGGGTTACAGGGGCCTTACTGGTAAAAGACCCGGTTGAGAATTTGTTGTGCATTTTTAGTTTTCCATCTATTACTGAGAAAAATATTAGTGGTTCTTTCGTTGGGTATAGCGAGAGTTTGTTTTGGTGGTTTGTTTACGTCAGAGAAAAGCATCTACCCAAATGCTGTCACGCAACCAAAAAAACCGTGTTATTGGCTTATGTACCTACATGTTATGCCTACATGTCATGTCTGATACAAGAACAAACGCGTCTTGTATACCTACATAAAATTACCAATTTAGCATATACAAGAACAAGCAGCTTCAAAAAAGTTACCTAGACTGGAATTCCACGCCGGTTTTCTTCTTCTTAGTCACTATCACTATCCGATTCGTTTGAAGGGACAAATACTTTCCTTTTTCCTGTGACTTTGATGACCTTATATAGCCCAATAAAGTTCTGGGAAGCTTTGTTCATTTTTATTTTCAATGACTGCTAGTGGGCCTGATGGGCAAAATGTGAGAAATCACATGAGCAGTTTTCTAGAAATAATGCATAGGGAAGATAGAGAGAGTAAAAGAGGATTAGTCGACTCTGTTATGTATGTTTTGCATAAACATGGGTAAAAAGAAAAGGCGCGTCTGCTTTGGGAAATAACAGAGAAAAACGTGTACCCAAATGCTGTCACATAAAAAAACCCGTGTTACAGGCTTTATATCTATCTACGTGTACCCAAATGCGCTTTTTCCAAAAAGAAACGTTTTACTGGTTTGAGTCCAATCAGGATTGACAATGCGAGGGGAAGGGACGGAGGGGTAGAGTTACAGGGGCCTTACTGGTAAAAGACCCGGTTGAGAATTTGTTGTGTATTTTTAGTTTTCCATCTATTACTGAGAAAAATATTAGTGGTTCTTTCGTTGGGTACAGGGAGAGTTTGTTTAGGTGGTTTGTTTACGTCAGAGAAAAACGTCTACCCAAATGCTGTCACGCAACCAAAAATACCGTGTTATTGGCTTATGTACCTACATGGCGCGTCTTATATATCTAAATAAAATTACCAAATTGCCATATACAAAAACAAACAGCTTCAAAAAAGTTACCTAGACTGGAATTCCACGCCGGTTTTCCTCTTCTTCGTCACTATCACTATCCGATTCATTTGAAGGGACCAATGCTTTCCTTTTTCCTGTGACTTTGATGACCTTATATAGCCCAATAAAGTTCTGGGAAGCTTAGTCTGCCTGACAGTAACAGATGCCAACATGATTTAATGACATTATATATTAAGGTGTGTGTGTATATATATCGGATAAATCAGTAATATTTGGACCAGGAAAATGATGGCTAAGTGGGAAAATACATTTCTTATTGAATGAAAGATATTTGGCAAATTGCGATACAACTCCAAATTTAATCATACCGTTGTTTCTCGTCTCACTCATATTTTCATCCACATTTATTTTCTCCTTTGTACATATATGCCTTGTTTAACACTGGCATTCTATATTTCAAAATAATTGTCAATCATCACATAGGACTTGTTTGGTTGCAGCTTTAAAGCTCTACAAAAGATTTCACTTACAAATTGATTTTTCACATAACTGGCAACCAAGTAAGCAACCATACAGGCATACGTAAGTATAGATATTTGACAAATTGTGATATATCTCAGACAAGGCCATGAACGTGAAAGGCTTGTATAGAATTGTACGCTAATTGTGATAAACGTCAATTTTACATACTAGCGTTTCTCGCCTTGTTAAGTCAAATAGTTTTCATTCAGATTAGAGACCAAGGTGCTTGATGATGAGAATGACTAACTGATTGATGAAGTGGTCACGCTAGAGAAAATTGTCAAACAACTGATCTAAAAATGTTTCCTATTACTGTTTTTGAGTTGCTTTGCAGTAAATGGTGTTTCGATTAGGCTATGTTGTAATGGGCATGCTTTGTGTCTAGTTCATGTCACAAATCAAATTCAGCCAAAATAGATATCAATTCATATTTTCCAAATCAAATTAAGCAAAATAAATCTCAATTCATATTTTACAAATCAAATTAACAAAAATAGATCTCAATTCATATTTTACAAATCAAATTAAGCAAAATAGATCTCAATTCATAGTTTACAGATCAAAATAGATCTCAATTCATATTTTACAAATTAAATCAACCAAAATAGATATCAATTCAAATTAACCGAAATACATATCAATTCATATTTAACAAATCAAATAAACCAAAATAGGTCTCAATTCATATTTTACAAATCAAATTAACCAAAATAGATCTCAATTAATTTGTTAACAAATCAAATAAACCAAAACAGACCTCAATTCATATTTTAAAAAATCAAACTAACCAAAAGAAATCTCAATTCATATTTTAACAAATCAAGTCAACCAAAATAGAACTCAATTCATATTAAATAAATCAATTAACCAAAATAGATCTCAATTCATATTTTACAAACCAATTAACCGAAATACATCTCAATTCATATTTAACAAATCAAATAAACCGAAACAAACCTCAATTCATATTTAAAAAAATCAAACTAACCAAAAGAAATCTCAATTCATATTTTAACAAATCAAATAGAGCAAAATAAATCTCAATTCATATTTGACAAAGGAGTAAAAGAGCTACCTGATATTTGCGATGATTTGATCGTGGTAGATATAAATTTGGTTGAGTATTGAACGTAAAAAGGACCATATGATATACAGAGATAGATAAAATAAATAGAGAGTTATGTAAGTACAAAGAGAAGAGATAAAGTGCTTTGGTTAGATAGCACCTATGAATTATTATGATAGCGACTAATTACTCTTATTAGGTTTTATTCACAACTCTAAATTACTATTTTATCCTTCTCTAAGGGTTAAACAGGTATTTCAAATTATATTTCTTTTCCTCTTTTGGTCGATTGTTTATTTCCAAGACTTTTACCAAAGTCACAGATACTTTTAAGTATGATGTCATTATACTTAACAGATTTGCACGACCAATAATAAATTATAGTATTTGTACATTACATTTTATTTTATTTAATGGTGATAATACATTATATTAGTATGGAGTATATTTTATCCAAAATTAATATGTTAGTATTTGTAAAATTTATGAACCAAAATTTACCAATGCTAGATAGGCCTTACAGAGACTTAAAATGAAAACAGGCGAGTAACACACCTGCCTAAAATCAAATTTTATCATTCAATCCCAATATAAACTTATATTATGAAAATAGTATAAATATTTTGACTTCAAAATTTTCACGTTGCATTGCAAACATAGATATACTCCTCGAAAAATAAAGTGTCTTTTGAAGAAAATAAGGGATTTACTAAATTATGCATACTATGACGTGTGTCGTTTTAGTGCGTAAGTAGTTGCAAGTACTTAGTATTGTTGTCTAAAATTATAAAAATAATTAAAATATTACTTGCCTAGTAATTTATATTAGTCATACTTCAACTTTTTAGTCATTACCCTTTTTTTTTGTCATTACCTTGCTCGTTTATGTAAAAAAAAATTATCATCTCCGTTGGACCTTCGAAATGTCGGGTGATGAGCGAAAAAATGTTATAATTATATTGTATCATATCGATAATATATCGATCAAACATGTGGTTTATAAATGAGTTTATTTATATTTTATCGTGAGTCCTTACGATGACATTGAATGGATTCTTATTTTTGTAAAAAAATAAAAATTATACATCAATTTATCTAATTAGGATACTTTAATACTCCCTAAAGCAATTTGTTAGTTTTTCTTTTAATTTTCCATTCATATTTAGTCTAGTTATAAACAATATATGATTTTACTTAATTACATTTAATTTATTCAAATATTTTTTTTTATCATAAACTTGTTTGTTTGATCCACTAGACGGAATTACTAACTAACATAGGGAAACTTCGTTTTATTAATTTATTTAACATATATAAATAAGGAAGTAAACATAGAAAAAAACAGGGTTGTCTCGTGTCACAAGATGAGGTTCATAATTTTCATTAAACAACTAATATTAATTAATTATTAATTTAGTAACCGGATTTTAACTCAATCAATCACACATATATATTTGTAAAAACTAATTATTATTCATTAAAAGTCTTTTAAGTCATAAATGGAATATTTATAATTCATAAAAAAAAACATAAACAGTTTTTGACAGAGTTAATTTATTTAAAAACGAAAGTATTTAAGGAGTCTTCATCACAAACTTATTTAAGGAATGGCCTTACTTCCAAACTTATTTAAGGATTGGATCAAGCAATTTTGAGATTAACTGAGATTTGTGTCTTCTAATGCTATGTAAGTTGTGTACTTATTTTGAGATCTTTGTTATGAATGATTTACCTACCACTTTTCTTCTTTTAATCATTTTGAAGGGTTTTATTTATGTCTTGGTTCCGTTGATTATGAACTTGCAGAATCATTTAACATGACCTGGATACATTTGTCGAGGAGGGATGATTTTTTTTATATTTTTTCATGTATCTATACGCTTTTGCATAATGGGGTTTGTGTGAGGATTATAACTAACTTATGATCTATGAAACACAGGTACTACAAGAATGCCGACGTACCCGGTACTATGGGTATACATCGGGTACTTCTATATTTACCGATAATACAAATTAATTAGGAAATGTTATTAGGTATAGTTTCAAATAGGTTCATATATACAATGAGATATAATGAACTATGTATAAAATTTTCATTTTGAGAGTGTTTTGAGTTCTCTTTTCTATTCATTCTTATATTGTATAAAAATACACTAACTACCCGTTGTACCCGTATCGTTAAAATTCCGAAATCGGCATATACTCGTATCGTGCCACGTACCCGCACCAGTGCTTCCTAGCTTTCGATTTAACGGGGTATAAGTATATTGCTGGATGCCATAGTTATCAAAAATAGTTGTTCATAAGGGACGGAAGCATTGTTTAGTACGCATTACTTTCCTTGTTTGTTTGCCTTACGCAGAAAACGTTGGCTTATATAAGGATGAGAAAAGATGATGAGTTACTCGTATTAAAATTTTAAACCTTTTGTCTGTGAAAGAAACCGAAGAAGCTTAGCTATTAACGATGATTAAACAAATGAGATAAATAAAGCTCAAAAGCTGATTGCAGCTGAGCTGAAAATTAAACCGCAAAATGGTCTATATTGCAGCTTCATCTTTAAATTATATCACTTGTAAAAGAAAGTGGCCCATGTTGTTGAAAATTACCAATTTATATGGGAAAGTGGATCTAACATTGGCCTTATAAGACAGTAAGACAGGCAACAAACTTGTACCCTGGGATTGCATGATTCGGTAATATTAGATTGTTTGGGGATTGGACTTTATAGATTGCACTAAAGTTTTGATCAAATATTTGTTGAGATGTTGGAGGGAAGTTTTTTTGTTTTTTCAGGAATTTGATATCATGTATCTCACTCAAGGTTTGTGAATTTTGAAACCAACTACAAGATCTAAACCAAATATAATAATAAGCGCACCCCAACACTTTTTTTTATCTACTTTAATGCGAAGCGAGGCAATTCTTTCTTCATACAAACTGGCCGCTACAACAAAGCATTGACATCCAATAGCTTTCCATGACACAGAGGTGTGTAATATGAGCGTATACAAGTTTGGATGTATAACAACTTTTGTTTTTCTTTCGAACATGGTTTTTATTTTCCTTTCGTTTTCCTTTTCATTAGGGCGGATGAGGAACCTGTTGATCAGAAGAGGTATCTCGAAGAGGCAGTGAAATCAAAGTGTGCCGCACGTTTTGTTGAATTGACGGTAATTGAGATTTAATTATTTTCAGAAAATCGCACCAATGCTCAGAGTTTTGACTTGCAGCTTCGCTGAAGAGGGGTGTTTTAAGGAGGGGAAAAACACAGTTTTACTTTTTGTTTGTCATTCAACATCATAAGATTCTTTGGTTCTGCACTTTTCCCCATTCTCTTTTTCACTTTTTCCTGGTAAGCTGATACTGTTTGTTCTGTTGAAAAGATGTCTTTTCGTATGATAAGAAAGTGTTGATGGAAATATTGCAAAGCAGACTATTTTGCTAAGCTTTAAACATGTTTGTTTCATTATCGAAAACAAATAAAAATTTGTAGCTTATAGATTGCAAAAAAAAAAAAAAAACTGATAGGAGTACATTACTACCAAAAAGGTTATCTGTTTTTGAATTTATTTTCTACTGTAGATGAAGCAACAAGTCTGAAAACCTTCTGGATTGACTCGATTTGGTTATATTATTTTCTTTCTCCACATCATATGTCGCTTGTTCTGGAGGTACGCAAACCGATTATTGAGAAAATGTTATATTAGCAAATATAGCAAATTGGGGACCTGTAGTTTTAGTTATAACTTATAAATGACAATGTCCATTGAATGATCACGTTTAAGCAATATCAGGATCGAAAATCATCATTTTGTCAATTGTATGTTGAGATAGATCTGATTCTGATTACTTTTATAACTTCTGAGATGACTACCTAGATAATACACTTTGGCCTGTTCGGTTGCTTTTTTTAAGCTCCTCTTTTTTGCTTGGAAGCTGTAATGCATTTGGTTAGCAGCTTAAGAGCTAACTGAGCAAATATTGGTTTTCGAGCATGGAAAAACTGAGCCCATGATAAAATTCGAACCTTTAAGCAAATAAATTTAACAATAATTCTCATCTCAAAGAAGCCTGCTTATTACTTACTCCTCAAAAAGCTGAAGCCAAACAGCCTAAATTATTTTGTTTCCTTGATGATTTCGTATCTTGTCTTGTTTTTTGTGAAAATTGATCTCAAATTATGGTGTTGACCAGTGCAACTTCCCTTTTCCTCTCCCCTGGTTGTGACTGAATTGGATGTTTTATAATTTTTATCGTAATACAGGCATGTGAGAAACGAATCGAAGGGGATGAATCGGGGGCGAAGCACTGCACTGGACAATATTTTGATTATTGGTCTTGTATCGACAAATCTGTAAGACCTTGTTTTTTCTCCTCATCTTTTTTTTCAAGTAGTGTATAAAGTAGTTTTTACATCTTTCACTCTGATTTTGCATTTAATTGCTCTGGAATACAGGTTGCTCCCAAGCTATTTAAGAAGCTGAAGTAGCGGAGACGGCTTTGTGGCATGAGATCCACTGTTTTCCTTTTAACTTCAGTATTACTTACCACAAAGTCCGTGTCTTTCACATTGTCTTGTTTTGTGATTTTGTATATGGAGTTTGAAGTCAGTAATAAGAGAATTGGTAAATGAAACTTGATTTATCTGATCAGTGGTTTAATTATGTTTAATCATGTGCTTATTTTGTCGTTGTTTATAAGCTCAGTTATTTGTCGTCTTCTTTGTTTTTCAGTTGCGAAGTGTTTGGTGTGTCAGTTCCAAATTTTGAGTTTATGATTTTTTTGGCCTGAAATGGCTAGAAGTATAAGCCTTAACTCTGCTTTTTTCTCAGCATTAACTACTCGGCTTATTTGCTTAAAAACTACAACCATATCAGAGTATATATTTATGCTTGTGTGATGTCTCTAGGCCATAGTTGTAGGGAACTTTATTTAGGGTGATATCTCGTTTCGGAGATGGAGACGCTACTCATTTAGAATTTTAGGAGAAATGTATCCGAAACGTTTCGGAAACTTAAATAAAACTTTTAAAAACATTCAATCATGCTTCTTGAAAACTTCAATAAAACATTTAGAAAACTTGTAAAATGCTTATTTTAAAAAAGTGAAAAAATTCCATCTAAAATATGGAAATTCAAGTTAGTAAATGGGCATATATGATATTTATAATATATCTTTTACTGTCAAGTAGTTAAATACATAATTTTGGTAATGATATAACGAATAATGGTGTTTTAACACTTGAAGGTTATATAAATAGTCTATATATATATGCACCATACAAGGGCTTAACTTTCTTTTTTAATATTCTAATATGGTAATAAAATAGGTTTAATTAAGGATTGATTTATGAAAACAAAACTATTTAAGTATTGGTCAACCTACAGAATTTTATTAAGTATTGGTTCATTATTTGTAAAGATAATTAAGGATTGATCACCCACCTAATTAACCAATAAAAACACAAAAAAATGGAAAAAAATAGGGAAAACTCAAAAAATGGTAAAAAAAATCAGAAAAATCCAAAAAACCAAACTCATAAAAAAAATTAAAAAAAGTTCAAAAAAATCAGAAACCCGAAAAAACCCAAAATTGGTAAAAAAAAAAAATTAAAAATCATAAAAAAAAATAATCCAAAATCCACAAAACAATGAAAAAACGTTCAAAAAAATCGGAAACCCGAAAAATGGTAAAAAAAATTAAAAAAACAAACCAATAAAAATCCAAAATCACAAAAAAATGAAAAAACGTTTGAAAAAGTCGGGAACCCGAAAGAAATCCGAAAAATGGTAAAAAAAAAAATAAAAAAAACCAAGAAAAATCAAAAAATCCAAAAAAAATAAAAAATGAAAAGAAGTTCGAAAAAGTCGGAAAAAGACGGAAAGTCCAAAAAATATTAAAAACTTTAAAATAACTTGCAATTGTTGTCAAATGACTTCAAATGACTCAGACTGTTTTTAAAATTATTTAAGATATTTTTTAAAATGACTCGAACTGTTTTTCAAATTATCGAAAATGACTCATAATGTTTGTCAAATGATTTAAATATGACTCAGACTGTTTTTAAAATGACTCGGACTGTTTTTAAAATTATTTAAAATAACTCAGACTGTTCTTAAAATAAATTAAAATGGATCAGACTGTTTTTTAAAATGACTCGAAATAACTCAGACTGTTTTTAAAATTACTCACATTGTTTCTAAATTAATCTGACTGTTTTTAAAATGAATTAAAATGACTAATATTATTTTTAAAATGACTCTGACTGTTTTTAATATGAATTAAGACGAACCAGACTGTTTTTTTTTTGTTTTTTGGGATTTTTTAAATTTTATTCGTGTTTTTTCAGGGTTTTTGCCTTTTCAAAGTTTATTTTTCAGATTTTTTTTTTCATTTTTTCATTTTTTTTTTTCATTTTTTCATTTTTATTGGTTAGTTAGAGGAAATGGACGGGTAAATTTTGGATTGATGCTTATCCACAACTTAATTAAATATTAGTTAATTAAACTGAAAATAATTAAGGATTGGTTCATTTCCAAACAAGAACAACAACAAAATCAATAAACAAAAACAAACGAGCTCTAAATATATAGCTAGGGTATTTCCATCATAACTCTGTAGACCTCTTGGAAGCCAGTAATCATCGCCGATGAGCTCTCGTGAGTTTTGAAGGTACCTAAACTTGCCTCAAATATATTCAACTATCAATAAGTTCGTTTTTATTTCGTTTTGACCTAAGAGTATGGTCATAACTCAGAAGTGTCGTAGTTGTAAACGTATCATTACCCATTATTGACAATCAGTTATTCTAATTCTTTTCTGATAGTTGAAATTATAATACTAAGCACAAGAATGGACTTTATAAATATATTATGCAACCTCTGATTTCTTTCTCATAAGTTCTTTTCTGATAGCTATTTCTTTCCCAGGTTGCTATTAGCAATAGTATCATATTGTATAGAATAGAAAAAAATAAAGAATCAAATTTGATTAACTTGACTTGTAATGTTTAATCCAAATATGGTTTAATCCAAGCGCTGTTCGCATACGATCTAGATCTAATTTGATTAAAGTTCTTCCAAGACGTAGTCTCGTGAATTTTCTTCCAAGAGCGATCTCCAAAAAAGGAATGGTACTTATGTGTACGAAGAGAGTAGAATACTTGATTATCGCCATTCGGACCAACTAACATGGGAAAAAATATCTTGTTGTCAGTTCCTCTTGCTGCTGATCTTGATGAGAACGACGTTACTTGGCTAATAAATAATGTTGTGCCTCCCAAGCTAGATATCTTCTCCCAAATACTCCTCTTTGTAGTGTATCTCGCAACTTTTACCCACTCTCCTTCACTATCCACATAAACCAGCAGTAGTCTACCTTGACTTTCTACCATATAATATTGACAGTCCAAAATTGATTGAGGTAGGAATTTATCGAACGAACCGCACTCCTTCGTATACGTCAGGAGTCCATTGATGAGAAGGGGATAGGGAAAGCTTGAACCCAATTCCTACAGTGATGAATATGAGCGAAATGGAAATTCCTGGGGAGTTATACATTTGTGTATTGATAAGACCAGTCACTATTTCTTGAAGCTCGATCTCTCCCCCGGATAAACCATATAGCCAAGAGAAACCATGAACCAGAATAGAAGAGCTTCCAAGTGAAGGCTCAGGAGGACCAAACCAACGGGGTTTATTTCTTATAGGATCATAAATCAAAAGACTTCCCCCCTTTCCTAGACAATAATAGAGACTTTTAAATAAAACAGGATTGCAAGATGATAATTTGAAGTATGGTCTGTAGGGAAATGTGTGTCGCTTCCAATTAGGTTGTCCGGGTTTTATAGTATAGATATTCATCAGCTTGGCATTGCCGCAAGGCTCATGTTGAACACCGAAGATCAAACAATCCGGTGAAGTGGGATGGAAGGAGAAAGTCATGTTACACCAATTATGGGTAAATGGCATGTCCGGGAGTTCAACTTTTTCATTTTTGAAAGGGTGAAAAAGGAAAATTCCGTGTTCATATTTCGTCATGAGAAGCCAACCCCAATGTGATGCTCGGAAAACTGCATTAGTATTTGAAAAGTCACAAACTCGCTCATGGTGAGAGTATTTGTATATTGGGTGAAACAGTTTGTTAGTTGGAAGCAATAGAAAAGGTGGATCCCTATAAAATGAACGAACAGACATAGGTAGTATCAACGGAGTGGTTGGAAGAGGAGTCTCACTCCACCATTTGCAAACAGCATGAAACGCAACAATATCCGCAGCTAACAACCGTGAAATTATTAAACTCAAAATTTCGTGAGAAAGACTATCCCATGTCATGATTGCCTGTATAGTTTAGTGACAACAAAGCAAAAATTATGAACTATCACCGTAATTATTGAACACTTCACCTTCAACATTTGTAGAATAATTTTTCATGTCATAACGAATCATGTGTTTTCTCGGAAGACCAAAAGCGGTAACAAAAAAAATACAAATAACATAAGAACTGATTATATCCTTTCTATAGAATTCGGAATTGTTGGTATATGATGAACATATCCGCTACAGGTTGAAAGGTTTTACAAAATAAAATTTCCGTTTATTCGTGGTTTCTGCCATTTTTCTAATTCACTTTTGTGAGAAAATGATCCAAAGAGAATATAAGTTTAATCAAACAGTACGAAATAACATAAAACGGATTCATTTTCAAGAATAAAAGGGGTTTAAACAAAATTGATCGTTATTTGGTAAGAAATGTTTGAACCCCAAATTCAATATATTTCAAACTGTCACCAAAGTATAGTAATATATCCAAGAAACGGGATATCTTTGTAATTCTAATCTACTAATATTCCTAGACATGTCATACAATAAATCTTAATATGCAGTAGAACAATTTATCATAATTGTATAACTTAAGGGTCACTTGTCCGAAGATACAAGTATTAAATTAAATTAGCCTCGAGAAGGAATTTCAATTGCCACGATTGTTTTGTATTAACAATATTTCCCAAATTTTGGTCATTTTTTTCGGTCACCACTCTTTTTTATTAATTATTTATTTACATTTGTTTAATTCAAAATATAAAAAATACACAAAAATCATTATATTTTCAAAACAATTATAATCCTAACCAAACATAATCGTTTTACGTGTATTTTGTATTATAAAAACATTATATTACTCACTCTTTCTAATTTAATATATTCATTCGATCAATATACTTTTTAAAAGTTTATTTAACCGATCATATATATATATATATATATATATATATATATATATATTATGCGTCGCACATGGAAGACGTGAATAACGATTAGTAAATATATACATGGGAAGGATCAACTCACATCAACTTATATATGAATACGACAATATATAAATGATTGATTTCCTAAATGGATTCGGAAAACAATGTAGTAAAATTACCATATGTATTACCATGATGTAATTTGTTTCCTACTGGAATAAAGATACAATTTCTTGAATGGTTTTCCAAAAATATCTTGATATCATGTAAAGATATTTTCATGGTGAATTGAATAAAGTTTAATGCCAAAGAATTAGGTAAGCGGCAAAAAATATTTTTTTATGTTCCTCTTTTTTATGATCTCATGTGCTTCCTTTCTTATTTTATTTAAAAAATTTTTTTAAAAAACTTGAAAATTTTTATACAATTACTATAAGACATGTATCAATACATTACAATAATTATTTTTAAAATAAAATGCACACGCAATTTATTTTGAAATAAATGTATAAATGAGTGTAAATTAAAAATTAAATCTTAAAAAAATTGTCTAAAACAATATTATGTCCAAATGTTTTAAAATTTGAATATAATATAATATAAAAGCTTATAAATTTACGAAAGTTGTGAAAATTTAAAATTTGAATAAAAATAAGCAAAGAAGAACGGTAAGAGATAAAAAACTAGCGATGGAAGATTTGAAAGAGCAGTATATTAGTCATCAAACTCAAACTTGTTTCCCCTACAGAAACCACTCTTGTGAACTGAACCATAATTATGATAATAAACGCTTGGAAAATTTGATATGAATATTCAGCTATATATTAAAAACAAATTAGGTGAAAGCAGGAACATTAAAGTAAGTGAAACATAAAGGAAGACGGAGTGTTTCGAGTTTAATAAGGTTTAACGTAATTAACTTTTCTTTAATTCCGATTTATTTTACTGAACTTTAAGTTAGCGTGATTAATGTAAATAATTTTGCCGCAATTCAAATTTAGTGTGATGGTCTCTCAATTTTCTTAATTAATTTAATGGACCTTTCTTATTCTCAATTTAATACAATTCTATTTTAAAAAATGGATGGCGTTACATCACGTGTCTATTTCTATCTATCCCATGAGTATTTTTGTCATTTGACTATGTGCCACGTTCTAATGTTTAAACCCGTTAATTTTCTCTTTCACTCTTTAGAGTCTTAGACTTTCAACCAAGCACATATGAGGTTCACTGAGCATCAATTATTTGTTATTTAGTTAAGCTGGATAAATATATACTATAAAATAATGTTTGATTTAGTGAGAGTCAAAATCTGTCACAAGCATGTCACTAATTTAAAAATCTGTCACAAATTGACTAAACTGTTACAAAGCCGTCACAAAAACCGTCGCTAATAAGCTCGTAACAAAAAAATATCGTCACTAGTCCCGTCACGATTTGAGTATTTTTTTTATAGTGATAGCTACAATTTAGGGCTATATATACTTCCGAAAAAGGAACTACGGGCTGCTTGAAACTCACGATCCACTCTACCTTCGACACATTGGAGCGTCAATCCATACAAACAAAGAACACATTCACTTTACATGTAATTTTTAAACGAAATTGTATGAAATTGAGAAAAAAATAAAAGTCCAGTACATTAATTAGAAAAATTTAAAAATTAGCACACTAAATCACAATTGAAGTAAAGTTAATTACATTAATTAGAAAAACTTAAAGTTCAGCAAACAAGAAAGCTAATTACATTAAAACTTATTAAACTTGAGGAAAGACAGTACATAATACTTATTCCAGTTGTTTATACTGTGTTGATATATATATGAATAATAAAATTGTAGAAATCAATAATAGGTTGATTTGGATTTTATATATAGAGGAGGTAGAATGTGATCCCATTCTTAGTTGATTTGGATTTTATCTCAAAGGAAATAGGAGGTATTTTATTGGTATACCCTTTAAAGAAATAAATTAAATTATATTTCCTTTAAATTCGTTACTATAGACTTCCAAATCAATTAGGAAATAAATCGAACCTCTACTTCCTATATATAAATAATTAAGTACTTGCATCTCAAGAATACAGAAATCAAATTGTACTAGATATTCTACTTTCCAGATACTTTTATATCAATTTCGCATAGGTGGAGCTGCACTTCTCCTTTTGTTTCATCGAGTAAAAATCTCTAAACCTTCATCTTTTATGTGTTTATTTTTTAATACCAATATGGATAAGTTAATTTACAACATTAAATTTATTATTTATACTTAATAATAATTTTAGGCTTGTTTTGATTGCAACTTTTATGCTCAATTGTTTTTAGTTTTTAAGAACCAGAATGCTTATATTGTTTTTAGTTCGAAGGGGCACATTATCTCTAGCAAGACCGGTTGAATAATTTGTTGGTCAGTTAAACATCTAGGACACCAAACAAAAGTAAAGTTACTTTTATCCCTTAGTTTTCTTAAATCCTCAATTAAGGCATCAATTTACAAGTTGCTTATATTTCTTAGTTTTGTATTCGTAGTTCATTGATGAGCTAAACGCCGCTCTGGTTTTTGCGCTCAAAAATCTAAGCTGCACGAACTAGTTTTAACCTAACACACCCAACTTATTTTCTTAAAATTTGCAGCCAAACAATCCCACCGTTTTCTGCTTCAGACTATGATATTTCAAAAATCAAGACACGAGATAGAAATCATACACATCTGATTGATTCATTAGTATACGGAGCTAATTAAGATGTATTAATATTTGTCTCCACATGACATGGTTGTACTATATCACTATAATGTAACAGTTATATAGTAATATATTTAATACTAGACTCTATTATATAGTAATCAAACAATTGTACATATTTACGTGTACTAACTACCCAATCCAATATGCCAATGGCTGGGAAGTGCGAACACAAAGTGGTTATTAAACAATGAATTTGTGTTTTGATATGGTGTTGTTCTTATAATAGGAGTATTGGAGAAGCAAAGTGATGATAATTGAGTGTCAAGAGTCATGACAATTTTCGTAATTGCAAAATACAATTTTTTATGTAATTTTACTATGATTTGTCTAAAATAGTAACTTGTCACGACTCCTAATATTTCTTTTCTATTGGTATTGTTTTAGTTTTTTTTATGTAAATTCACACCCCCATTCACACTTCCGCTCCATGTCTATAATTTGAATGATGAAATTATTTTCTTAATCAGATAGTTAAGCTGAAGAGTAATGACTATATCAGAAAACGAGAAGGAAGAAATTGGGAATTTGAGCATTCTTTCCCAGGTTACTCAAACACATCCTTGGCTGGTATTATGTGGAGGTGATGAGTGTGAGATACAATTTTTTTTTTAGCATATCAAAAGACCGGTACTACAAGAGAAGTATCCCTGAAATGGCCTACAAAAGGATTTATACTAATTGCAATGAGTGGTTGGTTTTGAGTGATTATGCTAGCAAGGAATGTTCACTTTTAAATGCAATCACAATGGTGAAAGTTGAGCTCCCAAAATATGATGATATGAAGTATTGTCTATTTTGCAACTTAACTGGTACCCCTGGAGATCCTAATTGTTGTGTCATATTCATAAACTCTATCGATTGTATTCTACGCATTTGCCGACCAGGTGATGAGACGTTTATCGAAGGAGAAATACAACTTCCAGAAGAAGCCCAATCCCTTATGAGTGCAATTTTTTTTGATGGAAATATATACATACTTTTGTCTCCTATGCTTTCACTGATGAGCTCTAAGCTAAATGATCCATTTGAGTTTCAAACTATGATCAATGGGGAGTCGGTGCCAAAGGAGTTATCTGATTTATGCACTCATCACCACTTAATTAATTCATGTGGGGAGCTTCTTATGGTGAACAAGACTTGTTTGCATGAGGACTCTTGCGTATTTCAGGTTTTCCGGGCAGATTTTTTTACTTCAGAATGGGTACCTCTAACAAGTATCGGCGACCGAGCAATATTCTTGGATCCAACTTCAGATCAAGGCATTTCTTGCTCATCATCTGAATCCGGAATACAGGGAAATTGCATCTACTACACAAAAATGGAATCTAGGACCCTTTACGTTTTTAATTTGGAGGATCAATCTTTTACAATGTCTATACCGTGTCCGACTATTAGTCGTATCAACTTAACCCCACATTGGGTTATGATTCCCCCCACAAATGTGTCTTATGATACTTAAAGATAAAACAACTAGTCAATAGATAAAGTCGTGTGCCATTCTTTTTTTAATTGTTTTCCGTATTTACATTTTGCAGTAACGGTGTTATTTGAATTTGCAGTAACGCAGTTTTTTTTTATAGGCAAAACTCAAGTACAATGTGTCGGTTGCCTAAAAAAAAAAAGAATTTGGTTTTTTTTCTGTGTCTTTTTGAAGAATAAGTTTGATGTCTTTTCCTGCTTTGTCAATGCTTTGATAATTGATAACTTTAGAGTATGATTACCAAAAATTAATTGTTTGTAGTGTTCTATTTCAAGCTTCCGTCCTATTTTTTATTAATATTTAATTTTAGGTAGGTCCGGTTATATATTTTTATTTGGATTTTTAGTGTGTTGTATAATTTGTTTTTAATTTATTAAATTCTAATTTATTGAAAATAGAAAAAATTAATTAGTTATTGAAAAACATTATCTAACCATGCATATATTTTTCAATATAACGGTGGTTAATGTGACTCTACGATAAACAGTCAAATAAGGTGACTGTTCCAAAGATGCACTCCCGACTAATTACTCTTATTAGATTTTATTCACAACTCAAAATTACTATTTTATCGGGTTAAACAGGTATTTCAATTTATATTTCTTTTTCTCTTTTGGTTAATTTTTATTTGGAAGACTTTTACCAAGGTCACAGATACTTTTAAGTATGATGTCATTATACTTAACAGATTTGCACGACCAAAAATAAATTCTAGTATTTGTACATTACATTTTATTTTATTTAATTACATAATAGTGATAATACATTATATTATTGTAATGCTTTGGTTGTATGAAGTATAACATTTTATCCATACGTGTATACTTTTAAATTTTAGTAATACCGGATGATATATGTCTCTATCCTTAACAGATATGCGCGACCGATAATTATTTATTTTATAAATATTAGTATTATATTTTCTTTAGTTACATAATAATGATAATAATACATTATATTATTCTAATGCTTTTGTTGCATGAAGTATAACGTTTTATCCGGACAACAGACGTTGTTTTTAATAACGCTCCACAGTCCACACATTCATCTTACTAAGTTTATGTAAAATTATATTCACAATATTATTAAACAAATTAATTATGTAAATAAACTTCAAAATAGGTTGTTTGTAAAATTTATGAACCAAAATTTACCATACTAAATAGTCCTTACGGAGACTTTCAAATAAAAAGGGCAAGTAACACATGCCTAAGATCAAAATCAAATCAAATTTTAGACCACTTTATCATTCAATCCCCATTATAAACAAGTTATATTTTGAAAAGTGTAAATATTTTAACTCAAATTTTCACATTGCATTGAAAGCATTTAAGAGATTTACTTAATTATGTCCTCAGAGTTTCGAGGGCTATAGCCCACCGTAATTATGGGGGTCTTTTTTCTCATCAACTAACAAACTTATTTGGATTAAATATTTCGTCATTCACCAACAATGATAACCAAGTATAACCAACAAGACAATAACAACACATAAAATTTTATACAAATTTCGTTATAAAAAACAAAAAAAAAATATGCTAACAAAAAAAAAAACATAGTTGAAAACTATGAGATTTTGAAGTTTTAAAACTACGTAGCTAAACTGGAAAAAATTAATCATATTACAAGAATAATAATATATCTTTGTAATAAAGTCGGACGCAGGATTCGATCTTGTGACGTCTGCACGCTAGATTTCTTAGGTTTTGCTGTTTAACCATGCATACAATTACAATTATATTGCTACGTATGAAATGTTCAATATATAATATTTCTTTAGCAAATTTGGGGGCTTTAAAAACTTAAGTTTTTCGGGGGCTCGTTGGTGGGAGGTCATCATTCAATAAGATTTTTGTTTATAGGCCACTACTCTCATAATATTTTTAAGTGTAGGTCAGTGTGTACCATATTGTAATCTAAAATTATAAAAATGATTAAAATATTACTCGCATAGTAGTTTGTTTTAGAAGTACTTGCACTTTTTTGTCATTAATTTATCCGTTTCTATAAAAAAAAACGATCATCTCCGTTGGACACTCGAAATGTCGGGTAATGAGTGTTAGAGTTATATTATATCACAGCAATAACATATCGATCAAACATGTTAGTAATTCCGCCTAGATACAAATTTGGACCAAACTAACAAGTTTTTTTTTTCCTTGTTAATTTTTTTAGTAGTCTGAAATTATTCTTTTAAATACTGCATCTATAAACTTAGAAGCCATAATATTACTATACATGACTCTTACTCTCTTAAGAGGTGCTACTAAATTTTTATGAAGATAAAATATTTAAATTTGCTATATTCTATATTTAACTTTCAGTTTCTTTTAACAGTAAGCGGTGCAAGTGCGACTAAGACGGGTCTTCGTATGCATGACATAAAGAAAATGAAGGAAAAAGAATAATCAAGCATGAAATAAATTGAATCAAATAAACAGGCAAAATGTGGAAGTATAGTGGAACACATTTAACACAAAAGTATTGTGAGAACCTAACATCGAGTATTTTTGAATAAAATCACAATTATGTAACCCAAAACCAAAATCAGTGAACTCTCTCATAGATACACCAGGTTATCAGCCACAGGTTTAAAAAGAAAATGAATTCCAACTAGCAACAATCATATCATATAGGTACCCGAAACGAACATACAATCAAAAAGCCTACCAAAAGTTTTAAACATATTAATAATAATACATAACTAAAACTTAAAGCATCGCCTCGGATTGTAACTAGTAAGGAACAATCATAAATTTACCCGATTAGCTCATGTTCTTAAGAAAGGTTGTTTAAAGAACAATAGGGGGTCTATGTCTTTATTCCGTCGGATCCGAAAGAAATTTTCTTTGATCACAGAACTTACGAGGTCCAGGGGAAATTTTCGAACAATTCAAATAGAAATTCAATGGACCCATCAGCAACATTGAAATGTGCACCAGCCAGTCAAGGAAGTAGAGATACGTAGCAACATAATGGCACCCAAAAAATGCAAAATCAAATTTGAAGAAAGCATAAGATCCGATCACACCAATATATCCGAACATTTAAGTAACACACGACATTTAGGTTATTGGTGCCAAGAGCCACACATTCAAAACAAACCGGTCAACAACATTGTTCTGCTGGCCAAACATTTAGAACCGAACACATTTTAAAAGGTAAAAGTCGAACAGTTGAATCCATCTAGCAGCATAGCACCACCTCCGAGTTCTTCAGCTACAAGACAACAGAAGCAAATGATTGATCATTACCACAACAACATGAAAAACTTCAATGGAGGCGAGAAAACAAAACATAGAAAATTACAATTGCAAAATTAATGTTGTGTTCTTGCATCAAAATTGCTTTATCAAATCTTCTCTTTGGTAAAAACGACCTTCTAAAGCATTTACAAATATAAGTTTACTCTGATAGATCTTTTTTTATCATCATGAGATATCACATTTACTCCCTAAACCCATGCAATATAAGTTATCCAAATGATTAACACAAATGTTAGCATATAGCATTATAATTTCAAGTTGAGGATGTAATTCGTCGCTAGAACTTCTTCATCAGTGTTTAAGGCCATTCTTTCTCAGTTTTATAACCTACGCAACATCAAATGGATGCAACGGGCAGTTTTTTTTATAATGGATACACAGACTAAAGAGAACATAGCAATATGTATAGTTTTATTTAAGAAAAAAAAAAGAGCTAACATTTAGAGTAATTAAGTGACAAGGCTCACCGTAATACAAGACCTTACAAACCTTACCCCATAGATGTTTACTCATAACGAGATATCACTTATACTCCCTAAACCCATGCAACAGAAGCTGTTATCCCAATGACTAACCCAAATTTCAGCACATGCTAATTTACTTCCTAAGATATGTTGAGAATGTGAAACTAATTGTAAAATAACATAGCAAATATGAATAGCTTCACTTCAGAGTACAAAGACAGAAACAGAAAAAAAAATTACATTTGTAAAATATTTTGGCGTTAGGTACCATACTTGCTTAGCGGTATCCTCCGGAGCTACGACGCTCATATGGCCCAGAGCGATCACGGCCATATCTATCGCCTCCACCACGTCCATCAGAATCCCTACTCCGCCCTCCATACCTATCCCCATTCCGATCCGGACCTCCACCACCATAACGGCTCCCACCACCACTGCCACCACCATACCTATCATCCCTGCCACCGTATCTTCCACCGCCACCTCTTTCTTCACCAGGGCACTCCCTAGCAAAATGCCCTGGTTTCCCACACTTAAAACAATCTCCACCGCCACCACGACCACCACCTCCGTAGTCACGATCACGGCCACGGTCACGGTCTCTGCCACCCCCATCACGATCTCTGCCACCACCATCACGGTCCCTGCCTCCACCGCCACCTTGGTGGGGTTGGGCTTTTTCAACAGTGATCGTTCGACCATCTAGGTCGATACCGTTCATAGACTTAATAGCTTCCTCCATTGCGGCTTTTTCTTCGAAGGAGACGAAGCCAAACCCGCGGGAACGGCCGGAGTACCTGTCAACGGAAACCTATCCCAAAGAGAAAGTTATACTATATGGAAAGGAGTATAATACCAAATGAGACTAAGGCTTCCTTAAGTGTACAGATTTCACGAGGGAAAATATGAGCAAAGAGAAAATTAATCTTGGATCCGTGGTTTACTAACATTATTCCGAATAGATATCTTTCCTCTTAAAATCGTCGATTTAGAGATCCTTACAAAATAATAATAATAATAATATGTAATTCATTATGTCTTAAACGTATAAGGGACAACATGCCTTGTCAGGGATGTTTAGTTTGTTTTTTGATCCAAAGGTTTTCTAGTTCCGATTAAATTTGACACCATTTGCATTACAAGCTTATAAGCATAGCTTATTAGCAATTTTCACCTAAAGAGACGTTAAACTTTAAAGTAAGCTATGTAGTTTGAAAACAAGCATTAAGCTAGGAATTATACCATCTTTGTGAGATTGTCCGTTCTTCTTATCTATTTATTTATCAAACAACAAACACAGGCAATAAAGGTTTGCCTAAATCAACATTTTTGTATATCAGAGAGCAAGTAAGAAAAAGTATCAAGCTTTCTTGGCAGTCAATTGAAGTATTCACACAGCTTACAAATACACAGCTTTATTGTCCATCCCAGAAAATACAGATTCTCATCTGAAAAGCTGGAACCAAATGAACACTAATAATCTCAAAGACCATTTTAGCAAAATAGGGGACGAATTTTTCCTGAGGTAGAACTCGTAATATGAGTTTCAGGCTCTGTTGTTTACGAAAACAGTATCCTTTTAACTTTAAAATGTTGTATAATCATAAAAACAATCTGGCAAACAATCTGGCAACTACCCAAAGAGTAATCTAACAAACAGAGTATATACAATCGAAGATAATGACCCCCAAAAAATATCCAGGTAAGCACAAAAGAATGGAAAAAAAGAAATCTAAAAACATTACCTTCGCCTCTACAATACGGCCAAACTTTTCAAATGCATCTTCCAAACCACCGTCTTTCGTAGCCCAAGCAAGCCCACCAATGAAACAGCGGTGTTCCACTTCTTCAGACATAGTTTAACTGTTTCTTGACCTATAATATTATTATCCCGAACTTAATAAAAGGTCGAATCAATAAGTAAATAAATAACAAAGCATAGTGACACTTGTTCACATGAATTTGCAAATCAATTCAAGATTGGGGATAATAAGAAAATACATCAAACCACAATTCAACAAGTTATAAGAAAAACGAAAAAGATATGACAACAAAACAGTTACGAAGTCTAAAGGTTATACCAACATAAGAAAACATAATGCCATAGTTTCCTGCATAATAGATTTTTTAGACAATTTCAGAAGCCCCCTCTACTGATTGAAGAAATTACGTACTCGGTTATTTAATCCATCTATGAGTAATTTATCACCCAACAACACGTAAGTGAAAGGAGTTCTAGTTACACGTTTTTGGTTAATAGTATCTAATCCCAGCATACGATTATTCTCAATCTCAAGTCCCAATATAATCTTTCATGCTTTCTAAGAGCATTAATTACACAAAATCAGCCAGATTGCTTCAAATCCCCTCACCTGATACTATGCAACAAAATGCTTGCTTGCTTGCACTTTTAAGCTATGATTATTCTTTTTTTGCTTATAAGCTGCAGTCTATTTAGCTCTTCAGCTTAAAACACACGGTTTTTGGTCTAAAACATGAAAAACAAGAGTTTAAAGCTGGTCAACCCAAAGAAGCTAGTTACTTTGTTTAAAAAAGCAGCTAAACAAGCCCACCATATCAATTACACTTATTTAGTTAAACTTTTAATTTCTCTAGCTTTTCATCACAGAAAAGCACCCAAATCAAATCACTCATAACATATTTCTTCAAAACTTTAGAAAGAAAACTCTGATTATTAACTAAATCAAACCTTTAAAGTATAGTTGAATTAGATGACAGATCTAAAACATTAATAAAGATCCTAAATTGACAAATTCTCAACAATTCTATAGCATGAACATAAATCCCACATACAATTCAAGATCAAGTCTTTCAAATTAATATAAAAAAAAGGAAAAAAGGAATAAAGCGTAATAATCGATTGATATGATTAATCATGTAGATATGATTAATTACGCTTGTATCTACTCCCATCCAGCACACGATTATTCTCAATCTCAAGTCCGAATATAATCTTTCACGTTTTATAAAAGTACTAGTTATACAAATTTGCTTCAAATCCCCACACCCGATGCTATGCAAAAAAAGCCTTGCCTGCTTGCACTTTTTAAGCTATGATTATTTAGTTTTTTGCTTATAAGCTGCAGTCTCTTTAGCTCTTCAGCTTAAAACACGTCTTTGGTTTAAAGCTGGTCAACCCAAAAAAGCTAGTTAATTTGCTAAACAAAGCAGGCTAAACAAACTCGTTATTCTAAATACGCTTTTTTTTAATTGACCTTCGAATTTATCCAGCTTTACATCACACAAAAAGCACCCAAATCTAATCAAAATTAAACCACTGAATAAATTGAACAAACGCACTCAAATTGAACTTTGATAACTTATTTCTTCAAAATCAAATTACAACAACAATCTTTAGAAAGAACACTCTTGATTTTTAACTAAATTAAACCTTTTAAAGTATAATTGAATTAAAAAAACATGAATAAACATCCTAAATTTACAAATTCTAAACACTTTTACAAGATGAACATAAATCCCACATAAAATTCAAGATCAAATCTTTGAAATTAAAATAAAATAAAATAAAGAGTAATTATCACTAGATATGATTAATTATGTACATATAAATTTTAAATACCTTTGTTGGGGAAGAAAGATGAGTTCTTTGAGTTGCTGCCTTTGGAATAAAAAACCTAATGTTTGTGTATATATATATATATTATATATAAAATATATTGAGCTATATATGCGGGAATAAAATAAGGTAGTACTAAAAGGATGTGTAAAATAAGGTAATGTGTTTGGAGCACGTGAAAGATTATTTAGATGAACAAAGTACAAAGTTACACTTTAACAGTGCTTTCAAATTTTCCAATTAATTAGACTATATATTTTTTTTAGTTTACATTTGATTTTTGTTTAGACATTGAATATTATTTTTTGAACATTTATTTTAAATATTTTATTATACATGACGATTGGATAGTATAACAAGTTGATAAGTAGTAAGTTTTGAAAATTTGATAATTTTCAATATTTTTTTTTACTCCTTGACAGCTTATGTTTTTAATAATTTAACGATTTACATACTCGACAAAGTTTAAATCGCAATTGCCACTTTGTTAATTAAAAAAAACGAGTAGCTGATAGAAAATTTTGTGTAATCTAAAAGTAAGTGAAATATAAACAAACAACATTACATGCAATTTATATAAATGAATAGGTGTGGAATCTCTTGATCAACATTAATAATATTATATAAAAAAAAACTTACGGAAAAAAACATTATAAAAAATGGTAAATTAACAAAAGGTAACAGATGTCCAATGACTTAAAATTTAAGCGCGACGTTAAACAACTATTATAATTTATACCCGACTTAATTTTTTATAATAATGAGTTTTTGACATCTTAAAACATAAATAACTTCTTGTTAGGACTAGATGGGTAAAAAAAAATACCACTAGAAAAAAACTTGTTTCAATTTGAGTCAAATAAAACAAGAAATCTCCAAACAAAACCCAATCACTTTTAAAAAAAATGAAAGAAATAACAAAATCACTTATTTTAAAGGTTTAAGCTTCTCTCTAGGGTTTACACTTTCTCACTACAACAACAAATAACAACATAGTACAATACATATACATAGTTATTACATACATATATACATACAAGTTAGCAACATTATGTGGTACCTTTGTGTGTTCTTCCACAGGATGCTGGATTACCGGAAACCGGAAGTGGACTCCCTCGCAGACCTCTTCGGAGCTTTCGAGGAGGGAGAAGGAAGAGAGGGGTTTGAGTTCGATTGCGATGGTGATGATATTAAGCGTTTGAGATGGAAGTTGCCTCAAGACCATCATCATGATTCGCCTTTTCATTTTGTTAATCTGCCTAATGAGACTATCGCTCGCAAAGTCGCCACTCGGAGTTCGTATTTTTAATTTTGGTTAATTTTTTAACACTGCTTTGAAATTTGAAAAGGTGCAATCTTTTATTTAATGTTTTGCAATAATGTATTTTGGTAACCCTGCAAAATTGCATTTTGTTCATTTACCCAATGAGACTATCGCTCGCAAAGTCACCAATCGGAGTTAGTAGTTTTAATTTTGGTTATTTTTTTAACATTGTTTTAGTTCTGAGTTGCAATGCATTTAAGGAAATTCGGTACCTGTCGTAGCTGTGTGGGTGCATAGAGAGAAATTGAAAAAAAAAATGCAATCTTTTACTTAATTCTTTGCAATAATGTATTTTGGTAATCTTGCAAAATTTTGTTTTGTTAATTTACCCAATGAGACTATCACTCGCAAAGTCGCCAATCGGAGTTAGTACTTTTAAATTGGTTAATTTTTAAAACTGTCTTAGCTGTGAGTTGCAATGCATTTAAGGAAAATTGGTACCTGGTGTAGCTATATGGGTGCATAGGTTGTTTTTTTTATAATAAAAACGCAATCTTTTATTTTATGCTTTGCAATAATGTATTTTGGTTACCCTACAATATTGCATTTTGTTTAGGTAAACCAAATTATTTAGCATGTCGCTCGGACACTAATGTATAGGTAGAAGTGTTAGTCTCGACGACGCATCTTTTTTCAAGCTGATTGTATTTAGATTTGTCGTCGGATGAGGTTTATGGGATTGTTTCGTTGCATCTGCTGAGTAGCTATGTAGGTGTATTGGGTGAAATTAAAAAAAATGCAATCTTTTATTGAATGCTTTGCAATAATGTATTTTGGAAACCCTGCAAAAAATTGCATTTTGTTTAGGTAGACCTAATAATTTAGTGTGTTGCTTGGACACTGATGTATAAGTAATATGATAATCTTGGTGATGCATCTTTTTTCGAGCTTATCGGCTCATTGTATTTAGATCCGCAGTCGGATAAGGTTAATTGTCATTGTTTCGTTGGATCTGCTGAGTAGCTATGTGGATGCGTAGGGCGAAAATTTTAAAAAATGCAATCTTTTTATTTAATGCTTTGCTATAATGTATTTTGGTTACCCTGCAAAATTGCATATTGTTTCGTTTAACTCATAAACCAAATAATTTAGTGTGTTGCTCGAAACACTGATGTATAGATAGAAGTGTTAATATCGATGATGCATCTGTTTTTTGAGCTTATCGGCTTATTGTATTTAGATTTGCAGTCAGATAAGGTTTATAAGATTGTTTTGTTGCATCTGCTGAGTAGATAATATAAAAATATATTTTTGTGGTGTTAGTGAAGACATGTATTGTAAAGCAGTATGTACTTAGAAGTTTCGCAAGCGTGTTTGATGGAAAAATGAAGAGAATTGTACTCTTTTATATTGGAATCTGTGCAAAGTAGTTGAAAATTATTATGTAGACTGATAAGTTTCACGAGTGTGTTTCCCTTATGGATACGTTGTTCACGACTGATAAGACTTTCGTAGAAAATTAAACTTGTTTCCTTGGAACAATGTTTTTCTTACCATTAATGTTAGGGTTTAGGGTCTAGGCCTGAAAGTTATGCAGACTGTGACTGGCAGCACCAGGAATGACACGAGAAGGGGATTGAATTGCAATTACTTAATTGAGAAAATTCGGGAAGACCTCCTATATTTAACAAACTTAGGACTAGAATTAAAAGTGAGGAGGTAGGTTTTAACCTAATATGGAGCCCGAGCCTATGACCCCTTGTGTCACCACCTAGTTTGTCCTCCCAATTACACAATTTAGTTGGGAATTCGCCACTTATGATGTCTTAGTTACAAGGCTACTCAAAGCTACAAATCTATCCCATTACCATGGCTTGTTGTGCTGTACCTTTAAGGTTGGATTTTGTTGAGTTTAGAACTTTTAATGTTCTCAGGCCAGAAAAGTTAAATTACTCAATTTTAGATTTTTGTAACTGACCGACCAATTATAAACCTTTAAGGAAAAAAACAGAAGCTTAAAAGTTTTTTCTCAAGCAAGCTTTCTTTGATAAGTAGTTTAGTCGTCTCAGTTTCCTTTACTTTTGATACAGAATTCATTTATCTCTTAGCTTTTGGGAAAAAAGCTTTTTCTTTTCCTGAGAAAAATATATGGAAGTGTGATATTGATGAAGCCAGTTTTTTGCGAAGAAACCACTTGTTTTTTTAAACCACCTTGATACTTATCCAGAAAAAGCAATATGCCGGTAAACGAAGTAATGCTATCATCACTGACTTTTTTTAAAGTTGCAGCCAAAGAAACAAAGTATAACGAGTAGTTTCTTGTTTTGTTTTGCTTACCTTGATACTTATCCAGAAACCGCAATATGTGGGTAAACGGAGTAATGCTATTATTAATCCAGATTTCAATTCTGTCATTCTATTGTCCGATGATATTGCACCTAAATTCTCCATGTACAATGAGTCATCATTTATTGTAGTCGTCCCCTGAAAAATTTGCTTATTTTCTACAAAGTTGCATTTACACAATCACCTTAATTTTCAAGTGCCCTGACTTTACGTTGACAGTTGAAGCTCATACTAGTCAATAGTTTTTTAAGTGGTAGTTAGTATGGTAATTTACAAAATAAAGAAATGTTAAATTTTGTTAATAATGTATATTTCCAAACAATGCGCCCTGCAAGGGAAAGTCAACTTTTTCTGTGAACTTTGAATTGATTCCATCGAAATCATCAGAGAATAATGTGAAGAAAAATATATAGCATAGAACAACAAAGTTATATTGGATCGTTGAAATGCATTCCTTGATTTGCAGTTTTCACTCATTTTATCGGTAAGGGTGAAGTGTGTTTCACCCTATTTGTAATTTTTAAACATAGTTACCCAACTGGGAAAGGAACGCAAAATAATATCCGAGGAAAGGAATGAGTTTTGCAGACGCAAACTCTTGAGCATGCGTTTCCCGGGATACGTATTTTTCATCTAAAATGCCATTATTGTCTGATAAATGTTACTTTAAAAGGTTTTATTACCATAATCTCTTAAGATGGTTTTACTGTACTTTACAAGTTTTTTGCACTGCTCGACCATTTTTTAACCGTTACAATTTGCAGGTATACTTGTGAAGGGAATATATGAAGTTTGGGGAGAAGGAAACACCTACGAAGAGCTGGAAGAGGCTATCAATAACTACCCAGACAATCGAAAATTGCCATACCTGCCTTCTGGAAGTACATTTAGGATAACCGTTGACAGCTTTGGAAAAGTTCTCCCTTTCAATGAGCAAACTGACCTTATACACAGTTTATCGTACATTCCTTTCAAGGTTTGATCAATATTTGCGACTTCTAGTCTGACTTAAAACTTCCTTTTAGATTTATGTTGAGAAAAGCTTTAGCAGCAGGATTATCATCTATAAAGCTTGTTTGGTTGCAGCTTTAATGCCAATAGGCTGAATTTGTAAGCAAAATAATGAACTTATAGCTGCAACCAAACAAGGCCCATATGAGTAACTCTTGTTCTTTGATGTATTTTGCCTTCTCCTGAAAGGCACAAAATGTTAAGAGTTTGGCCAATAATAATATTTTATGTCTAAAACAATCTTTTTCATGCACGTAGAAGCAGCAAACAGGGTTGCTTCGCCAGTTGCAAAACAGTATTGATAGTTAGTCATTGAGCAGTTTTTACTTGGACAAAAGACCTTTGAGCCAAAGCTCTACTGGTTGTAACTTCAACTCATATGTTAGCTTGCTAATGTTTTGAAGTTTGAAGGTGTTAGGAAACCAGCCTGACGATACACTGGGGGTATCATCAGATTTCATTTTGTTCACAGAAATAGAAATTAATAACTATTTTTACATTTCTCATTGATTTAGCACAGTAGTCTACGGTATACCAAGTAGAAATATAATAGGTCAAAATGCTAATTAATTTCGGGTAACGAAGCGTGACTATTCATAAAGAGTTATATTGGATTTACTTTAGTACTGTTATAAAACCTTGTTGCTAGCACGAATAAGCTTTCAGAGGTGCCACTTTTTATCTGGTTCTAGATTAGTTATTGGCTTATTGCTATTTTTTATCTAAAAAGAAAGTTCTGCTGTTTTCTTTTTCAGGGTAAAGTCAATTTACGAAACCCAGAACACAATTTTTGGCTAATGGAAACTGACGATTATGGTAGCAATAACGGGCTCCCACCTGTTGCTAAGAAAAGAATATTTTTTGGTCGAGAAATCGGTGGATCTGACAGGAAGCTTATTCCAACTTATCAGCTAAAAAGCCGGAAATATTTGGGTCCCACAGCCATGGATGCAGAAATGGCCTTTTTAATGGCTAACCAGGCATTGGCTAGTCCTGGGAAACTTATATATGACCCGTTTGTTGGCACTGGGAGCATTCTGATTGCTGCGGCTCATTTTGGAGCAATGACAATGGTCTGTATTACATTTTAGTAAGAAAATTATTTAAGACTTTCCTTCAAATTTAAGAAGTTTTTGTTTTTTCTGATCGTTTGCTGTGGATCTTGGGGTTTTGGTGTCAGCTCTTAAACTAGATCCCGCGTATTATTTGGCTTATATGTGTGAATTTTAAGCTTTAGAAGCCAGAAACCACAGAAATATAAGCAATTGTGTATAATTTTTTCCACTCCTTTATCCTAGTAAAACAGTCTTACTTCTATCTTGACGTGGTTAGGAAAAGCCAATTATTTTTTTTAGAAATGTAAGCTCTTCTTTCTTTTTCTCGAATATATCCCTTTTTTAGACACTGCTGAAACTAATTGTAGTTCATAATACATTCTCATAAAAAGAAGGTTTACTATATTAGGGACGGATTAACTAAGGAATGCATGATTATCTTTGGGGAAAGCGAGAGTAGTATATTTTTATACTGTGGAGTTTGGATCTTTGGGGGGTTCGATTCCAGCTTATTAGTTAGCTCAGTTTATCCAATTAGTAAAGTTGATAAGCACATTCTCTTTTATATATGCAGCTTTTTTTATCTTTCCGAATCGAAGCCCAAAAAATAAACCGAAAGGAAGTTGGTGATTTTAATACTAATTTCTCTCCTTTTCCACTGGCAAAGCCTTGTAGCTAGAGCCTACTATGTGTAATTAGTCCAAAAATTTGTTTTCCAGCATTAAAGTTGCAAGGAAACTAGAATTGTATTAGTATTCTTCCCTGAGTTTTGAAATTATTTAAGCCCATTGGAGGTAGAATACTCTTTTGATATCAACTAATGTAAATTATTCAGGGTGCAGATATTGACATTAGGGTAGTACGTGACGGACGTGGCCCTAACTGTAATGTGTGGAGCAACTTCAATCAGGTTATTTGCTCATCCAATAAATTCTTACTAGATATCTGACAAACCTTTTTTATTTTAATGCAAATTTTAGAATATATTAATTAGTCTGATCATGCTATTTCCCAGTATGGACTACCTTCACCTGTTGGTTTATTAAGGGCGGACAATAACCTTCCTCCTTGGCGTCCTGGGTTAAAAGAGGTAACCAATACTTATTTGCAATAAAAAAATATCTTTTAGTTTTTGGGATAAAGGCTTAGTTTGATGATGATGAATTTTTTCTTTCTTAGTTTTTGTAGTTGAATATTATTTACAATTAATATTTTCACTAGTTACAAGTAAATATCCGTTCTGTACCTGCTGTAAGGTACTGCACACTAGGTTACGGAAATGTTTACATCATTACTCGATGCAAAGTCATTCCAGAGCACTAAGATTCTTAACGAAGAGTTTCCAAATTTGAAAATGAAATGTGTCAAAAGACTCGAAACTGATGAAAACAATCCAATTTTTTTTATGGAATTCGTGTGTCCCTCTTTTGCAATTTGAGTAATTTGTAAACCTTCGGATAAATTACATTTTGTACACTAGCGTGCTACCAGTTTTTAATTTGTCTGAAGAAAGCAATTACTACCGTATTAGTACTACTAGAAACACAGTAATAGGCTGTGGACTTGGATAGCAAACTGCATACTTTAAAAATAAAGGATAGCAAACTGCCAAACAACTTATTAGACCGGTGTACAGAAATATAAAACTTTAAAAAATAATGGAAAAAATATTTGGTTTTTGTACAATATTAGTACACTACCTATTCTATACTGTTTCAAGTCGCTGTGACCAATTTTAGTGAACTAACTGTGACCTGAACATTTGGGTTGCAATGCGAGCAATGCAATAGGTTGGGTGGGTAGGAAGTCAAACTTGAACAGGTTCAAGTACCAAAGCGAACTTAGCCATTTGAAATCTCGTAAATGACTTATTATGCCGTATAGACTGTTTTATAAAAAAAATCTGCATGTGCCGCAAGTATCTTATATTGTACTTCTACTTTGTCTAGATTTTTGATGCAATAATCTGTGACCCACCTTACGGGGTTCGAGCCGGTGGACGGAAATCCGGTGGTAGAAAGCTACTAAAAGGAGTTAAAGACCCTTACACAGTTCCCGATGATAAAAGGACAGATCATATCCCATCAACAGCTCCATATAGCTTAGTCGAATGCGTACACGATTTGCTCGACATAGCTGCAAAAATGCTAAAAATGGGTGGCCGTCTCGTGTTTTTCTACCCTGTATTGAGAGAGGATGAAAATACCGAAACCAAATACCCTGAGCACCCGTGTTTTAAACTGGTCGCTAAATGTGAGCAAATCTTGAGCTTTAGGTATAGTCGTGTTTTGTTAACTATGGTTAAGGTTGGGAATTATAGCGAGGAGATTGCTGAGGTAGCAAGGACCATGCATTTGGATTTTAAGAAGAATCATTTGAAGTGGCTTGAAGATGGTAATCTCCACTCAGCTGTTTTTAGCCCTGCAGATAATTTTGTGAATGGGCAAGGTGATGGAAAAAATAGCAAAGACTCTAAGCCGAAATATCGAGGAAAATACGTTTAGATCTTTGTGTTTTTACAAGATCTTGTTTAACTTTAAGAGATATTACTTAAGCATAGACTACACTTTATCTAAGTTGTTAGGCCTCTTTTCGACCGATTTTGTAGGCCTTTTGGATATTAGCTTCTTGTAAAACCAGTTGTGTTTGGATCTTAATTGTATCTCGGGGAATTACCCCTTGAGTTTTATAGTTCTGGTAATTCTTTTGGGGAGATATGACAATATTTTGTTACTTTCTTGTTAAGAGCACAAACGTTTCAATAGTTTTAAAATTTTTGTACCATTAGCTGGAAAAGTTAACATCAAGCTTCTATATAAAAGACCCAAACATTTTATGTGAGTTAGAAAAACGCGATCATGTCTTTTCGTAAAACTGATTTGCATAATACTTGAATTTAATATTTTATCAAGTATTTGCTGGAAAAAAGTTGACATAAATTTTCTACAATAAACTTGTTAGCGGAAATTTAAATTCCCTTTGAAAAGCCGCATTTCTCTTATTCCGCTTCCCGATTCTTGTTATTTCATGTGTAAATATTAGCCTTCCCATTTACGTTAACTATGAAGTCTATGATACCTTCTTTCGCTACGTTTACGGTATTGGGTGTTCTAAACGGATTGGTTTTGTCTGCCTTGTTTTTTTTAGGGCAGCGTGCCTTGTTTTTTTTAGGGCAGACTGTCCTAATTTTTTTTAACTCATTAGATCAAATGCAAACTCATCCAAGGGTCAACAAAAAGTTTGGGAAAATTTATGTATATTGTCTCAACATACGGAAAAACAATTATACGAGTGCGCTATTATTTAGGCTGTGCCAACCAATAGTATTTTTTAGTTTTAATTTTGAATTAATTTTAGGATAGATATTTTTGGATTCATTAATTAATAAGTGTTAGTTTTTTAACATTTTTTAGTTTTAATTTTAAATTAATTTTAGGCTAGATATTTTAGTGTTTATTAATATGTGTTAGATTTTTAGTAGGTGGCGCACCATAAATAATAGTGCACCGGATTCACGGTATTGTTACTCGTTCGGTCTTTATTCCGAAACATTAAAACAAAAACTTCATAGTTTTTTTTATCATTAGATTAGATTGATTTTGATCCAATGACACTCAAAAATTCAGGACAGTCTATCCTAAAAATATTAGGACAGCAAAAATAGATCCGTTCTAAGCGCCGAATTTTCCTCCTCTGTGTAAATAAGAAATCGTAATCCTAGTATCCTAGTACTGATAGTGGTCATGACTCATGACCAAACATTAAACGTTATGATAAAAACAACTGAATATTAAGTATTGGTTTCTTTGAACTATTTTGTACACAATCATTTGATTTTAATCCTAGTATCCTAGTACTGATAGTGGTCATGACTCATGACCAAACATTAAACGTTATGATAAAAACAACTCAATATTAAGTATTGGTTTCTTTGAACTATTTTGTACACAATCATTTGATTTTTTCATATTTAACTTTTGAGGACGGACCACCCTAGAATACTGGGAGAAAACAAGTATTTTTGCTACAACTGACTCACTTTTTGCAATAGCATTAGATTACCCTTGTAACTTTGATAACTATACCGAATATATATCATAATTATTTTTGTTACAAGTTAGTGAGTATGACCTGTTAATCCTGTCATGTGAATACCATGACCAGTCTAATTAAGGAATCTCAAAAGTATTACATGCATGTACAAGATTAATATATAAGCAATGAAAATAATGACTTATTACCAACAATTCTGCCATATTATATTAAATATTATAGTAATCCTTAAAATCTGTATATCAATATTCCGTATACGTTTTGTCTAAATGAGTAAATTAATGAATGCATGTTCATATTTTTAGACATGCATGTAGATGCAAAAAAAAATTGTCATTACTAACAATTTTGTTACACAATCTGTTGCTTATACTCATACCCCACATAGTACACGCTCAGTCTTATGCTTAAAAAAAAAATCTAAATAGTGACGGGATTAGTGATGGTATTTTTTGTTACGAGCTTATTAACGACGGTTTTTATGACGGTTTTGTGACAATTTAGTAAATTTATGACAGATTTGTGACAGCTTTTTAAATTAGCGACAGACTTGTGATATGTTTTAACTCTCACTAAATCAAACATTATTTTGTAGTGTTACAAAAGATTGATCTATTTTTCATTTTTCAAAAAAAAAATGCAAAAGATAAAGCCCATGCAATTCAGTTGACACGTATTAATTACAAGCTGATACAAATTTAAGACCTGACTAAAGCTCAGTCTCTACTCTTTTTATCATCATTTATCTCTTCTCTTTAACACACTATTTTCAATCTTCTTTGTCTAGCTAGTACATATATACATCATACATACAATATATACATACATTTTCAAGTGAAAACATTATATTATTATACATTAATAGTAATGGATATCAAGAAGTTTTTATTTTATTTTTATTTTGTTATAACTAGTTGTATGATGGGGTATACAAAAGGGCAGCTAAAAATTGGGTTCTATAGTGATACATGTCCAGATGCTGAGTCAATAGTGAGTGATTTTGTTCGTGATGCAGCTCAATCTGATCCTAAAACTATTCCTATCTTGCTTAGGCTACACTTCCATGATTGTTTTGTTGAGGTCAGCTAATTTTAAGCAGCTTTTCTTACTTTTTTCCCCTTATAATTTGTATAATTTGGTTGGTGAACTCAAATGCTAACATTTAAATGTTTTGTGCATAAAAAAGTGAGAAGTTTTAAGTCGTATAAACTCGTTGATTTCCTCAAGTTTCATAGGCTATTGTGAACTCGTTTTTTATCAGTCTTAATCGACCATGCATGCTAACTTTTATGGCATAGTGTGGCTGGTGTGTTTGGACGTTCGACTATTTTTTTTTCTCGAGAAAATTATATTTCTGTCGTACAACAAGTCGACATCTTTTGGTTATTTAACCATGGCGTAAACCGAGTCATCAAGTGAGCCACAATATGGTACAGCGAAGCAGGGTTTCTTAGACAAATACGGTTTAGTTTTATCGCAACGATAAAATAACTCAACACTAACAGTCTCTCCGTTGCTATTATTCTGACTTCCCGCGACTAATTTGACAAAAGAAACATAAACTGTTGCTATTCATTCAGTTGCGTTGCTGCAAATGTAGCCATAACCACTGTAATCGTATAAATATCAACATATTTATCAGAGTGTTTGATACATTTTATTGAAGTGTATAAATAGAGTTTTACTAACTTCAATGGGAATTAATGAATGCAACATGTTAATAAATTGTGTCCAACTTGATGATTCTTTTGTTATTTGAAAAATAACAATATTTAGGGATGTGATGGATCAATATTAATAGATGATGTGCCTGATATGGAGCAAAAAGCAAATGGTCACCAAGGTGTAGGAGGGTTCGATATTATTGAGAGAGCTAAAGCACAATTAGAGGCCACTTGTCCTGGTGTTGTTTCTTGTGCAGATATTGTTGCTTTAGCTGCTAGAGATGCAGTCACCTTGGTAAATTATTAAATTAACCTCTAATTATTTGTTACCATAGCATACAATATTTTGGAAGCAGAGTATCTGACTCTAAGTCAGGGTTACTCTACTTCCTACAGCCATTAGATCTGTTATTAAATTTAAACTATAGCAAATTCAATGACTGTGGAAAGCAGAGTAACCCTGACTCAGAGTCAGGTACTCTGCTTTCCAATATTTTTCAATTTGCAGCACACTTTATAAACTATGCTTAATTGTTTTCCTGAAGCTCTATTAATGTATTAGTAATCGTGACATACACGTTGTGTGTGCGATGCGCAGTGCAATCAAACTAAAGTAAATAAATGTAGTTATTAGTTATTAATTTTTATATTTTTTTATCTGAGTATGGAATTATTGCAATTAATAAAAAAATGTATGAGTATTTTTATAAGGAAAAAAAAAGGTAAAATTTGACTGTATCAAAACTGTTGAGTCGAATTATAATAATAATATAGATAGATATGGTCATCAGTTTAAGAACTTATTTTTTGTGGGTTTTCATGTGATCTGATTCTGAGAAGTTAATTTGAAACTAGGTGGAATTGGTATATTTTTTTCAATCAAAAAAAAATCAGCTTAGTTTTCAAATGTGCAAAAAAATTATGCACAAACATGTCCTTAGTTGAGTTCATTTATTGTTTCGTAGAGTACTAGCTAGATCAAAAGTATATTTTCATTATATTTATGATGTAAAAGTTGTTTATCTTTGGTGGAATGGTATATATACATTTCACATGTGTATTTATTAGTATTTTTACAATTTTAAAATAGGCAAAAGGACCAAAATATGAAGTTCCAACAGGGAGAAAAGATGGACTAGTATCAAATATAACGTTAGCAGATGATATGCCAGATGTTGGTGATTCTATTCAATTACTCAAATTTAAGTTTCTCAAGAAAGGTCTCTCTGAGAAGGATCTTGTGCTACTAAGTGGTATTAAATCTTTCTTTCCCTCATTTTATATTAATTTGAGCACTTAAAATTTTATATGAAATTTATATGTTTGACAACATGAGAGATTAAGCTACTTATGTATGCATAAATGAAGGTTTTTGGCTCTTAATGCGACTCTCATTTTTCTTATTAGTTTTCTTGGAAATGCCCTCTTGAATCCTCATTTTAGATCACTCTGATCTGGAGACATAAGAGTGTTAAAAGGTTGGCAGTTATAAGGACTAAAGTGAGGATTATCGTAAAATATTTTTTAAAAAAACTTTTGAGAATAATGATGTTTCGTTTGATTGTCTTTTTCTCCTTATTTATGCAGTTTCGTAGGCCTTGTCATTCTGTTGTATTTGAAAACTTATTCGTATCGTTTTTTCACTTTTCATTGTTCTTTCTATTTTGTCACTGTGGAGCCATGTTCCACAATGACCACACTTTTTATTTACGATTAATAGAAGGCATGTTATGAAAAGAAAAAGAGGCCATGGACAATTGAATTTTCTATATTGTACAAACTACAAACAAATTATTCCACTTCTCTAACAGATGTGTTGTTTTTCATGAATCTTCTAAATAATTATGTTTTACCATACATCAGTACATATAAAATTTTAATTCTATTGACAATTGGAGAATTATACTTGTAACTTAAAAGGTGAAATCAAATAAGTTATCTAGCTCACGTAGGTTTCATGATGTTAAGAGTAGTTGGCAAGGTTAAAAAGGATGTGAAAATTGTCACCATCACTTTTATAAATTTCACATGGGTCACGAAATTCATAAATGTGGCACAATAACTAAATAAGTAATTAATATAGTGTCCAGAAATAGTAGACCAGCAGGAGATCACTACATGAACTTCCCTTAAATGGTATTATTTGAATGAATATCAGTTGAAGTTTGTAAGCCTTAATAGCTGTATGCTACTAATTAAAATGTTCCTAATTTTACGTTTTGTACAGATCAATGTCATTTTCCCTTGTGTAATTATTAATTAATCAATATTGTTACATTCAAACACTCAATATTGTCAGAAAGTATATCATTTGCAGTATTGGTCCACTTCTAATTTTTCATGCTTTTCATTGTATATACTTCCATTATTTCTTACAAAAAAAATAATTTATTTTCTTTTCACATTTTATGTAGCTGCTCATACCATAGGCACGACTGCATGTTTCTTCATGACTGACCGACTCTACAAGTTTACCCCTCAAGGGGGTCCAGACCCTTCAATTAATCCCGATTTTTTACCCGAACTTACCTCCACTTGCCCGCAAAACGGTGACGTTGATGTCCGATTACCCATCGATAAAAACAGTGATGACATTTTTGACAAACAAATTTTAAGAAATATTAAGAGCGGTTTTGCGGTGCTACAATCGGACGCTGCACTTTATCAGGACGAGGCGACCACGAGAGTTGTGGACTTGTATACGGACCCATTAAGTAACCTCTTTGGGCCATCTTTTGAAAGGGATTTCGCTAATGCAATGGTTAAGATGGGCCAGATTGGTATCAAGACAGGGTCTCATGGGGACATTAGGCGTGTTTGTTCATCTTTTAATTGATTCTTAAATTTTAACTTCAATTGGAAAATTTGGCTTTTAATAGTAGTGATCACATGAGGAAATTAGAAAGCATATAAAGAAATGGTATAACAATACGTGGTTAATATATAGAACTTTGACTAGAATGTAATTAGTTCCCATGAAAATATATGAGATATTCATGTATATATTGCTTGAAATCATCTTTTCTTTGTTAAATCTAGCTATTAAAAATTCCTCACATAATTCGGCTACTTGTTTAAGATTAAATAGTGTTGGGATCGAGCTTCTCTAATAAAAATGAAAAATGGGTTATAAGATTTTCCATCCTTCCATTTTGTAGGAGCGCTTTTCGGTATATATGTTAATAAGTACTAATTAATAACCAAAATTATTTAAACAAATTGTGATGATATCCAATTTAACACCTTATTCAAAACATCACAGGTTTGAGCTAAGAAGCCCTGCATGGATATTATATCGAGAATATTATTCATAAATCACATTTTACAAGATTTTTTAAATGGAGCTTATGGGTCGATTTTTTTTTTAAGTTTCAGTCATCAGGTCCAATAAAAAAGAGGTTAAGAACTGTTTTTAAGCTTAAACAATAATTTATAAGTTATACGGGAAAGATATTAAATGTAAAAAAGAAGTTAAAAGTTGTTTTTAAGATTAAAAAAAGATATTATAATCTACACGAGAAAAATATCAAAGTATAAAAAAATAACTTAAAAGTTATTTTTTTTATAGTTTTTTGTAGCGTTTGTTTGAATTATTAAGTAAAAAAACAAAATACCAAAAAGTTACAATTTTTTTTTATTACTTATAAGATAACCTACACTTAAAAAACATAAAAATCTTATAAAAATAATAATTTATAAACAAAAATCTTATTGAAAATTAACCTCACACCAATAAGCCGCGTTATATCAAAGGTTTCTTTTTTTTTTTCGTATTAAGTTTTGAGTTTTGAGTGTGCCAAAACATGTAGCTAGCTAGAGATAATGCATATCCAGCACCAATGTTATCGAAGTATATATTTTTTTGTACTAGCATGAATACAAAACAAATGTACCGAGTCAACATTTTTATCCACTACTAGTATATATGCTGAAGGCTATATATATATATATATATATATGTAACATTTGCGAAACTTTCATTTTGTTGATGTAAATCTTTGTTTGCATAGGCATTATTATAGTCTTATTGAAATCAGATAAGCTCTATAACACTCGGTTTATCGAATGCTTAACAACTACATCGTAATAAAATGACCTCTTGTTGGGTGAATGCAATCTTATTAGTTATCACTAGAAAAATGCTCTCTTAACTATTCTTAATTATGGGGATGGCTATTGATATTTACGGGTAGATTAGTAGATCGCTTACCGCTAGAGACAGTGTTATGGGCCATATATCGAGGTCTGACGATCGTCCTGACCAAAAGTTTCGCTAGATTTCATGTGGAATCGGACGCAACATCTGCTGTAAACCTTATCGCCGAAAAAACGTCCCTAAATTGCTTATTCTTTGCACTAGTCGTGGACATAAAATTTATGCTAACCAAATGTGATGCTATCATTGCATATTGCTCTCGTGAGGAGAACATGTGTGCGGACCACTAGGCCAAAAACAGAAGAGTTATGGCCGAATAAATTCGAGTATACGAAGAGCCCCCTATAAATTTGACAGATTTGTTGTTAGAATACACGAAAAATAACACTTCAAAAGTGTTTTTGTTAATTTTTTTAATTTCAGTTACACCAAAAATAATAATTATGGGAATGAATATCGTTTAATTGCAGGGACCATACTTTTGTTCTTTTCCTAAGCCATGTTAGTATCGTGTCCCCCCTGAACTTTGTGAACTAGTTAAGTAATTAGGTCCATGAAATGTCATGTCTTGTGCAATCATAGTGGCTTTCAATTTGATTTGGCAACTTGAAAATATAAGTCCAAAGCAACCACAATAATATGAGTATAAATGGAGTATAATGCGGACCACTTGGCCAAAAACGGAAGAGTCATTGCCAAATAAATTCGAGTATACGAAGAGGCCCCTATGAGTTTGACATATTTGATGTTGGAAGACACGAGTAATAGCGTTCCATAAGTGTTTTGTTAATTTTTTTTAATTTCCGTTGTACCAACAAAAATAAAAAATGGAGTATAATATAAGGAGTTGCCTTTGCCCACAATTAATCTTACTTAAAGTGTGCACTTACACATGCACATAGGGCATACCCTTTCACTTTCAACCTCTTTATATGCATGTGGTGTTATTTCTATTTGTATATATCCATTATGGGTAGGATATTGATTAGTTTACTAGTGCTTACGAATTAACTAAGCAATGTGATATTAATATTAAACACACAAAGTACGTAACTTATGGTTAATAATATGTGAGCCCTTCAACGATTGCCAGTAAGGAAAATGTCGAGTCAAAAACTGAAAAAAACAGAAGAAAAACAGAAAGAAAGGAAAAGAAAGCGGATGAATAATCTACTAATCTTCATATTAGTAATCAAAGCTACATACCGTTTAACAACATCTTAGAGGATTTGATGGGCGAGTATAACCGTGACTCTTCGTACTTTGTCGAAGACGACATTTCCTCATCAGAGGAGTATGGAACTCTCTCGGATTTCAGAGCTAAAAGTAAAAATAAATGAAATTTGGGAGCTCGAAAGCAACGTATGTTCACTAGGGGACATAGGGTAAAAACCAAATGGTGATTGTTTTTTTAATAAAAATTTTGGTATAAAATGCAGATGAAACAGGTTATGGTTGGTCGTAAAAAAAATCATTCGTTCTGATAATCAAGTGATTCAGCTGTACACGCAATTATTATTTTTAGAAATTTAATCGATGGACGAAACTGCTATGTTCATTCTTAATCAAGATTAACATGAAGCAAGTTGATGAAAACGACATAAAAAACAACTTTGTATGGGGCATATATTTGAGTGACTTTTTTTAGTCCAAATGCATCTAACGTACGATATGGTTTCTCTCCACTTTCTAGTTCATGAAATAGCAACTTGATAAATTATCTTTGTAGACAAAAATAATTATTATTATCTATGACCGAAATGAAATTTAGATGTGAAAGGATGAGATATGGCCTATGGACCCGCTTCAATACCATTGTAGTTTTTTTCTTCTTCTTTTTATTTAAAATTTATTTAAAAAGAAGAAAAACTGTTCGCAATCTTTGTAATGTCATTCCAAATCCATATTTTTTTTTCTTTGTAAATTAAAGGAGAGTTGAAAAGAATGTCAAAAATTGAAAGTAGTCGTATCGGTCAATGTCGAAGTATTCCTGTCAATGTCGAAGTATTCACGATCTCTGCTAATACGATTCTTATGTGAGAAACATGATATTCCAAAAGATAATAATTAATCGATAAATTATGGCTAAAATATATTATAAACATTTATTTTTTCTCATGTCACACCTCAAATAAGACTTTATAGAACTGAAAAATTTCAACGATTTAGACCAACGAGGTGGATAAACTAGTCACTCCACTGAATAAATCGAAAAAAATTAATGTATTTTTATTCATATTCGAACAAAAAAATTGTTTCATTCATATTTTCTGCATCCAAATGTGCAGAAAACATTCCATAAATAATAAATTGAACAATAAAACTTATTGGATGCATGACCACATGTGACTAACTTAGGGCTGGGTCCGGTTCGGTTCGTTTTTTGGTAAAATCGAAATCGAGCAGATTTTTCGGTTTCGGTCTTTTTATTTTTTGGACCGAACCGGACTGGGCTTTTTCGATCCGGTATCGAGCAGATTTTTCGGTTCGGTTTTATTCGGTTTCGGTTTTTTTATTTTTTGAACCGAACCGGACTGGTTTTTTTCGATCCGGTTTCGGGTTTTTTCGGTTATTTTTGGTTTTTCGGTCTTTTTCGGGGTTTTTCGGTTTCGGTCTTTTTCGGTTTCGGTTTTATTGTAAACTGAAACCAATCCGAAAAAGTTTCGATTTTTTTATTTCGGTTTTTTTCGATTCGATTTTTCCGGGTTTTCTCGGCTCATTGACCATGTGAGTGATTGCATCATGAATGATGTAATGCTTATGTAAGCATACACCCATAGAAAAGCAAACTTGGTTTCTCTTTTAACACCTTCTAAATGCACACTATTAATCAATGATGGCCCCTTTCAAATAAAATAAAAATAAAAAATCAATGATGGCCAAAAAGGCTACCATCGAATGAATGCTTTTCAAAGCCCCTGCAATATAGCACCTGGGATCCACTCTAATTGTTTCACTCCATTTCTATACTATAAGACACTTAAATGAAATTGATCAATTATTTTCATTCCGTCCCATATATTTATTTCTGTTTCTTGAATATACATAATATAAGCCGGTAATAAAATTAAACTGGACAATTATTTTCGGACGGAAGTAGCATGTTATAAGCACAGATAACTCATAAGACAGTATTAAAATGAAATTGCACAATTATTATCGGACCGAAGTAGTATGTTATATATAAGCATATATTGGCCGGAACTATAATTGTGAAATGAAAGGGGTGAAATTTTGATGTTAATTTTTCTATGGGAGTGATTAAGTCATGTTAATATAATTTGAATCTATGGTCCTCATAATCTGGAATGAAATTCTATTTTGTTCTCAAAGTATAAGTAAAAAACTGTCTATATAGATTTTTGAAGTTGTAACATTTGGTCCTTTTAGCAGTCTTCAAAATATGGGGCTTGTTAGAATTAATGGATGTCCGTTTTGTCTAAAAAATGCGAAGAGTGTAAACCACCTATTTTTTCAATGTGAGTTTTCTAGAAGAGTGTGGTCTATCGGTTGTTCAAAAGCTGGATTTATGGGCTCGTGTGTGACTTGAAACAAGTGGGTTAATTGGTCAAGTGAAGTTTTCAAAGGAAAATCGGGCTCTGCTACACTAGAAAAGTATTTAATCGCATCGACGATATATAGTTTGTGGCGGAAACGCAATGATATGATTAACGAAGGAAAGACGTCTAGTTCCGGACAACTTTTTAGAATCATTAAGTTTTATGTAATTAATAGCATGAACAAGTTGTGTAATGTTACTAATAATCGTAGAAATATGTTTATTAGTAGACATTGCAAGCTTAACCCGGACTTTGTTGGCGATTAGGCTTCATAACTTATCATGTAATGTAATTTCTTGTAATCGTTTTGTTCGATAATTGTACATGTTCACTTATCAATATACTGTTCGTTTACTCTTAAAAATTGATGCTTTTTTTTTACTTGTGGATATCTTGAATTTTAATGTCATGTACCACTGGGGCTATAGTCTTCCTATCCAGATAAAAATTGATGTTTTTTTTTTACTTGTGGATATCTTGAATTTTAATCAATCTGTTAAAAATTAGCGTTGCTAGGTCATCCCATACAATGAAAGAAAATTATGTTAAATATAGTCCCGCACATGTAAATTTTCTGGTTTTTCTTCAATGTTCTAAGATTGAGATGGACTTCGGGGGAAGACTGTGGCTTTATTTCCTCAAATTAACGTAATTTGTCTTTCTTCGCTATGTTCGTAAATCGTACCTTACTTTTTTTTTAATTATTATATAGAAAGTTGCACCTTGATTTGCTTGAAACAAACTGTTATCGAATAGGAGTCGTTGCTAAAGAAATTTACTTCGACACGTTCTCAGAATCAAAATTTGCGAAATCAGGTTGTAGCAGGTTGTAGCAGAATTTAAACAAATTTTTAAGTGATACATTATCTGTTAAGATCAAATATAAGAAACAATCTTGAATATATTGAATAGAATTTGATACATAATTTTGTGTATTGAAGAAGCAATTAACCAATGCTATGCTTTAATAAGAATTGCAGCATTATTACATCAGTAATTTTTGTGTAGAGGTAGACCCATATATGCATTTCCTTAGGAAGTTGGGGATTTCTTTTTTCCTCACGGTATTCTAATAGCCCAGTAAAAACACTACCATTGATCCGTCTCAACGATATTTTTGTTGGTTCCGCCAGGGTTTAAGACTTTAAGTACTCGTTAAAAACGATGAATCATGTGTTTAATTAGTTTGGCCAACTAATTTCATCAAAATCATCCATAGATAAGAAAACTTCATCCAAGCATGAAAGTTCTGGTCCATCACTACCATCGTCTTCCTCGTACACTCGACACACTACCCATTTGCTGTAGTCCTATAAAATGCGGATAATAGTAAAAGGTTAGATAAAACGAATTAAAAGAAAGGATACCTAGATCATTTGCACAAATTATATATATATAAAAAAAATTCTACTAAAATAAAATAATACTTACTACTTTTGGATCTCCCCGACGTTTGGATGATCTAGAGCTAGAACCAGAATCTGAGAGTTGATACTCTTGCATAGTCCAATTAGTTTTTGTCCCGTCCCCAATATAAAAAGTGTAATACTTCTTTGTACCGATTTTTTTGCTACTGCTCGTGCTGAATATTGGTTCATACGTTCCTAATGCTTTCCAATGCCCATTTTCCGTTATCCTTTTGCGCGTCTTTCTGCTGAAAAAGTACCATTTATTTCCCTCCGCCATAGCTTTACCTGTCCGTAAAAAAAACATTTCTTACTTGCAAATATAAAATGGTCGTTTATAACTTGAAAGTATAAAACTACGTTCAGGATGCAATTCACTGTCACACTGAGAAACACAGGCAAGTACTTATGTTATGCTATGCTATAGGTGAGTACATGTTTGATGACACTATCACAAATATAATTATTTCTCTTATATGACTTGTCACTGGCATTTGAAACTATTCGACTTGCAAATTTTCTCATAAAATACCATATGTTTTGTGATTTGTAGACTTCATTTCAGCACAATTTTTGTGATGCTTATAGTTATTTCATCTTAAATACAAAACCCTTCTACTGAAATAGATCAATTTAGCATTATTACATAAATGAACATCATTTTTGGCAAGAGCAAAACCTAATAGAAAATAAAATAAACTTACCATCTAAATCCCAAGGATCATAAGGATAGAGATCAAGGTCAGGGATAATATCAGGGTGAAAAGGCAAAAGAGAAGCCTTTCTATGAAGAAAGTGAACGACTAGTTCCTCGTCCGTTGGATAGAAACGAAACCCCGGTGGAAGATTTACATTATTATCACCCATATATATTGAAATATTTAGTTATAATTTAGCTAAAAACTTTAAAAATGATATCAAAGGTGACAATAAAAAAGAAGAATTGTGTGGTTTGTGAGAAGGGTGTTGTTGCTATATAAATAGAGGTACTACAAAAAGAGAACAAACGTGAGACGTAAGTCTCTTTTGTGCCTCAAGAACAAACCAATTATAGAGATATAAAAATATTTACCGTTTATTTTCTTTTTATTCAATATGCTTTTACCAAATTGGCGGCTGATATATAGTATTTTGGTAAACCATATTTATGTTTGAAAACTTTCTATAATTAAGGTCTATCTAATTCTATAACCCATTCCCAACTATAAGTCTACGTTTTCATTTTGTGTTGTTTACTGTTTCACTTTGTAAGTCCACTTTTATTTGATAGAAAACTTTTGCTAGGTAATTTTATAGTATATCTGCACTTTTTACATTAGCTTTACTCGAATATTTATGAAAAATTAATTGATTAATTTGAAAGGTAAATGTAAAAGTAGGGTATATAATCAATGTTTCATTAAATAGGCTATTTCCTGTAATGAACTTATAAATTAGAATGTGGAGTAGAATATTTGCTATAAATTTAACTTATTGTCGATAAAAAAATTCTCAATGTTCAATTGTCTTCTTTGTGATATCTATGTTAATGACCAGTCTCGACTAAATTTCAGATTTGAGTTTCTTCGTTTAATTTTACACACGGCGGGCGTATATATGTACGTATACACACCCCACACTATACGTACTCAGAGATCGACAGCTTTGAGTTTCTTCGTTTAATTTCAGTTATCCGTTTGACTTGTAAAATTTTGAAAAGGAAATTTAATGAGGTACAGTTGAAAAATTGATCCCATGTAACAAATTTGGATTGAGGTCGATGGTGGATAGAGTTGACGAGAGCCCTAATTAATGAGTCATCGATTCGACCGACCCTTCGAAATTTGTCCCTTCGATTTTTTTGGGGGGAGAGATTTCCGGGAAAAATATATTTACCCCAAGTGTAAATTACACACTAAATTTCACGAGAAAAAAAGAAAGTAAAATTCGTTAGGGTAACAAAATTGTCCATCGGTAAAATTATAAACTACTATTTATTTTAGTCACCATGACCTACTTCAGAATTAATAATCCATCATTCTTTTGAAAGTATTAATCCATCATTCATGGTATTAGACAGTATCTAGCTCGTACATGTATGTTATCATAGTACTCTAATTAATGTAAATGAATCATGTATTTATATATATATATTTATATTCCATGTTTGATAATGTGGGTCATAACTCATCGTCACACTTCATGCTTAGATCATCACCACTCTAGCACAATTTTTTTTTTATATAAATAAATTATCCCTGGTCACGAAATTAGCCTGATCACAAACACAATACACACAAAGACCCTAGCTTCACATTTTTGTTTCTTGATTAAAGAATTTAAAAGATATACACGAAATATAATTGATGAGATATTCATGACGAACTTAGCGTGTTCACATGAGCGTGATCAGTTCTTTCACGGTATTGATACACTTCCCAATACGATCAAAGAGATAATTATCTGCTTCCGATCGAAAATCTAAAAATTGTTAATTCCGACTTTGACGACTAGTCGGCTATAGGTTCTAGTTGACCCTACACGTTGAAGTGCTGAACAAAACTCATTACTTTCATAATTAAAATAAGTAATAACATGGGTTGCTTATAAATTATATATAAATAGTACTACACTATATATGTATCTTCCGGCAAAATCATAATCAATGTTTTGGATCATTGAGATCCAATGCTTCAAAAATGGAAAACAATCGACTGTTTCTTAAGGATTGAGTTCAACTGTATTTGAAGGGTCCTTATGGGCCACCAATAAACTTGAGCATAGATTTTAAATTTTAAAAGCTGTCCAGAGAATGACTGTGACAATGCTTAATTTCAATTTTTTGTTGTTTAAACTTTAAACTAAGTATTATGTATTTGTGCATAAATGAGGACTGAAGTTGGATATGCGAAGCAAAAATCATTTTATATAATTCGTTAAAGAACGAAAATCCGAAGGTGAAGAGTATATAAGAGAGTAAGAGACTATACACTTAAAGGAAGTTTATACCACATAACTTGTCTGAATATATAGACCATATAAACCACAGTTGGACCGATCTATTTCTCGAAACAAACGAAAAGGAAACGAAAGATGAAAGATAAATCATGAATCAACTAAGCCTTAATTAAAAAACATTAGATAAAAATATCATATTCTTTTGAAAAACAAACTGGCTATATATAGGGTATGAACTAATTAGCTCACTAGAATTATTTCATCTTGCGAATTCTATATTAGTCAAATCCACTGTAAACCACAATAATGAATTAGGCGTGTTACCAATTTCATTAACAAATTAATCAAACCCTGTTATACTTTTACTATACATATATAATTAGTTAATAACTTGTATACATAAATGTCATTGTCATGACTAAACCAATATTCCACTTGTGCTTTGCTTAACTATCAAGATTCATAACTTGTGTTTTCACTTGTTGACTCAACTCCAATTTGCTATTAAATATTAGGACCAAACAAGGTGTGCACTTATGCGACTAAGTTTGGCACTCACTACCTTTTTTAACTTTATACTTCTGCTCTTTCCTTTTCCTTTCCTAGATTGTGGCGCATATTATAATTAATTAATTACAATATGAAGCATTTTGTTAATTTTTGAATTTGATAGAAATTTGTGATTATCAATTGGTTATATTCACACTACTGGTTAAACTGTTAAGGAACTTAATTGAAAATCACATCAAATAATTAGAGAATACGTAATAGAGCCTATATAATATATAGCACGCACTACAAAATAATGTTTGATTTAGTGAGAGTCAAAAACTCTCACAAACCTGTCACTAATTTAAAAACCTGTCACAAATTTGTCACAAATCCGTCACAAAAACCGTCTCTAATTCTGTCGCTATTTGACTATTTTTCTTAAGTGACAACTAACTGTTCTAATTTGGAAGAGATTGATATTTTAGTATGCAATTGTTTTGCTCTAGCAATTAACTGACTCAAGTTTTATCGCATGTTTAATGTATTCAACTCTCATGATAATGATAGTCTAAAGGTAAACAAATTTGTCCACAAAAACAATCCTTATCTAAGTGCAAAGTCTATCCCTAATTAGAGCCGTAATAGCTTGAGAAAGTGATTTATGATGTTGAAGTGTGAAAATGTTGTAGCTTTTTACTGTTAAAAATCTACATTGTGGTGGTCAATTTTGAGGTTAATAATCTTTCATACACTATAAAAAAAATACTCAAATAGCGACGGGATTAGTGACGTTATTTTTTGTTACGAGCTTATTAGCGACGGTTTTTGTGACGGTTTTGTGACAGTTTAGTCAATTTGCGACAGATTTGTGACAGTTTTTTAAATTATTGACGGACTTATGACAGATTTTGACTCTTATTAAATCAAACATTATTTTATAGTGATATTGTCATATATATCTATGTCACATTCTCATAATTGATCTGGTTTTTCTCTTTTTGCCTAACCCTTTTAGACCTTACTTGATGCCATAGCTATATTGAAGTTCTTTGAGATTAGGTCTTAAGTATAATAAACTAACTATAAATATGCAGTTAAAAGTCTTAAAATTTTCATGCCCAACAGAAACAACTTATTAGTATTTTTTGGCAAAATATGCAAATAAAATATACGTACTAGCTACAAAGCAAGAACTTAGGGGCGTACAAAAAAATATTGACTTAATTGATGCTTAAGTTATTACACACGTAAGATATTTGGACCACCAAGTTTGGAAGGTCAAAACAAATCAGTTTTTAATGTAAATTTAGAATTTTATTTTTATTTTGAAATTTAAGAGTCTGCTATTCGGTCATATATTTAATACTTTTAATTAATATTTAAGTTTAGTGTAGTCTCAACTAGGGTTCTATAATATTCTATTTGGTTTTTTATTTTGTTGAATCGTCAAATAAAATATATTAAAATCATTAAAATTTTAAATATTTTTAATTAATATTTAAGTTTAGGTTAGTTTCAACTAGGGTTCCATAAATATTATATTTGAGGTTTTATTTTTGTTTTGGTTGGGTGTAAAAAAAATTCTAAAAATTACGTAAAAAACTGTCTGATAATCAGTCCGGTTGAGCCAGTCTGACTCTATTGCGTTGCTGAAAACAAAAGGAACTTAGGCACTAATACTTTAAATATATTTGATGTGCATGTGTGAATAGCCTACTTTTTCTTCATTTGATCAAAGAACATATAGACTTCAAAATAATATGTTAGTCTCATTATTATTTTTCAGAGTTAACTTCCTACCATTTTAAATAAGATACTTCCAAATTACCTTATTTAAAAGGGACCAAATTCAGGTTGATAATAGAAGGAAATTTTAGTTAAAAGGTACAAAGTTTGCTAATTTATTTAGCAAAAACTGGGATGAACCTCCTTTTCTTTCCTTCTTCAGTTGTTCATCAGAGCGAATCATTCAACTATTTTCACTTCCAAGTTCAAAGTCTTAAAGAGGTAAACATAAATTTACTCGCGACAACGGAAATATAGAGAACGCTCTCTTTTTGTACCGTCTGTGTGTCTCTCATAACTACAATGACCATTTTATGCTAAATAATCTATCAACTCGGTATCGGCTTAAAAATCCTTCTATATATACAACAAAAATTGTTAGGAGAATCGAAATGAATTTCAGTTTAATAGTTGAAATGAAATATTGTTAGATGAACCCGTTCACGTAGAAATCATGCATTCCTGCTAAGTCTCTCAGCTTGGTGGACCTAAAGAAATGTATCGACACAGGTTGTCATCTATTTTGTTTTTCTGCAAACTGACAGGAAGTTGTCGTGGTCTGTGCTTTTCGACCTTCACCTATTCCTTTCCGAAACATGAGTAAATTCTTTTCTGTAATATGTTCTGTTTTCTCTTTTCTTATCGAGTAATTCCGCTAGTTACCAACTTTAATCAACAAATTTCTGAAAGTACCACAGAGAACATATTAAATATTCGCCCAGGTTTGAATTACCGGACACCGATAAGAGACCGAAATTATCGAATACCTGGGCTAATTTAAAGCCCCAACTACTCCTAAAAGGTACATATTCCTCCACTTGTGGATATAGAAGGAACCAAGAAATGTCTGAAAATCTTACTCCTATGTCAAGTAGCAAGCTTATTCGCAATTCACAGAATTTCATTCATGTTATCCTCTTTGGTTCTTTTACAAGTAAAAGAAATAAAATTGTAGCTTTGAACCTAATCAACAAAATTCATTACGAATTTATAGTAGTAGACTGTAAGTGAAAACAAGAAGAAGCTTACATGAATTGAGATAGTATATAAATGTAAATAGGTGTGTGTCTGAAGAATTCAGTACATTGGCATGAACATAATTAAGCACCAGAAATTCAGTTAAATCAAGGATCTTTTATCTGTTCATGGTTTGTTTTTACGGCTTTTGAGCAATAAGTTGAATTTCCCGACGGTGATACACTGATACTTGATAGACAAGCTGGTTTCATCGGTTCTACTTTTTTCAGGTCTGAAAACCAATAGAAAATTTGAGCTTTATGCTGATCAATGATCAACCAAATTCAGTCCATTTTTTTTCCGCAAGAAAACCAAGTCTTGGCTTAAAAGCGGCAATCAAACAAGGTGACAATAGGTTTTATAATTAAAGATTAGACATAACAGTTACAACTTACAGCAAAGTATTTCATCACAATGTCTTAAATTCTGTAACCAGTTTATACACTTCTTCACACTATGCAATACAATGTCATGAATGGTAGGATCATTTCTACAATTCTACCATTCAATATAGCAATCCAACTAAATTTGCAACAACAAAAAATCTTATAAACAATCGCTAAACCTTTATTAAAGCTCTATCCATCAACAAAGCCTCAGCTGCTTTTCTTCCAGATACCAAAGCGCCATCAAAAGTGGCACTAGTCAAATAATCTCCACATCGGTACAAACCCTGTTCAACTCTCGGGTCTTTCATTTGATCTGTGGGTGGTCTTTGGTTTGGCTGCGCGTACCTGACCCGATACGTCCTCAAGTGACTCCACGACCCAACAACTTCCTCCTCAAACCAACCCGACAACTCACGAACAACCCTATCTGCCAGGTCATCATCCGCAACATCATCATATGATCCGATAAGCGACACGGAAACCAGAGCTTTTCCAGGTGGGCCGTACGACTTCGCCACATTGGTCGTGAAAAACATGTTGTTCACAATCCCTTTCCCGGATCCATTAAGGAACAGGACAGGGTCCTGTACCGGGACCCGATCCTGATCTGAACTAAAATACAAACATACCGTGCTCCGCGCCGGTTTCTGGACCGGAGCAGGGTTTGATTTTTCTGCTAGAAGCTTAATCGCTTCGGGCTCCTCGACCGCTAGAATAATCCCAAAATCGCTTGACAAGACTTCTCCAGTTTCCAGGGTTACAGATTTAAATCCTATTGATTTAACTCTAGAGTTTAGACGGATCGATTCGGGCGGTAATCTCGAGGCTAATTGTTCGGGAATGGCCGAGATGCCCTTGGCTGGGAGGGTATTATCGCCCAACGCCAAACACTTGAATATGAAATCGAACATTCGTGAGCTCGTCTCGAGTTCCTTGTCGAAGAAGATCCCGCCAAAGAATGGGCGAAAGAATCGGTTGACTATATCCTCGGAGAAGCCGGTGTTTCTCAAGAGATCGACGGTGGGGATCTCTTCATCGGAGAAGATCCGACCGTCAGACTTGGTTAGGACGCGTATACGAGTAAGAGCTATCAAGGTTTTGTCAAAAATTGACCCGATAGGATTAGTGAGAGAGAGGAGGGAGTCGGCGAGGTGGCGGAGGGGGTCGGCTACGGTGTGGAAGCGACCACCATAGTACACGCGTGCCCCAGAATAAAACCTTTTGAGTTCTAAGGCTTGGTAGTCTAGTACTTTTTGGGCTTCCGGATATGCGGTTATGAATATCTGGAAGCCACGGTCAAGAAGGAAGCCGTCCAGGGTATCAGTGCGGACGCGGCCTCCGACCGCATCCGCACTGTCCAGGATAACAAAAGGGGTGTTGGAGGATGCGAGTGACGTGGCGGCTGCTAGGCCAGCTAGGCCTGCACCCACTATGATGGCTCCGGATTGGTTTGTTTGGGTGGAACGATCAGACGGTGGAGAATCCACAGAGAGTTGGGACGATGAGGGTCTGAGTGTGCGGTGGCAGCGGGGGATGTAGAGAGAGGAGGCGGAAGAGCGAGGGAAGGGAAGAGAGAGAGTTGGAGACATTTGGATATTGTGGGGAGAGGCCAAGATTACAAAACATGGCTACTAGCATTGCTTAATTACTGTGTTTTTGTGGTCCGAAAAAGATGAGACTCTAATACTCTATCCATTTCCATTAACAGCTGTTCTTAACCTTGTAAAATTATTATAAAAAAAAAAAAAAAAAACCTTGTAAAATTGTTATTACAGCTAGGACAACTATAGTTTGAACAGAAAAAAAAAAAGAGCTGGGTTCCTACTTCCTATGCTAGCAAATATTTTTACAAAAAAAAAAATAGGGAAACAAAAAAGAAGACATAGGTTTCCGGTTGTAACATTTATCAGAGAACAGATAACATTTATAGAACGACAAGTTTTTCAAAACCATTGCTTACTTAAGCGGTAAGACTAGATAGGAAAATGGAACCTAAAACAATGTAAACTTCCCAAGCCATCTGAATGTATTTCTTCTCCGAGTAACGGACTGTTTCTATAACTGCTGCACATCAAAACTGGTTTACCGAAGTTTGACAAAATTGACATGTTGATCTAATCTGTCCGTTTCTTAGGATTAGTAAGTACAAAACTACAACTTAAATTGTTTCACGACGAAATCCAGATTAATATTGCATACACAAATATTGATTCTGAACGTTCCAAACAAGATATGATTTGCAGTTATTTATGATGAGATGATGATTTTCCATCCATAATAGAGACCAAGCCAGTGCATGACTTATCCACCCAAATATTATACCAACATTCACTCGTTCAGTGTGGTTTATGCATAACTATAATATCTCAAGTCAAATTGTTTTGCATTCTCACTATCAAAATTTAAGTATAATCACATCTGTACCACAAGATCAAGAAGCAGCGTCAGAAAAGAAACAGGCAGGGAGTAGGAAAAAAACTGGAAAAATATAATCAAGAACCGAGTATCGAACAAATAGGCGAAAGGAGCTTCAGCCTGCATTTGGATTATCTGAATATCTACGTAGTCATGAATTTCAAATTTCAAACAATTCAACTATTCAAGCACATGAATTTCAACATTTCAATGAATGCTAACCACTGAGCAAAATACTCGGCATCAAGCGTGACAAATATCCCAGCACTATGCTACATGTGCGAAAAACTTTCTAAGGGATGATCTCTACATCATCTGTGTCTAAAATAGACTGGTACAAAGTATTTCTTCCTTGGTTATGAACAAAGTGAGACATTTGCCAAAGGAATTTACCGATTTAACTCAGGGCAGATATTAGTAAACACTGGCAATCTTTTTCATCTTAGTAAGACCATAGAGGGTAAAGTCGACACACTCGTTAAAATCTTCTCTTGAAACGGTAAAAGTTGGGTTGATTTCAATGCCATCATCCAGGGGTGACCAATTGGAGTACCGAGGGGCGAATTTGGTACTATAATAGTTCTGATCCTTGACTGGTTCAAGCTTTTGAGTAGTTTGAGGGGTAAAGGTTGGGTTGATTTCAATGCCATCATCCAGGGGTGACGAATTGGAGTACTGAGGGGCGAATTTGGTTCTATAATAGGTCTGATCCTTGACCGGTTCAAGGTTTTGAGTAGTTTGAGGAGATGACTCTTTCGGTACCTGTGGCTTTGTACAAAATAATAGGCTTTTAGTACCAATACCGAATTTAGAGTTTACTTCTGTTTAATTGGTTTTACATCGCAGTTTTGTTATGGCTGGACATTACCAAACGATCACAACCTTTAAAACAGCTGAATTAATATATCGCAGAAAATTAATGAAATAGGAAAACTTAATAGACATTCCTCACAACTGCCTCAGTGGTCTAACATAACCTTAACCACTACAACCCGATAGTAGACCTGAATTTATGAAGCGATCTAAAGCGAAAGGGAAAAAAATAGCTGGGAAACTCCTTTTTGAACATGTACATTGCATATAGAACAAAGCGGTACACGAGAGTAGACTCTTTCAACTTTGTAACAAAGACTTTGCAACAATTTCGGTGTTTTTTTACCAAGGGAAAGGCTCGAAACATAAAACAGTATAATGAACAGGAAGACCAGCTCCCGGGTCCACAAAACTACGGCTTAAAACAATAACAAAAGTGCAAAAATAATTATCGTGCTTTTTTCGTCGAACAAAGAAAGTATTCGCAAAGTTTATTTTAGTTTCTGAAGGTTCATGTGGATGAACAATAAAAGGTATAATAACTTGGAGATGGTTCTTGCCTTCGAATGGAACATGTTAAAACTTAAAAGTTAAGGTAGAAACATAACTGATATCGTGAAAAAAGGTTCCCATGGTTTCAGTTATAATTCTTTTGATGCTTATAGTTCCAGCTGCAATAGTAATAGTCCTTGAGTTTTGAGAAACAAATTTAGTTTCCAAATTTCCATTAGGTAACTTCTCTAGTTTTTTTCTTTCTCATATCGAGAAGCCTATAATTCTCAAAGCTAAGAACAATATCAACATAGATAATTGTAAAGAGAGTGATCAGCCACGTAAAATCTTGTTTTATTTGACTACCAGAGAGTCCAAACACTCGAGTTTTCATCAGAAATAAAATAAAATGAGGGCTTGTCATAGGACAATACAGCATTACTTTGCCTTCATGTAAATCTCAGTTTCATCAACTCATGAGTTTTAAGCTGAGTTTGCATGAATAATCATGGCTAAAAAAGGCATTTTTCAATATTCGAGGACAGATAATGTTTGCTCAACAGCATTTTGGATAAAACACTGGGACCTCTCATCTAGTTTAGCCTCAACTAATAGTCTAATACCCATATCTCCTATGTAATATTAGCTTTCGATACTAAAAAAACAAAACGCCATATATAGCTTCTGGGAAGAAAAACATGACGTGCATGTTTGGTAACTGCGTCTTTTTTTTTTATCTTCTTTAGCTTTTTGACTTGAAAAATGGGTGTTTAGTATGTCAGCTGTTTTAGCTTCTAAAATGCAGTTTTTTGTATCAGAAAAGCTAAAAAATAAAAATAAAGTAGAGAATCTAGGAATTTGTGTTTGTTTTTTTTGCTTTTTCACATTAAATTTTTACCAAAAAAAAAATCTTACAGAATTTGTTTGTACATTTACAACTCACTTATAAATTTAAATAGGTGAGAAATGAATTATCAAAAAAACATAAGTTATAGGTCACTCATAAGTAAAAAGACTACAACGGTGCCAAACACTACACTCTAGCTTTTTTAAAACAAACTTTTTTCTCATTGCTTTTTTAAGCAGGTTTTTGAATAAAAACAACATAGAAATTAACCATTGGCTGTACAGCTGAACGGGTCATTAAAGAATTTAGAAATAAAACTAAACCAAGTAGGCAAGTACCATGTGTTAATGTTTTGCTTCCTTAAGTAACAAACCCAGACTGGGATGGGAGTATATATCAAACCAATTGACAAGTTACGCAAATTACAGCAAAAAATCATGCTAAACGAGTACAATATAAAGAGAGAAATTAGAAATATGACCTGGTTATGGTAGCTATCGCGGTAAGGCCCAGAAACCTCCACCCCATTGTAAAACCCGTACCTCCCCTTCGCTATGTCATCTTCCACCTGTCTTCTATACACTGCTCTTTGCGACAACGGAGGCAGTGGCGTTTTTTGCCCACGATACTGGACCTTATTACCATTCCAAGCCTGGTTCCATTTCATATACTGGTGAAGTTTCATTTGATCGTATGTTGGTTGAGATATGTCGGACCAGTGTAAAGGCTTACTTCTGTATGCGTCGGCGTTTATATGCGGTGATGACATAGCAAAAATATTGCGGTTTAGGCTAATGTTTCGGCTTTGCCAAGGAGCTTTTGATATAAACTGTTCCATTTCCATTAGTGACCCTGTCAATAAACCCAGAGAAATTCAGTTAAATACTTTTGTTTTGTAAAATAGTATTGGAAATCCTTCTTTAGGAGTAGTATTTGATTTTTCGCAATTCGTTTTAAAAAAATAGCATATTATAAATGTAATACAATATACAAAAATGTATAATTGCTTCGTTTGCCTAATTTTTTATTCCGAAAATTATAAATTAAGCTAAATAGTATATTAATTACAAAAAAAAACATGTTCAAATTTGCTTGCCGCACAAGAAACAGATGAAAATTCGATCTACAGAATCGCTACAAATATTCAAAAAAGAAAAAGTTATAAAAATGCAGAGGAATTCGGTTCAATACTTTTGTTTTTGAAAAATATTATTAATAATCCTTCTTTAGGAGCAGTACTTGATTTTTTGCAATTCATTCAAAAAAAAAACTAGCATATTACAAATGAAATACAGTGTAATTACTTCGTCTGCCTAATTTTTTATTCAGGCAATTATTAATTATATATATTAGAAACTGAGTCGCATATTAGTGCAAAAAAAGAAAGGAAAAGCCGTATAGGGATGGCAATTTTGCGGGTTTCAACCCGACCCGACCCGCCGCTGGTCGGGTAAAAGTGCAATTCTATTCGGGTCAGGTTTAAATGGGTAAAAGTGCAACTTAAAAAAATGCAACTTACTCTCTCTCCTCTCTTTCATATACATTAAACTCTCTCCTTTATATTATTTTTATATTATAGTTCTAAATCAAATGATTTTTTAATCTAACTAACAAATTTTATTTGAAATCTTTGACATTTATGAAATTTATTTTCTAAAAGGAAAAAAAAAAAAAAAACGGGTCAAATGGGTAAAAGTGCAACTTTGTCCTCGGGTCGGGTTGAAACCCGCGAAATTGCCATCCCTACCCGTATTGAAGTTTTGCTTGGTGCACAAGAAATAGATGAAAATTCAATCTACATAATCGCTATAAATATTTAAAAAAAATAACGTTATAAAAATCAAGAAACTGTATTATCACATTTGATTACTGATTAATTGACGCATACGATCAAGAAGACAGAGTGAAGTAGTATTTGTCTATAAATATACATTAATAATTACACATACATATACACATTAATACATCAAACAAAAATTGAGCGTGTTAAAGAGAATATAGTACCTGAGAGACTTAAAAAGCAATTAATCGATGATCTGCCGAGTATAAAATAAGCTAATTCTATACAAGTCTATAGCAGAACAGAGAATATGGGGACCTGATACGATATAATTGAAACCTTGAGGACTAGTAGTATAAACAATCCATAATTTAATACTATCCCTCGGTTCCCAATTAATTGACTTGTACGAAATTACGTACAATTTTGATCGGTTTATAACATCTATCAAAGTTGTCGAAATGAAAAATTTCAAGACTAAATCATATAATTTAATGTTTGATACAATTTATTGACCGGTCAAAATTGTACGTAGTTTCGCAGTGGATAATTAATTAGTAACCCAGTAATATTTTTTAAGAATTCGCTGCCCTGTAGTTTAAATGATGAAAAATGAAAAATACTGTAAATAAAGTAATAAACTAAACACTGAACAAGAAATATTATATATATATATATATGGAAGTAGTAGAGAGAGAAAAAGTACCTGAGAAATATTGTACGTGCTCAGAAAGATATATATATATATATATATAGAGGGGGAGAGAGAGAAATAATTAGCGTAACAGAGAAATATTGTACGTGCTCCTAATTAAACCAAACAAAGTGTGCATGTTTTTAAAATGGGGTTAATTGGGTTTTTATATTTTACGATATTCTTGTGTTTTTTGTTTTCTGTTTCTATTATCAATTTATATTTTATTACATGTATTGGTGCTTTTTTATTTTTAATAAATTTCTCATGAAAACCGGTATAAGAAATGTGGTTGTTTTCCGTACATAATTGAATGAAAAAGTTTAAAGTATTAAAAAAAATAAAAAATGCAAGGTACTGATCGGAAAAAAAACACGTTTTAGTTAATTAAAAAACAACCTAAAACTATCTACCTATTTAATAATATTTTTTAAGATAATCTATCTTTTAATATAATGAGATTTCAGAATTAAACAATGTTTTAACTTAGCACGTTTTAATTTAAGGGATTAATACGAAAACATAACAAAACAAGTAAGTCCGGTGTTGCGAACACATGATAAAGATAAGGAGCAACTCAAAGTCGCTGCGTGTTGCAAACAATATACCGCGGTAATTGGAAACATCTCATCGGAGAAACAACAAAATCACGCCATGATACGTTTTTCAGTCCCATAGAGAGTGGTCTAACTTATAATAATATCATACCGTGGTACGTTATTAATCGAAATAAATGATATAAGATAGTAAAACCACAGGTTAATTAAGTAGTTAACATGTGTCACCTGACACTTATTTACGGCTAATGTTTGTCTTAGTAATTATAATGATGCATTTGTAACGAATTGGCTAATTAACTAAATGATATAAGCAAGACATCGAGGATGTATACATTTTTTTAAAAGTAAACGCCCGTTGATAACAACGGGCAGAATTATATAGTTTCAGTGTCCTTGAAACAAGCTCCGCGAATAAAGCAAACTTAAATAATATAGAATCATAAATGTTGTCAAGATATCCATCAACTTCTAAAATCACATACAACTTATCCAACCATAGACACACAATCAAACTGAGCCAAAAATACGTAAAATACAACATAAAAAATATCAACTATCACGAAAACACATTATTAAAATACTGTCGAGTGTACCAAACAAAGTACGAATAGTAAAAGAATGGTCACAAATGTTGAGGATATATATATACACCCATTCATGAATTGTAAATGTTTTTTTTTTTTGAAATTAAGCTTTAGATTAATATCAAAAAATTACAATTTTCACGGGGCATTTCCCGTGATACAATTGAGCTCAAAACACAACGACACGCTCCGTAGGAAGCAAACTCATTCTAGCTTAACCACAACAAATCAATTACATTCATCGAGCATAAGGTTAAGTTACGAAAACAAATACCAAGACGGCTAAATGTTGTTGACGCAAATGCAGCTGGTCTCTTGTGTTCTTATAAAGCTAAATGTGTACTTTAAAACTTCGTTTAAATTGTCTTCAAAATCTAAACAATTATCTTAAGGTTACACATGATAATGTTGTCTAATAATCACCATTCCCAGTTATTGTGTCCTTAAAACAATATTGGACTGACCAAATATAAAGGAAAAGGGAACAATTGTTTATAGATACACCGGAAATGGAATTAAATACAATTACTCCTATTTAGCCGCGACAGGTGAGTATCACTTTTTGATATTTGTCACAGTTGATGAATGTACATACTTTATACATATACATAATTACTAACTCGGATTCGATTAATCGTACCTACAATACCCACCACTATACCAAACCCCCGGAGGAGGGCGCTAGCCTGCAACATTGTTTTTATTGGCAGGTTACGAAACTTGTTCTAACTAAAATTTGGTATGAAAAAGTGTAGCTAAACGAGTCCATATGGCTTGATCGGTTGCAGCTTGCAAATTTTATATATGCACTAGATTTCCGGCTTGAAAGAAATTGATTTTCATCCGATTCTAAGTTTCTAGTTCTTCATGCCAAAAGACCAAAATACCTTGGCCTGAATCTTTTTGGTTGACACCAAATTGTTTTCCAAGAAGTAAACACGTTTGAAACAAAACATGGATTATCAAACGAGTGAAGGTGAAACTAAAATTGTTTTTTTTTTCCATTTTGGTGTTCGTGGTCCTCATGCATATATCGTCTCGGGAATTACTAGGAAACAGTCAGGCTATATGACTGGTTCACAACCCGTTATCATAAAAATGTGTCAAATGCATAAAAAAAAATTGATTAATATTTAAGTTTAGGATAGGCCTCCTAGGGTTCTATATTTTTATTTGAGTTTTTAGTCTGTTGTACAATTTGTTTTTAATTTATCAAATTCTAATTTGTTGAAAATAGAAAAAATAAATTAGTTATTGAAAAACATTATCTAACCATCCATTTTTTAATCCAATGGTGGTTAAAGTGACTATTCCATAAACAGATTGTTCCAAGGAGGAGCACTCTCATCTTCATAAAATTGCAATTCACAAAAAAAAACTACCCATGCACAGCATATTCCAAATTCATTTTGCTACTATATAATAAACATTACTCCCCAAAAATATAAACTAATTTTATTGGTTTTGATTCATCAACAGGAGTCAGGCCCTAAATTGGGATTTTTTTTCTTAAAAGACTTCGCTGGAGCAGCAATAAAAGCCTTTTGCAATATTTTTCATCAACAGGAAAAACATTGCAAAACATTGATTATTAACTCATTTGCAATATATTTCAAAATTAATCATAGATTATTCACTACAATAAAAAGTTCATTGTTAGTATTCATGTAACCAAATTAGTCATAATCGTTTTAGCGTGACATTAGCAACATCGCGAGCGTTCGAAACTTTTTATTGTAATGATTAATGTGGCAATCAGGCAATGAAATTAATGTTGATAATAAAATTCCAAACCAAACTATACGGAATATATCCCCAATTATGGCTAAAATTAAATGGAGACTTGACAACTGAGTTCAACTGTCCCGTGCATGTACGGGGTAAGCCTTTGGAGATGTTTTACGTGTTTTACAGGGGACCATGGATATATGAACATAGAGTTGGTAGCCATGTGGTTGTTATCTGAGTATACCACGCTCACCGTCAGGGTTCGATCCCTGTCGGTGAGCATGGTATACTCGGATTGGAACGGGTGGGACGGGTTCATTGGAACGGATAGAAGAGAAGTTGGCCCTCACACCGGAAAAGTTAGAGACAACAAAGCATATATGTTAAGCGAGTATAGTAACATGGGGAGCGCAAACGTGTTTTTCACATTGAACAAGATTCGGAAGAGACCGATAAATGATGGTCAGAGAACCACAGGTCAAGGGCTCGAGTGGGGAGTGTTGTTTGTATTAGAATTGTCGATGATCAACAATTCACCCCTGCCTCCAAAACACCTCAATGGAGTTGAGTGTCGAAAGAAAATAAGCAAACAATTATGAACAATTGGAATGAATATAAATATACGAATAAGAAACAATAAGAGATATGTTTGTGGTTTCGGCCTCGCCTACGCCACTAATAATAACTATAATCTTGAAGAACAATATATAATGATTACAATCACTCATAGACTTGCTCTCTCAATACCTATAGCTAACTATTGTTATTCTCTCAAAATTGTTGAATAATTTTAATGATGAATACATGCACTATTTATAGGAGTAGTATCCAATCCTCATACGGTAATGGATGTCCTAATTCAAGGCAACTTCTATCTCCTAAACTATAGCTAATTCATGTACTTCAATCCTTGTCCAATTCCAACTCTATCAAGAGAGTTTGTAGCCCATCTAATTCCTATGTACGTGCATGACTTTCATGCAGGCGAGGAATCCCAACAATTCTCCCCCTTCCGAGCCGTGAAGGAGAGATTTCTAGCTCCATCTTCAATGGACACTTGAGGTTAGGACTGCACCTAACCCTGCAATGGAACAGCAGACATCATGCTTTCCTTTAGGTAATACCTTAGTTAACATGTCGGCCCCATTGTCTTTTGTATGAACTTTGTCAATGTAGACCTGCTTCTCTTCAAGAACGTCCCTCACCCAATGATATCTAACCTGGATGTGCTTGGATCTTGAATGGAAAGATGGATTCTTGCTCAAGTGTATAGCACTTTGAGAGTCACAAAGAATTGTAAACCTCTCTTGCTTAATACCGAGCTCCATGAAGAACCTTTTGAGCCATAACAACTCCTTACAACATTCGGTAATGGCGATATACTCAGCTTCCGTGGTTGAGAGTGCCACACACCTTTGAAGCTTAGATTGCCAAGATATAGCTCCCCCTACATATGTGAACAAGTATCCAGATGTGGATTTCTTAGAGTCTATATCACCAGCCATATCCGAGTCCGTAAATCCTTCTAAGATCGCCCCTCTTTCTCCATAGCAAAGACACACATTGGAGGATCCTTTTAGATATTTAAGTATCCATTTGACTGCCTCCCAATGCTCCTTCCCTGGTTGAGATAAGAACCTACTAACCACTCCTACCGAGTATGCTATATCCGGCCTAGTACACAACATTGCATACACCAAGCTTCCAACTGCCGAGGCATAAGGGATTTTCTTCATCTCTTGAATGTCTTCCACTTTTGTCGTATCACACTTTGAGCTTAATTTGAAGTGAGCACCCAAAGGACATAAAACTGGCTTGGAGGACTCCATGTTGAATCTAGCTAATACTTTGTGAATATATTTCTCTTGAGACAGCCATAGTTTCTTCTTGAGTCTATCCCTCCTAATTTCCATGCCAAGGATGTATCGAGCACTCCCCAAATCCTTCATCTCAAAGGCCTTGCCTAGTTGATGTTTCAACTTGATAATATGATCAATGTTCTTGCCTATTATCAACATGTCGTCTACATAGAGTAGCAACACAATGAAGTCCTCACTAGAGAATTGTTTAATGAACACACAATGATCTATTAGTGTCCGTGTGAAGCCTTTCTCCCTCATGAATGAGTCGAATTTCTTGTACCATTGCCGAGGTGCTTGCTTCAATCCGTACAAACTTTTCTCTAGCTTGCAAACTAGACGTTCTTTACCCTTAGATGCGAAACCTTCCGGTTGATCCATGAATATAGTTTCTTCCAAATCACCATGTAAGAACGCCGTCTTTACATCCAACTGTTCTATTTCCAAATCTAGATGAGCAACCATTCCAAGAACCACTCTTATCGAAGTCATTTTTACCACCGGGGAAAAAATCTCTTCGTAGTCGATTCCTTGTCGTTGTCCAAAGCCTTTTACAACGAGCCTTGCCTTGTATCTTGGTTTGCCATTGTTCTCTTCCATCTTCAACTTGTACACCCACCTATTCTTTAAGACCTTGTGTCCAGGAGTTCTATCAACGAGTGTGAATGTCTTATTTTTATAAAGTGAATTCATCTCCTCCTTCATAGCATTCAACCATTCAAGTTTGTCTTCCCTACTCAAGACCTCTTGGAAACATGTTGGTTCACCCTCGTCGGTAAGTAACACATACTCGTGGGGAGGGTATTTCGTGGATGGAACCCTTAGCCTGGTGGATACTCTAGGTGGTGGTGCTTCATTATTTTCAATGGGATCATTTGGATTATCTTCAACTCTTTCTTCCACAATTATATCACTTGTATGATCAACCCTTTCTTCCTCTAGATTGTTATCACCTTCGAGATGGTTGTCACCTTCAAGATGGTTGTTGCTCATTGAGTGATTTGCTTGTGGTACTTCCAAGGTTATAGGTTGCTCAAGTTCTTCTACTTCTTCTTCCGAATCAAAGTTACCAAGAGCTTGATCACTAGTCTCGACTTGCATACCTTTGTCAAAATCTTTAATGGTTTGATCCTCGAAAAACACCACATCCCTGCTTCGAACTATCCTCTTTGCTATTGGATCATAAAGTTTGTACCCAAACTTATCATCCCCATAGCTCAAATACACACATTGTTTGGACTTTTTCTCAAGCTTGGTTCTCTCATCCTTAGGAACATGCACAAATGCCCTACAACCGAACACCCTAAGGTGTTTGTATGATTGGCTTTTACCACTCCATACTTCTTCCGGCACCAGTCCTTCCAAGATTGTTGTAGGTGATAGATTAATTATTTGAGCTGCGGCACACAAGGCTTCTCCCCAAAAAATAGTTGATAAATTAGAGTGAGATAGCATGCATCTAATTTTCTCAACAATTGTTCGATTCATGCGTTCGGCCAAACCATTATGTTGGGGTGTCTTTGGTACACTTTGTTCATGTCGAATGCCATGTTCCTTACAATGTTGATCAAACGTACCTATGTATTCACCACCATTATCCGTCCTTATGCATTTGAGGGATTCTCCAGTCTCTCGTTCTACCAATGCATGGAAGTGTTTGAACACAATTGGTACTTGACCCTTAGTTTTCAATGGGTATGCCCATAGCTTTCTAGAGTAATCATCGATGAATGTGACGAAGTATAAACAACCTCCTAGCGTTTTGGTTTTCATAGGTCCACAAACATCCGAATAGACTAGCTCAAGTACTTTGGATTTTCTTTGAGCAACTTTGTTGAAGGATCCTCTATGTTGTTTCCCAAACAAACAATGTGTGCATTCGGTAATATGATCATCATCAAGCTTTGATATGAGACCTCTTTTGGCTAGGATTTTCAATCCTTTTTCACTCATATGCCCAAGTCTATGATGCCATGTTTTTGCCTTTGGTTCTACAACATGAATATCATTCACAACCGTACTCAATCTTGACCTATATAGCGTACCTCCCTTAGTGCCTTTGGCTATCACCTTCGAGTCCCTAATGAGCTTCCATTGACCCTCTCCAAAGGTATTGATGTAGCCTTGATCATCTAACTTGCCTGAGGATAATAAATTCATACGGAAATCCGGAATATGTCTCACATCTTCTAAGACAATCTCATGGCCTAGACTTGTCTTTACATGGACAGTTCCTACTCCCATGATCTTTGATACTCCATTGTTACCCATCCTAGCTTCTCCAAACTCCCCCAGCTTATAAGTTCGAAAGAAGGATTTATTGGGTGTTACATGAAAAGAGGCTCCTGAGTCTACAACCCATTCCTCCTCATTCGATGTATAACATACATCACTTAAGCCGACGACTATCAGATCTCCTCCAGAATTCACAATTGCAACTTGATTGCTATCATTCTTCTTATTCTTGACAGTTCCATTGGCGACATCCTTCTTGAATGTATAACATTCGGATTTCCAATGACCAACCTTTCCACAATAATGACATTGATCTTCCTTTTTGGATACTTTCGACTTGGGGAGATTGTTCTTGACAAACTTCTTCTTCCCTTTCTTGTGATCGAGAGTTAGGGTGTCATTGTTGTTTGTTCCAATACTCCCATTCTCCATTATACTTCTCCTACGTTGGTCTTCATTCAAAATAGCATTTGACACCAACTCTTTAGACACCACTCCCTCGGGTGCCGATGCAATTAGAGATACGGATAATGTCTCCCATGACTCAGGGAGCGATCCAAGTAGCCAAAGAGCTTGTATATGATCATTGAACACAACTCCCATTGATGCCAATTCATTGAGAATATGCTCCAATTTGCTAAGATGCTCGGTCATGCTTCCACCATCCGAGAACACAAGCCTTCCAAGTTGTCTAAGGAAGCTAATTTGTTGGCCACCCGTTCTCCGCTCATATAGTCCTTGAAGTTTGGTCCAACAACCATACGCCGTGGTGACGTTCTCTATGTGATGAATAACTCCAACATCCACATAGTCACGTATGTAGGCGAGGCATCTCCTATCTAGGTTGCTCCATTCATAGATGTCGGCATTAGGAGGTCTAATACCAAGCTCCTCGATTGGTCTTGCCAATCCTTTCACGTATAATCTATCCATCATCTTGACCTTCCAAATTCCATAGTTGTTAGCCGTTAACACCATCATCTTGGGCTTGTCACCACCCATGATTTTCGAACCTGTTGCTCTGATACCACTTATTAGAATTGTCGATGATCAACAATTCACCCCTGCCTCCAAAACACCTCAATGGAGTTGAGTGTCGAAAGAAAATAAGCAAACAATTATGAACAATTGGAATGAATATAAATATACGAATAAGAAACAATAAGAGATATGTTTGTGGTTTCGGCCTCGCCTACGCCACTAATAATAACTATAATCTTGAAGAACAATATATAATGATTACAATCACTCATAGACTTGCTCTCTCAATACCTATAGCTAACTATTGTTATTCTCTCAAAATTGTTGAATAATTTTAATGATGAATACATGCACTATTTATAGGAGTAGTATCCAATCCTCATACGGTAATGGATGTCCTAATTCAAGGCAACTTCTATCTCCTAAACTATAGCTAATTCATGTACTTCAATCCTTGTCCAATTCCAACTCTATCAAGAGAGTTTGTAGCCCATCTAATTCCTATGTACGTGCATGACTTTCATGCAGGCGAGGAATCCCAACAGTTTGGTTACGGGCCCGGGCTTATTGTTGAGACTGTGGTGCTCCATAGTGTGTCTACTTATAAGGACTAGTTTGGCTTCTGGAGATGTTTTGGGTGCTATTTACTTCAATAAGAGGCTTTTGAAATAGTTTTTAATTATTATTTTTTAAATTGAATAAGAAGATATTTGAATTTCTTGATTTGGAAACTTCAGGCCTTAAACTGGGAGTCATGATATTTCAACTAGAAGAAGTCTAAATTCGGGAAAAATGTGAAAGGACACATGATCATTAACTTTCAAGTTTCATATATGACCCTTCATCTTAAGAAGCTTTTGTTTCGTCTTATAATAAGAGCACCTTAGTCCTTCAGTTAAACTGTAGTTGTTCAAAAGGTGCCAGATTTATTGTGCTATTCATTTCTTGTACATCTCATTATGTGTTGGAGTATGATTTTTCTGATTGGTAAGAAAAATAAAATTGATTGCTGTTTCTGTTTCGGCTTTCGGCTTTCCTTTCGCGTTTACTATTATTTTGGATTTCCATGGGTGGTGCACAATAAGTGTTTTTGTGTTCCAATCCGATAACCGAGAGCATACTGAAATGTTTCTCAAAGTATTTAAAGTTCAAGTACTCACAAAGAAATAGCAACAGTAATTGAAAGCATTAGAAATGCAGACAAAGAGAAATGGTAGATTTCAACAGGTACATGAAGTCCAATATTCTGGTTTAGCGACAGATAATGTAGAGAAATTATTATCTTTAAAATGTTTGGCTTCACCAGCTATGTTCCTCGTGTATTTGTGATTTCGCTTAACGGAAGTTTCTCATATTCAAACAAGAAAATAGACGACTGCCCTATTTATGTTTGTTACAAAGAAGTTTAAGTAAACTGTAACAAATGTTATTGTCTTCTTTGATCCCTCTTCAACTGAATTTGGTGAGATGCAACAATCTAAAATAGTTAGTTATGTCACAAACTGTCTCATTCAAAATTGAATTTATACGTGTTTGATTGTTCTATTACAGCTTAATTTTTGTACTCATGCCCATTTTCTCCCACTACAGTTCACTCAGAAGCACTTCTCTTTTGTAGTAACTCATTAAATCTTATTTAGAGCTACAAGAAACTATAAAACTGGAAAACTTACCCTTACCAGTTTCCACACCTTCCGTAAGAAGTTTTTTGTAAAAAAAGTAAAAAAAAAAAATCTAACATGTCATTATTTGGTTCTTGTTTCGGATGTGTGATGATCTGATACCATCTGAACACTTGTAAATGTGTTGCTTAAATAGAACTTATACAAATAAACTTTGTTTTTTTATATGATCTGTAACCCAGATTTAACTACCTAAATGGCCAATGTTAAATTTAGTCCTCATTTCTTAGTCTAATGGGGGCTTGTTTGGTTGCACTTATTCATCTCTCCGTGTTTGCTTCGTTAATCATAAATTGCAGTGTATGATCAACAGAAAGGCTCAGTGTATTCATTTCCGGAAAAGGCAAGAATTTTTAAGGTATGATAACATAATTTATGTCATTGTAAGGGTCTCTTTCAAACAATCCATGAACTTCGAGATATCGTCTACGGTATAACTTAATAATAAATCTCATTAAGATGTACATGAAAAAGAATGATGTTAAACAGACAAGACGGAAAATAATCTCACTATAAAAGAGTTCCCACCTTCACAAACCAAACCATAATCAAAATCAAACAATATCTACCCACTTCTCAACAAAACCAGTGCCAGAAAAATGACTTTAACAAATTCCAAAAAGCTCCTCTTTTCCATCTGCTTTTACATTTCAGTCCGACTCTCTATTCAAATCTCTGCGCAAAACACTCCCATTTACGCTTGTGACGTCGAAAAAACTCCGACACTATCAAACTTCAAGTTCTGCGATTCATCAGCTGGTGTGGCCGAGAGGGTTGATGATCTGGTGAAGAGGCTGAGTTTGGAAGAAAAGATCGGATTTTTGGTAAATAAAGGGGAAAGTGTGGAGAGGCTTGGAATACCGAGTTACGAATGGTGGAATGAGGCTTTGCATGGAGTGGGTGGGAATGGGAGTTATGGCACTCATTTTAGTGATTTAATCCCGGCAGCTACTAGCTTTCCTCAAGTTCTTCTTACCGCGGCTTCTTTTAATGTCACCCTTTTCAAAGCCATAGGAAAGGTAAGTATATGCAGTAGTATTACGCTGTATTTGTTTTCTTGCAACATTATTTTTTGCTTTTGTTTCCAGACCTGAAAACTTAAGTTTTAAGCTGGACGAACATAAGTTCCTTTTCAATATCAAATACGTTAGCTTCTGTGCTTAAAATTTTCATCCGAACAAGCACTTGTAGTGTCACTGAAGTAAGTATTCATGCATGATCTTTTTGAGTTTATTTGAAATTTCCTTTCCTTTTCCTTATATTCTGAATGTTCATGTTTCCTTGTGAAATTTCACTTGTTCAAAACTTGGAGCTGCTTCTATTACTGAATCTTTAATTATAATTCCATTTCTATGAAAAGTAGGCTTTATTTGCAATGTTTCAGATATAAGGGGGTACTAATTGGTGATAATTGTCTTAGCAAGTAAATCATTTAATTTTTTCTAAAGCAGTCATTCATCTTGTTCAAATATAAAAAAAAAAATGATATTTTCACCCGAGGTAGTGTTCCAGAATGATCCGGAGTGACTATTCGGGCAATTTCTGAAATTGCTTTCGAGTTCTTACAATTCGCAGAAGCCAGAACTGCACAAAGTAATCTATCCTGATCTCTGCTGGTCAAGAAGTGTTTTCCTAATCAATAATTCCCTTTTTAAAAATCAAGGACTCATTTTCCTGGAATATGAACAACTTTGAGACAGATGTTGTTTAAGGGGGTCATTTTGTAATCAATACTTTATTTTTTGCTAAAAGAATTTTTGAATAAAAACATGCAGGCAATTTCAACTGAAGCCAGGGCAATGCACAACTATGGTTTAGAAGGTTTGACACTTTTTGCCCCGAATATAAACATATACAGAGACCCGAGATGGGGTAGAGGGCAAGAGACTCCCGGTGAAGACCCTTTGCTCACAGGCGCTTATGCAACTGCTCTAGTTAAAGGGATGCAAGAGAGAGAGGATAATGACAAGGAACGACTCAAGGTCGCGGCGTGTTGTAAACACTATATCGCTTACGATGTCGATAGTTGGAATAACATCGTTCGAGAAACATTCAATGCCGTGGTACATATATGTTTACTTTTCTTAGAGAGGAGCCTAAAATAGTAAGATATCCCATATGTTGATGTTCTGAGAAATGCCTATAACAAGCAGAAATAGTGTCACATTAACATGATCAGTGAAGAAAATATATAAACCGGTTTTAATTCTTTCATCTCGATACAAATTGACGAAAATTTATATCTTTCTAGCTATCTGTATCACACACACATTCATGTACGATCAGACATAAAGATGACAATTTATTTTGTTTTGGCTTATTAATTAGGTGACAAAACAAGATTTAGAGGACACGTTCAAACCACCATTCAAGAGTTGTGTTCTGGATGGGAATGTTGCTAGTATAATGTGTTCATATAACCAAATCAATGGCAAATCCAGTTGTGCTGATCCAGATCTTCGAAAAGTTGTTCGTGACGAATGGAAACTAAATGGGTGCGTAATTCAAAATTTTATCTGATTCGTTTCTAAGCCATCGTTTTGGAAATATATATGATGACAAAAGTTGTCTAATTATTAGCTTTTGGGAGATGTCACATTTGATGAATTTTTACTTCCTGCAGATACATAGTTTCTGATTTTGATGCGTTAAGTGTATCCTACTATCAACAACACTACACCAAAAAACCAGAGGAGGTCGCGGCCTTGGGTTTATTGGCAGGTACATGGAACCTCGAAAGTTGTACTGGTTAAATTTATACACGCAACTTTGTCGTTAGATCGACGTTTATCATTTAGGATTTGAGAGAGTTGCTATTATTAAGAAACACTTCAAATCACCCAAAACTTTGTGTCAAAAGAAAACTAGGTACAGCAACAAGTACAGCATGGAGTACTTATGCATAGCATATCTATAGTGTCATTTTGGTAACATTCTAAAATGAATACAAAACAAAACAAGAAAGAAAGAACAAATAAAGATGGTGAGTTTTGTATTCAACAGGAGTGGATCTTAACGTGGGAGACTTTCTCAAAAAGTTTACCGGAGAAGCCGTAAAATCCAGCCTAATTAACGAGTCAGTTGTGGACCGGGCTATATCGAACAACTTTGCGACACTAATGAGGCTGGGCTTTTTTGACGGGGATCCAGGCAAGCAATACTACGGTGGGCTGGGCCCAAAAGACGTGTGTTCGTCCCAACATCAAGAGTTGGCCCGTGAGGCCGCTAGACAAGGGATCGTCCTGCTAAAGAATATGGAAAATACTTTGCCACTATCTCTCACTGTGATAAAGTCCTTGGCGGTGATCGGGCCTAATGCCAACGCCTCGGCTGTTATGCTTGGCAACTACGCAGGTATTTAACTAAAATGTGATATTTTTCAACATGTCGATTTAGTAACAAATATACTGAAATACGATACTATTGGTCTCCGCATCAACATTCGATTTGGACAGATATTGATTACTATTTAGGATTTGGACAGATATTGGTTACTATTTAGTATTTGCGGAGAATTTATCCGCTAAACTTTATAAATTTTCAGTAAAAGTATAGATGACAGCAAAAAATTGTTTAGACATATGAGAAGGTAGAAGCTTTTCCCGGGGTAAAAAGTGAACTAATTTCACAAGTTAAAGCATAAGTTGAAAGAAAGGACAAGTCAAAACAACGGACAAGTTTAATTTGATGAATCTACGAATTTCATGATTCTGTCATCAAATTTGTAGACTTCTGGAAAAAAGTTAACTCTACCAGGACTTATATATGTATATCATGATTCGCACATACAGGAAATGCGTGCAAGTTCACAACTCCTTTGCAAGGCTTGTCGAAAATAGTATCCCCCACCACCTATTCATCAGGTTGCCGTGTATCTTGCACGGATGCCCAAGTAAATGAAGCCAAGACACTAGCAGCCTCAGCAGACGCGACAATCTTAATAATGGGCGACGATATATCTTTTGGACAAGAGTGTCATGACAGGGTCGATTTAACTCTACCAGGACAACAAGAAGATTTTATAACAGCAGTAGCAAAAGCATCAAAAGGACCGACGATCCTTGTTTTAATGTCGGGAGGGGGCCTAGATGTCCAATTCGCGAAAGAAGATGCTAATATTAAAAGTATTCTGTGGGTCGGGTACCCTGGTGAAGCTGGGGGTGCAGCTATAGCTGACATCATTTATGGCGATTACAATCCAAGTAGGGTTTTTTTCCCTTTAATTTCTTAAAAATCGAGAACAATGTACAAAACCATATTTTATTTAATAGTAAAGATAGAATTAAGCAAACTGTCTCCATATAGTACTTCAAACCATTAATTAGGCCTTAGCTAATTGAAAGTTCACTGATTGAGCTCTTCTGTATAGTCAAAGTGACGGAACCACGGATCTTCGCACTAGGTAATCAAGTTCATGTGTAATTTTTTCTTATTTTGGAGGGGAAGGACTAATAACAATTATAGCATATAAGTAATATATAGGAAGATTTCATCATCTTTCCTGATTCTTAAAAGATTAAAGTTTTGTGAGCGTTTATTCCCTTCTCACTTCACCTTTCCTTATTTTATAAAGAAAATTTTTGTTCTTGAAGAATTATGAAAAGGTTTCATTTTTCAAGACTTTGGACAATATAAAAGAAAGAATTCCTAATTCATAAATTACAAGGTACGTACTTAATTCTTTATTTTTATCTTCTTTTGTTATCTTTTAAATAATTGTAGGTGGGAGGCTACCAATATCATGGTACCCACAATCCTACACAGAAAAGATACCAATGACAAACATGAACATGAGGCCTAACCCAGAGGACGGATACCCAGGCCGAACCTACCGGTTTAACGCAGGTCCTACAGTTTACGATTTTGGCTATGGACTAAGCTACACCACTTTTACCTACAAATTTCCTCAAAAAAGGCCCCAAAACTTCTCTATACCCTTAGCAACAAATTCCGTATCTATCAACCCTACGGAAGGTTCCTGTGATCTGTCTGTGGATGTTCAATTTTCCGTGACAAACGAAGGGAGAATGAGAGGTTCAGAAACAGTTTTAGTGTATGTTCAGCCCCCGCCCGAAATATCCAGGGCACCCAGAGTACAACTGTTGGTCTTCAAAAAAATATTTTTGGAACCGGGTATGGCAAAAGAAATGACATTTAATGTCAATGCTTGCAGAGATTTGAGTTTAGTAGACGAGGATGGGAAAAGAAATATTGCGATGGGGACGCATGTTCTTCGAATAGGCCCGTTGATAAGCTTTCTTATTATAAATTAATAAGGAGACGGGAACAACAATTTCTCAATTTGTAACAATTTCACATGTTCGAGCTAGGTACCAAAATGATAAAATGAAATATTGATATTCAGGAACTTGTATCGTTTTCTTATAAATACGATTCAAAGATTGTGATGACGATCGAGTTAACGTTCCTCCATGGTCGAAAATTTCGATTTTTTATATCTGAAAAACGGAATAACGTGACTAATTAATAAACTTATAGAAATTATTTAAAAAGAACATTTCTGTGCTTTGATTTTCCAGACTTTAGACCTTTTTTTACATTTTTCACTTGGTTGATTGTAACGAATTACATAATGACTTCATAATACTGTCTAATTTGGTCTTTACAAGTTTTTTAAAATTTTGATTAGCTCTATGAGAAAATCTGAAGTATGAATTACGTATATTGAAAATCACTTAAAAACTTAAAACTAGCACATGGCCTTTAAAATAAATAACTAAATAAGCTTTACTACAAAAATGTAATCACCCTTAAAATTAGATACAAACAAATGTATATGTATTTTTTTAAAAGGAAATGTATATAGACAAAAAAAAAACGTGTATGTATATCTTTGCAATCTTAATTAATGCAAAAAAAGGTACATGAGTAAATAACCGCTAGTAACAAATATCAACACGTGTATAAGTGAAAAGGCACGATTATTTTCATGTTATTAATATTTTTAAAAAGTATGATTATCATTATATGTTTTACAAAAATATTATCTTTTAAAAAACCATAAAGATTAATTAATGGCCTCATTTATTACCTCTTTTTAAAAGAATGAAAACAAATTAAGACTCGTCATTTAATAGCATATGCTCAAATAATCGAATAATTTAATTTGAAAAAAGCATGAAAAATGCACAAAACATGCACTTAAGATAACCATCATTACAAAATAATGTTTGATTTAGTGAGAGTCAAAAGCTGTCACAAGTCTGTCGCTAATTTAAAAAGCTATCACAAATCTATCGCAAATTGACTAAACTGTCACAAAACCGTCACAAAAACCGTCGCTAACAAGGTCGTAACAAAAAATACCGTCACTAATCCCGTCATTATTTGAGTATTTTTTTGTAGTGTGCATGCTCGTTAACTACGCATGTATAAAGACAATCATATAAATGTGTAACTCTAGCATTAGTCCTTTCGTTGCTTATACATATGCTTTGGAATACATTAATTTGCTTTACGCATAGAGGGAAAATTGTATGAACACCAAGTATTTTTTCTAAACCAATACCATGTAATTTCTAAAATTGCACAATCAGTCACTCGGTGACAATTTCGTGTCATTTCTTTTGAATCTTTTACCCTTCTGTAAAATCTTAAAATGTTTATGCAGGCAATCCATGTGAATATATAACTCCCTATGATGGCATCTCCGACATAGCCATCGAAGTCGGGGCAGACATTACAAAAAAAATACTCAAATAGCGACGGGATTAGTGACGGTATTTTTTTGTTACGAGCTTATTAGCTACGGTTTTTATGACGACTTTGTGACAATTTAGTCAATTTGCGACAGATTTGTGACAACTTTTTAAATTAGTGACAGGCTTGTGACAGATTTTGATTCTCACTAAATCAAATATTATTTTGCAGTGAGATGTCATGACGGGTTCCTACGAAATAAACATAGGGACTTCTTCAATAGCAGTCTCAACAGATACTACGATTTTGATCATGGACGATGATATATCCAACAGACAAGAAGATCGCGATAGAGTCAATCTACCGTTCCCATGACAATAAGAGGCTTTTATAACAGCATTCGTAAATGCATCAGAGAGACCTTTCAGAGGCAGAGCCATGATTTGAGTTTAGGGGGGGCACGATAAAGATAAAAACAGCCGATTTTCATTTAACAATTAAAACATTAAAACATGAGTATATAATTAAATTTATGCAAGAATATAACAACATGCTATTGAAGTTTTTTGTAACAATTCTTGAAATAACTAATTTTGCTCTAAAGATCATAAGAAAATATTTTATTGCTTGTTACTAAACAATGAATTGGTTAACAAAATTAATTATTGATTAAACAAGTACTAACGTAAGAAGCCAAATAAAAATCATTTTGATTTACGACCTACCGCTTCCGATATAGAAAGAAATGGAGTGTCTAAAACAAAAAACAAATATAATAGTTTTTTGTGTTAAATTATCATGTTTTATATTTTAAATTAGGATGAAATTAATCTTAAGCCAACTATACTAACAAGACATATAATAATTTTTTTAACAAATGATAGATAACATTTTAATTAATCATACAATTTATATGATAATTGGGAAAAAAAGGGTATATTGTCAATGTTTTTTAAAAGTTAATAATTGAACCTAAAGCCAAAATTTGTTTGAATTATGCTGAAATTCCTATCCGTTGTTCTAGTTGCAGTTTTGCAGTTAGGTTCCAAGTGAGGTTGCAACCACCAGTTGGAACCAAGTGTATTAAATGGACAGAACTGTAAAATGTTAAATGTACTCAAAGTGAACACAAGCACATTTAACAACGGAGTTCACCTAACTAGGCTACGTTTCCGGGGCACTTACCCAGATTATGATATTATAAAAAGCTTACAATATGAGACTCAAGTCTTAATGAAAAACACTTAGACTCCCTCTAGGTTTTTCTGCCTATCTCTATATTGCTCCTACTCTATAACTATCAAATATAAATCAATGGCATCCCACCATTGTTTTCTTTTTGAAGCTCACGTGTATTCTCTCTAGAAAATAAGTTCTTTATAATTTAGAACACACACTTTTTACAAGCTAGGTTATCAACTATTTATAAGTAAAAACAATCTTCTTGCTTCAAGATCTTTTATGATTGCTTTTGACTTCTTTTGATTGGCTTCAATCTCTCCATATTGCACGTCTGCCTTTTGTAGGATTGACATCAATCTTCATAAGTTAATACCTGTTTAATAACAAGCTTGAAAGTAGGAGTTAGTCTTTTCCTATAACTAGGAAACATATAAAGATAATATCTTTTAGAGATAATATCTTTCCATATATATATGAAACACCTAACTCCATATTACATTCAATCTTTAAACGAATTATACTGAATATAGATAAGGAACAAAAGATTGAAACAAGTGATAAGGACAAGCATAAGAATAGAGATCATATTTAAAAGAAAACATAACCTTATAGACTTATCTCTTTATATCTTTTAGAAAACATCTTTCCTTAACACTTTGATATTCTCAATTTACGCATATTAAACCTTTAAGATCATATGAGAATATATCCTGCATACTGTAGAACAAATATTAATCAATAAAGAACAGTTATGCAGTTTTACAGAACTAGACAGAATTCTGCTGAACAGCAGGTTGCAACTGAGGTTGCAACTGGTACTTGAAACCACCAACGCTGTCTAAGCAGGTTGTAACTGTGGTTGTAACTGAGCTTACAACATTACTAGAAACCTATCAACATAGGTTGTAACTGAGGTTGCAACATTGCTTGAAACCTAACAACACCTGTCTTAGTTCATAATAAACAGATATGATTATTTAGTGAAAACCATTAGACAACAAATAGAATTTAGACCAGGAATCTGGTCCTAACAATCTCCCCCTTTGTCATTGGTTTTGACAAATCATCTAAGTTTATATAAACACTAATCCACCTGCAATAAGTTAGCAGTACAGTCTTTTACTGTATTTCATTTATCAGTGCTTTTGTAACACCTATTTAGCTCCCCCTGCAAGTTAGAATAGCAGGTATCATATAAGCACAGAATGTATCCATTCACAGAGTTTCAGAACATATTTAATTTCAAACATAGTCATACTTCAAAAAACAAATTGCAGAAATTGTAAGGCCAAGCAATGCTAGCACAGAATAGTCTTAATATAGCAATTGTAACTGAAATTGAAATTAAAACTTGAAACTGTAAACATTAAAATGAACCATAAACTCATCTCCCCCTATTTGTCATAAGCCAGACAAACTAGTCACGAGGTATGTCTGAAGACATGGTTTCAACTACGGTTGGAACTGCACTTAGAACTTCGCTGTGTGGGTTTCCAGAAAACTTAGGGTTTCTTTGATAAGTAGAAAGAGAGAGAGAATTATTCTGATAATTGTGATTGATTTGGAATAATAAAAGAGTTTAGTATAAATAGCAATAAAGACCAAATCTTTTTGTAATTAGAAATAGATACATGCAAATCAATTAAGAGACAGATTTTGGCTTAAAAATAGGAAGTATTTTATCAACAGAATTTTGAAAAATAAATCATACTAAGATTATGAAAGAAACAGTTGGCATTAAGATAAATACAGCCAATTAAACAGATAAACATTCCTTTTTCAAAACTGATTCATCCAAAATTTGAAAATTCAAAAGTTGAAGCTTATTAAGGAAATTTGACTTGATTCAAGATAAAGAACAATTAAACAGATATCTAACTTTTAGGAGAAAAAAAAAACCTAGCAATTTACTCAAGAAAATATGTTTATCAAAGACTAACTCTAATAAAGATTAAATTTTAGGTGCTTAAATTGAGCCAATCCGTTTTTATCTCTACACAAAAACTAGTTTGATGATCTCAGCAAGGAAAGAGTATAAGTGATGTCAAAAATAGCAAGACTTTGTCTTGGCTTTTTCATTCTAGAGTGTTCGGACAATCACTGAATTTTTCAGTATTATGAGTATGAGGTTTCAACTGATGTTGCAACTGAGCTTGCAACCAGTATTATTAGCATGTGGTTTCAACTGGGGTTGCAACTGAACTTGCAACCACTGTGTAAAAAGTGCACTTTGTGCTTGCAACTCTATTACCAGAGAGGTTTTCAAGGACAAGTTACCTCACATCTGTTTTTGAGACACCAAAAAGCGGCTTTTTCAAAACAAAAACATCATAGCTCAATTAAGACTTAACCTTAGAAATAAAAATTATTTAAGGTACTCAATACAGACATATTTAGCAAGAATATTTAATTAGATTGATAATGACATACCCCTATGTCACTTCTTAATGATTCAAACTTGTTTGTATCAAGGGGCTTTGTGAAAATATCTGCTAATTGTTTTTCAGTTGAAACATGTTCTAAAATTAAGCTCTTTTCTTCAACTAGTTCTCTAATAAAATGATGCCTTAGATCAATATGTTTGGTTCTGGAATGTTGAACTGGATTTTTAGCTAAATCTATAGCACTTGTTATCACAAAACAAAGTTAATATTTCTTGTTTAACATTATAATCAGTTAACATCTGTTTCATCCAAATAAGTTGAGTGCATCCACTTCCAGCTGCAACATATTCTGCTTCAGCAGTAGATAAAGATATGCAATTTTGCTTTTTACTGAACCAAGAAACAAGGTTGTTTCCAAAATAAAAACAACCACCAGAAGTACTCTTTCTATCATCTATGTTTCCTGCCCAATCTGCATCACAGTAGCCACTTAGAAAATGGTTTGTATCTTTAGAATACCATAGGCCTAGGTGAATTGTTCCTTTCACATATCTTAGAATTCTCTTGACAGCTAGAAGATGAGGTTCTAAAGGATTTGCTTGATATCTGGCACAAAATCCTACACTTAAGCAAAGGTCTGGTCTACTAGCAGTTAAATACAGCAAACTTCCAATCATGGACCTATAAAGACTTGGACAAACACTTTTTCCTTTATCATTTTTAGACAGTTTAAGAGTAGTACTCATAGGGGTTCTCTTCTCTTTACTCTCACCTAGACCAAACTTCTTAACAAGATTGTCTGCATACTTACTTTGGCATAGAAAAATGCCTTTCTCATTCTGTTTAACTTGCAATCCTAGAAAGTAAGTTAGTTCACCTCCACCACTCATTTCAAATTCATTCTTCATATCTGAAATGAATTCTTCTATTCTCTTATTAGAAGTAGAGCCAAAAACAATGTCATCAACATAGATTTGAGCAATGATAATATCATTTGTAGTTTTCTTGGTAAACAGAGTTTTATCAACTCCCCCTCTGTTAAAACCTTTTTCAAGCAAAAACTTGGTTAATCTATCATACCAAGCTCTAGGAGCTTGCTTAAGACCATACAAGGCCTTTTTCAGCAAATAAACATGTTCAGGAAAGATAGGATCTTCAAATCCCTTAGGTTGACATACATAAACCTCTTCATTTATCACACCATTGAGAAAAGCACTCTTTATGTCAAGTTGAAACAGTTTAAAATCATACAGACATGCAAGAGATAATAGCATTCTAATGGATTCAATTCTAGCTACAGGAGCAAATGTTTCATCAAAGTCAATTCCCTCAATTTGTGTATAACCCTGAGCTACCAACCTAGCTTTATTCCTGATAATCACTCCATCCTCATCACTTTTATTTCTAAAAATCCATTTAGTCCCTATAACATTTTTATTAGATGGTCTGGGTACTAAAGTCCATACATCATTTCTATCAAATTGATGCAACTCATCTTGCATAGCTATAATCCATTCACTATCTTCTAAAGCTTCTTTTATATTCTTAGGTTCTAACTGAGAAATATAACAAGCAAAGTGAACAACATTATTTCTTTTACCTCTGGTTTTCATACCTGAAGCAACTTCTCCTATGACATTGTCAAGAGAGTGATTTTTCTGAGTCCTTACATAGCGTGGCTTGCTTGTTGTTGGCATAGCAGATCCATCTTCTTCTGATTCTGTTGAATTCTGAGTTTCAACTTCAGTTCCAACCTCAGTTGTAACTTCAGTTGCAACTGGACTTCCAACCACTCTGGGACTCCTAGTTTGTTGAGTTTCTTCTTTCTCTTTTTCTGCAATCTCAGGCTGTTCATTATCACCTGTAATCTCATCAACAGTTTTTAGATCATCAAATAACACATTATAAGATTCCATAACACAGTTGGTTCTTTGATTGAAGACTCTGAATGCTCTACTATTTTGAGCATAACCAAGAAAGATCCCTTTATCACTTTTAGAGTCAAATTTACCAAGATGCTCTCTATCTCTGAGAATGTAACAGACGCACCCAAAGACTTGAAAATACTTAACATTGGGTTTTCTACCTTTCCATATTTCATAAGCTGTCATGGAAGTGCCTTTAGTAATATAAACTCTATTAACTATATGACAGGCAGTATTAACAGCTTCAACCCAAAATCTGTTGGCAAGTTTCTTAGAGTTAAGCATGACTCTAGCCATTTCCTGAATGGTTCTATTTTTCCTTTCAACTATGCCATTTTGCTGTGGAGTCTTAGGAGCAGAGAACTCATGACTAATACCTAAGGAGTTGCAGAATTCTCTAAACTTACTGTTCTCAAATTCTGTTCCATGATCACTTCTAACCCTAGCAATATTACCACTGGTTGAACCTTTTTCAAGTTGAAGTTTTAAGCACAAAGTTTTGAACAGTTCAAAAGTTTCAGTCTTATCTTTTAAGAACACTACCCAAGAGTATCTAGAGAAGTCATCTACAACTACCAGAATGTACTTCTTACCACCTATACTAGCAGTTTGCATAGGCCCCATCAAGTCAATATGAAGAAGTTCTAGGACTCTCTTAGTGTAGATTTGACTTATACTTTTGTGAATACTTTTGGTTTGTTTACCTATAGCACAGTCACCACAGACACTTTGAGTTTTAGCACTTAGTTTAGGAATTCCTCTTATCAATTCATTTTTAACAAGCTTATCAAGAGTTTTGTAATTCACATGCCCAAGCCTTTTATGCCAAATATCCACATTATTAGTAATGGCTTGATTACACCTACTTTGAGGCAATTCTTTTTCAGCTTTTTCAAGCACATAGCAGCTGTTGGTTGATCTAACTCCAGTCATGATTAAATCATTGTTAAGATTAGTAATTAGACACCTTTCTCTGTCAAATTTAACAATCATTTTGTTATCACAGAGTTGACTGATACTTATAAGATTAGCTTTTAGACCATCTACAAGAAAAACATCCTCAATAACATGCATTCCAGGTTTGTTTAAGGTACCTTTACCAACAATTTTACCTGTATCTCCACCTCCAAACACAACAGTGTTTCCAGTAAGAATGGTGACATTGGTTAAGAGACTTGCAGTACCTGTCATGTGCTTAGAGCAACCACTATCAAAATACCAATCATTAGAGGTAACGGCATTCAAGGAGTTAATGACAGCTTTGTTGTTAGCAATTAAGGTAGCTTTTTCTTTAACTTTCCAGACCCAGTTCAAATTTTTATTAACAGAAGCCAACCAAGTTTTCTGAGAAATATACTTTCTGTTTCTTTTTAAATAACACTGGATTTCAGAATGACCAGGTTTCTTGCAGAAATTACACAGCTTCAACCTAAAGTTATTTTTATACCTAAAGCTATTCAGTTTATTCATGGTTGCAACTTTGGTTATAACTGAGCTTCTAACCTTCTCTACAAAAACCTGAGTTTTGTTCCTGGTTGCAAATCTGGTTGCAACTGAGCTTCTAACCTTATTGTCAAAATTATGAGTTTTAGCTCTAGCAACAGCTTCAATAAAGGTAGTTTTTCCTGTACTTTTACCACCATAGTAACCTAGACCACTGATATCTTTAGAACCTCTAGAATATGACAGCATGTCATCTAATTTTTCTGAAGCAGAAACATTCATCAGTTTTATTTTCTTTTTAGTTTCAGTAAGTTCAGCCAGTTGTAAGTTCATCTTCTCAGTAAGACTTTTAACCTCATCCTTTAGATTAACATTAAGTTTGCTTATGATCAAGGTTTGTTTACTCAGACATTTATACTTTTCATAAAGAACAAGATATTGCTGGGAAATGTCTTCATCAGAAGGTTCTTCCTCATCACTGCTGTAGGTTTTAAGAGTGGTTGTAACTATGGTTGAAACATGTTCACAGTCACTTTCATAAGTAGGTTCTTTTTCAGTGATTATTCCCATAAAGTTAACAAAATTAGACTCATCCTCTTCATCAATGTTGCTCTCAGAATCACTATCACTATGAGTGGATATATAGGCATTTTTGTTCTTTTTTAAACTATTAGCACACTCAGCCTGAATATGACCAAAGCCTCTACATTCTCTACACTGAATCTCTTTAGGCTTATAATCTTTGTTATCCTTCTCTTTAGAATTCCACTTTCCTGTAGAGTTATTATTGAACCTGGATTCTGTCTTAAATTGGTTATCCCTTTTCTGAAAGTTTTTAGAAGAACCAGTATCATCCTCTTTTCTCTTGTAAAACTTTTTGAAAACCTTTTTAGCAAAGAAAGCTAGCTGTTCTTCATCACTTATTTTATCACAGACATTAGGTTCAGATTTCTTAGCCTGAAATGCTATTCCCTTTTCTGGTCTTTTATGTTTAAAAAATTTCAGCTCATGAGTGCTTAGATTTCCTATAAGTTCTTCAAGTTTAAGATTATCCAAGTCTATTGATTCTTCAATAGCTGTAACTTTTATTTCAAACCTTTCTGGAAGTGATCTAAGAGTTTTCTTAACAAGTTTAGCATCACTGTATTTTTCACCTAAGGTTCCAGCTTGATGAGCAATGTGGCAGATTCTACCATTAAATTGTTCAATGTTTTCATCTTCCTCCATTCTTAGGTTTTCAAATTGAGTAGTTAACTGCTGAAGTTTGAAAGCTTTTACTTTGGTAGTTCCTTCAAAAGTAACTTGCAAAATATCCCATGCCTCTTTGGCAGTTTCACAGTGAGAGATATACCTGAATACACTGAGAGTTACACCAGCAAAAATCAAGTTTATGGCTGTTGAGTTGGCACTTGATTTTCTGTCTTCATCAGCAGACCATCTGTCTTCAGGTATAAAGACCAGTTCTCCTTCACTATCAATGCTAGTTGGAGCCTCCCATCCATACATCACAGTTTTCCATGCATGTTCATTCTGCTGTTTGATGAAAGACCTCATTCTGATCTTCCATACTCCATAGTTTACTCCTCCTTCAAGCAATGGAGGTTTGTTGAAAGCGTTTCCTTCCCTCATTAAGTCCATTTTTACTAGAACACAGGATCCACACTAAGTAAGGTCTAGTGTAAAGCTCTGATACCAATTGAAATTCCTATCCGTTGTTTTAGTTGCAGTTTTGCAGTTAGGTTCCAAGTGAGGTTGCAACCACCAGTTGGAACCAAGTGTATTAAATGGACAGAACTGTAAAATGTTAAATGTACTCAAAGTGAACACAAGCACATTTAACAACGGAGTTCACCTAACTAGGCTACGTCTCCGGGGCACTTACCCAGATTATGATATTATAAAAAGCTTACAATATGAGACTCAAGTCTTAATGAAAAACACTTAGACTCCCTCTAGGTTTTTCTGCCTATCTCTATATTGCTCCTACTCTATAACTATCAAATATAAATCAATGGCATCCCACCATTGTTTTCTTTTTGAAGCTCACGTGTATTCTCTCTAGAAAATAAGTTCTTTATAATTTAGAACACACACTTTTTACAAGCTAGGTTATCAACTATTTATAAGTAAAAACAATCTTCTTGCTTCAAGATCTTTTATGATTGCTTTTGACTTCTTTTGATTGGCTTCAATCTCTCCATATTGCACGTCTGCCTTTTGTAGGATTGACATCAATCTTCATAAGTTAATACCTGTTTAATAACAAGCTTGAAAGTAGGAGTTAGTCTTTTCCTATAACTAGGAAACATATAAAGATAATATCTTTTAGAGATAATATCTTTCCATATATATATGAAACACCTAACTCCATATTACATTCAATCTTTAAACGAATTATACTGAATATAGATAAGGAACAAAAGATTGAAACAAGTGATAAGGACAAGCATAAGAATAGAGATCATATTTAAAAGGAAACATAACCTTATGGACTTATCTCTTTATATCTTTTAGAAAACATCTTTCCTTAACACTTTGATATTCTCAATTTACGCATATTAAACCTTTAAGATCATATGAGAATATATCCTGCATACTGTAGAATAAATATTAATCAATAAAGAACAGTTATGCAGTTTTACAGAACTAGACAGAATTCTGCTGAACAGCAGGTTGCAACTGAGGTTGCAACTGGTACTTGAAACCACCAACGCTGTCTAAGCAGGTTGTAACTATGGTTGTAACTGAGCTTACAACATTACTAGAAACCTATCAACATAGGTTGTAACTGAGGTTGCAACATTGCTTGAAACCTAACAACACCTGTCTTAGTTCATAATAAACAGATAGGATTATTTAGTGAAAACCATTAGACAACAAATAGAATTTAGACCAGGAATCTGGTCCTAACAATGTATATTGTCAATGTTTTTTAAAAGTTAATAATTGAACCTAAAGCCAAAATTTGTTTGAATTATGCAATAACATGTATATTCTTTCAAAAAGGAAAAAGGCAGTTTCCTAAAACGCCAATATTGAGAATAGAACTTAAGAGTGGACGGAGTTGAGTTTACTGAGTTTAAATATTTTACCCCTTATTCTCTGTTTTCTTTCGTGTTTCTTATTTATTTTCATTTAAAATTTAAATTTTCATGTGTTTCGCAAATTTATAAGCTTTTATATTATATTGTATTCAAATTTTAAAATATTTGGACATAATATTGTTTTAGATAAATTTTCTAAGATTTAATGTTTAATTTACATTAATTTATACATTTATTCCAAAATAAATGGCGTGTGGATTTTCTTTTAAAAATAATTATTGGAATGTATTGATACATGTGTTATAGTAATTGTACAATTTTTTTCAAGTTTTTTATATTTCTTTTTTGGATAAAATAAGTAAGGGGAACGGAAGGAGTGGAGAATATGGAATAGAAGATTTGGACTATTTTTGAATGAGCGGGTTACCAACTAGGCTCAAACTACTTATGATTATAACTATATACAAAAATTATTTGTTCAAATAAATCCAGGTGGGCAAGATATATATCCAATTTACAAAAGATGATTCTAATATTAAAAGATGATCCAATTTAGAAAAGATGATCCTAATTTTAATAAATATTTTGTGGGATAGATATCCGGGTCAAGCTGGTGGAGCTGCCATCGCGGACGTCATTTACGGATTTTATAATCCAAGAGGTAATTTTTGTTCGGTTGTTTGATGTTGGTCATAGAAACATGCACTAGAAAATTGTGTTACAAAATTGATAATGGTGTTAGTTGTTTGTTTTTCAGGTGGTGGAAAGCTACCAATATCATGGTACCCACAGTCATACACCTATAATATCCAGATGACAAACATGAACATGAGACCTGACCCGACCGACTTCCGACCCGACAACGCTCTATCCTTGCCGAACCTACCGGTTTCACACGGGTCCCACAGTTTATGACTTCGGCTACGGGCTAAGCGAACAAATCTCTATCCCCTTAGGAGAAGGCCATGATTGTTGATCAACAAGTTGTGTATCTATCCCTGCTGTCGAACCCTATTGTTCATCACTAAACTTTTGAATCAAAGTGAGGAACAAGGGGAAAATAGGGGGGGGCAGAAACAGTCATGTTGTTTTCAAGCTCCCCGAAGATGTAGCGCGCCCCAGAAACAGTTATTGGTGTTGAAAACTGTTTTTGGAAGCCGGTGAGGAGAAAGAAGTGGCTTTCGAACTTGATGTTTGCGAAGATTTTAGTAATGTTGATGAGGATGGGAAGAGAAGAATTGTACTCCATTTTGCAACCATGTGTTAATTGTTGGGAGGTTGGGTTTTATTGTGAATGTTACTATAACAGTATTGAACTAAGTAAATAAATATCTGCAATTTGTATCAAATTCTCAATTTAGTTCTCAGTTTAGACCCATATGCTCAATTGTTAACGATCCGAATTTATGAAACATTCACGTCTATTCCTTGTCTGTGTAATTATTAGTCTTTCTCTCTTCCAGTTGCACATGATCTTATTGTTTCGTATCTAATATTTCCATTGACAACAAACACAGGGAACTTCCACACAAATTTCACAAAAGCAATATATTTTCGAATAACTAAAGTGGCATGAAAACAAAGCTAGATATCAAGGAGCTGGCAGTTAACCAGTTCTTCGGAACATCCCCTTCTAGTTGCAATTACCTTCCATATAGTCGACACTGAACCCGAATCATTTTCTCCCTCTGAACCTGAACCACTTTCTCTGTCTGCCTGTATAACTACAATATTACGGCTCGCATCCTTAGTAACAAGATGAAGCTTTTTAAGAAAACCAACAAGTAAATAAGGAGATTCAGAATCAGCAAAATCCCGAATAGGTACATCACCATTAACCACTTTCCAAACATCATTTTCATGATCGTAAACTTTTATCTTGGCACTATCTGTCGAAAGTGAAGGATCCAACGCATATAAATCCCCATTTACTGTAGCACTCAATTTTGCCCCCGCTTGCTTAGCCGGCCACTCATCTCCCATGCCACGTGGCATTTCATCCCACTTATTTGTTTCGGGATCATAGACCTCTCCTCCAACATCAATAAAAAAAGGCCAACCATATAAACTTTGAGGGACATATAATTTTCCTTTATATGTAGCCATTCCAGTTGCTATAGGCATAAGCAGATCTTCTAGAAAAGCAGTTGGCAAATTTTGGGCAGTTGAAAAGGGCATCTTAGGAATTTCAGACCATAATCCAGTACAAGGGTCGAAAACTTCACCAGATTGCAAAGGGGTTAGACCCGCATGACCTCTAGCGACCCCTCCTACTACATAAAGCTTTCCGTTCAATATACCGGTCTTTGAATAAGCTCTACCTGTATTCATAGGATTTAACGCATTCCAGTTATTGAATATCGGATCGTAACGAAGTACACAATTAACAGCCGACTTTTTGCAAAAGCCTCCTGTGACATAGATCGAGCCATCGACAGACCCCAAAGAACACCCACAAAAGGGCATTTTATCCAATGCATCTTTTTTCAAAAACAAATTTCGAATACCATCCATTAAACTTAATCTAAGGCCAGATTGTTCTTCATCGACGACGCGAGGCATAGGAGGAAGCCTTTGCCATATTTTGGAAATTGGGTCAAAAGCATGCCACAGAAGCTTGTCGTTTCTCTCTCGAGTTAAGACATAGAGCCACTCTTCGGTGGTTCCGAGTTCTTTCCGAACCTCATAAAGTTCTGGGCTTAAAATGGCCGATTTCCATTTATGAGAAACTGATTTTGCACCCAAATAAAAAATTCTTGGAACCCTTGCAAGAATCTGTATAGATATTTCGTCGGGTAGGCTGGGAATTAGGCGTGGGCTGTCTTCGTAAGAGCTCGAGCAGGTCCTTTGCCTCTTTCTTATTTCGCCATGTGGGCACTCATATGAATCACTGGTTTTGTTCTTAGAACTAAATATTCCCCCCATAAAACCACTTTTGCAATACAATAAAAGTATAAAAATCAGGATCCAGATTGATGAACTGTTACTTTATCTTTTCTTACAACTGCATCGGCATTGTTATTGACAATGCATCGTTATAGATAGGCTCACAACTGTGAGGGTAAGACTGTGGGCTTCAAGTTCGTTTAATCACTTGTTGTTATCACACTGAAATGATAATTAAATAAGAGTAAGGACACGTAAGTATTGAGTTAAATGGACGAGATCAGTAAGTAAAAGACCACACAAAGCTTTCAGGGATCTATTGTTAATACACTACGATGATAAATTAATAAGTAAGAGTCATATTGTTTCTTACAACCATGAACCATGGTACCGTTCGGTTGTGCCTTCAAAATGAAATGGAAACTAATGAACATGCAAAAGTAAATACGTGCTCTTAACAAGACATGTGAATCTTATGTTTATGTAAAATAGTATGACACGATATTGTATATTCAAGCTAGACAAGTAAAAGAAAATTCATTATATATAACCCTCAGATCTAAGGTCTGGCTTATGATACACTTGTGAAAGTTTCATTCAGCTCGGGCCTCCAATGCACTAATTTGGAAGAAAAAAAGATCTCTCTAAAGCAGCTGATATCAAATACATATGCGATCCTCGTATACACAAACATATTGCAATAGAAAACCAGCAAAGCTAAGTTGAGGTATGTTTTTCATATGTTAATCAAGGTCACGCAATGAAGATAAGATGAAAAATCATTTCTTCTGGGTACTCTTACCTATTCAACAACTATACACTAGTTTAATATACTTTTATAAATACACACAAATCAACCATCTTACAAACAAATACTCCCTCCGTCCCACTTTATAAGTCCTACGCGAAACCACGTGCAACTTTGACCGGCTTTGAACATATAACTAAATTGCCGAAACGAAAAATTTCAAAATTTCTATGCATAGTTCAAATGTTAAATTATATGATAATTTTTTTTTTTTAAAAATCGACAATTTGAATGTGAGTTATTTGCCGATCAAAATTGCGCGTGGTTTCGTATAGGACTTATAATGTGGGATGGAGGGAGTACTAATTAAGAACAGACTACGAAAATTTCCTGGTCTGAACTTTTTGTCACAAGCAAAATAACACTACGGAAAATAAGAAAGTCGAATATATCACACAGACGATATTTTCCTGGTTCTTATTTTTCTTCTCCATCTTCTCTCTCACATGATTGCAGCTAAATAAAAGGCAAAACCCGTTGGTAAAAAATAATACGTATGAATGATCTTGAATATTTAGTTCATGAAAAGCCAAAGATTTATTGTTAAGAAAAACAATCAAACCATCCAGCAAATTATCATTCCCTAACGCTATTTAACACGATCACTAACAAGTAACAGGCTTTCAAATTCTGGATTATCATATACTTCAATTGAACTCGCAATTTTTTTTATTTTTAGTAACAGGGAGGCTAAGATGTAACTTTATGAGTACATTAACCGCCCAATTAAAGTTTACGTAATGAAAAACCTGAGAAATCTTCCCAAACTTTTCAAAAAGAACCACAAAACGTTATATTAAACGACAAAAGATATAAATGTCAAATTTTTCAAACATAGAGCTTGTTTGGTCCCGTCTTTTAAGTAAACTAGCCGGCTTATTTATTAATAAGAAAAAAAAAGTACTTTTTTAATAATCATTCAACTTAAAACTTCTAGCTATGATTTTGAGCTCGGAAATTTCAGAATCTAAGCTAATTTAAAAGAAAAACAAAATAAAAAACACGTCAAACAAAAAGTCAATTTCTGTGGAAAAAAAGCTTTTTCCCGCTACAAAAAAAAAAAAAAAAAAACTTACTTTAAGGTAGCGAACCAAACAACTTATATATGCACAAATAAACTAAAAACGCATAAAATATGAGCTTAATATTAACGGTATCAAAACTTATTCAGATACAACAGAATGAGAAAAAAGATAAACATATTTATATATATGCATAAACATCGCTAACGAGAATTGAAATAAAATGAGAAATACTTAGTTTTACCTTAGTGGGAGAAAGAGAGAGAAATATTGGGTGGAATTGTAATCGAATTTAGGGTTTGGTGAGAAATCAATTTTTTTTCTGGAATTAGGTGTGACATTGGAGTATAAAAACAAGGGACGTGACGTTGATATTCTTGTTTTTATTTTTTAGTACACTAAATTTTTTTATTTTTTATTTTGTAAATTTACATTATTATTGACGTGTTTTAAAATTCAATCTAACGGATTAAATTAATGCGTGAATTTTATAATTTTATTTTATATAATTTAATATACAAATTATGATTTTGTAAATTAAAAAATAAATTTACAACACAAATAAAATTAAACAACATTAGTTCAGCTTACCATAAATTTAAGTATTAATTATAAAAAAAAATTTAATATATCTTATTTTTTATATTAAAATTATTTAAAAATAAAATTACAAAACTCATGAATAAATAATGAGTTTGGTAATTTTATTGTATTGTGTTAATTTAATCGGTTAGATTGAACTGTACAGTGTGCGAGTGTACTATGAACTATATAGAATTTGAATACTTATCAATGTGTTAGGTAAGTAACTGGGTAGGGACTCCGGCCCCATCTTGGAGTAAATTGATAAAAAAAAATATTTTTCCTATGTATTTTGATCAAAACTTTTAAATTCTAATGTTTCATGATACACCATTCAATAAAATAATTTCATATAAGTTATACTTATTTTTTAATAGAAAATCGGTCCCTTCTATTTTATAGTCATGATTCCGTCGCCGCGTGTTAGTGTACTCATAGATTTGTATGCATAAGTTTAAGAAAAAGTTATGCTCCATGACAAAATAACAAAAAAATGTTACGTTCCATAACAAAATGCATAAATGATAGTAGTATATCACTACGTTGGGTTTGGGTGAAAATCAATTTTCTGGAATTTGGGTGTCACACGATACGGGTATAAAACAAGGGACGTAAGGTGGCACGTTGCTATTATTATTTTTAGTACAGTACCGTAAGTATTTTTGGGAACGTAACTCATGTAATTTTTTTTTTACATGATATATTTATACATTTCATATGAATCGTATAACTATCATACATTGGTTGACAAAATTACGTGTTTATGATTTTTTAAGTTTAACTTGTTATTTATAATAACCGTTAGATAAAAAATGAAAAGATGAGATTTTAGACGAGTATCTCATGTAAAAAAATAAAAATGAGATAACCCGTCCTAGTATTTCTCATTTTGGAAATTTATATTATTACTTCTGTGTTAGTGTACTCTGAGATTTGTATGTATATATACCGTATCATTAAGTTTACAAAAAACGTTTCGTTCCATTACAAAATGTCAATAGACCTTTCCTTAACAAAAAATGTTACGTTCCATAACAAAAAAATGCATTTTATCATTAGTGGGCAAATAGCAATGATCACTCATTGGAATGAAATTAATCTAACAATAACAAGAAAAACAAATTATGAGGTCTGTAATTATGTATGCTACAAAAATAAAGAATTTTCAAGTTTATGCGCCGCAAATATTTGCATTTTTTAAGCACTGTAGTATATAACAAGACTTTCAGTAGTAAGTCGCTTTTTTTTTAATTGGAGATGGAGACATTTGCTTGACATTTTGCAAATTTTGATTGAATAATTTGATATGGACCTGTTCATGTATACAAAATGAATTTACAAAATTAAATTTATCAATCGAGAATCAATTTCATAAAATGCGGCTAGTCTAGTCAATGAGTGGAAAGCCACTAGAATATTGTATATAAGTCATAAGTGAAACATTTAAATATTTTAATTATACATATTCGAGTACTTTTATTTTTTATTAATTAATGTATCATTAGCATCAAACAAATTTAGTAGCTTTTAAATTTTTTGATTTTAAAAAGTCATGTGTTTGCTATCACTGATTTTTTTATATTTTAAAATTTTAGATTTTTGAGTAATATAACTAGAAAAACTACAAGCAAAAGGCTACACATTTTGAAGATTTTGACAGCTTTTTCACCACTATTTTAATAATTTAAATAAATATTGATGTTATCTCAACTAAAATTGTATTCGTATACTGACGTGCTAATTGCTCGTTTAAAGATGATATTTTGAAAATTTATCAAAGTTATTTTGATTGAGAAAGCAAAAGGTTATTCGTTCATGCCAAAAATCAATATATTAAAAATTAGTTTTTTTAAATTTTTGCCAAACAGTCATGTATATTTTGAAAATCAAGTTTTTAAGTTTTTTTCCTAATGCTTTCTGAAATCAGATTTTTAACTCAAAAAGTTGATACATAAACATACCCAAATTTTATCATTTCAATACTTAAAACCAATATAATGAAAATATATTTTTAACAAAACCACACATGTGTTCAATCTCATTATTAGTGCATTACATAAACCGTTTTCAAACGAGGCTAACAATTAGACTATACAATACAGTATTAATGAACAAAATTGATGGTTCAAAATTGCAATTTCTTGGAAATATTCTAATCATATTTGATTTCTTCTTGAGACAGATGGGGAGAGAGAACACGAAACTAAATACAGTTAAACCTCGATAAATGAATGTCCGATAAACGAATAAACTCGCCAAATGAATAATTTTCTCCGGTCCCGACTTGGGCAAATGAGCTAAATGAATAACCTCCCTAAATGCACTAACGAATAATTTTTTTTGAATCCTTAAAGACCCCATGTAAATATAAATGAATAATCATTAAAATTCATAAGATATATATATATATATATATATATATATATATTTATCCTAAAAACAAAAATATTTCTTCCAATCAACAATGTTCATACAAGAAGTCATTTATTCACAAAAAAAGCGTCTAAAGTTGTTTGTTTTTTCCTTCCACCAAAATGCATCACATCTGCGACTTTTTCTAGTGCAAACACAACTTCTGGAATATTCTGCTCATGCTGTAGCAAATAGTTTCGTAGGGTGATTACTGCTTGAAAGACTTCTTTTGATGACACATTTGGTGTGACGCCACTATCATCTGGTTTTGGATCATTCTCATCATTTAGTACGGAGTCGATAATTTCTTCGTCTGTAGGCAATTCCATAACTGCATTATTCTCGTTAGGATAGTTCAAAAGATGTTCGACGTTCATCACATTTCTGTAGCGTAAATTAGAAATGACATTTATTAATACTTGGATATCTTCTTCTAGTTGATCAACTTCTTCTTCGGTAACATCAATATCTTCAGACCGTATCTTGCAATGCCGGAAACAAGCGGCTGAATATCTTCTTCTTCAGGAACATCAATATCTTCGGGAACATCAATATCTTCTAGTTGATTATGACACGTATTGTAGGTTTAAATTTTATGGCCTTATTTATAAAAATACTATCTAAATGAATAAAAATTCATTTATCGATAAATGAATAATATATTCATTTATCGTTAAGTAAATAAACTCACTAAACGAATATTTTTTGCTGGTCCCAAGAGCATTCATTTATCGAGCTTTAACTGTAAATGAAAGGCAAGGGGGAGGGCAGAGTTTTTTTTAGGAGGGATTTTACTTTTTTTTAGGAACTGATAAAATATTTCAGGTCCACGTCACATCTTATTTTTATTTATTTTTTCAATTCATTCCACTCAATTTCATTATAAAATAAATAACTCTAACACCACTTCATTACATCTCATTACATTTCATTTATTTACAAAATAAATAAATTTACCCACTCTATCACACTATTAATTAATACATTCCTCTGATTTTTTTCCATTCAAACTAAATACAAAATTAAAATATTTTATAATCATAATATTATATCAAGTTAACACTTTCAATTAATTTATATTTTATACTTTTTTATTTATTAATTTTGTTACTTTCGAGTAAATAATTACGTGTAGGGGATTACGGTTTTTGGGGACAATTTAATTATTCACTTTGTTACTTCCGAGTAAATAATTACGGTTTTTGGGGACAATTTAATTATTTACTCGGAAGTAACAAAATTAATAAATAAAAAAGTGTAAAATATAAATTAGTTAAAAGTGTTAACTTGATATAATATTATGATTATAAAATATTTTAATCTTGTACTTAGTTTGAGTGAAAAAAAAACAAAGTAATGTATTAATTAATAGTGTGATAAAGTGGGTAAATTTATTTATTTTGTAAATAAATGAAGTGTAATGAGATGTAATGAAGTGGTGCTAGAGTTATTTATTTTGTAATGAAATTGAGTGAAATGAATTGAAAAAATAAATAAAAATAAGATTTAACGTGGATCTGGAATTTTTATCAGTTCCTCTAAAAAGTAAAATCCCTCCTCAAAAAAGACTTTGTCGAGGGGGAGAGACATAGCAAAGAAAGAGGTCGGGACAGTTTCGTCATTGTCATATGATTTAGTTGTCATGATTCATCAGCTCGTCACCTTCTCCATCAGCGGAGCTACGCTATGACAAAAGTTTAGGTTAGAGAGGAGAGATAAAGATAGAATTATGTGAGTGTCTCTTTGGAACAATGACGGTTTATGGATGGTTAGATAATAGTTTTCAATAACTAATTTATTTTTTCTATTTTCAACAAATTAGATTGTGATAAATTAAAAACAAATTATACAACACACTAAAAACCAAAATAAAAATATAAAACCGTAGGGGGGCCTACCCTAAACTTAAATATTAATCAAAATTTAATTTTTTTTATTCATTTGACACATTTTTTATGTAAACGGAGTGTGAACCAGTCATATATGATGACTGTTTCCTAGTAATTCCTGAATTTATGCCAATTGACCCGAATTAAGAGTTTATATAATGGCCCTAAACATAAACATTTTCTACTAAATTTTTCCCATTTCGTAAATATGGTTCGGAGCTAGACTAAACCTTAATTTTATTATAGATTTTGGGATTCAAATTCGATTTAACCCAATAACTTATACATATTAGTCACAGGCCCATATATTTTGTTCCCGCTCAAATATCCAACTCCACTATCACTCGTAAATATACATCTATATATATACTATTACTTTACGTCAACACCCCTTTATAAATTCTTGAAATATGTATTTACAAAAAAACCACTTCAATTATACAAATTGCAAATAAAATAAATACTAAATAAAACTGCTATGTTACGTTAACTGTCATCCCACTTTCAAATTCATTTGTCTATTTTAGGTTTTTCTCCCCTCTTCTCTCCCTATCTCTCCATTTTTTTTTTTACTATTCCACGTATGAAAACTTTTTCTTTTTCCAATAATATTATTGTTATTAATTTATGTGATTTCAATTTTATGGTTCTCAAGTTTATATTCGATTTAATTAGTATATATGAATATAAGTTACCGTCAGACTAACGCATCGCGTGGGCAGGTTCGCTAGTATGTATACTATTACTTTATGTGAAGAGGGCTTATGAAGCCTTGAAACAATTATTTATAAAAGAGTCCTATTAATTTATAAAATTACAAAACAGTAATAGACGCATTTTACAACGGAAGAATTAAAATAAAAATAAGTGTAATCTAATATTATTATTAAGTTCATCTTATCACAAATAATCAAATTCATCGTCCTCTCTCTAGATCCTAATTGTTCCCGCCTAATTGTTCCCGCTTGGTCAAAGATTCTAACATACACTTGCATATATTTTTTTTGGAATTTTTGGAAGGATCCGATGGGCAAGTTCGCTGATATATATATATATATATATATATATATACTCTTTATAATTATATATCTATCTATACATATATATATATATAGAGAGAGAGAGAGAGATCTCTTCCAATGACCAGCAAGAGACGTCGATCGAACAATCGAAAGAAGCTACTTAGAAAACAAGGTATAAACTATAAACCCTAAATTCACTACTGGCTCCTAAGTTTAGATAGAAGTTGATTTGGTCCTCGTAGTTTTATATATTACTGTAATTACCTCGTATATTGGCAGAGTGACTGATTTAGTATTGTAATTGATCATAGATTTGCTGTCTTTACTGTGTTTTGAGGTAACAACACCTAGATTTATTACAAAAACACATGGATTGATTGCTGAGTTTGTTTTAGTCATCTTAAGATGAACCCTAATTTCACTTTGAAATCGATTATTAATGCATTTAAGCAAGGACATTTACACTGATGATCCCTGTAGACCAATATTCTGGCCGGTGATCATTGTTGCTGTACACACGAATGTCGATATACGAGTTTTTGTTTATTATTATTGGGAGCAAATCAGTAATTTGATGACCAATATAGTTTCAATCGAACGTACAGGGACTAAACTATGGTGACCATTGGTGTTATTAATTAACTTTGTGTAGCAGCTCAGTAATATGATTTTCTTTAATATAATGTTGTATCGTTGTTAATGGAACAAGAGTTGAGAAAAAGGGAACTAGTGACAAAATTATGGGGACCATTGGTGTTATTAACTTACTTTGTTTAGCAGCTCGGTATTATGATTTTCTTTAATTTAACGTTGTTAGTGAAAACAGGAGTTAAGAAAATGGGAATTAGTGCCAAAATTATGGGGACGTTTGTGTTATTAACCAACTCTAATTAGCAGCTCAGTATTATGATATTCTTCAATTTAATGCTGTTAGTGAAAACGAGAGTTAAGAAGAAGGGAATTAGTGTCAAAATTATGGGGGCCATTGGTGTTATTGACCAGCTCTATTTAGCAGCTCGGTGATATGATATTCTTTAATTTAATGTTTTTTAGCGAAAACAAGAGTCAAGAAAAAGGGAACTAATGGAGGAGGAAATGACGAAGGGGTGACTCCGCTGGTGGCAAAATATTGGTTAGAAAGGTATAATTTGTTCTCGAAATATGACGAAGGGATTAAAATGGACGAAGAGGGTTGGTTCTCAGTGACCCCTGAGGAGATTGCCGTTGGCCACGCGGAGAGTTGTAGGGGCGGTGTCGTCATTGATTGCTTTGCTGGCGTCGGGGGGAATGCCATTCAATTTGCTAAGTTGTAAGTAGTAGTGTTATAATATAAACCTATATGGACCGTTTTGGAACTATATTTTTTTAAAAGCCATTTTATCTGCGTTGTACAAAACTCGAGGCTGGTCTGAATGCCACTTTTAAACAAGAAAGTTGCCTTGTTGGAGCCTGAGAAGAAAAAGCTATATTCGTTGGGTTGATTTAGCCGATAATATCCAGAAAAATCACCTACTAAGCTGGACATCATAAGCGTAGTACAACTTGTAGGAGAAAAATACTGAGCCTAAATAAGCTACTTCAATTTGTTAAATTGTAAGTATCGTTGATATATGGTCCATTTGGTACCAATAGCTTAAGCCTTTTTCTTAAGAAGCTCAAGGCTTGTGTGTGTGATAAATTTAAAAGTATAGGCTGGCTTATTTTATCTGAGAAAGAGCTGTGTTGATTTAGTTTACAACTATCCTTTTCAGACCATAAATGCTGCAAAAGCTCTGTGCATTTGCTAGTCACCTAAATATAGTCCAACTTATGTGAAAAGAAGCACAATTTATGGGTAAATTAAATAAAAAAAACTGAGCTTAAAAGATGCACAATTTTAACCCATACTGTGTTGGGTAGCCAGTTATTCCTGCTTATAGGAGCTACATTATTTTGGTAGAAAAGCTAGAAGTGCTAAAAGCCAAAAGCTTGAAAAAAATATTTTCTCCTTTTTTTCCAAAAAATATTGATTTTTATTTAAATTGTTTTCAACTTGCAATATTCCTGTTGGAAGTTGATTGAGTTCACTGAATTTAGGTGCAGTCACGTTGTAGCAATTGACATTGATCCTAAAAAAATTGAATTGGCGTATAATAATGCTAAGATTTATGGCGTGGAAGATCGTATTGACTTCATAGTTGGAGATTTTGTCCAACTTGCACCTTCTCTCAAGGTAATAGTAGCTTTAATTCCGCAATAGTTATCATTTAATCATCTAATGGAAACATGTCGGTGAATCTGTCATTCTTTTTGGTTTGCGTGGTTTGTTAGTAGTTACTTGTTTCATTTGTCAGGGGGATGCCATTTTTTTGTCTCCACCTTGGGGAGGTCCATCGTATAAGACAATCGATAATTTTACTCTTGACTATTTGAAGCCAAAGGACGGGTATGTGGTACTGGCATTGCCTATGGATTGGTTGGTTTAAATGTTGAACCCCTAAGGCCTCTTTTCTCCATTTTTTCTTCTGTCTGCTAACATATCGGCCCCAAACCAAGATTTTCATAAATTATAAGAAAGGTCAAAAAATTTAGTTGATGTATATTCTTCACTTTGTTTTGGGGTTTAAACTTGATGAAACAAAGACAACTAGATTCTAGTCTTCCAATCATTTAGTACCTTTGATATCCAATGTCAGGCCATTAACTGAAAGGGGGATCATTAAGATTCACCAAGGAAAGAAAAGACAAAACACTGAACTTGTAGTTTTTACGAAAACAATAACTGCACAGAAATGATTTTAGTGTCTCGTGCAAATATGTAGTTATAATTATCTGAAAGCTCTTTACTTTAAACTTTCAGTTAACATGGTTTTGTAAGATCAACACTCAATAAATACACAATGTTTGTTTGCGCTTGTTTGCTTTTTCTGGCGAATGATCTGATAATTTATATATTTGTGTATAAGCATTGGTTGAAGTGTTCGAACTACATACTTTTGATGAAGTTTAATATGATACTACTGTTTCTGTAGGTACTCGATTTTCCAAATTGCTCAAAAAATAACACCTAACATCATTATGTACTTACCTTGTAACGTTGATTTGCAACAAGTAGAAGAACTTTCATGGCTATCCTCTCCGCCATTGCATATTGAGGTGTTTTTTCTACTAAATTGCGCCGTTCAATTATTTGTTAGCGATTTTTGTAAAAATTTTTTATGGTGAAACCGCTCATTTATGTGCAGATTGAAGAAAACTTTGTCAATGGCTGTTTAAAGGCAGTAACTGCATACTTTGGAGGAGCTTCCAACTGGCGACTCAGAATGTCTTAGAGCTAATCTGGTAACTGATTCAGCCTTCTAATTTATTTGTATGATTAGAATAGCACTTTTGTTCTGTATCCAAACAATGTTATAGTAACCACCCTTGATATTGAAAACGTTAAGTTTCAGGTTTAAGTTTTAGTTCTTGCTGTATAAATATGATTTTTTCGTTGTCCATTTACCGGCGGAACTAAGATTTAGATATAGGTGGGGCTAAATTATATGTATATACTATTTTGTAAATATGGGGGTGCTGAAAGGGTATAATTGGCAACTTCTCAGTTAAAATACATGGAAAAATTTCGTGTTTTTCCTATTATGGGGGGTGTTGTAGCCCCTTTTAGCCTGTACCTAATTCCTCCTCTACATTTACGTTATTCTGCGCTGAAGCATAATCTCAACATTTACACAGCCTATGGATATATTATCTAATGTCAATTAAAAATAAGGTGAAACACTAATTTATTGGATTAAACCTCTGCTGGTTACCAATTGGTAGAGTATAAGCTATAGCCTATAGTAGCACCGACAAAGGTTAACTATAATACTGCATATCACATAAAATTCTCAATCAAAAAGAATAATACCAGAAAAGGATAATTAGAATGATTGAATCAAATTTAGCATGTCTAGACACCAATGCCGGAATTAGCAACATTGTTAAAAATACTATTGAAATGACTTAAAACTTCTCATTCCGAGCTCTCATTCTTCTTCCCCATGATCCTTCATTTTGACTTTCGCGATAACTAGATTGTCTTTTCAGTTCATATATTTGCCCTTCCCATCTCTTTCTTGCAAATAAATCATCGGCTTTACTATTTTTATAAATTGGTAAAGGATTACTTAGACCAAGTCCATAGTCGTACTGTTCACGCAAGATTGGATCTGATAGGACCTTATATGCCTCATTTAGTTGAACAAATATTTTTTGCGATTCTTCCTTTTTCGAAGTTTGACACACATCGGGGTGATATTTCAGAGCCATATTTCTGTAAGCTTTTTTGATCTCATCGATCTTGGCGGTGTTAGAGCTCAACGAAAGTAAGTTATAAAAATTTTGTGGGACAGTTTTTAGTGGTTTGCGCGACATAGTAATGATATTTCGAGGTTGGTAATTGCAGTGGCTTTTGGTAGATGACATAGATGGCTTAGCACACAGAGACATTTCCATTTTTGATTGGAAATGATTCACGACTTTATCTACATATACACGTATCCTGTTGGATAAAGACAAACTTTACGTCTAAACACGCATAGGCCTAGTTCAGCAGGCTTATTAAATTAACATAATAATTAGCGTGTTTTCTCAATCTAATGAAGTTAGTTAATACAACAACAAAGACAATATAAAATAAATAAATTAAATTCATTGTCCATTAGCATGTATTCAACATTGGTGGGTTATAGTCAATGGAGGAAGTGACCAACCACCTTCCTCAATCTACTGATTGTAATATAGTATTAAACAATGACTAATGTAGATTTTAATATGTATCATTAGATGCATGAATGTATTAGCTTGTGTCCAATTTAGTGGTTAACTATGGTCCAAATAGGAAATAACTAAATGTGTTTCCTCAATCTAATGGAGGCAATAATATTATAACAAGCCCTCTGGTTTAATTGATGCGATCCAATAAAGAAATTATGCATAGTATTATAGCAAGACTAACCTGAATAAAAAAGATGCGTTTGCATCGCCATATAATAAAATCTCGCAGATACTTAAAGTATTAACCAAAGTTGAGCCTTGGGTGGTTTGTGGTTTTGTTATAATTGTATAAACTAACATTCTTGTTTTCATTTGTTTTGGGGTTAAAACACCATAGACTTTGAAGATTTTCATTTTTTTTTTAATTCAGCAAAACTCGGAGTACTGTTGAGGTAATTATATTCGGTATGTTTTGTATTCAGCCAGCCTGTCAAAGTTATTCCCCAGTGTTAGAGCATCTGCATCGCAATAGATAAATGCATCCTAGTGTCAGAACATAACTAAAATGATAAAACAATAATGTTAATGAGCCAGATAGATTCAATCAGACTCTCAACACACCAGTCCTGTAAATTTAGAATTTCATTTTCATCCCGAAATTTAAGAGTATACTATTCGGCCATATATTTAATATTGTTAATTAATATTTAAGTTTAGGGTAGTCTCAAATAGGGTTCTATAATATTATATTTAGGTTTTTATTTTGTTGAATCGTCAAATAAAATATATTAAAATTTTAAATATTTTTAATTAATATTTAAGTTTATGGTTGTCTCAACTAGAGTTCCATAAATATTATATTTTGGGTTTTATTTTGTTGAATAGTTAAATAAAATATATTAAAATCATTAAAATTTTAAATATTTTTAATTAATATTTAAATTTAGGGTAGTCTCAACTAGGGTTCCATAAATATTATATTTGAGGTTTTATTTTTGTTTTGGTTGGGTGTCAAAAAAATTCTAAAAATTACATAAAGGACTGTCTGGTATTCAGTCTGGTTGAGCCAGTCTGGCTCTATAACGTTACTGATGATAAAATGGGTGCACATTAGACTAGATAAGACGGGTACAATAAAACCAATGTTACAGTTTATAAAGGTGACTTAGCTAGTGAAAGTGGGCCATGTGCATGGATTCATTACTTTAAAAGTTAGTTTTATAAAGGTTTTATTGGAGTAGTAAATTAGTAATGCACCTAGGTTTATCATATGTTTGCTTGTCAATGTTCTAATTTATGTTGCCTATTAACTCATATATACTTATATTTGTACAAGAATTATACATAAATTTTATTGGATTTTCTTTTTGGGTATTGAAACATCCCCTATTTTCATAAATGGTTTTATTTATAATTTAACCTATCCAAAAACGTTTTATACAATTTTTAGCCAAAAACCGAAACTCTTCTGAAAAACTTTATTTTAAAAACATGTTACTAATTTTATAAATAAAAATGACCTAATAGTTTTGTTTCTAAACATTTGTTATTTTTGAGCAGTAAAATAATAGTTTTGATTTTTAGTTAACTTTTAGAATTTTGGGGACCAAATAGTTCGCTTTCCCAAACTCTCTCAAAACAGTTTCTCAAAACACTTTTCAGCCCACTTTCAAAACAGTAAACCTAAAACCACCCAACCCACTAACAAAGAGAGAAGAGAGGTTTCAAACCCTAGGAAGAAGAAGAAGAAGAATAAACCATCATTAGCGGGTTATTACCGGAAGCATCTCCTCTACGCAGTAAGGTAACGGGGGTTATCCATTGCGACTAGACGATGGTGTATGTTAGGGTTAGGTCTTGCGTTTATTTTAAATTTGGGGGTTTTTCCTTTTATCTCAATTATGTTCTTAAATTGTTAATTGAGTTTATTTGTTGCACTTTTAATTCACTTATTTGAATTGGAGAAGTTGAGAATTTAGATGTATTAATTTCGAATTAATGAGAATATGGATGGATTTGCGTGTTTTATGAGTTGATTATGTGATATTATAGTTGTTGATGAAATTGAGTAAATTATTGTTGAATAAAGATGAGTTGTAGTTTACGCATACAAGGTGTTTGCTAAAATGTCTGAATGAGATTTTATGTTGTTGGAGTTGTTTGGCTAGTTGTGAATCTAGTACCTATGCTTATGTGTTTTGATTGAATGGGTTTAAAGTGATGTTTGAGAATGTTAGTATTTTGAGAATGTGATAATTGAATGGCGTTAAACTGACGTTTGAGAATGTTAGTATTTTGAGAATGTGATAATTGAATGGCGTTAAACTGACGTTTGAGAATGTTAGTATTTTGAAAATGTGATAATTGAATGATATATTATTATTGGCTGAGGCCTTGTGATTTATTTTTATTGGCAATGGTCTATGTCTCTTCCTATACCGGGGACATAAGACGAGCCGAGTGGTATATGGAATGACTCGTCTTACGGACTGGGGCGAGTGGCGTGAAGAGGTCCTAGTGCGCACTTTAAATATTTATTTGTTAGCAGTGGTCTATGGCTCTTCCTATACCGGGGGCGTAAGACGGCCGAGAGGTATAGGGAATGACCTACCTTACGGACTGGGATAGGTGGCATGAGAGGTCCATGTGTGTTATTTTATTTGTTAGCAATGGTCTATGCCTCTTCCTATACCGGGGGCATAAGACGGCCGAGGGGTATAGAGAATGACTCGTCTTACAGACCGGGGCGAGTGGCGTGAGAGGCCCATGTTTGTTATAGATGTGTGTTGGAGTTACTTAATTTATTTCGTTGTACGATATTATTATATTTCTTTTTATACGTTGTTATCGTAGTTGTTGTTTGTGAGTTCTTGCATTTATGGGATGAAGTGATGGTATCTTGTGTGGTGCCGTCCCGTCTATGTATGTGTGTGAGACTCACCGTTACAGTTTTGTCTTTCAGGTACAACTTAGGTTGAGGCGTTTGGATATGAGCATTAGCAAGGTATCGCATGGGTTCGGGGCTTCTTTGAATCGTTTTCTTTTACTTAGACTATTTTTGAGGTTGTAGCCTACGGGCAAATTATATTCGTTTGTTTTCTTTTTATATAACTTTGTTAAAACAATCTCGTCTTGTAGTCGCGTTTGGCAAATATTTTTATTTATTCGTTTAATGGTTCCTTTAGCTCGCAAGTTATTTTCTTTTAAAAGTTAAATTTTGTACCAACAAGTTCTTTTTTCTTTTGTTCAAAAGGTCATGCCTTGATATCTTTTTTCGGATTTTGGGGCGTGACATGTATGACCCCTTATAAGTTTTGTGCCTCATTTTTATTACCTATAACAAATTGTGGTTTACACAAAATAAGATCACAATAACTAATATAAACACTAACGAGTTGAATATACTTAAAATTTCCAACTAGAAAGCGGACCTTTGTTTTAGTTAATGAACTAGTAAATATAAATATGAATTAAATATGGAATATTGATATAAAAAATTAACATGTCCAATGTGGTATATAATCACTTGCTAACTTTAGCAAGCACATGGGTCATTTAGGGGGTAACTTTTCACTTACGTGTCTCATTTTAGCTAGCGAAAGTTAACATCACCAATGCGAATGCTCTTATAATCCCAACTGAATGAAAGAGTTAAAGTAGTCTACATAAAATTATTCCTTTAACGGCTCCATAAATTTATTGTTAACGGCATCTGTTAAGAGGCAGCCTTACGGTTTGATTATAAAGGTAATATCTAGCTGGTAATAGTTGAATCTGGTTATAGTGTGATGAGCATTCTATTCCATCTGTAAACTTTTAATTTATATGGCGAGTGAATGTCAGCATCCACTCGTTCTGTCTCGTACCACCCCCGATACAGTGTATCCGGACCTCTGCCACTCACGATGATACGCCACCCCGGCCCTGAAGAAACCGAGCTGTGTTCACGTCGGACTGAAGAAGCGTATCAAGTACGCTTCCCCAATTAATGCTGCTGCTCCCTTGGGGGACCCCTCAGCGTTTCATCGACGTGGCCCAATCACAGGCCATCGACTGTGGGCCCCGAAAAAGGACTGTACCCTTGTCAGAGCCATAAACGTCCTAACGTCGTTGGATTAGTACTTGACAGTACAGTAATCCAAGTGCTAACACGCCTCTGGATCATACTATAAATACCCCCACTAATACTACTTAGAGGGGGACAGAAAAAGAGCGAGAAGAGAGAGAAATCTGAAACAACCCGGACTGCCAGAACACAACCTGTCAAATCTAATACCACGCTTCGTAACCGGAACGACCCCTCTTATCCTTCAACTACATATTCATTTATAGGCTCCACTATACTGACTTGATCGTTGGAGAGGAAAAATTTGGTATCAATCCCGGGCCCCTGCTCGTTCCTTGTGCAGGCACGAGGAGAACTCCGTCACCGAATCTGACCGCTTTGTATGGAGCCGACGCGTACTGTTGAATAAGCCAAGTATAGAAAGAAAATTAGGCTCGCCATTATACACTTTTTTCTGGCACAATAAATCCCACAGGTAAAAACCATATATAATAAAAATGTAGATCTTTGACTCATTGGTTGGTAGGTAGTAATTGGTTACAACAGATACGAGCGAGCGTGCACTTATTTGTCTTATATATATATATAAGTACAAAAGGTACGGTTTAACTAATAGGGCAATCAAATAAAATGTAGAAACAGTGTACATGAAGACGAGCAAAAGGACACATTCCATAAACTGTTTTCTGCATAAATTGAAAGTGCAGTTTTTGTTTTTTTACAATATAACATCTTTTCCGGCCTGCTGATTCCTATCTTGCACGTCCCTTGAATGTAGCAATTGTTGTGATAAATAATTTCACATTCATATCAGCTTTCTTAATTTATTCTTAGATTGACTGATTCTATTCAAAATCCTTCAGAAGTAGCAATAATAATTCTTTTATTTCTTTCTTTTTAGTTTTTGTATAACAATTAGCAGATAAATACCAAACTTAAGGCTACAGAGAGTTTCCGGTTTATTAAAAAGTTTGACTTGGTTTCTTGTTTACATTAGTTTCCAGTTTTTCTTTTTTATATATATATATGCTATGTGCCAGCCAGCCTGAGTGCCAAACTACCTAGTTTTTACATAGTTACTGTTATTCTGAAAGCATACTGGAATTTTGTGCAAGTATGCATTTTGTACATTAGTTATAGAGATAAAATGCAAAAGTTAACAGGAAGCCATCCAATAAGAAAACAACAGTGATACATAGCTGAAAATCCTCGAATTTGCTTATAGCTTGTCAGTCATTTTGGTCTAATTGTAAGCTGTTAAATCATTCCCCTAACTTTGGAAGTAAGAACCCATTACATGGTAATCATATATGATATATGCCTGGATTCGGCAGAGTCATTCTATTAGATCAAATGTAAGCCAATCAAACAAACAACAATCAGTTTTGGTTGGTTACAAGTTAAAACAATATTCAGACCGTGCACATGTCTGTGGCATATGTCTGGATTTGGCAGAATCGTTCTATTAGGTCAAATGTAAGCCAATCAATCAAACAAAAACCAGTTTTGGTTGGTTGGTTACAAGTTACAACAATAGATATTCTGTAATTATAAGTACAAAAGCAAGCTTTTAACTTATAAGCTATCATAACAAAATCTACCATGAAAAAGGTATCAAACAAGCCACAAAAGACATATTCCATATACCGGTTGGTATTGCATAAAAGAAAGGCTAGTATTTGTTTTTCATAATTGAGTAAAATTTTCAACCTGCAATATTTTTCTGTGCATGTCTGACAATTGTCTTGAGTGTAGTAGTTCATAACTTTTAAGTTATTTGTTATTTGGGTGACTAATTGGCCACAATAGAGACTATACATTACGTTTTATTTTATAATTTTTTTGTTTAAAAACTGTAGACTAACACTTGGTATAAATTCATCCATTAAGGTGCTGCAGTGACGACTCTTTTTGGTTGTATTACTGCACATAGGTAAGACTATTTGTGCGAAAACAAGTTCAACGGATGATTAATCACTATTATTCGAATCATAAATAATGCTAAGCATATGTCTATAAATAATCATAAATCCTCGTTCTTACACAAGCAGGATTAGCTGAGAACTGTATCATGGCTCAAGCAAATTTATTTCCAATTTTACAGCCTATTTATGATAATGAACAATCGGTGCCTACACGAAATTTCATGTTCAGACTCTTTCTTACAATAGCATAGTAGGGATAGAATCCTGAAGTTTTTTTTTACTGCTTTGAAAAATTAAATTCAAAATCTAGAATATTAACGTGTCTCACTGTCTTTACTCTTTACAAACGGGGTAACTGCAGCTAACTAAACTTCCAATGCTGTTTCTCGTTGCCAGATTTTTTTTAAAGACTTCATCAGATAATACACCCTAAAGAAACACATGGTTCTTTTTTTAGTTTTCCAATTAATTTGTACACATGATACTGTCTATTTGCATGCTTATGTTGGCTAAAGTGCTTTGCATAATACTACTAGTCTATAGTATTGTATAAATGAATATTTTTGTTGGTTCAGGTGTTTGAAGTAGGTATATCTCACTGAAGAGAAAACTTTTATTTCGATTCTACTGTGGTATACAATTTTCCTAAAGCTTAAACAATGACACTATGTGCAGATTAAAGACAACTTCGTAAACGACTGTTTAAAGGGAGAAACTAGCTAGCTGCAAATTTTGAGGGAACTGCTAACTTGAAATAGGAATGTCCCAAAACAAATCTGGTACTGATTCCTTCTACCATTTTATTTTTATGGTTGAGAATGTACAAAATTTCCTTGTCAAAACGTAGTTTGTTACACACGTTTTGAGGTGTAACTTGTAAAGAGTACATTTAGACATTGTTGCCATATTATAATTTTTTTGTTTATTTCTCGTGAGAACAATTGAAGCACAATTTCCTCACCTATACACAACTTCCTGTAGACTATTTCTAGAGTAAAAAGAAAAGAAAGACTAAAAACTCAAAAATAGATAAATATAAAACTCGGCTATTGGAATATGTTCTCTGCTGGTACAAACTGATAACATATTCTAGTAGCTACGAAATTTAGCAATGTCAACATGAATGCTTGACAAAATTTAAATTACTTGTTATAAATAACACCCCAGGAAGAACAATATGAATCAACGAATGGAGTTTAATAATTCAGGACACTAAAAATTAAAGAATTAGTGAAAATTATCCGAATATCAGCAAAATATCTGAGCTCTCATTCTTGTACCCCACGAACCCTCTTTCTGCTTCACACGATTACTAGCTTGTCTATTTAATTCAGATATTTGCCCTTCCCATCTTTTCCTCGAAAATTGACCATCAGATTTATTAATCCAATATTTAGTAATAGAATCACTCAGACTGAGATTATGATCATACTCTTCACGTGAGAGTGGGTCGGATAGGACCTTGTATGCCTCGTTCAATTGGACAAATATTTTTTCCGATTCTTCTTTTTTTGAGATAGGACAAACATCAGGATGATACTTTAGAGCCATATTTCTGTATGCTCTTTTGATCTCATCGATCTTAACGTTGTTAGAGCTCAACGAAAGTAATTCATAAAAGTTTTCTGGCTTAGTTTTGATTGCCCTTCCCGACATAGAAACCATCTTTCGAGGGGAATTGCTTTTGGCGTAGGACATAAATGGCCTAGCAGTACAGGAAGAAATTTCCATTTTTGATTTGGTTGAAATAAATCAGGAATATTAGAGTTATGGTGATATAGGAGTTTATGTATATATATATAGACTATAGACATATTTGTAGTGGGAGGAAAGGGTATTAGAATATGTCAACTGAGAAACGCCTGCTGGCCTAGCCGCCTAGGTAAAATCACCATGTAATATTAGTGTATTATTAACATAAGAAGTAACCAAACACGTTTTCCCAATATAATGAGATTACTGATATAACAATATATAATATTATAAATTCATAACTATATCTTTGTAATAAAACATGTAAAATGCACGCACAATCTGGTCAACATAGAAATTAACCAAGCGTCTTATACTGTTATCCCCATCTGATGAAAATTACAATGTCTTAGCAGGGAGTTTTGTAAACGCAAACGAATCTTGGATGCTTGGTGTTAGATGTTTGAGGCAAAATTCTACATGGTTTTTGATGCATCTATAGCAGACAGGACCGAAGTTGACGCTCTGTGCCTTTTCTTTTGAACTCTGAAGTTAGATTCGATTCGATTCTCTGAAGAAATATTCATTGTGCTTAATCCTGGAACTAGTAAAAGCAGGAACATAAATTTTGTTGGAACGGTAGATTAAAAATTTCGCACAGGTGGTTATGACAGAATCAGATATCCGTTCTCACAGCTACATCTATATATGAAACAGATATCACACTTTGGATATAATTCTATTCAATATGTTTATTAAGGTTGTAAACATATCCTTAGTGTTTGTATTATTAAGAAACATAGCAGGATAGTGTAGGAACGGCTCTGGAGCCAAATTCAAAAACTCTTGCCCGGCCTCCAATTCGGTGGGGCCTCTTTTTTTGTAATATACTCTTGCCTGGGGCCTCCGATTCGTAATTGTCTATTATGAAACTACGTGCAATTTTGACTAATCAATAACTTGTATCAAAATTGCCGGAATAAAAAATTTCAAAAGTTAATCATATAGTTCAAACATTAAATTGTATGATTTAGTTGTAAAAAAATTTATTTCGATAATTTTGATACATGTTATAAGTCTGTCAGAATTGCACGTAATTTCGTAGATGACAATTAATTATGAACGAAAGGAGTAGTATATATTTATTTATTTACATTAACATCATAAAATGTACTAATAGATGAGACTAAAATACAATCTATGCGATAAATGGAATGGAATTGGAGAGAATAAGGTCTCACTGTTTTCTTTAACGGTGGAGTATGTATTGCCCTTTATATATAGAATTTTTTAGTACTAAGTATGATAAAATGATGGTATTAATTATAAAAACTTACTATTAATTACTCTACTCCGGTTTATCCATGTTCGATTGCTTCTTGATAAATTATCAAAATTTTAAGATAAAAATATCATTGTATTTACCACGGATAAAGAAAATGCTTTTATATTTATGAGATTTTTTGGTTATCGATCAATAATCTAACAGCTCATGCATCTGCTTAAGTTTATGATTAATATATTGCATTTGTTCAAGTTTTAATGTAACGGAATCTACGTGAACAAAACTTTTTTCTCTAGGACTCTGTATATACTGTATCATCGTGCGAGAGCCTCTTTTCTAAGTTAGATTTAGGCCTCAAAATTACTGGAGACGGCACTGTGACAGTGTAAAGTTTTTTAATTTTTTAGTTTTGTATTTTGTATTTTGTACATACATAATTCTATACAAACTCTAGTTACTCTCATCAGCACCAAATAATAATCCTATGCTGATCGTAATATGTTAGTAAAACAGCTTAAAGTCTTAAACAAACAACTGTTTGCTACCTGTCTTTTCTATTGGAATAAAATTTGTTTATACCTAATATTTCTAGTAACATAATGTTAACTTTGACTTAATTTACCCATTGGCCTATAATTTGTTATTAAACAATTCCTTCCTCCGTTATTATTTAATTGTTTATTACGAAACTATATAAAATTTTGACCGGTTAAGAATTTGTATTAAAATTGTAGGAATTAAAAATTTTAAAAGTTGACCATATTGTTCAAATATTAAATATTATGATTAGATTAAAAAAAATATCATTTCGATAATTTTGATATAACTTATAAACCGATCAAAATTGTATATATTTTTATAATAAAAAATTAAATGAGAAGGGATAGAGTAATATGCCGGTAAACCGGGCATGATCTAGGGAGAGATAGATAGAGAATGCTTTCATGAGATTTGTCCATATAGAAACAAACAAAATAAGATGGTTATTGAATTATAAAAGTTTTAACATTTCCATAAACAATGCCGACGACTTATACTAGGACAGAAAAACCTTGTAAAGAAAAAGAAGCACAATTTTAAATAAAATAAGAACAAATGGTAGCTAAGGCAAACATCAAATATAGTACTGCCTTAGCTAGAAGTAAAACACGATCACTTAAGAAATCATGAAAAAAATTAACTTAATTACGATACAAAAAAGAACAAGTGAAAATCATCGAGATATCATGAAACGACTTAAATTTTTCCTCTCTGAGATCTCATTCTGCTCCCCCATGATTCCTCTTTCTGTTTTAAGCGATAACTTGCATGTCTGGTCAATTCCGATAGTTGCACTTCCCATATCTTTCTTGTAACTTTATTAATCTTACCATCCGGCATATAAACACCCTGACTAAGACCATAATCATACTCTTTACGTGAGACTGGATCTGATAAAACCTTGTATGCCTCAGTTAACTGAATAAAAATCTTTTCGGATTCTTCTTTTTTTGAATAATGACAAACGTCAGGGTGATACTTCAGAGCCATGTTTCTATAAGCCTTCCTGATCTCCTCGACCGTAGCATTGTTAGAGCTCAAAGAAAGCAATTTGTATAGGTTTTCTGGTTTATTTCCGATTGCTTTGCACGACATAGAAACGATCTTTCGAGGTTGGTAATTACAGTTTCTTCCGGCGTATGACACGGCTGGCTTGGCAATGGACAAAGAAATTTCCATATGATTTGATTGAAATGGTAGCAAGAATAAATGTTTGTGGTGATACAACTAGGAGTATAATTTACAGTCATATATATAGAGTTATTAACTTATTATACATATTCTATTGGAAGAAAGTGCAGAGACCAAGTCCATTTAGAAACGCGCTCTCGCATAGCCGCCTAGGTAACCACCATATGATCAGCATAGTGATTGACGTATAGTCAATACAGGAAGTAACCAACCATGTCTTAATCTATTAAACTATAACTAAATTATGAAACAGGGAATAGTTTAAAAAATAAGGTAAATCTTTGTAACCAAACGTGTGATATACAAGTGGTCAGCATAGGAAGTAACCATGCGTGCAATACTGTTAACCCTATCTGACGAGGATTACAATATGTTACTTTAACGGTGACGTCTTTATGCAGTCAGCATAATCTGAATACAGTCTGAGACTCGTACTTCTAAAGGACGAGTCGTCGTTCTGAAGTACGAGTCGTAGTTCTGAAATACGAGGCTTGGCTTTTTTTTAAACAGTTAACTTTTCTAAATCAATCTCGTACTTCAGAATTACGAGTCGTACTTCAGAACTACGACTCGTACTTCAGAAGTACGGAGTCTCAGACTGGATTCAGATAATCATGACCGGATAAAGACGCCACCTACTTTAATACTCTAAAAATAGACTAAATCCTTAATTGCAGGATGAACTTATATAAACTGAATTATATTCAACTTTCTTTATTGCCATTTGGGTAGCATAGGAGGCAACCAAACACCTATACTATTGCAGAGATTGATGTAAAATATAAAAATTTCAGTAGGTGCATGATGCATTAGCATGTATTAATCCATATGGTGGCTATCATAAAGTCAATAAGAAGTAAACTAATACTGTAGTACATTAGCAGATATTAATGCACTAATTACAGAGACATGATGCTTGTGAACAAATATTAAAAGAAGCGATTATCAGGAATACAGAATTAGTTAGTGACTCTAAAAATGGTCGTAATTAATTCTAGATTTCGAGCAAAGAACTTGATTCGAACATGGTGACAATATGTCAATATTGATTATTGAGGACTGTGTGATGGGAAGATGCTGATCAGTGAAGACTGCAAAGATAAGGCTTAATTTTACACACTTTATTTGAGCTTTTGGTATACAATTTGCAGATAACATCCTAAGGTTAGCCTTCAGATCGTTTTTCATTTTGTTTCCTTTTTGATTCTATGATCTTGTTATTACAAGATTTGGAATTAAACCCGACTAACTTATATTCGAACCATTTCGTTTTCTTTCTTTGGAGACAATACTTTTGAATATGTTCATCCAGCCAGCCAGCCCGCGAGCCCTAACATTTGCATTGTTATTTTGGAAACGTAACAGGAATAGCATAATTGTCTTTTTATATGATTTAGTTTGTGTTATGTAGAGATCGACTAGTCTCTAAATACAAAGGTAATTGCTCTGATCAGCACCACATTATTGCCGTAAGCTGCACACTTAACATGTTAAAAGTAAGACATACAATTGGAAGAAACGCATATGTATATCTGAATATTGACGGATCTAGTTATAATGCACAACAAAAACTTGAAAATCGTTTACCTGACTTTGGAACGTTCGGAATGGTGTTTTGTGTCTGAGCCACTAGAAAACGTTACTTGAAAGACGGCATAAAAATATGAAAAAAAGCTATCCCAGCTTTTTCGGAATGGTGTTTTGTGTCTGAGCCACTAGAAAACGTTAGTTGAAAGACGGCATAAAAATATGAAAAAAGTTATCCCAGCTTTATATTGAGAAGTTGACTTTGTTTATGTTCTTTAATGTCTTTGCTAATGGCCAATTGGCCATATGTGAAATCGTACAATATCAATAAATGTTGCTTGATACAACAATTGATAAAAACAAAACTTGTACTTATATATATTTAATTTTTATGCACTTGTACGTCCGAAGGTAACTTTTAACTTATAAGTAATTAATCAGCCAACAAAAGCTAACAGGTTAATAATGTACAGACCATCCAAAAAGGGTACGTATTTGACAATAGACAGGTAAGAATTTTTTTATTTTTTTTATAGACAGGGAAGATTTGTTTATTCATAGGTTAACGTTTTGTTTAGTCTGTTGCTGTGCAAGTGTAATATGTGTCTTAATTGTAATTATTACAGGATCTGGTGTAATGGCTACACATTTAGAGTTCATTTTATGTGAAATTTGTATCAATTGAAGCCTGAAGATCATTTGCTTTAAATCTTCATTCTTCAGATTGTTGCAGTGACTGAGAGTGCGCTTTGTGGTCCTAATGTTGACCGACCATTCGTTGAAGTTAAGTGAACAGCTGCTGATTGGTGATAATTACCGCTACAGAAGCACGCACGTCTGACGGTAACTTCAATATACGTCGAGATAGTGACTGTAAAAAAGCTCCAGAAATAAAATGCAATTGTATCGTTACAAATTCTGATTCATCGTTCTATTTCGATACGACCTCTCACATGTTGCACGATTACTTGTTTGCAGAAAGTCGTGAATATGATGTTCCATTCTTTTCTACTAACTACCTTGCCACCGTTTTATGACTAATTGCATAATCTCCCAGAAAAAAACATGTGATCACAATTTTCATCCAAACTAAAGTCTGATAAAACCTTGCAACACTCTTGTAATCGAGGGAAAATTTTCGTTTCATTTTTTAGAACTTGACAGACATCTGGATGAGCCTTGTTCTTCGATTCTTATAATTTGCTCAAGCTTAAGTTACTTGTGAAAGATTGGCTTTATGGCCTTCTAGAAAATGAACTTTTAAGTGCTTCTATTTGGAGTTGCTTTTACGGTTTTACCGTATGATGCCAAAGGCATTGGCAAAAGGCTGAGACAAATATTCATGTTTATTTAATCTGAAATCTGAATTGAATGTAAATGTAGCACAATCAAGCAATGTCATCACTTGCTTGACTTATAAACCCACAAATTTATATTACCGGCAAATGGCTTTTTGTCCATGGTAACATTGATGTAGTAAGATAGCGACGTAGAGGACTTTTAATTTGTTTCCTGTCTTCTTTACTTTGGAATAAACGTTATGATTTTTTTCTCCCATTATTGTTTATTAGCCTATAAGTTGTTAAACAACTAAGACCAGTAAAACGATGCCACACTTGGGTTTTTTTTGGTAAAGACCGATTTACAATGTTTGCCAAAGCTTAATCTGATGAGCTGTTAAATCGAAGAGAAAGAGAGAACTGATAGAGTAAAAAGTGATAAATGTTGGTTTGCACCAACGGAGAAAGGTTTTACGGAAAAAAACCTTTTCAAATAAAACTTCAAAACCGAGGATGACTAGCTAGTGAAGGCCTGTGTCTATTGCCAAAAATGCACCCACAGTTATCATCCATTTTCGAGGATCTACGTGCCTATTTTCTGACTTGTGAAGCTTGGCAAGGACAAAACATGAATACCTATAGCTTATATTAAATACTTGTCTTCACTTTATCGATCCAACAAGAAACCTTGTCAATTTTTTACTTCCAACCAAGTGATCATACGTTTATCGGGACTACTTTTAAAATGGATCTGTAAAATGGATTAAGACACTTTGGGTCTAAAAAGGATGGTCAAGGCGGAAAAACTTGGCGTAAATGTGATTGTATTAGGCTGAAGCGTTGAACATGCAGACAATGAGACAATTAGTAATATCTAAAGTCAATCTAGCTTGGTTCACCTTGCATATCATTAAACTTTTCTGATAGGAAAACGAGAGAAAGAGCAAGAGCATCTGAAAGCAATAATAGCCGCTCTTCCATATATATAAAGCTAATAACTCAGAAGACCATAATAATTTCAAATCCAACATAAAGAAAAGAAAAGGCTACGAAGTTTCACGTGGCAGAAAATACCAAACTAGACACTAAAACTCATAAATATCGTCACTACCCCAAATATATATACTTCAGAATATCGAGACATACTCTCAAGTAAAAGAGATCAATGCAACTGCAATAGCAAGAAATGATCCGATGGAAGTGGTGAGCCCAGAGGCTGAGCTTTTCTTAGGAGCCGGTGCTGGAGCAAATTTGGTTGATCCTCCAGTAGTTGTGGGAATACCAGGAGACGCTTTTGGTGACATGGCACTCTTTGGTGACATAGCTGCACCATCAAACAAATTCAATTAGTTTACACAATAGTGACTATTGAACAATTTCGAAAGCAAAGGCTTACACGGAGCCATATACAGAATAGATATATTTATGTAGATTCGTAAGCTGGCGGCAGTGGGTCCCACAGATAACGTTGATTCACGAATAGGATCCCCTGCCACCTTACAAATCTATACACAGATCAATGTGTGAATCTTTTAGATAGCATTGACGGGTAAAGAAGCACAGTAAAATGTTGGATTAAATACTAATTGAAAGATTCATTACTGGTATTCAAACTCAAAGGTTGAAGCTAACATTTTATAACTATAGAACCGACTCAAATTAGACTTGCATCTTCCAATATAAAGTTCATAATTCGATTATGTCTAAACATTTCTCTTGAGGGGTAAGTTTTAAGTTATTATGTTTAGAGCTTGGTATGAGATAAGCAATTAATGGGTTTAAGTATATCACTTTAGCCTATCAATAACAGCCATAAGACAAAAGTTAACCAATGTTTACATCATGTAAGGCCCAAAGGTTTACACCAATTTTCAACTAGATTTCAAATTCTTAAAGCCCAAACCTTAAGAATAAAACCATTTTTTCACTTTTACTCATATGAGTATAAAATGAGAAGGTCTCAGAAAACTTTTTTGATAACTGCAGTAAACACAGATGAAAGACTACCATGATAACGTAATGACAAAGTAACTAGGAAAGGCAAATAATGTACAAGGCGATATCACTTAAAAGTGGTCTTGTACTGTAACATGAAATGGTGCGACTGGTATTCTTCAAAAAATGTCTTTTGCAATGATATGAGAGTGACAAGTAGAGAGTTTTTAAAAAAAAACCAGGCAGAACATTCCATGGCTCTCGAAATTAAAAAATATATATATATATATAAATGACCAAAGTATTAGAAATTAAAAGAGTAAGGATGCATCTCTTGATTAGTACCTGGAGCAACAGTTCCATGGCTCACTGCAAAAATATAACACCAACAAATAAAAACAAAATCAGTTTTAAAATAAATTGAACATTTAAGTTAAAACTACTGTAAATTTACACACCAATGGTCCTCATGGTTTCTTTTGTCAAAAATTTCGTGGAGCAGCAATGTTTGGACTACGGAGTATATAGGATAAGGGACCATAAGGTGTTAGAAATTTGCATGAATAAATTAAATCTTGATGATTCCAAGAGTCTATTATTAAGGCTGTATTTTAGGATAGATTGACTTCCTGATATTTTTTCCTTGATCTAGAAAGAAAATCAATCTCCATTTATTGAAAATAAAAATTATAAACTCTATCATTCCTACCCTGTTAATTAGTTTACAAACTGCGAAACTAGATGCCCCCACAGCTTTCAAAGGTGATGGATTTGGTACCAACTTTTTTAGAAATGTGACCTTTCGGTTACTTTACAGTTTCCAGATGCAAAACCCCAAAGTCCCTACGACTACACATCAGTTATACAATTCAACCAGGTTAAAAATTGATCTTGCCAGGTTAAAGTTTCAAAGTCAATATCAGGGGGTATTCTTTTTTCATTACTGCCTTTACTCATAAATATAAGAGACGTGGGATTGGGAATCCCACGTCTACGTGGCATGCATATTCCCAATCTCACGTCTCTTATATTTATGAGTAAAGACAATAATGAAAAAAGAATCCTTCCAATATCAGTTAAAAAGTGTTACTCACCAAAAGGGTTGGATATGAAACTGATTGTTCTCGTAAAAATAAATAAATTAGAAACATCAAAGATAAATTTATGTTGATATTAAAGAATAATCATTCAATTCAAAATAATTATTTTCATGTGTGAGACAACATTAAGAATTGACACAAAAAGGGTTAATATGCCGAGTAAATCATTTTCATACATATATGTATACTACACATACGTTGGGGATGTCAATGTTCAATATGAAACTATACAACTATACGTTGGAGATAATATAAAGGGGAATTTCAATTCGTACAAAATGGGAAACTTAATTAGCAAAAACACATGTCCGCAAATTTTACTTCATATCAAATGCTGTCAATTTTTTAGCTAAATAAGATTTAGCATTGTATATTCGTTAAATATAGTGACGAAAATAACCTGCTATTGTTATTTAACCAAAATAATTTGACAGTAGTTGAAAATAATGGAAGGACATGTGTTTTTGCTAAATAAGTTGCCCAACTTGTATCTCGATCTAATTCCCTCTATAAATTAAATCTCTCTCGATATCTATTAAACGCCTCACATAAGCAGTTAAGATTCTCCTTCATCACCGATTTTAGCCCCGTGCAGCACGTTCCTTCTGGCTTCTTCACCGTGCTGTTGTCTTTCACATACGATAAAGAGTCCACCATCGATATGACTAACGACAAACAGTCTAGGGGGATTCTTTTTACCATACTCATATTACTTAATCCTATAAGCAATCCGGGATTGGCAATCCCGGGTCTACGTGGCATGTGCCACGTGGGTGACAATTTTGCCAACTTGATTTTCTTTATTTTTTCTGTTTTCTTTCCAACTTTGCTTTTCTTTCTTTTTTCTGTTTTCTTTCTTTTTTCTTAAAGTGATGTTGATTTGGAAAAAAAAATGATCTTAATTTGATATAGAAAGTAGTTTGGTGGTTGATGGTTAGAGTTTATTTTTGGTAAAATTGGGGAATGTTTTTTTTTTTTTTTGGTAAATTGGGGAAGTTTTTTTTTTTTTGGTAAATTGGGAGAGGTTTTTTTTTTTGGTAAAATTGGGAATAATTGTAGTGGTAGACTGATGTTGATTTGAGAAAAAAATGATATTAATTTGATATAGTAATTAGTTTGGTGGTCGATGGTTAGGGTTTTTTTTTTTGGTAAAATTGGGAGAGTATTTTTTTTTGAAGTAAAATTATGGGAGGTTTTATTTTTTGGATGAGTTGTTTTTTTTTTTGGTTAAAAGAAGAACACACACGAAAGAGAAAGAAAAAATGGAAGAAAAGCAAAGTTGGAAAGAAAACATAAAAAAAAAACAAAAAAACTTGGCAAAGTTGTCGGTCACTTGGCACACGCCACCTAGACCCGGGATTGCCAATCCCGGGTTGCTTATAAAATTAAGTTGCTTATAGAATTAAGTAATATGAGCATGGTAAAAAGAATCCCCCACAGTCTACGGCGGTGGGCGGAAGCGGCGGAGGAGAGAGAGTGGGCTCATTGGTTAAACATAACTAGTATTTTCCTTAATTTACTATGTATTTTTTTAAGAAAAAAACAAACAGCACTCCAATCAAAAATACGAAAACCGATACGCAAACTACAAGGACCGACAGCGTAATATAATAAAACGCAGAAAACTAAAGCAAACAAAAGCCCTAGCAAACAAACTTTACCAAAACAGTTTTAACATCACAGTAACAAAACTAAACCGCTATTTACCGTGACATTTGTTGAGATCCGGAGATGCCACGTGGCAGAAAATTTTACGTTAGAAGATTAATGTTAAAATTAAAATTTGGCAAATTTTGAAAGGGGATTTTTTTTATTAAAATGGAAAAAGACGGAGTATCAAGATCAATTAGCATGAAACTCAAACTACAAGGACCATCAGTGTAATTTTTAAAAAAAAACAGAAGGTTTTAACAGCGCGGTGAAAAAAGCAAAACACGATTAAGCACACTATCAATTAAAAGTATAAAGATCAATCAGCATTCAGATCCAAACTACAAGGACCATAAGTGTAATTTAACAAAACCCTAACAAACCACACCAAAAAAGCCAAAAACAGTTGAGCATTTACCTTGACAGTTGTTGAGATCGGGAGAGGCCACGTGGCAAGCGGAAGGCAACGTAAGCGCCTTGGTAACGTTCAACGAGACTCCGAGCTGAGCGCTGTTCTTAAACGCTTCGCATAAGCAGTCCGGGTTCGCCTTCATCACCGACTTCAGCCCCGTACAGCAAGTGCCTGCGGGTTTCGTTACGGTGCTGTTGTCGCTCACAAAGGATAAGCAGTCCACCATCGAGATGACTAACGATGAGCAGTCTACGGCAGCGGTGGGTGGAGGAGATGCGGCGGAGACGGCGGAGATGAAGAGGGAGATGGCTAGGAGAGAGAGTGGGTTCACCATTGCTGCTTGCTTTTGATTTGATCTGGGTTTTGGGAGAGAGAGAGAGAAGAAAAGGGTTTTGGAGTGATATTATAGAGATTTAGTGAGAGAGATTTTAGGGTGGGTGGTTATGATTTTGAGATTATATTTGTTTGCTACTCTCAAGTTTCATTTCTTTCATTTTTGTTGTTTGGTTTAGCTACCCACGTCTCGTTAATACTCCATCATCTGTTTCATTTAATTGTCTATTACGAAACTACGTGTAATTTTGACCAGCCAAAAATTCGTATCAAAATTATCGGAATGAAAATTTTCAAAAGTTGATCATATAGTTTAAATGTTAAATTTTAAAAATAATCATTTCGACAGTTTTAATACAAGTTATAAGCCGATCAAAATTGCACGTAGTTTCGTAATAGACAGTTAAATAGAAACGGATGGATTAGTTAAGATCGTCGGAGACTCGGATTAACTAGTGGAGAAGACAAATCACGAGTGGAGGAAAAAAAACGTGTGACAAAATATGAATTTAAAATTTAAATCAAATATTTTAGAAATGCATGTAAAATTAGACGGTTTGATGGGGATGTAGTGGGACCGATAATCACCAATTAGCTTCCACTCGATATAACTCGGTGGAAATATTACGCGATTGGAAAAACAGATTATATATATATGTAAAAGCATAAAAATTCGGCTCAATTTCACTTTTGTGATTTCGTAAATAGGATAAATCGATACAATAGACAGTATGTAAGATTTATAGAATGTAGAGATTTTGACTTTATAGCTGTCCAGTGCAATATCTATCATCCATATTTTTATGGGAGCATTTGCACAATTTTGTTATGAGACTACATCGAATCTTAATATAGCTTACTTACGGTCGATTTTCTGTTTAGACGCTATTTAGACTTTCTTAAATTTACAAATGGTTTACCAACAAATGACTTCGATTATAAAAAGAATATGACAAAGTCACAAATGATAAGTAATGAAACACTACAATTTTTTTGCATTCATGGTTTACGACCACAAGTGCAAGTTTATTTTCCTAGTTCCCGAATCTAACACATTAAAGCTATGATATCAATAGTGTTAGAATTAAAACTATAGGAGATGAAGTAAAAATATCACTGAAACTATAAATTATGAGGGGGAATTGGTGTGATTAATTTAAAATAGAAACTGAAATGATTTTAATTTTAGAATTGGGTGGCGTAATAATCGCAAGTGCGGAAAGTTTGGGAAGAGTGTGCCGTGAACGTGTCTTATTATCCGCGTTTTGGCTTTGTTTTGAGTGGGATTTTCACATTACTACTACTATTTATTTACACGTGACAATGGAATGGTGACGTGCCTTTTTTTTACACTACAATATTTATAGTTAGTACAAAATGATTAATTAATAATATTTTAATAAATAATTAATTTTAATTAAAATTAGATGACTTTATTAAGTTAATACACTAATGTGAATGTTAAATTTAATTTATATATATTTCATTTAACATGCAATTAAATAACGATATGTCAAATTTAATATTGTTAAAATTAGTGTTTTATTTTACTACTATTTAATTAAAGGTAACTTGTTGTTGTATGTCAAGTATTTTGGTTGAGTGGGTTTTTGACATTACTTAGTACTTGGTAATCTTTCACACGTGACATGACAATGGAATGGTGACGTGCTTTTTTTTACAGTACAATATTTATAGTCTTACTGTATTTATTAATATTACAATTTCATGATAGTTAGATCCCATTGTTGGTAAAACCGAAACCGAACGTAGTTTTTTGGTTCGGTCTTTTTTGCTTTTCGGTTTTTTTATTGTTTGGATCAAACCAAACCGGTTTGTTTCGGTCCGGTTTCGGTTTTTCGGTTTTTCTTCGGGGTTTTTCGCTTATTTTTCGGTTTTATTTTCGGTTTTCGGTCTTTTTCAGGCTTTTTAGGGTTTTTTCGGTTTTTCGGTTTATTTCAGTCCGGTTTTATTGTAAACCGAAATCGAACCGAAAAAGTTTCGGTTTTTTGGTTTCGGTCTTTTTCATTACAGTTATCGGTTCGGTTCGGTTTTTTCGGATTTTTGCCCAGCCCTAATAAAATGTATTTTTTTCGAAATTAGCCCCTAGTTTATGTCATCTTTTGTATCCCCTCACCTTTTTAACCCAAAAAACTTGTTAAAAAAATATATACAATTACGATTATACACTCCAACAATTATTTTTAAGAGATTAGTTGCACACAATTTAATTTGAAATAAATAAATAAAATAGTATAAAACAATTAATGAAATTAATTTTTTTTTGCTTAGACTAATATTATGAAATTTGCATTGATATTTTATATAAGTCTATAAAAATACGAAACAAGTTGTAAAAATTTAAAATTTGAATGAAGATAAATATGTAAGCACGAAAGAGCAAAAAGAATGGGCGACACATGATCCGAACTCATTTATTTCCAGGGCAGCAAAAGTAGTGTTTTATTTACTACTGCTTAAAAACGGAGTATTATTTAATTAAAGGTAACTTGTTTTTGTGTATCGAGTTTCTTAAAAGATGATATAAGCATGCATGCTGATTTTTTTTTAAAAATTAATTACAAGATTTTGAAGCGTGGAAATAAAATGAATGAACTAAATAGAGACGTGGACTCGTGGATGCTATAGTGACAAAAAGGTTATTGTTTTTATATGTATATAAAATCTGGAATAATCATTACAAAATAATATTTAATTTATTGAGAGTCAAAAACTGTCACAAGTCTGTCGCTAATTTAAAAAGTTATCACAAATCTGTCGCAAATTGACTAAACTGTCAGAAAACCGTCACAAAAATCGTCGCTAATAAGCTCGTAACAAAAAATACCATCACTAATCCATTCGCTATTTGAATATTTTTTTGTAGCGTATGTTTCATCCCCACTATGAGAAAATAATCATAGAATATATATATGCCCCCATTTTCGTCTCTAAAAACATCACATAAACCTTATAATAAAGCTTCTTTTTGTTTGGAATCTGAATTAATAATATCGGTAGTGCTAGGATTAAAATTATGGTAGAGATCGAATAGAAATACCACTCAAAATATGGAATGTAGAAATTGATAATAAAATAAAGGATTATTTCATGATCTTAACTATAAATTTTATTAACAATTGGTCATTGATGATTAGATTGAATAAGATTAACTTACTCATTACATTAAAATAGGAAGGGCAATTTATGAAGATATATAAGTCATCAAAATTATGGAGATTGATCTTCAACAATGAATAAAAATATTGTTTAATGATGTATAAGTCATCAAAATTATCTTAAGAAGATTGCCTTTTCTAATATAAAACAATATTAATAAACTTATTATGTGCAACAATCTCATCATTTATTTAAAGTAAGCCACTAAAAATGTGTATACTACTATACTGTTTTGTGCATCAATTGATTCAATTCGAATTAAATATTATGTGCGACAATCATTTCTGCTACGTACTTTGGTTGTTACTCATAATAATTAAGTTTAATTTTCTTTAGCAGCTAATTAATTAGTTGTTATCTCAAATTAACGTTTAACAGAAACTGTACAATCATTCATTTTTTAATCACCAATAATTTAATTGCTTTGTTACATATAAAAAGGACCTTTAGCATGTTGCAGTAGATTTAAATTAGGTAATTTTAGGTGCTTGACGATTGGTTTTGTATGGTATTAGCTGCAAATCAGTTTTACGTATTAAATTTATAATACTAATTTGGCACTCAAATGATGCAAAAAAAAAGTGTACGTTTTTCTTGGTTTTAATTAACAAACTAGTGAAAAAATTCATTAATAACACAACCGTAAATAGAGATATTTACCTCTTTGGTTTCGTGTGATCAGGTTGTTAACTACTGACGTAAATTAATTGTCAATCTTTGAATTAATTTCAATTTCTCAACACGACTATACAAACACATACTGGTCTAGAGTTTTAATCTATCTTCTCAATAAATTACTCGACTTTGTAATGGATAATGTAACGTATTAGGAAAAAGAAGAAGTCCCGTGGTATTGTAAAAATACAAATTGTAAAAAGTTATAAATTTCTTTCATCTATTTCCATAGCATTCAGATGCTACTTTGGGAAATGACATTGATTGCATCAAAAGAAAAAATATAGGGCTAAATGTGCACCCATCATTGGTGTGTGTTTTTATCGGTGTTTCAATAGCGATATGTTAAAAGAATATATAGCGTAAGATTTTAGCGGCCTAAAAAATGGAAAAAGAAGGTATTTAAGGTTTTTTTAAGCATTGAATCGGGTTTTGAATCAAGATTTTTTTTACTACGAAGCGCGTTTTATAGAACAATGGTTTTTATATATTTGGACCAGCCTATTGAGATGTAGGTTGAAATTATCACTAAACTAAATTCACAAGTAACTATAATATAGATTTAGAAGACAATTTATAAACTTTAGTTTAAATTAATATATATATATATAATAAGATGTTTTCTTAAAACAATTTGGATGGTTAAATTGTTTTACTTTTCTTGAAAAGTATGGGGAATCATACTTTCTAAAAAGTATGCTTTTGGAGGTTTTACAACTTGAAAAATATATATAATTTTTCTTTACCAACCAAACAACAAGTTTTACTTGTATACTTTTAAGTAAAATTATATAAAAGTAGATTACTATCAAACAAGCCCATTGTTGGAGTGAGAGTTTTATGTATTTTCAAAACTATATAAACACTGCATTTCTATCAGTAAAACGTGTTGTTTGACATATTAGCTCACATATATATGTATATAGATATATGGAGAGAATATAGAGAGATACAACAAGACGAAGTGCTTATTCATTAATATAAGTGTACAAAGAGATACATCAAGAGACCCCTGACCCTATTTATATAATAGAGGGTAGGGTTACATATGTTAGTAAAGTCTAAGATAGGCCCAATAGAGTAAGGCCCAAGATGAGTAATAATATCCTACAACAATCATGTATTTATTATCATTATTAGCAAGTTTACAAGAATTTAGCTTCCATCATCAAAAAAGATTAACTTTGCAAATTATAACTCCATCGCTCGCCTGATAGTGCCATCATGTTCGTAATTGTATTTATTTACAACGGTCGGAGTATCCATCATCCCCACAATAGAAATGTGATCACATTGCAGGTGTTACTTTTGCATCTCCTACCTTATAGCAGTTGAAACGGGTTTCATTGAGAAAAAACATCCTTGGCATCGACGTTGACCCACTTTTTTGCAGTGTTCATAAAAGCCATTGTTTCGACATAACTCGCTTTACCATAGCCTTTAGATCGGGGTTCCCGTTTGTGATATCTCCACCCCATTCAACCATATATGCACCCTCGTTCAAGTTTGATATAATATTTGAACTTAATAAAAAAGATTTCTTTTCAATTTATAATATTGACTTTAGTTCTTATTACGTGGACAAATAAGTGACTAGATAAAGAACCTCACTACAGAAATAACTTCCGATCCAGATAAAATATGGTTAGCTGGAAGTTATTTTTAATTAGAGGTTAATATATATAAAAAAATACTTAAATAAATATTTCGCATAATAAAATGTATATGTGTACATAATTTAACTAATTAGCACAAATATTTAATAGACAAATACATGTATCTATGTAACAAGTCAAACACATAAATCCAAAAGAGTTGAAAAGTCACGAAACTAGCATATTCATGAATTTAAGAAAATTTAACTAAGTACATATGTATTTGAAAAACTAAGTACATGAATTTAGAAAGTTGGAAAGTTATCTAAAACTTCTTTTTACATGTATAAATACTAGGTATAATATAACATAAATTTTCATTCACTTTTTCTACCTAAAACAAGTTTATACAATGACATGCAAAGTTGAACGTACTCAAATTACTGAAAAAAGTCGAGTCGAGTTGTACAAAATGAAAGAAGAAAACCACAACTTGAAACAAAAAGATCTCACAGAATGTTTATAAAAAACTAATGACCTCAAATTATCACAATTAGCAATATCTAAAACCATCGACCGGTCAAAATAGTATCAACCTAAAGTACTAGTGCTTCACGTGGACGACCTATCTATTACGTACCCACAAGTTAAAGTATATGCTGACAACCCAAAAAATCAATACAATATCACATACTATATTAGAAAATATTTTAAATCATTTTAAATTTAATGTAACGACATATATATAATTTTACACATTTATGTAATTTATTCCTATACGGAGACAAATTTGTTAAGCCGGGATCATAAAAAATCATGAAATATTACAATATGAAGATTATTTTTATTTTGAACTGGACCGAATTAAGACCGAATATTTTTATTCCTATAGTTTATTTCTATGTAGAGAAGTTCTACCGTATCATAGCTAATGTTTGTTAGAAAAAACACTGGTGTTAATTAAACGTGAGAAATATTGTTGGAACCACAATCAAGACTCTTAAAACCATGAAATGGTTATAATACAAAAAAAACCCTTCATCACGAAATATTAATTGCTCTAGGTACATGCATGATTAGCCAAGAAAAGAGAGGCATAATCAAGGCGTTAAGCACTTAAAAAAATATTATCTACAATAAAATAAAATGTTGCTATATATAAATGAGTAATGTTGTATACAAAGAAGAGTTTATTAAATCATCATATGTTGAAATTTGAATATCAGCAAACATCGAATTTAGTATATATAGAACACATCAACGAACGCACATCTTAATTAGTACCACCGATGAATTAATTGAAGAAAACAAACACATAAGTTAAATAAACCATTTAATTAATCTTGGAGCAAACGGTCCGAATTTCACCTACACTCCCCGTTTTGACATCCACATTGCTCATTTTCACCATCGATTTCCCAAATTCTATGTTGAAAATTAAAGATTGCGACCCTCTGAGACCCGTAAACCTCTGTACGTAGTCTTTTGTGGTAGAGTCGGCCCATAACCTCTGATCAGACTCTAAAACTCCTTTGTTGTTCCTTAAATTTGAGTAATACGATGTGTCGAATTTACTAGAGCTTCCGTTGTCAAGTCCTACACGAGTTGACCCATCTCCATTTTGAGGACAAAGAGATTGTAGTTGAGAGAGAAACGTCGAATCTATCGACGGGTCGGGCGCACCAGTTGAGTTGAAGTTGTAAAGTCTATAACTAAAGAATTGACATGCTGAGGTTCCAATTGTGTGTGCACCTAATAACATATTGAGTGTTAGTATTGATATTAAATCAGGTCTATACATTAATAATCTTGAACCAAGATATCTAAATGAAAACCAAACGTTGATGAACATAACATGCACAAATTATCTTTACATTATCAAATAGTTCTACATACCCAAATCACCTATATCCGTTTATGGGGTTGTTAAATTAATTCATCAGATATTAGAACATGTTATTCGTTATAAGATTTAATTAGTTTGGGCTGTCAACTTTAGAGAATAGCCATATCGGCCAATTTTGTTGCACAATCTTGATAATATATATATTAATATAATTCAATTAAAGAGAAATGAAACTGCCAAATTTTATCATTTTTTTTCAAAAATGTCCATATTCTAATTTACTAATTACTACTATACCATAATAAAATTCAAATACATAAATAACTAATTAATAAATATGCTCATTTTCACATATTAATTCATCTCGCAAACTATACTTCTATAACAATAAAACAACATATTACTCATTATATACGATAATTCATCTCACAGACTATACTTTTATAACAATAAAACATAATATTACTCATTATATACGATTATTAATTTATTATATTCATTCCATCATTTTTTCATTTTTTTTGAAAAATCTTAAATTCATTTGTCCGGGATCATATTTATATACGTATCGCATACGCAACGCGTGGGCTACGATTACTAGTATATATATGATCATTTTACTATTATTAGACTTATACATATCTATAATATTGTCACTTCGTATGAACGACAAACTCACTTTTTCGTTCTTCAAAGTATATCATTATATTAAAAAGCGCGCAACGTATTGCTTTTATCTTGATATGTTGATTAGTGAAACAAACAGCATATGCTAATACGCTATATTGTTGGTAAAACGATAATTGTGTGCTTTTGTGATAGTTATTAATAAAATGATGAACACATACCGACAAGGGCAACGAGATCTTGAGTGTTGAGTTTTTTTGCTGTAAATTTTTGCTTTTGCAAATCAACCGAGTCTCTAAAACTAGGTAATTGACCATTCTCTGAAGCCAGCGAAATTGTTCCATCTCTCCTTCCTGTTGGAACACTCCAACTACGTCCACCCGTCTGTGTGAAAAGGGTTTCGAGTAACGATTAGTTACACAGTGTTGATTCAAAAGAAGGCTAAACCAAATAACCAACTGGCCGACCTTTAAATTTGTATGTTCCGAAATCATGAAGACATAGGTTAGAAATAATGCTAAACACACAACTTGTCGCAATTCGTGTATTTCACTGAGAGTGATTTGAATGGCTGTATCAGTAATTATCTAACAAAAACTAAAATATTCATATCACTTGGCCTACTCATAAATATTCTTCATATGAGTCTAGCTTCGTGACAGATGAAATAATAGAATTAAGATAGAGAATATATATAGTGTGACAACATTATAACAATCGTATAAAAAATTACCAATACTACAGAGTCGCGAGCAGCAAGGGCAAGAATGTCAGCACAAGACACAACACCTTTGCACGAGGTCTCAAGTTGGGCCTTAGCATCATCAATCACCTCGTAACCTCTCAATCTTAGATTAGGGGCAGCTGTTTTTTCCGTCCCTGCTCCGTCAAGAAGAATGGAACCGTCACAGCCTCGAACGAAGCAGTCATGAAAATGCATCCTTAGCAAGCCCGGTGCAATGGTAGAATCAGAGCCGAAATATTTCGTAACAGTTGATTTCACAACTGCTTCAGCATTCGGGCATGTTTTCGAGTAAAATCCTACTTTTGTGCCTTGGCCAAGCACTGAAGTAGTGATGGCTAAAATGAGAAAAAACACAATGTAGGTTTGTTTAGAGTAGTAATCCATTAATAAACTAGGGAGTAGATATCACAAGAATATTAATTACGGATTCTAGAAAATTAATTAGTACTATGTGACTAGATATGTGTTGAACTTGAAAGCTAAAAGAATAATTGATGATTTGGTTTAGAGAGGATTATTTGTAAATGGTGTATGAGAAGTTGATGAGAAATGAAGGTATATGTATGCATATATATAGGGCACATACAACATGCAAGTGTACCGTGTTAATTATAGTGCATGAAAAAGTCAAAATGATGGAATAGTAAGCAAAGGTTGGCTTCCAGAATTGGGATATAAAAGCTTAAATTAGTGGGAGAATTGATGCAAAAATTCATGAATTAATTATAATAGTATTTGGAGTACGTACAAAGTCTTTTTATTTATTTTATTCTGTAAAAGTTATTATATAAAAGTCAATCTAGCTAAATGACGGTGAGTATATAACTTCCCATGATTTTCAAAGAGGGGATGAGTTTGTGTATCGCGAAATGGAATTTCGAAAAATGGTATTTAATCAAATGTTGTGCATGTGAAGTACGTATTCTTTTTGAAAAAAAATAGCAAAATCATTGTATCACATTTTCATAAATCACAGATATACAACGACCCTCACTTTTTAATACTGTCTGGAAAATAATCACCAACTTGATCCCACATAAACTACCAAAATTAAATTCGAATTTCTGGAATAAAAGTGTGACAGAATAATATGGCGTACACTACAAAAAAAAATACCCAAATAGCGACGGAATTAGTGACGATATTTTTTGTTACGAGCTTATTAGCGACGGTTTTTATGACGGATTTGTGACAATTTAGTCAATTTGCGACAGATTTGTGACGACTTTTTAAATTAGCGACAAGCTTGTGACAACTTTTGACTCTCACTAAATCAAACATTATTTTGTAGTGTCTAATCAAGTTAAACCAAAAAAAGTCAGTACTACGTAAACATTTTCCAAAACTATTACGTAATTTTTTTATGTCATTTTCAGAAAACGTTTTTTTTTTTAATTAAATGATCCAAAAACTGATTAGTCACTCGGCAATTTTATAGTAGTTCAACTTTTTTAAATTCCCAGAAAAAAGCTGCTATTAATTTACGAACAATATTAGTACTATTAATTACTAAGGTGTAAACTAAAACCGAAACTAATAAGCTACATGTCTTAATGAGATAACTCATACTAGTCAAGTTCTTTTCAGTCATCGTAAAAAATTGACATAGCAGCAATAAGATTTGAAAAAGACATGCAAAAAACTCGTTTACAGTACAGTTGAGGTATGACAAAGTAAGTCCACGAAAAGAATCATATATATATATATATATATATATATCATTCTATTATAATAAGTCAACTCAAGTCAAATGAGTCTGTCCAATTTAGCCATTTTTTTTTCCAAAAATACACAGACACATTTATATTAATTACAATAATATCATACTCACATAAAAATATAAAAATAAAAACTAATAAAACTATTTACCCCTCTTTAACAAATAAAAATTCTTTTAAATTTTAAACTATGTTTTTTTTATTATTCATATATTTATCTCATAATTATACCTATTTTTTTAATTTCGTGCCGCACACACAACGTGTGGTGCATTACTAGTATATATATATATATATATATTCATCATATAAGAAGTGGCTGTCTAGTTTTGATTAGGTATTAATATCTCATCCAGAATGAATGAGATACGTCCTAAATTTATTTATTTTCTTGCTAATTCCTGTCTGCTATGTTAACTATAAATACTTAATAGTTTTCAAAAAGTTTGTGTTATATGTAAAATCACACCCCAATATTGATTTTTACCACAAAGAATGTTTGTTTCCAAATTTAATTTTTAAGCAATTTAGAGTGTTTTGGGAAATAATGGAGTTCATTGAGGACAATTAAGCTTATCAAAAGAAATTTAAAAAATTGAGGACATATCCTCAAAATTTTATTTGGACAATTAATTGGAAATTTTGTTCCCTCGTGGAAATGTCTAATTTAAACTTGTCATTCAATAAGTGCATGATAAAAAAAAATCGAGAAAAAGTTGCTTGATAAAAAATTCCATATCCATGAAAATGATCCCAATGAAAATTGATTTAAATAGGTATATAAACCGTATGGAAAATGATAGACAAAGCAAAGACATTGGATGACAGTTAAATACTTTTCTTTTAAAATATGTAGTTTTTTTTTTTGATAAGTTTTTTTTTTATAAAATATGTAGTTAAGTATATATGTACTGAAAGATTCAACTATTCTCCCGCGTTTCTTGATAGCTTTGACTAAGTTATTTTTCTTCGAAAGTATAGTTAGACAAACTCACACGATTAATTAATATGGTTTACTTTTACTCATTACCATGAAATTTCATAGTAGATATATGTTCATTTAGAGTGGACCAGCATGTTACCAGATCCAAATTATGAAATTGAAGAAACTGAAAACAATAACTAGAAGTGTACCTATAACCTGTATTACAATGTCAACCCTACCTTCAATTTCGTGAAATTTTCACAATTACCAATATATTCGTTCAGCTAAAATCTTCGTCTTTTCCCGAATTTCATGATTTCAACGTAAGAGAATGGATTACATCTTCTCTTCCTTTTTTTTAGTGAACAAACCCGTTTTGTCAATGATAATAAAGTCTTAAATATGGAACAACAACCTCCATGCTAACCTATAACAAGATTCTGATAAATAAATTAGAAATAAAGTTGTATAACATAATAAAGAACAAGCTAATGTTGTAAAATCAGGAAAAAAAATTGTTACTATTGCAATCTGAGCATTCTCAAACTCAAAACCATTTTACTTCGATAGACTTAATCATACTTCTTATACATGCTATCCTTATATCTCCAGACGCCTAGATCAATGTGATCTTAGTTAAGGCTCAAGAGCAAAATGAAGTTGAATCTGACAATGCACAAATAGCAAAAGCAGCCTCCAAATCTATTTTGCAGCTAAAATAAAGTGACTGGTAATACAATAAGTTCTAATAAAGAAATTCTGATATCTTGTCCAATAAGTCCATGTATAACCAAATTAATTCAAATAGTTTGTTCGACTCTTCAATAATATAGTTTTCTCACTCTCATCTCAATTCTAACGGCAAAACTTTTTGTTCTTGTAAATTTGAGTAAACTGTAGTTTATTGTCATCATCAATACCTGTAATAAATCTGTGATCTCTACTGTTAGTTACTCGTAAATATTATAATGGAGAGAGAGCTTCATTTATGGGTAAAATAGATTTTTCGGGTGATTGGTTTAACGTAAAACATTTTTTTGGGGAAAACTTTTCCCACATATCCAGTAAAATTGGGGGAAACGATTACCCCGCAAATAAAATTGTAAACGGTTTACGGAGCCTCTCTCTATATTATTTCTAATACTGGTATTATAACTATTATTAATTATAGGTCTATTCTTTCAAAATTATTTAATAATTAGTCCAATTCTATCTACTAACCAATAAAAAAAGGAAAAAACACGAAAAATCCAAAAAAATAACAAAAATGGGAAAAAAAAATCCAAAAAATCTAAAAAACCCAAGAAAATTTAAAAAAGCTAAAATCTAATTAACCAATAAAAATATAAATAAATAGGAAAAAATGGAAAAAATAAAACAAAAATTTCCGAAAAATCTAAAAAACCCAAGAAAATTTGAAAAAGCTAAAATCTAATTAACCAATAAAAATAGGAAAAAATAGGAAAAAATCTAAAAAATAACAAAAAAATGGAAAAAATAAAACAAAAAATTCCAAAAAATCTAAAAAACCCAAGAAAATTTGAAAAAGCTAAAATCTAATTAACCAATAAAAATAGGAAAAAATCTAAAAAATAACAAAAAAATGGAAAAAATAAAACAAAAATTCCGAAAAATCTAAAAAACCCAAGAAAATTTGAAAAAGCTAAAAAAAGTCAATAATATCTTCTATACTTATAATTTTATGAGTTTATATGTTGAAAAATTATAAGTTATTATAAGTGACGTATATGAAATAAAATGTGTTTAAGTTAATTTTTCTATACATGTTGACGAAGTTCCTTTCAGAAAAGTAGACGAACTTTTAGCTTTTTTCCCGTCAAAATAATTATGATTTTAATCACTAATGTTTTTAAACTTTCACGAACTTATTCATTTTTGTGACTTTTAGTTAATTTTTGTGACTTTTAGTTAATTTTTATGACTTTTAGTTAATTTTTGATGTTTTTCATCTTAAAATATTTTGTTTAAAGTATGAACAATGTTTATTTATTTATTCATCGAATTTGTCTAATTTAAATAACTAATAGATTTTTGAATTTCAATAGAATTCACATGGGAAACCTTTGACGCACCAAACACTCGTAAATAAAATGCAAACAAAAGTTTGCATCGTAAAACTTTACCCGAAAAATATTTTCCCTCCGTAAATATTTTACTACGAAACAAACAGAGCCTTAAGCAAATCTTTCATTTTTGTCAATGAAAGCAAAAGCTCTCATCTTTAATTTTTGGATAAATTAACAAAACATACTACTTTTAAAACTAAATTAACAAAAACATAGCCAAAAATTTCTAATTAACAAAAACATACCCAAAAGTTCATAATTAAATTTGTATATTTCATACCGTTATTCAAAAAGTTCATACACTTATTTCAAAAGTTTATAACCTAATTTGTATATTTTCATACCCTTATTCTAAAAATTTATATTCTAATTTGTATATTTTCATACACTTATTCCAAAAGTTCATATAATTATTTTAAATGTTCATACACTAATTTTTAAAATTTATCCTTATTTTCAAAGTTCATAATCTACTCCGACGGATATCTCCGTTTCAATCTTCACCCAATAGAAAGATCGGTGAGAGAGAGAGGGAGAAGCAGAGAAAGATCGGAAAGAGAGAGTGAGGAGAAAAGACAGATCGGAGAGAGAGTAAGAATAGATCGAAGAGAATGAGAACGATGAGAGGGAAAAGGAAGAGAAGAGAAAGATTGGAGAGATGGAGAAAACGGATGAGAGATAGATTGCAGAGAGGGAGAAAAAGGAGAAGAGATATCGAAAACAGAGAGGAAGAAGAAGAGATCAGAGAGAGAAGTAGACGGGGAGAGAGATTGAAGAGAGAGCGAGAATAAGGAGAGAGAAGAAATATATCAGAAGTGATGAATGTATTTTTTTTATTAGTTATTAATTATTAATTATTAATGAAATGAATATTTTTGATAATTTAATTTTTAAGAATATTTTTTTATTAATATAATAGGTGTAGCGTATGTTTATTTTAATTCTCTTCTAATTTTTTCTTCTATTAGAGTTCACATTGTTTACGTCTCTGTATTTATTGAATTGAACTTTGAATAACCAACAAATTTGACAAATAGTACGTACTATCATAATACGATATTATCTCAATGATATATATATATTTTTTTTTGATAATTTTCGCGGGCATGTAATAAAACATTATGTTTACACTAAGTTATTTTTTATAGAACTATATATTTTTTTTGATAATTTTCGCGGGCATGTAATAAAACATTATGTTTACACTAAGTTATTTTTTATAGAACTATGTTAAAGGGACAACATAGTGACACATCTTTTTTGCATGTCTTTTCCAAAGTCTATCCGTATTATATTTAATATAAAATTCTAAGACTTGTTTAGATAAGGTTAAAAAAGTACTTCCTAACTTAGAAAATTAGACAATTAAATAGTTAGTTCCAAAATGGAATAATTGATCATAAAAAGATAACAGCCGGACCTAGGGTATGATTTTTTTTAAATATTAATTGGGCTTTGATCCTCAACTGTTCTATAGGATTACCGAATCCTCATAGCACCGGAATCCGTTATTTTAAACAACCACTTTACCTTATAAATAGAGAGAAAATTATTAAAATGGTATCATATAAGTTTCTTTATAGTTCGCTCAAATATACAGAAAGTTATATCATTCCCTCAAATTCAAGTGAATGAATTGTTTTCTTATAAATTAAAATAATATTTTATCTTTCACCTCTATTTACCTTCTCTCTTAGATATATATTAAAATTTTAATGTGAGTTAAAAATAAATTATTAAATAATATATTAATAATATTTTAATGTTATAAGAGAGAATGATAGAGTAATTGATGTGCAAGTTGTATTATATATAATAAATTAAATAATATCCTTATCTAATTATCTGTTGACATAGACAAATAGAAAAATACAGTTTGATGAAATATTATCCTCCATCTAGTGATGGGTTAATTATGGGTTACTATACTAATTTATTAGTGTTTAGTGATTTTCATACCATTATAATATTTTTAATAATTTGTATACCATCCCCGTTAAATTTGGTTAACATAAGTTAGTTATGTGCAAAACATGCGTTATAAACTAACAGTTTTTCAGATGCAGTACAATCATTTCTAGAATAAATTAACCCTTAGTGATTTAAATTGTATTACATACATCATTCGTTTTTTTCTGATGGTTTTGGAGTAACAAATAAATGGTATAGTAAGGTGCATGTGCGTTGTGGGGGTATCGTTAAACACTTCATAAATTATAACTTTAAAAATAGGCAGCACTAATTAAACAGTAACGCTATAGAGTCAGACTGGTTCAATCAGACTGGATATCAGACGGTACTTTATGTAATTTTTAGAATTTTTTTGACACCCAACCAAAACAAAAATAAAACCTCAAATATAATATTTATGAAATTCTAATTGAGACTACCCTAAATTTAAATATTAATTAAAAATATTTAAAATTTTAATGATTTTAATATATTTTATTTGACTATTCAACAAAATAAAAACCTAAATATAATATTATAGAACCCTATTTGAGACTACCCTAAAATTAAATATTAATTAAAAATATAAATATATGGCCGAATAACTTACTCTTAAATTTCGGGATGAAAATGAAATCCTAAATTTACATTAAGGACTAGTGTGTTGAGAGTTTGGTTGAGTCTATCTGGCTCATTAGTATTATTGTTAATTAAATTTAACATCCATCAGTACAAGTAAGCAAACTCTATTATCGTTTTGAACATTGTAATTAAATAGACATTGAGATGACCGAAAGATCGTAAGAACGGAAAAGATCGAAGACGAATCCCATTAAGTTTTTGAGATCTCTTTATTCGACAACAACTAATTTCAAAACATCGTTCTCATTCTATACTAGAAGCTTAAACCCAATACATCTTATTTAGGCACACTTAATTACTCTAGCTAATTAATCTTAGAACAAACACTTCGAATTTCACCTACGGTCCCCGTTTTGACCTCAACATTACTCATCTTCACCATGGACTTCCCAAATTCCGAGTTGAAAATAATAGATTGTGAGCCTATTAGACCAGAATAACGTTGTACAAAGCTTTTCGTCGTAGCGTCGGTCCACAAGTTCTGGTCTGACTCGAGAATGCCACGGTTATTCCTCAAATTTCTAAAATAAGACGTGTCGAATTTGTTGGAGCTACCATTGTCGAGGCCTATACGAGTTGTGCCACCACTGTTTTGGGGGCATACGGCCTGGAGCTGGGTGAGGAAGGTTGAGTCGATGGAAGGGTCTGCACCCCCAGTGGTGGTGAAGTTGTATAGTCTGTAACTAAAGAATTGGCATGCTGAGGTTCCAATTGTATGTCCACCTCCTAAAGAAAAAATATATGAATGAATGCGTTAATTGAAAAAAATGTACTGATAGTGACAAGTTGCACAGAAGTAAGCATTTAAATAAATAACAAGAAAAGTGTTGAGAATCGTTGTAGTGGAACATTTGGTATAGACTTAATAGTACAATGAGTATGTTTAGCATTGAGATGATCTCTTATCACTTTATGAATTAAGGTCTTCTCAAGTGCATATTTTAAACAACATTATATTTTATGGTCATAAAGGCTTGAATAAGAATAATGCTAAACACATGTGCAATAAAATTCATGTGACGGTGATTCGAAACAAAAAAATTCATATCACATTTTGCAATAAAAGATGACGATCCGTTTGTATATATTAAAAAAAAAAATCATATCACATAGAGTGTACACGTTGTATTAATATCCACTATAAATTAATATTTGATTTAGTAAGAATCAAAAGCTGTCACAAGCCTGTCACTAATATAAAAATTTGTCACAAATCTGTCGTAAATTGACTAAACTGTTATAAAACCGTCACAAAAACCGTCTCTAATAAGCTCGTAACAAAAAATACCGTCACTAATCCCGTCGCTATTTCGGTATTTTTTTTAATGATCATTACTCAAAGAATAAAAGTACAATATTTTTCACTACATTTTGTTTTTAGAACCTCTGGGCCTTTCCTATAGGAAACCGACTTAAGAATGTTTAGAGTTATCTTACCAACAAGAGCAACTAGATCCTGTGTGTTTAGCCCTTTATCAGAGAACTTTTTTTTCTGTTCGTCCACCGAGTCTCTGAAAAACGGCAAATTAAGAGCGTCGGAACCCAACGAGACCGTCCCATCTCTCCTCCCTGTTGGTACATTCCAACTTGGTCCACCGGTCTGCATGCATGTGAAAAAGTATATGTATACTATATAAGAAAACGTTTAAATTCTTTTTGTATATAAAGTAAATTTAGATTATATACTTAAATAATTAAGAATTCCTCAAAACTATTACGCGCCACATTAATAATTTAATGGACTAAATTTAAAATGACAAGTGCAAATAAAAATAAATAATTACCGCAACAACTGAATCGCGTGCTGCAAGGGCAAGAATGTCAGCACAAGATACGACACCAGGACAAGCAGCCTCAAGTTGTTTCTTAGCATCGTCTATCACATCATATCCTCTTAGGTTCAAATTGGGTGCCGCATTTTTTTCGGTATTTGAGCCATCAATCATAATTGATGCATCGCAACCGTTTACAAAGCAATCATGGAAGTGCATTCTGAGCAAGCCCGGAGCTATGGAAGGGTTGGAATTATAATGAGTTTTAACAGTTGATTTCACAATCGATTCAGCATTTCGGCAAGTTCTTGAGTAAAATCCCACACTCGTGCCTTGTCCGACCACCAATGTGGCAGTGGTGGCTAAAATCACAATAAAGACTAGGCAAGTTCTGATAGTGTAAGCCATAATCACAAATTAAATATATATTTGAATAAAGTGACTAGTGACAAAGACAAATTATATATACTAATAGTAACTCTTATAAACTAATAGTAGACAAAAACAACTAGAAGAAAAAGATGTTGGATATAAGAAGGAAATGATTAAGGTTTTGAAGGGGTGAAGAAATTGTTTAAATGATTAGGGTTATATATAGGCAAAATAAGCAAAGTCAAGCACGATAATATTAGAGATGAGGAAGAAGGATCCAAATAATGGAGTAGGTGATAGATGTGGATATTGCAATACTATACAATGTGCATTTCTGTCGTTAATATGCATTTGCCCTGCAAGTCAAAAAAAGATTGCAATACATGTGTTGTATAAAAGTACCGATTTTTAAAAAAAATTCATTTTATGTCATGTTTTTCACTTTTTCTCGTTCTTTCTTTGAATTGTATTAGACTTTACACGTGAGCTTAACATTCTAAAAGGTTCTTTGTAAGCCTGAAACAAATTTTAATCATAAAATGAAACCCTTAGTTATCTTCATCAATGTATAGGCTTATTCAAAAATTACAGCATATATATATATATATAGAAGTTGAATCTAGCTTGATGAATATAATTTAAGTTACTTTTGCTTTTCATACAGTAGATCATGGCGGAAAATATTCGAGGTCGTTAAAAGGACATTATTGCTCATAGTCGAAGATGGCTATACGTACTAATAACTGAATGCAGGATATCTGATCAGGCTAGTTGTAGAGATTTAAGAATTCTTGATGTTAATAGAGTGGTATATATGAACTAAGGTCGATGTAAATATCGATAATCCGTGATATACTATTTACTTTCGGCTTATGGCCATATGACCGTGGGAAAGGAAATGCATATCCATGTCTTTCATTTAATTCATCCAGTTTGGAATTTCATTAAAAAAAAAAACTCAGTCACTTCCCTTCTTTTTTGATAATATCGTAAATCGCAAAATAAATATACAAATTGCATAGTAAGAGACAAAAATTTCAAATAAAAATGATCATAAATTAACTATTACATATGTCCCTAGTAAATAAGAATCCGTAAATTTGCATACTCTCTCTCCGTTATGTTTAATACGTTACGAAACTACGTGCAATTTTGACCGATCAAGAACTTGTATCAAAATTATCGGAATGAAAATTTTCAAAAGTTGACCATATAGTTTAAATGTTAAATTTTATGATTATATTTTAAAAAAATTCATTTCGACAATTTTGATATAATTAATAATCCGATCAAAATTGCACGTAGTTTCGTAATAAACAATTAAATATGAACGGATGACCGACCAGTTTCATGATTTACTAAAAATTCACTATTATTATATCAATAATTGTAACTATTAGGAACCAAAAAGTCCCCACGACAAATCATTAGGTTTTGAATTTTCTTTTTCAACTATTTATCTCACATCACTCTCTCAGAGCGAATAGAAATTATCTTTCATGAAAATTCTTATTTTTTAGGGAAAAATAACCAGAAAAACACTTTAGTTCTAGAATATCAACAAAGCCCAGCGTTCAGTCTTTTTTTTTTTTTTTGCAGGGTGACTTATAGATATCTTATATCAAAATTGTCTATATGCTTTTTAAAATTTAATCGTATAATTTAGCAATTAAAATACACGATAAATCTTTTCAATAGAAATGTTTCATGAATTTTGATACAAGAATTCCGCGAGTCAAAGTTACAGAGTAAATGCACTTAGACAAAATTATAACGTTTTCTTTAGATTTTTGGAAGATAATATAAGTACAAAATAAATTTGCAAATATACAGTGACTAGAAGATTCTAAGCACTAAAAAAAAGCACGTTATAGACTAATAGTATGTCAGTTGACTTAGCCCCCGCGTTTTCTTCACTAAATTGTTAGGTGAGACAATTTATTAGTTACTATAATTAGTACGATGTAATTTGTAAGACTAGTAGACTGCTTAAACTATATAGTATATGAAAATAATTCACTTTAATAAACTAACAAAAGATACTAGAGACAGTGGAAATTTTTAAACCAGTGTTATCAAATGATCACTTATAATAGTACAATTAAAGTTGTCATCTTAGATATTTAGTCATCTCGTTTGATTTTTATTTTATCTTTGTCATCGTCCCCATTCAATTAGAGTGTCAGTTCTTTCTTTTTTAATCAATTTCATTAAACATAGTAAACGATGAAGGTAGGAAAACGATCAACAAAACAAATACGACACACTCTCAAATCGAAAATACTAAAACGAATAAACAGTAAAAACTCCTCATAGATGTGTCTTCTTCTAATATAGTTCCAGAGGATCAAGTCCGTTCACAAACCACCGTTCTAACATCGGACTCCATAAACTGGCGCTATAAAAAAATATTCAAATAACGACGGGATTAGTGACAGTATTTTTTGTTACGAGCTTATTAGCGACGGTTTTTGTGACGGTTTTGTGACAGTTTAGTCAATTTGCGACAGATTTGTGAAAACATTTTAAATTAGCGACAGACTTGTGACAACTTTTGACTCTCACTAAATCAAACATTATTTTGTAGTGGTCTTGTCACTTGTGAGAGGATAAAAATACGGTTTTGTTTACTTCTCTCACAATGAATATATGAATTAGTTTTTTTTTTTCAGCCAGACTCTCAGCACACAGTACTCAATATAAATTTAAAATTTCATTTTCATCCCGAAATTTAAGAATATACTATTCGGGCACATATTTAATATTTTTAATTAATATTAAATTTTAGAGTAGTCTCAAATAGAGTTTATAATATTATATTTGAGTTTTTATTTTGTTGAATCGTCAAATAAAATATATTAAAATAATTAATTATTTAAAATATTTTTAATTAATGTGTAAGTTAAGGATAATCTCAACTAGGTATACATAAGTATTATATTTGTAGATAAGGTATCAATCCATAAGTATTAATATTTTTAATCATTAAAATTTTATAGATATCAATCCAAAATTTACCATTTTTATTTTTGTTTTGTTTGGCTGTAAAAAAATTCTAAAAATTACATGAAGCACTGTCTGACAATTAGTCTGGTTCACCCCGTCTGACTCTATAGCGTTGCTGCGAGAAAATTCAACCGAAATTATCACATGCAAAATAATACTTTATCTTCTTCTTTTTCATAAAATATAATCCTCTAATTTTTATTTTTTTGGCTATTAATTGCATGCATATCTACGAATCTTCAAATCTTACCTAATCCACAAGTCTTAGGATATAATAGAAGTCCAAATCTTCGATCTCATTTCTCTATCTTCTTTCATGTATCAATACATTTCAATAATTATTTTTAAAATAAAATCCACACAAAATTTGTTTTGGAGTAAATGTATAAATTAGTGTAAATTAAACATTGAATACTAAAAAAATTGTCTAAAACAATATTATGTTCAAATGTTTTAAAATTTGAATACAATATAATATAAAAGTTTATAAAGTTACGATATAAGTTGTAAAAATTTAAAATTTAAATAAAAATAAATAAAGAATAAGAAAGGGATATAAAATAAATAATATAAAATTTGGACTAAAATACTAGATGCCAGGCTATCTGTAGTAATTTGTCAAACAATATTACGCGGTACTTATTACGTCTCTAGTCCACTACCACAAAATAAAGGCATGTTAGACATTCTAAAAACAGCTTTGAGTTTTGACCTCAAAAATCGTAGTTGACATTACTAAAGTCAGAAGTAGTTATTTTAAAATATAAAAAAAACAATAATTTACTTAATGTAAAATAAACAAATTTAAGTTGTCCGAATTATAATCATTTTCTTTCCTCAAATAATCTCTTGAGAGGATTAAAAATTGGATATATTTTGTGTAATCTAATTTAGTTTTTTTTTATAAGTTCTTAAAATGAGAAATGTATAATTTCACATAAAAATGAGAATATTTATAATAAGGCTCGACAAAGTCAAGTGTAGAAACTGTCATATCCGTTCAACAAGGCAGAGAAACTTTATCAATGAGAAGATTAGTAAATATTTAGTATATCATGTCCATGTTTAAGTTAAATATACATAGGTAAATGTTCCTTATATTATGTATATACTGTTTTCTTTCAAAAAGAAAAATTCATGAAGGTATTCCGTTTTATATAATAAATATGTCTACCAAAAAGACAGAAATATTGCTAGTTTTATTTTTATAAAAATAAGTATATGCTCTTTATGGATTTTAAAAAAAATGTATGCTCCAATTTACTTTTCACAAAAGGTGGTAATTTGCAAATGACTTTGTTTTAGTTGATAACTTAAATAGGTATTGATAAAAATGGGGAAAAGAAATGATTTATATATATCATAAGAACTCCGGGAAGGGTATATAGACAATTCATTGAAAAAATTATAAAAGCCTATGTAAAAGTGTACAATCTATATAAGATGATATTGAAAGTATCACGACTTATTACTCCCCCCTTCGAGTAAAATATGTAGCGATATTTAGCAAACTACGGTGTATTCGCAATGGAGTTTATGACCCTTTTGAAGGTAGATTCATCACAAGGCAAAACAATTCCCTTTTTACCATAACTATACCCATACTCATCTGCAGCTTTGCCTAATAGTTGCTTAAAAGTTGGTGCTTCTAAATAAGATATTGGAACATCAAATCTTTTCAATTCTTCTCCTACGTAAACCACAAAATGCCCTTTCGGAGCGATTTTTTCAGCTCCTTTCGCAGCCATTCTCACCTATTGTTAAAAGAAATAACTTAATTTATAAGAGTACGTATACGATATGAAATAAATTAAGGAATTTCAATTAACCTTGAGAAATAGGGGAAATACTTCACCTATTTAAAGGTATATATAGGTTGAGAGAATAATATTGTTAATGAAGTTTATATTTATAGTGATTTGTTTACAATATTATCAATAAATACTCAATATTACCTGCGTCCTTTTTTTCCGAACAAATCGTCTTATACAGAATTAAATGCACTATAAGAGGAAAGGCAATCCTGCCACATTAATATTCATTAAAACTAATGAGTGTGCATGTAACAAAATCGTGATATACGTGCATTGACACCAATTTTATTACTCTAAATCATTTCAATGCAATAATATTTTTCTATACAACGCCTACCAATTGTCAAATAACACAAGATTCGAAGATAGTGGAAAATATTGTTCACTGCACCGATATATTTGTGTTTAATAATCTGTATACTTAAGTGACAAAATTAACAATTTACATATTCACCTCTAACAGATTCATCAATCAACGCATTTCAATCAACTTATCTTAATTTTTTAACAGAAGTTACTTAGGTCACGTGTGATCGCGTTACCACTTCCGTATACAATTTAAAATTTTCACAGGCATCGCACGTGACAAAAAATATGTTAAAAAGTTAGCAAAAATTAACTGGAGTGTGCTGATTGATGAATTTATTACAAGTGAGTATGTAAATTGTTAATCTTGTAAGGTGTCTATACATATTCTATTCTTAACCACTAATAGATCGGTGTAGTAAACAATAATTATATTTTCGAACTTCCAAAATATAAAAACAATAAGAAATTCTCACAGATAGGGCCTTTCGTTATTTGATTTATACTTGCTTTTGCAATGGATAACTTAAAAATAAAATAAAAAAATTGTCCCTTCACTGTCCTATATATTATACAACCTAAGATATGCTATTGAAAATATTTCTGGATATTGCACTGAATATTGTAAACCGTCCAACCCAAAATTAATGTAAATATATAATGTAGATTATCCATATATCTAGAAATTCCATCTATACCATATTATCTAGAATTTTCCAGGGATTTTCTTCATATAAATGCAGTGAATCGAAATCTATAAAATTTTGCTTCATCCATAATATCAAGATGCCCAATCATTAATCTATTTTCATACTTATATGTATTGCAGCATTGAACTTGATAGAACACGAACATTAAACTTTAATATATATATTTGGGTACGAGCCGACTCATACATTATTAACGGGTATCCAACGCGATTGTAGTGGGACCCGGGATATAATGGCATTCTCCCTACTTAGAGATAATAGTAATTATCCATTAACATTCAAACACAATTCATAGAGGCCCAACAGTTAAAAAGCCCATAGTTGACAGATGAGATTGACATTTGTCAACATCATGTGGCGAACGGACGCCTATAAATAGTCAAGTATCAGTACTGAAAAAAGGATCTGAGTTCTCAGCAAAAAGGAAAGTACAGTACAGAGATTTTTCAGATCTTATCTCACTAGAAAGTACGCAGATAGAAGTCAAGTCAAAGACCGAGCATCAAGACTGAGTTAAAGACCAATATTAAGATCAAATTATCAGATCGACCATAAGTATAATAAAAACTGTAATTCCGATCAAGAAGATTCACCGATCAATAAAGAAAGAACAATATCTCGTCTAATATTTCACATCGTCAATTTATATCATTATTGTTGAGAAGTTTAAGTTAACCGACCAAAATTAACGCTTTATCAAGATTAACTTAACCGATCAAAGTTAATGGTTTATTCGAATATTTGATGAAAGTACAAGAACGTGCGCCAATTAAGCCACAATATATTCGTATCATATTTTTTACCCATGCCAAATCTGAATTACTATGTTCTGCACTGTAATTATGATTGTAATTCGTTTAGTTTTGTGTGTGGTGCGTAGATTAATTGAGTTTTTGATCCAAATGATATTATTTAGGAAAAATTACCGAAAGGTACAATTTTTTTCAAATCTAATTATCAAAAAATTACAAACCAAAATTTTTATTCCCAAAACACACAACTCTAATAAATATGCGTAATTGTATTTTTGTATGTTTTGGGAAGAAATTTTTAAGTGTTGTATGTTTTTTATAATATATTTTGATTAATTGTATGTTTTAGACCATGACCTTCACTATAGCGTTGCTTAATTCAAAACATGGTCCCAAAATGGGTTTAGTTGATTAACTTATAATTTTTCTTGTTTTGGTCAACTAAATAGGCAGTAGATATATAACCCATATTTTTCTTATTTTTTTCTATTAAATTCCTTTAACGACAAGAGTATTTTGATCATTTATAACAGAAGTCCAATAAAAAAATAAAAAATAAAAATAAAATAAAGACAATAGACATAATAATACATTTTTCTATCTTCGGTTCATCTCAATTCTTACCAAATATAAACCTAACTTATAAGAGCAGCAAAAGTTAGTCGCGTGCAAACACGTGTCGTCCATTTTGTGAATGAATTGACGGATAAGATACAAAATTGGATGGATTTATATTATAAAAGTCCCTAAAATGAACAAAATAGAATAGATTGGTGAAAATTGAATTTTTAGTAAATTAGAGGGTAATAAAATATTGATATCCCGTACTAAAATAGTTTATAGTTGATAATACTAAAATGGCTTATGAGTAGCAATTTTAATTGATGTTCTAAAATGCACAATGTGAAATTTAGACTAAAATTGGTCTTTTAGGCCTAATCCTGTCTAACTCCGTCTAATCACCGTCTAATTCCGTCTAATCACCTTCTAATCCCGTCTAATCTGTTAGGGCTTTTAGACCCGTCTAATTTCCGCTTATGCAAGCTTTTCAAAATATTGTTTCTAGTTAGGATTTTTTATCAAATGGAAACAAATTTTATAACCAATGGTATTAAAATGAAAAACTCGTAATTAATGATACTAAAATTAAAACTTTTTTATTTGAACGGAAGTTAAAACTTTAATAATTGATGGTAGTAAATTACTAATAATGTCATCTTTTACTTTACCTGGACAAAAATTACGTTTAATGTATTGTACTATCAGTATTTAACGATTTAAGTATAAAACTACTAATTTTAACAATTAATATACTAATTTACGAAATTTGTCACAATTGATGACATATTGTTAAACAAAATGATGAAATTAAGGATGAGCACGGGGCGGATTGACCTCAATCCTAACCCAACCCGTAAAATAAATGACGGGACGGGTTGTGGCAGATTGATAAAATTTAAATGTCAAATCAACCCAACCCGTCACAATTAAAACCACAACCCAACTCAACCCAGCCCAACCCGCAAAATAAATTGTGGGCTGGGTTGAGATTAATTCTTAAATTTTTATTTTGGTCGTTTATTTTTCATAGTTTGCATAATTTACCTAAATTTTAAAATAAATTGAATTTTTCAAAAAGAAATATAAATTAAAACCAATTAAAAATTGAAGGTTGATGTCTTGAAATACACACAATGTATATATAATATATATATATATATATATATATATATATATATTACGGGTTGAAACAGGTTGTGACGGATTAACCCGTATTTTGAAAACTTCAACCCTAACCCAACCCGCAAAATATATAGCGGATTGGGGCGGGACGGATTTAATTTTTTTTGACACCCATCCCATCTCAATCCATGCGGGTTGCGTTTGAGTATTTTTTGTCACCCCTATCTGAAATTATACTCACGTTATCTTCCATATAAAATGGTGAGTGCAATTCTATCAATATCCGTAAAAAAAATAGATACACAAATGTAAGATAGAACGGCTAAAATTTTGTTGATGTATGCTGTTAGTACCTTAATTATACGAAAGTTCATAATTCGATAACTCAATTATTAAAATTGATAGTTTAGTAGCTAAATCGTTATCCATTCCTACTAGGTTACACTAAAATTATTTTTTCCCTTTACCTCTTTTCAATTAGGGCCAGGTGAAAACCCGGAAAAACCGAACCGAAAAATACGAAAAACCAAAAAACCGAAACTTTTTCGGGTCGGTTTCGGTTTACAATAAAAACGAACCGAAAAAATCCGAAAAAGATAAAAAAAAACTCCAAAAAAACAAAACCGGACCGATACAAACCGAAACCGAAAAAACCGAACAATCCAATAACCAAAAAAAAATAAATAAAAAACCGAAAAAAACCAAAACTGAGTAAATAAAACTGGTTGAAGAGAGTATTGAAGAGAGAGAGAGAGAGAGATGGAGGAGGGAGAGAGTGGGAGAGAGGAGAGATGGAAAAGTGCGATAACAAACATAACAGAGATATCTTCAAATTTAGAGTCTCTTCAAAACCTTTTAATTACCAAAGCTGTTTATGTTGATAAAGACTCTTTTAACAAAGCCTCTCTTACTTCTCAACAATCTCGTACCATCATGGTCTTTATTTATTTATTTATTGCATACTCATTTTACTTTCTATAATTAACTTTTTATTTTTATTATCTTGGTCTTTTTTTTTAGTTTTGTTTAGTTTTCAATGTCACTATCTATTTATCTTTTAGTTTGATGTTGATTCAACCTTTTAAGTTTTCGCCACCGGATAAACTGATTTTATTATCTGGTTGTTTAATTAATTTGTCAAATTCGGTATTCGGTTTAGATAATGTAGTGTTTTTTTTTTAGGTTTTCAAGGTCTCTCTCTCTCTCTATATATATATATTTATATATGTGTGTGTGTTTTTATAACTTTATTTGATCCTAATTTCACCGATGAACCGTTTATGTTATCATTTGGGTGTTTGCTGATTTGGTCAAATTAGGTGGTCAATTTATATTCATTAAGTTTTTTTTTTAAAGATTTAAAGGTTACTTATCATCAAGGTCTCTGTGATTCTCGCTATTTATATTTTAATTTGATGTGAATTCCATCTTATAACCACTGATAAACTGTTTATACTATTGTCTAGGTGTTTGCTAATTCAGTCGCGGAACTAGGACTTTTTTTTTGTTGTTGTAATCTTGGGGTGCTAAAAGCCTAAAAGTCTGAAATCGATAAAATATTTTTCAAGTTGCATGGTAAAAAATCGTTTTTTTCTTAATATGGAGGTTGCTGAGGTCCTTTTTTGGGCATTACTAGTTCATGCTAATTTGGTCAAATTGGGTATATAGTTTAGATTTATGTAGTTTTTTTTTAAGGTTTTCAAGGTCATTGATCATCAAAGTGTCTATTTATTTATCTTTTGATTTGATGATAATTCCACTTTATAACCACTGATAAACTGATTTTATTATCTGGGTGTTCGGTAATTTTGTCAAATTCGGTATACAGTTTAGTTTTTTAAGGCCACTGATCATCAAGGTCTCGTTCTCTCTCTCTCTCTCTCTCTATATATATATATATATATATATATATATATATTTATACATGTGTATATGTCTTTATTGGATCCTAATTTCACTTGATAAACTGTTTATGTTATCAATTTAGTTTAGTTTAGTTTTCAAGGTTATTGACCAACAAGGTCTTTATTATTTTATCTATTTATCTTTTAATTTGATGCTAATTCCACCTTATAACCACTCATAAACTGATTTTATTATCTGGGTGTTGGGTAATTTTGTTTAATTCGGTATTCAGTTTAGTTTTCAAGGTCACTGATCAGTGATCATCAAAGTCTCTCTCTCTCTCTATATATATATACATATATGTAAGTGTGTGTTTGTGTGTATACTCCATCATTACTGGATCTTATTTTCACTTTGTAGTCACTAATAAACTGTTTATACTATCGTCTGGGTGCTTGCTAATTTGGTCAAAGTAGGTATTCAGTTTAGATTTATTAAGTTTTTTAATAAGGTTCATTGATCATTAAGGTCTCTATCTATTTTATCTTTTGATTTGATGATAATTCCACCTTATAACCACTGATAAACTGATTTTATTATCTGGGTGTTCGATAATTTTGTCAAATTCGGTATTCAGTTTAGATAATGTAGTGTTTTTTAAGGTTTTCAAGGTCACTGATAATTGATCAGTGATCATCAAGGTCTCTCTCTCTATATATATACATATATATATATGTGTGTGTGTGTGTGTGTGTATACTCCATCTTTATTAGATCCTAATTTCATTTCGTAGTCACTGATAAACCGTTTATGTTAGCATATTGGTTTTATCTAATTTGGTCAAATTATGTAATCAGTTTAGATTTAATAAGTTTTTTTTAGGTTCATTGATCATCAAGGTTCCTCTAGCTCTCTCTCTCTCTATATATATATATATGTGTGTGTGTGTGTATGCGTATACACATACATTTGTCTTTATTGGATCTTAATTTCACTGCCTCTGGGTGTTTGCCAATTTGGTCAAATTAGGTGGTCAATTTAGATTTAGTGCCTGTTTGGCAACAGCTTTTTTAGCTTTTTCACATAAAAGTTACCAAAAGTAGAAATATTAGACATGGTAAAAGATAAAAAAAATTCCCAGTATGGGGGTGTTGAAGTCCCTTTTAGCCTACTACTAGTTACTCACAGGCACTAATTTGATCAAATTGGGTATTCAGTTTAGATTATGTAGTTTTTGTAAGGTTTCCAAGGTCACTGATCATCAAGGCCTCTATCTATTTATCTTTTAATTTGATGCTAATTATACCTTATAACCACTGATAAATTGATTTTATTATTCGGGTGTTTGATAATTTGGTCAAATCCAGTATTCAATTTAGTTTTCAAGGTCACCGATCATCAAGGTATTTATGATTATATCTATTTATCTTTTAATTTGAGGCTAATTCCACCTTATAACCTCTGATAAACTGATTTTATTATCTGGGTGTTGGATAGTTTTGTCAAATTCGGTATTCCGTTTAGACTATGAACTTTTTTTTAGGTTTTCAAGGTCACTGATCATTAAGATCTCTATCTGTTATTTTTAATTTACTAATTCAACCTTATAACTACTGATAAACTGATTTTATCATCTGGTTGCTTCATAGTTGCACGAAGCGGGAGCGGGAGCGTGTAAGGGAGTGGGTGCGGGAGCGAGGAAGCGAATGGTGTAGAAGTGAGGAAGCGTGGTCGGAAGCGTCTAAGAGAAATTTTATTTCTATAGTTTTATGTCATAAAATACTATAAAATGATAATAATTCTCCCAATACTTAAAAAATAGAAGAAAAAAAAAGTAGTAATCTATCAGGTTAGCATAGGCATATGAGCCGATGTGTTAGGGTTGGGTTATATATGGATGTTGAAGTTTCCGCAAGCTTCCGAAGCGGAAGCGGCGGCAGTTCGGAAGCTTCCTACAACTAAGTGCTGTTTGATAATTTCATCAAATTTTGAATTAGATTAAAAGAATCAGTCTTTTAGGCTTGTAAAATCATATAGGTCTCTATTTATCTATCTTTATATCTATTAAATTTATGATAATTCCACCTTGTGACGACTGATAAACCGAGTTTATCATCTTGGTGTTCGGTAATTTTGTCAAATTCAGAAATGAGTTTAATGAGATTTAATCTTTAAAGGTTTAAAGATCATCAAAGTCTCTATCTGTTTATCTATTAATTTGATAGATTCCACCTTATAACCACTGATAAACCATTTTATCATCTAGACAAATTCAGAACTATATTTGAATAATCAATCTTTGTAGGTTTGTAAAATCGTCCAAGTCTCTGTCCTATCTATATATCTATTCGTTTTATGGTAATTCCACCTTGTGATGACTGATACACCGAGTTTATCAACTTGGTTTTCGGTAATTTTGTCAAAATCGGAATTGAGTTCAAAAAGATTTAATCTTTTTAGAGTTTAAGATCTTCAAGGTCTCTCTCCATCTCCATCTCTCCATTTGATTATAATTCTACATCATAACCTCTTGACATTCTGATTTTATTATCTGGGTGTTTGTTACCTTTGTTCTCATGACTATGTAGTTCAATAATTTAGCCAATTTAACCGACCGATTAATCAATTGTATTATCTGGGTTTTGGTCATCCTTGTTTTTCTGTTTTCCCCCTTGCTCTTCTGATGTCCAGTTCTACTATAGAAATGTACCTAAAAGTTTTGATATGTGAGGTTTTAAGAATTATAATATTTTGGTCTATGTTGTTATGATTGTTTAGGTCTCTGTTTCGATAACTTTGACCAAATGCAAACTAAGCTGGCTTAGTAAAAGTTGACATAAAAAGCTGAGTTGATTCAGCTTAGACTCCTAGTTTTTCACCCCATAAAACAAAAAAACAAAAACTCAAATTGTAATCAAGGTTAGCCACTTCCAATACTATTTAATAAGAAAATGTGTTGTTACGATCTCCTCTTTCATTTTTAACTCAGAACTTTGTGTTTGTATATTGGACGCTATTATGCTCAAAAAAGTGAATGCTAGTAATTATTAATCGTACATTCTATATTAGTATATTACCAACTTTATCTAACTGGAATGTTTGCATACAGACCCTTGAACAAAGAGTCGGAACGTTAGAGAGAGAACTGGATGCTGCCATATCAGCTGCTGCTCATGCACGTGCGGAGAAAAGGCAAGCCGAGGCGGCACAAAAGGCTGCTGAGTTTCGGGCTCAAGAGGTTACAAAGGAGCTTGAGAACACCACAAGTACGTACATTCTCTCTCTCCTCTTACACCTTCACTCTTACTTGTGTTAATCAAATTATACTTTTGGTTATAGCCTAGGTTTTGGCAATATCAGATGCTGAATGTTGTACTTGTCCAAACCACATTTATTATCTACACTTATGTGAAGGTCATGAATTTACAATGGCGATAAATTTACAAGGATTTCATTTAGGAGTAAGAGAAACATGATTAACTGCGGAATATAGTTTTGTCAGGGTCTCATGGAGTTAAAAAAACTTTATCATTCATATACTTGGTGTAGTCGTGTGCTTAGACTTGCATCTAGAATAAGAAAATAGCCTAAATATGTAGTTTCTTTTGTTTAGGATCATGCCGCATTGATAATAGTCGGCCTTTTTAAGAAGAGAAAGATCAGGATTGTCCTTAACAAGTCAAAATTCTTTAGCCTTTTAAGGTCAGATACCTGGGAGAATGTTGTCTACGTTAGTTTCGAGTGACCTTTTACGTGGTATGAGTTATTCATTGAATTACGATGGGATAACTTGAGCTCGAAACCAAATTACTTTACTCTAAATGTTTCTATGACAATAATAAAAGAATGTTGTCGGTGCTGTTGATAGTTTTTCACCTCATATATATAACTGTCTCCCTACAGAGGTGTTTGAATTACACATGGAAGAGTTGCGGTTGAAGCAAGAAGAAATTAGCAAGCGAGATAAAGAAATAAAACTACTTGAAGCTATTATCCAAACACTCGGAGGAAAAGAGTCGCGTTCTACTAGGGGATGAGATACTTCTCGTGTAATTGTAACACACCGTGTATTATTGTACGGGGAACCGTAATAACGAGACAGCTCTATCTTTTTCTTCATAGAATTTTGTTTTCCATTTTCTTTCAAACCCGCGTAAAGAAATATTCAGTTTCCATATACGAAAAGAATGAAAACGCAGTTCTTGTTAATAGTTTTTTGGCTATGACGTTGTAAATGAGAATGGTCTTATCTACTTCAACTTCAATTGCTATGTTTTATCGGTAGATATCATATCTGTGCTCACATGAGTTGAAACGAGAGTTCAGTGGGCTCTTTTGGGGACTTTTGGTTCGCAGGATCAATTTTAATTGTTGTTCACACCTGAAATTCCTGCCCATTATATCATTGAGAAAAAGGTTAATGCTGTTTAAAAAAAAAATTAGTTCATTTTTTCTAAATCTTAATTATAAGTTTTGTTGCTCGTTTCACTTGGAGACAGTTATTCTTGCCTGTTTTGAGGAAATAATTTATGCTTCATTAATTAATGCCCCAAGCTGATGTAGTGTAAGTGCATCGGGGACTTGTTAATAATTTAATGAACTTCATCGGTCTTTCGTATAAAAATAGGATGTTCTTGAGTTCATTTTGCTGAATGGATTCAGCCAGAGCGATTTGGATCGTGTTCCAGATGTGGTTATTTCAAAATGGTAAAAAGGAAAATTTACAAATAATTAAACCATCAAATTCATTCCAGACCCTCGTTAGATAAACCATCCAATGGCTAACATTAGTCATTTCAGCTTAATGGATTTCAATTTGTCCTGCATTTATCAATACTAACGGGTATGCCCACGCGATACGTGGTGTAACACGTGATTTAGTGACAAATCTCTTGCAAAATTAACATTTGTGACATTGTAAAATTTACAATCAAATAATATCTTTACACAATGTAAAAAAAAACAATAAATGAACGAACTGAAATCAGAATTGTTAGATTTGTACTTTGGATGGAGAGAGAGAAAGGAGACACGGAGGTTACAGCAATAAAATATAAAGAGATAATGGAGATAATGAGAAAATAGATATAATAAAAATATATTTAGGAAAAAAAAGAGAACGGTTATTAGTAATAACCAACTGTTCATAACAGTTTTTTTAACTTTTGAATTAAATGTATTTTGGTAAATAAATTAATTAGGGAGGGTTTTTTGCAAATAAGTTTTTCAAGGCTTCATAACGGGTCTTCACATAAAGTAATAGTATAGATTATTACGAGAAGCCATAAAGTCCGTATTGAAAACATCAATACACCATACAAATAACTATTATTCGGCAATACCTGTTCTGAAATGCATTTACAAAAATAAAAAGAAAGAGCAGTCGAGACAAAAAGATATAATGTAGCTTTAATTGCAAGTTGCAAAACACCACCTATACAGAAAACTAAAATTATTTGGTCCGCAATTAACTAATCCTACAATGTTGTCCAACAACTTTAGCAGACCATACTGAATCAACCGAACAGGACCAGGCATCTTCATTTCTAATTGAACTCCCGCTAGCGTTAAACATCGTATATTACTTGCAAAAAGTTTCATTGCAGAACAAAGTATCTTACATAAAAGCAGATTGAGAATGTTTTTTGTGCTTCTCTATAGCTGATACCATTTACAAGTCACTCTCCAGTTCGCTCTTTCGAATATCCTTTAAATTAACAACTTAGTAATGTGGCGATGAGAACTGTAATTAGGTACAAGCAAAAGTACAATAAGCTACATAGGAAACAATGGCAGAGATTGTCTCGAGCAAAAGCAAATTTGCACCAAACTATGTCGAAATCACGCCTGTTGATGGATGAAGTAGTTCAGTTATGTGATCCCTGAAAAACGAAATGTTTTCAGTTGCGTCAGTTAAAAAGGGTTTTAAAGCAACAGAATAAAACAAAACAACAAAAAACATTTAGAATAAAAAATAGGAAAATATTTGATGGGATATAAATTCTTCTAAGGTAAAAAGAAAGCTTATACACACACATGCAAGCATGAACACAAACACACTTTAAAATCTCATCATATGATCCCCTATTCAACCAACTGAAGGCCGGGCTGAACACATGTATTAACAAGAAGCCCACCGGCCCCACCCCAAACTCCTAAGTGACTAAAGTTTAACTACAGACTAAGATTTTAAGTTGAAGGTCATGGTGTTACGTTGTGGTGCATAGAAGAGAAAGCAAGAAAATAGAAGAAATACTCAAAAGTGTTGCCTTTCATTGCTATGCTAAGTAGTAGTATCTAGCATTATACACCACAAAGTAACCAATGCCAGTTTAGCGCTAATTGGATGATAGTAATCATAAAAACACAACAAAAAGAAAAGAACTGCTTACTTTGAAGATTGGACTCGAATCCGCAACTAGTCAAATGCTTTGCAAGATTATTTCCCAATATGGTTTGTGAATCCTGTACAACCCTAGCCTCAACTGCTGGCACTATAATTGCCGTCGCTTTTGCAAGATCCACGCTAGCAGAAGACACCTGCGGCTGTCAAAAGAATACCTACATTGTTTAGTGATATGCATATACACACATACTATACATACATATTGAATGCTCATACGTGACACTAACATCAGCAAAATATCCGTCCTGATCACTGCAAGTTCTAAATTTCAACTTCATTGAGTAATTGTCTCTCGAGTCTCAACTAACTTGTACTGGTTTGGCTGTTTTTTATTTTATTTTTATTTTTTTGGATTTTTGCAGAGTTGGAATCTTCCGGTTTCTTACTTTCCATTTTCTTTGGCCAGAGAAAAAGATATACCATGGGCTTAAATCTTAATCTTAGTACATGTTATTACAAGTATTCCCAATGACAAAACTTACGCATAAGATATACATAATCTACTCTGCGAATTTTTTTCTCAGATAAAACAATTTAAGCAGCTTCAACAGCTTTATAAAGGAAGCAAATTGACAACAACAGTATATTTGAAAACTGAAAAACGAGTTGAAGTTTTGCGAAAAGCGACTCACCTGACTTTCGAGGATATTCTTCACGCTCGTTACACAACCCTCACAAGCCATACCCTGGAGATAGAGAAAACAATACAAACAATGCAAAAAGAGGTAAAAAAAAACATTGGATAGTGAGTGGACTAATAAATAGAAGAATAACGGTAGGAATAGATTACGCATATACATAATCTAGTTGTCAAACATTAAATTCTATTAAGGGTGAAAAAATCCATTAAGTGACGGGCGTATCTCTAGCAGGGAAAGTACTGCATTTGCAACCCCGCAATTAACAAAAGCATTATTTTCCTTATTCGCATTTTTAACAATTTAGAACTTATAAGTCTTGTGAGTTGTGACCTGTTCTTAAAATTATGCTATATTCATCGGTAACCTCAAGATACTGGTGTTATACAGAATCGACACTCAAAATATACAGCTATCATTACCTACATCCATAACTAGGGGTGGGCGCAGTTCGGTTTGGTGAGGGTTGAGGCCAACCCAAACCAAACCACGTAAAAAATGAGCGGTTCGGTTTGGTGCGAGTTGGTGAAATTTCAAATTCCAACTCAATCCAACCCAATCCATTTTAAGCGGTTTGGGTGCAGGTTGGGTTCGCGTGTTCATTTTGGTCTTTAAACTTAAAAAAAATGCAAATTCAACCCCAAAAATAGAAAAACGAAACTCAGAAAAATAAAAGTCAAAAACTTCAAAATTAAGCATTCACAAACTAAAGCATAGTTGCATAATACATGCACAAGACTAATAGATTGACATAACATTTTTTATTCATATCCATTACGCCGCTAAAAGAAGATCGAAACGAGCAATAAAAAATTAAACATGCGACATAAAACCATAAAATATCCAAACAACTTAAAGTTGTAAATTAAAAGATGTTGTAAGCCGAAATCTTATGTGCTTGGTCGATCTCAATCTACTGGGGTTAAATGGTTTATTACGTATATTTGATTATTCATATGTATATTTAACTAATTTATATTTTTTGCGGTTCGGCGGTTTAAAAATATTAACCCGAACCAACCCGCTTATAATAAATGCGGTGCGGTTTGGTAGGGATAACACTTTACCCGAACATCGAGAACAATTGCACCCGACGGAAAATCCAAGATGTCCACTCCACCGGCACGGACAATGGCGGAAGATGACGTAGTTGGTGAAATTTTGCGATAATTTAACAGAAAAACAACTGAAGTTATGGGATAACTGAGTCGAAAAGGGGTGAGTTGACTCAGCTGAGAATTTGTTATTAGCTTGTTAAACGGAATCGTTGTGGCGGATATAGTTGAACACGCCATTTCTCTCTCTCTCTCTAAGTCTCTATAGCACAATACTCAACTAAATTCATACAATTTTGGTCCACTTATTTTTTCAGTATCCGCCAGATTGACTACACTTAAAATATGAAATGTACTGTAGCAATATTCAATGGTTGTGGACTCAGAATCAGATACGCTGCTTCCGGTTCCAATTCGAATTTAATACATGTGTTTGCAACCCGGAAGAAGAAAAAAAAAATGAAAATTAACATTATATCATTTTGTTTTAGGATCGGAAAAAGAAAATAAAATGAAAATGAAAGAAAGAAAGAAAAAAGAGAGAACGGGACTTAATTTTCTTATTTGCTTTTATTTTCCTCTCATTTTTGGAAAGAACCGGTTTTCCTCACTTTATACACAAAATTTTCTCATATTTTCTTTCATTTTATTTTTCATTGATTTTCTTATTTAACAAACACAAAAAAAAAAATTTTTAATAAAAAAAAATTCTCATCCATTTTAATGTTGCAAACACACGTTTATATTAAAAAGGTGTCACGTGGGTCAAGAACACACCCATCATAAACACAAAAATATAATCTAATAAATTATCAATATCTAATATAATCTAATCTAATAACCATCGATTCGAATATAGCAAGTCCAGTTAAAACTCTTTCCTATAATAAAATGAAGGTATGATTATTGTTGCCGATCATATGGAGTATTAATTTATTTATAATTTTATCAAAAATTTTTTTGTCAATAATGGTATAATGCTTTTTAAATAATAATTAAAAAAAATGGAAACCTAGTGAAATTATTCACCTTTTTGTGGCCTGCATAAGTATCCATGTCTATTTGATCGACTAGGAAAAAGGGTACATTTTTATCAACTTTGATATTAAGTTCTTTATAAAACTGATGTACTTATTGAGTTTTGGCCATATTTTCTAATTATCCAACATCGCTTGGAATTGTAATAAAATCGACTTTGGGTTCTATAAATGTTTTAAATCTTAGAATGCAATATAGGCCCTAAGAGCTGCAATGAGTCTTGTTTAGATCCAACTCTAAGCTCAAGTTATATGCTTTGTTGCTTATAATCTTTACCGATTCACTTTCAACCGGCTTCAAATAAATATTTGTGTTGAGGACAAATTATTCTCAGCATTGAATTAGCTAGCTTGTTTTTTAAAAACTTATTAAAACTGCAACCAAACAAGCTCAAGAAAGACGGGTTTAAATTCATTAATAAAATGTGGCTCGTCAAGACTGGCAAAAATCTATTTCCACAATCATCTGTTGAGTTCTCTGAATAATAATTGTAAAACAAAGTGAAGTTCAAAGAGAGTTCCTGATCAAATTTCTAGAGTCAAGTTCCTGTTCAAGGCCTTATTATTATTATTTTTGGGTAGATTAGGCTATTAAAGGTTTTGATTCAAGATTGAAATATTTTCAAAAAGGAACAGAAAAAAAGTCGTAAAGAAAACTTCGTTCATGTAATGTGAACAATTATTTTTATTTTCGCTTTTGTTTCCGGCTCTTCGTCACTCTTCAGGCTCATAAAGCATACCAAAAAAAAAAAGCAATCTGAATTTAAACCTCATTAAAATACCCACCAGACAAAATCTTCCCTTTTCTGTTGAATTCATGAAGGTGGTTTGGTGTTCGATTTAAATCTTCATTTTTGCCTCTCAACATCGAATCTAGAACTCAAAAAAGACAAATAGTTCTTAGGCGTATTAAAGTGTAATATAATAAGAATTGAATTAGTCTTAGTAAATTACATGAACTAAGCCTCTTTATTAAGGTAAGCAGCTCATCAAACCTAAACCTAATCAAGTAGGAAACGTACTTTTGTACACACTAACACTGAACCAACTAGTAAAAAAAACTTTCTTGGTAACAAACTAAATCTTAATCAACCTTTTCCATACACCATCAATTTTGCAAATATGTAGCACTTACCTTAAATGAACCAGCTCATCGAATTTCTAACGAAACACTCAAATCGGTCCGTAATAGTCACTCAATCAACAACCGAGTGACACACACAAACAAGAGCTTAGATTACATTTATTACAACACAATCAAGTTCAAGTTTCTCAAAATAAAATAATCACAAAAATACACAGCGCATTTTCTCATCATTGACAACATTCTACTTTCTTAATCTATGAAATTAAGTTTAAATCTTGGAGTGAGCTGACATTAAACTTATTACTAATCTGCTATATATCATAACCACTCCCAGTCAGGAATTTGTCGAGTTAAGAATCTCGCAAAATTTTTTGTTTGCTTTTCAAACACCCATGTGTAAATCTCTGAAGTTTTGTCCAAAAAACTCATCTGCAAGGAGTCATTTTCTGTGGATTTCGTATCAGGTAACCTCTTATTCTTGACAAGAAACTTCAATGTATATTCCAAGCCAAATCTTTCAACTGCCCACATTGCATCTCTAAATCCATCTCCATATATCTCGTCTTGTCTCTTTTCTATGTAACACTTTCTCCTATATTTCAATTCCTCGAGAAACTGGATTTGCTCAGAGGTATATGAAAAAGATTTGTCGTTTTTAAAATCGTACCAATCAAGCCACCTATACCCCATTACTTCACAAATGCCTTTGCTAAGTTTTTTGTCAAGTTTGCGAGCACCTGTCCAAAATAAAAATTCAGGTAATTTTAATTCTTGTTGACAGCTTCTGAATCGGAGAATAGTTCAAAAATGAAAACATTGGTTATCCAAACCAGTGCTCTATTTCATCATTAGAAAATTACCTTCATGCACTAACCACACATGCATCATCTCATGAGCCAAGACATATCCTGTATCAAGCCTGCAGTGTTCTAAAAGAAAATTAAAAGCTTATCTGGTTCAACATTCTATAGAATCTAGATTCTTTCGGACTAGGAAAAATCCCGGCTTAATAATCATTTATTTAGAAGGCCGGCTTAAAAAGTGGAGACAACAGTTCTAAAGAAACAGCAAAAAGAATACCGAGCTTAAAAGCTCCATCCAAACAAATTTTACTAGTACTAATAATATCTAAGGATTTAGTTCATGTAGATTTCCTATTCTCTTTACATTAAATAAGTCATGAATTTTATAATGCTCAATTCTTAAACATGTGGACTTGTTTATTTCTTGAAGCTATTTGAAGCAGGACCGTCCCTTATATCAGCCAAACCAGCCAGGCTGCTTAGGCGCCGGCCGAAGAATAGGCGTACTTTTTATTTACGACCCTGAATAAGCAAAAAATTTAAATCTTGAAGGCGTTTTTTTTATTATAAATAGACTCAAATATTTGAAGGATTCTATAAATAATTAATCATAGAACAAGTAAAATAATAATCCCCAATTAATTAGGGCTTTGAAAAAAGGGTACTATCTCCGTTCTCATTTAATTGTCCACTATGAAAATACATGCAATTTTGATCGGTTTATAACTTGTATTAAAATTGTCAAAATGATTTTTTTTAAATCTAATCATAAAATTTAACATTTGAACTATATGATCAACTTTTTAAAAATTTTATTCCGACAATTTTAATATAAGTTCTTGGTCGGTCAAAATTGCACGTAGTTTCGTAATTGACAATTTAATAGGAACGGGACAGTAGTTTTTTTACACAAAAGAGGGAGAGGGGAACATGGATTCGTGCCTCATGTACATGCACGTGAGTCGTAACTCATAAGTTTAAACTTTTAGTTTAATATTTTCGTTTTATAACAGAGTTCATGCATGTTGAATACTCTTATAAGTGTATTAGTTTCTAAACTATGACATAGAAAGTTACAGAAAATTACAAAAAACATTCAAATATCTAATAAAGTGCAATGGTTAGTCCAAACAATTAATCATTATTAAACGTTGATTAAAAATCAAAAACCACCGTGCCAGAGACTTTTGATAAATTGCCGATTACCGTCTTTTACGACATTCGGATAGCAAATTATATTCTTATTATTAATTATGCAATTGAAAAAGAGCTTCTAAATTTATTTAAAACGGGAATTTTTTAAATGGTTTGATTTAAATAAATAATGCAACAAAAACCCAACTTTTTAATAATGGTTTTGTTGTGTGCTTGTAAAAGTGATATTTTATGAGATTTAGAATTTTTCTATGGAATCTCCTCTTTTGTGTATGGTATGTAAATTTTTTATTCGATAAAGTTAAAAAAGGCGTCCAAATTATTCTTCGGCTTAGGTGTACAAAGGCGCCGGACTGGTCCGGATTTGAAGTGTTGTCAATTCTTAAACACAAGGGACTTGTTTATTTCTTGAAGCTATTCGAAGTGCACAAGGTAAAATGTTAAACTGGCCTTGTTTCTTGGGAAAGAAGCTTTGAGCAGAACGAACATCGTTGTTATCCCAACCTAAAAAAATCAAACATTTTGCATAAAAGCTGCAGCCAAACAAGTCTAGAGTAAGTTACTCACACAGAAAAGCCATACAGAATCAGCATGCCAGTCACGTCCTGTTTGCATAATTTCTCATCCTTTTTAATAACTTCAATAGTTTCCCCAGTCAGCAAAGAGCTTGTAACCTATATACACCATAGTAACATTAATTCAAATAATCAAACAACAAGAATAACATCATCTCTAGCTGTGATTGAAAAGGTAAAGCCCTTACACTTCTAATAACCTCAGATGTGTATAACGTACGCCCTCTCGTCATCCCAGTTTTCTGTAAGAAAATAAATTTGATTATTGGTGATGCGGATGTTCTTTTAATTGTATATATTAAGCTAGGGACTTAAAAATGAAAGAAAATGTCGTGTTCATATGTCACCTTTTTGCCACCTCGACCAAGATAAACTGCATCCATGTCTGTTCGATCAACTAGGAAAAGGGGTACATTTTTATCAATTTTGATTCTTAATTCTTTATAAAACTCGTGTACTTTATTAAATACAATGTTGCATTTCTTGGAATCCAAAACTGCTAAAGAATAACAATTTGAGCACATCATTCGTCCGTCATTTAGATTGATATATCTCGTATCCACCGTCTGCATACAGACGAGAAAATATTCACACGAATAAAAGATTTGAAACATAGTGTGTTACGACTTCACTACTCCAAGATTAGTTATAAAAGTATTCAGTCACAACGAATTAGTTAGTTCCGGCTCTTACAATTCTTAACTGTTTTTCAACCACATATCTATTGTTTTACTTTATGATATATAAGGAGTATATGAAAGGGTATTCAGAAAATGCATTTCTTGTTTGGACCAACTTTCATTCAAGAGCTGGTTTTGGGAGATTAGTCATCTAGAAATAAAACCATCAAATTCAACCATATATATTGATTCTTGTCAGATTATCATTTCCTTATGATAAATTCATTTTATGGGTATTCGAGCAGGTCGGGTGTGTTTCCAGAAGAGATAGAGAAGACTTGAGCTTTACCTTTTGTGCAACTTTTACTTAATTATATCAAGATATTGATGGGAAGTTTTTTGCAAACAACACAATCACAAGTATAGAAACTATTGTAAACAAATAGTAGCTCTAAAACTAACCGTATTATATATACGACAGGCGAAACACCAATCAGTTTCATTATGACCGTAATGCAAACGAAGCTTCTGGCCCCACTTGTTGATATGCACCTTCAAAATAATTTTAAGGTTCATGAAGAACAGTAATAAATCTCAATCACAATAGAAGTTTTAGATTACACATTAATTGGCTTTAATAAGAAGGTTAAGAAAAGGCATTGTAATCGGGATTTACAAAATCTTGCATGCCAGAGTTTTGCCAAATACCTATTTGGGGAATTGTCTTTCTCTGCATCTTTTGGAACCCGACATAGTATGACATAGTCTTAAGCTTTGTCTCAATATTTAGGTTTCAGTTTTCAGATCAACATTTCGAAATGGAAAATTAGCAAACAAATCCCTTTTACTCAACTTATTTGGAAAAACTCCTATCCCCAAGTTTCTGAACTCCATTTCTTATACAATGATAACAAATAGAGTGTAAGATACACTGTATTAAGACAATGTTAGAAGTAAAATTCAATTAGTTTATTTTAAAACAAACAAATGCTAATAAATATTCAAATTAGTAGTACTCCAAAACTAAGCCCCTCCAAACCACAACCACCAGGTCCACACCATTGACATATAAAAAAAAACTCACGGTTCCTGATTTTACGGAAGCATTGAAAGGTAGTTGAGTTAGTTGGACATCCCTTGCAGTAGTAGAAGTTCTGGGAGGGAAAATCAGAACATTAGATGTGAAACACCATTATAAGTAATACTTCGTATGTACGCTTGAAGTGTTTAAACTACACAGAAAAAATACCAAGTACAGAAAGCTCGATTAAGAAACAACAGACATACTTTGAGACAAGAATTTCACAGTTAGTAACTTAGTATGATTGAACATGACTTACAAGCTAAACAGTGAAGACTTTTTAAATGACTCACGGTAAAAAGAACTAAAAAAAAATTACAACCTAACTCTGTATAATGTACATCATATTGGAGTGAACTAGTGGTGAATTAGACGTTTAAGTCTGATTTAGCATTTATTCTCAAACCTTAATAATCATAAACAAACAGTTGTATCTCGGGTTGGAAAACAAGGCTTCTTCAGCTCAAAACTTCTACCTTTTTTAGGCTAAAGACCAAAAACATGTCTTTTGAGTTGCCCAACAATTACGCAATGCAACTTATAAGCTAGAAAGACACATAAGCTGGGATAACATTTCGTTGCCGAACAAACCCTGTGTATTGAATACTAAGATATATACCAAGCTTTACCTTTGCAGTCTCCGAAATCTAAGGCTGTTCTTAGAACCGCTCGCACCGTCCTCTGCCTCATCTGCATATGAGGAAGCCCAGCATAAATCCAAGAAATGCGTGGCAAAAAAACGAAAATATTTGAAAGAAGAATGTTCTGTTTTTCTGTTCGTCTGAACTAATTTTTCTTAAAGGCTTTCCTTAAAACTATAATTTCTTTTTCTCTATTGAGTAAAACCAGTTCTTTTAAACTATATGGAGGACAATTACATTATTCTCAACAATATCCATTTCAGGGTTCTTATTTTCTGTTTTTGGACAGTCTAGAGCTATTTTCGCCATTTTATTCAAAATAATTATAGACAAACCAAGATCTATACTACTTATGATTCCATTATGGATTTTCAGTTTCTTTTACATCTGCTTGAGAAATTATCAAGGAAAAGAGCACATTCATGTAAGAGAACAAGGCTTCTATGTTCGTGCTTGTGTTTTCCTTTCTTTGCCATATTGCAAGGCATAAAAACATACAAAATAACGGGGCTTAACAATAATCTCTTTAGAATTACTAACCATAAATATATTTTCCTTTTCTGTTGATTTCTAGAACTGAGTTCTGTATAGCTCGATTTGATTCTACATCTTCATCTCTCGACATGGAAGCTGGAACTCAAAAAAGTGATAATTAGTCTGCTAGGCACATTACAGCTTTAAATTTTGAGATTACTTATAACATCGTTCGGAAATTGCATACCGCATTGGAAGTGTAATAGTAAGGGAGGATACTCTATTGAATAACACGAACCAAGCGTCCTTATATGAAGGCAATTAAAGATTCAAACCTAACCCAAATTAATAGGAACTTAAACTTGTAGTTGTAGAGTGTTATCACATTAAACCAACAAGGAAACAATAAACATAGCCTAACAACAAAGGAGATTTAGCTCGATAAAAATCTTCATCTTTGACTTTCGACATCTAAACTGAAACTCAAAAAGAAAGTGATGTTATTTTGGTCTAGGACATTAAACAATAATACTATGTACAAGAATCAAAGTGATTTTATTTAGATCATGTGAAGTAGGAGGTACACCTGCATATACTTGTGTCTGGAATCCAGTTTTTGAAGTGTGTAAATAATATTATTGGCGATCAAATGTAAATCTATGAGATTGAACATGACAACATCCGGAGACACGTACCGTGCTGAAATTGTAAAAGGATAATAGTTTTGAACTTTTGTATCGGATTGAAAGAACCAAGCCTCCTTGTCGAGTCTGTTAACTAGCAACAATAGTAACTAAAATGGAAGACAAAGTGATAGACACTCGTTATTGATTTTATTGATATGATCAAGTACAAATGGTATTTACATAAATAATAGTCGATAGAAAAAACTACCAGTAAGAAACACAATCCTCACATTGATGTAATATGCATATGGATTCATTTCACATTAGAGTATGAATGTGATAATATAAAAAGTATATTATGTTGACTATTGTGACCAACTTAAATTGACTAGTATATGTCAATCTCAAAATATTACTTTATCCTTAGTAGAGTCGATCAAAACATCAAACCTCAACCTAATCCATTAAGGAAACTGAACTTGCAGACAACGATCATTAACAAAATAAATATAAATTGACAAGAAAGGAGGATTTTTTGGGGGGTAAGTTGAAGGGAGATTTAGCTTGTTGAGAGCAAATTCTTCTAGCAAATAACCAAAACAAATAAAAAAACTACAACCACCTTTAGCATATTCTAACGTCCTTTCCATATTCTAATAGTATGGTAGGCCAAACCGTGTTTTTCGAACGAAGAACAAAAAAAGAAGGTATTTTATATCGAGCCTGATACTAAAATTTGAGCAAACTTGCTAAAATTTGAGCCCGATATTAAGATTTATTCTGATTATTAATTTATGGCTTCAATCAAGGATTTACACTTTCTTAAGCAAAGGTTTGTAGGCTATGGTGAATGAGTAAAATATACAAGGCAAATAGCAATCCTTTTCGTTTCTAATCTTGCAATTAACTCAGAGACCAAAAAATAAGTTGCCTAATCCAGCTTAAGACTTCAAGTTTCATTAGAAAGGCAGGCAAATATGCTTACCAATAAAATTAAACTAAGTTAGAAATTGTAACCAAACAAGCCTGTGCAACTCATGTTACAACCTTCATCACTAAACTAATTATGATTCTTTATGGTAAAGTCGACAAATTCTATTCGAATACCTATCTATGGCATGAAGGGCAACAATTATTGTTACTCTATATATAATTTAAATGATCAGGGTATGTTTAGCTGTAGATTTTAAAAAATAAGCTAGCTTATATATAAAACATAAGGGTTGATCTAGCTTAGAAGTAAAGCTGTTTTAGGCTAAATACCAAAACCACTGTTTCAACCCGACTCTCTTAAGCGAAATGCACTTTATAAGCAAAAAGGGAAAAGAACACGGGGATAAATCACATTGTATCATCATTATCAACACTTGATATTCTCTCATCATTCAACAAAGTCCAGTGCTTAAGAGTGAGCTTACATAAAACCTCTTGAAGATCTACAAATTACTCCTGGTGCTGATTTATTAAGATGGCATAGTTCAACATCTACTATATATCGAACCCTTTGATAATACCCGGAGAAAAAAAGTTGGACAGAAAACATTTATGCTTATTCAAACATAAACATACAAAAACACAGTTTTTTTCGATCCATTTCTCTTTACAACTCTTGCTCTAAAGTGAGGAAAAAACTTATCAACTCCCGCCACTAGCAGCTAAGCTCTCATAGAATAGAATATAACCATGATCTTGGTTGCTCGAGTACTCTTGAGCAGACCCAAAGAAAGTTTGAAGTGCCACTTCATCAATAATTTCCACATTATCGTCGTCAAATAACAACCAGTGGTTATGGCTTTTCACGAGACTAATATAGTGGCCATGGTCTGGTCCTCTACCAACATGAATTACCAATGCAAATAAAGAATATTCATTGTCAGATTCTTCTATGGTGTTGCTTAACTTTAGTTCCATGGGGAAAACCACGCGATAAGATAACTTCTTGTACCGACCCTGATCTTCAATGTACTTAAAACGCTTGAGATGAATAACAAGGACTTGGGGTGGTTTCTTTATCTTCATTCTCTTCTGGGCTTCTTGTAAACTGCATTTCATGATAAATTAAAAACTAAGTTTGCAACTGGTGATGGTGAATTAAAATCAAGAACAAAGTAAAGAGTAAAGGCCGCATTAAAAGAATACTTTCCGGTGGAGGTGAGAAAAACATAACTGTGTTTGGTAATATATCAAAATATACTTTTTGATATCAAGAGTAATGAAACACACATTCTACATAAACGTTGAAAGTTATTGAAATAAAACTTCTAAGTTTTACCAAACAAAAGCTCCATCATGTGCTACACAGATGAGCATGTATGAAAAGAGAAGCCAATACCAAAGGAGACACGGCACATATATTTGATGTAAAGACCATTTCATTAAATTATAAGAAAGATAATAGATGTAAAGACCGTAATGAACAGATCTACCTGCAACACTTGTCGCAGAAAAACTTATCCTCTGCGTTGAGAGTTTCTGTGGAACTGAAATTCTTCAAGCAACTTGTTATTGAACTATTCTGCTCAATGTCTAGGCTCAAATCTAAAAATGTCTCGTCCCTTGCTGTTACTGTCTCACATCTAAGGCACCTGGTTTCATTTGTAAGAATTCCCTACAATTGCAGAAATTTAACCGCTATTATTAATTCACCAAATTTAACAAAAAGGAACCGAGTAATTTTGTTTTTTCTATATAAAGTATGAACCTTAAGATTATAGCAGTATCACTATCTCATCAAACTATTAAGACTTGAAAGGTCAAACTTTAAAAAGAAAACACAATGGCAAGACAACGAGAAATTACTAGTGTACAGATTTGACTACACTTCAACTGACAATTATTTCTGTTACAACTCCAAGAACCTATGTTTATTTACAATTACAAAGAAACAAATCTACATACATACAATTAACAAATAGTGCAAGTGTGCGGGGAACTATAGGATGTTTTTTACACGATAAATAAATGTCTACTGCAGAGGGCTGGGTAGTAGACGCAAGGAAATGAAAACATTTTTCTACAGATAAACAGATAACCTAAATAGTTCAGCAACTAGAAAAGTCAGAAACACAAACCTGAAAGTTTTTATGAACCCAAGTGACTACTGGCTCCTTATTGCCACACTTTACTTGAGGTTGTGTTGGTCCATTTGCAACGTTTTCAGAACATGAATTTTCAGAAGCAGGTTTCTTTGAATCGGTCTCTTTCTCCAATATGTCAACAAGCTCGTTCAACAAAAAGTTCAAAAATTCATGAGCATCCTATAAAAATTGTGCAAAACATGAGTCAAATAAAGGAGATAGAACTGATAAAAGTCAAAGTTTACTAATTTTTTCGGTATATATGAATCAAATGAGCCTTAGTAAGACAGATGCTTAAGTTGTTAGGAGTTGCATACAAGCCTAATAATCTCTACCGATACTGGGCCATATTAAAGATCCCGAAATATGAATAGCAAGTAAAAAAGCTCCTCCTATATGATCAAATACTTGATAAAAATATTTCCTTCTATTTTATAATTAATATAAGTGAAGAAAACAATTAGTCCCAAGAAAAAAATATTTGCTGGGAATGAATGCAGAAACAATTAGTCATCCTATATCAAATCTAGAACTTTGCTTCTTCCTCGAATTTTTATATTTTATTTTATATTAAATATGAAAGCCTACATTATACAAAGCATATTCCTTTTTTAAAATTCTATCCGCATAGTAATCTTTGTAAAACTCTATATACAAATAGGAAAAAGCAAGAAGATTGTAGAAATATCCTGAGGAGTCTTGTAGAACAACGTTCTTAAGCTACTAACATACTCACAATTACTAAGCAACTACGCCATATGATAGACAAGATACTAAGCTACGGTGCGCCACAACAAAGGGAAAAACCAACGACGGGTAACACGGCTTTTCATTATGTCAAAAATCATCATCATCAAACTACGAATTTCTCACAACACAAATATTTTTAAAATCATACCTGATGCATATATCCACGGAAAAGCTCATTTTGTTTCCTTACTCTCTGTACAAAGCGTTTTGGAGCTAACACACCAGTTTTCTTCTTTTGCGAGCTTATCTGGAAGAAGAAAAAAAACTCAAGTCTATCAAAACATCCAGCATTTTGAAAGGTAAAAATTTGACACACACCGATTACCGTTTACACTCCACCGCGTACATTTGACTCATCAACATAGAAAAGTGGGAGTTGTTAGAATTATAGAATGTTTAATGTAGCCAACATTTATACATCAGTCATTAATTGAGAAAGAGATAGTTGAATGCATCATGCATGAGAGTGAAGTCACTCTCTTTCATAATGAACTCTATAAAGAACTGGAAATCGATAGTTGCCAATTTGGTTTATTTGGTACAGTTGGTTCTAAATCTAACATAGAAAATTGATCAAATCACTCAACCGAGCAAAAAGTCCCCAAATGAATGAAACTGTATTTACCTAAATTGTTCAAAGAATATCAACAAAATGAAGCTTAAAGCTTTCTATCTTTTATTTTTCTATGAAAAGTTGAATTTAGTTTCCCTAACTGGTAATGACAACACAACATGCTTGATTGCAATGCGAATTCTACGGATAGAATAATCTCGTGTTTTCCATCCATAGTAAGACTGACAATCGAGGGCGAGCCTTCGCGCAACTGTAGAGTTGCTCACATGTGACCTGGAGGTTACGGGTTCGAGTAGTGGAGCATCCTCTTGCAGAAATGCAAGAGAAGGCTGTGTACAATAGTCCCTAAGTGGCCCTATTCCTCTCCGGGCCCCGTGCACCAGGTTTGCCCCCTAGTAAGACTGACAATTGCCAAAACACATCAAGTAACCCCTTTTCTAGTTGTTTAGTTGTCTTTGACACATAGGAGGTCGCAAAAACAAATACATTTATGCAATAGTCTATATATGTTTAGCTCGGTTTCAAAGTCAATGAAACGGCAAATTGAACAAGTTACTTCTTTTGTAGGTTTTTTAAACAAACCAAACCAATAGTTATTCGGCAACTTTACTTATGGTTTGGTCGTTTTGGAGTTAAGAAGTTTGTTTTGGTTGAGCACACTAGATCCATGGTGCTCTTTTTTGTATATTTTTAGAATAATATAGGAGTACATGAAATTAAGCACATCCATGACGAGGATGATGTAGTAAAAAGGGAAAAATATAAAGCTTATTACAGACCTATCTACTATAAAAGAGGATGGTAGTTTATTTAAGGTAAGGAGAAAATAATAGTCTACTTTTTTTTCCAAATAAGGACGACAGATTATATATCCAATTATACATTTCATTTAAGAATAAAAATAACGAAAGGGACATCATTGTTAAAACGAACTCTGGGCACAACCGCAAGCACAAAACATAATTAACAACTTCTGGGATTCATAAACAAAAAACGCTAAGTGTCAAATAGTTCACAGCTCAAATGGCGTAGTTACCTGTGTAAACAAGTCTGCCAAACATGTAAGAAGATTCTCATCTGAATCTACTGAGCCTTTATTATTTGTATAATGTTCTAGTAACTGATCTCGAAATGGAATGCAGAAATAAAGAGCCTGCACAATATAGCATAAAGTGCATGTTAGACAAAAAACCGGCTTGCTAGAAACCAAGAACAAATTACCAATAAAAGCATCCCAACTTCCAGACCAATCACAGTTGACATTTAAAAAATATAAACATTAAACTGAACTCGTATATGGGTGTCGGAAATATAAAGTCGGCTACTAGCACCACCTCATTTTTTTAAAAGCGACAAGGTTTCTAACAGATTCAAACTCAAAGCAATTTATTTAAATCTATATATCACTAAATTTTATTCTTTCACATCTAAAAATTCCGATATAAAGGGTAAAAATCTGTTTTTATTCATCGCAAAAAGGATAGAACCATAGTTTCAGAAAATCGCCAGCAAGGGTGCAAAAGTGCAAATTACCTTACAGACAAGATTTTCCACGTTCAGAGCTTTTCCCATGATAAAATTGCACTTTTAAAGAGAAAGTAGTCAAATTTCGATATCCACTCGATAAATAAAACTAGATAAATAACAATATTATCCTATAACAAGATAATCCACATTTTCTGTCCTACAGTATGCTATAAAAAATTCACTTTTATGCCTTTTTCATTTGCAACTTTTAAGCTCAAATGAACAACAGCTGGATGATCACACTAGGATTAAAGCATTTATTTAAGTTTTCCGTCTCGAAAAGGCTACAAATTTTACCCAATGACTTTTGCTCACCTCAATATCCGCTTATTGCCTAAAAACAAGTCATAGTTCTACATTTCCCTATGTATTTTTACTCAAAATTCTCCAACTAAGTTATGAAAAAAAGCAATAACCAAAATTTAACCAAAAAACAAGTCAGCCAACTGATACATACACATACAATAAATACATACACAACAAAAACGCCTAACCCAATATCGAACACAGAGCATAAAATTCTTTACTTTCGAATTAATAACCGTATCCAGTCAAGTTTCTATATTTCCCTTCCTCTAAATTCTCATCTTAATTAGTTAAAAAGCAATAAGCAAAATCCACACAAAAGTGACCGATATAATACATTCACACGCACGAAAATACAAACAGAATAGAAACTCCTAAACCTAAGAATCTAACAAAAAGGGTTAAATTCGTTATTTCAAATCAATACAAACAAAATAATAAATTGAGATATCATATAATACATAAATACGCACACAACAGAAGCTCGTGGCGGATAGTCCAACACGAAGACTAAAATTCGTTACTTTGAAATTAATTAAACAAAATAAAAGTAATTTCAGACACAACAGAAATTAATGACCTGTTTTGTTATTTTAAATTTTAATAAAAGCAAAATCAGAAAATTGGGATATCTTATACTCTTAACACAAAGTGTAAAATTGGTTAATCATATTCAATTTTAATAATAAAAACACAATGAGAAAAAAGTAATATACCATACACATAAAATGCACACCCAACAGAAACTGACCTAATTCGTTACGATCGAAATCAAAATCATAAAATTGAGGAAACAATATATGTATAAATCATATAAATACCTGTAAGACAATGTTGCAATAACAATTATTACCGGAATATTATATACTTAACTACACATACAACAGAACCTGATTTTTTTATTTAAAAAACTAATAAAAGCGAAATCGGGAAATTGGGATATGTGAACTTAATTAATTAGATTACAAACTAATAATAAAAAACACAATGAGAAAAAAGTAATATACAATACACATAAAATGCACACCCAACAGAAACTAACCTAATTCGTTACGATCAAAATAAAAATAATAAAATTGGGGAAAAAAATAAATGTAAAAAAATACCTGTAAGACGCTATTGCAATAACAAGTATTACCGAAATTTTCAAGACCAAAATATCTCTCTCCTTCAGGAAATTGATCCCCTAAAGCTTTTTCTAGCTTCGACCCCGTCACCCCCATTAGTGCTTTCAACATATATATATTTATATACGTTTATTTATATGTATGTATATGTGTGTATGTATCTCTCTCTCTGGTTATTTGTTCGCCGATCTTTTTTTTTTCTGTTTGACTCCGCCTTTTTATTAAATTATTTGGTTTTCGTTGTAATACCAGAGGAAGAGGGAGAACAGTATCGTCTTTATTAATGAATGAATATGAAATGGATGACAAATACAAGACCCCTAGCCCTCTTTATATAGATAGAGGGTTAGGGTTACAAGCCCATATGGACCCATTAAGTAAAAGCCCAAGAGTCCAATAATCTTACAACACTCTCCCTTTGGACGTCTTGAATTATTCGTCTTCATGCAGTCGATCTGAGTCGAGTTCATTCGCAGTGCTAAACACATAAAAACCTTAGGGCCGGAAAACCCAGTGTGGGACAAAACCGGTACCTAGGAGAAACTGTGTAGCCGAATGATATAGGCCGAAATATCATGTAAGTAACTAACCACAAAACAGTGTGCCTCATCAAAACCTTGACAGAGCAAACCCAATGGGAAAATCTCTTATCGAAGGAAAAAGAGTGCAACAGTGGTAGTAGTATGGGATCAACCACAAAACAGGTGCCTCATCAAAACCTTGCTAGAGTAAACCCAGTGGGAAAAACCTCTAGTCGAAGGACAAAAGAGTACACAGTGGTAAGAAGTATACAACAGGATACTCCCCCTAATTTCGGCAATCTTAAGTGAGATATAATGGGAACGTGTCTCGCTAAAAACCTTGCCAAGGAAAACCCAGTGGGAAAAAAACCTTGGTCTAAGGACAAAAAGAGTACACGAGCATGCGACTGGATGCTCCCCCTCACTTGCACACGACAGGGTGCGAGGATTTCGACTAAGTAGTAATTAGTGCAATAAGCATTCACCTGGATGCTCCCCCTCACTTGCACACGACTGGGTGCAAAGATTTCATATTCCAAGAAAGAGTACGAGCATTCGACTGGATGCCTCATTTACTTACATACGACTGGATGCAAGAAAATCTAACGTGGAATAGAACGAGCATTCAACTGGATGCTCTTAAACTTCATTTGTGAAGATTAATTTCGGCAAGAAACGCTAAATAGCATAATGTAGTCATGTCTCTCTTGATCAATAACAACAAGTTGTCTTCTATGACAAGTGTTTTATCTGGATCGTGAGACAGAACATATGTAATTCAAATATGACTAATACTAGCTCGAAGTCATATACACTCTCTAGTCGTCTCATAGAGCACGAATAGATCAGAGTGATTCACTTGGAGTCATTCCAAGACCTCCAAGATGTCGCCTTATTCCTAATGGTAAAGACATACCATGTTAGGAATATCCCTTATGCGGGTCTGATAAGTAACCGGCATCGGTATAACCGAAAAAGGGTTGCGTTAATTCGAGTACCGAAGGGGGTAGGTACACTCGATGACGCAAATGGGATAAGACAAGCCCTCATCCACAGTTACCTTAAGGTAATGGGAAAATGTCTTTTATGCCATTTCGATGGCAGCGTGTTAGCGCGATGCTGTGTCGAGCTATACCATTCACAGCAGACGAGATGTTCGTCCTAGCACATTAGACCAAGTACAATAATGCGCTTATTGTACTTAGATATGAACATCATGGTTCAATATCTCTTCATCGTCACATCAGGGACAGAATGGGTCTATATCAATGTCTAGTGATCGAACGATCATGGGAGAATCTGACGACTTAGCGTCATGATGAATACAACGTCATAACACCTTCTGGGTGTAGTCTGAATCATGGACTTAGATTCAATCTTTACGGGAGTCGATCATCAGGCCGAGTCACTACCGTTTCTTCCCAAGATCCTTCATCTCGAAGGCAAATCCAAAAATGGATCGCGTAATAAAACACGCAAGGGCATAATACTTGTTCAAGTATCCCAAGCTAATCAAGTACTCACTTAGGCGGTATACCACATCCGCTCGGATTATATTAATCCATATAGTGAACGTCTCAGTTAATTGAGATCGTGTTCCGTGGTCAGGAACTACTTGATTTAAGCATTATGAAGTCACACAGGGACCTTCATCTATATCGCTTTGTCTAAATCCCTATAGAGATAAAACCGTGACCACATTCATGGCTGCATACTCAGTTTTTCGGAAACTACTAAACTGGTAAAGTAGGGGACTGTTATAATGTCCATTACAAGGAAATCAACCATCTCGTAATCAATTCCAAGGTGTGAGAGAAGCCATGCGCTACTAGGCGAGCATTCTACAATCTCATTATTCTCATCACTTTTCCTTACGAATAACCAAATAAACGAACTCGTTTAACATTGGTGGTGTTGGAGCTACAGGTCCGAACACACTTTCGCTAAGGAGTCTACTTGGATTGCAAGTTTCCATTAGGTCAGTCTATTCTACGTTGACTTCAGGCAACGGTACATGGTTCCCTGTCATAATTTGCTCATATTATCAGTCGTCACCGAATATATGAACAAGTAATCAATGACAGTCTCGTTTCGCTTCAATATCGTCTAAGATATCATGATCGACAGATATTTCGAGATTCTTAGGATGAGGAGGAAATCACACATCTCCTTGATCCTTTATAATCTCGTGCGACAAACGAGTTTCAGTTCATCACCTCTGGGGCTGAACGATTAAGAACTGGTCAACTTCCTCATATCTTAGGAAGGATGACAGACTGACGGCCGACGGCAGCGTCCTTTGCTTGGCGGGTTCGTCCAAAAGCAACGTGTTACGACAGGAACACGGCGTCCGACAGGGACGTCTATCCTTGCAAGCATTTTGCAGCAGGTATAAATGATCTCGTGACATCTCATAAAGTCATTAAATGCGTTTGGCATTTAGTTAGACTTGAGGGAGTCTATGCACTTACTTATCACTAAGTGCAGTTTTGGGGATCAAGCTAAGACTGAGTGGGTTATGCCACGTTACTTCACGTCGTTCCTTATTAACGGTAACGTGCAAATCTCCCCCTAACGACGGGGAGAACAGTCTTAGCGATGTCACTTTCGCATATCATGCGGTAAAGAGATCGCTTGCCAAGGTTACTCTATCAAATGATAGGCAGGAGATTCATAATCGACTTATGTCCCCTTCAGAGGTCCATATTTTGAACGCTAGAACGGCTCAATTAAAATATTAATTAATCACTCTAAACACGCGTTAATATGAGACTTCTGGCTCATAACCAGTAACCAGCTGGTACGCATATGGTGTTTGAGTGTCTATGGGCCTCATAACGGACCAATGCAGCAAAATAGCATAACCCCATACGGAAATATAAATCTTGGTGCGCAAGACCAAGAAATGCGTGCAATCATTTGCAGTCGCATCATCAAACTTTCCGTGAGTCCATTTGGGTCTGAACATAATCGACAGGATGTTCAATTTCAATTTCCAAACTCAAGTAATTCAAATCGAAATTTCGATTATTACTCTTCGGAATTATCAAGTCGGCTAGACTTTTCAGGATAATCCGGATCATGAGCCATCAACTTAATGATAGGGCTAAAAATTTGGAAAATGCTGCATTTATGTGGACAACATTAAAATGTGACCATATTGTCGATGCATCAACCATAACCATTTATATTTATGGTCCGTCTTATGGTTGGATAAGTCCACAATAACTCCTTCAATTCTTTACAAGAATTCTACGAGTTCATTTCGTGATCTTTACACATACTAGTCTTTCAAATTTGAGCATTAATGGCATGAATTTCGGATTAATCGCGAAATATATTCTCAGAGAGAATCCAAATGCTATGTGATTATAAATCAAGCATCGTCTTTTGACCCGGGAATATCTCATCCGGTCAATGCCACAATATCAAAATGCTCTTATCAATCGACGACAGGCGAATGATAGTACAGACAATCATGTCTTAGCATCTAAATCATTTATCATTCGACGACAGGCGAAATGATAAGGTAACTTTAAATGCTTTAAAGAATGTGGTAGCAACCACTTGAAAGACATTTCAACTCCTCTAAAATACGCTTTTGGTCGTATTGAATGGAGACTATGTAAAGAAATTTTAATTCTTTCATGAGCTATTACCAGATAACGCTGGTTTTCTCGAATATTTTATAACTCAACAAGGTACGGCAGGACCTACATGAGTATAAGACCTCATATTTGACAAATCAATTTGGTTTTACCAAAGATTTCGATTGGAACGACAGGTCCAGAATCGTTGTCACTGAGTACTCTTTTAGGCAAGTAGTTGGTGAAATTATGTGGTACACGGTTACCCACTATTTCCAAAAAACCAACTACACCACAAGTATTGCCTAAAATTTCATAATTTAAAGTTTGGTCACATTTGTCAAAGGAATTTGCTCAAAACACTTTAAATTATTTCGAGAAATTTGTAAACAGGCAAACCATAATCCAAAAGTATGGTCCAAATGGAAAAACATAATCCAGATGAGCGAAAAAATGGCTCAATGATTTATCAAAATCAATAAAGAAAGGTATCAAACTCATTTGAGCCACAAAATCGGGGGTCTCAAGAGTTTCCTTTCATTTAACTTTAACCACATTAGCATCGGTTTTTCCACCTTTATAATAGTTGTGAACTATTTAAGGAGTAACCGTGCATGACATTTGTCTTTATAGCATAGAGTTGGCTCCTTGAGCATTATCTCTTGCTTTGTGACAACGGACCATATTGTTCCTTTCAATTTACTGTCTTGGAGCCACAGGTTTTCGATTTTGACGATTGTCTAAAATCTCGCTTGGCTAGGCGATTCATCGGGATCGCGACAGTTCGAGACAAATAACACATGTCTTGGTTCTCGATTCGTGGAAAAAAATATACACGAAGAGCATTAATATCAGGCAAACAATTCGCCATTAACCCAATAGGATTAAAACTACTCACCGCGGTAATTTTCTTATCCAATAACAGATGAGCGATAAAGGAACATGGTGAATATAAATTCACGATACTGCTTATGGAATACAATTTCCAAGCTAGTATTTTGGTGAAGGATTGCTCCAATATGTCAATTTCAGACATTTGTTCACCATAGACGTCATCACGTCTCAAATATGGCGGCGGAATAAAATCAACGCCTTAGCATTCATCCTGATGGTAACAACAAACTCGTGCTTTACTCATCAAAGATGGAATCCAAAAAAATTGGGCATCATATTTTCACACATCAGGGTGACTAGCATGTGATGACGGAATAACATCAACGTCTAAACAGTCGCAAGTATGTTTTGCGATTTTTTTCATCATAGATGGCATCCAACATGTGTTGGGAGTTCTGGATTATTTTTCATATAAAACGACTGGTTTATATGTTTATGGTTTGCACAAGCACAAACTTTAATTCGAAACGACAGGTTCGAAAATAGTTTTGCTTTTAATGTGAATTGGTTCTCATTGATCGAACGACGGGTCGATACTGAGACACCAATTCGGCGAAACATACATCACTATATAAACACACTCGGGGAAATTATTATTTAGTCAACCCCTTTCGGTAGCTCTACTTGAAAAACGACCAGGAAAGACGGTGAGGGTGGAGGGCACGAATGCCACTTAAAACCCGACCTCATTAGGATATCGACTTCCGCCTATATCTTTCCTAGACATCGTATCCAAATAGGTGAGCCTAGTTGGGGAAGGTTCATAATTTTTCCAACTTAAATGTGAAAATATATGATTTCGCAAATTATCATATCATAAACATGGCAATAAATTAAATATAGATTGTACCTATCTATATTAACCATATATATATAAACATGCAGTAAATATATTTTAGGTATCTAATCATGCAGTAGATTTGGTGTTATAAACAAATCAATTTAAGATTATCAATCAATCTATAAAGATTCTAACATATCAAATCAAATCTATTTAAGATTATCAATCTATCCATAAAGATTCTAACATATCAAATCAAATCAAATCTATTTAAGATTATCAATCAATTCATGAAGATTCTAACATATCAAATCAAATCTATTTAAGATTATCAATCAATCCATGAAGATTTTAACATATCAAGTCAAATCTATTTAAGATTATCAATCAATTCATGAAGATTCTAACATATCAAATCAAATCAATTTAAGATTATCAATCAATCCATGAAGATTTTAACATATCAAGTCAAATCTATTTAAGATTATCAATCAATTCATGAAGATTCTAACATATCAAATCAAATCAATTTAAGATTATCAATCAATACATGAAGATTCTAACATAATCAAATCAATTTACATGCAATCTTTTTTTATTCGTTTGCCTTTTAATAAAAAAAATTATATATATATGCATGTGGGTGAATATTTAGACCGAATATTGACTTTTATAACACATATATACTGTTTTTATACATGTAATATACTACAGGGATTATCCGTGTAATTTCAGCAAACTATATATCTATTTACAGCATTATTACTGCTTCAGTCCATAATTTCAGACAAGTTTCAGTTTAGTCCTTGAGTAATTTCCAGAATAGTTTACAGCTTTCAGAGAATTACAAATCAGTACATACGTTTCAGTTTGTTGCAGATTTAATCCGACAGATTAATACATGTTTTGCAATTACATGATTTGGGTTATTTGTATGATCTTATCAACAAATATGATTTTATAATCAACAATATGTGTGTTACGATCATATATAGTTATCCATACAAGTAACAAACCTTAATACACATGGATTATATACTACGGGATATTTATCATGTTTTAGTTATCCATAAAATAATACGTGCGATCACATATATGGAATAAATTAAGTTTTGAATTCGGTACCTTACGCACGGTATGTTGATGAAGGTCGATATAGCAAAACCCTAAAATCCGGATAAACCTCAAGGTTTATAAATCTATAATCCGTACTTCGATCTCCAAGAGCAGTGCTGATAACGTGTTGTAATACAACTATTAGCTATATATTTAGGGAGACAGAAGTAGAGAGAGGGGAGAACAGTATCGTCTTTATTAATGAATGAATATGAAATGGATGACAAATACAAGACCCCTAGCCCTCTTTATATAGATAGAGGGTTAGGGTTACAAGCCCATATGGGCCCATTAAGTAAAAGCCCAAGAGTCCAATAATCTTACAACAGTTTTATTAAATTATTTTCCTAATTTTACCCTTTTTATGTACCCTTACCTTATTAAATTATAATCGAGGCCGCGTTGTGTGTGACACGTAATGCAATTAGAATATAAAAAATAAGTTTAGTTATGATACAAATACGTAAATAATACAAAAAAATAAATAATATAATACTTAAAATAATGTTTGGTTGTTAAAGAGTAATACATATTGTTATTAGTTGTTATTTTTTTATTTATTTTTTATGTGAGCATGGTATTATTGTAATTAATAAAAAAATATAGGGGTATTTTTTGAAAAAAATGGCTAAATTTGACAGACTCATTTGACTTATGTTGGCTTATTATAATAGAATGATTAACTTAGATTTGAAAAAATAGCACAAAAATTATGGTATTTTTGACTCCACCTTTGCTATGTTTTACAACAACAAAAATAAGACAACATGTTTGTTTGTATGGGTTAGAAATTGAGTCTACAAATTTACAGATTTTTTTTTTGAATTTTTTGAATCTTTCTACCTTTTTTTAAATAAAAAAATCAAAAAATAATAAGTTTGGTTCCGTTTATATGGTATTATTAGATTATTTTCTCTTTTTATCATACCCTTACTGAATTATTAAATTATTAACTTAGATTTGAAAAAATACCACAAAAATAATGGTATTTTTTACTCCGCCTTTTGGTCTGTTTGATTCCGCCTTTGAGAATTGAAAAAAATTATAAAATTAACACAACATGGTTGTACAAGTTAGAAATTGAGTCTACAAATTTACTGATTTTTTTTTGAATTTTTTAATCTTTCTATACTTTTTTTTTAAATCTCAAAAAAATCAAAAAATAATAAGTTTGGTTTTGTTTTTCTAGTATTATTAAATTATTTTCCCTTTTTACCCTTATACCATTACCTTATTAAATTATTAAATTACTTTCTCTAATTTAAAAAATACAACAAAAATTATAAAACCAAGACAACATGTTGGAGAAGTTAGAAATTGAGTCTACAAATTTACATGATTTTTTTAATCTTTCTATCCTTCTTTTAAAAAAATCTCAAAAGAATCTCAAAATAATAAGTTTGGTTATGTTTTTTTGGTATTTGTTAAATTATTTTCCCTTTTTACAATACTTTCTCCACACATAAAGTCTTGTTTTGTTTAGTTGCGGGATGACTACTAATCCAGTCAGGGATTATGATCGTGACTTTAGAAGAAAGTCGGTTAATAATTCAGACGGGAATGGTAAAATATTATAATCTAATATCACCTCTCTATCTATTGTATTGCTAATAGTTCATCTTACCCGTATAGATAGTCTAATTTGCAATTTATACAACCAAACACATCGTTTGTTGGCTCCTTAAATCATCTAATCCAGTAGCTACACTCGGATGATGCAACCAAACAGGGCGTAAGAGTCATTTTGTAAGAAAATTCATGTACAAAAGTGATAGTTGTTGTGTGACATATTAGCTCGTTATAGATATATATAGAGATATGTATAGATATAGAGAGAGGTATGAGAGACAACAATAAGGGAGGTTTTATTAATCATAATGTATGAATGAATCATCAAATAGAAGACCCCTAACCCTCTTTATATAGATAGAGGGGTAGGGTTACAAGCCCACTTGGGCCCATAAAGTACAAGCCCAATAGTCCAATAATATCTTACAACACTCCCCCTTTGGACGTCTTGAATTCTTCGTCTTCATGCAGTCGATCTGAGTCGAGTTCATTCGCAGTGCTAAACACATAAAAACCTTAGGGCCGGAAAACCCAGTGTGAGACAAAACCGGTACCTAGGAGAAACTGTGTAGCCGAATGATATATGCCGAAATATCATGTAAGTAACTAACCACAAAACAGTGTGCCTCATCAAAACCTTGCCAGAGCAAACCCAATGGGAAAATCTCTGATCGAAGGAAAAAGAGTGCAACAATGGTAGTAGTAGGGATCAACCACAAAACATTGTGCCTCATCAAAACCTTGCTAGAGTAAACCCAATGGGAAAAACCTCTAGTCGAAGGACAAAAGAGTACACAGTGGTAAGAAGTATACAACAGGATACTCCCCCTAATTTCGGCAATCTTAAGTGAGATATGATGGGAACGTGTCTCGCTAAAAAACCTTGGCAAGGAAAACCCAGTGGGAAAAAACCTTGGTCTAAGGACAAAAAGAGTACACGAGCATGCGACTGGATGCTCCCCCTCACTTGCACACGACAGGGTGCGAGAATTTCGACTAAGTAGTAATTAGTACAATAAGCATTCACCTGGATGCTCCCCCTCACTTGCACACGACTGGGTGCAATGATTTCATATTCGAATAAAGAGTACGAGCATTCGACTGGATGCCTCATTTACTTGCACACGACTATATGCAAGAAAATATAACGTGAAAAAAACCGAGCATTCGACAGGATGCTCTTAAACTTCATATGTGAAGATTTATTTCGGCAAGAAATGCTAAATAGCATAATCTAGTAATGTCTCTCTTAATTGATAACAACAAGTTGTCCTCAAATAAGACAAGTGTTTTATCTGGATCATGAGACAGAGCATATGTAATTCAAATATGGCTAATACGAGCTCGAAGCCATATACACTCTCCAGACGTCTCATTGAGCACGAGTAGATCAGAGTGATTCGTTTGGAGTCATTCCAAGACCTCCAAGATATTGCCTTATTCCTAATGGTAAAGACATGCCATGTTAGGAATATCCCTTATGCGGGTCTGATAAGTAACCAGCATCGGTATAACCGAAAAAGGGTTGCGTTAATTCGAGTACCGAAGGGGGTAGGTACACTCGATGACGCAAATGGGATAAGACAAGCCCTCATCCACAGTTACCTTAAGGTAATGGGAAAATGTCTTTTATGCCATTTCGATGGCAGCGTGTTAGCGCGATGCTGTGTCGAGCTATACCATTCACAGCAGACGAGATGTTCGTCCTAGCACATTAGACCAAGTACAATAATGCGCTTATTGTACTTAGATATGAACATCATGGTTCAATATCTCTTCATCGTCACATCAGGGACGGAATGGGTCTATATCAATGTCTAGTGATCGAACGATCATGGGAGAATCTGACGACTTAGCGTCATGATGAATACAACGTCATAACACCTTCTGGGTGTAGTCTGAATCATGGACTTAGATTCAATCTTTACGGGAGTCGATCATCAGGCCGAGTCACTACCGTTTCTTCCCAAGATCCTTCATCTCGAAGGCAAATCCAAAAATGGATCGCGTAATAAAACACGCAAGGGCATAATACTTGTTCAAGTATCCCAAGCTAATCAAGTACTCACTTAGGCGGTATACCACATCCGCTCGGATTATATTAATCCATATAGTGAACGTCTCAGTCAATTGAGATCGTGTTCCATGGTCAGAAACTACTTGATTTAAGCACATGAAGTCACACAGGGACCTTCATCTATATCTCTTTGTCTAAATCCCCATAGAGATAAAACAGTGACCACAATCACATGCTGCATAATCAGTTTTTTGGGAAACTACTAAACTGATAAAGTAGGGGACCGTTATAACGTCCATTACGAGGAAATAACCCATCTCGTAACCAATTCCAAGATGTGAGAGAAGCCTTGCGCTACTAGGCGAGCATTCTACAATCTCATTATTCTCATCACTTTTCCTTACGAATAACCAAATAAACAAACTAGTTTAACATTGGTGGCGTTGGAGCTACAGGTCCGAACACACTTTCGCTAAGGAGTCTACTTGGATTGCAAGTTTCCATTAGTCCAGTCTATTCTACGTTGACTTCAGGCAACGGTAGATGGTTCCCTGTCATAATTTGCTCATATTATCAGTCGTCACCGAATATATGAACAAGTAATCAATGACAGTCTCGTTTCGCTTCAATATCGTCTAAGATATCATGATCGACAGATATTTCGAGATTCTTAGGATGAGGAGGAAATCACACATCTCCTTGATCCTTTATAATCTCGTGCGACAAACGAGTTTCAGTTCACCACCTCTGGGGCTGAACGAATTAAGAACCGGTCAACTTTCTCATATCTTAGGAAGGACGACAGACTGACGGCCGACGGCAGCGTTCTTTGCTTGGCGGGTTCGGCCAAAACAACGTGTTACGACAGGAACACGGCGTCCGACAGGGACGTCTATCCTTGCAAGCATTTTGCAGCTGGTATAAATGATCTCGTGACATCTCATAAAGTCATTAAATGCGTCTGGCATTTAGTTAGACTTGAGGGAGTCTATGCACTTACTTATCACTAAGTGCAGTTTTGGGGATCAAGCTAAGACTGAGTGGGTTATGCCACGTTACTTCACGTCGTTCCTTATCAACGGTAACGTGCAAATCTCCCCCTAACGACGAGGAGAACAGTCTTAGCGATGTCACTTTCGCATATCATGCGGTAAAGAGATCGCTTGCCAAGGTTACTCTATCAAATGATAGGCAGGAGATTCATAATCGACTTATGTCCCCTTCAGAGGTCCATATTTTGAATGCTAGAACGGCTCAATCAAAATATTAATTAATCACTCTAAACACGCGTTATTATGAGACTTCTGGCTCATAACCAGTAACCAGCTGGTACGCATATGGTGTTTGAGTGTCTATGAACCTCATAACGGACCAATGCAGCAAAATAGCATAACCCACACGGAAATATAAATCTTGGTGCGCAAGACCAAGATGTGCGTGCAATCATTTGCAGTCGCATCAACAAACTTTCCGTGAGTCCATTTGGGTCTGAACATAATCGACAGGATGTTCAATTTCAATTTCCAAACTCAAGTAATTCAAATCGAAATTTCGATTCTTACTCTTCGGAATTATCAAGTCGACTAGACTTTTCAGGATAATCCGGATCATGAGCCATCAACTTAATGATAGGGCTAAAAGTTTGGAAAGTGCTGCATTTATGTGGACAACAATAATCATGTGACCTTATTGTCGATGCATCAACCATAACCATTTATATTTATGGTCCGTCTTATAGTTGGACAAGTCCACAATAACTCCTTCAATTCTTTATAAGAATTCTACGAGTACTTTTCGTGATCTTTACACATACTAGTCTTTCAAGGTGAGCATTAGTGGCATGAATTTCGGATTAATCACGAAATATATCCTCAAAGAGAATCCATAATGTGATGCGATTATAAATCAAGCATCGTCTTTTTACCCGGGAATATCTCATCCGGTCAATGCCACAATATCAAAATGCTCTTATCAATCGACGACAGGCGAATGATAGTACAGACAATCATGCCTTAGCATCTAAATCATTTATCATTTCGACGACAGGCGAAATGATAAGGTAACTTTAAATGCTTTAAAGAATGTGGTAGCAACCACTTGAAAGACATTTCAACTCCTCTAAAATACGCTTTTGATCGTATTGAATGGAGACTATGTAAAGAAATTTTAATTCTTTCATGAGCTATTACCAGATAACACTGGTTTTCTCGAATATTTTATAACTCAACAAGGTACGGCAGGACCTACATGAGTATAAGACCTCATATTTGACAAATCAATTTGGTTTTACCAAAGATTTTTGATTTGGAACAACAGGTCCAGAATCTTTGTCAATGAGTACTCTTTTAGGCAAATAGTTGGTGAAATTATGTGGTACACTGTTACCCACTATTTCCAAAAAAAAACAACTATCCCACAAGTATTGCCTAAAATTTCATAATTTAAAGTTTGGTCACATTTGTCAAAGGAATTTGCTCAAAAGACTTTAAATTATTTCGAGAAATTTCATAAACAGGCAAACCATAATACAAAAGTATGTCCAAATGGAAAAATCATAATCCAAATGTAAAAACATAATCCAGATGAGCGAAAAAATGGCTCAATGATTTATCAAAATCAATAAAGAAAGGTCCCAAACTCATTTGAGCCACAAAATCGGGGGTCTCAAAAGTTTCCTTTCAGTTAGCTTTAACCACATTAGCATCGGTTTTTTTTTACCTTTATAATAGTTTTGAACTATTTAAGGAGTAACCGTGCATGACCTTTGTCTTTATAGCATAGAGTTGCCTCCTTGAGCATTATCTCTTGCTTTGTGACAACGGGCCATATTGTTCCTTTCAATTACTGTCTTGAAGCCACAGGTTTTCAATTTTGACGATTGTCTAAAATCTCGCTTGGCTAGGCGATTCATCGGGATCGCGACAGTTCGAGACAAATAACACTTGTCTCGGTTCTCGATTCGTGGAAAAAAATATACACGAAGAGCATTAATATCAGGCAAACAATTCGCCATTGACCCAATAGGATTAAAACTACTCACCGGGGTAATTTTCTTATCCAATAACAGATGGGCGATAAAGGAACATGGTGAATATAAATTCACGATACTGCTTATGGAATACAATTTCCAAGCTAGTATTTTGGTGAAGGATTGCTCCAATATGTCAATTTCAGACATTTGTTCACCATAGACGTTATCACGTCTCAAATGTGGCGACGGAATAAAATCAACGCCTTAGCATTCATCTCGAGGGTAACAACAAACTCGTGTTTTACTCATCAAAGATGGAATCCAAAAAAAAATTTTTTTGGGCATCACATTTTCACACATCAGGGTGACTAACATGTGGTGACGGAATAACATCAACGTCTAAACAGTCGCAAGTATGTTTTACGGTTTTTTTTCTCATCATAGATGGCATCCAACATGTGTTGGGAGTTCTGGATTATTTTTCATATAAAACGACTGGTTTATATGTTTATGGTTTGCACAAGCATAAACTTTATTTCGAAACGACAGGTTCGAAAAATAGTTTTGCTTTTAATGTGAATAGGTTCTCATTGATCGAACGACAGGTCGATACAGAGACACCAATTCGGCGAAACATACATCACTATATAAACACACTCGGGGAAATTATTATTTAGTCAACCCCTTTCGGTAGCTCTACTTGAAAAACGACCAGGAAAGACGGTGAGGGTGGAGGGCACGAATGCCACTTAAAACCCAACCTCATTAGGATATCGACTTCCGCCTATATCTTTCCTAGACATCGTATCCAAATAGGTGAGCCTAGTTGGGGAAGGTTCATAATTTTTCCAACTTAAATGTGAATATATATGATTTCGCAATTCTACCATTCATGGCAATAAATAACAGGTATATCTTTTCTAGATAACCACATATATACAAGGCAGTATAAAATATATTCATGATGTATATCTAATAATGCAGTAGATTTGGTGATAAACTAAATCAATTCAGGATTATCAATCACACAAATTATATCATACCAAATCAAATCAAATCAATTAACTGCCATATGGTATATTTATATCTATGGTAATATCAAAAAAGATATGTTGATTATACTAATAAGATATCAATCAATCCATGAAGATTCTAACATATCAATTCATGTCAATTTAAGGTTATCAATCAATTCATGAAGATTCTAACATATCAAATCAAATCAATCTAAGATTATTAATCAATCCTGAAGATTCTAACATATCAATTCATGTCAATTTAAGATTATCAATTAACAGATTTGGTTCTACATGTTTAACGTATTACAAAACAATATTACATGTTTCAGTTGCATGACTTTTATTAACATAGCATAGTATCTAAGCTAAATAGCCAAAGTTATTACATAGCCAAGTAACACGTGAATTAATCTAGAATTAACCAATAGCATGACCTTTTGTACAGTTAATATGCGTGCAGTATGGTTTCATCAATTTACGATATACCTACTAATCCAATATAGTCTCAAACACATACTGGCAAATATAGGAGTATTAGGGTTTATTCATGTAGTTTGTTTACACAGTAATATAATACGTGATTATGCAGTTGACTTATAGCAATTTATATGTAGTTTAACAATGTTATTCATACAAGTAACAAACTCTAATACACATGAATTATATACTACGGTATATTTATCATGTTTTAGTTATCCATAAAATAATACGTGCGATCACATATATGGAATAAATTAAGTTTTGAATTCGGTACCTTACGCACGGTATGTTGGTGAAGGTCGATATCGCAAAACCCTAAAAAAAACCCGGATAAACCTCAAGGTTTATAAATACCCAATATCCGTCCGTTTACCAAAAATCTCCAATATCCGTGAGCGTATATCCTATTCTTCGCGAGCAAAGTGCTGATAACGTGTTGTGTGACATATTAGCTCGTTATAGATATATATAGAGATATGTATAGATATAGAGAGAGGTATGAGAGACAACAATAAGGGAGGTTTTATTAATCATAATGTATGAATGAATCATCAAATAGAAGACCCCTAACCCTCTTTATATAGATAGAGGGGTAGGGTTACAAGCCCACTTGGACCCATAAAGTACAAGCCCAATAGTCCAATAATATCTTACAACAATAGTGAATTTTCAGAGAGGTACATTCATACGAGTGTTTGTTACAAAAGTGATTTTTACATAAGCTTGTAAGAAAATATGTTTTGGTAAACAAGTACTTTTGTTGTTAGTAACCTTCTATAGTGTTTGATATATAAGTAAAATTTGACTTATCAATGAATGTTGTCATATGTTTTTTTAAAATATTTAATATTGCCTCGTGTTGAGTGTTAATAAAATCATACATTTATTACAAAAACTAAAATAAAAATAATAAATGAACATAACAATGATCTTGTGAAAGATAAAAGCGAATACGACCACATTAAAAAAAAAACTTTTTATTATAAAAAAAATAGGTTTTGTATAAAAAAAATCGTTTCTACAACAATGCAACATATTTAAAAATGTTGTTTTTTCATATATAAACCTAATTTTAAATTTTACTTATGAAATCTTTTTTCTTGTACAAAAGTCGTTATCTGGAAATCCAATTTGAGACAATAAGCATTTGAAGAATTCAATAATGGGTTGTTTTTTAATGTGTTAAGGAGGAAAAAAATCAACTTAAAACAATATTTACAAAAACATTAAATAACACTTATTTATGTTGAGAAATCATTTTTAAGAAAAATGTCTATAGAAAGACCAAACATCAAATCGTGCCTATAGAAGCACGCTATGTGAAGTATCATTTTCAAGACAGAATTCACAGCGAGAGGAAACATAATGGTTGTTCGAGACAGACATCGAGGCAACAATGTTTCAAACGAGGAAAAATCTGGATTGTTTGAGATGGATTTCGGACAACGGGTTTTTGAGACAAAAATCTGCCTAAGGAGTGAGGTTTGATTGCAGGTTTGGGACAACGGAAACGAGTTGCGAAAAATCTGATCTGTGGGAGAAGTATGGGCTATTCTGCGGGTTAGATGAGGACCGAACTTTAGTATCGAATGTTGTAGTAAACACTTAATTCATCGAGGGCGACGAATGGCTTAGGTGGGGGAGGTTTGTTAGCATGTTTGTGCTAGGATTCGTTTGGTTAGCGGATTGACACTTCGAAGAAACGTTTGTGGGCACTATTGGCTAATGATTGGTGTGTAGGAGCGTCAAGAGTTACGGGTTTGATATGGTTCAAACGACGGGCAGAATCAAGGAGAAACACCAAAGGCATTTGGCTGGTTTTGGGACGGTTTTGCAAAGCAATTTGGCAATGTTTGCCAAGGGATTTGACAACGGATTTTGGTGCGTTCGTTGGGCTGTTCCATAAGGAGACTTTTGAGTGTAAGTGGCTGGAATTTGGTTGAGTGTTGGACAGCCAAAACAGTATCAAAACACAGCAGTTGTTCAAAGTGCGTTTTGGCGGTAACGGCTACTTTTGGACAACATTTTCGTGGGGTGATTGTTGAGGGCTTTTAGGGACACTTGGTATATCATTTTGGCAGTGAAATACACTCAAATAACTGTCGGGGGCAGGTGTCAGGCATGAGACTTGGCAGTTTTCTTTAAACAGTTTGTAAACTGCCCAGTGTTATAAATATATGGCAGATACCTCTTAAAAAGTCAGAATTTTTATATTCACCAAACACATAAAACTTTTGTATTAGTAGTTTACATTCATGAAGCACTTGTGGTAGCGCTATCAAACGCCCCCTAAAATGTTGCACCACGTTAAATTAATATGGAAAACTAAGTTTATATTCAATATATCATGCTATCTATACAATCTTTGTATTTAAATTTAAATACTACTCTATTTTTAAGATAAAAAACATAACTTTAAAGATACAATCAAACAAGGTCTACAATGGAGCATGATTTAAGATACAACGGTTCAACCGTATGAATACCTGTATGAAATATTGAAACCCACACGCTTATGCTTTTTTCTCTTAATGCGGGAAAGAAAACCAAAAAATAAAAACCTTAAGTTTATCTACCAAATTTTAATAAGATGAAAAGAAAGGTCACACTTAGATCAAATCGATAATAAGTATAAGATAACTCGAGACTTTGCATGTTCAATTCTTGGTGAAAATGTATGTTTAACCCCTCTTTGAATAAGAAAAAACTAAGTAATTTCATGAATGTTGAGCGATGGAAAAAATAGGAATTTGCGTTGTGGGTGAATGAATATCTGTAACATAATATGGATTATGGAGTACCATTTTATATTTAAAACTAGTGGTATCTATTAATGGAAAAAGTCTAGCCACTTTTTGCTAGTAGTATTAAGTTTAGATATATCATAACTTCATAAGTCATAACTGGCATGAAGGAAAAGTATTTTTGTGATACACAATCAGGGGCAACCCAAGAGCGGGTTGGGAGTTACCGTGGCCAATTCGACGACGAATTTTTTTTTTATCTTTTTTATATATATAATTTAATTTTTTTTGAAACATATACATTGAAGGTTAAAAGCTCAAATCATGTCACTTTATTTTTTCTAAAATTTTATGTTTTTTACTTTGAAATTACCAAATTTTCTAAATGTTCATTGTATTTTACTAAACAAGATTACATAAAAAATTATTTTATTGTCTAATGTATTTTGTCTTGACTTTTTATTTATTTTATACTATGTTAAACATATAAAAAAATTATTTTTTTCTATTTAATATATTTTTTACACTACCACTTTCCGAAAGATGATAATACAGCACACAATTTGCATGCACTTTGTCATACAAAAAGTATGTTCTCGAAATAAACGGTCCAGACACGGCCATAGTCTTTGTCATGAAAACGTAATTAGTCTTAGTCAATTAAATGGTGAACCATGGTTATGGTCCTCATTGTATTTACAATAATACTTTGTGAATCATACAATTTTAACAAAAAAACGAATGGCTCTCAGTTAGACATAAAGCTAACCACATAGTCTACCAATTTTAAGAAATGAATTATTTCCTATTATACCAGTGTTTTTCTATTCAAGACTTGTTATTTTAATAAAAACCAACTCAGCATACTCACTTCCTTTCTAGTTAGTAAGATATTACTTTTAAAAAAAAATTATGCACACGTTTCAAAATTGAAAATTACACCATATATAGTGGAAATAGAGTTTCGACGACATTGGAAAAAGCTTGTTACGAATGAGTAAAAAATTCAACCAAAATACTAAACGTCATACACAAGGAATACTAGTTAAGAAAAATTATAAATATATAGAGAGAGACATATCAAATGATAGCAAAAAGAGTAATTCTGTCTAAAACTTATACGGGTTTATCAAAATAATATTATATGTGCATTATGTTTTTTATAATCTCAACGATATGTATGTTAGTTTTTCTGAAATCGGTGATCACAAAAACATGGCTCATGATCTCCGTCCTTTAGACTTCATATACATTCCATTATGAAAATAATTGCAACTTTAACTTGTAAATATCTCGTCTCCAAACAATCAAAAACTAAGTTTTCAAAAGCTAATCACGTATTCGAAATGTTAAATTATGCGATTATTTAAAAACTCAAGCCAAAATTTCAGATAATATTTTGGATTTTTTTTTTAAATTGCAACTAGTTTTGTTTTGTGGTGTGAACCATAGTTGAAAGGACGAAAAACGAAAGCGAGAAATGAAACAAGAAACGTGATCTTATTCTTTTCAAATCTACGCGTGAAATGATAGGAAAAAAGAAACGAGATGCGAGAATAAAAAAAACAAAAAACGTAACTTTGTAAAGAAAAAACGAGTTTACCGATAACTATGATCTCATGTGATCCATCCATAATGTGGACCATATATTTCAAAAGTATTACTCCCTCACTTCCTATTTAATTGTTCAGTACGAAACTACGTACAATTTTGACTCGCCAGGAACCTGTATCAAAATTATCGGAATGAAAATTTTCAAAAGTTCACCGTATAGTTCAAATGTTAAATTTAAAAAAAAAATCATTTAGACAATTTTGATACAAATTATAAACCGGTCAAAATTACACGCAGTTTCGTAATGGACAGTTAAATTGAAACAGACGGAATACCAAAAAAAAAAAAAAAAGTGGAAAACTAATAATCTTTCCAATTAACAAAAATAGACTTCCATTAAATCTACAAGGACCATACTTGTAACAAAACCTCAATAAAACCAATAAACCCACCCCCCTACTAAATTAATTTCCCACCTCAAAAACCCAGGTAAACGAAAAGTCAAATCTCTTTCTCTCTCTCTATCTCTCTGTGAGCGAGAATGAAGGACTCCAGGCCGTCGTCTCTCTCTCCTCTCCTCCTCCTTTTTGGCCTCATCGACACGTCATCTCTCTCTCATAGCTACGTCATACGTCTCATCCGCCACGTCATCATCTCATTCGTACTTTTCCTCCTCCGCATATTCCCCTCAGGTAAATCTATTTAAAAAAAAACTATCAATTTAGCACCTTATGTTTTTAAAACTGACAATTTGGTACCCTATATTTTAAAATAGTAGTAATTTGGTACCGGCTAGTGATGGGTACAAACGAAGTTAAATTTAATTAATTATCACTTGAAATTTGAAATTTGTAAATACAGTTTCTCCGTTCCAAAATGCAATTTTGACGTACAAATAAATTTCGTTGAATACATTATTAGAAAAAAAAATTCAATTTGGACAATTTAGTTACGATTTATTTGCAATTCAAAATTTGTTTTTAAAATTACTAATTTGGCACCTTATGTTTTTAAAACTGACAATTTGGCACCGTATATTTTAAAATAGTAGTAATTTGGTACTGGCTAGTGATGGGTACAAACGAAGTTAAATTTAATTAATTATCATTTGAAATTTGTAAATACAGTTTATCCGTTCCAAAATGCAATTTTTACGTACAAATAAATTTCTTTGAAATATATTATTAGAAAAAAAATTCAATTTCGACAATTTAGTTACGATTTATTTGCAATTCAAAATTTGTTTTTAAAATTACTAATTTGGCACCTTGTGTTTTTAAAACTGACAATTTGGCACCCTATATTTTAAAATAGTAGTAATTTGGTACCGGCTAGTGATGGGTACAAACGAAGTTAAATTTAATTAATTATTACTTGAAATTTGAAAATATAGTCTCTCCGTTCCAAAACGCAATTTTGATGTACAAATAAATTTCGTTGAATACATTATTAGAAAAAAATTCCACAATTTAGTTACAAGTTATTTGCAATTCCAAATTTGTTTTTAAAATTACTAATTTGGCACCCTGTGTTTTTAACACTACCAATTTGGCACTCTATATAATTTTAAAGTACTCCCTCCGTTACCATTTAATTGTCTATTACGAAACTATATGCAATTTTAACCGGCTTATAACTTGTATAAAAATTGCCAAAATGTTTTTTTTTTTACATCTAATCATAAAATTTAACATTTGAACTATATGATCAACTTTTGAAAATTTTCATTTCGACAATTTTGATACAAGTTCTTGGCCGGTCAAAATTGCACGTAGTTTCGCAGTGGACAATTAAATGAGAACGGATGGAGTAGTACTGTATTAATTTGGCACCGGGTAGTGATGGATAGAAACGAAGTTAAAAGTAAATTAATTATCACTTGAAAAGATAGTTTCTCGGTTCCAACACGCAATTCTAACTTAGGGAAAAACTTCGTCGCAAATAAAATTTTCAAAAGTGAGTAACATAGTTTAAATGTTAAATTATATTATTAGAAAGAAAAAAAAATCAATTTGTTTATTTGTAATTCAAAATTGCATATAGCTTTCTGGACAAGTCAATTTCAAAAGTGAGTAACGTAGTTTAAATGTTAGATTATATTGTTAGAAGAATTTTCAATTTCGACAATTTAGAGACGATTTATTTGCAATTCAAACTTGCATACAAGTTTAGTGGGCAAGTCAATTAAAACGTTTTATATATGTACACTTGAGTATATTTTAAAATAGCAATTTGGTAACCCATGTTTTTTACAAAATACTAATTTTCCACCCCATAATTTCCCATAATATAATTTGAGTGATGACTATTCGATGTCACGATTACCCCATAATTATTTAAAAAACAAATGATTTTAGATAACTTAAGCTAAAATTTATTCAAGATTTGGCACCCCATATTTTTTTTCGACTTGGTATTATTTGTTATGTAAATTCGACACCCCATTTACGATTCTCGGCTTCACCATTGTAGGTAGTATCTACAAAAGACCACACAAGTCAGAAAACTACTACGCCACAGTGAATGTCAGTGGGGCGGCAGGAGACTCCACCATAGGGAGAGCTCTCTCGCAGCTGCTGACGATCATGAACGGCGTCCCGGTCAGCTCACGCAAGTACGAACTTGTCAGGTCGTTAGCGGAGAGGGTCATTGAAGAGAATCTGTTGCAAGGTTGGTTTTTTGGTTTACTGATTTTAGTAGCAAGTGTATTTCAAATGTGTTAAGAAGGGAAGTGATTGCAAAACTAAAATGTAATTTGGATGCTACTATGGGTAAATGACAGTAGCTGCTCTATGGCTGAACTGTTTAAGTTCCTTATACATGTACTCATCTCTGTTAGCACACGTAAGTACGAGCTTGTCAAGTCGTTTTAGAGGAGAGGGTTATTGAAGAGAATCTGTTGCAAGGTTTGTTGGTTTACTGATTTTGGTAGCAAGTTAATCTCAAAGTTGTTAAGAAAGGAAGTTATTGCAATACTAAAATTTAACTAGAATACTACTATAGGTAAAATTCGGGTAAATGAGCTGGAATTTTTTAAGTTGAGAAAAATGATGGTTCAATTACCATCAAGTTTGTAGCTTTCTCACACCAAAACTTATAAGAAACTAACTTTTAAATTGAAGTTCTTCAACCAAATGAATATAGCTAATTAGCACAAAATGTGGAGGTTAGAAGTTGCAATGAAACAAAGGCATATATTTTGACATAGCAACTTTGGTTAGTTACATCAATGGTTTCAATAATTTGAGTTGGAAAAATTATTTGTTTCTTAATTCCAATAAGATGATTCTGGCACCGTAAGCAATCTTAACCATGAGAAAGAAATTAATGTTTTATTCATCCTTTTCATATTATCTGACAGGTCCCGAGCTTCTCCGGGGAGTCAACTGTGCAGTCCTATCATCCGCATTCGACCGCACACTAACTCAGCTTGAGTCCTCTGTGCTGGATCGTGGGAGGGGCCCAAACCAGACTGATCAGAACGAGGATACAGCTTTTAAAATAAGCAGGGTAATGAGAGCGGTTCAGTATTGCGGTGACATGGCCTGGGCGAGGTTTGGCGGAACCGGGTTGAGTGAGTCGGGGGAGAAGCTAGCCGCAGAGGCTCTCTGGCTGGCAGAGAAGATGGCGGCGTGTGGGTGTGTGGAGGAGGCGGTGGTTAAGTGGGCGACGGCTAAGCAACTAGCTTGGCTGGCTTTGTCGGCTGAGCCGCGGTTACAGTGCTCTCTTGTTAGAGTCACAGGTTAGTTGTTTGAGTTCTTCTTTACGTTATTCAAATGGTTTATAGTTTATAGTAAAAATAGGAATAATGCTAAGCAGAGTTCTGGTTCTTGCAATTGTCGTACTTGTGAGTTGAACGTGTCAGATCGTTGGTCTGGATTGTGTGCATATCATCCTAGACTCTAGAGAAATTTGTTGCAGTTCAGCTCATTTTTGTTTGATGGAAACCAGTTTATATCTAAGATCCACTGTTAATGTACGATTGTGTTTGTTTTTATCTAGATTTAGCTGTTCTAAAAGGGTAATGCAAATGCTAAGCACAATTAACCAGTTAACTGAGGCCTTGTTTGGTTGCAGCTTTTAAGCTGGACCTCCTTTTGCAGTTCTGCTTGAAAGCTAGAATGCTGCTTGTTTTAGAAGCTTAGCTATTTTAGGTCTTTTGGCCTTTAAAAGCTAGAATCTTTAATCTGGAAAACGTAGCCTTTCTTGAACTAAAAATTCCAGCTTATTTGCTTGAATGCTGCAGTCACAAAAGTCGTAGGAGTAAACTATTGCATGCTGCAATTTCTGTGTATTTCTATGTGTCAGATTGATGATCTAGATTGTGTTTTCTTATATTGTAAATTGGTTGTGGTTTATTTATTTTGTCAAGACAGAGATAAATATAGAATCTTAAATTGTGACGGATTCCGTTGTTTTGTGGGGACTTAATTGGGACAAACAGCTTCTCTGAAATTTAATATGTAGTTATTGACTCTCAGATTTGAAATATATTTAAAGCCTAAGATGCGTGGTTGAATGTTATTTACATGATCTTGATGTTCTTGAATAAAAAAGTCTCTGTAATGCTCAAGCATGATTGTGGCCGTCTTAACTAAGAAATTTCATGTATTGTACGGGATAGGTCTATCAATTGCGTTGGCTAATAATTATCAATAATTTGGTTGCTGTCTCTTTGTTTTGTTGAAACGTTAGTTTTTGTGTAGTTCGTTTTTACTTTGGGACAAATAGTTTGTTAGTTTTCGTGTCAAGGTAGTTATTGACTCTTATGCTTGTATTTTTCCTTTTGTTTAGTTCAATTTCTCATTCGGACAAATTTCTAGATGCAATGATGGGATGTTTAGTATTGTTGCTAAGTCCTTGTCTTGTAATTTAGATCGTATGGCAATACGAGTTTATGGAAAGTGACAAAAATTAACAGTTCTTAATGTTCACTAGTTTATGGAAATAAAGTTGTGGTTTAGACTTTAGAAAGGGGTCGTTTGTTAAGAATGTACATCCAACAGGTTGTTTCGCGTCAAATGTTAGAGGAATACATTAGTTTGACTCAATTAAATCTTCACGAATTTGTCAAAAAATTCCTAAATACATGCTAGCTAAGAATTGAATTTAGAAATGGCTTAATCAAAAGTTTGACTAAAATGCAAGATCATCATGGTTCCTTGCTTCTTCATGACTAAATGCTATACATTTCTGTACCTTTCTATTCCTATAAAGACTAAATCGCAGTTTCTATCTTGGATTTATAGAATGCAAGTGTGTATATATATATATACTAGCGGGCGTGCCCACGCGATGCGTTGTGTAACGTATGGGTTATCGATAATCGTTTATAAAATCAACATTTAAAAAACTCATAATTAATACAGATAAATATTTACATAATACTAAAAAAATCAGAATACCTGTGATCAAGAGAGTAAAATCTTCACTAAAAATAAATAAGGAGTAAAACTGTAAAAGATATATATAGAGAGGATAATATTACTCTGCGAAAAGGGGTTAGAAAGTGGGATTGGGAAGAAATAAGAGGGAGCAGTGGGATTGGGAAGAAATAAAAGGGAGCAGTTATTATACGGTTTATATTGCTGGGTAGTTTTTTCTTTTTGAATTAAAGGTATTTTGGTAAATAAATTAATTAGAGAGGTTTTTTTGTAAATATTTGTTTCAAGGCCTCACAAGACCTCTATACATAAAGTAATAGTATAGATACTAGTAATCGTTACCCACACATTGCGTGTGCGACGCGTGGTATATATATATATGATGATATGATATATCATACTATATCATATCATATCATACTATATATATAAGCTAACCCAAGAAAAAGTGAGTCTGCCAAATTTTGGCCATTTTTTCCAAAAATTCCCCCCCTCTTTTTTACTAATTTCTCATTTACATTTATTCAATTCAAAATATAAAAAACACACAAAAATCATTATCTTTTCAAAACAATTATAATCTTCTACCAATCAAAATCGTTTTACGTGTATTTTGTATAACAAAAACATTATATTACTCACCATTTCTCTTTTTAAAAATTTATTTACCCGGATCATATATATATATATATATATATATATATATATATATATATATCATGCGTCGCACACGCAACCCGTGGGTAACGTCTATTAGTATATATATAAATGTAGATGAACTGATTGAGTTTTGAGTTGTTATGTCTGTTAAACTTACCAGGAGAACACCTACCTAAAAGAAATATTACTGTTAGGTTGTTTGAACATGTTATGATGTTAACTTCCTTTTTCCCATTTGGTCATTTTGAATGTAAGATACTGATGAAATTTACTCATTAAATCAATTTATTTTCACCGTGTCACCTAGCTTGTCATTTGTTCCTTTCTTTCTTAAATTTAGAAAGCCTATTCCTAGTTTTTTCTCTTTTCACTAAATTTACTCATTTACCTATCCCAAGCCCCTTTTCCTACCATGTCCATCTTTAAGAGTAAAAAACGATTACAATTTTATGGGGAATGTATCTAGAAATGCCGGTTTCATGAGTAGAAACAGTTATAATTTTATGGTGAGTGTATCTAGAAATTTTGGAAAAGCTGGAATGTTTGTCAGGGGCGGAGCCAGGATTAACATTTTGGGTTGCAATTTACATGTTATTTTCTGGGGTTGCAAAACTTGTCGTTTTTAAATTATTTTATAAAATTTCTGCAGAAAAAATAACATTTTCGTAAATTGTGGGACCCCTTTGTCACCTAAGAGATCCGCCCCTGATGTTTGTGTCTTTTGTTATCTAATATTAGTGTTAGGTAATGCTTCTCACAGGCCACAGCAACCTCATGTCTTCAGTTGTGGAAGTAATATTATGAAATTTATTGAACTCGTTTCTAATTTTTAGCGTTTTATTCTTCCCTGTTTGTAGCGTTTTTGTTCAAGCAGACCAAGAACCTAGAACAAGAGAAAGAACGTCATAAACAGACCAGTACAAGGATGTTGATGTCATGGCTACCATTTCTTTGCCGTGCCAGCAACGGCACCGACACTCCTGTCATGAGCATAAATGAAAAAATCGAGCTCGAACGCTTATTAGAAAAGATGATAGAGACGTTAGATGAAGAAGAGCAAGAGAAAGTGTTGTCTCTGTGGGTTCATCACTTCACATACTGTCCCTCCTCGGACTGGCCTAACCTCCACGCGTGCTACTCCCGGTGGTGTGCCGCCTCTCGCAAGCGCCTGCTCTTCCAATAAAACAGTAATGCTATACTATATATATATTTTTTATATATTATATACGAAACTGAGTATAGAGACATAAGTTGTTCCATTGACAATGTTTGAGTCCATGGTTGAGATGAGCGACTGTCTCAGGATTTGATCACACATTGATTAAGATCATTTGTGTCATATCAAGTCAAGAATTACTTCAGTATAACTGGCTCTATATACCAAACGAGTTATACACGTAGAGAAAGATGCCATTGTGACTGTACTTTGTTTGAAATCAATGTAAAAACAACCCAAGACCTACAAATTTTGCCAACGCTCATCATTTCCAATTCCGCTACCACTGCACATCATTACAGGCTTGTCTGTTTGCATCTCTAAAGCAAATAAGCTGGATAATTTAAAGTTTACGAAGAAAAAAGGGGTTTAGCTTAAAGGTTTTTAGCTTCCATCTCCAAAACATATACCAGCTTCTAAGCTGATCGAACAAATACAGCCAGCTTTAAGCAAAAAAAGGGCTTTGAAGTTGCAATCAAACCATGTCTGCTCATGTAGTTAAATCATTTTCGCGCTTTGAAACACGGTAATTTGGTGAATATTTTGATTGGTTTCTTGATTTTCCAATAATATATTGCAGCAATCAAGCTCTTCCACTTTTTCGCGATCTAAGCCTTTCGGGGGATTTTGATGAAAGCGGGAGCGGAGTAAAGGTGGTGGTGACGGTGTAATTTGCCCAGATGCTAGAAGTTCATACCAAAAGGTCTCAGATGTCAGTATAGGTATATATCATATGCGTGTTGTAAAGTTATATCATAATCATGTTCGAAAGTTATTCGTAGAGGTACTGAGAAGATTTTGTTTGTATATGTATTAATTTTAAACATCCAATATATGTAGTTAGTTTTAGTGTTTTACTGTATGAGAAGTCCATATATATGGATTGATTCATTTATTTATGTTCTGATATTATTCAGTTAAATGATAGTACTAAACTGAATCTTTTATAGAGGATATTGGATTAACACTAAACAGATATATAGTTAAGGGTACAAAAACATAAAATTAGCCAGGGATTTGGATAACACTAAAATAGAAGTATAAAGAAGTGCTGTGAGTGTAGATAGCATATTCATAATGTTATAAATACACTTCTGTAGAAGTTACTCGATGCAAATCTTACGAATTTGGGATGAGTTTTTAACCATGCATGGAAGCATCAAATTTATAATTTCAAAACTTGGGAACCAAATCTGTCCAAATCGAAGGGAAAAAATACCAACAATATAAACCATTACCGTTGTCGACACTTGGTGAGACATAGAAGGAGACGGATAATATAATCAAAATACAGATTTCCTTGAGAATGTTAGGCTCAAACGTGTCGGTATTATCGAGCTCAAAGTGTTTTTGAGTCCTTCATCAGCCTTGCTTTTTATCTTCCAAGTATTTAAGTAGGGCCTTATGATTGTCATGTCCATCCATTATCGCATTTTACTGTACTTAGTTTGGTCTTTAGACGGAAATGCTAACATGGGAGCATGACTCATGCACTCAAACCGTTTTCTATTTAAAAAAACGCAGATTTCCTATTCCCTATATGAGAAAGACTCATGAAAATGTAAATAATAAATAAAAACAAAAATGGATTTATCCGTTTATAGTCTGAATCTCTGATCTCTTCACCATAATAAGATCAATTGTGTAATTTCCAAACACGGGAACCAAAACTGTTAAAACTTTAAATCTGCATACGTAAACGTAACACGTTTTAAAACAACAGGGACCACTAACATGTTTTTACATACAGTAAGAAGGGATTGGTTTTGGCTGCATTGAATTTGTCAGGCCAGATTGTCATGTTTTTAAACTGCAGATAAAATACAATTTCTTCCGAAAATCAATAAAAAGTTTGAATTTTTTTTTATATTGTCTTAACATATGGAAAAACAATTATATGAACATGATGCACTATTATTTCGGGTGTGTCAACCAATAGTATTTTTTAGTTTTAATTTTGAATTAATTTTTGGGTAGATATTTTTGGGTTCATTAACATGTATTAGGTTTTTAATATTTTTTAGTTTTAATTTTGAATTAATTTTAGTATATATATTTTTAGGTTCATTAATATGTGTTAGATTTTTAGTACGTGACACACACTAAATAATAATTGACTAGATTCACGGTAGTGTTAATGCTTGGGTGTTCATTCCAAAACATAAAAACCAAAAAACCAAAATCAAACGCATATACTCTTTAGGGCAATTAAGAGCAATTAGCACAATCCGCTACCTTTAAAAATTCAAGGTAGCAAAAGTTGATCCAATCAGAAGAGCTGGAAAAAATATGTTTTCATGTCAAAACCGTAAATACTAATTACAAACCGTACGGTTTATTTTTTTATTTTATTTTTCATAAAAAAAAAATTAAAAAAATAAACCTTAATTATGAATTAGATTTTGGCTTGGAAAAATATTTTTTTTTGTAAAAAATCCAGTCTCCACTCAGAAGCATCTCTCTCTCTCTCCTCAATAGAAGAGTCACTCTCTCTCTAGAAAGCTCATCTTCAATAGCGGCCAGCTTACTCTCTAAACTCATGTACTCTCTCTCTATATATATATATATATATATTTGTATCTGTATGTGTTTTTGTAATTGGAGTTTGTATATAGTCCACAAACCCTTGCGACCTTAGGGTTTAATGAAATTACTGTTGACAAAATTCTTAATTACTATGAAGTTGTTTAATTTTTCATTTCTATTTTAGGTTTTATTTAATTGATAATATGCAAAGTGCAATTAAACATCTAATTAAGTACCATCTCCCTTTCTCTCTCTCTCTCTCTCTATATATATATATATATATATATATGCATATATGTATTTGTTTACGTATGTGTTTTTTTTTAATTTGAAATTTGTCTATACTTTACAAACCCTAGAGACCTAAGGGTTTAGCGGAATTACGGTTGACAAAATTCTTAATTACTATGAAGTTGTGTAATTTTTCATTTCTCTTTTGGATTTTATTTAATTGATAATATGCAAAGTGCAATTAAACATCCAATTAAGATTTAAGTACCTTCTCTCTCTCTCCATATGTGTGTGTGTGTGTGTATTTGTATATATATGTGATTTTTATTTGAAGTTCGTATATAGATCACAAACCCTTGAAACCTTAGGGTTGAACGGAATTACAGTGGTAAAAAATTCTAATTACTATGGTGCTGTGTAATCCAGTTATTGTGAATTTGGAATTTTCGAAGTAGGATTTGTTTGATTGAAAATTACAAAATAAAAAGTGCAAATTAATTTTCCAATTAAGTGCTTATTAGTTTGCTGGTTTTAAGCTAGATAATCTTATTTAGGTCAGTTTGCAAAAGTTGGGCAGTTTACTTTATGATTTGTACTTTGTAGCTTATTTAGGTCAGAAATGTAGGAAATTTCTGGTTTAAAAGATGGACCCCAATTGAACAGTTGGATTTAAATATATACTTCATATGTAAGCATCTATATGAAATTTGCATGTAGTCCACAAATTCTACGACCGTAGGGTTTAATGAAATTTTGCGGTTGTAAAAAGGTCTAATTATAATGGTGTTGTGTAATTCTGTATGTCGAGCTGGGATTTATTTATACAGTGCAATCGAGTACTAAATGAAGTGCTTGCTTGCTTGCTTGGCTCAGTTTCTAGAAATTACTAAGTGCATTAAACTATTCGATTATGTTTGTTTGCTAGGCTCAGTTTCCAGAAAATAAGAAGTTTGGTCAGTTTATCTTACAGTTTGTAACGTAATTTAGGCCTGAAATACAAAATAAATAAGAAGAGAACTCGGCTTGAAAGCTGGACATCGAGTAGCTGTGCCACACAGTTGCAGAAAAAATCTGAACTATGTACGCGGAAAGGGTAACACGATGCAATGAATTACAGCAAAGAAAACTTTTGACTGTACTTTGAGATTTGTAAGGAATAAGGAATAGCTAGATAATAAATAGAATTACAAAGGTATTGGTAGCTTTTGAAGCATGAATTGTTCAATAGTTTATACAAAGTAACTGTATAATGGAAAAGTTTTTAAACTTAATTCAATTGTGTTTGTTTGTTTCCTATTAAGAAGTAGGAAAGAAACTTGTGTCATAGAACTTTGACAATTAAATTTCTAAATGCAATAGGAAAGTGCAGCAAATTTATGCTTTTGGCTAGGGGAGTTTTCACTTTTCAGGAAGACATTTTTTTGGACCATATTCTTCATTTTGTATAAAAAATGGGTCCAGTTTGGAAACAAAGTATGGGAATTGCGATTTTCGGATATAGGGAAACAGGAAGTAACAATATTGTAAGTAATTGGAGGAGAAGCATATCTCAACGTCTAAAACAAAACTATTTTAGTGTAATTTAGCACTTCTTTTTAAAACCATTGCAGTTATTAAAGTAAAATGTGGAAAAATAAATAGGTAACGTGTTGTTCTGGGTGATTGTTCCTTGCATATTCACATAATGTTCAGCAAGTAGGAACATATATTCGCAGATTGTTTCTTAGTTTCATTTCCACCAATATGACCACATCCCTCGGATATAGTCTTAATGCATTTCCATTGTGAAATTCCTATCCGCTGTTCTAGTTGCAGTTTTGCAGTGAGGTTCCAAGTGAGGTTGCAACTGAGGTTGGAACCAAGTGTATTAATGGACAGAACTGTAAAAATTAAATGTACTGGAAATAATTCACACGCACATTTAACAACGGAGTTCACCTAACTAGGCTACGTCTCCGGGGCACTTACCCAGATTATGATATTATAAAAAGCTTACAATATAGGACTCAAGTCTTAACGAAAAACACTTAGACTCCCTCTAGGTTTTTCTACCTATCTCTATATTTCTCCTACTCTATAACTATCACTTATAAATCAATGGCATCCCACCATTGTTTTCTTTTTAAAGCTCACGTGTATTCTCTCTAGAAAATAAGTTCTTTATAATTTAGAACACACTTTTTACAAGCTAGGTTATCAACTATTTATACAAGTAAAATAATCTTCTTTCTTTAGGATCTTGAAGATTGCTTTTGACTTGTTTTGATTGGCTTCAATCTTTCCAAACATTACGTGATTCTCCAGCGTGGATTGACTCCAATCATCATTGGTTAATACCTGTTTAATAACAAGCTTGAAAGTAGGAGTTAGTCTTTTCCTATAACTAGGAAACATATAAAGATAATATCTTTCCATATATATATGAAACACCTAACTCCATATTACATTCAATCTTTAAACGAATCATACTGAATATAGATAAGGAACAAAAGATTGAAACAAGTGATAAGGACAAGCATAAGAATAGAGATACATATTAAAAGGAAACATAACCTTATAAACTAATCTCTTTATATCTTTTAGGAAATCTTTCCTTACCACTTTGATATTCTCAATAAACGCATATTAAACCTTTAGAATCATATGAGAATATATCCTGCATGCTGTAGAACAATTAATAATCAATAAATAACAGCTATGCAGATTTTACAGAACTAGACAGAATACTGCTGAGCAGTAGGTTGTAACTGAGGTTGCAACTGGTACTTGAAACCTGTCACTGTTGACTTAGTAGGTTGTAACTGAAGTTGCAACTGGTACTTGAAACCTGTCAATACTGTCTTAGTTCTTAACAACAGTTAGGATTTATTTAGTGAAAACCAATAGACAATAAACAATATTTAGACCAGAAATCTGGTCCTAACACATTGTTTCTTCTAACTGTCTTATATCTTGAGATGACATGTAAAAGCTAAGAATTGGTCTTGAGATTCAGTTTAATGTTGCCTGCTTATGGTTCTTGAGCTGCAGCTTTTAATCTTACTGATTCTATTATGATCTGAATTATTCATAATTTTTTTATTTCAGTGTCAAGAGATTATAATATGGCAACCATATCTTGTGGAACTACATGGGTAGCTCGGTGTGGACAACCTGTATCACGTTCTACCATTAGAACTAAGTTGTCGACGTCTTCTCATCGGTGAATAACTTACTTATTTACTTATTATTGCTTTTGTAATTATAAAGGTTCTTTAGTATCATGTATTGTTATCTGCTCTAAACATGTTAGGATCCTTTGGCTGTCTCTTTAAAGTACAAAAGTCTACCATTTTGTTTATATCATAAGATTTTTTTTAAAAGTAAATAATTAATTATAGATGTGTTTGGTTCAGAGGACAAAATGGAATTTATTGTATTAGCAGCAATGAAAAGTAGTGACAAAAATTAGTTGATAATAAAGTAGATGAGTAAGTATTCCGTTATGGGAAAATAAAGTTTGGAATCAAAAGACTTGTAAAGTTATTCTTTTCTGCCTCGAAAAATATGAATAACTTATACTTTTAGATGGTGCGCCAAAAAAAACATTTTACTTAAAACTGATAAGTTTGCAGAAGTATTCTTTTAGTACTACGTAAAAAAAGCCCTTAATCATACCTCTCGGAGACTAAAGGACATGTATAAACTGCTTCTTTTCAATATATGTAAACAGTTCCTCAGTCAAGATAAAGGCATTGGCTTCCCTAAGCTCAAATATGTTTTCTGATTATTCCTCGCGTGCACTACTGAATACGGTGCCCTCAAGGACTGCACATAGGCAAAGAGGACACCGCATGATTGTTAGAGCTGAAACTGTGAGTTTTTGTTTTGCCAGTTACTTACTTCTGTGAAGAATTAATTTCCTGTTTTTGATTTTACTATTAAGTTTTCACCTGTTGTTTTTTTTTTCTTATTAAAATGTGCTTTTACAGGATTACTATGCTGTCCTTGGAGTGTCAAAAAACGCTAGCAAATCAGAGATAAAAAGTGGTGCGTATACTCTTAAGTCGACCCATTTGTTTCAAGTCCATCTCTGCCTATGTTGTTCGGCATTCTAAATCATATGTTCTTTCTATTTCTTTTCTCTCCTCTTTAAAAGGTCATAATCCTTCTGTTTTGGCCTAATTTGGCTACTGTCTTTAAGACCTTTAGTTTTCTAAGGTTGTTGGTAGGTTTTTAGTATCATAAGAAGAATGACGCCTCCATTTCTAGATATCCGTTTAGTGGCTGATAATTATTTCTCTTTTATGTAGCTTATAGGAAGCTTGCCAGGAGTAATCATCCAGATGTAAACAAGTAAGTTGCATATTTATTACCTTCTTGCTGATATTATGATTTTTTTGTTACTTTTGAGTGCCTTTCAGCTACAATCTGTTGAGCTGGTTCGTCGCACATGTCAATCTCCGTAGTTTAAAAAAAAATCATTTGCTATACTAACTCATAGATTTCTAGTGTCATCACAATTTATTACCATAGGTCCATATTAACTTATATCACCAACATACCTTGCCATGTCTACCCTCATTCTTTTCTGTGATTAGATTTGCAAGAGCCGTGCTTCCCCTCCTATAGAAGATTAAAGATCCAATTGAATTTGGTTTATAGATGTTAATTATTCAGACTTGTAACCTTAAACCAAATTGAGTATTTTTTTTTCATTGAAGCGGTTTTATTCTTATCACCCCTCTCTCTTCCTCTTTTTTCCAGTCCCGTTGGCTAATTTTTCTTGCTGTTTTGCAGAGAACCTGGAGCAGAAGAAAAATTTAAGAAAATAAGCAATGCCTACGAGGTAAAAATCTTTGTATTTCAACGCTTCTTTTGTTCTTTCATGAGTATAAGTGTAGTTTATTGGAACTTTGTAATTGCAGGTTCTGTCAGATGATGAAAAACGTCCCATATACGATCAGTATGGGGAAGCTGGTCTTAAAGGCGCTGGACCAGGCATGGGGGTAAGACTTTCATATAACAGGATATGAATGTTGGTTTATGTAATTTCTCTGTTTTTCTCAGTAACCGTTCTAGTCTTTTTTAAGGACCTTCTCTTTTCCGGTTTTCCCTCATATATTTCCTAAGTCCCACACAGATAGATTTTCACACTAATCAAAGAAAAGTTGGTAAGAGAAATATGCTTGAATTCTAATTGTTATACCCTATGCTAGTTAGTCTTATATTTTGAAATGTCAACACAATAATTAGGGGAACATATGTAAAACAAGCAATTGGTGCTAGTTTAGAAATAGAGAGGGGTCTATTCTTTAGGACATGTGAAAAAGAAAGCAAGCCTAATTTGCAGAACAAAGGAGCTAAGAAGCATCATTTAACTAAAAGCAAATACCAAAACGACCCTTAGTTTTAGACAAGCTATTTTTTATTTATCTTCTTATTCTTATCGCAGGATTTCAACAATCCTTTTGACATGTTTGAGTCATTATTTGAGATGGGCGGTATGGGCATGGGTGGTAGAGGAGGCTCTAGAAGCAGGGCCATGGAGGGTGAAGACATCCAATATAATCTAAATTTAAATTTCAAAGATGCTGTTTTTGGGATAGAAAAAGAGATTGAAGTTACTCGGCGTGACTCATGTAACACATGTGACGGATCAGGCGCCAAACCAGGAACAAAATCATCAAAATGTTCCACATGTAACGGGCAAGGGCAAGTTGTCTCTTCGACTAGAACTCCACTGGGAGTTTTTCAACAGGTTAGGATTCTTATTTAAATAGAAAATGCTGGCTATAATGATCCACACACGTATGTGTAATCAAACTTCTGAGTTGGCAAGACTCCCACACAATATAAACATGGATCGGTCAATTCAGTGTGAGGCCCACTCTCAACTCATGTATATGGTTAGAGATCTCTATGTGGATCTGAGTGTGTAGCACTACTGTTTTTAAATTTGTTTGTTAAACTTAAAAAATGTAAGTTACCATGCTTACTACTTAGGTTCCCAAGGAGACACAATCACACGAACATCAAGCATGATTGGAAACTCAGCAATCCTTTGGAAATATGGCAAACCCCTCAAGCCACCTTGAATATTTAGATAGTTTAGTTTATATTTTCATAGAGACCCATGTTTCTAAGCTCAACTGCTCAAGATTGCAAGTACCTTTTGGTAGTGCTCTTTTAAACATTGGGGTTTGGATTGAATGTGAAGTAATGTTAATCTTGCATATGCAGATGATAAAGCATAATGATGCCAATGCATCGCGACATGAAATTTCATTATAAAGTATTACATTATCCCTTTCGATCAATACAGTCAAAGCCCTTCTAATCAAACCACTAGAACGTTAATTATTTATAAGGATACAATTATCCAAGTCTTTTAAGTTTAAAAGCAGTTTTTTTTTTGTAGAATGTTTTAAGAACATTGAAGAAATCCATGAACTTGACATTATTACAAAATGAAATTTTTGACATTTGCCAACAGGTGATGACATGTTCGTCTTGTGATGGGACCGGTGAGATTTCTACTCCTTGCACCACATGTAATGGCGAGGGCCGAGTAAAAAAGTCAAAACTGATTACCATAAAAGTTCCACCTGGCGTAGACTCTGGAAACCAGCTAAGAGTCCGGGCTGAGGGCAATGCCGGAAGAAAAGGTGGGGCCCCCGGAGACCTCTTTGTGAGTATCAAAGTTAAACCAGACCCGGTTCTAAAACGTGACGATACAAATATTCTATACACATGTAAGGTCTCTTATATAGACGCAATTTTAGGGACAACGAAAAAAATTCCAACGGTTGATGGTACAGTTGAGTTGAAAATCCCAGCTGGTACTCAACCGGGGACCACTTTGGTAATGGCGAAAAAGGGTGTACCACTTTTGAATAAGAAAAATATGAGGGGTGATCAATTGGTTAAGGTTCAAGTGGAGATACCAAAGAGACTTAGTGGGGAAGAGAAGAGGCTTGTTAATGAGCTTGCAGATCTTACTAAACCCAAAGTCCCAGCATGATTTTTTATTTTTTTTGATATAGATACACAATTTATGTACACTACGAGGTGGCACTATTTATTGAAATTTTCTTTTTTGTAGTTCCTTACAAATTTTCTTACTTTTTCTAATCAGTTGTATTGTATTTGCTCTTCATCGTAATAAGTGAGGGTCTTTTATTCTTTGAACGAGCTATATAATGGTGGCATTCCATCTTTTAAGGTGTTCTAGTTTATGGAGAAGTCACAGGCTCACAGCCAAACAAGTACTATAATTAGTGTCATGGCTCGCTTCTTCTTTTTTTCCGTTATCGAATGAATGCATGATGCATCATCGCTTTTAGTCTAAAAAATTAACACGCCTGCTAAAAAAAATTACTCCGACAAGTAAATCTACCTAGAAGTGTTGAACATCGGTTTGAAATACTTAAATCACTTTACTTACGTAGCCAAAAAGATGATTCAGTATATCAGAGTATCATTTTCATTCCCTGATACCAATGAAAATTACATTGACAAGTTACACTGGCAAAACGTACCAATGTTATTTACAGATAATAAGATTTAGGATCCGTTTGTTCATAATAAAAGTTTTACATAAAGCAAATATTTTCATGGTAAATTTTTACACTGAAAACTTTTGTTTGATTTTCATTTACAGGTATTTGATGCATATAAAGTTTTCCACTTAAATTTTTATTCAAACTCAATTTTTTTTATAAATTGTTTTTTAACAAATAAACCGTTTTTTGATAAAAAAAAAAAAAACTCAACATCTATAGAACTTTAGCTAAACACGTATTTTATTTCATATACGTCATTTGTAATGACTTATATCAACCTATAAACTCATAGAATTAGTATATAAGATATTATAAATATTTCAATAAGATAGATATATATGTAAAATAATATTGACTTTTTTTAGATATTTCGAATTTTCTTGGATTTTTTAAATTTTTCGGAAAATTCATTTATTTTTACCATTTTTTGTATTTTTTAGAATTTCTCCTATTTTCTCCTCTTTTTATTGGTTAATTAGATGGAATTGAACTACTTATTAAATAATTTTGAAAGAGTAACTCTAATTAATAATAGTTACAGTACTAGTATTATAAAGATTATATATAGAGTTTTCGTAAACCGTTTATAACTTTATTTGCAGGATAATTGTTTCTCCCAATTTTACTGAATTTGTGGAAAAACTTTTCTGAAAAAAATGCCAATCAGTGTAAAAATCTATTTTACCAATAAATGTTTGTTTACACCCATTTTACACCAAAACAGTCGTGTAATTCAAAAGTGAATTTTAGGTATCAAACTGTCAGGAAAACAATTATACTGGGAAAAAAAATATAATTACATATCTTATCATCTCACTCTATGGGAACCAACTTGAGCTCTAAACTTTTCAATTAAGCATTTCAAACAATGACAACACAAGTAAATTTCACTTTCAAAAACAGTCATGCTTATACATTCAAGTCTATATCTAAGTACAATAGTATATCTAAGTACAACAGTAAATCTAATACTCTTTCCTGGATCTCGGCCCCATTTCATACCTCATTGATTTTTTAATCGAAAATAGTTATTCAAAAATAAAATAAAAATATTACTACAATTACAATTAGATATGTATCAATAGATTATGATAATTTTTTTCTTACAAAAAATTCAAATATGTTACATTTTGAAATCAAAATGAGAACTCGTGTAAATTAATTATAAATTTTTTAAAAAAATAATGTAACTCAACAAAATGTACCAATATTATGAAATACGTATAAAATATGTTGTAAATCTTTACACACATACAAAAAATGTTATAAAAATTTAAAATTTAAACGAAAATCGCTAATGAGACACGGAATAAGATAGATATAATAGTATAGAAGATCTGGAGAGATGGATAATTAAAAGTTGAAGTATGGATTCAATGTACGAGTCCTTAAATTTAAAATTGACACAAGTACCTAAGGCCTTGTTTGGTTACGGGACTAGTAGTCCCGGGACTATTAATGTCGGAGGTTATACAAATGATGATGGTATTTTTAGTCCGGATGACTAATCCGAAGTAGTGTTTGTTTACATTCGTATTGCAAGCGGACTAATTACTAAAATTACGATTTTACCCATCCATAAACTAAATATACAACTAATACAAATTCAGGGAAAACTATAACATATGCATAATTTATACTTTCTTTTGAATTAAAAGAAAAAAATCTTATAATTGGTAATTATAAATAACAATAAATGTTTTGCAAGAAAAAATCAAACACAAAGCAATACTTCATACATAAATAACTATTTAAAAAAATAAATTAAGTCTCACGTAATAAAAAATAAAAACTTACTAATTAAAAAAAATTGTGAATTGGAGATATAGGTAAACCCAGTAAAAAAAACATTGGAATGTTAACTATTCATTAATTTCATAAAAATATTATCTTTAATAGATATGGATCGAATGTGTGTTTTTCTATTTTAAGTACTCGGGATATTTTTGTCTTTATATAAGAATGAGTTCACACTTCTTTTGTAATACCACCTAATGCAGGTATTCCAAATGATGCTCAGGTTGGGATTTGAAATGCATATGGGACTAGTAATCCATGTACAAAAATACAAAACAAACACGTTACATATGGTCCCACTACTCTTTTAATCCTATCCCATCCATTTTGTCCTGCAACCAAACAAGGCCTAAATCTTTGGACATTATCTTTTTATAATAATAACGATAGCAACATAATAAGCAAAAACATAAACTACTTACCAAATTAGATATCGTCATTGTTTAAGTCATGTCATACTAATGGGTCCACCACCATCTAAATATAGTTTTAAAGTTTTGTTTTTTTCTTTTTATTTTAATCAAACTTTTTGCCAATATGTTAAATTGTACATATAAAAGTTTTCGAATATCATGTTTGCTTCACTACCAAGCAGTAGTATCATTATTTAAAATTTGGTCACCGATGCTTTATCATCGTATCGGAAAAAGGGAAATCACGGCAAGAGCATCATAACAAATATAGTAACTTTTTGTTGGTTGTAGAAATCAAGTTCATCGAGAACTCGGATGCTTGATGAAACCTCGACTTGTTTGGTTGTAGAAATCAAGTCCACCTTAATTCTATTTTGAGCATGATGATCTACTAATTTATTTATTTAAAACAAAGACAGTGGCGAAACGAATATCGTTATACGAATGAAAGACATTTAATACTATGTTGATTCTGTCATATAACCATGTGTGAAGAAGCCGAAAGACTAAATCGATCAGTTTATTGTCAAAATACATGTAAAATGTACGTTGTGTTTTAAAATTGGAAATGAGTGTGACGGCGTGTGTCAGTGTGAGAGATGGTAATGATATGTACACAGATCTTACACTTGTTGATACACTTGTTACTAGAATAGTGAAAACGCAAACGATACAGAACTAAACTGAATTTTTATACTCACTTCTCTCATAAACAGTGAATGTGTATAAAAAATTACTCTTGCGAGGGCATACATACATTTCACCTTACTTACGATTACTAAACTGATACAACCATCGGACAAACAAACCACCATCCTAACGCACACACATTGAAAACTTTCTAGGAGACTAATAGTTTTCATAATACAGGGACCAAATAGAACTTTAATTGAAACCATTTAGCTTCTTTTGATAAAAGTTAATAATCCTTAAATAAAAAAGACGACTCATATGATTATTTTTCGACTGCAAAAAATCTGTTTTCACGCCAAAACCGTAAATACTAATTACAAACCGTAATTCTGATTTACAGTTTACCTTTTTATTTTATTTTTTAAAAAAAAACCGTAATTCTGAATTACTACAAATTTAAGAAAAAATATTTTTTTTAGTGTAAAATAAAAAAAACTGTCCTGAATTAGAACTGAAAAAGACTGTTACTCTTACATGTGAAGAGAGAGAGAGAGAGAGAGAGAGAAAACCCACCGTCTCAATTAATCGAAAAACTTTTTTCCTTTTTATTCATCTACACCCTTTCAATTTCCAGGAATCTTTTTTTTTTATTCATTTTATTTTATTACCAGGTAAAAGAAGTATCTTTTTTCTATTTTTCTTAATTTGCTTGCTTAATTTTTTGTTGTTGTTGAGAAAGTTACTGCTTGATACAGTTTCGGACTTAATTATCAAAAACCCCAATTAATGTTTTTTTTTTAAATACTAGTAAAAACCATGGTTTTTTTGATGATTAATTTTTAAAATATTTACTAAATGCTAATTTTTCTTTTTTTATTTAGTTATCATTGTATATGTATGTATACCATAGTTTGTATTATATATGGTTCCAGACTATGTGATCATTTTACCCAGTTGATATTTAAGAAAATAATTGTCTTAATTCAGTTTATTTGTAGGTAAAATACTGTTTTTTTTGTTTTGCTTTTTCTGTTTATATGTATGTGGTATATCATTATCAGTATCAAATTATGTACCTAAATGAGAGTTAAGAAAAAGGGTTTTGATTTTATGTGCTAATTTTATGGTTTTGATTTTATAAGCTAATCTTATGATTTTGATTATTAGCTTCAAAGGTGAACAGCTTTGAGCTGATGGGTAAAGTTTTTTTATTCCAAAAGTAATGTAAAAAGTTTTCCAAATTTGATCTTATCTTTTTAGATAAGTTATTGATGAACCTAATTGAGAGTTAATGAAGTTGTTGTGATTTAAAAAGCTTGATTTTGTTCTGAGCTATTATCACAACTTGCATGCAGTCATGTTTAAAGTTGGTTTATTAAAAGATCTCTTCTTTCTATGCGAATTTGTCTAATTTAGTGATTTTCCTAATTAAGCTGAATTCCAGACAGCCTAAACATATTTTATCTGTCTAAATTTAAGAATCTTCGGACTCATGTCGCTTATGGTGTTAATGTTGTTTCCAAATGAGAGTTTAGAAATGGGTTTACATTTCTCAAAATCTTAGGTTTTACTTGTTACGCGTAAAGTTTCGTTCTAGTTTAATAGGTCGTCTTTTGATACGGATTGATCCAATTGGCCCTGTTGCCTAGTTGGGCTTATTTTTCCAGGTAAAAGGAGTATGTCTTTTCACTTCTTATACGTGTCACATGTGTAATCATAATTCTGAGTCGGATATGGCGCGAGCTATTCTTGTTATGTATTTAAATTGTTAGCGCCAAACGTGCCGACAATTGAAATATCGAGATAATGGTTTTCTTAAAGTTACCTATTTAAACAAATAACTTGACTTTCTATATAAATTGATCTTATTTTACTATTTCTCCTAATTGATTTTTAAAAAAAAATCTTTAATGAACATCGCAAAAAAAAAAAAGACCCAAAATTGAGAGACTGAGATCATGGGTGTTCATTTACTTTGCGTAAAGCTACTCTTTTGAACAAAAATTCGTCTTTCTATATGAATTAACTTATTTACCATTTATCTCGAAGCGTGAACTTTTCAGTTTTTTAGGTCTAAAAAAGCTAGAAGGCTTTAAGCTGTCTGCACCTTCCTTTACTCTTGATCTCACACGTTCCAGTTTATTTATTTCAAAATTGCAGCCAAACAAGCCTAAACCTGTCTTTCAATTTTATTTAGTTATTTTTGGTGTTTACGGAGGGCCGGAGGCCAAAGCCAACAAGGAAAGAGAGAGAGAAAAAAATAAGCGCAGCAAAACCTCTTCCATGGAAGACATTTGGCTCCCAGAGCAACTAAATTTCTCATGGAGGTTGCTTTAATGAACCGATCTTTTCCGATTCCGGGATTCGACTTCCCAATGTTGCTTAGTTTAGGGGATTTCACTTTGCGGTAGTTACTTAGTTTAGGGTTAAGGCATGTTAAAGAGACGAAACTAATTTCGACATGGAAGACATTTAAATTTCTAACGTCAATTGCAGTTACAAAGATATCTACAAGAACTATTTATATTGATTCTATTCGAAATTCTTATCTCGTGCGATCCATCTTTATCATGTGCCTTATTTAATAATTTGCGTCTTCTACAATGATATGCAAAGGTGGTTCATGCTCTCGATGTTTTTTTGAACATTTTGTTCGTATGCAATGTATATGTTTACATTGCTGCTTGATCTTTTAATATTCGTCAGTTGTTCAGTATTGTGCGAGTTAAGTTCTAAAACTCGTATTTGTTCTCTTTATAACAGTTATCTTTTGTTTGGTAGGTATGTTGGAATAGCTGTTTCATTAATATGGAGATCTGTAACTGTATCGAGCCGCTATGGCCTGCCCACGATCTACTAATGAGATACCAGTACATTTCGGATTTCTTCATTGCACTTGCTTATTTTTCCATCCCATTAGAGCTCATTTATTTTGTAAAAAAATCGGCTGTTTTCCCCTACCGATGGGTACTAGTCCAGTTTGGCGCGTTCATCGTCCTATGTGGTGCAACCCACCTGATCAACCTATGGACCTTCACAGTCCACTCGAAGACGGTAGCTATTGTTATGACAAGTGCAAAAGTCATGACTGCTTTAGTCTCATGTGTGACTGCACTTATGTTGGTTCACATAATTCCCGACTTATTATCCGTTAAGACAAGGGAATTATTTTTGAAAAATAAGGCTGCGGAGCTTGACAGAGAAATGGGACTTATACGTACGCAGGTAAGGTTGTTCGAGGTTCAGTTTCAAAGATTAACAGGTAGTTTACTACCTCGGTTGCAGTTTTTAAGCTCGGCTGTTTTGTTTTTTTGCTTGAAACTGGTAGACATATGGTTGTTCAGCCCAAAACCTAAGTTTTCATTGATTTTTTGGCCTGAAAAAGCCTGAAGGTAAGGTGGATGAACCCAGTTTTCTTCTCAACCCCAGAAAGCCCCACTTATTTGCTTAAAAAGTTCAAGCAGATAATTTCTTAATATTCTAAACCAAATTAAACTAAAACATCATTATGGTAAGGCGGTTTAAAATTTTGCCACCATAAAATTGATTCTCCTACCTATACAAACTACAAATTAGACTGGTTTATATTTTAAACTGAATGAAACCTATAATTGATCAGTTTTCTTTTATTTCAATTGGTTTGCTTAGTCTTGTATACACCTCTATACGCAGGAAGAGACGGGGAGACACGTCCGCATGCTTACTCACGAGATCCGAAGCACACTCGATCGGCACACAATATTGAAAACTACTTTAATAGAACTAGGCCGAACTTTAGGACTCGAAGAATGTGCACTGTGGATGCCAACTCGTAGCGGCTTAGAGCTGCAACTTACGTATACGCTTCGTCACCAAAGCCCCGTAGGATTTACCGTGCCAATTAACCACCCGGTGATTAACCAAGTTTTTAGTTGTAACCGTGCGGTTAAGATTTCACCTAATTGCCCAGTGGTGAAGCTAAAGGTAGGGGCTGGGAAATATAATAATGGTGAGGTGGTTGCCGTACGTGTGCCGCTTTTGCATTTAAGTAATTTTCATATTAACGATTGGCCGGAGCTTTCGACCAAACGATATGCGTTGATGGTGTTAATTTTGCCGGCGGATAGCGCCAGGCAGTGGCGCGTTCATGAGTTGGAACTCGTCGAAGTCGTTGCTGATCAGGTCTGCATTTCCATACATTTATTCTCCATCTAACAGATATTTTTAGTCTCACTTTAACCTTTATTTTGTTTCTAGTAAATTAATGCAGTCACAGAAAAGAATTTGATACAGAAAAAGCAATAATTGTCTGTCTGTTAAAAAAATTGGTCAAAACTGTCCAACAAGAAGGGAGCGGGGGGATTACTATTTTTATTTAATTTATCTATTGAGCCAAGTGCCCTTTGTACAACTTCCAGAAAATAAATTAATTATTTGTAGCCAAACCTTTTATTTCATTTTTTTACCCCTACCTAAGGTTACTGTAGTCAATCTTAGATAGCCAAACATTTACAACATGCTCAAATTAGTATCTACACATACAAAGTTATACAATTGAGAACCAGATTGACGATATGGGCCGATTTTGTTAGTGATTCAATAATTTCTGCCAGCTTGCTTCTAGTACTATATAGATCAACATAATCCAATGTTACCCTATAAGCGGTTGGTTATTGGTCCATGAATGTTATGTGCTAGTTGTCCCAGATGTGGTAGGTTGCGCTAGGCGTAGACGCGTAGTTGTATGCTTATGAAATTTGTGGTATGCTGGTGAGTGATAAATATTACGAACGAAAGCGGAATTCTAAAGCAATTAAACTTAGCAATTAGTTAAATGGTTATATTACTCCAAAATAAGGTTAAAGTGAACCTTGTTTTTACTCCCATATAATGCGACAAAGAGTAACCTTATCATTATTAACCTACAAATTTGTGGAAAGAAACACTCTTTCAGGGGAAAAAAACGTAGAATAGTAGAAACTTGTTTAGGGATGGAGGAAGTATAAACCTGTCTTTACATTTTAATTAAGTTTTTTTGTTGACACAGGTCGCAGTTGCTCTTTCACATGCCGCAATATTAGAAGAGTCTATGAGGGCTAGAGACCTGCTTATGGAGCAAAACATCGCTCTTGATATGGCACGAAGAGAAGCAGAAACTGCAATATGTGCACGTAATGATTTCTTGGCCGTAATGAACCATGAGATGAGGACACCTATGCACGCTATCATAGCACTTGCTTCCTTGCTACAAGAGAGTGAATTGTCTCCCGAGCAACGACTTATGATTGAGACAGTTTTGAAAAGTGGTAACATTTTGTCTACACTTATTAATGACGTTTTGGATCTTTCTAGGCTCGATGATGGGAGTTTTCGACTTGATATACACTCTTTTAACCTTCATGGTCTATTTAGAGAGGTAATAATCCATGTTTTTAATTGCAATTCCTGTTTACTCGGGAAGGCTTAAGCCTTCTTTTTTGCTCCTTGTTAGCTTAGATTTTTTCTTAAGAGTTCAACTGTTTCTGGTTGTAAACACAGTAATCTGCTTTTTGTCCCGAGTAAGCCAGAAGCTATTTGCTGAATGGACCAGCTTCTCGTGGAAAAAAAACATCTTACCTTTTTTCTTTCAAAAATTAAAACCAAACAAGCTCTGGCCTTTCTGGTTGCAGCGTTTGAGTGAAAAAGTTTTGTTCACTAACGATTATGGCATATATGGTGTAGTGGTAGGAAGTTTTAAAAAGGGAAAGAGCATATTCTGAGCAAAAAAAGAAGTAATTGCATGATTCCACTAACTATTCTTTGCCCACGTTTTTATTGGAAGATAATATTAGCATTACTGAGGTGAATGATTGTGATCATAGGTACTAAACGTGATCAAACCAATTGCATCCGTCAAGCAATTGTCAATTTCGTTAAATTTGACGTCAGACTTACCGGAATATGTTATTGGCGATGACAAACGGCTTATGCAAATTTTATTAAATGTTGTTGGAAATTCTTTGAAATTCACAAAAGAGGGTAGCATTTCAATAATGGCTTTCATTGCGAAATCAGAATCGTTGGGGGATCCTCGAGCCCCGTACGTATTTCCGTTACCAGATAATAACCACTTCTATTTGCGTGTACAGGTACACCGTCTTTCTTACTCTATATTCGTCTACGGTAATTCCCATCAAGCCAAATAATTTTTCCTGCTACATTATTTAGAATACATATATAAAATCAGTTTATTGAAGTTATACTAACATAAGTAAAATTAATTTATTGAAGTTTTGCTTTAAAAAAACGTGTCTTAAAGTGAATGACCACAAAAGCTAAAAAATCAGTCTATTAAATAGTATGCGAGCTTATTGAACACTTGTACCAGTCATGGATTCAAAAAAACAGTTCATTAAAGCATATACTCATCAAAACTACCACTGAATGGGATGCTTTTCTTTTGATTAAATGGGAATTATTTCTTCCTGTTGACGATTTATGGTAATGTTTTGTGAATCCTTTTGCATTCTTTTGACGATTTGTTATTTCGTAGGTAAAAGATTCCGGTTCTGGAATAGATCCGCAGGACATTCCTAAGTTATTCACCAAATTTGCACAGAATCAAACACAAGGAACCAGTAATTATGGGGGCAGTGGACTCGGCCTTGCGATTTGCAAGAGGTACTCGTTTATCGTTTTATTGACATTAAAATGTTAGTTTTTAATGGTCAAAGATCTAAGTGCAAAATCAAAATTATATCATAGTTATCTGTCCCTTCAAAATGCTTATCGTTCACTAAAATTTTGCCACTCGCCCAAACCATTGTTTTGGAAGCCTACTCGTGCATTTAGGTCTTGTTTGGATGCGACGTTTATCCAAATAAGCTGGTGAATTTGAGGCTGAGAACGATATTAGGTTCATCCAGCTTAACTTAACAGCTTTCCACCAAAGTAATTCATTTCTTTTAGTTGGCCAACCAAATTTAGTGCAACTTAAAAGCAAGTCTAATAATCTAAATTTCCAAGTTTGCAACTGAAAAACCCTTGGTATGGATGTATGTATAAACTTATATGTCGTCAATTTAGGGAGTCCCCTCGAGGCACTTGTAAAAAGGAAAAGAAAAAGGTCAATATCTATCACTTGTAATTTGTTGATGAGCATAAGATGTACAAAAGTTCTAGCACTTAATTATATTACTTTATTCTATCCTTAGTCATGTAATAATCACATCTTTAATGCTCTTCAACAATTACCTTATCGGCAGTTTGATGAACATATATAAAATATTTCAATTTGATTTGCTCTCTTAAATCCTAATACCCAACCTCATAATAAATCGTTCTGTCTTTCCTTTTGGGCAAATTGATCAGGTTTGTAAATCTGATGGAGGGGCAAATATGGATCGAAAGTGATGGGACAGGAAAAGGATGTACTGCTATCTTTCTAGTAAAATTGGGAATAACCGATCGTCCTAACCAAGCTCCAAACCTCTTTTCCCCGAAGTTATTACCTAATTACGGGAAAACAAACTTCCCAGGACTAAAAGTGCTTATTTTGGATGATAACGGGTCAGTTATCTATCCTCCTTAATTTTAGAATTCGTTTCAACTGTTGTCTTTTTGGAATAGCTAATTGTTATGGACCATAAGGTATAGAAGTTATTGATCAATAAGAGAGATTGATTAGTGTTTCTTTTAGAAGACAAGAAAAGTGGTAAATGAAAAGGTTGTCTATATCATTTAACGTGATCATGCTTCACATACACATACTCGCATACATCATTCCTCGTAAGATGTAAGAATCTAATTGTACGAATAATCAATCTTATACTTACCTCAATTCATGGATGAAGAGCGCGGGGCTTAAATAGGAAATTTAGTTGATATAAATCAAGACATATGTAAGGAACTTTGTAAGACGTAAGATTATAATTATATCTTCTTGATGTAATTTGCTATACAGGGTTAGTAGGATGGTGAACCGTGGACTACTTTTACACCTTGGGTGTGAGGTAGCAACAGCAAGTTCCGCCGAAGAGTGTATACGTAACGTCTCTCAAGAACATGTTATTGTGTTTGTGGATATATCGACACCCATAGCAAGCTACGAAGTTGTGATCAAATTACGTGAAAAGTTCGCAAAACGCAAGGGGCGTGCCCCGTTTATAATAGCGCTAACTTGTAATACAGATACAACAATGAAAGAGAATTTATTGAGAATTGGCGTGGATGGAGTTATTGGGAAGCCCGTGTCTGTCGATAAAATGAGGAGTATTTTACTCGAGCTCCTAGAGCATGGGGCTTTATTGGAAAATCGGTAAATATTACGATAATTGTGTTGATAGATGAGGGGTTAATGAATAGGGTCATTTTCCTTGTGTATATGGATAAAAAAAAGAAAGAAAGAAAAGTCTGGCAGCATATGGGTTAATGAATAGGGGCATTTTCCTTGTGTATATGGATAAAAAAAGAAAGAAAGAAAAGTCTGGCAGCATATCTAGTTGAAGAGGAAACCTTGGGATTTTGATATATGGGTTCGACGGAAAGCAGCCGAATCAATTTCTTGTTGTTCGAGAGTGGGAAAGGAACCGAAAGGGTTTACATGTATCAGTGTGCTACATTGGCTATATTAGAGGCAAACTTTACTGTATTAGTGATATATTGGCTATATTAGAGGCACTGGCATGTTTTAATCGACTTTGAATAGCAACTATCGAGATGGTTTATCATGTTGTCTTCTTCCTTTTTAACTTGCTGCATTACATGTTCTTTTTTTGGTGAAAGATTACATTCCGAATTTCATATATTATTCTCTTTTTATTTTTTTGATGCTTTCTTAAGTATGGTGTTCATCACTGTCGTGACTAAACTCTTGATTGGTTAAACCTTTTGACTAAAAGACTCAAAAGAAAGTTTGTACGCTCAGATTTAACTCTTCTACTCTTTTTAGGTCAGAAAACTAAAGAGTCTTGGCATTTTAGCATAAGCACTTCAGCTGAGTTAACAAGATGTTAGTCTTCTAAGTTCAAGGTGCACTGGCATGTTTTAATCGACTTTGAATAGCAACTATCGAGATGGTTTATCATGTTGTCTTCTTCCTTTTTAACTTGCTGCATTACATGTTCTTTTTTTGGTGAAAGATTACATTCCGAATTTCATATATTATTCTCTTTTTATTTTTTTGATGCTTTCTTAAGTATGGTGTTCATCACTGTCGTGACTAAACTCTTGATTGGTTAAACCTTTTGACTAAAAGACTCAAAAGAAAGTTTGTACGCTCAGATTTAACTCTTCTACTCTTTTTAGGTCAGAAAACTAAAGAGTCTTGGCATTTTAGCATAAGCACTTCAGCTGAGTTAACAAGATGTTAGTCTTCTAAGTTCAAGGTTAGAATGTGGTCTTTAGGAACAAGCTCACATAGTTTCACGGTTTCCTAGTTAGCGAAGGGCACTGCATACTTCCGGAGTATCAACTTATCTATTTAGACGCTATTGGACTCTTCCTGTTGACAATGTGTGATGAACATGAGATCCCTCACGAAAGGCTTGGCTTTCTCTATGATCTTAATAATGCTAAAAAACATTAATCTATACAAAATAACCATGCCGAACAACACACCAAGATCGACCCATTTTGAATAACCCATCTCTACTTGGAATACATCTCTTAGAATCTCATCGCCGCTGATGAGGTCCTGTCCACTTGCTGTGTAGTAACGAGGAAATCTCAGTCCTTCAAACTCGTTCTTATACAACCCTTGATAGGCATACTTGTGAAAAGCTATGTAGTACATAGGGTATTTCCAAAACAAATTGGGGAGATTTTTTGGTAGCCTAAAGAAACCACCGCTTAGCATCATTAGGCCTTGAACTCCGGCACCGACGATTAAACCCATGAGAAAATTCGGAACCAAGCTTGCGACGATCATCATGAGGCTCTCGATTAGCGCCATACACGCGAATAGCACCAAAACAAAGTATATAAATCGATCGGCTCCGCTGTGAAGTCCCACAAGGAAGTAGGTGATTGCTCCCGGGATTAAGGAAATGAGTAGTAAGTACGGTGTCGAAGAGAGTGTGTTAGCGACGATGAATGCTCCAGCACCGTAATGCCCATTGAATCTTTCTCGGATAAAGACCTAAATGTTACATGAAAAGGATATGATGAATCGATAATGTCATGTGCAATAGTGCTACTTAGCCAAACTCTGGAAACCAAAATTCAATTCAGAATATTTAACTGAAACATTTCTATTAAAAAGCAGTGGATCCTATATTGTGATCTAGCTCATAGTCTGTGTTGGGATCTGGTTTGAGTCTGGGTAAATAGCAATATAGCAATATGCTACGTCAATTGCAAAGCTATCACTGGTTTCTACAGAAGTAAATTGTGAAGACGACTTGTCGACAAACCTTCATTTCCTCTACAAAAGAAGGGAAACCACCGATAGACATTATAGTCAGAAAAGAAGCAACGAACATGAGCATAGAGCCTCTTTCCTACACATGACAATTATTGTATGAGTTAGAACAATAATATTCTGGCATCGTTTGCATTACAAGATATCTTTGATGCAAGAGAAAGCTTACATGTATTGAACCAAATCCAGGACCAAGATCATAGAAGACGCTACCTAAACCTATTCCCAAAATGATATATATTACAAGGCGTAACCAATAATATCCCGGATCACGGTACATATTCAAGAATGATCTTTGTGTCAAAACGAAGCATTGCGTAAATAAGCTAGCTGGAGTTCTTTTCTTCTCTATCACCGGTTGTTCCTGTTTAATAGAGTACAACTTATATCACTTAAGAACCTGAAACTTGAGCAAATTTAATTTAATATAAGATTGTGCTTTGTTAAGTCTGTTAAACTTACATGTTTGCAAATTTCGGCTATTCGTCTTATAATTTGCTTGTTCGTGTGGGAGGACTTGTAAGATTTCACAAGAACGTCGATTACTTCTTCAGTGGTCATCTTCGCTCCAACGCCCTGTTCGATATCCTAAATATCATAAAGTAATTTTCTTTACAAGGTTAGATTTCGTTTCATCGGATAAGCTTATGCAGTATCAGGAAATCGAAGAAGTACAAAATATTTCCAGTCGGAAAAAAAAAGTCCAAACGAGCAAATACTTACCTCATCAAAATCGGTGTTGATGGTCCTCAAATAGTGGTCAGCTGGACTTTGAAGAATTGGGCAAGGGAAACCATTCCTCGAAAAAAACTAGTTTTCAACACAGTAAAAAAAACTGTTCAGGCCTTTTGATTTAAGAAACATTTATGATAATTACAATCTGAAAAAACTTGCAAACGTATTATTATATGGATTTGTACACTAGTGTACGGTGTACAGTAATGTTCGTGTACTGATTCTTAATTTTTATAAATTGATGATAATTTAGTACAGTACACAAGACTTCAAATCTGTAAATTTTACCTCATTTGCTTCGTTGGAGGAACCAAAAAAGATGGTCCTACCCAAGGACAACAAGCATAATTTACTAAATAGGCAGAAAACCTCACTACTCGGCTGATGAATCGACGCCACAACTGTCATCTCATCTTGCCGTGCGAGTTTCAAAATTCTACTCATAACATAATACGAAGCAGCGCTATCAAGCCCCGTTGTGGGCTCATCGAGGAATAAAAGCTTAGGCCTTGTTAAAATATCGACGCAAATGCTAACTCTCCTCTTTTGTCCCCCACTTAAACCTTTTTGACCCCATCCTCCTATACGCGTGTTCATTGAATCTTGTAATCCCATTTCCTTTATTGTTCTTTCCGCTCTTTCTCTTTTTTCGGATTTTGACATTGAGTTAGGTAGTTGGAGTTGTGCTGAGTAGTATACGACTTCTTTGACTGTTAGTGTCCACGGAAGAACATCGTCTTGCATTACGTATGCCTAAGATAGATAACAAATGAAGGAAATATATGTCATTTTCGATTTGATCAGGTCAATGCCAGAATCATATTAATCCATACCAGATTTTGTTTCACATTCAGTAAAATATCATAACATCAGTCTGCATCTTAGTCTCGACATGAAAAAGTAAAGGTCCTATCTTTTGCTATTGATAATCTGAGTGTTACAGTAAGGTGGCTTAAGGAATTGAAAAGGAGTTGAATTATCAACCTTGTAGATTTTATTTTCTCGCCAAAAATGCCAAAAAGAAAAGACTGAATTTAGAAGCTGCAACCAAACAAGTCCTTATCGTTAACTGAGCTACAGCCTTGGCTTTTTTAAACAGAAAGTTACCGCTCATCTTATAAATGATTCACAAAATGTCTTCTTCAGAAAAATAAGTGCTGAAAATTCTTGTTAGCGAACCATAAACACGGAGTATATAACTAGAAAAGTGAACAAAAAGGAGAGCAATTTCGCACCGAGGTTCCATAAGCCAGTTGTTGCTTTCGACCGTTGATCAAGATTTCTCCAGTTTTCCTTGTTCCGGAGCTTAGCCTGCCTGCATTAGTGCAAAATTCCGTCTACTACTTATTACTATAATACAAGAAAAATGGAAATACAGCACTTTTGTATCTCAACCTGTAAACCTGATTACCAAGGCATTAATCCATTTTCATGTAGATTATATTTTACTGTAACTCCTAAAACCAGCCCAGACTAAACCCAATAAATGAATGACATCATCACATCATTAGAAAATTAAATATGTTAAAGTTCAATATTCACATACGTAACCAAGTCACATATAACATTAATTTAAAAATATGTAGTAGATCATTTAGTAAACTAGATAATGTGTGTCACAACTAGATAAATGTGTGTCACAAGACTCACAACTAACAACATTCAAAAGACTGGCATATAGATCCAGAAAACAGAATAACATAAGAAGAATGTAAGATTAAATTAAAAAACAAAACTTCTAAAATGTTTCCTTGCAGTTTTGTCTCAAATAAGTTAACTTATTTAAGACTGAAAAACTGATATAGTCCAAATTTAAACTTTTAACTTTTCCAGGATGAAAAACCAAATGTTTCAGCTTGTAAGATGACCAAGAGCAACCTATTGTTGGATCACTAGCATGGAAGAAAACAGAAAGTAAAATGATTTTGATCACCAAATTTTCATTTCTAATATAATGGTTGATTCAACCAAATCCTGACATCACCGGTAAAGTTTTTGGGTGACTATAACAATCTTCCAAACAAAAAGTCGCTTAAAAATTGCAACCAAACAAACTCTATATAAAATAATGAAAATTTTAAGAAGTTCAAGAAAAATACGAATCTCGAAAAGTAAAAATTGCAAATATAACCTGCCAGAGCATCAAGAAGAGTGGACTTCCCACAACCAGATGGACCCATGACTGCTAACACCTCTCCGGGTCCAGCAAACCCGGTTAAGCCTTGAAGGATCGTTTTTGGCCCGTTTTTGCGGTCCGGCACGGTAACACACAAGTTCACCCATGTTACATGCATCCCATCATTTTCTTGCAATGACATTTGTTGTATGCTATTATCATCAACTTCTTCACTTGACATTGTTTGTAACTAAGCCTTGTTATCTAAACTTGAACAAGAAAAGAGTCTTTCTATCTATCTGCACATAAAGTGGTTGTTACTATAAAACGTTTTGTATGCATATTTATATGCATTGATGAGTAGACAAAATAAAGGTGTTTTTGCTTTGGCTTTGAAAACTCTTCTATCAATTCAACCCCGTGACAAGGAAATGGATTTTTGTGCAGCTTTTTAAAAAAATTAAGAATAATATATGCACCTGTATTAGAATCCATATTCTTTTGCCATTAAAATGTCACAAATGATAAGGACGGATATACCACAGCCTCAATTATTATCTAGATGTAGAATAATTACTCTAACACTCCCACTCGCTCGTGACCCGATATTTCAAGGATGTTACGAGCGGACATATTAAATGGGTAGAGCTAAGCCCAACATTGCTAGGCCCGCTCTAATAACATATTAGAATACATATTATTTTGCCATTAAAATCCCACGTGATGATAAGGAGGGATATACATTATCTATACAATGTGGTATAATTACTTTAACATTACGAAGGTAACAAAGAAATGTTGTATATTGGTAAAATATTTATACTGCATTTAGTAGTAATTTCGAGACATGTAGTAATATATATACTACAAAATAATGTTTGATTTAGTGAGAGACATGTAGTAATTTCGAAACTATCACAAAGTCGTCATAAAAACCGTCGCTAATAAGCTCGTAAAAAAAAATACCGTCGATATTTGGATATTTTTTTGTAGTAGCTATTTGGCTAGCGTCGCTATTTCTATATTTTTTTACAGTAGCTACTTGGCCGGAGATAATTTTATAAAAGCTTCGTCTTTTGTTTAGCCAAAAAACTTATGGTCTTGTGTGTTGACTGATTTGAACTAATTCTTATATAAAATGTTATATTTTCAAAAAAATAAATATATTATTATTAAAAATAGGATTTGATGATTTATAGCCATTATTTTATTATTTGACCTTATAGTTATGTACGTCGATACTTGTCAAGTGTCAACACATGGGAAAAATTAGGAGCAAGAAATATATTCCGATATATCCAAAGATTTGTTGCAAATTACAAAAACAATAGTGTTGTCCAAAATTTTATTTTATGAATAATCAATCCCCATTTAGTCTCATACGAAACAGTCTTAGAAAATGTAACTTTCAAAATCGTAGGCCCATAAAAAATATATCCATCGCTCCAATCTACCGTAGCACCGTAGCACCTCTCCGACGACTAAAAATTTCAAAATAGAAAAATGCATGTAAATAGTAATATTGAAAAACTCGTAGCCATCGACGGTCGGCAAGTGGAAACAATCATCATAGCATTGGACGTTGACTCAAAAACTCGTCATGAATAGCGGAAGGTTGGTAATACCGTTATTGCATGGGGTAGTTGTCGCTTGAGGTGGGATGTTGATAGTCCGTAGGAGGGGCGGAGCCAATGTATGCCCGGCCCTCACTGGAATTTGAAAAACTATTATTTTATATGTAATTATTAATCAAAGTCTAATGTAGCATAATGTTTTAATGTTAAAACCAGAAGTTTTGATGTGTTGTTTGTTTGTTGGTTCGAATCTCCTTCATTTTTACAAAAAAATAATCTAAAAACATTGTATAGTTGTACTAAATCTTCATAAATATTAAAATTTAAAACCACTACTACATCTTTGTAGTTGTACTAAATATCAATAAATTACATGGTCTGAATTTATTAAAATGCAATTGATTTTTTATTGTCATCGTTCAATTTAACCAATCAGTGAAGAATATTAGAGACTTGGGAACATCATTTGCAAAACGTTTATCATATCTAAAAAAATAAGATATATATCTATTATATTAATGTGTCACCGCTCAGCCGAAATTCTGGCTCCGTCCCTGGTCCGTAGGTTAGAATTAGATCGGGGAGGAGTGTAGACTATATATATATATATATATATATATATATATATATATATATATATATATATATATATATATGTAGCCTTGTTGGACGTACGAATTATGTTGATAATAGTCCGATTAATGGTTTGGTCGAGGAGTGTATCGTAATTAACTAGCCTTGGACGGAATTGATGAATGTAAGTTACCTTTGTATAAATTCATGCATTCTCATGTTATTAATTAATAGTACTCTAAAATGCCTTGTTGGACGGACTAGAATTATGTTGATAATAGTCCGATTAATGGTTTGGTCGAGGAGTGTATCGGAATTAACTAGCCTTGGACGGAATTAATAAATGTAAGTTACCTTTGTATAAATTCATGCATTCTCATGTTATTAATTAATAGTACTCTAAAATCGAATTATTTTATTACTAGCTCTTATTATTATTATTTTTTAAAAATACTCCGTAATCAACATTCACTGTGGAGTTACACCAGATATACTAAGCTATTGAGTATGTATGGACAACCCATTTTACCCGAAATTTTTTACCTTGTTTGTTTAGAAAAATGTAACTAACCTCTTATTGTTACAGCAAAAAATATAGGAACATTAACTAAGTTTTATTTCGTATGCTATAAATCTTTTTGGACATAGAAAGACGCTTAAAAATATGGTACATACATAATTAAAATGCAATGGACCTCCCCGTGTTTACTTGATATTTTTAACTGGTTTGCTTATTCGATGTAAGTATGTAACTAACTTATTTTTGTTAAAAAAAAATAAGGAATCTTACTGTAAACTGTGAGATATTTTTAGGAATTTTATATTTAATTTAATCATGTATTAATTATATTATTTAATATATAAAGAATGGAATCTAATTTTTTATTTTTTTTAAGATTAAACGAACCGTCTATTGATAAGTGAATATGTACAATCCCCAAACAAAACAATTACAAGAAATTACATTATATGATATGCTATGAATCTTAATCGCCAACAAAGTTCGGGCTAAGTTTCCAATGTCTACTAATAAACATATTTCTACGATTGTTAGTAACATTACTTAACTTGTTCATGCTATTAATTACATAAAACTCAATGATTCTAAAAACTTGTCCGGGACTAGACTTCGTTCCTTCGTTAATTCTAGCATTGCGTTTCCGCCACAAACTATATACCGTTGATGCAAGTAAACACTTTACTAGAATGACGGATGCCGATTTTTCTTTTAGAATGGAATCTATTGCATTGCCGGGCATGGGGGTTTTCTTGCAGAATTAATAGTATTTTTTGAAGTAATTACCAAGTTACCAACCGTCAAATGATGATCACTCTTCTAATGGCGATTGGAATGGTATTAACTCCTATTTATTTCCCCTCCGTCTCAAAATAACAATACAATAACGTGCAATTTTGATCAACGGATAATAATTTGTATCAAAATTAATGAAATGAAATTTTTGATCATATACAGTAGAACATATATACAGTAATAAGCTCGAGACCATGAAAAAATATTACTATATAAAAGTTATTCTTAAGTGGAGGTTCATATATAAAAAATATAATTTTATTTAAATATATATTTTGCATAATACAAGATAAATGTATAAATTGTTCCACTAACTTGTACAAATATTAAAGAGACAAATACATATTTTTACTTTTACTAGGTAAACGCACGATCACATGAATTCAATAAGGTGGAAAATCATAATATAATAAACTCATAATTTTTTAAAAATTTATTAAGTACAACATTATTTAGAAAATCGAGTATATGTATCTAGAAAAGTGATAATCCATCTAAATTTTTTTTACTGTTTTATTTACATGTATAAACATTGTGTATAATTTAGCATAGACAATCGTCTTGAAATTTACATATATATATAATTTTACAATTTTATGCTATTTATCACTATATAGAGATACATTTTCTTAAGACGGAAACATACAAAATTATGAATTATTACAATAATGAGGTTATTCCTATTTATAACTGGTCCCGAGTTGGGACCGAGAATTTTTATTCCTATATACAGTTTATTCCTACATTATTAAATTATTTTTATAAGTATGTTTTACCGTAGTTCAAAAATTAAATTAAATTATTAAATTTTAAAAAATTTCATTTCGATAATTTGATAATTTTGATATAATTTATTTTACCATCAAACTTTGGGAGTTTATTTAAGATGTGTTACGTGTCAATATCCTAGTGGCCAGTATTACAAACTTGGATAAGAATCTTTAGCTTGGCTTCACTTTCCTACAGACAAGGCATCATAGTTTAGTTTAGTTGACAGTTAAGTTATACACAAAATATATATTTATATTTATTTAAATTAACATATATTTATTCATATATACACATATATGTATATATAGGCGGCTGGGAGAATCATTTGAGTATTGCCATCATCAATGGCAGCTGCAATATGCAGCATTGCGATTTTTGGTCCATTCGAATTCGTCCGAAATAAGCACCAAACATTAGCCAGGCATGTTTTGACTTTAATTTTTATTTTATTCCATTTTTTGTACTTCTTTTAGTTGTCAAACGGCAAATTCAGGATTTATTTTTTTTGGCCACGACTAATGTTAGTATATTATCTGGGTTGCTGGTTGCCGTTTGTTTTGTAGTATCTGTTACGGGTAAATGCTAGTTGTTGAACACCGGATATTTGTGAAAAGATAAGAATTGTCTTGCATTTAAATTGTGATCTTTTGTCTCCGGGGACCTATAACATATTCAGGTAGGTAGGTTTGTAAAATGCTCGTTCTCGTAAGCCAGACTACAATTGTGATAATTTTAGATACGTGATAACCGGAAACATAAGATGTGTGACAGTATTAGGCAACACTGAAAAATTACACCTTCAACTCAAAGTTACCAAGCCACGTCAATATCGAACAAAACCTGGAAATCTTGATAAAGTTTCTTTTTTCCAATATTAGGTTATCTAGAACATGCTTGTGATACATATTCATTTCACCCCATTAAAATGATACTAATTTATTTTTTCTTAGACTGCCCGAGTATTCAAATCCGTTATCTACGAGAAAAAGAAATGTGAAATCACGACAAAAATGCCGGTGTATTCCTTTCAAGGACGAAAAAAATCTTTATAAAATTGAAAATGAGGACCGAAATGAAGAGGGCATTTCTAGAGCAACGTTGATATGGAGAGCTATTAAATTACCAATTTATACTGTGGCCTTAATTCCACTCACTGTGAGTTTCTTTTCATTTTATGTTCCTCTTGATAGCGAGTTATGAGGCGGATAACAAAAAGTGAAGATGCTTGATCATGCTTGTGGTTATTTGTGTCAGTTGTTTGCAGTTTACATTTTCATTTATGCAAAAACAGGTTGGAAGTGCGGCTGCTTATTTGCAAACTGGCAACTATTCAGCGAGGCGATACTTTATGCTATTGGCTTCCTCTGTCTTCATAATCACTTGGCTTAATTTAAGGTTGGATTAATAACTACCTTTATAGTATATCATACTATAGGTCTTGTGTTCATCATAGGGCCTTTTGATGTTATATTCACGTGCACTGTGTACTGTATTTAGATATACCATACCGTGCAAAGGTAAGCTAGAAAATTACTGTTTGACTGCAGCTTTTAAGCCTGTTTCTTTACAGTTTTCAAAAAAGAAGCAGTGCATTCGGTTGGCATCTTAAGCTGCATTTTCGATTTCCTCCAGGAAGAGATTGAAGTATTTCAGTTAAAGAAACTAAGTTGTTTTCTAAGCCTCAAAGAAGTCAGCTTATTTAAATGCTGCAGCTAAACAACTCTTGAGTTAAATCAAGTTGCTGAGAATTAGCATGTCTCAGTTCAGCCCTAAAACTCCAATTGCATCATTTTTATGTTGTTTAGTTCATTAAGATGTTTAGATGACTATATTCTAAACATCTGACTAAATCATTGTCTTATCATTCTCCAGTAAATTATCTTAGTAAAAAACTATGTTTCACTTGTTCGCTTTCTCTTTATTATGGGCAGCAACGACGTTTATGATTTTGATACAGGAGCAGATAAAAACAAGAAGGAATCTGTTGTAAATATCGTTGGCATGTAAGTCCTTCTACCAGCAAACATTAAATTTTCCCTTCTTGTGCTACATATACTATATTCTTTTTAACATATTACTTTGTTTGTTTTGTATTTCTACTTTATAAGGCGCACAGGAACTCTTATTGCCGCCTGCTTGTTACTTGCTTTTGGTTTTTCTGGGATTGCTTGGGTATCTGCCTCCTCTGGAAATCTGCGTTCACTATTGTTATTGGCTTGTGCAATTGCGTGTGGCTATGTATATCAGGTCAATATTTGTACAACTTTCATTATGTTGTATTGAGAAAAAGTAATACTCGTCTTGTGGTGAAGTTAGTTATTGTGCTTCAAAAATGTTTTGATGGTGCAGGTTTATTATCTATAAACTAGTCAAGTAATATACATGAGGAGAAAAACATTTCTTCTTTTTACTTTAAACTGATACCTCAATAAGCACTAGCTTGAGGTACTCTTAACTACAATTAATAAATTAAAGAAATCAGCTTGTTGAAAAAAAAACTATCTCAAGCTACAGTGAAGTATAACTTGATTTCACTTAAGATAATAAAAATGGAAAAAGTCCATAATTGACAGAACACTTGAATGTTTCAAAAGCAACCACAAGTTACAATATTTGAAATGTTTCAATTGCTAGGCAGGCAAGAGTACTTGCTAGAAGTGATTGCCAAAATAGGTATAGACTACCATGGTACTAATTTAACATTTTTTTTTATAAGCTGCTAATTTTAACAATTTACTATCATGAATATTACACACATATTTTACCTGTTTGAATCTGTAATGCTTGCAGTGCCCACCATTCCGATTAAGCTACCAAGGACTAGGGGAACCTCTTTGCTTTGCTGCATTTGGCCCATTTGCTACAACTGCTTTTTACTTACTACAGAGCAGCTCAAGGTCGTATAAATTTTCAATGATTATTATTTTAGCTTATATCTTGGCGATTCTTCTCATATTTTATTTCAGCTAACTGTAACAGTGAACTTCCCATTTCTGGGACCATCTTTTCTGCATCAATTCTTGTTGGCCTCACCACGACGTTAATCTTATTATGTAGTCACTTTCATCAGGTAAAACTTTCAATTTTTTTGGGGGGTCATATTCTCATAGTCTGTTTACTTGTTTGATGTCTCTTATTTGAAGAAAATGTCTCAAATATCACAAAATAATTTTACATTCAGGTAGAAGAAGATATCGCTGTTGGGAAAATGTCCCCTCTGGTAATGATAATTGCATAAGGAAAAAAAAGGCAGAAAAAAGGGGGAAAAAACAATTTTTTTAGTAGACCTCTTCCGAGTTTGATAAATTGCTAGTTATACGTATGCAGGTTAGGCTGGGGAGAGGAACAGGTTCACAGGTGGTGAAAATGTCTGTGATAGCTCTTTATTCTCTTTTATTCGTCTTTGGTCTTAGCAGAGCTCTTCCTTTTTCTTGCATAGTAAGTCAATTAGTAAGCAATATTTTAGCCCATATATTTGATTGATTGTTTTCAGATAATAACATTAACCACTTGTTTTGACAAAACTGTTTATATTTTTTCGCAGTTTTTGTGCGCTTTAACCATCCCTATTGGAAAACTAGTTGTCAACTATGTCGAGGAGAACCACAAGGTGAATACTGTGCCTCTTTTCTCGAAAAATCAGAATTGAAATCCATGTATATTTTGAAAATCACTGAACAAATCTTCCAGAAAATCAACACCAAAACCATCCTTGAGATTATTTTTGAAGACTTAAGCTTCTAAATATTAAAATTTAAGAAAAGAAGACTGTGTTAAAAAGATGTGCATTCTGTATAGAAATTGTGAACGTTTACATGTTTACATGGCTTGTTTGTTTGCAGCTTTGAAGCTTTAACTTTTTCTCTTTTTGCTTAAGAAGTTTCAATGCATTTTGTTGAGCGGTTCAGAAAATGAACTTAAAGGGCATTAAAAAAATGATTAAATCCATCTCTTTCAATTCCCAAACAAGCTAACTTATTTGTTTAATCTGCAGTCAAACACACCATATCAGCAAACCAAGTTTTTACAACACCGGTTGTATACAAAGTTATAAATAAAATTATTTTAATATTATAATATTACAAAAACATCTAATATCAACCCTCCTCATCCGAAGAGAGCTGCAAATTGCACTCATAAGATTTAATATACAGCTTAATGTTTGTAGGATAATTCAAAAATCTTCACGGCAAAATACTACTGTGTGAGGCTGCACACTTTATTCGGAGCTGCTCTGGCTACTGGATTAGTAGCATCAAGAATGGCGGCCAATATATGATTTTATACTGGTAAGAGTATGAATCATGCCTTACAATGCCCATATATGTACTAAGTCACATTTTTCACCTGATTTGATTGTTCTTTAATACCACTACCATGCTTAATGATGTACTTGCACAAGATGAAAAATTCAAGATTCCCTTAAAAGTTGCTCCATGTTACTACCGAAATAAGACGTTCGCTAAGCATATCAAATTTGTGGCTGCATTTGTGTAGATCTTCGGCTCCTGAGAGAAGCTAATATATACAAGCTTTTAGACGATTTCCACAATGGTTCACCCTTTCTCCACCCCATCTGGTATGCGTAACACTGTAACAGGTATTAAATTAAAGAGCAAGTTGGTTATTTCGGCAAGTTAAGAATTTTAGATGCTTCTCAATAAGTGTGCAAAAATTGAATATTTGATGTATAATAAGTTTTGGCTGTAAATAGGTAGAAGAAGAGATAATTGATTTGTGACGATGAACAGTATTAATTGCACCATATGTGGTGGAAACACTTGCTCCCTATTAGACAGGCTTTTCGTTTTTGGACAAATATTTCAACATATTTCTCAAATGATTATTGTGCCAATAACAGTATCAGTAAACATAGTAAAACAATTTACTGTATTCTTCAAGATTTCTCTTGATATTAGCACAAGTTACCGTATACCGAGATAGTAAAAAATAAGCTGAAAGACCAAACTGTGATCGTACAGTCATACCTTAGTCCAAATCAAATGCCATATCAGAGATTCTACAACAAGTGCCAAAGGTATGAAAATTTATTGAACTCGAAATATTATTGAACTGAATTGGGTTACATGTTTCTTGAACAACAAAGACAACCAAAAAAAGGAAAACAAAATCTCGTATCACCATACCACTACTTCGTGGAACATTTATTCCAATGTTTAAGTTTCTCAATAACTGAAACACTTCTAAGAAAAGGAAAAAAAAAGGCACATTTCATCATTATATATACACGATGTGCTATGGGTTTAGCTAGCCCTAATATTAAGAACAGTCTTCACTTGCTTCTCAGTAGGAGATCCAATAATCAAGGTATGTTGTCCCGTGATCACTTTCCTCTTCCCGTTCTGATCCGCCACACTAAAATGCTTACACAAATCAAGATTGATCGTCACTTTATCTGTTCCCCCTGCTTTCACAGCAACTGTCCCGAACCCTACCAACTCTATATTTGGCGTTCCAGTCACAATTTGTGCTCTCGCGGGTTCCCAAAATACTAATACTACATGGCTACCGTCCATTGGACCTTTGTTCTTCACTCCAACAACTATTTGGAGCTTGTGGTTTTCGCAATCTAGTGAAGAAACATCTAGCGCTTGGTTGTGGTTGTTACTCTTTCTATCAATACGTGCCATGGTGGATTTGACTAGTACGGTCGAAGGGCTTGAGATTATGGATTTTGAATATTCCGAGTAGCTTAGCCCGTGACCGAAAGGATAGAGTTTTTTCCCGTTGTAAAAGCGATAGGTTCTTCCTGGGAAGTTCCGGCTTAGATTTGCCCTCATATTCATATCTGTCATTGGCACCTGCTCGACATATTGTTGCGGGTACCAAGTAAAAGGAGACCTTCCACCTGATGAGTTTCAGAGAATATAATTTGTTACACTTATTGATAATTAATAAAGATTCTGATTCTTTTATTTATTTAGTCACGTGTACTGCTTAATTAGTATACATCTTAAATATTGGATTGAGTAGAACCATGTTATGGATTACCAATCCCACTTATAAGATTATTCAGTTGCAGCTTATAAACTCAGGTTTTAAGCACAATTTGGAAAGAAAAAAAAAAGTTCCGCTGTTATATGACAAAGAAAACAAAAATGATAAAGGATAAATCTAAACATTAAATACATTCACAGGATGAAGTAGGATATATGCGAAAAAAAGCTAATAAACCTGGATTATGAAGTCCGAATATCACTTGAGCAATTGCCTTACCACCATCTTGACCAGGATACCCGACCCATAAAATTGCGCCAATATTTGTATTGTTCATGGCGAATGATATATCAATAGGACTTGCGGACATCACAACAAGGACAAAGCTACCCTTAACAGCATCAGATACTTGCGTAATAAGTTTCTCTTGAGACCCTGGTAAGGTTAATTTCACCCTGTCGTGTCCCTCTCTCTCTATATTCTGTCCTAGTCCGACCACCATTATTGTTACGTCAGCATCTGACCCAGCCTTAACCGCCGCTGCAAAATGGCTCTCGTCTGTACAATCAACATTTGTACACCCTGGCTCGTAAATCACCTTTTGTGCAAACCTGTCAAAGACGATAAATAGCATAAACTTTTAGTTCGACATCATGACCTAACTTCATAGCATCACTGATAAGAGGGTATTTTCCGTTTTTATACTCTGTATTGTTGCTTTATCTTGTTTACCACCTTCTATTATCAATTTTCCTATTTTGAACCTTGTATTCATTTTTTTTTAACTTTACCATCCAATTAGGATGGAAAACCAACATAATATGGATGTTTTCCATCCATGATTGGATGGAATAGTTCAAAATTAAGAAAAGACGAATCCAGTGTACTAAGCGGGAAAACTAAGAATGTAAGACTAATCGAGAAGTTGCAACAATAGAAGGTACAAAATTGCTAAAACCCCAGATAAGAAATGTGTTCAACTCTCACAGTTATCCAAATATAAGATTGAATTTCACGTGTTAAGCTGAAATGCCAGATTGTGGTAGCTGAAGTTTTTAGGTGAGATTGTTGCTCATCATCATCTAACTATATATCTTTACACCGCAGTCCGCAAGTCAGATGAAAAAAAGATTGAATTGCATTTGTCTGACTCAAGATTATACATGATGAAAAAGAGAAAAATAACCGCACCTTTGTATTCCTTGTAAAGGAGAAGTGTATTTACAAGGTACACCTGCATAGTTGCTTATCATAGCTTCGGTTACATTGGCATTAGGTCCAATCACAGCTACGTTTTTTAAGGTTTTTGTCGATAAAGGAAGGAGTCCTTTGTTCTCTAGAAGAACAATTCCTTGCTTTGCGGCATCAACGGCCAAATTTTGGTGATTGTCACTACATATATCGGATTTTCCGAGTTTGCCATATGGAGTAGCGGTTGCGGGTTCTCCATCGAAGAAACCGAGCCTCATCATAACTATGTAGTTATAAACCAAAGACTCGTCTATGACAGACTCTGAGACCTTGTTTAATTTTACAGCACCTAATGTATGATTGGCCAAATAATTCCCACAGTCCAAATTCAAACCTGCATTCAACATATCAAATAAAAAATCAAAATATTATGAGGGAGTATTATGAAAGTAAAAGGGTTGTAAAGAAAACTGACAACTTGCTTTCAGAAAATTAAACTTCAGAAAAAGGTACCTGCATTAAGGGCAAGAGCCGATGCGTCCTCAGGGGTATCTCCATAGTGCATCTGGTCTTTGTAAACCTGAATAGAATCGCAATCCGAAACTATGTATCTGCCATTACACAAATACTTTTTTAGTCATCAATTTAGCTAAAAAAATTAATAAGTTGGAACATTTTGCTACTAAAAAGATAGTGAAGGAAAGTTAGAATCATAACCAATCTGTATTCCAAGAAAGTCACAGAACTAGAATGATTTTTCTTCATGATGTTAATTAAAAGAGATACATACCCATTAAGCTTCCATTGGCCTCTGATTATTCCTTGAAGTAGATTTGGGTCGGCACAAGTTGGAACGCCGTTAACTTTGTTATAACTACACATAACACTGCTAACGTAACCTTCCAATACACAGCTCTTGAATGGCGGTTGAAATGTGTCTTCCATATCTTGTTGGGTTACCTTCATAACAAACCAAAACCAATATAAAAAATAGGACTCGACTACCGGTCTTGCCAAGTCATGCCATATACTCATATTCTTAAAGGCCTCAAAAATAAAAATGTTGCCTTTGATAGTTTATAAAACTTCTCGAATACAAAGATGGTAGGATTTGGATTGCATTTCTTTTTCCTTTTCTGTTCATGTACAATAAAGAACAAAAGTACCTTTGCGTCAAAGTGGTATCGATCAACCCCTTGCCAATCATCCACATCATATGCTGTATAATGCTTGCAACAACTTGAAACCTTAAGCTTGTCATCGACAGGCTTTCCGTCTTTAGGAGTTCCTTGTAGACCTTTCACGTAGTTTACTCCATATGTTGAAACCACAAGCGGGTCCTCACCTGGAGTCTCTTGGGCCCTTCCCCATCTCGGGTCACGGAATACATTCACATTTGGGCTCCAATATGTAAGCCCAGCCGAACCAAGGTTGTACATTGCCCGAGCCTCGGTTGACACCACTTCGCCCATTGTGTACCTGTTCCAAATTTTCATTAAAAATCAAAATATAGTGACAAGAAACACAAGAAGTAATGTCATGTAGCCAGACCGAGCGGCAGATTGTTGACCAGATTGGCCACATGTTAATATGTATATTCGATATAGGGCTAATATGGTTATGAGTCTGGCAGACCGTGTATGCATATATAATTACTCAAAAACAAGGATGGAATCATGAATACTGAATGGTAGATGCTGATATCTAGCTATATGATTTTTTGTTCATATTCTATACGATTTTTTTTTCATAATTAAATTAAATACTTTTTCATGAATATTTGTCAAAAGGGGAGGGCGGCCCCTCTGTCTCCACCTATTTTATTTTCTACCAAAAAACAATCATGGTAAGATACTTCCGGAAAATACAAGTTTAGCATGATAATTTAATTGTTACCACAACGAGGTGTTGAAACTAGCAGCAGAGAGAATAGTTGCCGGAAAACTGGTTGCGCCAGGCACATTGTTGTTATCAAAATGGGTACCAAAACCAACGTTTGAGACCCCGTGTAGGGCTTCTGACCACCAGTTATATGCTGGTAGCCCGAGTCGAGGAACCCCTGGGGCTCTGTCGATTAGTTGTAATATTTTTTCTTCCAATGTGAGACGAGTAACTAAGTCCTTAGTCCTTTCTTCATAAGACAATGCAGTGTTGCAAAACTTGTATGTCTTTGTGTTAGGATCATTTTTGTTACATGCAAATGGGGGAGTAGGAACTGATTGTGTGTTCAGAACCAAAAATGAGAACAAGACACAAAAAATAAATTGTGTTTTCATCACTGTAACTATAGCTTGTGTATTTCTTCCTAATTCCATTTCTTTTTGTTTTGATGACTAGAATGATGTTAGTACCAGTATTTGTAATGCAAAATATGACTAAAATTAGTGTTACTAATATTGACAAATGGATATTTATGTCCATGAATAGCTAGAATGCTGACAAATCCAATGACTCATGAGTGGGTTAGGATAACTTAACCAAAATATTTCAACTGAATAAGACCATCTCTTCATCTAATCTTAGATATCATTACTAATGTCCTCTAATTATGAAGGATTCCATGTTATCCATAAATTTTTTTATCAGAATTTCTTCTGTTTACCTAAGTCTTCGTACCATTTATTTCTTATATATTTAATTGTCAAACATTTCTAAATTTGTGTGGTGAATGGTGACGGGGATTGACATGTATTGACCTCAATACTAACTTAACCCCGTAAAATAAATGGCGGTACGGGTTGAGAAAATTTAAATGTCAACCCAACCCGTTACAATTAAAACCTCAATCCGCAAAATAAATTGCGGGTTGGGGTGGGATTGGTTTTTAAATTTTTATTTTGGTCATTTATTTTTCATAGTTTACATAATTAACCTAAATTTTAAAATAAATTAATTTTTTTAAAGTGAAATATAAATTAAAAGCAATCAAGATACGTTTAGAAACATTCACGAATAAATATAACAAAACTAAAATATAACAAGAATGGAAAGTTGATATCTTGAAATACACACAATGTATATATAAAAATATATATTTATAATTATATATCCTTCCTCATATATACATACTAGTAATCGTGCTCCACGCTTTGCGTGTGAGACGCGTAATGCGATAAAATTTAAAAAAAAATTAGAAAATAAGTGTAGTTATGATACAAATATTTGGAGAATAAAAAAAAGATAAAGAGTATAAGATGAGAAAACTCAAAAGAATTTTGAGAGCTTAAATAGGGATAAAAAGTGTTATTAGCTTTTTTTATGAGAATATGGTATTGTGGTAATTAATAAAAAAGTGTAAGGGTATTTTTGAAAAAAAGTGGTAAAATTTGGCAGCCTCAAAAAATCTTGGGTTGGCTTATTATAATAGTGTATATATATATATATATATTACGGATTGAAACGGATTAACCCGCGGTTTGAAAATCTCAACCCTAACAAAACCCGCAAAATATATAGCTGATTGGGGCGGAAATGATTGATTTTTTTTTACATTCAGTCCGCCCCAACCTATCTCAATCCGTGCGGGCTGGGTTAGGGGTTGGTTTTGCGGATTTTTTTACCTAAGCATAGATTTAATTACAGAAGCTGGAAATTTATTCTATCTTTGTTTAAAAAATCAAATGTCCCTTTTAATACTTGCATTAGTACTTATTTGATCATAGTTTAATTATACCCAAATGACACGGCACCTAAGCTTAGAGCAAGACAACTTATTATACGCTAATTATATCTGAAATAGAAAAATACCGAGGGTGGATTTTATTTAATTAAATAACAGGAGGCAATCAAGTAGTATTTCTTATCAAAATATTTAAAAAATATAAACAATAATAGAAGGGGCAGTTTTCTGGACAGTCCAATTTTTGATCTTTTATTAATTTTAGGTCCAAAAAATACAATTTATTTAAATTTTAGTTGAGAATATAAAAATAAATGAAAATATAAAATAAATGAAACATTAAAATTTGCATGTGTACAAGTCAATAATCTATATTTTACATGTAGAATTTTATTTAAATGTGAAAGTTGGGTGATATTGGGCCATATTGTATTGGGCCGGACGAGTTTGGGCCCAAACCATGAAACCCACCTGATCCATTTATTTAGCCGCCATAAGATTCTGATGCGACTACAAAGTCAACAGAAAAACTTAAAAAAGAAAATAAAGGCCACTCGTTTTATTCCTAATAAAGAATTATATAAACAAAATTGTTAGTTCCCCATGTGCATTTAATTGTCAATTACGAAACTACGTGTAATTCTGATCGGCTTATAACTTGTATTAAAATTGTTGAAATGAATTTTTTTTAAATCTAATTATAAAATTTAACATTTAAACTATATGATCAACTTTTAAAAAATTTCATTCCGATAATTTTAATATAAATCAAAATTACACGAATTTATATAATTAAATAGGGTATTAATAAAATAATTATCAAGATTGTGTAAAGACCATAGAAATCTCATTCTCCGATCCACTTGGTAGAAACTACACTAACAGTCCTCATATTTTAATATTATTTTATTGATCATCATAGTTTGAGTTGAATCGGTCGTAGCCTCCAATGTCGTACAAAATTACAGTTTGGTTCTGAACTTCTAAAAATCGGATTGACTTGGTTCATTTCAAATTACTTTCCAAATTCTAAAAGGAATTGCCCAAGGTATATACAAAAAAAATACTCTCAAATACTAGGCAAAATTTCGTTGTTACTTGATTTTGCTGTTGGATTGTTTTCATATGGGCGAACATCTTCACATTTCTAGAACCGGATAACCTTTTTTTAATGGAAAAAAAAACTAGTAACGTTTATTTATGAATGAATAGTGCTAAGAATCACGATATAGTTCACATGAACAAACTAATAACGTCCTAAAAAGTAGAAGCATAGCCGGCCATGGATTAATATTAGTCCCTATTTGTCTTTCCATAGCCAAAACTAATTTTGCTTCCATAACAAATTATCTTCAATTAAACTGTACACACTTACCATTTCATATTTCATACTCCCTCCATTCCCATTTAATTATCTACTACTAACCACATATAATTTTGACCGGCGATAACTTGTATCAAAATTATCGAAATGAATTTTTTTAAAATTTAACATTTGAACTATATGATCAATTTTCATTTCGACAATTTTGATACAAGTTATTGACCGGTTTAAATTATAATTAGTTTTATAATGGAGAATTAAACAGGAACAGATGAAGTAATATTTCTAGACCCGCTGACGATTATAAAGAACAATACATTATAAAAAAGAAGAATGACCAAAAAGAGCTTGTATGAAAAAATAAAGACACAACTTGTAGTTAAACCCTTTTTCAATATGCCAAAGCAAACTACATTTCACATTAGGTGAGCCCAAGGTAGAAAAGTCTACCATCTCTCCCTCTTTCCACAAGTCTTCATCTCTTTCCCCAGAGAGATTTCCAGAGAGATTTCCAGGCATCATGAAGCACAGGAAAATGATCTCAGATACAGTTGGTTACAACTTAACAGAAGTTTGTAAACCTTTCTGTGACCAAACAGAAAACTCTTCAGGTGTTTGTCTAGATATTTGTTACATAGACTGCCCTTTATCTTGCTACAACAGCGCACCGCCACGTGTCACCATCACAACCGTCCATCACAAGAGCCAGAAGCTACACGAGTCGCTTATCATCTCTCTTACCCTTGTGGGTTTGGCTTGTTTTGTGTATTGCATATTCATGGTTTATAAACATTTCAAGAACAAACTGAGGAGGAGACCTTTGCAAGAAGAGATACATGTTCATGATCATGATCGGTTTGTAGACGAAGAGCATGGACCGGTTCTTGATCATCCGATCTGGTATGAAAATTATGATATATTTGATAAGGACATGTTTAATTTAGGTGTTTTAATAGTTTGAGATTGTGCAAAGTTTTAAAAATTTATTCCAGGCGCTTGATTAATTAAACTGAGACCGAAATTTAATTTAATAAATTGCAAATTAGTTAAAAGAGACAAGGTAAAGTTTTTTGGTTTTAGTTTGTTTAGTTTTGAAATGAGTTTATACTTTATCTCTATTCATCAAGTAATACAACTACATGATCATGATCATGATCTTGATCAGTTAGCAGATGGAGACTATAGACCAGTTCTCGACCGATCCATCTGGCAGTACTTTTAATTAATCTGATACTCTACGGTGCCAGTCTGGCACCGTAGAGTATCAGATTAATTAAAAGTGTTTAGGTTAGCTGTATTAGAACGTGAACTGATTAAGAAACGTTAGCGTGTTTGATAGTAATGTTTTTCTTTGTTTATCGCCCAATCAAACTATACAAGTATTCTATATAGTCTCTATTAGTCTATTACAAGAACAAAAGACACAATGACCTTTTATTTACTGTATTTATCAGGTACATAAGGACAGTTGGACTACAGCGATCGACAATCGATTTGATCACAGTTGTTAAATACAAAAAAGGGGAAGGTTTAGTCGAAGGAACGGATTGTTCTGTTTGTTTAAGTGAATTTGAAGATGATGACACTCTAAGGCTGTTGCCTAAATGTAACCATGCTTTCCATTTACCTTGTATCGACACCTGGCTCGGGTCCCATACCAATTGCCCAATGTGCCGGGCCCCTATTGTGTCTACTCCAAACGGGACCTTAGCACCAGTTCTGGAACCTAGAGTTGTTGTTCCGCAAGAAAACGTAGAGAGGGACAGAGGAAATGAAAGTTTGGAGCAGAAGGATATTGGATCATCGCAAAATGTTGTTCAGACTATGAGGAGATCAGTTTCGGTGGATTCGTTAGCGGCTTCGAGGCTAAGTAGTGATATGGCTAATGCACAGTTGGGTGAAATAAACACGAAAATTGTTCCGAAGAGGCCTGATATAAGCCAAGGAGTGTTACACAGAGAGATTGTTTTGATGAAGAGGTCGTTTTCATGTGGTGGGAAGGTTTTGTTTCCGAGGCATAATCGGGATAGAAACTCAGTGCTTCCTCCATAAACAAACTTTTTTGGAATTTGATTCTTAAGGCCTTGTTTGGTTGCAGATTTTAAGCTTAAGGTTTTTTACTTGAAAAACTAGTGTGCACTTGTGGTTGATCATGTTTGAAGCTAAGCTTTTCTTGCTTTTTTTGGCCTGAATAAGCTAATGGCTTTAATGTGGGTGAACCTAGGTTTTCTCAGTTATTTGCTTAAAATCGGCAACCAAACGAAACATAAGGCATAAATGCACAACTTATAACACTCTCAACAAGCCTGAGAGTTTTTATAGATACTAGGGGGGGATACATGAATAATGGCATAGAAACAGAGAATTGTGGATAATCCAGAGGGGAAATCAGCAATTATATCGTGTATAATATTTTCGGATTTATTAAAAAAACCTTGCAAGTGTGATGAATATATTGTATTTCCTTTCAATTCTTTGTTGGAGTTGAATGAAGAATTTTTTTCCTTGTAGGGATGTTTTTGTTTACGAGGCATAATCGAGACAGGAACTCGGTGCTTTTTCCATTTTTTTTATCTTATTTTTTCCAATGCTAAGGCGAGATATCGACAAATGCGTAACTTACCAAAATTCTCGACAAACTTGAATATTTATAGGAACTACAAGTCTACAGGTGAGAGTACAGATTGGGAATTAAAACAAGGGAATTGTGGATGATCCAGAAGGGGAAATGATACGATTATTTAGTGTTTAGTAGTTTTGGATTTCTATAAAGGAGATCGTGCACATGTAATGAATATTCTTGATTCCACAACTTAATACTCGATTATATGAATAACATAACAAACACCTTTGACATCTCTAGCATTATCAGGTCAGTAAGAATATATTCCTGATGCTTTTAATAATAAACTAATACAACAAACGAAATCTCTTATCAGCATCAACAAATTAGAGTAAAAAAATAAAGATATCCTTAAATAGATTTAGTTAGTGTTTGATAAATCGGAAAGAAACTTGAAAGGTTCTAAATTTATTGTAGCAAATAGTAGAAAATCTGATACTAATTCAATTGACAATTGCAGTAGATCCAAACCACGATTATACAGAGTTTTAGCATTTTTTTCTCACAATTTTCATGAAAAGAGTACGCTTTGAGAAAGAAGTAAATTGTCCTTCACTATTAGAGAATCATTCACTAGAAATCTCCGAGATTTGTCCCTGAGAGCAGATAAATCAATGAAGGCTGGAAAGCCCCACGCAAGTCCTGAAGCGGCTGTGAATGCCCTATTTGCTAGCAGGAAAAAAAAGAGAAAACAATTAGAGGAGACGACAACCTAAATAGAATAAAAACCGAGTCCAGCCTTATCCAGTGACGTCTGGTTGCAGCTTCTAAGCTCTACTTTTGCCCTTTAACTTCATGTGGATTTTGCTATACGGATTTGAAGCTATTCTTTTCTGTATATTTTTACAAAACAAGCTTGAAGCTTTGAGTGAGCTAAACTTTTCTGTTTTCGTTCCCAAACCAAGATATAGAAGCTTTGAGTGACTCACATATATCTTTTATTAGTCTGGAATAAAGGTTATTTTTGTTGACTACTAGTTGCAACCAAACAAGTACAATTAAACAATCATTTCGATGATTGTATAAAAAATTGTACTAACAGTCATTGGTACATTTGTTGGAACAATCATTGGTTGTACCGACGAATATACCACTGATTGTACCAACAAATTTTCAAGTGCCTGTATAATCGCTAGTACATTTGTTGGTGTAATTACTTATTGTTCCGATGATTGTACCAGCAACTCTGCAGTCTCTCTACTAAAGTCGCCAATTATACCACTGACTGCAAAAATCGGAATACACGAAGAAGCTAAAGATTCCAAAATAAGATGTCTTACTAGTCAACTCATAGTGTTGGCCACTAATTTGGTCCTTCAGTCGTAATTTAAATCGACAACACGTTTCCTGTTCAGGACTTAGGCCAGTAATATTATCTAGACACAAGTAGAAGGATAGATGTCGTCCCTTGCTTGTGTTCCAACCATTCGGATATATTTTGAAGTACCTGAAACAAGGTATCATGAGACACTATTATCTTTAGTAAGCTTCTTAGTTTATATAAATAATTGAAACAAATAAAAATAACAACCAGGTAAACTGCTAGCTACTCATTTGTAAAAAAAGTCAATCCCCGAAACTTTCTTCCGAATAAGTGCATTAACATTTAGCATATCTAGTTAGACGCACGTCAAGGTGATAGGCTGTCCCAACGACGCCCTAAGTAGCAAAATAACGAGTTTTTCATACCCAGTAAATTGTCCCCAAAAGAATATCTAAATATAAAAATTCGTTCCAAAATCAGTGACCTGGTATCGTTTTCCTGCTCTTAAAGATGTAGTTTAATTAGTAATTTTTTTCCACCACTAGTATCAATGAAATACTTCACTGCGATATATACAGCGCTTGTTTGTTAATCGAGTACCAAGTAGGAAGGAAGGTTATGCACAATGTGCATGCTGTCACATGACCCAAAATCTGTGTTTGTCTTTACCATCGTGTATCATGTATTATACTTGTTTGAGAATTTAGTACCGACGAACATTACAGACAAATAGGGGAAGTATAGGGTACCAATTTAGTTTATCTCGTTAGTACATTAAAAAAAAGGTTCAAAACCATACTAAGCCAAAGCTATAACCGTATCAAATTGGTAAGTTGAAAGGGAAACTACATATTCAACTAGTTTATTTGTAAGTGTTGGTGATTTTAGTATCATCAATGTATTTTAGTAGTAATGTGATTTATTATAGGCCGATGCAATAATGCGTTAAACTCGGAAACGAGTTAGGGAAGTGCGGAGTCCACGCTCGTCGAGCCAACGTATAATTGAATATGAATAATTGAAACGGGGTTCCAAGGGGCAGAGCCCCTGGCGGGGTCCAAGGGGCGAGAGCCCCTGGCTGGGGTCCCGCTGCCAGGACAGCGGGCGGGGTGCGGGGCAGCGCCCCGAGCGAAAAATTTTCCGAACAGTTGCTTCCTTTCCGGAAAATTTTGAATAGTTGGACCCTTTCCCAACCGACATAACCGGTTTTTCCGAACAGTTGCTTGCTTTCAGTTTCGGTTATTGATCTCCTATATAAGAAGTCATTTGGCCTCGGTTTTGGATACAGAAACATATAAGAAAATTCTCTCTACATTTCCTAATCTATTCTCCTTGCCAGAAACAGATTGTTCTTCAAGAATTATCCCCACAAAGATTTCGTGAACTCAGACAATAATAGAGTCGAAATACTTTGTTCGGAAAGTGTACGAACACGATTCTTCGAAGTTATCCAGGATTATCATACCCTAAATTTCTAAATTTCTAACGGTAAGCAAATAATCTTGCACCAGGGTATGAAAAGAAAACGAGTTCATTATGTACTAACATTTTAGCCTTTTTCAAAGCAAATTTCCATAAGAATTCAGCTCTTAAGCTAATAAACAAAATAATAGCAGCGTACAAGGAAATAAGGAAATAAAATAAGCTTAACAACAGCAACCAAACAAGCGCATCACATTCAAGCCTTAAGTTATCTCTAGAAAGTTCAGGCATTGTGAATACTACATACCATTGGTGACCACCAAGAGTAAAAGTTTCCGAACAATAAATTCTTCAAGTAACTTTGAGTAGTTATTTATCTTCCAAGGAAATATTTGGTTGATGTTCTTCGGCAGTAAAACACTTTTACCTTCCCCAGTGCAGTTTATGACAAAAATCTCCGCGCCAAATATGCAACAATCATCTTTTAGATATCCATTGCTATCATTATAGAATGCATTCAATGGAACAAATTGGGAAAATCCGCTTTCTGACTTCAACATGTGAAAACGCACTACTCTCTGGTTTACATCTGACACCAGAAAGGAAAAGGCACGATTAAGAAACACAAAGAAAACGTCTTACACAATTTCTATGTATCCCTTCTAATATGTTTTGGGGAAAAGTTCAATTATTGTTTAAAGATTGCCCCTCTGAAATAAAAATGGAGCTTCGAAAGGCAGAAGCGTAAACTACCTTGGATGGTCACGTATTTGTCATTTATTTGGTCGTGTACACAAAATAATCTGAAGAAAGCATTAGCCTCCAAACTATAAGGATGAGTATTTTTCTCCGAAAATACCAAGTAGAGTGAGATATGATCAGTTATTTGTCTTTTCTTGTCTCCGCGAGGGTACAATGCCAATCTCCTGATATCGAATATATTTTAGCAAACAAACAAAGTGAAAACCCATATATTCAAGTAACAAGAATTAGAAAAAACCATTTATAGCCGGAAACTTCGAAATCAGACGATTCAAATTTGTCCTCTCCAGTCGCCAAGAGACCAGAGAATGACTCAATTCTGAATGAATAATGTGCTGGGCGCGCATCACTTACAGATATTGCAGCTTCTGTACAAAAATCATTTGCTTTAGAGCAAACCGAACCGAACCAAACCGATTCTGATTGGTTCGGTTTGGTTTGGTTTGGTTTCGGAATTTTTTTTTGATCAAAACCGAACCGAACCAATTGTTTTTTATTGGTTTGGTTCGCATTTTACTAAAAAACCGAACCGACCCTGACTGTACATAGAGCTGGGCGAAAAACCGGAAAAACCGAACCAAAAAACCCGAAAAGACCGAAACCGGAAAACCGAAAAAGACCGAAACCCAAAAAAACCGAAAAAGTCCGATAAACCAAAAATAAAACCGAAAAAACCCGAAACCGGACTGAAAAAACCGGTCCGGTCCAAAAAATAAAAAGGCCGAAACCGAAAAAAAAACGAACAAAAAAAATGCTCGGTTTCGGTTTTGCCAAAAACCGAACCGAACCGAACCGGACCCACCCACCCAGCCACCACTACATAGTACACATTTATTTTTTCAATCCAAAATACAAAAAAAACAGCTAAATAAATAAATAAAAACAAGCAGATGCAAGTTATGGCCCTCCGCTCGATCTTCCTCTCTCTCTCTAGGTACACACATATCTCTCTCTTTATATATATATATATATATATATATACCATTAATCGTAATATAATGAAAATATATAAAATATGATAATTATCATATAAATATGTGGATAATAAAAAAAAATATAGTTTAAGATTTAAAAGAATGTTTGGTTGTTAAATAAAGATAAATATTTTTATTAGTTTTTACTTTTTATATTTTTATAAGAGTACGATATTATTGTAATTAATATAAAGGTGTATGAGTATTTTTGGAAAAAAAATGGCGACTTGGGTTGGCTTATTATAATACGATTTTGGTGTATTGCAGGGTTCATAGGGGTCAATTGAGATCCCTATCAATACCAGTAACAATAACCCTAATTGACGAATCACAAACCAACAATAAAAACTTACAAGACAAAGAAGAAGAAAATGAGCACGGTTATTATGAAAATAGCGGCGGTGGAGAAGATACGAGCTTAAAGGACAGGATAATGAGAGTGAGGCTACCGAAACGTAGCGCTACAAACGTGTTACTAAAGTGGGTGTCGGAGGGGAGACCGATAGGGGTTTCTGATCTTAGAGAGGTGTTGAGAGAGCTTCGTAAGGATCGACGATATAAACACGCACTTGAGGTGAGCCGACATTTCTATTAGGGAAAAAATGATCATATTTAGAAAATGTGTGAAAAATTAATGGGCAAATTTGGAAAGTAGGGTAATGATGATGAAGTCCGAAAGTATGTATTAAACAGTTACTTTCCGTTTCTATTAAGGGGTTCTGTAACTATAAAAAGTTACTTTCTTTTATCGATTATTTCATACATTACGAAACTACGTGAAAGTTTGACTTGCAGATTTTCGTATTTAAATAAGTAAAATGAAATCTTTAAAACTTAATAATATAGGTCAATTTTTCTGTTTCAGTAATTTAGGTACGGAAACTTTGTAAGTCAAAATTGCACGTATTTGTGAAGTGAGCAATTGTTATGAGGGCTGAAAGACATGATATTTATGAATTATCTCAAAGTGGTGTATTTGTAAATTTTGAGGTTGCGACCCCAGCCCTAGGTAACTCAGGAAACTCAAATGGAAGGGAAGGGGATGAGTGTTTATCCGTAGTATGGTTGGTACTAAAACGATAATTGTAAGAGATTATTATCAAAATATATAGAGAAAGATTACTTTTTCCGACAGTTTTTTTTTCCAAAATGCCTCTACAGCCTTTACCTAGTTCCTTTCCTGTCGTCCATGACGGAGTTTGTCTTCTTAATGTATATTTAGGGCTTGTTGCTTGTTGGTAGCACACTTTGGAGAGAATATGCGAAGTTTTTTAAACTGAAAAAGAGGTTATGGTTCATACTGCTTAAAGCTTCTAGCTTTTTCATGTCAAAAACCTTGATAAGCTCAGGGTTTTCAGCTGAATAAAAAAACTGGGGTGCAGCTTCAAAGAAGAAATACCCTGCTTAAAAGCTGCAAAAAGATAGCATTGAGTTCTTTTTTTGCGTTTAAATTCTTTGTCTGTAAAAGGATAATTTGACTTAAGACTGTACTCGTCTAACTTAAAGAGTTTTTGACAATGGACAATGTTTCTTGTAAGTTCTGACTTTCAAAGAAGTGATCTGGATTCTCGACCACTTCACTGTTTAATAAGTAGTTCTATTCATGAAAAAAGATGTGCGAGGTTAGTTGTATCTTGTGAGTTGTAACTACAAAGTTATATAGTATGTGATTTTGGTGGAGTTGATACTTTATACTTTCAAGTAGTGATAATTATGTTTAATTGTAAATGTTTTATGATTTTCCGAGTTGGAGGTTTTGAGAACTAGTTGAATATTCAAAGTATGGTAAATTAGGTGGAGGGATTTTCCTGAGAAAGTTTTTATTCACAATACTTAAGAAAAAAAAGTACGGTTTCGCCTGGATCAGATAAGTAACCTTTTTCCTGGTTGTGCCAACAGACTAAGTGAAAGTACACTACTTGTATTTTCCCTGAGCAACCTTATATTCTAGTTGGCATATAATTATCCACTTGCTCTAGAAGAAAACAGCACGTATAAAATTGCAAAATCATCACTGACAGTTACAGATCTGTCATGTCACTTAATAATGTAAATACATAATTTGTACGCATTGCATTTCCCCTTCTATAAATTTACGTATGATTTATAATGTATTTAGCTGTAAAGTGGATGTTTGAAAATTCCTCCAACTATGTGAAGAATCTTCACACTTCTTCCTTTGAATATTTGTTCTAATTACGGATCATCTTTATAGTTTCTCCTTTTTTTTTACTCAAATGAAAGAAAAATTGATCACTTTTCAGAGGCAAATTGTTGAGAAGCATCTTTAGGCATAAGAATATACAGTTTATTGCATGCATTGAATAATGAACAACCGCCTTAAAAAGTTGTTCTGCCAATATAGATTCTTAAAGTACAATAAAGTAGATGAAGCGAAATACATACCTTTCATCCGTGGTATTATCATCCTCATTAAAAATCAATAATGTTAATCGGTACTATGTTCTAAGATTTCAGTTCTTAGTAGTTGGCACTGGAGACATGTTCTAGCTGAATTCTCACTACATTTAAACCATGTTCTGCTATTTAAAGTGGTTGGGGTTTTGGCTACAGTTTGTCGGGATCTTTTCGTAGTGATTTTTATAATGTCATGTTCCATTCCCTCAAGTTCAAATACTAATAAAGTGGATATTCTCAGCCTGTCTCTCGGAAAGCAATATTTACAAAAATTCCAACTTTTGACCTTGTTCATACTTTCTGAAACTTATCCTCGTCTCCAGACTGGCATTTTCCCAATCATTTAGGCCCTTTTAATTGCAACAGCTTTTATGCTCTCCCTTTTTTTATTTTGTTGGGTTGCACAGTGGCTTGGCTGTATGCTTGATGAGCTTATCTAGTTTTGGCAGCTTTAAACTGGATGGCCGAGTCATCAAACCCCAGTAGAACCAACTTATTTGCTTATAAGCTACAGTCAAATTCCCTTACTAGTATGACTTTATACTTCCAGGTATCAGAATGGTTGGTTAGTCATGAAGAGTACGAGTCATCGGATTCCGACTATGCCATACGTATCGACTTGATGACCAAAGTGTTTGGTATTGATGCTGCAGAAAGATACTTTGAAGGCCTACCAAATAATGCAAAAACTAGTGAAACCTACACCGCTATGCTACACTCTTATGCTGGATCAAAACTCGTTGAAAAAACTGAAGATCTTTACGAGAGAGCAAAAGGGGCGAACTTGTCTCTAACCGCTCTCACATACAACGAAATGATGACCCTTTACCTGTCGGTTGGACAAGCAGAGAAGGTCCCTTTGGTAATCGAAGATTTGAAAAAACATAATGTTGTTCCTGATTTATTCACTTATAATTTGTGGATAAGTTCATTTGCTGCTAAAATGGATATGGAGAGAGTCAAGAGTATTCTTGATGAGATGGGTGAAAATCCGGGGTCGGATGAGGGGTGGGCTAGCTATATAAAGCTAGCAAACGTGTATATTAAATCTGGTAATTTCGTGAGTGGCGGGTCAAGTTCTTTAGTTGATGCTGAAAAGAGTATCTCACAGAGAGAATGGGTTACTTACGATTTTCTTATGATATTGTATACGGGTTTGGGGAAAAAAGAATTAATTGATCAAATATGGAAGTCTTTGATGATGACGAAACAGAAAATGACGAGTAGGAACTACGCTTGTGTATTAGCTTCGTATCTTATGCTTGGAAATTTAAAAGAGGTGGGAGAAGTTATTGATCAGTGGAAACAATCTTCTACATCTGAATTCGATATTTTTGCCTGTAACAGGCTCATAAAAGCGTTTTTAGATAATGACTTAAGTAAAAAGGCTGAATCTTTTCGTATCCTGTTAAGTGAAAAGGGCTGTGATACTATGTAGTAAAAAAGATTGATACATCAGCAGAACAAAATTTGAGGTTCAATCACAGATAATTTTTTCTTCGGATTTTGAGCAGAGAAGCTACATTTTGCAAGTTAAATGACCCTTTTGTTGTTTGTTTTTGGTGTTTTACCCCAGACATGGTGAAAGTAATATACCATTATTACCATATGCATAAAGAGCAACGCGAAGCGAAAGCTCCGACTTACCCCCCTTGGATTCTGAAGCCCGGACTAGCTTTTGTTTCAATTTAATTTTTTGACTTCTCTTAGCTCAGCTCCTTTTTGTTTCTTTTTTGTTCCGCTTTTGTAGCCTTGTACTAGTGCTGCTGCAAAATAAAGTGACCGGATTTTGAGGAAATTATTTCAGTGAATGAGATACATATTTATTGGTTTCTTGTGTAATGTATGATGTGATTTTCTTTAGAAGTTTTGTCATCCTCTTAAAAGTTAAGACCATCTCCTGGTATATTATCTACTACTATAGCGATTTCCCGCATTTTTATTTTTGCAAATGTGTCATATAACTCGTATCCACAGTTTAACAGGCATTTCATCGTCCATCAACGTGGAGAAAAACCTAACGAAAGTTTTTTCTTCGATGATGTCAACACACTCGAAATCTAGGACGACCAAAGTTAATATTTTCAAAAGACAAACAACTATTAATATGCGTGATAACTGATAATCCATAAAGTTTGTACATTGTTCAATGTTTTTACATGTCGCAGCAAACAAATATTCAGTGTCAAATATTTAACAATTGTGGTTATTCTTTTTGTTATTTAAAACAACTTTTGGGGTCAAAATAAATAATTTTCTGTTCTCTTGGAGGCTGTATTTTTCGACAGCAAAATATATGTTTTCACGTCAAAACCGTAAATACAAATTACAATTAATAATTCGAATTCATGGTTTTGATGTGAAAACAGATTTTCTGCTTTCGAAAAATGCATTTTATTTCTATTATTACTCTCTCTCTCTTCCAACTTCCAAATTCTCTAAAGATAAAAAAATAATATTCTCAGATCCCCAAAATCGCTCTCAGTTCTATGATCGAGTAAGTTTTTTAATCTCTCTCTCTCTATATATATATATATATGCACATACCAACTCCGTTCCCAATTAATTGTCCTATATGAAATTACGTGCAATTTTGACCGGATTATAACATGTATTAAAATTGTCGAAATGAAAAATTTCAAAACTAAATCATATAATTTAATGTTTGAATTATACGATTAACTTTTGAAAATTTTCATTCCGACGATTTTGATACAAGTCATTGGCTGGTCAAAATTGCACTTAGTTTCGTAGTGGACAATTAATTGGGAACAGAGGGAGTATAATTTATTGTTAATTACAGCTCTTAGGTTGATTTACATTAATAGCTAAAATGCGTTAGTAGGTATAAAAAAAAATTGGGTGCATACCAATTGTTAGATGTTTGATTCTCTTAGATTTCAGAGCTATATTATTTTCTTATTTTACTATTTTCAGAAATTGCAGATTCTTTCAAAGGATACTTTAAAAAAGGGGTTTTATACGTTTCGTACAACAAACTAGGTGCGTTTAACGAAAGTATCCGACTTTATCTATAGTTATTTACAAGAGTTGAACTATTTATATACAGTTTTATCAAACTTATAACTAATAGGACAAATAAAATGTATCATACTCGGGAGTTATATAGGAGTATATGTTTGCAGGCTCAGTTTGGTAACAGATTTTTTTATTTTGATAACGTGTTTGGATAGTCATGTTAATTAGCTTTTAAAAAGCAGATCTTTAGGCTAAAAAAGCTAGAAAAATCCAAAAAATCCGAAATCTGGATTTTAGTTGGATTTTAAAACAGCTTTTTAAATCTGATTTTTTGACCAGAAAATCTATTGCCAGTGTTTAAACGGATTCCTGATCGAATCTTTTTTCCCGGTAGACTCTTTGCTGGAAACACTGTTTTGTTGGGATTAGTAAATCCAGGGTTCATTTCTTGGAAGATTAAATTTTTGGGTTCTTGTTAATTCAAAAGAAGTAACTTTTTTGTAATCATTACCCTTTATCTGAAATTGCAGAATTTGAACAGAGGGCTTGAGTGTTTCGGGATTGTTTTTAATGAAATAATTGGAAGATTATGTAGGAGATGGGATGATTTAGGCTCATACAATAGTCCTGATAATTTAAGCAAAGATTTCAGGGTTGGCTTATTTTTGTAGGAAAGTTGTTATATTTGATGGTTTGGAGTCGGTTTGGACATTGATACGGAGCTATTGTGGGAAGAAAAAGAAAGGAGCAAGTATTGTACCATCTTCTGTAAGCACCTCAAAAGTCGTTACCTAGCGTATAGTGTCACACTTGTCGCTATTAATTTATTCGAAATTGTGGCAGAGTCTGCTGGTTCTTCAAACTTTGTCGACAATGTATTTATCTCGGCTACTATTTTAGATGTGGGAGCAATGGCGGAGTCATCAACCAAAGCTTCATCGCTTAGGTGGCAAATTCTACGTCTATCTTTCCTCGGCCGCCCTCTAGAGGACCGGTCTGAAATTGACATTAGGCTAATTTCTCGGAAAGGAACTCATGGATATAACTTGATACCATATCATTTAGTGGAGAATGTTCAAAAATCGAGTCCTTGTAAGTGTTCTTCTTCTAGAGATGTGTGCTTGTGTTATACGGTTCCTACTACTGGTTGCCCTGAGCTTCGTATGTATCAGAGAGTGGATAATTCTACAGATTTGAAAGATTTTGAAATATGTAACAAATATAATATTGACAATACAGGCCTTGTTTGTAGTTGGCCATCTGAAGATGTCCTAGCTTATTATTGCTTAATTAATGCTGATATATTCAGTAAAAAAAGGGTGATTGAACTTGGATCAGGCTATGGATTAGCTGGATTAGTAATTGCAGCATTTACAGAAGCATCTGAAGTTGTAATTTCAGACGGAAATCCTCAAGCAGTTGAATATATTCAGCGTAACATCAATTGTAACGCTAGTTTATTTGGTGATAAGCTTGTGAAGGGCACGACTTTGCATTGGGATGAAAGAGAAACAACCTCAGATTATTCCAATAGCTTTGATTTAATTGTCGCGAGTGACTGCACTTTTTTCAAGGATTTCCACACAGGCCTTGCTCAAACAATCAAACTCCTGTTAAAGAAGGACGTGCCGTCACAAGCTCTGCTTTTAAGCCCCAAAAGAGGCGACTCCTTAGAAAAATTCCTAGTTGAAATCACTAAATTTGGCCTTCAATGCAGCATAACCGAGATATACAATACAGAGATTTGGAACCGTCATCAACAGTTTGTTAATGGTAGTAATGACTGGCCTAACTATGAGAAAGATCATTGCTACCCTCTTTTAGTTACCATAACCTTGTGAAATTTAGGCTTCAAATTTTGGGAAAGTAAAAGATGGGTGGGTGGTTCTCTGTCGAAATGAAGGGAGTCAAGAACAGTTTGGCTGCAAAACTTTGAGAAGAAGGGTTGTACACCAAGAAGGGAGATAATGCAGCGCCTTTCTGGCCATAAAGGAGCTGTCAAACTAAAAGGCGTTTATGAAGATGACAACAAAATTCATTGGCTAATGGTAATTTATTCAGAGTATGATTCCTAGATCAGATGGGGGAAAAGAGGTGTTACTCGAAAAGAAAATGCTGCTATATTACTAAATGTACGAATGTTGATGATAAAGAATGGTAATGAGATGGGTATTGATCACAGAGATATGAAGCCTGAAGCATTCTGGTTACGTCTTCCGTCCAGATAAAGCTTGTGTATTTTGGATTAAATTTTCAGATGGTAATAACTTTCTGTGGGAGTAAAAATCTTACAAAATGTTTGTTGCAGTCTATGTTTACAAAATAACTTTTTTTTTTTTTTTTGTAATCAAATGTGTTTATTATAGAATTATTTCTTATTTGCTATTTGACCGAGTTATCTATTGTTCCTCGAGGTTGAAATGCGTAAGATTGAAGTTATTTAGAATTTGATGTTCTTCGCAGAATAAGAAAGTGCAGCCAAATCTCTGTTAAATAGACAAGAAAACAAAATTAAATACTTAATTCACTTGCTACACTTTCACAAAGGGGGATATACTTCAACATTGCTTTCATTTTCTTTCATTGATAGCCATTCTTAATCAAGTGGGGATAGAGATTGAAACATTTATTTAAGTAGGGACTTCGATAGAGACCAATTTTCTCAATGCATACAAACACAACTATCAAATCATGTTGTACACAAAATTCTAAATTTTTCATAAAACCAACAATATGCATAATTCGGCACTTCTCATAAATTATGGTCATGCTGTATTATAACAAGAATTCCATACATTTTTTTGTTTTAAATTCCTATAAGTTCTCTTCTCGAGCTGTCGTTCTCAATGGTTGAAAAAATAGAAATAGATTGAGATTTAAGACAATGAGAAACTTTCAATCAGTGGTCGCTCTTTTCCCATTTAATTGTTCATTACAAAATTACGTGTAATTTTGACCGGTTTATAACGTGTATCAAGATTGTCGAAATAATTTTTTTAAAATTTAATCATAAAATTTAGCATTTAAACTATATGATCAATTTTTAAAAAATCTCATTCCGACAATTTTAATACAAATTATTATTGACCGATCAAAACGGAATGAGTGGATAATATTATGCATGCAAGTTGTATATCACATTAATAAAAGTTCCAAACCCTGGCCTTGCCTCTTAAAGCAGGCCACATTGTGGGGTAGGATAAATGTTTTACATGCAAAGGATAAATTGGTTGATCTATTTTTCTTTTACTTCTAAGATTCATAAATCGAGATCATAATAATATGTGTACAAATGGTCCAAGTCCAATGGGAAAAGGTACTTGCATGAACATTTGAAACATTTGGTTTCTAGCTCAAAAAGGTCGTATCTCTAAAATAAAAGTGCCAAAATCTGAGAAGAGAGAAAAATTAACATGGTTTACACGAAATTTAGTCCGCGGATTGGTGAAAGGAATGGCACAGCCAGATTAGTTGTCCCAATAAGGTGTTTTTACGGCAATAAGGCGATAAGGATGTGAGCGGAAGTTAAGTTGAGACTATGGGGTGTCACGACCCTTCCCATCAGCCTCACAAATGTGATTTTATTTTATTTTATAACATGAATTTTTATTATATGATGTTGAAATTAATGACTTGACACTCCAAATGCGTTTCTTTCTCGTATTTCTTGACTTCGCCCCTCGATGTGAGGGCACAAACATCAACACCAGTGTACAAGTGTAAAAACAAACCTTGATTTACAAGCTTTTCTTGACCCTTTGTGATTTGCAAACAATAATTATGACTTACAGTAATAAATGTAAGAATGAACATGAAATAATATCATGACAAATTTTAATTAGTGTCCACTTGAAAACGTATCGCTATCGATAATTAGTTATTGGTCTGAGAGGTTAATTTCAAATGTTTGTAATTATCATTTTTTCCTCTTCTACTTTGCATATATGTTAGTGCTTTGCAACTTTGTTAGAGATGTGATCATGTGAAGGATTGGAATGACAACACAGCAAATCTGTAGACGTAGTTTAATTTAGTTATAACCCAACAAAAAAATAATGGACCTTTGTCTATTTAATTACCGGCAACAATGAAAGCAAAATACCTGACTCTGAGTCAGGGTTACTCTGCTTCTCACAGCCATTGGATCTGTTATTAAATTTAAACTGTAGCAGATTTAATGGTTGTGGGAAGTAGAGTAACCCTGACTCAGAATAAGGTACTCTGCTTCCGGCAACAATTTGGATACAGAAGTAGGCAGGTGTAGGCAAAGATCCATACGTAACGTGGCTTTTTTTCCACCATTATTTTGAAACTGGCGTTACACAAAAATAATACTACTTATTTACAACTTTATTCAGAACCGTGACTAACGAGTGCCCAGTGCCACTAGTTAACCATTAAATTATATTCCAGATTTAAATTGTTGTTATTTTAAGCACAAGTTGTATCATGTGTGTAAAAGTATCAAATGTTAAATACTACCAATTCATTACAACTTTGTCAAAAATGAACAATATGCAGAATTCAGCACTTCTCATAAATTATGGTCATGCTGAATTATAACAAGAGTTACAAAAAATCATTTTTAACAAATTTATTTTATTTCTCTTCTCGAGCTGTCGTTCTCAATCAATTTAAAAGATAGAGATATAGATTGAGAATTAAGACAATGAGAAACTTTCGACAAAAGTCTTAAATGACTATACAAGCACTTGAATAAAAGTTGCAAATCCTGGCCTTTAGCCATTGTGGTCGGGGATGGAAATGAGATGAGTTGTTTGTGAAATCGTTCGTGTTCGGTTCGGTTAATGTTCGGTTCACGTTCGTTTATTTATAAACAAACATAATAATGAACAAGAATATAGTGTTCGTATATTAATTGAACTGAACATGAACAAGACTCTGTTCGGTTCATCTAAACTCGTGTTCGTGTAACTATATATAAAGTTTGATAAAATAAAAAAACTAAAACTATTAATGATGTAACAAGACTAGTATCATTACAAATTAATACACTTAATTTATGGTATAATAATATTAATGATATGTTTGTATTATTTCAAACTTATTAATATAATTTATATAATTGTACTATAAATACAGTTACCGATTTTACTATTAATTGCTCGATTCGTGAAATTAATTAATTACACTTATGTAAAAAAAAATTATACTTTATTAGAATATATAAACTTAAAAGCTAAGACAAATTTGTGTTATAATGTCAAATAAATTAATTAGCTAATGATTTATTTATGTGTAGACAAGTTTATCATAGTAAATAATATAATAATAAATGATAAAATTAAAATATATTTTAACATAAAGAAAAAAACACTACGTATTTTTTTTAATTATTGAATGTTTTGAATGAAATTAGATATTCACGAACAACTCGTATTCGGCTCGTCAAACGTTCGATTCATGTTTATCAAATTTTCGTTCGTATTTAAATGAACATGAACTGAACATTAACAAGTATTTTATTTCATGAATATTAACATAATCATGTTCGGTTCATTTCGATTCATTTGCGGCTCTAATTGTGGGGCAGAATAAATGTTTTACATGCTATATCCGTAGTTATATATCATAGGACTAGGATTGACAACATCAAAAATCCGAATAAGGGTCTATATAAATCGGTTGATCTAGCTTTCTTTTACTTCTGAGGTTCATAAATGATCATAGATTTACAATGATGTGTACAAATGGTCCAAGTCCTATGGAAAAAAGTACCTACATGAACATCTGAAACATTTGGTTTCTAGCTCAAAAAGGTCATATCTCTCAAATAAAAGTGCCAAAATCTGAGAAGAGATAAAAATTAACATGGTTTTACACGAAATTTAGTCCACGGCTTGGCGATGGAATGGCGCAGCCAGGTTTAGTTTTCCCAATAAGGTGTTGTTATGGCAATAAGGTGACAACAAACAATGATGTGAGTAGGGGTAGCTAAGTTGAGACTGTCGGATCCCACAACACCTTCCATTGGTCACGTAAATGTGTTTTTCCCCATATATAACACGTTTTGTTATTATATTTTTAAAGCACCCCAAATCACGAGTTTTTTACTCGTACTTCTTAGCTTCGCTCATCGATGTGAGGATCAAGCATCAACACAAGTATACAAGTGTAAAAACAAACCTTGATTTGATTTACAAGGTCTCCTCAACCCTTTGTGATTTGCAAACAATAAATAGGACTTACAGTAATAAATGTAAGAATGAACATGAAATAATACCATCACAAATTTCAACCAGTGTCCACTTGAAAACGTGTCACTATCAATAATTAGTTGATTGGTCGTCCGTCTGAGAGGTTAATTTCAAATATTGTTTGTAATATAATGGTCATTTTTTCTCTTCTTCTTTACATATTTGTTACTCCTTTGCAACTTTGTTAAAGATGTGATCATCTGAAGGATTGGAATGACAACACAGCAAATCTGTAGGGCTTATTAGTGAGAGATCAATAAAAATTTATGTGTAGTTCAGGTTACAAGTGATAAAAAAAAATATTATTTTCGTAACTTTTTGGTATCTTTTTTTTTACTTAATAATTCAAACAAACACTAAAAAACAGCTAAAAAACAGGTTTTAAGTTGTTTTTTTTACACTTTGATATATTTCTCATGTAGATTATAATATTTTTTATAAGATTAAAAACAACTTTTAACCTCTTTTTTACATTTTAATATCTTTTCCGTATAAATTATCAGTTTTTTTTTAATTTTTTTTTATTAGATCGAATGACTGAAATTTAAAAAAGTTTGCTTTTAGAATCTTTGTTTAAAAAATCTTATAAAATTGACCTAAGACTAATGTTGTCAAATCAGTAGACGTAATTTGGGGTATAAACCCAACAATAATGGACCTTTGTCTATTTAATTACTGGCAACAATTTGGATACAGAAGTAGACAAGTGTGGGCAAAGATCCATACGTAACGTGGCTTTTTTTCCACCATTATTTTGAGATTGGCGTTACACAAAAATAATGCTACTTATTTACAACTTTATTCAGAACCGTGACTAACGAGTGCCCAGTGCCACTTGTTAACCATTAAATTATATTCCAGATTTAAATTGTTGTTATTTTAATTTTAAGCACAAGTTGTATCATGTGCGTAAAAGTATCAGATGTTAAATTCTACCATTTTATCTCAATGTTGTTATCAAATACACGTGTTAAATGTAATTAATAATTTGATGTTTTAATACCCTTTCAAAACAATTTTAATCCATGGCCAAATATTTTACCTCTATTTTTTATTCGTTTTCATATTCATTTACTTATTTTATTCAAAAAAAATCTTAAAAATTTGAAAAAAAATTGTACAATTACTATAACACATGTATATATACATTCCAATTAATAATTTGATGTTTTAATACCCTTTCAAAACAATTTTAATCCATGGCCAAATATTTTAACTCTATTCTTTATCCCCTTTCATGTTCATTTACTTATTTTATCCAAAAAAAAATCTAAAAAACTTGAAAAAAAATTGTACAATTACTATAACACATGTATATATACTTTCCAATAATTATTTTTTAAAAAAAATGCACACGCAATTTATTTTGAAATAAATGTATAAATTAGTGTAAATTAAACATTAAATCTTAAAAAAATTGTCTAAAACAATATCATGTCCAAATGTTTTAAAATTTGAATACAATATAATATAAAATCTTATAAATTTACGAAAAAAATTCTGAAATTTTAAAATTTAAGTAAAAATAAGCAAGGAGACACGCAAATGATAGAAAATAGGGGGTGAAATATTTGGATTCCGACTTAACCCATGCTGCATGGGGTTGATTAGTTTTTCTTTATTCCAAAATGATCCAGAAAAGGAAAGAATCTTCCAGAGGGGTAAATGATTTGTGTATTTATTCCAAAATTATGTGTCATGTGTGCTAATTTGGTCTTTTCCAAGATTGAGAGTGAGTTCACTAAACTTGGTAGAATGCGACATTGTTTGGTGTATTATTATATATCTTCGCGTAAAGTCTTAATCAAATAGGAATAACCGAATAAGATTAATTTAGTTTGTTATTGCTCTTTTAAAAGGAGTGTGCTCTTGATGGGACAAGTCATATATAATTTCTGTGTCTTAGTCTAGTTATTAGCTTTTTTAAATTTGACATTTAGTAGTATGTTATACTGTTTGATTTTGCGGTGTAAAATGTGAACTTTTTTATAAGACAAATCGGAAAACTAGACATTAAAAATACACAAAGAAAGACAAAATAATGATAATGTTAGTAAAAAAAAAAAAAAAAAACTACCACAAAGTAAAATTCATATCTATTAGGGTTTGGAGTAGGCCAAGATTATTGCATTGATACTAGATTTACTGCCTAACATTCAGTTGTACTATGTGGAACATATAAAAAACTAAAAGTAAGAAACACTATCAGTGTCTTATGTCGAGTTTTTTGCCAAAATAGGCTACTTGGGACCGAAAAATCCCAGAATGGGCTACCTTTCTTCAAAATTCCCAAAACGGTCTACTTCTGAGAAACGACCGATCGAAATGGTAAAAACGACCGGTCGTTTTTATGATGAACTCTCTGGAACAATTTGGACAAAAAACGATCGATCGTTTTTACCATTTCGATCGGTCGTTTTTCAGACCAACAACGATCGGTCGTTTTGTCCATTTCGATCGGTCGTTTTTATTGTGAAATCTCTGGAAGAAATCATCCCTACAACGATCGGTCGTTTCTGAAAAACGATCGGTCGTTTTTCTTGTGAACTCTCTGGAAGAAATTTGATCTGAAACGATCGGTCGTTTTTTAGAACGATCGGTCGTCTGTTGAAAAACGATCGGTCGTTTTTCACTGTCGACCGATCGACTGTAAACAATTTACAGAACAAGAATTTTTTGCACTTTTCGACATTGATTTGACAAAAAATATATAAAAACATGATCCCTTTTTGAACATGATCTCTTAAAAAATGATGTCGTAAATTAATATGTTTAGTACGAGAGTGTTGGATCGGATTTTTCGAAAGATTTATAGAACTAGTATTATCACATAAAATGATGTCGTAAAAAACGACCGATCGTTTCAGATCAAATTTCTTCTAGAGAGTTCACAAGAAAAACGACCGATCGTTTTTCAGAAACGATCGATCGTTGTAGGGATGATTTCTTCCAGAGATTTCATAATAAAAACGACCGATCGAAATGGACAAAACGACCGATCATTTTTGGTCTGAAAAACGACCGATCGAATTGTACAAAACGACCGATCGTTTTTTGTCCAACTTGTTCCAGAGAGTTCATGATAAAAACGACCGGTCGTTTTTACCATTTCGATCGGTCGTTTTTCATAAGTAGACCCTTTTGGGAATTTTGAAGAAAGGTAGCCCATTCTGGGATTTTTCAGTCCCAAGTAGCCTATTTTGGTAAAAAACTCGTCTTATGTCTACACATATGTAGTAGGACTAAATTTACCAAATAAGAATTAATATGAAAAATCAATACTTGAAAGGTTCTTGAATTTAGTGGATATTTACAAGAAAAAAAATATATAGCACACAACTAATTAGTGTTCAAAGACATTCGACAACTTTAGAAAACTGAATAACGCTAAAAAAAAAGATGGTGAAATTATATTAGTGGTCACTGATACAAGTAAAATGGACCTACAAATTGAAAAAAAATCGAGTACATTCAGTATTTCAATTGTCTCCTTCACTACCACAAGGTGATCTTTAAATTTAAGGACCCCATCTTCACCTAATTCTTGTCAAAGTTGTCAATTAATTTGAACACCACATTCTATTTATTTTATTTTATTTTGAAAATAAACACATTCTAATCTTTAAAACAAGCATATGTATTAATGCATGTAGTCTTACTATATGATTTTGACGATTATAAAAAAATAAAATAAAATATGATTTTGACTAAAATAACTACAAAAAACTTCCCAAATTGCCATAACATGCTGTTAAAAATAGTACTATTTGACGTGACTGGAAATTTGGACTGAAAGAAAAATGTTGGGTAATATGAGGACGTTTTGTTTTCATTTAGTAATTTTGTACTAATTTCTATCGGTCTATAGTCTCACTACTTTAGGACCTTTTTTTTATGTCTTTTCAAGGTAAACTAGCTTAAACCACATCATTAATCAAAATGTGTAATGACCGATTAGTGTCAATTCGGTATATCGTAATCACTACAAAATAATGTTTGATTTAGCGAGAGTCAAAAGCTGTCACAAGTCTGTCGTTAATTTAAAAAATTGTCACAAATCTGTCGCAAATTGACTAAACTGTCACAAAACCGTCACAAAAACCGTCGTTAATAAGCTCGTAACAACAAATACCGTCACTAATCCCGTCGCTATTTGTGTATTTTTTTTGTAGTGAATGTTTAAGCCTTTAAATTTTTTTTGCTCGATAAATACAAATAAAAATAAAAATAAATTAAATTGTAACTTACGAGTTTCAAACTCATGATCTCTTATGTGGAATGTCAAACTACTCTATCATTTGAGTTATTGTAACACATTGCAAACCAATTAATGTTTAATATTTTTATTTTAACTACCAAATATATTAAAAATATAGTCGGCTGTTGTTCGTAATTTTTTTTCCGGATCAGTTGCCCAAGACACAAGCCTTACTCGACTTGGCCTGGACCGCCCCTGTCGCCCATTTTCCCTTAATTAGTTTATTGCGCTTGCACTGTTGCTACCTCATTGTGGTCCTGTGGATGGTTTCTAACAGTTACAAGCACTGGAAAACAAATATGTGATCTCTAAAAACATTAATCTATCTAATACAAAAAGGAAAATATGTTCACATTCAATTTCGGAAGCAGAGTACCTGACTCTGAGTCAGACTTACTCTGCTTTCCACAGCCATTTGATCTGCTACAGTTTAAATTTAATAACAGATTTAATGAATGTGTGAAGCAAAGTAACTCTACTCAGAGTCAGCTACTCTGCTTCCTTCAATTTCATAGTTAAACAAAGGTAGGTAGAGAAAACGGCAAATTTTTCCAAAAACAACACCCATTTATGTCCCATGCTACCCACCCAGCCTGTAAAATTTGGCCTGAGGCTTGAAAAATCTGTGAGATGAAAATTCCCAATAATTATTATAGATAGATAATAATACTTCCAAGTTCCAAGTGATATACCCCATGTGGGTTGTTCTCCTTTTAATTTTTAACCCATTAACATTAGGTTAATCACATGAAATGGTTCCCATGTATGAAATAAACTACTTGGTCCTCCTAGTATAAATTTTAAGAAAAAAATGCATATGAGTAAACTAATTCGACATTTCAACTAAAACTAAGTATGAGTTTGTCGGGTTAATAATTTTAAGATTTTTCTTTCTCCTTTTCTTTTGAGACGCTATTTAAATTATTCAGAGTAAATTGTAGCCCTCATAAAGTCTTAGCTAATCCTAAAGCGATGTTTTGATATGAATAAAATATATTTTTGGTGCTTCTCGCAGATCATTAACGCACAAATAATTTGACTTTGTCATGACTCATGACCAACCCTCTCATTTTATCAGCTAGATTTTAAGGTGAGCTTATATTTTATTAAAACAAATTTGAGTTCATAAAACAGCTAGACCGGCTTATTTTTCCTTGGTCTCGAGATCTCTCGTATGAGCTAGCTATTTTGCTAGAAAGATAAGTATTCTTTCAATTTTTCAAAACATGAGTCCAGTTATTACTCTAAATGAAAGTAGTGGAACAAAATTACAATTTTATTTAAAAGCACATAGACCAATACTGTAAATAACTCTTATTAGTATTATGTCTATTATCACTCACTTCATCTTCAAGCTCTGTTCATGCTCTTACATTCTCTTCTCCACTGTCCCTCTTAATAAAGATCATTATTCTAAAAAATACACTTTCTAAATAAACTTAGGGAATTTCAGTACATAAACATTTTGGGTTTTCTCCCTTTTGACTAAGTAGCACATTTCAGTGTTTATTTTTGCTCATTTGAACTTGATAGTTGTTCCCTTAGGTTCGCTTTCGTTGTTCGATATTCTTTTTTTTATTTTTTATTTTTTGAGATGTGGGATTCGGAGAGTGAATCGGTTGCGGGAAGAGATTACAACAATGGAGTGGTGGCTTCATCCAAACATGGTGTTAAGACTGAAGGATTTGAGCAAAGAGGCCAATCTTGGTATGTGAAATAAATGGAAAAATGAAATAAAACAAAGATGAACTTTTGACTACTTGAAGCTATAGTAATTAGTGTTTTTTTAGGAAAAATGATCATTTGGTATATATTTTGATACTTAATTATCAAAAACTTGGGTATACTATACTTCTTTTTACTCTTTTCTTTTAACTTTGATGATCACTGCTTGATATGTACCGAATCTTAAACAAAAACCGCACGTACGGATTTTTGATAATTATGTCGGAAAGTATGGATTAAACAATAACTTTCCCTTTTTTTTTGCAATTAGTATTGTTTTGTTCAAGTCTTGCTTAGTTGCAGGTTCTAGCTCAGTATTTACTTTTAAAAAAAATGGTTGGTAAAATTCAAAATCACTATCAAGCCAGGCATAAATATTAAAAATATATGGTTTGTCGACATCTATGTAGAAGGCAAAATCTTGGTGCTTAGGGGAAAAATCAAGTTATGTAAAAGTGGTTATTAGCTTACATGGAATTATGGTTCAATTACATATATTCATTCATTGATTATTCTGTTGACTAAAGACTTGCCAAAAATAGCATATTCTCTTTAGTTTTAAAATAAAAGATTTAGTCCTTTTTTTAATTTTATTGTTAAGTTTGTACTTAAGTAGTTAAGTACTAAATTTGGTATTAGCTTTATGCTTTATGCTGGTTTGAAGCAAGTACTGTACTTACCACTTACCAGGATCAATCTACTTTTGTATAAATTTATCATGATTGCATAACTATTAAATCTACTAGTATAGTATTACATGGATTCTTGTGGAATGGATTGGTTTTTTTTAGGTACACACATTTTAACTTTTTTCTAATTATGCAATAGGTTTGTAGCAACTGATATTACAAGTGACTTCCTAGTTCAAGTTGGAGATGCTAGTTTCCACTTACACAAGGTAATTTCTTGAATACTTTTTCCGAATTCTTGATGCGTTTTTTCTAGCATTTACGAGTCATTTTCAGCTTGTTTTGATGCAGCTTTTAAGTAGAATAAGCTCGCTTATAATTAATCGAGCCTGAGAAAAAACTGATCTTTCTTTCTGCTTTTCTATGCAAAGAAATGACAATCGTGCAGTATTGATGATGACGGACCAAACACGACACAACTTAATTAGCAAAAACATGAGTTTAAAAACTGCAACTAAGCAAACCTTTCTTTTATGTTCCCATTCTAGATTATGACCTATACGAACTGAAAACAACAAAACTTGGAAAACACTCTTGTGCTTTTCCATTCCCATTGTAGTACCAATGAGCCAGCCAAAAAAATAATGTGCTTATCTAGGAAGTGTTTTCAACTAAGTTCTCTAGAAATTGCTTTTTGGAAAATTTTATTTTACAATTCCAACACATTTGAGGATAATTAATGCCTCAATTGTTATTGAAACATGCCACTTTAGTAATCTAGACGTGGCTGTGATCCGTCATAGTGCTACTAAATCGAGTAATTTCGTAAGTGTTGAAGTGTAGTACCTTAAATGTGGTACACAATCATATCCGGTACAGACCACTCACATCAGCAACCGAGGCAGAAGCCGGGTGAAAAATATATAAGCAAACTCCATATTAATTAAATAGAATTGCTAGATTTTATTTCCAGACATCTCCATATGATATCATCAACTATCAAATGAATTATCAAAGTTGTGAACTTTGCAAGACTCGCAAATGTTTGTCTTATTTTCTTTTCAGTTCCCCTTATCATCCCGGAGCGGAAAAAAAACTGACACTTAAAAAAAGAATCCATGTTTTTAGTTTCTGAGTCTGATATGGGCCGGGAATGTGATCTCCAATTTCAAAGCTGTGAACTTAACATAAGTCATGACACAGATATATTTATAATATTTTCTTTTCAGTATCCATTGCTATCACGAAGCGGAAAAATGAACCGCCTCATATACGATTCCCGAGACCCAGACCTAGAAAAAGTTGTACTCGACGATCTACCAGGTGGGGCCGAGTCATTCGAGCTAGCAGCCAAATTTTGTTACGGAATAGCAGTCGATCTCTCCGCAACAAACATATCGGGCCTAAGATGTGCAGCCGAGTATCTAGAAATGACTGAAGATCTAGAGGAAGGGAACTTAATTTTCAAAACCGAAGCATTTCTAAGCTATGTTGTTTTGTCCTCTTGGCGGGACTCTATTTTAGTACTAAAAAGCTGCGAAGACCTTTCTCCTTGGGCCGAAAACTTGCAAATAGTGCGTAGATGTAGTGAATCTATTGCTTGGAAAGCTTGTGCTAATCCGAAGGGGATTAAGTGGCAATTTACAGGGAAACATCCCAAAATGTCGAGCCCAAGTTGGAAAGAGATGAAAGAATCGAGCCCGAGCAGGGCCCAGGTCAGTATTGGCTTAACCATTAATTAAACAAAGCGGCCACTTTGGATATGTCAGTGTATAATTAGTAAAGTTACACATTGATAATTTGTGTAATCTGATATACAAAATGTAATTCTGCTAATATATGTAGAAACTGTAACTGACCGAACTAAATGGTCAGTCTATATTAGTATAAGGAAAAGTCCTCAATTTTCAAATAGAAAGCTCGAATGAAAAACAAAAGTTTGATTACCTTGTTTTTCAAAATTGATTATTATTCTCTTTTGGTTGCATCTTTTATGTTCAGTATATTTGCTTAGAACTTAGAAGTGCTTTGTAGTTGGTCGATCAGCTAGAAAGCTGTTTTTTTTTCTTTGGGCTGAAAAAACCTAAAAGCATTAAGTTAATCAACCCAGCTTTTTTCCTGACCTTAAAAACTAGCTTTTTCGCCAAGTGTTTTAGGCCATCAATTATCTTGACACGGTTCTGCTACAGGTTCCAAACGACTGGTGGTTTGAAGACGTCTCAATATTACGGATAGACCATTTTGTTCGGGTTATAACCGCGATAAAAGTTAAAGGTATGAGATTTGAACTTATCGGAGCTGTGATAATGCACTACTCTACGAAGTGGCTACCGAGTTTGATCAAAGATGGAACAAGTTTTGAAGACGGTAGTAATAGTAGCGGTAATAGTAATGGGAGCAATAATAGTTGGAAAGGCGGGTTACATATGATAATAGCAGGTAACAATAAAGACGATGTGCCGAATATTCATGCTAAGGATCAGCGGATGATTATCGAGAGCTTGATTAGCATCATCCCGCCTCAGAAAGATAGCGTCTCGTGTACTTTTCTTCTTCGGTATGCCAAACTTATATCTTTATGGAGTATATGTTTTAGTTTAATATCAATGAGCATCCCTATTACTCGAATTCATCGTACTCCGAACCAAATACTTGTACCGAATTTTTTGTAAAACTCAAGTTTAAGACCAAATGGTCCAAATCACACTACAAATATGATATTTCATGAAAAAAATCAGAGGTGCAACCGTACAAGTGTTATAGGCCATAAAATTCACTACATAACTTGGATTTTTGGGTAAATTGAGTTCATAGACAAACACCACCACTAGTATTACTATTCAAATTTTCGAATAAATCGAGTTAAAGACCACAAATGTATCTTTTGTTCTTCGTAAAAGTTTATACAGATGATCAGCACCCCTATAACACATTAAATACTGTTTCCAGAATAAATGCACTTGCCGGATTTTTAAATTGAAATTAGGACCAAACAAAACTTCTCACTATCTTGACAAAAACAACAAAATCAATTTTCTGTGTAATTAACTTCAAAATTTCCAATTACGGGTTTTGGCTCCTTTCGTAAAAGCAAATGAATGGACTATGTTCTGCCACTCTTTTCAGGTTATTGAGAATGGCGAATATGCTAAAAGTGGCCCCCGCTCTAGTCACCGAGTTGGAAAAAAGAGTCGGTATGCAGTTCGAACAAGCAACAATTGGAGATCTTTTAATCCCATCGTACAACAAAAACGAAACTTTATACGACGTAGATCTGGTCCAGAGGTTATTGGAGCATTTCTTGGTTCAAGAGCAAACGGAGGGTTCGAGTCCTAGTAGACAAACATTTGGGGATAAACTTATGTACGAAGGGGGACAAAGAGGACCCAATAACCCGAATGCTAAAATGAGAGTAGCTAGGCTTGTCGATAGCTATTTAACCGAGGTTGCTAGAGATAGAAATCTCTCGCTAACGAAGTTTCAAGTTTTAGCCGAGGCGTTGCCTGAATATGCAAGGACTTGTGATGACGGTCTTTATCGAGCGATTGACTCCTATCTCAAGGTATGCCAAATGAATTTTAATTTTTTAAAGGAAATTAATTTCTGTTGTTGGACCCCTATTTAAGTTGTGTCTGTGTGTGTATATATATATTTAAGTTTTTGTAAATTTGTTTTATTTTCTGCTGTGCAGTAACTATCCAGGTTTCCTTTGTTAATCCCTTTTACGGCAATTGGAAACCCTTTTCTAGAATCAAATTCTTGTATGTTTGGACGCCTTTATTTTTATCTTAAAGTTATACTTGAAAATGTGAAATCTTAAGAGTCGTGATCAAGATGTTGAATCTAAGAGGCGTGTCAAGAGAAAGAAATTTGGTAGTTTCTTTACTGTTACAGATATCACTTATCAGGCAATTGAAACTAAAGCTGGTAGTTTTTACAACGGGGTTTTATAGGTTTAGTATACCAACCTATCTGCTTTTAACGATTTGGGTATCCACCTTTCAAATTTTCCAATTTAGATACCACACTATATAATAAATTTCTAATTTAGGTACCACCGTCTTAATAAATCACGAAATCACGTGACATTTGACAAGCATTATTTTGAGAAGCTAATTTGACAATTTTGCATAAAAATATGTCATTCTATAAAAATATTTTTCCTAATTTCACATATAACAAAAAATTGGATTATATGCTAAATTTTTTTATGTGTGAAATTGGGGTAAAAGTTTTTTTAGGATGATATATTTTTGTGCAAAATTGTCAAATTAGCCTCTCAAATTAATGTTTGTCAAATGTCACGTGACATGATTTCGTGATTTATTAAGACGGTGGTATCTAAATTGGAAATTTATTTAGTGTGGTACCTAAATTGCTAAATTTGAAAGGTGAGTACCCAAATCGTTAACCGCAGATAGGTTGGGGTAGTAAATGTAATTTTTCCCTTTTTACAACATCATTTGGTATTTATATACTTATCAGTTCTAGAATCCTGAAATACTTTGTGTTCCATTCCTATAAATTATATAAGCCAATAAAAGTGATGCAGAAGTGATTATGTGAACCATCTACTCATACAAAACTGTTTTTACACATAAATTTTACTCACTTTCAAACAAAACGAAAAGAAAAGAAACATAAACAATACTAGCTTCTAAAATCTGATCTAAAAGTTCCCGTTTATAATGGTAGGCCCATCCAACACTCTCGGAACATGAACGGAAGCGCTTATGCCGAGTGATGGACTGCCAGAAGCTGTCGATCGACGCATGTATGCATGCTGCCCAAAATGAGAGGCTCCCACTCAGAGTCGTAGTGCAAATCCTCTTCTCAGAACAAGGAAAAATTAGCAGCGCATTGGCCAACAATGCCCTCAAAGAAGGTAATATGAGATATATTAGGATCATAAAAGAAGAAACTATATTAGGTTATGTTAGGATTAAAAATGTTTCTAAATTGTTATATATCATTTACCAATGATTAGTACACTCAACTAGTATTACATAATTCTAAATTTGTACACCGGACAATGATTTTTTTTATTGCTGTACTGTATTAGACAACGAACTTAATTCGACTCCGTAGCTGTCATCAAATTTATGCCCCAAACTTACATAAAATTTCAATTTCTACATAAGATTACCGTATTTCTTTTCCTCCAGAAGACTAAGGTAGATATCCAGAAAACTTTGGTAGTTAAGTGTACAAATTTAATATTTTCTATAAGTCGGGGATACAAAATTAGCAGAAGCGTACTCTTTGTTCAGTAGACTAAGTCAGACTTCCGTAGAAAAGAGTATGAAACTTGCTTTTTCTATTGATCTAAAGGCAACGAATCAAAACAACCAATGGTATCGAACCGAAAGACTCTACTTGAAGGGACACCTCAGTCCTTTCAAGAAGGATGGGCAGCGGCTAAGAAAGACATTAATACCCTCAAGTTTGAGGTTGAGACTGTGAAGACCAAGTATTTGGAGCTACAACATGAGTTTGAGAGCTTACAAAGGCAGTTCGACAAGATGGGTAAGTCTAAACAAGCGTCCGCGTGGAGTAGTGGGTGGAAAAAATTGAGCAAGCTTACGAAAATGTCGAATTTAGAGGGGACTGATGGTGGTTCGCAAATGCCCAACGCTGAACAAAGAAAAGCCCCTAGAAGATGGAGAAATTCCATTTCCTAAGAAACTTATGAAGGTATAAGAAGATTTTTTGCTACTTTGAACTAATCTATGGTCTTGTTCTTGTTTTCTTTGGTACGTTTTTGAGAATTATTTTGTTTGATGGCTTTTGCACCGTTTATAGCAGTGTTTTTACGGTTAGCATCTATGCGTTGTTGAATGTGCTTTTTTGTTGTTTTGAAGTGTTTTGTGTACTTGTAATGTTTGTCATTTCACAAGTTGCAATTTTATTCAATTTTCAGTGAATACTTATGCTCTGCACTGTATTCACTGCTTTGTAAGTTTACTCCAATTATTAATCATGTAAACTAAAAGCAGATACACTTATATTCTTAATGTCGAAGAATATCCAGGTGGGATCATCTATAACGTGAGCGACTTTGGACACGGTTTGTTGGATAAAGGGCCACATGGTTTCCTTCCTTTATGGGCTTGTTCTAGTTGAAACTTTTAAGCTCACTTTCTGTCCTTTCTCTGATAAGTTCATTTCATCTGGTTTATCAACCTGATACATTCCTTTTTGCTGTTGAAGTATTAATCTAAAAGAACTTTAGCTATTCTGTCAGCTTCAATAATCCAGAATTATTCCCCTTTTTTTTTTGATATTTAATAACCCTCATTTGGAGGTAATCTGCTTCGCAAGCGTCAGAATTTTTCCCTTGAAAAGCTGCAGACAAGCAAACTTACGGTTATTTGCCAAACTAGTAAAAAAGAATGACAAATAAAAACACCTTGAATATACGAACACAAACAAGTAGATAAATTGGTACAATAAAGAAACCCTAAACGAGACAGTTTTAGGCGTATCCAAAAAAAATAGCTTGGGATTGCAGAATGGTTGATAAACCATTCAGACGAAATGGATTGTTCCGGTCCATTAGAAGGTTTATTAATGGCTCATCAGTCGAATGACTTTCTTTAAACCTTTTTTTTGTGCGGCGTCTCTCACGCATCCGAAACATCATTTATCATTTATCATTTAGGTTTAAATGTTTTAAATAACTTGCCAGGTAATAATATCAACAAATACATTAAGGCCCGTTTGTTTGCGAGATTAATATTCATGGGATTAAAACTCTGTTTTGGATTGTGAGCTTTTGAAATGAAAGTTTGATTAGTGATCCATTTCCGTAATGAGATTAGACTAAACCGATACCATTTCCGTGATATTGCAAGAACACCAAAAGTTCATCATTTGTTGTATGGTATGTACTAATATCCTAGTTGCATTTTACGCAAGCTGACACATTATTGGCAGGCGCAATAGGACTTCCAGTCCAATCTCGACTTTCAAATGAAAAACAAGCAATTTATAAGTATTTCAAATGATCCCTCTGAAATGGATGTTAATGATAAATGATCCCTCTCCCCCCCAAAAAAGTTACATACAAATACGAAACCATTAGTGTGCTGCTCGAAACTAATAGCACCAAATTAAAGTTAACCGAAGCTATTATTACCATTATCGTAATTAACCCAAAATTCATGTTCACAATTAAAACAATAAACAAATCGAACTGCTCGTGAAAAATTCATGATCGGTTCTCGTTGATTCATAAGCTCAAATAATATAACATGAACCTTAGTTCGGCTCCTTAACGTGTTCGTTAGATTAGATATATTGGTATTATTATATTAATTATAAAGATAAACATATACATATTTACATATTATTGTGACCATATAATATAATCTTTATTACATTCACAACGATCCGATTTTGTAATATGTTCTTTTTATTATTTTTTAAAGTTTCAAAATGAAATAGATACACCGTTCTTTAGATTTTAAGAAATCCTATTTCAGGTTAACGAACAACTCAACCGACACGACTATTAACAAATTATGTTATACTCGAACGATCACGAGCACGAAGTTAACGCCCACTAACCCAACACGAACGAAAAAACATACGAACTTAGCGTCATGTTCGGTTGATTTGCAATCCCGATGTTCTAAAACTCGAACTTAGCCGAAAATTAAAGGGAGCCTATTTCCGGTTATAAAGCACTCTCAACTCTCAATCCAGAGAGATAAGAATTAGATACAAATACAAATATAGATATAGAGAGAGAAACAGGAGAGATATAGAGAGATAAACGACGACTTGATGAATAAATCCTCCAAGCGCCGCCGCTCAAACACCTCCGGAGGCGGCGCATCAAAGAGGTCGAGGCCTCCGCCGCCGCTCACCGTCGGCTCCGGCGAGGTCATGTTCCGACTAGTCTGCCCCGTATCTCTCGCCGGAGGCCTCATTGGAAAATCGGGGGCGATGGTGAACAAGCTACAGGACGCCACGTCATCGAAGATCCGCATCGAGGACGCCCCTCCCGGTGCTAGCGACGGACGCGCCGTGATTATTGTTGGACCGAAAAATGTGACTGGAAGGATTGATCTGGCGAGGGATACGAGTCTAGAGAGAGAAGGTGGATGTGAGTTTTGAGGAGAGAGATTATTTGATTGATTCGTAATAATTACATGTTACTGAATATAAGTATGGTTTTGAGAGAATTAGATGTTTTTAAAATTAGTTATTGTGACACTAGTTAGCTACAGAATATGGAAATTCCTGTTAAAATTGATATTAGTTATAGCTAGTAGTAGTATAAAAGTACGATTGTGAGAGAACTAGGTGTTTTTTTTTATGATCAATTTTGGTGATTTTATTGATTGTTATGATTATTTGGTTATGATTTCGAAAAAACTAGGTGTTTTTTTTTTATGATAGAATTTGGTGATATTATCGATTGTTATGATTATTTGGTTATGATTAATCTAACGAAGGATACGAGTCTAGAGAGAGAAGATGGAGGTGAGTATGAAGAAGATTGGTGTTAAAATTGATATTAGTTATATATACTAGCAGTATAGAAATATAATTTTAAGAGAACTAGGTGTTTTTTATGACCGATTCTGTCCCATGTCTCTCGCCGGAGGCCTCATCGGAAAATCAGGGGCGGTGGTAGCTACAGGCCGCCACGTCATCGAAGATCCGTGTCGAGGATGCCCCCTCCTGGTGCTAGCGACGGACACGCCGTGATTATTGTTGGACCGAAAAACATGACCGGAAAGATTGATCGGGCAAGGGATACGAGTTTAGAGAGAGAAGGTGGAGGTGAGTTTGAGGAGAGAGATTATTTGATTGATGATTAGAAATGTTGAAATTTCGTAATAATTACCTGCTTCATACTATAAGTATGGTTTGTTGTGTGTTATTTGATTAGGATTTCAATGATTATATGAGTAAAACAAATATTTATCTGTGAGAAGATGGAGATGAGTTGGAGATTACTGTTAAAATTGATATTAACTCTACTAGTAGTATATTAGTATGATTTTCAGAGAAATAGTTTTTTTTAAAATATTAATTATGATAAAATGATCGCCTGATTTGATTATTTGGGTACGATTTTCTATGATTAGTCTGACGAGTCTAGAGAGAGAAGGTGGAGGTGAGTATGAAGGAGATTGATGTTAAAATTGATATTAATTAGCTAAGTAGTAGTATAGAAGTACTTTGATTTTGAGAGAACTAGGCGTTTTTATGATAGATTATTAGATTGTGGTGATATTATCAATTGTTATGATAATTTGATTACGTTTTTTATGATTAGTCTGATGAAAAATGATGTTTATTTATTGATTTACTTCTCTTTCAAGAATTCGGTTGAAACAAACTAGCCATTGTTGGTATAACAATGGCTAGTTTGTATGAGGAGATTACTGATTAGAAATGTTGGAACTTTCGTAATAATTACCTGCAACTGAATATAAGTAGGTGTTTTTATAATTAACCCTGTTGATATTATCGACTGTTATGATTATTTGCTTAAGATTTTCTATGATTATGAGTAAAACTAGTAGAGTATTAATCTGATAGAAGATGGAGATGAGAATGTCGACATTGCTGTTAAAATTGGTATTACTTATAGCTACTAGTAGCATAGAAGTATGATTTTGAGAGAACTAGGTGTGTTTATGATCAATTCTGGTAATATTATCCATTGTTATGTGTAGAATTAGGTGCTTTTATAATTTGTTATATTTGTTACTTTGATCATTTGATTACGATTTATTTATTAGAAACTTAGCTTAAATGACAATAAGTAGAGAATGTGAACAAAAATGATTAGACTTATGCCAATTACCTTTACTAATACGATTTCTAGATAATTACGTGCTTTATATTTACTTCTATTGATTTTTTCGCTATTATGACGATTAGATTACGATCTGTAAAGATTAAGAAAAACAAAAGATTGTGACCAAATATAACACATAACTCATACTTTTAGTTACGTTCTAAAATGCCATTTTCATGTATATGTACACAGTAGATGAAGTGAGAGGAGAGGAGGAGATTGTGGAGGTGTCTCCGGCGCAGGAGGCGGTGGTTAGGGTTTTCGAGAGGATAGTGGAGGTGATGAAGGAGGATAACAAGGAAAAGGTGGTAGGGTTAGTGACATGTAGGATGTTGGCAGAGACGAGTCAGGTTGGAGGAGTGATTGGCAAAGGTGGGAAGGTGGTTGATAATATCAGGAAAGAGAGTCGGTGTAAAATTAGGGTTTCTAATGTCGGGAAGGATTTGCCAGTCTGCGCGTTTCCTAACGAACAATTAATGGAGGTATAATCTACGTTGTTTTCGGTTTTTCAGTCCCCTTGAAATGTACACTTGGTATGTTTGGTAGCAGTATATATGATTGTACCTTTTTGACAGAGTTCGAACTTTTCGGTTTGTTTCTGCAGAATTTTTGTCGTGAAAAGTCATACTAAGCGTTTTTTTACCTAAACAAGCTGGAAGTTGTAAAATGGATCTGCAAAAACTTTTTAGTAGCATTTACAATTAATCTTGATGCGTTTATAAATGTAAAAAAAACTGTTCTTGTTGGAGGTAAGTAGATAATTTAGTTAAAAAAATAAGGTTTACTTCTCTACTCTGTAACGATGGATAAATATACTCTTGACTACTACACCAAAGGTAAAATCCACGCAACTATTATTATACCTAAGGTCCAGCAAAAACTATCCCAATTTTCAGATTCTTTGGAAATCAACACTGTAGGTTACACCAAAAATACAAATACAAAGGTGATACCATATGTTGGGTTAAAATAAACGAATAACTCCCCAGGGCTAAAACTGGACTACCATTCAGTAACGACCACAATTCACGATGCTCCACAATAAAAGTAAGAAAGGCAAAACCAGGTGGTAACTAATTACTTGTTGTGTGCCTTGAATTTCTTAGGTAATTTTTATAAATCATCTTCATGATTGAGTGTCAGTCTGTCAGAAATATAAAATTGCTATAAATGTTTTCCGTGTGATATTTGTCTCTTGGATTTCTTAGGTAATTTTTATAAATCATCTTCATGATTGAGTGTCAGTCTGTCAGAAATATAAAATTGCTATAAATGTTTTTCGTGTGATATTTATTTCTTGGATTTCTTAGGTAATATTTATCAATCATCTTCATGAGTGTCAGAAATATAAATTGCTATAAATGTTTTCCGTGTGATATTTGTGTTTTCGCAGATGGAAGGCGATTTATTAGCTGTAAAAAGGGCACTTATCGCTATAACCGGCCGTCTTCAAGAATGCCCACCACTAGAAACAACAAAAGTGAGCGAAAGCCGACCTTATCAAACAACTCCTTATACAAACTTCCTCAATTCTCATCCTCATGATAGGATGTCAATTCTACCATCTAGTTCTTACTCTTATCCCCCTAGAGGCCGTTACTCAACAGAAATAGACCCCAGGACGAAAAAGGAAGAAGTTGTGTTTAGGATTTTATGTTCTAGAGATAGAATAGGTGGTGTGATTGGTAAAGGAGGAAATATAGTTAACGCTCTTCAAAACGAAACCGGTGCTGCTATAACCGCTGGAGGTTCTATACCAGACTGTGATGAACGTTTAATTACCATTACTGCCAAAGAGGTTTCCACTTGCTTGCATCAATTTTTTTGACATTACTTTGTTTTGTGAGTGCTTATGCTGATGTTTTTTGAGTCTGAATCTTCAGTTAGAATGCCTCCTTTTGAACCTCTTTTGCTATTAACCCATTCTTTTATAAAAGTAAAGTTTAAAATTTTAAAACTTCTAAATAGACATGTATGCATTGTTTCGAGAATTATGCATGAAAAACAATCCATGTTTTTATCATGTAAAAGCAAGTGTATATCAAATCTAAAAACAGTCATTTGGACATGTAGTAAGCCCAATTAATAAAATTATCAAGAATAGATCCAAAAGTTTTATAAGCATAGCTTAAAAGAACGTAACACTCATAATTTAAGCCGACATTATGAAGGGCGAGAAAATGGGGCATATTAAGGGAGGATCGACCAGGTCTCGGATTTTCTGAGTACACATAAATAGCTAATTATTTGCTTTGTTTTGTCAAATTTAGGATCCAGAATCACAGTTCTCTCCGGCGCAAAATGCGATAGTTCTTGTTTTCAATAGGTCCATAGAGGCTGGATACGAAAAGGGTTTACATTCGGTAGGGAATAAGATTGTTTCTGCAAGGATTGCTGTTCCGGTGCAACAAATTGGATGTTTAATAGGAAATGGTGGCGCAGTTATTACAGAGATGAGGATGAGAAGTGGTGTTAACATAGGGATTGTCGGACTTGATAAACTACCCAGGTGTGTAGCGGAAAATGATGAGGTGCTAGAGGTATACATCTTGTCTCTTACTTAATGTTATTGATATCTATTAAATTTTGTGTGAATTATTTAATCATGGAAAACTATGTGTGTTGCTTCTTACTTGAATATTGTGGAATCTGCGTGATCTGGAGCTGCTTTCTGTTCACTGACATTACCTTTTGAGTTCTTTAGGATCATGCAAAAATTAGACATCTATTGTCTCATCCTTCAGAGTGTTATGCATTTAGCATTAGAAAATACATTCAGTTGTCAAAAAAAATTCTAACATTTTTTATTTTCAAATCAGTGTATAACAAGAAGTTGGATCTAATGTAAGTACTGGATAGTGGGATTTTATTTGAATATGAATACTTCGTCCCAGATCTCCCTTGGTAAACAAAAAGTAATACTGACTGATGACACATTGTGATTTATTATTATATTTGAAAATGAGTACTTCCTCCAAATCTCCTCTGGTAAGCAAAAGTAATAATGACTAATGCCGCATTGTGATCTTAAGTCTCAATTGATGATACTAAGATGTTGTCCAAAAGTAACTATACAACTATTAATAAACCTAGGATTAGGTCTTTTTCTTAGTAAACCTAGTTGTAAAAAAATGAAAGAAATGCTTATATATTGTAAATACTTTTCCAAATAATAGGGAAGAAGGTCTTGGGAAAATAAATTGAAACCTAGAAAAGACATTAGGTAGCCACTGATGCTAGAAGGAAAATTGTAGAGAAAGAGAGAGGATAGAAACCTTAATAATGTAAGGGACTTTAGTGCATACAAAGACAAGGAGAACCCAAAACTTAGCGAAAGAGGATAATAAGGTCATGGACCGTAGGTTTCAGTTTACAAGCCCTTAAGCACCGCCATATCTAGTCTCTTCATCGTTATTCTCACCTCTTGGCATGGCTATTTGTGCACCTCACTAGTACAAAATTTCATTTACAAATTTTTAGTTTATGGCTACGAACGTAAGTTTCCTTATACAGAAAGGGTCCTATATCCATGTTACCTGTCATATTTGTAAGATTTAAGTCCGTGTAGAGTATTGGTTTGTAGCTTTTAAGCATTTTTGCCTTTTATTTTGCTTGCTAGCTTACAAATGCAGTTGTCTTTACCCCCTTCTTGGTGATTGTGAAGAAGGATTTGTAAATTTTAATTCTTAATAATATGCTATCTAGCCTTCTGTTTTAACTCTATCCCACTCCCTCTCTCTCTCTCTCTCTCTCTCTCTCTCACGCACACACAGAGACACATACTACTGGAATGTTGAGGTTGTGGTTGTCTTAGGAATCGCACAGCTGTGCATATCATTGATGGAGAATATACTCATGTTAAAATAAAAATTTAATCGTCTTTTGGATTGCAGATTACAGGAGAATTTGTTAATGTTCAAGAAGCTTTGCTGAATGTGACCAGTCTACTGCGACGACACATCTTCTCCTATAATAATCCAAATAGTCATACAACAAGGACTAATTCCGTGACGACGGATATGAATCTCTACGAAAGGGCAAGGAATCCCACTTTTGGGGTCCAAACGTCTTTTGGTATATCTCCAAACTCTGAATTCTCTCACAATACGCAGAATACGGAGATGAATCTCTACGAAAGGGCAAGGAATCCCACTTTTGGGGTCCAAACGTCTTTTGGTATTTCTCAAAACGTCACTCCAAACTCTGAATTCTCTCACAATATGCAGAATACTCGACATCCCCATATTTACGATCACCCTCCGGCATCATTTCCATGGGCAACACAGGCATAATTTTTATCTCCATATCTCTAAGATCTCTCCACGTCTTTCAACTTTTAAAATTTATCTACTCAGCTATTAGAGCTGGCCAAACATATGGATGTCCTCAAACAATAGAAAAAATTGTTGCCTGCCAAGTGTATTGAAAATGGAAGTAATTATTTTTGCCTGACTAGGTCTTTTGACCTTTTCAATTTATTTCTAAACTTGTTCTCATCAGTTCAATAACTATTCTATATAGATATAGTGTTATACAACATTAAAAAAAAAAAGAAGAAGATCAATATATGATTTTCTTGTATATTGTACAACAACCTATATATATGACTTATATAAGCTAATGAAAATAATATTTTTCTACCAGTTCTTAAATTACAGATTCTAATATGGGTTTGTTGGTTTAGTGGGATGAGAGAGGATCTAATCAGAGACTGAAAAAAGAGATGGTCATAAAATCTGGTTCAACCCTAAAAAAAACATCTACGAATATTCAAATTTGGTTCAAACAAAAAAAGGTCCATCAGTGAAGAACCCATCTCGATCCAGATCTGGCTGTAAATTGATTAAACAGATTGACCATGATAGAGAAGAGTTCAAAGATTGAGTTCTAGAGAACAAATTGCAATCCGAAGGTTGATAATGATAAAAGAGTGCCAAAGTCTCATAAATTGCCAAAGTAGAGTTATTTTGGAGAGATAGACACTGATAAAAATGAGAGGAGAAAGGAAAGGACTGGTATTAGAGTTGGGTGTGGGTCTGCTTTATTTTTTCGAATATGTTAATTGCTATATACATGTAGAAGAGAAATTGGAAAAGTTTTTAGATTTATAGATTAAAGTGGCTGATGAGAAGCAAATATTCTGAATCATGTATAAGTAAATAGATATAGAGCCTCCTAAAGAGGCTGTTGAGCATTCTCTAAGCTAAGCTATACATGGAAAGTTATGAAATAGTTTTTTAGTCAAGAGCAAGTGCAATTCCCATTTCATTTGACCTATCTGCACCCCCTTTGAGCTGGCCCTCACAGCTATTATTTAAATATGTTTTTAATTGTAGGCTGTTGGTGGAGTAAACCCAAGAAGAATAATTGATCTTGGCAGCGGACCGGCTTCTGTTAAAGGTGGCATAGAACTTGGGAGGTCAGTCATTATAAATCATGTGCTTATTTGTCTTTCCTTACACTTGAGAACGATGAAGTTAAATATATAGGTTGACGTAGGGGGCAATGAATCAGGTAGAAAAGGTACTAATTTCATAAATTCTTACACCTTCGTTTATGATATTAACATACGCAACACAACATGCGTATTTACTTCTCAGGAAGCATGTAATTAGTGCCAGAAGGTCTTTTGAGGATTTTGAAGTTTATTTGGAAATTAATGTTTGTTTTGAAAAATATTATTCAGTCTCTTGATTGTGCTGCTTTTCTCACGAATTGCTTGGAAAAGTTTAGGATCGCCAGTAAAAAAAATCCTTTAACAAATGTGTAAATGTCAATTAAAAATGGAAAATAATGTGAATTTGTACTTAAATATGGTTTCGTTTTTTCCTTTTCTTTGCAGTGGAAACAGATCTGCTATTGTGACAAACTCAACAGTGGACATTGTGATTCCTAATAATGTTATTGGTTCTGTTTATGGAGAAAATGGTAGTAACTTATCTCGCCTTAGACAGGTAAGTCAAGCTTTACTTTATTTTGTCAATTATTTTTGCTATGTACTCGAATTTTTAAAGTACTGTTATACGAGAGTTTTGCAAAGGCAACTACACTTGCCATGCTCTGTACATCTCAAGTATTCAGCAGAATTTATTGAAAACCAGCCATGTGCTTTTAACTTAAACATTCCCTATTCTCATACGCACCATTCCCCGTCTAAGACGCCACTCTTTTGCTTTTTGCACATGTCGGCTCTTATGGTTAATGTGTTTCATTTCTTTTGTCAACCCCTTTTATTTTCTATATTCGCTGCATGGACTCCATCTGTGCTGGGCATTTCATCTGAAACAAGAGTACAAGAGTAGAGGGGTGTATTTGTCACTCCATCTTAGATTTATCAAATTTCCACACTAAAGTTCCACATGATGTTGATTTTTTACACCCACGTACAAAAACATGGCGATTCAGTACATTTCTCACGATCTAAAACCCTTAAATTTAGCAAATACAAAAAAGAAAACAATGAATAGGATATTGGTTAATTAAGCAAATTATAAATATTTTAAAATGTATATTATTTCTTTTCGCTTTTGTATATTATTCTTTCCTACCAAAGTACCCAATTATTTTCATTTATCTAGACAGTGCATAAAAGCATTAAATAATATTCAGTTAGGGTTTGCATAGCTGAATTTATTGGCTGGTGTACAAATTTGGTTCCAACAATACGTTAGTTTCAAAATTTTGTAAACCCTTATATGGTGTCAGGTGAGTGGTTATTGTACATGAATGACGTAAATCACAGAAAACCTAACACTTTAACAGTGCCACCTAATCCGTTTTAAGAATTAGTGACTTGTGTCATTGATTCTTGACACGTACGCATTAAATTATATACTTTTATGTCAATAAATCAGATATCTGGCGCAAAGGTCGCTGTGCACGAACCACGTCCTGGAACCGCTGATTGGACCATTGTTATATCCGGAACCCCTGACGAAACGCAGGCAGCACAAAGCTTAGTTCAAGCATTTATCCTCACTGGACAATCATAATGAGACCGCTTTATAAGGACTAGCACGATTTCTATGTTTTATCCTCACTGGACAAGCATAATGAGATCGCTCTATAAGGACTAGCACAATATCTATGTTTTTTATTATAATTATTTCAGCGCAGTATAATTAACTTCAGACTTCCGGATTTGCATGACATATTTCTCGTGTTATGTTTAAATGTTTAATTTTTTGGAAAAAGGCTTCTACAATTTCTCTGAAATCTCTAATTGATTTGTTATGCCACCTTTACGTGTTAGGCCACCACAATGTCAAATGTTAATGGGCATTTATCCTGACTGGACAATAACAATGAGATCATCAGGCTCCGTAACTATTCGCACGATGTCTAATTTTTTTTATTAAACTTATGTAACACAACAGGATTACGTTCAGACTTCCTAATTTACATGACATTCTACCCGTATCGGCTTCTTGCTTGTGTGTTTCTTGTTTCGAAAGACGATAAACACCCTTAGTTGATTTAATATGCCACCCTTGTGTGTTAGGCCAACCTTTACGGAGATTATGCCATATGTTAACGCCGAGCACTGTGTCTAATTTTTCTATAATATATTTAAATATGTGCGTTCAGAGTTCTGAATTTGCGGTCACAATTTCCCTGTATTGCTTGTTGATTGGATAGTTCTGATTCCGGACGGGCAAATTTATTTTCATTGAAACCCCTTGTACCACTTTTATGTGTTAGGGCCCCTTATGGAGAACTGGACAATCATAATGAAGTCATCAATCGCTATAATGGCTCGCATGATGTATACATTTTTGCATATTGTTTAACACAATACGATGACATTCAGACTTCCGAAATTCTGTCACATTTTACCCCCGCTGATGTGTTCTTTTATAAAGGATCCTATCATAGTTGCAGAAACCTCCTAACCTATAGATTCGACACTTCCGTCCTCCGAAGCTCGCGGAAACTTTACATCACCATGTGTAAATTGTAATAGGGGAAAAAGATATAGGGTCGAGATGTAGAAAGGTAGGGAATGAAAATTATATAGCCCTATTGACACCCAACTTATGTATGCCTACACAAAGCGCAGCCAGCCACTATCTGACCCCACACTATGTTAACCCATAAAAAATACTACAGTATTATGTTTTTGTGTTGTAGAAAAGTTATCATCTTTTAATAGTATTTATTACATAAATTCTATAAAAAAAAACATAATTTTATCTATGCGTTTTTGACAATGGTTCCTCACTTCTACTACCATCCGTTTTCCCGCCTTCACTCCCGTACCCGTCCCCACTCCCCCTTATTGTAACTATGGGTAATATGATTTCATTGAAACGTGGACCTTTAAGAGGATTATGCCATATGTTAATGGTCACTTCTTTATATATGTATAATGTGTGTGTGTGTGTGTGTGTGTGTGTGTGTATATATATATATAATGTGTATATATATATATATATAATGTGTATATATATATATAAATGTGTGTCATATTTATAGAACTTGTTTATATTGTGTTCACTGTATTGGTTCGTATAAGCATTCTATGCAGGAAGTATCATCTTGGGGAAGAAAGTGTCCTTCATTATGCAAGATATAATTTTTCATTACTGAAAATTTCTTCTTTTCTTGGTTTATTTGTTATGAGTCTTATGACCAATGTGCCTTGTAATCGAATTTCTAAGAGAGCAATGTCGAATTCCCTTTGTCAAGTTAGAAGGCTCATTTGTGATACAATTGGCTGAAGCCAACTCTAAAAGGAACCCTGATAAATGCTCGATTTATCTGTTATCTAACAGAAAGCTTTAAGAGTATATGTTTTAGCGAAGCATGTATGTGTGCTGTATGTAAATTTTGCCTCTTTTAACCCTTCCCAAATATATATCCACTTTCACGGACCATGGTTAAGTCCGTGTGTGGCTGATTATCAAAGTTCGAAGTTCAGCTAAATAAAAAATGGACATAAATGTCTTTTACCGGATGGTATTTCTAGCATTCGTTGGTCATGATGCTTAAGCAACATAGTATCTAGAGGCTTAGAAAAGAAGCTACGTATAGTGCAGGTATCCACATGTTTGGTTGCAGGTTTTAATCCCGTTGCTTCTTGCCGATTTTAAGCATAAAACAATGGTTGGTCAATTTACCCATTCTTAGAAGATGAGTTTATTTTGTTCTCTAAGAAGGATGTACCGTCGTATTAGTATTCTCGGTTCTAACCAAGTCTTGCTCAACGATTTTTCTTGTTTTATATGAAAAAAAAATAAATCTTCACACCAAACCATATCGCTTCTGATGAAGCGGTGATTCTCTTAAAACACCAGGAAAAAAGTCGCAAACATCTAAAAAGAACAAAAGCTGCAGAGAAAGAATAACCAAGTTACCATCTGATTTGGTGGAAACTTAGATGACAGACTAAACCTATATAAACTTTAATGAGCTAATAATTACATGCCAATAGAAGCTTAATTGACAATGAAACCCCAGGTTAAAGAACTAGATATTAAAATCCAAAACATATTTTCCTAAGTAATAAGGCTTTAAACACCTACTCAAGCACCATGAATAGATTATATTCCCTTGAGAGGAAATCAACTTGTTTTATTTCTTCCAGAGCTTCTAAAATAATGCATGTATGTATTTACTAGGGAAAGAAAACTAACATATGCCTGTTAACTGTAACGGGATAAACATTCAACATGCACCCCTTTACGCACAAAAAAATATCACCGACTTTTACCTTGGCAGATTCAAAATCCACATCCAAATATCACCCACAAGAATTAATTAGTAACCACTAAGTTGTTCTCTCTAGCACAGCTTTCTCTTGTTTATTTTTCAACCGAATATGCTGTCGTCGCCCCCACTTCCATTAAATTCTACATTGTGGTACAAAGGTGAATGTGTCTCACCGAAGTGCGATGACTTTCTAGACCTGTGACTTTCTACATTGTGGTAGATGGATGATGAGTGTAGCCCTTGTATCCTTGGCAAGCCTGTTTGATCACTTGTTGAATAACCTCTCTCAACTGTCTCTGCTTCAAGTGGTAATTCGTCCAGTGTCTACAGGAAAGAAAAAAAAGAGAGTAAAAATGAGGCTATTGCGCTATAATGACATGGCTTACAGAGAAACCTCTTCATCTGAGTGTCAGCATTTACAATGTTACATGCACAAATTGGGGGGGGGGGGAGAATTCCCCTAGTTTTTTTTTATTCTGTTAAAAACTTCAAAGATAAAATCTTGGTACGAAAGATAGCGGTACAGTGGGAATTTGTTTTCTTTCTAGAAAACATTATCTCATTTATGTATTGGTAAAAGGATAATTCCCATTCTTCCACAATGTGTCTATTCAAGAAAGGATTAAATTTTAAATCTAAAGATCACTGCACCAATAATTAGAAAAATAGTTTCCTACAGCCTACAGGACTTGGACTATTGTCGCGACACATTAATGGATAATTCTGTTATCTTATGCAACTGGAGAAATGAGAAAATTGAAACAAAATCTAATACCCACCCGGAAAGCCTGCTGGAGAACACGAAGTTGTTCCCGTGTACGTCTCCTCTTTGCTGCCACCTCATTTGGTTCCTGCAGCATCTCCTCAAACAAGTTGTCTCTGTGACAGAAAATAAGATAAGTCACCAAACTGTTTGTGACATTGTTATGAATTTAACTGCTTTCCGAAAATTGGGGAGGGGGATTCAATTCAAAAGGGTTTGAACTTTGAACCCTTACTCATAAGTGGGCGCGTTCAGTTCCCAACCAAATCAGTAGCAGATTATAATTGGATAAATGATAGGGAGTAATAAATGAGCAAATGTTTGCATTCATGCATTTTACCTGTACAGCTTTTTAATGAAAACATTATGCATCTCCCGTTTGGTGTGGTTCACCTGAATGTATAAAATTTCGATTAATATATTTTGATAGAACTGATGGACAACATGACTCGTCACAGTTTTCAAGGAGGAAAAAGAGAAAGAAGAAAGAAAAGACGGGATGAAGATTGAGAAAAATGTTAACAAAATGTGGAAAAAGAAAGAGCAGGGGAGAAGCTGCAGATATTGAAGTACGAGTTGCTTTCCAGCTTAACATTACATGAAGCAAAAATTCCACACATCAAAGCAAAGCAGTCCTTTTCTGTCTAGGAATATGCTACGCACTTATATGAACTATAAGTATACTTTCCCATTTCTCACCTTTATAAATACCAAGTTAAAGAAATTAAGCACTGAGCAGCAGAAGTGGTCAAACAAAAGGACATAAAAACGTGAAAATTACCAGAAAGTGCATAATTGCTTTTGGTATGTAATCCTCAACGTTCTTTCTCACGATATCAAAATATGACCTCAGCAGCAATTTTGTAGCCGCTATTTCAACAGACTCCTCCTCTGAGCGAGGTTCTTGAGGCCTCAGTACAGCTGGGGGCTTGATTGGTGAAAGCATATAAATTTAGGACATTAGAGTCAAAATTGAGTTATTGGTCAAAACAAATGTAAACATGAAAATATAACCTTGCCACGTACCTCTCTCAAATGGATAATTTTCTCCATGCTCTCATGCACCAGACTCTGAATAGGTTCAATAAATGACTTGCTTATGGAATTATCTTTGACGCGGCTATCAAACCCGCCAAAAATAGATGAAATCCCCCAAGTTGAACCAGATGGGCCCGCTGATATCATAATTAAAAACAGATAAGGCTATTTTCATAAGCATACATATATATGGCGATGAACTCTGAATATTTGGAATTTCTGTAGTCTTCATGAGAAAGTTATTAGGGGAGGTTAAATAACTAAATACCCTAGTTTATTTTGATAGCATATGAAGCAGGCTTATATTTAGGAGTATATATTGGTCATAGGAGTATATATTGGTTGTAGGAGTATATATTTAGCATCGGATAGTATACAAAGAAACAGTAATATAAACTCATTTTTGAATTAGATAATTACCAGCAGGCGGTCTCTCAGCATCAGGAAGAGGTCGAACTCCCTGGCAGAAAACACATTATTTACATAAGAATCTACAAAATCCAATAATCTTTATCCTAATGTATTGAAATGTCCAAGGCATATTTGTCTGGATGTTAACAATCTAGAAATGGGAAATGTAATAACCAAATACCATTTAAACTCTAGAACCAGAAAAAGAAGCAACATTAACAATCAGGCTCAGGGACAATGAAGTACCTGTTCAGGGACAAATCCGTTTACTTGTCTGGCAAGAATAACTCGGGATTTCCCACTTTTTTCAGATGTTGGTGCCTTTTCCAGATCAGTGTCCTGAAAGAAAACGGCATCATATGATCAAACCACTGATGAGTAGGCCTAAGACATCATGTAACATGCATACTTAAGACGACCCTAAACTCTTAAAAGTAATGTGCAAACCTTCGTTCTTGTAATCGGTGCAGTTATCCTACTGGACCTGGTCTGTTGAGATGCTATTTCGATAGCTTTACTTCCACCAATGAAGTTTGGATGTGATGTGTTGATGTAACCCAACTAACAGCATAACAAAGTAATTATTATTAGTGGAAAATCATAATCTTGATAAAAAAAATAAACATGGGACTCCACTGTACATATGAAGAAGAAGAAATAAATTGTTTGTCAATGTATTTTTGCATTTCAGCAGATTAAATTCATATCCACTATGAAGTGAATGTCTACTGCATTCTATTATTAATTAATAAAAAATAAAAGGTCAAAGTGAACTCGTCAGGAGAAACCCAAGTTTGCATTTCATATTTGAAGTATTAGTATTTTAAAAGTTATTGTAGATTTTTTTTTTTAAATCAACGAGGCGTGCGTAACAACAGCAAAGCTTTTTACTTACAAAGACTTCAACCATAACAACAAATTTAATATTAAAATAGGTAAAGTTTGAGTTGCTTTCAGATCGTATCATAAAAACCACGAAACGCCCCAATCTGTAAGACTAACAACAAAAAGCCAGCAAGAAGATAGATGGCTGTTTCTAAGGATTGCAGGTCTTCTTAATAAACACTCATCTTTTAGTCAATCAATCAGCTGTTAGCCTTTTACAGTAATGAAAAGGAACTGCATTTCACATAATACGTCCAATATCCAATCCCAGTTTATCAGAACTCGTAAACATTCACCTTCCTCCACAGATAAGTATCAAAAGCAAGAGATGTCAAACAGATAACAAGTTTAGTACCTCCATTTCAAAAATGTGGCCAATCATGGTCTCTGAGGGTTCAAGTCCCTGACGCAGAAAATTGCCAACAACCTCATCCATGCGTCTTCTCAGTACCGGAAATCGCTGAAGCTCATTGACCATGCATCGATGACTCATCTAAGATTGAACAAAAAGTATTAGTGCTCCTGACAAAATGAATCACATAAATCAGAAAAGTGTGCTGAAAATATTTGCTTACTTTCATCAACTCGTCGTAGACGAACTTAGCACATTGAAGGCTTGGGTCCAACAAGCGAGCTATTTGCCTTTTAACAAGAGCTTGAAATGGAATCTGGCAATTAAAAAGTTAATTCAACTATTAAGAGAGAAAAACTAAAACTAAAATCAATTGCTAAATTCAATAATTAAGACCTACATCTGGTATAAACAATGCAGTTCTAGGACCAGTTGCATTCTGCACGGCAGTTCTAATATCATCATCAGTCAAGTCCTCACATGGATCTACCTCCTGCAAAAAGAGATTTGAGTGTGAAAAATAAGCCACTCGAGGATAAGCTTACTCCCAAACACAAGTTTGAGACAAAAGACGACAGCTTTGCTAGTCGACCCAAAAAATTAATAGCACTTGGAGAAATATTTTAACTTTCGTAATGAAATAAGGTCTCTGCGGAGAAATAGATCTCAGATCTCATACTATTTTCAGAAAGTTCCCCTTTTAAGAGATAGCAAATGAAACCTAGTAACAGAAACAAGTTGAGTATCGAGATAGTAGACACGCTATCTCAAATTATAGATGCTCTTCATTCAAGAGAAAGAAACCAACCATCTGCTATTATGTCAAAATTTAGAAGTGAAATGACAAAATGAGATCATCTCTGAAATTTAAACCACTTAAGGATAAAGCTTAGCTCCGAAACATAAGTTTGAGACAAAAGAAGACAGTTTTGCTAGTCAACCTAAAAAATTAAAAAAAAATTAGAGATATGTTTCAATTTTCTTAATGAAATTTCACTTCTGCAGGAAAATAGATTTGAGATCTCGTATTATTTCCAGAAAGTCCCCCCTTCTAAATAATAGCACATGAAACCTAGTTATAGAAACAAGTTGAGTATCTAGAGAGTAGACACACAATCGCTAAGAAAAAGGAACTAGCCATCTACTTTTCTGCCAAAATGGTAGAAGTGAAATGACAAATAAAGGAGCTAAACACACCTCCAAACTCTTCACATATATACATTGGAATATATAGTGAATACGAGCTCCACCAGAGAGCTCAGTTGTTGACATTTCTTCACTTTTCCCATCTATCATTGAAGAAAATGCTGTTTACAACAAGTAATCAAATTCATTAGTAAATTGTGACCGACGGTAAATTGCGACCGCCAAATGCAATTATGAAGATGCCTCAAGAACATCGTTAGCAGAGCGTGCCAGATTTGCTTTACCTTCCGAGTACTTTGACAGAATGTTTAGAAGAAGAGCTCCTTGACCTGCCTATTACATAGAATATGAAAGTGAAATATATTGTGAGCACCAAAAAGAAGAGAAATGAAGGAAAGTTGAGTTGGAAAACTATTAACGTGAAGAAGCATTGTTTTAACTGATAATATATAAATTTTCGCCAAAAGGTATGACTACTAGGAGAAATTGCAAGTAATGAGTGTAAAAATACTAACAACTTTGGTAAACAGACGAAAAAAATTGAACTTCTTTTTCCTCAAAAGAGGGTTAGCATACTACTTTTCTATCCCTCTGCACTAATGTTTGTTCCGCTTCAAGTCTTTTACACTGTAGGGGGAGAAATACATTAAGCTAACAAACCTGACAAAATTCGGCATAAAATTAAAAGGATAATTAACGTACACTCCACGTGATTAAAATTTATTATCAACTATTTAACATGATTCTTCATCCATTTGAATATAAAGGTAGAAAAGTAAAAAAGAAAACACACAATCAGCTCATCAGCTGATTACAGTTTACCAAAAAGCTAGAAGCCAACATCGAAAACCTTGAACATAATTGATCTGCTAGTAATCACAATGGTAGACAACTACAACCGAGATCCATGTTTAAGTTTCTTTGCAATGATCTAGGTTTAAAGCTGTAAAGAATAATGTAGTGAAAGTTTTCATAGGCATGGAAGAACGTGCCTTTGATTCTGTAATTTCTCCATAGCTAGCGTGTTCCTTTGCAACAGAAACTAGTGCTTTACTTATGTTTGACTTGAGTCCGGGAAGTACAGCTTTGATGTGTTGTACCAAAATCTGCACATGATGAGCATAACCATTACATTCTACTTCAAATAATAATTTAAAGAAAATGACATTGTCAATTCAAGAACAGTGTGCTATAGCGATCACCGATAATTATCAAAGCATGAGCCGAAAGGTTATGCATGGGACCCTACGCCTAATAGTTGACATCGCACCTATTTTTAAAAAATATAAAAATATATATATATATATATATATATATTTGTGGGGGGGGGAGGGGGGGATTATTGGCAATTTTTAGGGCATTTTTTTTGCATTTAGTAACTAGAGTTCCCTGGTAGTTTCGGTTGTCCTTGCATAAGTGTTGTACCTGGTTTAACTTCTTTGCCAACTGGGGAACGCCACAGCGGTCTGCTAAATCATTATACACCTATAAACAGAAAATACACAGTTTATCACCATTAAGTAATGAAATGAGACCATGTCGTAATTTGTACTATTGAGTTATAAATGTGGGTTGGACTTACCGGGCGACTGCGGAAAAACTTCTCCTCAGCCAGAAGTGCATCATTTATAGTTCGATTCGTCAGAATATCCTATTAAGTACCACGAAGATATCAATTGATCTTCAAAAGTTACACTTCAAATTTTACAATTAAAATAAATACCAATGCGTGATTTTAGAAGTGGGAATGGTTATCATCATATTTTTTTAATTTATGTAAAGGATAATTTTTGTTACAAGATAACAATGGTGTCCGTAAGAAAAGGGAAAACAAATTCCTGCACCGCACCTCCTTGTCTTTGAGAGGATTCGAAAAATTGATCAATGAATGAAAACCCCCACTAGAGCTATTCAGGTTTCAAATGGGCAAAAGTAAGACAGAGAACAAACCATAACTTAGAATATATTGCGGTATTCTATTGCTTAAGAAAATCATGGACAATATGAAAATATAGAAGAGTAACGGATCAAATTGAAGCATTCCTAAACTGCCTAGTGCTCTCGTAATTGTGATGGCTTCTAAGAAAAAACTGATGGTAGTAGTAATACAATTGTAAAATATAGCAATACTTTTCAACCCCTTTAAAGTAGAAGATTACCTCCTGATTACGATTTACAATGCCAACATAACCAAGCCGTAGAGGAATCACTTTCCCAAGCAGAAAATTCCGAGCATCTGTACCTCTGTCCATAATATCCAACTAAAAGAATCCAGGAAAAAAAAATGTTGGTTCAGTTACACCAATACACTGATAATTACCAATCAACAAAACATTTTAACTTCAGCATTGCCAACCTTTGTAATAACACCAATTGTTCGGTTACCTGTTCCCAAAAATAAAGATAAAATAATGATTAAGGAACTAAGGATACCAGCAATCTTCTCTGACTATGGGCTTGTTTGGTGTAGCTTACTTTCGTACTGATTTTTAAGCAAAAGTACAAATGTGAACTCTGTTGTTTGTTTGCAACAATGAACGCCTCTTTTATGTTATTAAGAGTAGGGGTGGGTTAGGGTCGGGACCCGACCCATAAATGATCAACCCGTATCCCGACCCGATTACTTTCGGGAAGTGAAAAAAAAATCCCGATCCAGACCCGACAAAAGTCGGGACCCGACTTTTTCGGGTTCCCGTAGATTCGGGATAGGTTTATCCCGAATCTCCCGACATATTTTTTTATTTTACGATGACGTCATTTTTTATTAACAATTTTCATTTGAGAAGTCTAAACATGTTATTAACACGAAACATAATCCTAGTTTAAAAATAACATTCCTAATAAATGAAAAAAGAAATTAACATGTAGTAGAAAAAATAGTGTGAAACTACAAATAATGGAGTAGATAAAAAAATTGATACGTTTTTTATCAGATTCTTTTAATATTTAGTTTTATTCACACAAGCAACAATTATCATACTAAATGAGATACATTGTTATTATAATTTTTATAATCGGAAAATAATAATCATTTATTTTTCTTGAAAATAACAATATAATTTTTTAATTTAAGTATGTTTTTTATTTTAATAGTTCCATATATTCAAAACTACAAATCTATATTATACTTATATAATTATAACTAATATATAAAACAAAAAGGATTGTAGCTCATATGGTAGAGTGCTTACATTATATGTTAAAGGTACAAAGTTCGATTCTCATCACTTGCATTTGATATAAATTAATTTATATTTTTATATAAAATATAAATTAATTAAAAATCGGGTCGGGTCAGGTCAGGTTGGGACACCCGACGAAATCAAAATTGTCACCCGATCCCGAAGTTTGTCAGGTCGGGACTATTCTCGGGTCAGAAAATTTCGGGTCGGGTGCGGGACGGGTCGGGATTTTTCCCAGCCCTAATTAAGAATATGCTACCAACTACTTTTTCATCTCTATCAATACAAAAAGGTATACTTTTTTTAAACCAACCCTAAAGTATCCTTTCTCATGTTCATCAGAAAACTTATTTTTTCGCGCATATAAAGATACAACCAAACGAGCCCTTAGTATTCAGCCTAATTGAAACGGAGGCAGGAAAATGTACCATCAGGATCGGCATTCCCTGCGATTTGGAGGGCATCTGAATTTGACAAGTCAGCATTTGCTGGTGTAACAGCCAATATCAAACAAGTAGGTTTTCGAATATACGACATTATCATTGTTCTAATCCTTGCTTCGATATCAGATGGCTGATCACCAACAGGAACTTTTGTTATACCAGGCAAATCTACCAACGTTATATCAAGAACTTTTGGTGAAAATATTTTCAAACGTATTTGTCTATCAGAAACACCTTTATTTGCACCTGCTTCTCTTTCCGTCTCGGCCTAAAATCAATACATAGTAATACCTATTAAACTTAGTTGAAACTAAATATGCACATATTTATACTTAACCTAAAAGTCTTCTTCCCAAGCTAATTTTTTTAAAAAAAAATTAAAAAAAATAGCAGCACGAATCAAAGTATTTATCTAAGTTATCTAACAAAGTTGCAAAAATTAGATAATATGCATCTACACTACATATGTATGTATATATGTATAGACAGATATATCACTTGAATCTCTCTCCTAATGCGGTTAAAATCGAAGAACTTCTCCCCCTTCAAGTGCAGAAACTCGCCATACTCTTCCCCCTCTACCCCCTCTCCTCTCTTCGTCTGCACCAGCTGCAGCACCAGCGGTCGTCGGGTGCAAATATCTCTGCCACGTGGCAAGAAGTCCCGTCCGACTAAGGCTTCCAAAACGCTCGACTTGCCGCTGCTCTGGCTGCCGACCACCGCCACCTGAGGAAGCTCGATTGTCGTCTGGCTTCCTAACTGTGCAAATATGTCTTGTAGCTTGTTCACTATCGGGATCACCGAGGATCCTAACGGAGATGCCGCAGAAGACGGCGTAGATGCGGCGGAGGACGGCGGATACGGAGACGGAGGGTGATCGGATTCATCCGCCATGTGAGAGAGAAACCCTAGGTTTGTATTATAGATATATATTTATATATATATAGAGAGAGAGAGAGAGAGAGAGATTTGTATATATGAGAGAGAAACGTGGAAAGTAAAAATATGGCGGTGGAGAATATAATATTTATATATAATATATGTATATATATAGAGAGAGAGAGAGAGAGAGATTTCTGAACGAGAGTTTTCGTATTGCCCAATCAATTGGGATTAACAGCTGATTTGGGAGTGGGTTTCTTGTTACAGTGATATTACGGTCATGGTAGCTTGGTTTTCGATATTAATTCGATTGGGTCTCCGTTATTGAAATTGTAGACTAATAGACGTGTTGTACTTCCTCCCTCAGTTCCATAGTATAAGTTCACTACGGCCGGAAAACCCAATTTATTAAGAAAACACAATAGTTACACTTTTTTTTATACTTTCTTTCCACTTTTATCCATATTTTTATTAATACACATTCTTCTAGAAAGTTAAAAGTACGGGTAAACGTGTAATTTTACACAAAATTCTTTTCTATTTTGGAAAAGTTGACTTATATTGTGAAACAGACCAAAATAGTATAGTGGACTTACATTTTATTTTGAAACGAGTGAGTAGTTGGAAACGAGTGTGCGTGCGCATGGACATTGTCGATTGTGCATATTAAACATGTGAAAGGTGGGACCCGCATATTTTACACATTGATTTGTTTAGTAGTTTTAAGAGGCAATAATAAACTTTATGGTTTTGGTGTCTCCCTGTGATTAATTTCTCTTTCTATTTGTGTCTATCATTACTTATGGGATGATTTCAAAGACTTGTTTTCATACGACTTACAGTATTTATTAAGTGTATTTTCGAGTAAATTACCATTAAGTGCTACTTTGAAAAAGTAATATTTTATCCGTCCCAAAATAATAGTCAACTACGAAATCGTGTGTAAGTTTGACCGGCCAATTTCCTTGGTGGCGATGCCTGTCATGGTGATGACTATCTCCCTCTTTCGTCCCCATGCATATTGCCGTTCCTTGGTGGTTTCAGATGGACTAAGTTGTAAATTTGATAAGATACCTCAGAGACTTTGGAAGTGAATGAGAATTAAATATCACTTCATAATAATTAGATTTTTGTACTCGCACCAAATACTAATTAATTTCCCTTATAAAAGAAATACCTCTCTCTCCGTTCATATTTAATTATCCGTTACGAAATTACGTGCAATTTTGACTGGTCAAAATTTTCAAAAGTTGATAATATAATTCAAATATTAAAAAAATTCATTTCGACAATTTTGATATAAGTTATAAGCCGGTCAAAATTGCACGCAATTTCATAGTGGACAGTTAAATGGAAACAAATTGAGTAATTATTTTGATTTCGATGACTAAACAGGAATTGCCCCTTTTTAATAGGAACGGGTCACGGGCGCAAAAAGAGAGATGGTAATGCGAAAGTTGGAAACCACACGACTGAGTTCATCTCAATCACCACAAGAGAAGCTCTGCCTTGAAGAAAGTATGTTGTGTTAGTTACTAGTGCTAAGCCACATTTGTCCCGATTATGCTAAAGAGCTAAACTAAAGGTAGAAGTTCAACCAATGCTTATCAAATTAGTCGCAGTCGCAGCAAACCAAGAGATAACACTCCTTCGAACAAAATTGAAGAAAGAAGAGATTGAAATGCATCAACATGAATGAAATAGAAGCAAACACCAATACTTAATTCCACATTCAAATTGAGCAAAAAAATGCAGTCTTTATTAAAACCACAGGTGACATCATAGAACATGCCAGATGTAAATTGTTCAAGACAGTGCTCTTGATTCATAACTGATAATAATAATGAAGCTATCTCCTTCAACACAACTGTTTTAATAAAGAGGACAACTCAAATGCAATTCTAGAACCATATGATTTAACACAGGTTTTGAAATCAACCCATCATGGATGATCCAGAGTTGCGCTTGCACTCGGTCAACATATCCATGTAGAACTGGCACCTGCTGAGATCACTTCCAAAGTTGGTGATGCACTGCATAAACAGAACAAAATCCAATCGATCAGTAAGATATTTGAAACGCTACAACCAGTTACTCCAAGCGCAAACGCTTAGACCTCATACTAAAAAACCCATTTGATTTAAAAACAAAACAAGCTTTATTCATAAACTTCGTCTTCATAGGATAAAACAACAAATCAAAGCGATGTGCGTTGTTCATAAACTTCATAGAATAAAAAGCCCATGTGATTTAAAAACAAAACAAGCTTTATTCATAAACTTCGTCTTCATAGGATAAAACAACAAATCAAAACGACGTGCGTGGGGGTGGGGTGGGGTGAGGGGCAGAGAACTCGCTTTCTTCAGAGTAATAGGTTTTAAAACTCAAGCTCATCGTAAATTTCCCTTTCTCATCCTGTTCCGCAGGGGACTATCAGACTTTTGAATTCCAGTAGTTTAATGTGGCAAATATATTTTCAAAATCCTGATTTCATATAACTTTAACAAATCCAAAACTAAAGAAGTTTTCTTGATTAAATTCGAGCTTCACTTGTTTCTAAAAGCACAAACAAATGAAAAGAACTCCTTTTAGTAGGGCAAAAAACAAAATAACAAAAAACTCAGATTCTGTCGGTTGCCATATTTTAATATGTAAAAGTTGAACTGTGCCCTAAATTTAAAATGTTGTGAATGATATAGAGGGCCTTATATACGTACATCTTGGAATGCCTTGTTGTGGACACCGCAAGCATCAGATCCGGCAAAGCTGCTAGCAGCAGGTGCTGAAGCAGCTGAGGCCTCAGAAGCAACAGCTTCATGTTGAACAGTGCGAGGACCCATCACAGCATCCACAGCCCTATGCGCCACAGCACTGCCTCCACCAAAAGCCATACCTAGAATGGAGATACACATATAGCATCAAACCAAGTAATATTATAAGCTTAAATGGCACAATTTCTGTTACCAAGACGAGTTAGAATCAGACTTAATTAACCAAACATATCGATGCATGGTACTTACAGCTTTGTTTACCCATACACATAATAAAATGAAGTGCTAAACTAGGAGGGGGAAACTTCTGGCATCTGAACCAATTACCTAAAGCTATTTACATTATACTATGCTAAATGAAAGCTACAAGATATTTGTATTGTTTTTTTTTTGTATTGTTTATTACAAACTGATTTCTGGCAAAAACACATTTTAAGAAAAATTCTAGAATATACTAGCTGACCATTATATTACACCTATTTAAAAACAAGGGTTTATAGAGTTTTTAAAGGTGTCTGTATTCCAGGCATTGATAATTGACCAATTCCCAGTCAACTGTTTCATCTCATCTGTTCTTGGAAAACCTTTTTCAAGTACAAATCTTCAAAACTACCACAAATTTAGGTTATATAAGATTGATGTTCTCGACAGTCAAGACACTTAAAACTAAATTGGTAACACCCAGCTGAATCGACAAGTACTCTGCTAGTAAGATAGCATTGACAACAAATTGAGGGTTTTAATAGGTGTATTTGTGTGTGTATAAGGTTATCAACACACCTTGAGCTATCATTGACCCAAAACCGCCAATGATGGAACCACCACTACCACCTTGAACCGGAGCTGGAGGAGGAGCCTGATTCACTGTGGAACAACACAAAAAAACATAGAATTAAACCAAACTACAGAATAATGTTATAATGTAAATAAAAGCTATTTTAAGTCTTTAATAAGAAAGACAGATCCTGTGAAAATAGATAAATTTCACACCTTTCTGAGGGGGGTTGCGCACAGGTGCAGCACGACGAGGAGCAGACCTTCCTGCAATAGGAAAGTGAGACATGAAAAGGCTGGAATATATGTACATTATATGACAGGCGCTTAGAGCACTCACATGTGTCTTTTATAAGTACTTCCCCAGTAACAAAAGTATCATATTACTAACAACTAATTTCTAACACTACCAAAACAATATGATCCAATCATATTAGCTCAAATATTAATATTCTCATACACAAAAACAATTTTACACAAAAAATAGATGCCTTTTGTGCCCCAAAGTTACTTCCACTAACCGGTGACAACTACCCAAACACATTAAGCTTCTTTACAGAAAAATATAGTTGATCTAAGATATCTGTCTTTCGTCCAAATAAACATTCACCGAGTATCAAAAGTACCACACTATTGACTAATTGTTGAATACTACTGGAACACCCTAGGCCACATCACCAAAATATACCAAATCTTTCGAGATAAAACAAAGCAATCCAATCCAACGATATTGGCTCAATGATAATTAATATCATACCCCATAACAAGTGCATACAAGACTATCTAACTTTTCTCTTTTTTGAGCCCTAGAGGTCATTTCTCCAGTAAAGTATCATATTATTAAGATACAATGAATCAATTCAAACCCAATAATTACAACCTCAATAATCAATATTATCAATATTCACATACATCATAACTAGTATACATACAAAAATACCTCCCTTTCGTGTGAGTAATCAATTCTTAATAGCCAAAAATATCACGGGAAACAAGTCAAGGAGATCCGAACCTTTCACCATAAATAATTTGTTCACTTAAAATTTGGCTCAATGCTTAATGATATCATAACCCATAACAAGTGCACACAAAATTATATGGTTCATAAAAAAAATAGCCCTGAATCATTTTTCCAGTAACAAAAGTATCGTAATATTGAGACAACGATTCAATTCAAACCCAATCAAAACTACCTCCATAATCAATATTCACATACCCCATAACTACTATACACATAAATAATTATTAGGTGAAACATGTCAACGAGATCCGAAACTATTTCCCTAAATAATTTATACAATTAACATGACAAAGGATATCTGGTTCACTTTTCTGTGCCCTAGATCATTTCTCTAGTAACAAAAATATCATATTATTGAGATACAATGAATCAATTCACATAGCCAATATTAACATACCCAGTAACTAGTATACACATAAAAATACCTGCTCTAATCATTTCGTGCCTTTCGTGTTACTAATCATTTCTCTTATAACCAAAATTATTAGGGAAAACATGTCAACGAGATCCAAATCTCTTGCCCTAAATAATTTATTCAATAAAATTTTGGCTCAATGATTAATAATCGCATAACCCATAACAGGTGCACACAAAATTATCAGGTTTTTTACTTTTTTGCGACCTAGATCATTTCTCAAGTAACAAAAGTAAAATATTATTAAGAAAAAATGAATCAATTCAAAAGCTCAATAATCAATATTACCAATATTCACATACATCGTAACTAGTCTACACATTAAAATACCTGCTCTAATCATTTCACGTTATTAATCATTTCTCTAATAATCAAAACTATTAGGGGAAACATGTCAACGAGATCCGAAACTTTTGCCCTAAATAATTTATACAATTAACATAACAAGATATCTGGTTTTTCACTTTTCTTGTTCACTATATCATTTATTCAGTAACAAAAATATCATATTATTGAAATATAATGTATCAATTCACATAGCTAATAGTCACATACACAATAACTACTCGTTTTATTAATCATTTCTCTAATAATCAAAACTATTAGGGGAAACATGTCAACGAGATTCGAAACTTTTGCCCTAAATAATTTATACGATTAACATGACAAAAGATATCCGGTTTTTCACTTTTCTTGTTCGCTATATCATTTCTTCAGTAACAAAAATATCATATTATTGAGATACAATGAATCAATTCACATAGCTAATAGTCACATACACAATAACTACTCGTTTTATTAATCATTTCTCTAATAATCAAAACTATTAGGGGAAACATGTCAACGAGATCCGAAACTTTTGCCGTAAATAATTTATACGATTAACATGACAAAAGATATCCGGTTTTTCACTTTTCTCGTTCGCTATATCATTTCTTCAGTAACAAAAATATCATATTATTGAGATACAATGAATCAATTCACATAGCTAATAGTCACATACACAATAACTACTCGTGTTATTAATCATTTCTCTAATAATCAAAACTATTAGGGGGAACACGTCAACGAGATCCGAAACTTTTGCCGTAAATAATTTATACGATTAACATGACAAAAGATATCCGGTTTTTCACTTTTCTCGTTCGCTATATCATTTCTTCAGTAACAAAAATATCATATTACTGAGATACAACGAATCAATTCACATAGCTAATAGTCACATACACAATAACTACTCGTGTTATTAATCATTTCTCTAATAATCAAAACTATTAGGGGGAACACGTCAACGAGATCCGAAACTTTTGCCGTAAATAATTTATACAATTAACATGACAAAAGATATCCGGTTTTTCACTTTTCTCGTTCGCTATATCATTTCTTCAGTAACAAAAATATCATATTACTGAGATACAACGAATCAATTCACATAGCTAATAGTCACATACACAATAACTACTCGTGTTATTAATCATTTCTCTAATAATCAAAACTATTAGGGGGAACACGTCAACGAGATCCGAAACTTTTGCCGTAAATAATTTATACAATTAACATGACAAAAGATATCCGGTTTTTCACTTTTCTCGTTCGCTATATCATTTCTTCAGTAACAAAAATATCATATTACTGAGATACAACGAATCAATTCACATAGCTAATAGTCACATACACAATAACTACTCGTGTTATTAATCATTTCTCTAATAATCAAAACTATTAGGGGGAACACGTCAACGAGATCCGAAACTTTTGCCGTAAATAATTTATACAATTAACATGACAAAAGATATCCGGTTTTTCACTTTTCTCGTTCGCTATATCATTTCTTCAGTAACAAAAATATCATATTATTGAGATACAACGAATCAATTCACATAGCTAATAGTCACATACACAATAACTACTCGTGTTATTAATCATTTCTCTAATAATCAAAACTATTAGGGGAAACATGTCGCCGAGATCCGAAACTTTTGCCGTAAATAATTTATACAATTAACATGACAAAAGATATCCGGTTTTTCACTTTTCTCGTTCGCTATATCATTTCTTCAGTAACAAAAATATCATATTATTGAGATACAATGAATCAATTCACATAGCTAATAGTCACATACACAATAACTACTCGTGTTATTAATCATTTCTCTAATAATCAAAACTATTAGGGGAAACATGTCAACGAGATCCGAAACTTTTGCCGTAAATAATTTATACAATTAACATGACAAAAGATATCCGGTTTTTCACTTTTCTCGTTCGCTATATCATTTCTTCAGTAACAAAAATATCATATTATTGAGATACAATAACTAGTCGTGTTATTAATCATTTATATAATAACCAAAATAATAAGGTGGAACAAGTCAACGAGATCCCAATTTATTCAATTAACATAAACCAAAATTATGATTAAAATAATTATTATTTAAAGATCGGAGGGATTTACCACCAGAGCTACGACGAGCCATGTTTTTTTGTATAGGAGGCGGCGAAAACCCTAGACGGATAAATATAGATTTATAAATAAATATATATAGAGATAGAAAGATATGTATTTGTTTTGTAAACGTATGCGGGTGGGTGGGTGGGTGGGTATATAAAGAGAGGAGAAACTGACACGTTGTGGGTTGTAATTGGTCTATTTTTAGTTTGAATGTGTCGACAATAATCTCAATATTTTATTTTTACCTAAAATCAATTGAGGTGGTACGAGACGGATTGTGACGGATTGATTTCAATTATAATCTAACTCGTAAAATGAATGACTGGTGGATTGAGACGAATTGATAAAATTTAAATCTCAATACAATTAAACCTGTTACAATTAAAAATTCAACACAACCCAACCCGCAAAATAAATTGCGGGTTGAGACAGATTGGATTTAGATTGATTCTTAAATTTTCATTTTGGTCTTTCATTTTTCATAGTTTGAATAATTAACTTAAATTTTAAAATAAATTGAATTTTTTAAATAAAAATTAAAATCAATCAAAATACGTTTAGACATTCGCAAACAAGTAACAAAACTAAAATATAAAAAGAATAGAAATTTGGTATTTTAAAATACACACAATGTATATATAAATATAAATATATATATTTTTTATATTTATAATTATATATATATATATATTGCGGGTTGAAACGGTTTGTGACTGATTAACTTGCGGTTTGAAAACCTCAACCCTAACCCAACCCGCAAAATATATAGTGGATTGGGACGAGACGGATTGGTTTTTTTTGGACATTCAACTCGCCTCAATCCGTATGGGTTGGATTACGGGTTGAGTTTGTGTATTTTTTTCCCACCCGTAACCAGCACTTGACGTTTTAAATTATTCCAGTTATTTTTATTGGACATTGTCCGGATCAAAAATATTTACATTTGCATTACTATTGAACCAAAAATGACATATCTTCTTTGGTATTACAAAAAAACATTAAAAAAAATAAAATAAATAAAAATACAGAAGGTATCTTTACTCTTACCCCTGTTCGGTCGGCTCTTTTGGTTTACCCAAGGGTCAGCTCTGAATATAGCACCTGATAAGTGTCATCGACCGATGTGGATGTTCTAAAAGAAGATTCGAAAACAAGACCGTACATCGGTGTTTTATCGCAACATAAAATTTTCCTAGTATAAAGGTTTTCAATGACACTTCTATTCACTTGAATTGGTTAGTTTGAGTATAAAATTGCAATAATTGGTTAGCGTACGATACAAAACACCTAAAATCTCAGAAAATTAGTGTACAAGACAGATTTTAAAACAGAGGCTAGTTTCATTTTTCCAAAATTCGAGAACCATATACAGTTATACACCTTGAATGGAAGTCCTTGGAACCAACATGGTAAACAGAAGAGCCCATAAGCAAGTGCTCTTTCCAGTTTCGATCCATCAGCTCAATATTCACCGTAACCAAAAAATGATTATCACAACAATGTTACGATATCTAGTACATCTATATTGGAGATGTGTACTTGCAATTATAGTATTTGCGTTATTTAATTTTGTAAACAGCATACTCTGTATTAAGTACAACAGCAGTGCCACGGCATCAAGCGTAACTCCATTGCATCAAAAGCACATATGTCGACATACATCTGAGGCTCATATTCAACCATACAAAATTCAGTCTCTAGCCCTAATTGTACAGAGATACTGTATTAAAAAATTTAATCCAGACAAAAATAATTCAGTCATCCTCGAAAAAAGAAGCTGCATGCGTTTTCCTTGCCGAAAGAAGATATATAATAGACAATATAAGTTGCTTAACTTTACCTATAAGTTTCCTATGCCATACAGTTCATAAATTCAAATCATTGATGCAATTTATTATAATGCCCACATGTCAATTTTCAAGAACAGAATGCATCTCTCCCGCCATAGAAGTCGAACCATCTGTGATCGGTGGGAGATTGATTCCCATATTAAGAGCATCCATCTTAATTTGTGGCCCATTTTCAGCCATGGGCTGATGCAGAACCGTAGCCTCTTCAGAAACAATAATTCCACCCGAATTTGGAAAATGATTTGAATTTTGATCGTGAACTGTCCCTGCATTTACAACTGCACTTACAAACTCGACTTGAACACGTTTTCCAGGGCGCCTTTTCTTCCGTTGCTTCTTTTTGAACCTTCTCTTCTTAGAATCAAGAGCTGATGTAGTTTTGGGGGTCTGCGGAGCCAAATCGGTTGCCTTCTTTTTGCACGGGATGACCGTGTACATAGACTCGTCTGCCGCATTTGACCCAGTACCACTTGACTGTATAGACAATAGAGCGGTTCTAGCGGCTTTAATCTCAGCTTCTTTCTTGGTCTTCGCAGCAGCTCCTATATACTTAATTTCCCCGATAGTGGCTGTGCAAGAAAATTGAGGCATCCTTCCAGGCCCGTTTACCTTTATATGTTCATATGAAGGAATGGCGTAATTCATTTTTTGTGCGTATTCCTGGAGAAGATTTTTGCACAGGCCAGTTTCATGCTGAAACGAGCAGTACAAGGGAAAAATTTAAAGACAAGTTTATCCAAATCATTCCGCAAGTAAGAAACAGAAATGCAAGCATACGGAAAAAGATGAATTTGAACATACAGTACTAAAACCGGTAGCCGCGAAACATGCATCAAACAGATCTTTAATGCCGCATTTAAATAAAGACCAACCAGCTATGAAATAGTATCATCTTAGAAGAGACTGGATTTACAGATAACGAGGTGTATATGGATCTCATGGAGGGAAGGGGGAAAAAACGATTGCTCATCTTAAGAAAAATTTCAACATAAAAACTTTTAAGTATCTCCATTATACACAACAGAAAAACATATGAACCGTAGATACAGCATGTAGGAACAAACAAAGCAGATTTAACCAGTTCAGATAAAACCAATGAATAAAATTACCACGGGTTGGGAAATGGACAGAGTCGCCTCTCCACTGTTGGCTAGTGCAACAAGAGCCACCTCAGCAGCTGATTGTTCTGCTGCTTTTCGATTATAAAATCCTGGGAGAGACTCATATCGAACTTCATTCACAATTACAGTTGATCTAAAAGTAGGCTCGTGAGATGGCCCTTCCTTAATAGTCTCATACACAGGTGTAGTAAATCCAACTTTTTGAGCATACTCTTGAAGACGACTCTTGAAAACATAACACTCGGAAACACTAGCTGCAACAGTTGAACAAAATTATCATCAGTACTCAATTTAGTAGAGAATGAACGAGCACAAAAGCTTATGTTTAATAGAAAGGTTAGATTTTGACAGCAGCACTAGTAGTATGATATATTTTTGAAAAGGAATCTGTGCACATAGCATTATCCGTATATAAATGTAATGAGATAACTTATCAATGTGTTTAACATTCATTACTGGTGGTGCAAGTAACTAATATTCACCTGATTAAAAGAATAAATGTTCAAAACTCAAAAGGCTATATTAGGCTAGTGAAACTTAAACGTCTCCAAAGGGCTCTCTAAAGCACGCTGAACATGACATGCGATTCCAGTGAGAGACCGTCTACAGATGTATCGCATTTAATATATGATGGAAGAGACATCAAATAATTAGTTGATGGATTTCCACACAATTCGCGAATAAATGGCAAATAAACTAAAGGCTTATTTGGTTGCAGCTTTAGAGCAAATGCACTGTAATTTTCAAGGTTGATAGAAAGGCTGGTTCATCTACTTAATGCAAATATACTTTTCAGGCCAAGAGACAGAAAAGCACTGGTCAACCAAGTACAGCCTCGCTTTTAAGAAGAAGAAAAAAGCAAAAAAAGTTGGAACTTAAGAATTGCAACCAAGAGCTAAATCAGGCAGGAAACAACGAACTGATCATACTAAAAATATAAACACCATACGTAAGATAATGTAATATTACTTGGAAGACTATTGGTAGAAGCTGGTGGATCCTGATAGCTGCTAGCCTTGCTCATCCTATTGTTGTTAGAAAAGGCCGCCATAGGATCTGTATGAAAGTCGAACATCGGAGTTCCAGGTAAATTCATTTGCATATTTTGAGTACCACCAAATTCCATTAAAGGATTCATCACTTCGTGATATTTATTGCCGCTTTTGCTACCACCTCCAGCTTCACAAGCTTCCATACACACTGCTCTCAGTCTCTCTCCTCTTCTCTGATTCCTCCATTAGTCTGACAACATAGATCCTATTTTGCACAACAATACATTAGTTTATCAGCACAGTGTAAAAAAACTACAAACTAAACTAAGTCACTTCTACAGTCCCCATCAGTAATATTTATTTAAGCTAAGGATTGACAAGCAGTAAGCCAAAGGTTGGCATAAGATAAGCTTCAGTGGAGCGTTTAGTAACAACTTAAAAAGGCTAACTTTGACTATTTTTTTAATATTTAACATTAGCTTAATTCTTTTACGCATTACAACCCCAAAATTATTACTGAACCTTGTCTATTAACTGGGACATGTCCATGCCACCACGTCCAATAAAATATCTATATGTTCACCAATATACAGGGTGCATAACAATGTTACAAAACTAGGAGCTTCTATACTGATACTCATAGATTTATCATAGAGTAGTCAATTAACACAGATATATAAGCACTACGAAACATGAATGTGCAATAAATTGACTCTGAGAGCCTCGTATGAATACGGAATGACAAACATATAAATGACCGTCCGTTACAATCTGTAACGGTGTAACCTATAGCTCATGTAGACTCTTCCTTGAGTCTATATACTAAATTTCCTGATCAAATTCCCCATCTGCCCTTTTTTAATCTAAACCATTTCTCTAGTAACCAAAATTTCAAATAATTAACCAATTGCTAAAAAAAGGCAAATTCCCTGCCTGTAAGATATACGGGATAATAAATAATCAAAGATCATTTACTGATAAATCCGAAACTAATGGTGAACCTATATCTGCCTTTTTGTGTTTAAAAAAAAACATTTCTCGAATAATCAAACTTTTAAAATCATTGACAATTGCTAAAAGAACGCAATTCCCTACACCTGTAAGAGATACGAGCTAATAAAGATCATTTCCTGATAAGTCTGAAACTAATGGTGAACCTATCCCTTTTATGAAAAAATCATTTTTGGTGATTAATCGTTTGGTCCAAATTAGAAACTATCTTACACAAGAGTACAGCTCACTAGCTAATAAAGATCATTTGGATAAAAATCACTTACTGATAAGTCTGAAACTAAGTAATGGTGAACCTATCCTTTTATGAAAAAATCATTTTTGGTGGTTAAGCGTTCGGTCCAAATTAACAACTATCTTACACAAGAGTACAGCTCACCAGCTAATAAAGATTATTTGGAAAATTTACCGGTAAAGATCACTAACTGATAAGGTCCGAAACTAAGTAATGGTGAACCTATCCTCTCTTTTTTGTGGTTAAAGTGTTCGGTCCAACTTAACAACTATCTTACACAAGAGGATAGCTCACTAGCTAATAAAGATCATGGAAAATTTACCGGTAAAGATCACTTACTGATAAGTCCGAAACTAAGTAATGGTGAACCTATCCTTTTTTTTTGGTGGTTAAAAGTGTGCGGTCCAACTTAACAACTATCTTACACAAGAGTACAGCTCACTAGCTAATAAAGATCATTTGGAAAATTTACCGGTAAACATCACTTACTGATAAGCCCGAAGCTAAGTGATGGTGAACCTATCCTTTTATGTTTTTTTTGTGTGTGGTTAAGTGTTCGGTCCAACTTAACAACTATCTTACACAAGAGTATAGCTCACTGGCTAATAAAGATCATTTGGAAAATTTACTGATAAAGATCACTAACTGATAAGTCCGAGACTAAGTAATGGTGAACCTATCCTTTTATGAAAATTTCAATATTGGTGGTTAAGCGTTCTGTCCAAATTAATCTTACACGAGTATATCTCACTAGCTAATAATGATCATTTCTTGTGTATAGCTCACTAGCTAATAAATATCATTTAATAATTTACTGTTAAAAATCATTTACTGCTAGCTAATAAAAATCATTTAATAATTTACTGATAAGTCCGAATCTGATGGTGAACACCTATCCTTTTTATGAAAAATTCATGTTTGGTGGTTAAGCGTTCGGTCCAACTTAGCAACTATCTTACACAACAGTACAGCTCAGTAAATATATGCTACTGTAAGATTTAGAGCATAATAGAAATGTAAAAACCGAGACAAGTGTACTTAAGCATCTCCTCAACCTCATGTGCCAGAACAATTAAAATGAAAAACTAGCTTTTTAATTTGTATAAACCCACCATTTAACGTGAATATAAAAACAATTGAGTATTTTTGGTGGACTTAAGAGAAGGAAAAAAATGTTACTCTAGATAAGTTACTACCAAACAACTTCAATTCATGTAAAATTGAAAACCCATCTCAGATTTAAACAAACACAATCAAATACATGCAAAACTAACACCCAAATTACTTTAGTTGAAATTAAAAAAACATCAAAACAATTTAACTAAGTGAGGTTGAAAGAATGAAATGTAAAAACGGAGATAAGTGTACATAAGCATCTCCTAAACTTAATGTGCCACAACAATTAACATGAACAACTAACTTTCTAATTTGTATTAAACCAACCATTTAACGTGAATATAAAAACAAGAGTACATGAACAAAAACAGAAGAAGAAAAAACACATAGGGTCCGTTTGGTATCAGCTTTTTCAGTCAAAAAGCTGCTTTCAGAAAGCAGTAGAAAAAAAGCTTGCTTTCCAAAATATACACGAGTGTTTGGCAAAAACTTAAAAAATCTAACTTTCAACATATTGATTTTTGGCATTAGCTAATAAACTTTTGCTTTTTCAATCAAAATAACTTTATAAGACGTTTTTTTGATAAATTTTCATAATATCATATTTAAACGAGCAAGTAGCACGTTAAGTATACGAATAAAATTTTAGTTGAGATAAGATCAATATTCATTTAAATTCTTAAAATGGTCGCGAGAAAGGTATCGAAATCTCCAAAATGTGTGGCTTTTTTGCTTTTAGCTTTTCTAGTTATATTCCTCCAAAATCTACATTTTTAAAAGCTAAAAAAAGCAGTGATACCAAACGCATGTGCCTTTTTAAAATCAAAAGGCTAAAAAAGCTAACAAAAAAAGTTGATACCAAACATGCACATAATTGAGTAATTTTGGTGTATTTAAGAAAAGGAAAAAGTGTTACTCAGAATAAAATACTACTTAGCAAACAACTTCAATTCAAATAAAAGTGAAAACCCACCTCAGATTAAATAAAATAGAATCAAATATATGCAAAACTAACACTCAAGTCACTTTAGTTGAAATTAAAAAAGAAACATCAAAACAATATAACTAAAAAATGAAGATAAAAACATAAGCGAGAGAGAGATACCAAACTTGATGATGGAGAGAGAGAGAGAGAGAGAGAGAGAGAGAGAGATCGCAGGCCGCCGTTTATAATTTATATATTTGTAGTATTTGATATGTATCTATATTGTATTGTTTGTATAATTGTAACGGTTAGGGTTATTACTTATTTCTACTTATTTGTACTTATTGCTCATGTGGTAGGTATGCCTGGTTAAGTTTCGGTTTGGTTTCGTTTGGTTTTGTTAATTAAAGTCGGAATTGAAATTTTTATCGGTTCGGTTTCAGTTGTGTTTTTGCAAATGGAAATTGAATTGCATCAAAATCAATCGGTTTGGTTTTAGTTTTTTTTAAAAGTAAATAACAATTGTTTGAAGTTAGGCCTTTTATCACAATTGGGAAACCATTAATTCTATAGTTAAAGTCGGGATTTATTATATTTGAGTACCATGAATTATTCTTTAAGAAAACAGATGATTACATACTGTCGCCACCGTTAGTAAATAGTCGTTATTTACGTTGAAATGACTATCGATAAATCCAGAGCCGTCCAAGAAAATATTTTTTTATGGGTTGCCTAATTGAAAAAAGAATTATTTTGTCCATTTCAAGAAAAACTATAAAAAGCATACTATAAATTTAATTGTTTTGGGGTGGGTTGCCATATGCATAATACTTTGTCGCTCCTACGCTAACTACGGCTCGACAATTTTAGTCAATGTTTAGTTTAAACAAACAATTAAGTACACCAAACTCTATATTTATTAATATATTTTATTTAAATGTTATGTTTTTTAATTGAAAAAATATTAAAAATAAAGTTTTTAGAATAGAAATTCATTTAACTTCTAAAATATTACCAAATACTTTTTTTTGTTATGAACAAGATCCGTCATTGTCTTGTCATCAATTTATTATATTTTCATTGGAAAAGATTTACGGTTATAAAAAAACTGTCATTGATTCGTCACTAATTGATTGTCGAAGCTAGTAAAACTTATCAAAACTTATAGTAAAATCGTAATAAATTTTACTATTTATGGAAAAATAATCATAAAAGCTTAATATAGATAAATGCTTAATAATAAATAATAGACAATTAATAATTTAAAAAAGCTTTCAAGTAGGTAACACAATCAATAAAGACTAAACATGCCAAAGGAACATTGTCAAAATATTACACAACCAAATCATGGTAAAGTTTTGACCCAAAATTAAAAACAAACATAGAAACTATAAGTTATCGCTTGCTTGCCACTTTAATTGATGTTTTAGTCATCGTCATTATCGATCTCGTATTTTAATCTCATATGTTAATATAATGGGTTGAGACATGAAACCATGACCTTTATATTGAAAATTATAACTTGTTTTGATTTTAATATTAGTCTTATGTTTGTTTAAATTATAACTATTGAGTTTCATGGGTTTTTGGGTCCATGGTTAATAATTATGTAACTTATGAGGGTTTTTATTTTATATTATAAATGTTTGGAGTCTTATCGAATTCCAATATAAGTATAAATAGATGTTATTTTTACATTTGTAATTAACCACAAAAAAAAAATTATAATAAAAAGTTTGTTTCCCATTTTATTTTTATGAGTTTATATCTGTGTGATTTTTTTCACATGTTGTGAGTTGGCTCATTGCCATCCATATTTCCAACATATTCTTATAGTATTTATTATAATGTCCGTTGATCCCTCCCCTTTATATACAATCCGATTCAATGTATGTAAAGTTCCGTTAGGTATGTGGCACATTCGTTGAGCTAACACTTTATGTATCTATTTAAAACACCACTTCATATATAGAGGGCTCAAGGCATACTTATTTGGATTCGGGTTATTGGGATAAATAAATAAAATAAATAAAAAAGACTGCCAAATTTGCAGAGCTGTAATATGCCCTTCCATTCCAATTTTATTACTTCTTCGTTCCCAATTAACTGTTTATTAGAAAACTATGTGCAATTTTAACCGGGCAATAACTTATATCAAAATTGTCGGAATGAAAATTTTTAAAAGTTAATCATATAGTTCAAACATTAAATTATATGATTTAGTTTTGAAAATTTTCATTTCGACAATTTTGATACATGTCATAAGCCGGTCAAAATTGCAAGTAATTTCGTAAATGACGATTAATTGGGAACGGAGAGAGTACAAATTATATGCTTCTGAATGTCCCGTCCAAGGATGGACCCTTAAATCCACTTATCCGGCGATTAACAAAGTTTGCGCTTGTTAATATTAATACAATATCACACTGGCATATCAAAAAGCTTGATAATTCAGCAACGGTAACAGTCAAATTCATCTACAAAAGAAGAGACACCTTCGGACCTTCCCTGGCTGTGAAATCCAAGTACGTGTAGATTTTGTTTCACTTTAAGTTACTCGCGAACATCCGACTAACTTCATCATAGGATTTGAAAAGATCTACATGAACACCCACAGATTCCTCCTTTTTCCATTTGATAGATGGAGAGAATCGTCTCTTGAAGGCCTGTTAGGACACTTAGACTTTGGAGACAATCCTAAAATAACGTTGCAAAAAATAACTGGCCAGAAGTAATCAATTTTTCGATTTAAACTTTAGTAATAAGCATGCTAAAAGTCTGTCATATTACATGTATGATCTAGAATATACTGTTAAGTCCCACATTTGCTAATGTGTATCGTTGTAGGCTTAAGGAACAACGCATTCTTCTTGTTTTTGTTAACTCGGAAACAGAAGTTTAGCTCAAGTAATGTTATATTGTCGGATCAATTTCACTTGGTTTTACATGAATAGCAGCAGTACACTGGAAAATGTCAGTATTACATTCAGGCAAAATGTGCAACTGCATTAGGATGAATTTGCACATGATGATACAAAATACAAATATCATCCAGTTTATTTAAATACAACACATGGAGAACTCATGTCTGCATATTGTTACTCGATTGAATAACTTCTGCTAGTTTGCTAAATGGAAAATTCATTATATCGATCTATACTCACAGCCCAAATCAAAATGCGGAAACCCCAAAATGTTCCCATACAAATTATTTCATAATCTACCCTTGAGGAAGCTAGTGCATAGTTTCTTCCACTCTTCTCTATCTGGTTCAAGAGCTTCAATCTTAGCCTTAACTTCCATAGCATACGACTCCTACAAAAAAAAAAATAGTAGATGATAATACTATAATTTGCATGATATAATCTTATTCTTGAAGAAATGTCGATTTTGAATCCACGAAAATGACCCAAGGCTTCTCTTTTTGCAGTGAGGATCCAGCAATAACTGTCATTGATGCGGATATACAACGCAACATAAATTTCTACGGGAGTGCTACATTACTGAGTTTAACTGATTAAGCGAAATGATGCTTTTATAATTAACGTGGGTACAGCGATAGACTACCGTCACTACCTGTTTACCTTGTTCAGTTGTTTGCATAGATGAATATTATTTGACAACAATCTTGGCCATTAGAATGTCAATTAAGCGCAATATAACTAGAACATATGCATACCGTGATGAGATTGCATTGGAGAAGGCGGTCAATGAGGTGGCAAAGAATGTCGTTGGTGTACTCAGGGTGACCTTGGATACCCATAATGTGATTGCCATATTTGAACATCTCTATACTCGTCTTTTTTGAGCTTGCCAACACCTCGGCTTTCGGGGGAAGCTTCAGTACCTGCATCCCATCTAATAATTAGGACTAAATCGCAATCTTGAATTAAACGTATAGTACATTTCAAAATTTCTTGAATCAACGCAATTATTCCACTTCAAAAAGTTACCTCGTCGCGGTGACATTGTATGATGCATAGATGTTTCGGCGGATTGAGAGATGCAAATAGGTTTGATGATGGGGAGAGATCGACAGTCCTAACTCCAATGTCCCACCCTGTACTTGAACGCTCTATTTTTCCGCCAAGTGCTCGACTTAGTATCTGTAAATTTATGTCTCGCTACTCAGCAAATGAATCACGATTTGGGTGTAAGCGACTGAACGTCCTATACAGACCTTAATATATTTATGAACTGCTAATCACTAAGATTTTTATTTTAAGACTACAAGAGATTATAGAGATTATAGTTAAGTACTTCATTTGGTGTCACTGTCACTGTCACTGCGACTTTACAGAACAAATCATATCCAATTAAAAATGGTTAAAATCAACATCCAGTGTATTAATAAATTACCACCGAGTGAGTAGGACAGATTATGCACCAATAACAATCAATAGGGACAGTTGGTTAAATGTACAATATTAGTGGAAACTAGGGGTGGGTTAGGGTCGGGATCCGAACCGTAAACGTTCAACCCGTATCCCGACCGGATTACTTTTGGAATTGAAAAAAAAATACCGATCCCGACCCGACAAAAGTCGGGGCCCGACATTTTCATGACCCGAATTTTCGGGATCCCGTAGGGTCAGGATAGATTTATCCCGAAACTCCCGACATATTTTTTTATTTCACGACGGCCTGATTTTTTATTAACAATTTTCATTTGATAAGTCTAAACATGTTATTAACACGAAACTTAATCCTAGTTTAAAAATAGCATTCCTAATAAATCAAAAAAGAAATTAATATGTAATATAAAAAATAGTGTGAAAATACAAATAATGGAGTAGATAAAAAAATTGATACGTTTTTTATCAGATTGTTTTAGCATTTAGTTTTATTGAGACAAGAAACAACTATCATACTAAATGAGAAACATGACCATTATAATTTTTATAATCGGAAAATAATAATAATTTATCTTTCTTGAAAATAACAATATAATTTTTTAATTTAATTATATTTTTTATTTTAATAGTTTCATACATTAAAAACTACAAATGTATATTATACTTCTATAATTATAACGAATATATAAAACAAAAGGTATTGTAGCTCATATGGTAGAGTGCTTACATTGTATGTTTCTCATCACTTGCATTTGATATAAATTAATTTATATTTTTATATAAAAATAAATTAATTAAAAAATAGGGTCGGGTCGGGACACCCGACGAAATCAAAATTGTCACCCGATCCCGATCCTGAAGTTTGTCGGGTCGGGACAAAACTCGACATTTTCGGGTCGGAAAATTTCGGGTCGGGTGCGGGTCATGGATCGGGTCGGTATTCCGGGATTTTTTCCCCCAGCCCTAGTGGAAACATATAAAAACTGTTCAGGTAGGTTATATACAAAGATTCACGACTTAACCAGTTAGCAGTAAACTTGATTATTGACAATTTGACAGTGACAATCAAGTGAACGCTAGCCTAAATATAAAAAAGATGACCAAGTAAACTGCATAAAATCTATTATTTTAAAGAAAATTTTGATTACTTACAAGTTACAACTAAACATTTTTTGCCATACACGGCGTGCCAACCACATTGATTGCGAGTTCGTACAGTTAAATGTAAATGAATATTAAACTAGGAATTAGTAATTTAACAAGGTCATAAGCAAAGAAAAGAATCAAAAGAAACAATCCGAAGATATTTACAATTGTTTGTTGATTGATTTGATCACATACCTTATATTTTTGCGAAAATTTAACCGATATAACTGATACACTATTTTATTTTCAAATTATAAGTAACAAATCCTATCAAAGTTATTCAAACCATATTTGTTTTCTTTGTTTACAAAAATTGACATGTAAGACATGTATGGTTAGCAAGTAATAACATATAATTACGAGTCGTGGGAAAGAAAGGGAATTTGGGAATAAATTAAAACCAAGTTCATTTCAGCATAAGATTCCAAAGCCTACCACTAGGGGTGTAAGTATAATTTGGTAATCCATAAATCGGAACCAGTTCGGTGGTTTGATCTGGATTCGCTTGGTTATGATTTGAAATAGTTTGTTTTTGGATTTACGCAATTTTCGGTCCGTTTGTAATGGTTTGGTTTGGAACTCCGTAATGTGAATCCAACCAATGAATTAATTCCAATTAACCCAAACAGCATAATCCAACTTCCTAAGCAATGTATAAACCTGGATAAAAGTTCCATTTAAACTATTTAAAAGGTTAAAAAAAAAAACCGTTCCTACGCTTTTTAAGCCGCTAAAAGCTTATGCCTTTTAGATATCAGCGCAGCTCTTGCAAAAACGCTTTATCTAAGATTCTGTTTCTTAAAACACCGATAGTAATTTTACCTGGTGACCAAAACATATGCCCAACACCTTTTTTTCCAAAGAATCTAACTTCCTGATCAACCCTATCAGACCACTTATCCACGTGTCGTCACCGTGTGCATCGCTACAGCTTCCGGTGATAACAAACCCATCGTATCCACCAATGACGTCATCTCCGGGGACCTCGCCCGAGTACACCCTGAATAAATCCCAATGCTCGTTTTTTTCCGATAACATGTTTACGAAAACTCCGAAATAGCCGCAATGTTTCTGTTTTACGTACTCCGAGTCCTCCGCGCATAGAAGCACCGCAAATCTCTTCTCTCCCCCCATTGCTATAAATATATGTATATATATATATTTATATGTAGAGAGAGAGAGAGTCAATGGAGTTCTCATTGTGGTTAGTGTGACTTGTTAATTTATAAGAGGTTGAATATTTTTGTAACAGCTAAGTAACATACGGTAATGGTACATTTGGTACTGGGTTTTTTTTAGTTAACTGTTTTAACATACCGTTTCGTTTTTTTAACCGTGTTAGTATTTTTTTGTTCCGCTTTTCTCTATTTACAATAATTTATTTTTTTTGGAAAACATATATTAAATACTTAACAGAATTGACAACACGTGTTGTCACATGACTCGTTTCCGTTAACGGTAGAGGCAAATATTGTCAATTTAGGAGCAAATTTCAAAAATTTGTTGGATAAAGTTAAAAAATGAGACAAAAAAAGTACGTCTTCGGTGTAAAAAGACGTTAGACCGGCCCTGATTTAGATCTATTGTTAACTCGTTAACGTAAATAGGTCACGTGACAGCACGTGTTGTCGATTCTGTTAAGTATTTCATATCTGCTTCTCAAAAAAGATAAGCACTGTACGTAGAGTGAAGCGAAAGAAAAAAAAATAACAGTAGAGGGCTCAATAACAAAATGAGGTATTAATACCGATAATAAAAACAAAAATAACCGATTATATCAATTAAGATAGTAATAGTAGTTTATGTTTTGTAAGAGCTTGATTTTGAGCTCCGATATTCTTTCTACGCTCCTTGCTTGTGTTAGATAGGATTTTCAATCTAAAAAAATATGGAAAGTATTTCAAATTATGATTAAACATTTTGATGTATGCTTAAGCGTATACTAAATATATAAGCTGAACTCGTATTTTTGTATATATTCAGTAGAGAACATATAAGAATAGAGGCAAAGTAAACACTAGATCTAATATTACAAATATTTGATAAGTATATATTTTCATAAATTACATACTTAAAGGACAAATGATATGAAGTGGGCGAATTGATCCAGGCTTAGACGTATTAAAAACAACAAGTTGAATCAGGTAGAGAATCTAGATTCATGATTTTTGGTTCACCATATTTTTTAAATGTTATAAATTTGATGTGATGGATAATAAATTTGTAATACTAAACATTCTCATGATAAAAACATATCAAATCAGACAAATCATAAATAGATCGACTGATACAATTGTTTATACTTAAGATTTATTTTCGTGTATGATATAATGATAAGGATCAAACTGAAGCTTTATCAAAACCTGAAGGATATTACTGTTATAGTTTAGAAAATATGGATCACATCGAATTTTCAGTGCAACTATTGGGGTACCCCTAACTCTTTCTAGGGTCAACCAATGGATGATTGCCACTTCATCATACTTTATTACTAATTGGAACTTTTTTTGTCACCTCAAATAATTTGTCGATTTATGATTGGATATACATATGGTTTTAAGAACAATGCTTACAAATAAATTCATACCAATCAACTTGATTACAAAAAAACACCACTGTATACTTTTTTAGTTTTTTACAATTATGTACATATACGTATTTACAATTAACTACATATGTCATAAAAAATAACAAAATATAATTAAAAAAAAATCAAATAAAAAAAAAATCGAAAAACTGTTTTTTTTTTTAAAAATATTTAAAAAAAATGTACATAGTATCAAACAAAATTAGACATGATTGGACATAATTAGATATGATTAAACAGGTTTAGACATACAAGATTGGATAATATTATACATGATTAGACAGATCAGACAATATCACACATATTTTTTGTATAAAAAATATATTTTTTAAAATTTTGGTTTTTTTTATTTTTATTTTTTCCGTTTTTTTAAATTTTTTTAAAGACATATGTAGCTATTTATAAATAAGTTCACAAAATATGTATTTTTTTATTTTTTTTTAAACGGAGTCATCAAGTTTTAAACAACCCTATTTTTTTTTTAAATAAGACTAAATTGTCATTTTCTACATAGTTTCAAGTACAAATCCACATGGCATGACGTCGTTATATGTTAAGGGGTCTGCCATGTCACTTACCTACTATACCTAAAATATTGCTAATCTACACTGTGATCTTACTAATTATGCAGCACAGATACGGTTTACGTTGTTTATTTTACACGAGTAATGTTATATTCATAGCCGCTCCTTGGTCATCCAAGTCACCTAACCGGCTTCAAGGACGGATCGGAAATATATTTTTTGCAAGATTGAAAGTTTTGTCATGGACGTTTGGTCCGAGACTCCGAGACACTGACTATGTTTCAAACCACACTACATACTAAGTAGCATGATCAAAATGAAATTAAATCGAACTTGTTAACACTTCAAACAAGTTTACCATATACACTTTTACCTCGAATGATGAGGTATGAATTGTAAAATGATTAAAAATATATTTACTCATTGGACACGGTAATCATGCACGACCAAGTTTCAAAATAAGCAAAGGTTTTTTGCAGTAGTTTTTCTGTTTTCTGTCGTAAAAATGTCTCGAAAATGTTCAAAGCATGTCCTCAGAAGTGTCCTTGCGATCAACGTACAATAAGCCAACAACATGCGGCTCTTCAGGTGGGACACTCAAATTGTCATATACAGCCATTTTTCCCTGTCACTTATGGCTGACGCTCCAAATTTTCTTTTGAAGTGTTCTTGCTACACATCTCGCTACTATACTGGCCTTATGATGAATAGGGAAAAACTATGGCATGGCTGCTCATTTGACGAGGCTACAATAAAAAAAAAAAAAACGCTCACTCTCGACACATCTAATACCATAAATCTTTCACAAAAGTTTTCATCTTTAATTGTCACGTTTGACGAGATCACATTATGACTCTGTGGATTTCCGGCTACAGCTCTTACATTGATTAAAGACTATTATGTAAGGATTATGGATGAAGATAACTGCTTTTCCAAAGTTGCAAGTAAGACGTAGTACATTGTTTTTTAAAATCCTAAACAAATAAGTTTCGAGTGAAACCGAATAAGTATAGGTGCACATATATTGGGCTCTTTGTTTCTGGCAATTGGCAAACATGTGAAGGGACAACCTTTAGTATCTCAACAAAACAACATTCAAATTACAAGGGAAACGAAAAGTTATGAAGAATTAATAGCTATGTCTCCTTTCTACGAATATGAATGAATAGGAGCACAAAATCACCATCACACCATCTAAGAGTCTGACAGTAATTGTTGTAAAGAATTATTAGCATAGTCAGTGACCAATTTCAACACAAATTCAAGTATACAAGACGAGGAAAATCTTGATCATCATTGCACACTCCTCTGATTCATTATATTTATATTGATAGTATATTACTAAATCAATAGTATATTTGTAACGAGCCGGTCCTCCGACCAGAGCGCTACCATCTGCTTACTACCACCAATACTGTCCGCTTTGGCCCAATTTCGTCCTTGCTTCTCGGGCCGCACGGCTTTAAAAGGCCGTCGTGATAGTGGAGGGTTTTCTTAGCTTATATACCATATAGGTACTCACATATCTAGGTGATGTGGGACAATACTTTCTCTTTACACCGCAATTTTCCTACGAAAATCCGGGTTCTTACAATATTTATGCATTGATCTATCTATGCATGAACCCACTAATCAACATTTTGGGTTACTTGCAGTTTCTTCATTCTGCATTTGCTTTTAAAGACTAGATATCTTTTGCCTTTCTGCATTTGGTTATCTTTTCTAAGTCACCACCAACCCAACTTATTGCTTAAAAGCTAAACAAAAACAAATCCTACATTTAGGAGTGACACTATCAGCCAATGGCCCAATAGGCATGCATAAATGATAAAACCAGCTCACTCATCATAAAGGTTCCAAATAGAGTACTCCATCAAACCTCACTTGATCAAGTTGCCAAACATTGCAACAAAAGACAGGTCATTCCCTTGTTTCTAACCAATTATCAGAAAATTAAAAAGCCTAAAGACAGGTCATTCCCCTGATCTAATAATATATCCCCGACAGAAAGATTTCTGAAAATAACTATATCCTTTCCAGGAAATTTTAAATAAGGCAAGGTGTCAAGATATATTGATTACTGAAAGTATAAGTAGCTTTCCACGTAAGCGACATGCTTCGGGTAAGGCTTGTAAACTCGTTAGATTTAACCATGTACATCTGCAATGAAACACTAATGAACTAGCATCAAACACAACACAATCAATTGGAAGATTCATTCAACCTATCATATTAATCACTACTGAACAACAAACTTAACCCACAGATTATTTAGTTATAGCAAAAGAGAATTTAGTTTACATGAAGATGATTTACAACTCATGTATAATAAATTTTAAGTGTGGTTTCCAATCATGTAAAAAATAGTGTTTTTTAGACTAGATGCTAATGATATGGCCTTACTTTTCCAATTATAAAAGAACCCCCATGGTCCCTAAAAGCTCACTAGTTACAAGTGTGAAGATCAAGATAATGTCTTCTGTGGTCACTACTCTAGACCTCATCACCCTGTTTGGCATAGGAAAGAGTAATCAAAGATCACATAAGGCCTAAATTTCACTCATGGTTGTTTTTAATCTTAAAACTTCATCTAAAAAATAGTTTCGAAGAGAAAAGGAAAGGAAAGGAATGAAATGGGAAGGAGGTGCATCAGATCTTAATGCTATTAAAGTGACATTATCACGGTTTATCATGTTTCGACATGTTTAACGTTAAAAGAAAGTAGTAATCACAACATAAAACTCAACTAATTCATCCCAATGGAGAACTACTGTGCAATCTTTAGTTACTACATATGCCGAAAAGAGGAGAGCAGAAGAATACACTGCTAGGTAGAGATGAAGTTTTTAGAAACTAGCTAACGGAAAATCAGATACGAGAAGTAATGCATTTCGTGCTAGTATGTAAGAAATGACAAGAGAAGTTATTACTACTACTCATCTAACTCATCTAATATCAGCAAAAAGTAATTTCAATTCAGTGTCACTTATTTAAATCTCTTAAATGACCTTTATGTACTATTAGAGTCCATCCATTCCCACCAAAAGGCCTTGTGATAGGAAGGAGAGGAACTCATATATAAGCATAGATTAGGATCAACAACCCATCAATGTGGGGACAATATTCAACACTCCCCCTCACTTGTGGGCCGAGCTAAACAAACGCCCAATGGGCCAAATGCCCACAAGTGTAAACAGCGAGACAATGGGGGAGCCCAACAAATAAGAAACAAAGAAAGCCCGCTCTGATACCATATTAGAGTCCATCCATTCCCACCAAAAGGCCTTGTGATAGGAAGGAGAGGAACTCATATATAAGCATAGATTAGGATCAACAACCCATCAATGTGGGGACAATATTCAACATGTACTGTCTGCAAGATAATTCCAGGCAATAAAAGGGAAAAAGATATGTTATACTGGGGAGGATAAATGACTAAAATGCCGAGCATTCGAGCTATATCCACTAGAGACAGAAGGAGTGGTACAATATATATTCAGGTAAAGCTTCTAGCTATTCACTTTGATGGTCATGATTCCTAATAAAATGAACTAGTACCTAAATACAACGCCATATATACACATATTTTCATTGATTAGGCGTGTCGTCAATAACCTATATCATATTTTGATGTGTGGCATTAATATAAATATAGCATTTAACTAGTTTCAAGGTTACAGTCAATGAGAATTAACAAACAAATCTAGCAAAAAGGGGGTAAGAATGTGGTGTTCTAAAGAGAGTAGAAGAAAAGGCATACCAAGATATATTCTTTAGGTGGAAAAACTTATCTATAATACAATTCAAGCATAGAACTTTAAGTATGCGCTCCAATGATCGTGTTCCAACTTTTCCAAAATAAACAACCATAATACATGCCATATCCACAAACCTTATTTTTCCTATTCTTTTAGATGTAGGAGCTGTATTTTCAAAAACCTATACATTGCTGATTGAAAATTTATCTGAACAATACAGCGGGAGAAAGGGTACAACTTACTATGGCGATATATCAAAATCAAGCGAGCTTATAAGCCCATCATCAGGACTACCATCGCCAATACTCGAGTTGAAAATGCTCGTACGATCATCATCATTTTCATCGCTTATAAACAAGTCATCTCCCTTTGATTTAATCTTAAACCTCCGTTTATAAACTCTCAACTGATCCTCCAAATAGCTCCTCTCCAGCTCGTGCTTCATCACGATCCACCTCAGCGACTGGATCACTTCCTGATCATGATTTTGCTTCTGTTCGACTATTCGACGGTGGTGATTATATTCCATTTCGATCAAGCTCTTCTCGTTTTGCACACGTAGGATCATCGACATTGCCTCGTCAGCAGCCGTAGCAGCTGCAGTTCTTTCCTTTTCAAGCTCCGTATAAGCAGATTTCGCCATTTTTCTCAGCACCGTTACGTCGAAAACATCATCCACATTAGTTATCTCCCCATCATCCGAACCATCATATTCATCATAGTGTCCCCCATTCGATTTCTTTGTTTTTTTCGCCGTTTCCAACAAAAAAGGAACATCTTTTTTCAAATTACCGGACTTTCCTTGAAAATGGAACCCAAATTGGAAAATTTTTATCCCCAAATTGATGAACAGAATCAGAGAAATTAAATTGAACATTTGTTTAAAACACCCAAATAACAAAAACCCACACCCAAAATCACAAGTTTGGCTCAGGAATGTGAACCAAGATACACAGTCCATATGTAATAAAAAAAAACCCTCAAAATATATAAAAAAAACTCTCTTGTGAAAGTCAATAACAGAGAAAAAATGAACCCAAATCTGCATACGTGAGATAAATCTAAATCTCACGTTTAATCGCTCAAATTCGAAAATAAATCAATAATGTGAATTATCACATTATGAGTAAGGGTGAGAATTAAGTGAAGTATTTCACAACCGACCTTGTTTTTTTAGAGGGTAGATATAAAAATTATAAACACAGTAAACATATACATATAACTATAACTATATATATAAAGATAAAAGGAATGAGATAAAATGTCAGTTCTGTCAGAGAGAGAGGGTGTATTATTAATGATTTATTTTAACTGGTATTAAAATTGTCGAAATGAATCTTTTTTAAAATAATAATAAAATTTAACATTTAAACTATATGATAAACTTTTAAAAAAATTTATGCTGAGAATTTTGATATAAGTTTTTGACGGATCAAAATTACACATTGGTAATGGACAATTAAATATTAACGATGGTGTATAATATTATGGAGATTTTTTTGGTAGTTTAATGAATTTAGTATTATAATATTATAATGATTAATCTATATCTCGATCTCGATTTGATGTCTTCGAAGACAGGACAAGTGTCGTTTTGCTGTGTTGCAACTTGCTAGTATTTTTTTTATAAGTTTATATTAATGATTAATCTATAATGATTAACACTAGTTATTTTTTTTTATAAGTTTATATTAATAAAAATGATTAAATTAAAATTATTACATATGAGTTTGAGATAAACGGGCAACAAATTGTGTCGATAGTACTCTTTGAATAACGAATACTAACTTTTTAAAGACATATTTAGCCGAACCTGCAGTCAACATATTTCTGTTCTGCACTCTCCTGATAAACTCAACAGACTCGGTAGGTAAAAACTCAAATGTATTTATTTATATTTTTTCCTTTCATAATTTCTGTCACATTGTAGATATTCTATTCTGACCTCTATGTTTTTTTGTTTTTTTTAATGTAGATTAGTATTTGGTAGTATTACTATATTACTCCCGTATATTTATTTACTAATTTGTATTCATTTTTATAAAAGCTAATCATTTACTCTTATTATAAATTTAATTAGTTCTACCCCTTTTATTTTTTATTCCAAAGAGTATTTGCATTTTATTCTAAAACCAACACCAAATTGAGTTGGATCGTTTGAGCTAACTGGTATTTTCTCTAACGAGGGTCTGGTATGTCACGTGTTCTCTTTTGTTGGACGAAATATTATAAATTTTGCTAGTATCGAGCAGGCCATTTCGACTTGTATATCGAATTTAGGTAATTATATTATTATTTTATATATAAAAAAGTATTTTATTCTAAGACATTGATCTCGATTTGTGTACCCCCAAGATGGTACCCATAATTTGGTTTTAAAAAAAACTTGGTTATTCTAGGTTCAGTTGAAACCCCAGTACTCCCAAAAATGCACTTAAAGACAAAGTATGTAACTTTTTCAAAACTTAGGATCATTACTGACATGTTACCACAGAATGAAAAGGACCAATTGTATTTATATCTGCCATGCTGGAGAAGTGTATTTTTTTATTTTATTTTTGAAATGCTGGAGACTGTATAATTCGTCAAAATTATGGTAAATTTAATAACAGTAGGGGTCCGTAAACCCAACTGCTAACTCAATCCATACAGATTGGGACGTGTTAGGAGTTCGGTGTCCAAAAAAGTTAATATGTGTATTTTGCGGGTTGAGTTAGGATTGAGGTTACGCGTGGTAATCCGCCACAACTTATTACAACCCGCTATATATATAAAAAAATAAAAAATATATATATTTATATATACATTGTATGTATTTAAAGATAACAATCTTTCGGTATTATTATATTTTAGCTTTCTTACTTGTTGTGAATGTTTATAAACGTATTATAAATGATTTTAATTTTTATTTCTCTTTTAAACATAAAATTTATGCTGATTGTGCAAACTATGAAAAATAAATTACCAATATGAAAATTTAAGAATAAACCCTCCCCAACCCGCCCGATCCGTAATTTTTTTTCCGGGTTGGATTGACTTGGGTTGGAGTTTTAATTATAACGGATTATGTTGGGTTGGGTTAAGATTTAAATTTTACGAATCCGCCACAATCTGTCCCACAATTTATTTTACGAGTTGGATTATGATTGAACTTAATCCTCCTCAATATCATTCTTTCCAGGTTTATAAGATTCATCAATATCCAAAGAGCATTTCAAATTTATTTTTGAAACTTTCAAGCAGAACATTCATTACATACGTTTTTAAAGGGAAAATACTAAATAGATGCATATATTTTTAAGTGGAAATTGAAAAAAATAAAAAAAATATATATATATATGTTTTAAATCATGTTTACCTTTGTTGAACAAATATGAAGTGTAAAGACTCATTTGAGTCGTAAGAATAATCATTTGCTACTTAACCTGGATTAACAAAAGAAATGGGGAAATTCACAAAGAGTGTTGTTATTACAACCTAAAAAATCTATCTAAAACTTTTATCCGATGAGATGAGTTGGCTAGTCATACTCATTCAAACACTATTATAGATCCATGTAAGTCTAAATACACGAGTAATGTAGTATAAATATTGATAACAAAAAATACAACTACAAATTAAGAAAAAATGAATAAGTGATAATTGTATTTTAAAAAAGAGTGTTGTTATTACCAACTTCAAATTCAACCCGCTGACGTGGATTTTACTTATCACACAATCCATATGCTAGACTTATAACTTACACACAACTTACACACACCATATGATAATAAAACACATATTTATCCGTCAAATTATACATAAAATTCTATAATTTGATAAATCAAAATATAAATATTCACATAATAAAAATATAATCTACTAAAAACTCAAATAAAAATATACTAAAACCATATTTGAGTATACCCTAAATTTAAATATTAATTAAAAATTAAAATTAAAATTAAATATAAACCCAACCCACTAAAAACCCAAATAAAAATATAATAGAACCCTAGTTGCGCCTACATCTAATTTTAAATATTAATTAAAAATAAAAAAATTATTAAATATAAAACTCAGCCCACCAATAACCCAAATAAAAATATAATAGAATCCTAGTTGAGCATATCCTAAATTTAAATATTAATTAAAAATATAAAAAAAAATGTTAAATATAGTATTAATAACAATCAAAACCCTTGATTGGGTGGATATGTCATGTAATGTGACACATCAGCGGATTGATTTATTGGCTAGGAAAAATGTGTGAGCAAAAATATTTTTTATTTAATATAAATTATTAAATTGTTACCATTTAACATTAACAATTAAAAAGCATAATAAGTGAACTTGCCATGTGTATATGCCACATTAGCGGGTTGATTTTTTGGATAAAAAAATATGTGAGCAAAATAATTTCCCTCACAAATAGACAATTATTTTTTTTTATCAATTCTGCCTGTACTTTTGTTCTGTGTCACAAGAATATTAATACAAGTCGGTCACCTCCATACCTTATACCCTTCATAATCCTTCATACATTAAATAATACGACGACACATGTCTCATTGAAGATCTAATGGTGGATATAAATTTTATTTATTTATTGTTTATTTTCCATGTTGCACACTTAATTATCTAAAAAACTACAAAGAGAAAAAAAATACAATAAATAAATATAAAAAAAATTGTTGTTAAGAGAGAATAAAAAATATTGTAATCTTAACTAAACTAGGCAAGTATAGAGGAACATGAACGCATAAAATTATTGTTGTGTAAAAAGGTAATAAATAAATATACAAATGTATTTTACCTTTGTGTTTGAGTGTAAAGAAATTAGAGAGAATTACTGCATAATAAGGTGAGGAAAAAAATGTTTTGTCTCCACAAAAATTGACGGTATGTAAAGTATATTTTTGACGCTATAAATAAGTGGATTTTTATCATTTATGGATAAAACTAAGTTTGTAACATGGGTAATAAAACTAAGTTTGTAACATGGATAATAAATAATAAATGAATAAAATATTTGATGAGACATGTGTCATCGTATTATTTAATGTATGAAAGATTATGTAAAGTAAATATACAGAGGTGACCGACCCTCCTATACAAGTACCCACTGTTTTTACTAAATTTTATGGAAATTTACACAAAAATGGTCAATCATATAAAAGCGGTCAGAAATTCAGTGCCCTATATGAAGCACAAGAAAATCAAAATGAATTCTTTTTAGGTTGGATCCATAGCTTCAAGATATAATAGTATATTCTACATTTTTTTTCTGTAATATTTACAGTACGTAACACCACGTGCTAGGAGGAATTTATTGATCCTGCAAAAAATTGATTAAGGGGTACGTGAAACAGATTTTTTAAATGTATTTTTTATTTTAGATTTTAAAAATATGTAAATGTTTGGAAAAGTTAGATTATTCGGTTCTTCTGAAAATCTGATTTTTAGGCTGAAAAATCTAAAAAATTCATATTTTTAAAATCTAACTTTTTTAGTGGATTATGAAAACAGATTTTTAAAATCTGATTTTTGATAAAAATTTGTTACCAAACATAGGCTAAATACATAACGAGATAATAATTTTTTTTTTTATAATAGTATGCTTATCTTAGGCCTTGTTTGCTTGGATCTTTTCTCATTGGGATTGGATTAGCAAAGTTAATGAGTCCACAAAAGCTATTTGCAAAAGTATCAAATTGGGTTGGACTAGTGGACTGAAAAATACACTAAAATGGGTCTTTTACAATACTAGGGGGTTGAGTTTTGATAAACTAAGTGTGGACTAAGACTAAAATAATATTTTACAATTTACCCACCGGCTGTATCTCAGCCACAAAAAAAAAAAGAGATATATGCATATGCTATATTAATACATACGCATATAAGTGGGAAAATCATCCGTTTTCTCCGATCATTTAATACATACGGGACTATGGAAAAAACACTACTATACCTTGCTCTGAGTATGTTACGACCCAGTGGATTTGGTATCCATTTAAACCTAATATGTTAATATAAGTGGAGGTTAATAACTATATGATTTTTTTAGCTTATTTTTCTTCTTCCTATTTATTTATTTTGTTTACAATATCAAATAGTTAAAAACTATTTTGTCCTCTAAGTTGGACAGTTTAAGAAAAAGTTAAACAAAGTTGTTACAAGGCTAATTTGGTAAATTTTGATTTTTAGTCCTTTGACTTGCACAATCCTTCAAACAAACTCAAATCAGGACTATGACACACTGGACTATTAGCTTAAGATTGTGAATTCAGGCGTCTTTTACAATTCGAAGGATATTCCTATTATGCTGTTAGTACAAAGACTAACAAAGAAGCAAACAAACAAGGCCTTAGATCGTACAGTATATTTTTGAAAATGGATCTATGAGAAATGGTTATGTTTATGAACATATCACCCATTATTACATTTGAGATACTCATTATGTACATATATTGTGCTGCTCACTATGTACATTTCTCATTTAAAAACACCAGGCAACTACTAAAGCAATATAAATATAATACAAATATAAAAAAGGAAAATACAAACAAACTTTTTCCCCAAGTTCAAGCCTCCATAAGTCAACCATATAAATTATAATTGATCAAAGTGGTATTATTTTAAAGCTCCATTTTCTATGTTTTTTTCTAAAATATTTCACCAGAACTTGGAGGCCACGTTTGGAAGTCCTTATTTCAGCTTTTCTCAAAATTAACTCAAGACTATCCCAACACACTGCTTATCAAAATCAAACAAAACATGGGTCAAAAATCAAGATTACAAAAAGTACAACAAAACTTCTCCAAACAAACAACCACAAGCCCAAGGCTTTGGCCAGATTTTCCCAAACCAGTATTAGCCACAATTGGGAAGCAACCGTCACTAAGAAAAATTATATTTTTGGGGGGATTTACCAAGTCATGGAAAGTATCATCAAAGAAATGTAATCCCCTCCGGAAAACAAATTTTACCCAAATCTTGGAAAATCTTGAACGATATACTAGCGATTCATCTCATCGTTACATTTTCAATATTTCTTTTCGTCACGGGGAGTTCTCGTACTATGGTCGTAGACAATCTGGCAGTTTCGTCGTGCCTATTTTAGGGCACATCCATGGTTGTACGTTTATCTTTACAGCAGCTAAGTATCAACTTCACGACGCTTTTATGTCAAGTACATGGGGTGTTCCACGATGGGATGGTAACTTTCCACTAAAATATGCTGCTATGTCACAACATATAGAGGATCGCAAAAATCGCCTAATGGTGGCTGTAACAGGAAGTCATTGTTCGGACTTAGTATTCTGTGAATTTAACTATTACAATTTTCGTTGGTCTGAACAACATTCTACTATAATAGATCCATATTCTTGTGACGAACAGCTTATGCAAATCACAAACATCATGGGATACAAAGGTAAGTTTTATGTGTTAACTTTGCAAGGTGCCTTAGCTGTTATAGAGGTTATCGATTCTCAAATAAAATTCATGAGGGTAGGTTCGACCAGGGCTGTTCCTAGCATACCCTGCAAGCATTTTAGAGAGTTTATGTTCGAATCTGAAGGTGAAATCTTGTTGGTATTTATGATTTTTAGAAAATCGATTAATGTTGTCGATGACATTGAGATTTATCGTCTTGAATTTGAAAGATTTTCGTGGGTAAAGATGTCGGGCATTGGTGACAAGAGTCTATTCGTGAGTAAGAATGCTTGTATTATACTATCCGCGAGTAAAGTTGGATGCAAGGGCAATTGCGTCTATTTTAATCATCAATGGGGCGATGATGATTGGTGGGTATTTGACATGGAGAAAAACTCAATATTACCTGGATGGAGTAACGCGACTAAATCACCAATCTGGGATGAACCGATAGTAGAAGAAAACATCGGTTAAATTATCCTTGGCAAAAGACAACAGAAAAATAAGAATGCGTATTAAGGATTACCCTTAATTGCATCTCGGTAATGTCCAACTTGTACTTTATTATATTTGTAATGTATCAGCAGTTCAGCACTGGCAAATTGTTTTTCCATGAACATCTGAAACATTTGGAGTGTCTTATTTTACTTTAATCAGTTTAATGTCCAAACAAACTTATTTCCTCCTCTAAATCTAAGTCAACTAGAATTCATCATCTGCAGCTCATTTGAAATTAGTTGTCATTATTAAATGTTCATACTCCCAAATAAAGAAATTTACCAAAAACTTGAAGCCAGGGTTTGGGAGTCCTTAATGAAGCTTCTTAAATATGTCAGACTATTTCAACTCTTGAAAATAACTGGAAAGATTCAAGTACTACAAAAGTACCTACTATAGGAAGGAAAACAAATCAATCGTATATCCAGCAAGCAACAATAACAAACTTTAAATGAATTCAATCATCGCCAATGAAATACAAGATTTGCATTGCGGGGTTTGACAAGTAATCGAGGACCACAAAAAGACCCATTTCAATGTTGTTTCATAAGAAGACATCAACGAGCTTATTAAAAATGTTCGTAAAACTAAACTCCTGTTTAGTCAAATCAGATTAGGATATATACTTCATAATACGCATTCTTTATATCTTTAACAAACAAAAAGCTAGAGGCAGTCGATTCAACGACCATATCCGAATGAAGGGATCCTAAAAAGTTACAGAACATAGTTTGCGATTTGTAAAGGCAAAAAATGTCAAACCAGGCAGTAAAGATTTGATGTCCCAAAAGAAGACACACGGAATCATGTTACTGTGATAGTTTAAACTATACTTTGTCACATGTGTTTGATAACAAACACAAATGGATTTCAAAACTAGTTAGTATTACAAAGTCCTAAAACTAAAGAAATCTATTTGTTTATGTGATGGCATTTGCAGCTAGAGGGTTAACTTGAATAAGGTACTAGTTATTGCTAAATCTAATGGACAAAAAATTAAAAATAAGTTAAAAAGTGCTTAACCTTTTGGATGCTTCCATAAGGATGAAAACATCCAATAATATAATCTTTCTACGTGCATAAGTCATCTCACTTCAGAGTTTAAAAGTCAATTTGTAATCTTTAACACCAGCTTTGAATCCAACACCTGTTTTAGTCTCTGTTTGTGGTGACATAAATCCCTCTCTATAATTAATAAATTTAAGAATTCTCACAACAACAAGGTCTACTCGACATAAATTCAATTAAACATACTTTTCATAGGAATCCTTCTAAATTTTTTTAACTTATATTAATATTATCAACTAATCCGAATGCATTCTTATTATACCATGGTATTTGATTCGCCAAATACATCGTTATTGTATACTCTTTCATATACATGGCGCAACCCAATTCTTTTTTTACCACCCCTTGAATCGAAATACTTAAATAATAATAAATTATTTCGTGAAAGTGGTATATGTTGTATATGTAAATCCTAATGTGAAAATATGGGGTACTTCATCTATGAAAAGGTATAAAAAAGGAAATGGGCTAGGAAAAATAGATATACTGATATAAAGAAAAAGAAAAAGATAGAAATAATGAATCGTAAATAGGGGGCATCTCATTTGGAAAAAATGTTTAACAAGTAACCATAAGTTGTCTTCACTAATACTTCATTCTATATCATTGCTGGTTTAGTAGCTAATTAAATAAAAGGCCAAGTGGTTGAATATTTTCTCATACGTCTTGGAGTTTTTTTTCTTCTTTTTTTTTTGGTACAGACTGAAATTTTAATTAGAAAACAAAAAGGCAATCAATGATCGATAAAGTAAATAGATCCCGATAAAGTAAATACGTCTTGAGTTTCTTATATATATAACTATAGTTAACATATCCATTACACACGTTTTCATTTTTTTTTTAATTTAATGGTGCGGAAAACCCACATTTTTATTTTATTAATTTATGGAAAAATAAAAATGCGGGGGGAAAACCCCCTGGGCCAAAAGTGCTCCAATCAGGGAAAAAGGTATCAAATTACAATCAGATAAAAGTGTAAAAGTGTTTTGCCTGCTTAGCGTCTGTTATCATTCAGATTTTCCATTTGCTATTTTTTTAGTATTCGATGAACAAATATTAATAAAAGGAGCTACTTACAGTTATAATTTCCTGAATTCTGGACCGCTTGTCGTCTCACTAACTGGCGAAAGAGGTTGGCCTATGCCGTATAAAAATAAGTAACCGAAACAATAGTATAACCGCAAACAAGGCAGAGTACGGATAGTAATTGAACGAATGTAGAATAGTCAAGTAATAAGAATGATTTAGGACCTGAATATATATGTTCCTTGAATAACTGACTAACATATTCACAAGATAGGACATACATGAAATAAAACAGGCAAGATGAGGTCAGATCAACGTATTTCTGAAAAGAAAACTCTACACTTCATAAATCACAAACCCTGCTAAAGAAAATCTAGGCTAAGAGGAATTTACTGGAATAGTCTAGTACGTCGCCACTGGCATTTTTTCTGGTAAAACGGGTAAGGGTGTTTCATGATTAAGCACGCAAAGAGCTTGTCTAATAGAAGGACGGAGATTAAAATCAGGGTGAGTGCACCAAAGACCAACAATCATTAACCCCATGACCTCTTTTTGGTCAAAACATGTGCCTAGATTCTTATCAATCGCATCAAGAATATTTCCATTGCCGTATAAATTCCAAACAAATTCAACTAGCATCACATCACTTTCTTGCGCAACAGATGTGTCAATTGGTTTTCTTCCACAAGCTATTTCTAAAACAACTATACCAAAGCTATATACATCCGATTCTTTGCTAGCTTTACCAGTGACTACACTTTCAGGGGCCATGTATCCCATGGTCCCACCTAAAACAGTCGTTTTTGTACCTTTTTCGTGATCAACTAGCCTAGCTAACCCAAAATCCACGAGTTTGGCATTAAAATTTTGATCCAACATAACATTACTCGGCTTAACATCCCTGTGCACAACACATTGTTCCCATTCTTCGTGTAGATAAAGCAACGCAGAGGCCACACATTTAGCAATGTTGTACCTTCTTTCCCATGTCAATACGGTTTTCTTATTGAAAAGATGCGTGTCTAAGCTTGAATTAGGTAAAAACTCATAAACAAGGAGTAATTCCCGATTGTCATGGCACCAGCCAATGAGCCGCACCAAGTTTTTATGGCTCAACCTGCTGATAATCTTAACTTCAGCAGCATACTCCTTTATTCCTTGTTTTGATCCTTTTGATATCCTTTTCACGGCAACATAGCGGTTAAATTCGCTTAAAAACCCTTTATATACAACACCAAAACCTCCTGCACCAAGCTTATGCGCCTCGTCGAAGTTATTCGTCGCACGCGATAATTCAGTATGTGAAAACTTTTTGGGTCCATTACTCTTTTCAAATTCTTTTTCCATAGAAAGTTGAAAGGAAAACCCATCTTCTTCTTCCACTATACTTCTCCTGTTCCACAAGACTAACCCCAGCAAAGTCGAGCCAGCAATAAAAAAAGATAAGCCAATTGTGTATTTCACCATTGTCCTCATTTGTTCATATTCATCTTTTTTCTTTTTGGTTGGGTTTCCATCGTGAGGTGTCTCATTAATCTGCAAACTAGAATTGAACTGCCATGACCTGACAGTATGTCTCTCAAAAAGTGTTCCTGTTGAAGCTGAGAATCCAATTCTCACCCATTCTGGTAAATATTCCCTCAGATCTACTATCAGATGGAGATCACGTACAACTCTTGTATGATTTCGGAATATTTCATAACCAGTGAATACGACACTTAGATTCTTCGAACTGGAATTGTAACTTATCCAAGCTTCATTCTCATACCCATTATATATATCACAATCCCAAACCGCAGTCGAATTGGATTTGAGAGAATTTATATCAATACCAACATGAGTTTTTACATTATCAGGGTCCACATTGGTATTGTTGAAGGAATCAAATTCAACAGCAACAAAATCACTCGTCGGACCGCATGTAAATGGGTCGATTGGGAGACCCATAGCGAGTCCTGCAGTGATATTGGAATCACTAGAAGGAATAAGGAAAAATGTCATTCCATCTCCATAGATTGCTTCTAGTTGTGAGTCGATGGTGAACGCGAAGTGAGTGTCAAAATCTGTTAAAATTCCAGAGGATTTGTCCCAAAGGTGGAGGGGTTTAACGTACATTGCTCTCCCGGATCTTTCTGAGAGGTCCATACTATGCTCGTCGGAGGTGACCTGGATTCCTTGCGCTGATATGTAAGCATCTTTCTCAACTGTTATATCGATATTAAGATTTTTGGGACTAATGTTAGTCAGGTTGAAGTTTAGAGCAGCTCCGTGAGGAAGAAATGAGATGACCATGAAGAAGAAACATAAGGAAATAGGTAAACTAAATGATTTCCTAGAACTGTAGAGAACCATTTTGATTTGCGTAAACTAGATTTTCGTTTGGCAGGGCTATATACATTTGAAATAAGGTGAATAAATTTGTGTGTATTAGTTTCATAAGTGTACTTAATGAATTTTTGGCAACAAACAAATGGATTCACTTGACAATTTTTTAGTTTTTAAATGTCTTTTAACCAGATTAATTAACTTTTAGAAACTGACATTTGCCGGCTAGGGCGCTAACTAAATAACATTTTCGATTTTGTTCTGCATAATAAGCAGAATCTTATGTATGTCCGGTCTGATTTCATCCTTTCATATGCTCCACAAAGACATAAACGACTATACTGATGCATTTTTTTGTGTCCATAGGTCATGTAAAGACTAAAGTCCAAATAAAACTACACAATTTTTTGCCACACTATTAAAATTATTTTATTCATTTGGTTTTAGTTTTTTCAGCCAAAGTCCAACACATCTGCCCCTAAAAAAAACTTCTCTTGTTTATATACCGGCGTCCTTATCTAACTTAGCCGAAGAGTAAGTTAAAAAACTTAAGAGCTGGCTCCTGGGGCTTTTCTTCATTCAGGTTATTTATCTCAAATCAAATGACTCAGCATGAGCAGGTTGGAAATCATATTGAAAGATCAAAAATCACATATTCTAAAGCACATACATTTGAAAATAATGTAGTAGAACATGGGTGGGTAGCTGGGTTTTTTTTCTTCTTAAAGGAACACATAAGTGTCCTTTATCAGGTCATTTACACAAGTTCAATGGTTATGTCAATATTAAGATTTCAAATGCTATTATATGTCCCTTATCAGGTTGAAGGAAAAAGCGTATAAAGTGAAAAAAAAAGAACTATTGGTTATAGCATTTTCATAAGAGATATGAGATGACCAGGAAAAAAAGAACAAAAGAGAATAAGTTTATAAAGTGATTTCATTGAATTCTAGAGAACTATTGTTGCAAAACACGATTTCATGTGGGGTAAGTTTGTTTGTTTGTGTGTGTAAAGTGTACCTTGTGATTTTTTTGTAAAAAACAAACAGAACCATTTTGCATATAAAGTTTTTGCAAACTCTTCTCACTTAAATAATCATGTTTTCAAAATCTGACATTAGCCGGCCAGAGGATTACAAAATGTTTTGCCTGTTTTTTTACACCTAATGTACAAAAACACAGGCTTATGAATGTAATTTCTGCTTTCCATCTTTCGGAGCTTCCAAAAGGATATAAACATTTATAATGATTAATTATCTGGCTTCTTAGGTCATCTCAAACTTTAAGAGTTTAAGCTTACAGTTTCTTGTCCCTCTTCCAATAATTTAATGGATGTCAAAAATAATGTTTTTAATATAGAGGTTTCCTTATCAACTTAGGTGAGGGACAACTTATAGTTATATCGCTCAATTTTCGATGGACTGCGTGAGCAGAGTGGATGATAGACAGTTGAAAGATCACATGTATATATGTTGCAATATTTTGCAACCAAACTAAATAGCAATCCTCTGTTTAAAATTCTTGTAAACTTCATTAAGCTAACAATCAACTTTTTTCCAACTTGATATAAGAATTAACTTAGTTAGAATCTTTACCAACATTTCTTTCCTTAATTCCTCCACTCTCCAGCAGAGCCAGGAACTTTTTAAGAAGGAGTCCCAATCATGATAAGTCGATAAGACATGATTTCTATCTCCTGTTAGAAAATGTAACACAAAACTAACAAAAGTTAGAGATATACCAATGGACTTAGCAGTGTTTTGGTGCTCCTTGATGGAATTAGTTCTCACATCAGATTCCTAAACAAATAAAATATGATATTTTCATGAATGAGCAACATAATCACAATTACTTAAAAGACCATGCTTTCATTTCACATTCATCAAATTCCAATTCAAAAACCATGATTACTTTTCACCGTTCTTAAAGTTTCAACATAAACAATTAGCTATCTTTGGTTTCTGCTTCATATGTACCAGCTAGAAGACTCTTTTCAAACTCTCATGATTTAAGTTATTAATGCATTATTCCTTCTTATTCACCAAAAGAATCAAAAAATGATTTTCACCCAAACTAACCTTCAAATCAGGAAGTAAACACTGATTCCATAGATTAATTAGACAAAAGTTCCTTAACTGTTTGTTATTCAAACAAAAAAAGAAAAAATATAGAGTAATTTCGCCTAAGAAATCTATCAAGCATTTGGTAGGCAAGCTATAAAAATTGTCTCACTTATACAATATGAATTACTAAAAGATATTTAAAATTTTGGACCTCCACAAAACCCTTATTTAGAATTTGGAGAATGGCAAAATATTAAGTACTAGTAAACCAACACGATAGAATTTTAGTGTTTTAATTTTATATAATTTTAGAGTTATGTGTTTTAATTTTTTTCTTTTAACTACAGACTCCCCAACAAGGGTTCACAAATGTATTTATTGGATTGTCAAACCATTTTTTAACATAAATAATTACTCGTGGATATTTGTGACTTGTGAGTAAAAGGCGAATAAAGGAAACGATCAATGTACCAAAAAAGAATAAAAGGAAACAATGCAGATGTTTGTAGTCAGTCTTAGAGGTAACGATATCTGAATTTTACTAAGTTGGGGCGTTTCAGAATTTTAAAAAAGTTGTATATATTGAGACAAGGTTGCATGGGTACTCGTACCCGATACGATATGGATACGACGATAGGGCAAACGTTATAAAACGCTAACTGCTTTGTTTTACGAAAATAAATATCAAACCATTTTTTATTTTATTTTATGCGCATAGTAAACTTTTGTAATAAGTTGTTCTGCTGAGAAGGGTTGACTTTTATTTTGAATGTAATTGAGAAGTTTAAAGTATTGTTTAAAAAGCTTGCTTCCTAATGAAGGCATTGCCTAAAAAACATTATTTAAAAAGCTCAATTTTAAGCTTAAAAACTCTCTTTTAGGCCACTAAAAGTTTAAATTTTAAAACGTTTAGCGTAACTCTTGAAGAAACGATTTAGCTATGTTTTTCCTTTTTAAACATTTAAAAGTGTTTGAACTTTCTTCAGGGAGTTTTTTCTACCTCCAATTAGCGTAATCAGATTGCGGGGAAAAAAGACAAAAATATTCATTCAGATTTCAGAGTAGATTCTGATTCACAAAAAGCATGTAGCACTGGAAAGTTATAATTTTTTTTTTTTTTTTGATAAGCAGTTATAACTTATACATGTCTTACCTAAATCTAAGCTGTCTGTTTTCTCAATGATTTACTACTGGGTAACAAACTATTTACAACCACCACCAAATATTTCTGATAAAAGGAAACTACGGATCTTATTGACCCCAAAATTTGAATGACTCGTTATGCTTCACTTACAATCCGAGGCTAACCAAATCGTGATCAAAGAGAAAGTAATCAATATGACAGGACAAATGTATTCATGATTCAAACATTGCTTATATTATGGATGAGCTTGAAGAAGACGCCCTCACTTTTGAGGAACCTGTATAATCCGAAGACATGGTTTGGCTACTCGTAGAATTTGCAGTACCATTTGATGAGACTAAACATGAAGAAGATTTCATCGGAACAGAAGAATATGTCGCCACAGGCATTCTTCCTGGTAAAGCAGGTAAAGGAGATTCAAAATTAAGCAAACGAATTGCTTGCCTAATCGATGGTCGAGATTTATAATCTGGATGAGCACACCAAAGACCAACCATCATTAGCCTTTCGACTTCTTCTAAATCAAAATCTGTACGTATTTTCGGATCAACCGCATCTAGAAGGTTCTCTCCACCATAAAGATTCCAAACAAACTCGACCAATCTTACTTGACTCTGTTTCACAGATAAGTCAATGGATTTTCTCCCACAAGCAATTTCTAACGCTACTATACCAAAGCTATAAACATCCGATTCCTTGCTAGCTTTACCCATAACTACACATTCGGGGGCCATGTATCCCATTGTCCCAGCTAATACAGTTGTTTGGGTACCCCTCTCATGGTCAACCAACCTAGCTAATCCAAAATCCCCAAGTTTAGCATTGAAATTTTTATCCAACATGACATTACTCGACTTTACATCCCTATGAACAACACATTGTTCCCACTCTTCGTGAAGATATAGCAAAGCCGAAGCCAAACTTTTAGCAATTTTAAACCTTGTTCCCCATGGCACCAACCTCTTAGTGTCAAATAAATGGACATCTAAGCTTGACTTTGCCATAAACTCATAAACAAGGAGTAGTTCTTTGTTCTCATGGCACCAACCAATGAGTTGAACCAAGTTTCTATGCCTCAATCGACTAATTATATTAACTTCTGCGGCATACTCCTTAATTCCTTGTTTTGATCCTTTCGATATTCTCTTCACAGCAACATAGGAGTTTGATTCCTTCAAGAAACCTTTATACACCCCACCAAATCCTCCCTCTCCAAGCTTTCGCTCTTCGTTAAAGTTATTTGTAGCACGTGATAAATCAACGTAAGAAAATTTCTTTGGTCCCCTACCCATCTCAAAATCCTCTTCCATGGATAGTTGAATTGAAAATCCAGATAACTGAATGGAAATTTCATCTTGTGTTTTGGATTTTTTTCTCTTCCTTCTCAAGAAAAATGCTAGCAAAATCAGGCAAAAGAACAAGACCGACAATGATAAGCCAACAGCTAATCCCAAGGCTACTCCCAATCCCTTACGTTTTCTTTTCTTTTCTTCAGGGATTAATCGACTAAAGTTTGGACCCGTCTCGTTATTGATCTGTAAACTAGAACTGAATTGCCATGATATAACACTATTTCTCTCGAAAAGGGCTCCCGTTGAAGCTGTAAAGCCAATACTCACCCACTCTGGTAAAAAACTCCTAAAATCAACAAGCATATCAAGTTGCCTTGTCACTGTCTTATTTCTCAGCGAACCGGTGAAAGTAACAAGCAACATTTCCGAGCTAGAATTATAGCTAATCCACGCCTCGTTCTCTATCCCAAGAGAAATATTATTATACCATTTTTTAGCTACGTTAGAAGAAATAGAATTAATATCAATACCTACATGAGTGGTGACGTTAACCGGGTCATTCTCATTATGAAACGTGTCGAACTCAACAGCAACAAAAGGACTGGTCGGACTATGCGAAACTGGATCAAAAGGGAGACCCATAAACTCTCCTGGAGCTATATCGGCATCACCAGGAGTAATAAGAATAAAAGTTAACCCATCTCCGTATTCCGGTTCTCCATCTGAATCAATTACGAACTTGAAATGGGTACTAAAGTCCGTTAAGATTCCAGATTGTTCGTCCCAAAGGTGAAGGGGTTCAATATACATGGCTCGACCAGCTTTCATTTCACGTTGTACACTACGTTCGTCGGGAGTGAGTTGTATGCCTTGAGTTGAGATATAAGCATCTGGGTCGACCTTAATATTCAAATTCAGGTTTTGAGGGCCTATTTTGGTTAAATTGAAATTTAAACCAGATGAATAGGAAAAATAAAGAGTGAGGCTTAACAAATGAAATAAAAAAATATGAATCATGTTCATGAGGAAAAAAAAGTTTAGTTTGGCAAATTTGAAGGTAAATCAGTTATAGTGGGAGATGTTTCATTTGAAGACATACCTTAGGGGAAATAAAATTGAACTTTGCAGGCTAATTAGTTTAATCAAAATAAAGAGCTGGAATTTGTTCACAATATCATGCCTCCTATCTTTATTTTTAAAGTAAACCTTAAGGACAAAACAAGTTGTCCAAAAATTGCTCATTTATTTTTGAAACTTTTTCAATGTTTACATATGGATACTGAATTTTTCGACATCGATTTTTGCTTCAAACATTTTACTGTTAACTCTTATAAGTATTGATATGGCCAATCATACTCTGCCTAATCTATATCCACTTTGGGTTTTTGTTGTCAATAAGGATGAGTACAGAAGGGGTTCGCCCTATCCATAACGACGGATTTATTTTCACCCGTACGTGTTTGTTCCAGCATATTCTACTCTCAACATGTTATCGATACAGATACTAAAGCATTAGCTGGAATCTATATCTATAATGAAGCAGTCATTCTGACTAAGCCAACCATGTGAAATGTAACTCTCACTTTCTCGTTTGAATTATTGAGGTGACGAAAAACTCCGCATAACATATATCTGGAAAATAAGCAGTTATCAAATGTGAGACGAGGATGATATTAGAATATTAAGTTATTTCGAGCACTGCATTTTTTTCCCCCGAAATGGTTGAGCACCGCAGTTAGCATTCATACAGTAGGCCGGTTGATTTTAAAAGCTAAGCAAATACGCATACAAGAAAGTGCATACAAAACACTTGAGACAATATATATTATCGGTTTATTGTAAATCCAACAGATATCATTAAATTAGCTCAAACTCAACAATAACTTGTATGTTTTTCTCATATTCATGTAAAAAGGATCCCATGTTTACTTCCCCACATTGTTCTTGAACATTGCCTTTTAGAAATATGTATGTTTTTCTCTTGCATATAATTTTACACAGATATAGTGATTCCGAAATTTCTGAATAGATTTTACACATTCCTCTTCTTTATAATATATTTTTACACATTCCCATATTTAATTTGTAATAATGGCCTCATATTAAATAAAACGTGTGCTCTATTCTTATTTCTTATTACTACAGAATATGTCGATTAGGAAATATTTATAACAGATATATTAAATAATAAATGTCAGTGTAAGTCGGGGTTATCCTCATGGTAATTGTTATACCGATCAGTGATTACGAATCCGCCATGACACGTAGTGGATGTTATAGAGGCACCGGAACAATAAGAGCATTTACGTCGATTGTTATAAATATTATGTCCAAAATTCATTGTTGTAGCAAATATAAAATTTAGACATAACTAAATTGTCAAGCACAACAGTCTAGTTAGATTTTGATACTAATTAATTAAAATAATATTATCATTTTATTTGAGAGAGAAAGAGGAATAGTAGCAAGCGGATGAAAATGAATAACTAGTGAGTTTTGTTGAGTATTTAATTCATTAAAAAATTTGTGAATATATTCATAAAAATTGTCCACATGTGGACATAATTTTCATATATGTCCAAATTTGGGCATATAGGCGTAGCTTATATCACCCAAAGGACAAACTGTTGAGTGTATTTTTTTTCATTTTTTCTTTATTTAATAAGATAGTATATAGGTTTTGTATCACAGTAATGCTTTGTTTGTTTTCGGGATCCTTATACTATACCAATTTGTACTTGCATATTTTGCGACGGTGCTCTAAAGCCGATCGACATCTCAGGATACGCTTATCCATCTCCTCTTGCAAGTAAAAAATCACTGTAGAGAATATTTGTAATGACCCGGTAATTTAACAACATGCTTACGTATTTTCAATGTCATTTTAAAGCTTAGTAGAACTGATATAGTGGCACTTATAAATTTTACAAAATGTTTAGGTAATTCGATTAATAGTGTGTAATAAACTTCAAAATTAATTATTGGCTCGTTAAAATAAAGTTTCATTTGATTGTTGATATGAGTATCAAAACATTAAGGCAGTAGCTTATAGATTGCGATATGTTAGCCAAGCTAGTTATGCTTAAAAGTCACTTGTAAATTAAGTAATAAAAAATGACTTATCCTATGTAATTATTATGCTCTATAATAATACCATTAACTATGAACGTTGTACCTTTTGATATCACGAACTATAAGTTTTCAATTTCAGTATAATCAACTATACAATTTGTTAGAATTTGATAAAAAAAAATGTATAATGGGTAATATTATCAAATATACATCAATTTAGTACTATCTTCGAGTAGTTATATTGGCCTCTCGCACAGCCAGACTTTTTATCGAACGAACCGCACTCCTTCGTATACGTCAGGAGTCCATTGATGAGAAGGGGCTAGGGAAAGCTTGAACCCAATTCCTACAGTGATGAATATGAGCGGACGTTCCTTTTCGAAGAGCAGAGTCGAAGTATAGTGTCGAACAAGTAGGCATAACTGTTGAGTTCTACGGCGGGAAACTTAATGGAGTCAGTTATAATGACCCCGCTACTGTGAAAAAATATGCTAGGCGTGCTCAATTAGGTAGTTTAGCACTATCAATTATTAAGTTATATACGTTTTTGTATCAAATGCTAAAAAATTGTAAACTTAACGATATTAAAAGTTAAAACTTACTATCTCCGTCCCAATTTATTGGGGCAATATTACTTTTTTGGTTGTCCCAATTTATTGAGCCACTTTATTTAAATAGAACCAATTTTTTTGTTACATTATGTTTTTATCTATTTTCCAACATAATATAGGAGAGCGTGAAATAATAAATAAGAGCAAAAAAGTTAATTTAAATAAAAATCGACACAATCATTGTATTCTCTTAAATTTTGCTATTCATCGCACCCCAATAAAATGTGGGAAGGAGGTAAATTATATTTCATGATTACTACCTCCCGTTGGTGCTGCATGTATTTAGTCGTAATCGTGTGTTACGCATTTCGTGTGCGCGAATGCAATAAAAATATAAAACATATGTATAATTATGATACAAATACGTGGATAATACAAAAAAAAACATATTTTAAGATTTAAAATAGTGTTTGGTCGTTAAAGAAGATAAATACTTTTATTAGTTTTTACTTTTTATATTTTTATTGGAGTATGTTATTATTGTAATTAATACAAATGTGTATGTATTTTCATAAAAAAATAACTAAATTGGACAGACTCATTTGACTTGAATTGCCTTATTATAATAGAATGATGTGCAATTTTGACCGGTAAATACACCGTGCTTAAATTGTTAAAAAAATTTAAAAATTTTAAAAATATTAAATTTGGACAAATTATATTTATCGCCACACTATTTGTTAGAGTATATTATCCCAAATCGACTAGATAACGATCAAGTCTGTGGTTTATAAAGAGTTACTCATCCTTACCATTACGATACATTTTAATGTAAATAAATATGGATTCTAATATGGTATCACAGCGTAACTAGCGATCTCCACCCATTTAATATTTCCGCTACAACCCGCTCGTGTAACTAGCTATCTCCGCCCATTTAATATTTCCGCTATGAGCCCTCTCGTGTTTCAGAGTATATTACGGTAATCTGTGTTATAACGATCGAGGAAGGAATATGGTAATGTGTGTATCTCTCATCCGTCTACGTGGCCGGGGCCAAAATACGATTCCGTTGTTAAATAGAAATTTCCGATCAAAATCGGCAATAGAAGCCATATCAAAAGCATCGATAAACAAAACCCAAAACATAGCATTATATAACTACCCTTCTTTTTCCGGATCTTACTCCGCCCTTTTCTCTCTCCTCTTTCACTCTCATCTTAACCGTCCATTTCTCATTCTTCCTTTCTCATCCGTTCATCCCCTCAGGTTATTTTGTTATTTCAACTTATTTAATCACTTTTTTTAATGTTTAGTTTTTGTATTATTTAGTTAGTCCCACTGCCAGCCCGGTATATCGGAATGTCTCAGTCTCGTAATAAAAACAAAATTAAATTGTAACTTACGAGTTTAGAACCGATGATCTCTTATGTTAAATAGCAAACTACTTTACCATTTGAACAATTGCGACACATTATAAACAAATTGATGTTTAATATTTTTATTTTAACTACCCAGTATATTAAAAACATAGTTGGGTGTTGCCCGTAATTTTTGTTTCCCGGATCAATTGCGTAAGGCCCAAGCCTTACTCGACTTGGACCTGGGCCGCTCCTGGTTAGTCGATTAATGTGATAGTACCTGAAATCGGTTAATCACTTTTTAAGCTCAACTGTATTTGATTCCCTCAGGTTTCTTTTACTACTTTATACTCGACTTATTAATTGTTATTTTGTGCTATATGCGTTTTCAGATGTTTAGTTTGGTTGCATTTAATTAGTCGATTAATGCGATAGTAACTAAAATGGGTTATTATTATGTTTGGTTGCATATTTTACGCTCAACTTATAGTGGTGCATTTGGTTTCATGGATTGGATTATATGTACACTAATAATTGTAGCCTACGTGCGTGTTCGACACGTAGTGCCATATATATATGATCACTAAAAAATATAATTGGGATTTTTGAAGAATTCACAACAGCAGTTGAACGGATATAATTAATTAACAATTGTGTTACTTGTGTATAATGAGTGATAGAATGTTGTCCTGTTGTTGAGATATAGCGGATACAGAAAAATAGACGTAAAAGCGAGATGTACACGATTTTGTCCGGGAAATTGTCATTTTGTGTTCATCGGGATACCTGTTACTTAAAGTATATTTTTTATCTGTAATGATTATTAAAGGGGAAATAACTGCCTTTCCATTTTTGACCATATTTGAACGAGTTCCTTGATATTGGCGAAGCTGCCTTTATTTTTAAAAAAGACACATTTTACTACAGCTCTGTAATTTACCTTTTTTCTTGCTTGGATTTATCTCCCTTTATGTTTTTAATTAAACTTGATTTACGATATTGTAGAGTTGATGATTTGTGCTTTGAAGGGCTTAAAAAATGCTACCTTCTTGATTTTCTTGGGCCAAGGGGATTCGCTCGAGAGATTTCTCAAAGAGCTTCATGCGAGTAAGTTAGCCCGTAGTGCATTTTGTAAGTAAAATTGCTTTCCCTATTTGGTAAATTAACATCATCTTTGTCGTGTTATTAGGGTATTTGCATTTGATCATAGGAAATCAGTATTATCCCAGATTGGTTCTGATCTTGATTGTAGTGAGAAAGTCACTTATCACGTTGATCTTGATAAGAGTAGCTCCAGTGCTGCATATGAGTACTTCTCTTCCGAGCTCTTAAAATTGAAATCTCTCGATGTAAGTGAGAATAAGTTCTTATATCCTTTGTGCTTTTAATAAACTAGATGTCATATTGTGCTTGTAAATATGTTCTTATGAACTAATGTGCACAAGTTTGATTGTTGCGTATTATAATATGATTGATTATATAAATTCTAGTTAATGGTGATTTAAAACATTTTATGGTCATTTATTTTTTCTTAATTGAGAAAACGTTGGATCTAAACTCTAAAGCACTTTTTATTCGTATTACATTTATAAGGGGGAGTTTGTCAGATTGTTAAATTCGGAAGACAAAGATCGTGTGGAATTGATTCTCAAATACATTGAAGACTCGGACCTTCGCCGATGGAGCCTACCGGATATTAAAGGATTTAATATCGGATTGCGTGAATGGCGTCCGAAGCTGAATTCTATCACTTATCCAAAAATATTTGACCAGGTTTTTCTTTTGGCTCATTAATCTGTCCCAAACCTTTAAATAAAGGCTCTTCTGGTTTGAGATTTTAAGTCAGCTTATCTGTTTTCTCCGGTGATCCTCGCTGCATGTAGTTGGTTAGTCTTCCTATTTCTGGCCTGAAATTGTAGCAGTATTACACTGGATGAACCAATTTTTTTGCTTAAAAGCTACAGCCAGACAAACCTTATGTCTACTTATATAGTCACTATTAATAGAGTGTCTTGTCTTTTGTCACTCATGCCTGTTGTTCATTTACATGTGAGTCGTGTGACATTTTCACATTGGTTATGCAAAATACTTGTTTTCACAGTTTATCCAGGAAATAGAGGGTTTAATTGTTTGCCGTAAGCAAATAAGCAGATTTTAAGAAGTTTAGGAAAAAGCTAGGTCCATTCTCATAGCTTTCAGTTTTATTCTGGTATAAGACAAACTCAGCTTTAGGCTGGTCAACTAAATGCTGTCCACTTTTTTTAAGTAAAAAAGTTGAGCTTATAAGCTGCAAACAAACAATGCCGGATACTGCTATTAAATATAATAAGGATTCGACTGATAAGAATGATTCATATTGAGTGAGATATCATCTGTTTAAGATTGACATTTTCAACTTGACATAACAAAGTATTGACATTTTTGCCTGTTTTTCTGCTTCTTTACATGAGAGTGGATTCTCACACTCGCTTACACATGCATGTCAATATATACTCAAAAGAATTGTAATTGTCATTCAATCTTCATGCTAACAGTTATTGAAGCTAGGATCTGAAGAGCTTATTGAGAAGGGAAATTCTTATGTCTCTTTACGTCAAGAAACTGCAAAAGTTTTGCTAAACAAAATTTTCAAAGTGCATTTAGGCCGTGGTTTTTATGGGGAGTGTCTGGTAACTCTCTCTACTCTGTAAAGCATATCATTCAACAAAGGATTTGAAAATGTGGAAAAAAAATCCTCCATCATTCGTAATTTTCTTCTTCTTTGACTAGAGATGGAGCACTCTTACTAATTTTGTTTCACTAGCAAACTTTAATTCCCTTTTTCGGTAATAGGGAGTTCGAGCCGATGGAAATGGCCATTTAAATGATGAAATTGGCAAAGAACTCAGCATAAAGAGTGCTGCAGCTGGATTAAGGTAATTTTTTTAACGAGATGTCTAAATAAAGATAATGTTTAGTTTAAAGACATGTCAACCACTTTATTACTTGCATGCTGTTGGATGTCAACGTAACTTACTTGGATGTTGAAATGAGAAGCAACTTCTTCATTCATTGTTTAGATGCTTTGACATTTGCATACTCCCGAGATCAGCAAAAATATTTCATTATGCCTTTTTTATCTTTATATGAAAGTTTGTGTTGCTATCTGACATTTTTTTTACATTGGTACTAAATCTTGACCTTTTTGTGTTTAAAATTTTTTGTAACCTTTGTTGATATAGGCCTATAGGAGCTGTTATTTACATGCAAAGGAATAATCTTAAAATGTCCTTGCGAACATTTGATACTGCTACTGATACCTCTGAAGTTGCCAAGGTCAGTGTTCTGATGAAGCAGAACTCAGTTTTCTTGTTATACTTTTTGAACGATTTAATTCATTTGGTAAAATGTTAATACATTCTACATCCCTTATTTTATATAAAGGCATATGGTGGAGGTGGTTCACCGAGTTCGAGCTCCTTTATTATTAGGATGGATGAGTATAACCAATGGCTTCCACTTAATCAACCTCGAAGACAGTAAGGTATGTTTGTTTTTTACGCATTGTTTGTTTATTTACGCATCTGTCATGTAGCTGTTGTTTATATTAGGAACATCTTTGCTATCAATACCATTCCACTTGTATATTCTGGGTAATAGTGTGGTCAATTATTGCAATGTAAATCGATCTCATTTTGTGACTGCATGATCGAAATTACATGTCTTGACTCTTGGGTTTGCAATGTCGCTTTATAATGCCAGTGAAAAACTGTTATGTGCCTGATTTACGCAGTTATTCCCTTGTTTAGCCAGTTTGTATTTTGTGGTATGCCTAGGATCTTGTTTTTTTGGCATAAGAAAGTACATTACCTGCTGAGGTTGTTACCTTTTCTTCTGTTATATGATTCTTACCTGTCTGAACTGTGTTCTACTTATCTGTTGTTATTGCAAAGTTGTTTTTTTATTTTTCCTTTCAAAATTACACATAACTACATAAGACACAATAAGCTTTACATTAAACAAAGTGACACTGGTCTCGTACTAATCGTGTTTGAATTGATTACCTGAACCGTCTGTTTGACATTTATCTACCATTATCATTTGTTTGAGAAGTTGGAAGATTGTCACTGTAATCATCATTCTCTATTACAAATCCATGGCAATCTATTACAATAGTTTCGAATGAAGTGTTCAATGTACAATTATTTGTTCCTTAAAATGCTGGACAACCATCTACCACTATTCCCTTAGCCGTGGGACACTTTGCCAGGTCACAGTGTTCACCATCTGTGCCCCACCAAGCTACTCCTTTGTTTTCCATTCCAACTGAGAAGTATAAGAGAACCGCCATAAAAGCCACCCCAGCATCGAGAGCAGCTGAGAGAATATAATTGTACCTGTAAAATGATAAGAAAGGAGAGGAGAATTATTATTGATACTATTATGGGATAATCCTGGTACAAATAGAGATTAAGATGTAAGTAGGATTAAATTCTAACAAACCAAATACAACTAAATCAAATATAAGGGAAATTGTCTTTTTTTAACACCTATCTACCGGTTTTAAACAAGCAGTAGACCATACTATAAAAACTCACACCTTAGCTGCCAATTTACGTAAAATCGACTACTTAGTACATTTCAACAAAAAAGCACTAGTTACGTATCAATTGCTTGAATGCGCTAATGTATTAAACATCAATCTTATAGAGCTCGTGAAATCTGTTAGGTCGGTGTTTAATTGTTCGGGCTCTGTTGGTTGGTGTACTGTTTTTCGGTTTTGATTAGCTTGATGTCAAAATTGTGAGTTATAATAGGTTGTATTAATTGTTACAAGTTGCTAATTTCGTTTTATAAAATGATATTTCACCTATATAGTCCTAATTATAAACCCAAAATCCTAAAATAGAGTATCCAACAGTACCTCTGCCACCACTGCTTACGGTACCGGAAAATAAAAAAGTTGAAAATGGTTCCCACCAAAATCCATGAATTGTAATTTAACGGTGTCGCTGGCGGCATGTAAGCGGTAGCTCCCAATAGAACTGGTAGATTAATGAGGGGAATCCACGACTGTTTTGGGAACATCTTGTGAAAGAACCATACTATTAATGGCCCTATTGCTCCTCCTATGAAGAACCAGTTCATAGCGCTGTAGTTTCCCAGGTGTCCGAATATACGCGTAGGGCCTACGAGACCCCATATAACAGATGCATCGAAAAATACACGATCACCGGGACATGTCCAAGGGCTGTTGGGTGGAAGAAGATCGTCTTGGCATATGTTTTCGATAGTAGTGAGTAGCCACCATGCTACGGAGATATTTACGGTTCCCGCAATAATAGTTCCTATGAACTGTATAATGGACATGGAAGATTTAGTAATTTAAAACAAGTACTTTTAAATTAGAAACTGAGAATGTTTTAAGGATCTTTGAATAATTTAATGGTAACATGAAACCTCTGTTTTGACTTTTGTGGGATCTATTCTAGGCAACTTCATATTAAACTGTTTGTGATGCTTTTTCATGAACTAAAGGTTAGCATTATTTTTATTGTCAGTATGAACTGTATTGTAGACATGGAAGAAAAGCATAAGCTTACCCTGTCAAGTAGTAAGCTGAAAAATTGAAACAGCTTATTTGTGAATTAGTTACAGAAAATCGGGAACTATCTTTCAGTATTATAATTGGAATTATTAGTAAAATGATGCACCGAGTTTGGTTGATCTATTGATTTGCTCATTACTCTTCTAATTCTCATTGTTTGTTATCCTCTTTTCTGGCGAGAAGTCTATTCTAGGTGTTCCCATATCAAACTATTTCTGATACTAAGCTGTACTGGCAATATTCTTTTTCTTTTTCTTTTTCTTTTTCTTTTTCTTTCACTTGAAAAATGCTCTTGCATTAGGAAAGTGATAATGCTTCCATTCAACTTCGATTTTTCTGTTTTGTATATCTAGTTGTTGAAGACCCTAGAAGGTACTATAGTTTAACATAATCTTATTTGGTATTATGTCTTTATAAACATGTTATGAACTGTAATGTACTCGGTACCTGAACTAAGAACATTGATCTTGGTGGTATCTTCATATAGTGTCCGAGCTTGAAATCGCTTAGAAAAGAGACAGCCTGAGCCATGCTCATATAACCATACGTTTTAAAGCATACATTAGCTATTGGCCTTCCTGGATATATGACACCCATTACATACTCTGTGATTATGTTCAGCCCTGGTGTCTGTAAATCATAACACATTAGTGGGACATTATTGGAGGAAATGATACAGTGGAAAATATTATTCAATGAAAAAAAGTCATGCATTATATTACAAATCGCTGCATGAGAAAAGGTAAGAGTCAATATTACTTTTGTACACCCCCTAGCAGGGTTTAACATTTAGGAGACCATAGGCATACTATTAAATTTCACAATTTAGAAACCAATGTACAAAAATTGAAAAGTTGTTCCACTAGTCAATTCAACTTTTCGATTTGGACGTCAATCTAAATTATAGCACTAGTGTACTAGTTTCTCAATTTTGTGTAGATTGGGGCTTAGTACACATCTTGACGGAACAAGTAATAAACAACTAGTGCCTTTGAGTTGAAACTTTAATGATGATGAACTTATTGTTTAATCATGTAAAGTAGTGCCGTAATCATAAAATCTTATTTACTATGGTGAACTAGTTGTTACAAGACAATAAGTTGGTGCAAGTGAAGTTATAAATCCCAAAATTAATGCAAGGGCGGATAGTAAATTTGCTTTTGCTAAGTCACCTGATTTGTTGTGGCAGTAATGATGCTGATGGGAAGGGTAAACATAAAGGCAATAACACAAGCAAAGAGGAGCCCCCACCAGGGCATCTGAACCTGGTTATTTAAGAAGATGCATAGTACTAGAGAAACAACAACTGTTGTTCCCAACAATAAATAGAACCACCATGAAGGTATGTCTTTGTACTTCTTCATCAGTCTTGTGTGGATATCTTCTTTACCCTTGTACGAAGCTTGAAACCGTTCATAGATCTCCCTATGCAATGAAAACAGATACATGTGTAGGATAATGGATGTGTTCGTAATTTGTGAACATTATATGATTTGCCGATTATAATTACTGGATTCTCTTTCAGTCTTCGGTTTTCAGAACAGTCACATAGCTAAAATTGTTAAATTTTTGGTTCGTAACATACTAAAGACCTTTCCAGGAGTGGGAATAAAGATATTGGGGTATGTTACAGTGCAGTTGAATAAGAGGCCTTTTTTCTGTTTTTCTTCTCCATATGGCTACCACTACCAGTTTTAAGATGGATAAATTCAGTTATATTCTTAGATTAAGAAAGCCAGGTTATGGATGCTACTGCCAAACAAGCCTTTTTTAAGGGTCAAGTAATGAATTCTGTAATAACTGCATTGTTGTATATAAATAGTGCTTAGAACCGATATAAAGCACAAATGTATGTGTATGTTTATTGTAATTAGTCATCACCTTTTGTGTTTGGTTTGTGTGGTTAACTAATACAGTAGAAAACTTGTGCTCTCAGATTTATTCTTGCACCAGGTCTACTTAGAAATCATTCTTGTTAACTACATAGATCTGCATTACTCTCAGTTTAATTGGCTTCTCACATATTTTCCAATCTTTTTTCCTAAACTCGATAGAAATATAATTCTCCAATTTTTCATGTTATACTTGTGAAGGTAAGCATTTAATAATTTTGAAACTTTACCTGCCATGAAAGAGCCCCACATGGGTAAGAGTTGATGCAATCGTAGCGAAACCAAAACCATACGTGAGAGCAAAAAACATACTCAGATGAATATTTCCTTGATTCCCATACTGAACTAGATCTAGCTCAAACTTATCATTCACAATAGCCGTTATATTGTATCTCTGACCATCTCCTGTGAACAGGTGTGATGAAAAAATGGGGAATTTCCGCGCATCGTACAAATCTAGTCCCCAATACGATACAGGTATTGCTACGTATATAATCAATACATACCCAATAAAAATGTTCGCTATGGAGAAGAATGGGCTTATAAGTGGGCTGAACAAGAAAGACGCTACAACTGTCCAGTCCAGAGTTATGGCTCCAAGCCCAAGGCCCCTCATCCCCGACCCAATTTGTTGGGCCGTGACCGAGCCAGAGAAGGCCCAACATACCCATGAGATGCTTGTGAGAGATGTGAAGAGATAGCCGGGGACTATGCACCATGAAAAACTACAAATTAGCGCAATTACGAAAAACTTTGCCCTTGACATTCTTTGCTCATCCTTTTCATGCAAAGCCCTGTAAAAGGTGGGTTAGTTTAGATAACTCATTTCTTCAGAAGCATTGGGCTCAAATTATTCTATGTAATGTGTTTGATGATTTATTTATTTTTAATTGTTTGAGCACATACAATATACAAAATTTAGGATGTGATTATACTAGTGTTTAATCTCTTGCACTCGACTCTGGGCACTATGGAGTCGGAAAGTAAAGTGTGATATTCCGCGCCATCTTGGTATTGTTTAGTTGGTCCGTCAGATGCCAACACAACTTGTTTATGTTTTTTATTAACCAGATATTATGAACTTACATATTGATTTGCTGGTTTTTTCAATACCAGAACTATTTTTTTCTATTTAATTAAGATTAATGGTATTTTTTTCTTTTTCTGGAGTAGATATTTGTAGATTTTATTGGTAAGAATCCCACTTCATTTTTGGAGAGAGTAGTCAAAAAAGGATGCCATTTTCTATAAATAAAAAAGAAAAAAAGTTTATACGTAAATGATTCCACACTCAAAGGAGGGTCTTGTGAGGAAGCAGAGTACCTGACTCTGAGTCAGGGTTACTCTGTTTTCCACAGCCATTGAATCTGCTACAGTATTAATAAAATAACAGATCCAATGGCTGTGAAAAGCAGAGTAACCCTGACTCAGAGTCAGGTACTCTGTTTCCGTGAAGATTCTTTTTGAAACATGGAATCCAAAAGGCTGACTTTCTCATTACTATAAAGGGGAGTCGAGCGATTTAATATGTAATGAATATTTCCACTGGTCCACTACTCTTATCTATTTGCAAAGTGCCAAATGCTAGCTGTTAAATTGACCTGTTTTTGATTGCAACTTTCAGACTATATGCAAATAATTTCTATCTATTCAATTTAATTTTGTTAGTATAATTTTATCTTTCAAAAATGTAAATTACAAAATTTTCTTGGATTCCAATAAAAGTTTTCATTGCAGCCTAAAATGAAATTACCTCAACCGTTAAATCTAAAAGACTGGATATGGACCCATTTACCCAAAAACCAACTTGTTGCCCAAAAATCATATAAATATATATCCATCTTTCTCCAATTTGTAACATATGATCAATATCACATTCTAGAAATTAGGGATGACTACCGAACCGAACTTATTTGATTTGAAAAAAAATTATGCCATAATCGAATCGAAAAAATCGGTATATCGACTTTTTCGGTTGGTACGGTTCAGTTTTTTGTTTTATACCGAAACATTACTATTATTAAAACACAAATTCTTTGTAACAATAAAATAGCAAAAAAATAATTATATAAAATAAAATGTGTATAACTATTCATATATTAGCTATATTTATTATGAACTTGATTAAAATAGTAAACACTAATAAAATGTAAGAATTATTTTAAAACATGAGAAATAAAAAGGAGAAACACGAAATATGAAAATAAGTCATAAGAAAAATTAAACTAGACTATAATGAAATTTATTTGTAAGTTATAACTATGTGTAAATTTCTATATATTTTATAATTTTAATGTTTGGTTCGATTCGGTATTATACCAAACATACGAAATGGATACTGAAATCGAACAAACTTTTAAAGTTTGGTTCGGTTGTACCGTATCGAAAAGTTGGTATACCGAACTTTCGATACCAACTTGTTTTATTCGGTTCGAAAATCGATCGGTTGGTATAAATCGATACAAAAAATTCACCCCCGCTTAAAACAAACCCAAATTGTACAACTCATGTTATCTTGAATTCCTCTAATATTATAATTATAGGGGCGGAGAGATGAATTCTCCATGGGAATGGAAACCATTATTTTTCTCTCTCCAAGCAAGGATTAATTTATGAAGCATAGTTGATGATAAGTGAATTTTGATTCTTATAAACCTTGTTTAATATTTTTTTTTTTTTGTCTGTTTTATATTTTTATTTTGGCACTAATTACAAGATTTTTTGGGGACAAATTTTATCTAATTTCATGATATTGACACACATACTTTTTAAATTTTTTGACAATTTTTTGTTATTAGTTTTAATTCTAAGCACTAGATCTCCTCCAACGGACAAAGTCAATTTATTTTAGGCTGCAATGAAAACTTTTATCGGAGCCCCCACATCCGATTTTTTTAGCTCACGATCAACAATTGTGCAGGCGGAGCCTTTTTTATTTGTCTTATCATCTCCGTCACCTCTGGTTTTAACTTCTAACGTGACATGAAGTAGAAAAAATCACCTCGTTTTTTTTTCTCAATAATCTTGGTTAGGAAATTTTTAAAACGCTTTGATAATAGAAGTGTGCGCGAGTGAAAGAAGCATAAATAGCCCAAGTTAACAACGATTTACCGGAATAGTGAAACTTGAACGAGGGTACTGGGCCACCACATGTGGGCCGGTTCAACCACATACTTCCTTAGTAGCCCGGCCCATCCATATCCCAGCACCTGTAATTACAACAACAATTTTATTTATTTATTTGTAATCAATCATTTCTAATTTTTTATTTGGGAAAACAATTATTTCTATTTAGTTTGCTGGTTTTGCCATGCCTTTGATAGAAATTTTATCCTAAACACATGATGATATTTTATTTGTCTTTAGCATGTTTAATTGAATTAATTAGATATAAACTACAACTTAGTGATAGAAATAGTGTAGCTGATGGTACGGACGAAAAACCGAACCGGACCGATAACCGAAAAACCGAAAAAAAAAATCGGGTCTGTTTCGGTTTTTAATAAAACCGAACCGAAAAAGATCAAAACCGAAAAAAATCGGTCTGATTCGGTTCAAAAAATAAAAAACCCGAATCCGAAAATAACCGAACCCCCGCCCTAGGTGATGGTACAGTAATATGTACTCCCAAGTTTGTTAAAAAAACAAAATAAAAAAGATGTATCACATGTGATGCTGCCAGCCTGCCATTTCCATTGATAGTGAGACTTTTTCAAAAGGCTGTTTTCTCAGTGAAATAAGGCATCACCTTACAGTAGTATTTACTAATTAGGATGAAAAATAATCTGAAATTGTTTTTTGAAAAATACCATACATTTAGTCATCAGGTTGTGATTATAACATGTGATTAATATCACTCATGTATTGGCAGTCCTAACTAGGTAGTAACTCTTAAGTAAGACTTAGGCCTTATTTGTTTGAGATGTGATTAAGATGGGATGGAATTTGTAATACTATCGGACTACAAGTTTCGTGTTTGGTAAGTAAAGTGTGGACGGGACTATTAATGACCGCGGACTTCAAATGATGAAAAATATCAGTATTAAGCAAATTCCTCAATACCTGAGTGGTAATAATAAGCAACCAACCAGCCAGAAAAGAAATACTTCTCCCATAAAAAGCTTTGATTATATCCACAATCCCCACAGCATAAGCTGACCCATTCCCAAAAGCACTCCCAGCATTAGCAAATATAGAGATCAGTACATGCTCCTTCATGTTAAACGGCCCCGGGTTGAGCGAAAACAACCTGGGTCCAAAGCCAGGAATCTTGAACCGAGCCATGGGCAGCACAGCATGCATGAAGTGACCGATGGGCAGTGTAGCTACCTGGACGGTGATTTGGGTTATGATCAGGGGTTCGGTACGGTAAGAAAAGAACTGGTTGAGGAACGAGAGAAGGACACATGAGAAGAGACCGAGGAACCACATTCGGAAGGTCCATATTGGTAAGGTCGGGTCGTCTATGTTTGTCACAGTCAGACGGACCTCCTCTATGGGAGACACGTCGTCATCGTCGTCGCCACTAGCTATGTAGCTAGTGGCGACGACGGAGTTGGTGTTAGTAGGGTTGTGGAGTGGGGTTTCTATTTCTAAAGTTCCCATTATTTTTTATAAGTGTGGGTTTTTGGTTGGTTACCTCATGACAATGCATTTTATTGAGTGGATTACTCAATGATTTTCCATAGTTTTAGTTATCTCATTATTGGTCACTTTTATTTATTGATTTTACATTAATGGTCTTTAAGTTGGTTAACCCTTCTTTTTGTAGGGGAATTTTTGTAAATCTAACAATAACACATGAGCATGTGCATCGGTCTTTTCAAATAATATAATTCCCTTGTATTTAGAGACATTGTATCAAAAATTGTTTTGCATCAATTACTCTATGTGTTTTCCTATTTTTACATTAAGGTGGTGGTTCCATTATATATAAGGTAATGCTTCATTTCTTTATAAATTTATAATCTTAAAATAAACATGATTTCTTATACTTTATGTCATTTTCAAATATGTGGAAGTGTAAAGTGATAATAAAAAAGTTGATAAAATAGATAAATCAATAAAAAAAAAAAATGATATAAGTGATAGAAAAACTGATATATTGAACTATGATAAAATGAGTTGTTAAATTAAATAAATTATGTATTTCACCTCAAATTGAAGGACAATGATGAATAAACTTATGCGGATGTTCTACGACTATATATAGGAGTGATTCCATATCCTACTTTGACAGGTAAATTATGCAATGATTCTCATAGTTTAGCCAATGATTTTGTTTTCCTCATAACCAATAAACCTGCATACTTATGAAGTTTGAACAATAATCTATAGTTTGTGTCCTAATTCTCTTTGGATCTTAAAGTTCAAGAATAGTTTTACTTGGTGCCCTGGGATGAAGATTTCCCTAACCATCTCATCATATGCTAAAAAAATTATGTTTAAACTTATGTACTCACAATCACATGGATCCATATGATTACCTGTTTATAAATCTGCACAACCATAGGGTCTAAAAATGCTTTAGTTAAAACTATGAAAACAAAATGTTTTTAGTGATTAAACTATAGGACCATTGAAGTCATTTATCTTTATATATTGATGATCATTGACCTTGGGTATGCGGGCGGAATTTTTTTTTGCGGTGTAGTTACGTACAATAGAAGATAAAATAAATAAGATTTAATATAAAAATAAATTTTTATATTTTATGTTTAACATATCATAAAATAAATATGAAATTAAAACAAATGGTATTGGGCAATAAAATATATTTTTTAGTAATATTTGTTTGGGAAAATAGAATGATCATTTACGAAATTTGATAATTTCAAGGTTAAAAACAATTTTTTTTAGAAAAAATCAACTAATATGATTTAAACTCTTAACCTTCCACTACCTTAAATTCAATTTTACCACTACATCAACAACTATTTTGTTTAATTAGATAGGGTATCAATGTATATATATTAAAAAAAAAAAATTACGCATAAAAAAAATTAAAAATCGATGATCACCCCTGGGTCCGCCCCTGTTGGGTACGACAGTAATTTTGAATCTTTGACTTTGATCATGGGCAGGATGGGATGGGAGGGAATGTGAAAGTAGACTTCGTATATTTTTTTAATTTTTTTAGGTCTGAAATGTTTAAACCGGAAGGAGAGTACATGACTCTAAGTCAGGGTTACTCTGCTTCCACAACTATTGAATCTGTTATTAAATTTAAACTGTAGCAGATCTAATGGCTGTGAAAGCAGAATAACCCTGACTCAGAGTCAGATACTCTGCTTCCGTTTAAACTATGGTTTTTTTATTAAATCTTGAAGCTTGGTTGCACTTTTGCAGTAGCACTGTCTTCTTGTTTTTTTTTTCTCTCTAATTTGGAATTTTGTTGTTAAGAACAAAACTTGTAATAAAATGTGGAGGAATGCACACTAATATCGAATATTCTTTTGTTGGGGTAAAGTTAACATACTTACGTTAAGGGAAATGGACATAGTTATCATTCTAAGTGTAAAAAGAAATAGAAATATAACTATAACATTTTAACATTTAAAAAAAAGGAGATACAATGTGAGATCGCTTAAAAAGAGTACTCATGATACGTTAATTAGGTGCACATATCCATGATGAACTCTTTTTCTATTTGTTTGTCTTTCTTTGCATTTGGTGATCTTTTCACATTATGTTCACTCTGGTTTTAATTTTTATTGAATTTTAAGCTCTATACTAATTTCCCCTTGCATTTAGGATTGTATTTGAAAAATGACTTCTTGGTAGATGTTTTGGTTCAGAACATTTTGACAAAATATTTCGTAATTTTTACATTTCTGGCAGATCCAATTGGAATTGGTCATAGTCATTAATTAGTCTCATAAATCAAACTATCGAAACTAGCCAAACCCTAGCTCATATAGTGATTGATTACTTAATAATTAGTTCTAGCTCGTACTAGTATTATTTTACATTTTTACTTCAAATTGCATACCTCTTTTTTTGTGTCTTGTGTAGGCAACAATTCAACAAACGTTGTTTTAACTTGCTGCAGCAAATGGGTATTTTAATTTAATACATTTTGTTTCTTTCGAAACTTAGTACTCCGTATTGGGGGCGGGCGAAAACCCGAAAAAACCGAACCGAAAAGTCGAAATTTTTTCGGGTCGGTTTACAATAAAACCGGAAAAATCCGAAGAAAAACCGAAAAAACTGAAAAACCAAAACCGGACCGAAACAAACTGGTTCGGTTCGGTCCAAAAAACAAAAAGACCGAAACCGAAAAATCTGCTTAACTTCGGTTTCGGTTTTATCAAAAACCGAACCGAACCGAACCGGACTCAGCCCTACTCCATATAGTCAATGCTATAACGGTGTGTATCTTCTACCAAGGTATATGCAAAGAGTTTATTAAGGGTATACTCCTAAGTTCTAATATACTTTTACAAAATGATGTTTATTAGTGGCAAATAGCTGTATAACCGTTGCATTTTAGAGGAAAGAAAGAAAATGACACTTCTAGTTAGGGATGGTAGAATTCCGGGTTTTGCCTCGATCCGATCCGACCCGACCCGGTACGGGTCGGATAAAAGTGCAGGATTATTTGGGTCGGATTGGATTGAGTTACTTTGCACTTTTATGCAACTTTGTGCAAGTTAGAAATAAGTTTATATTCTCTATAGATACCACTTTTTAATTATTTATTTTATTTAACAAAACGCCATACACATATTTCATAAAAAATGGAAAAAAAACACATAAAATTATATAAAATGCAAGAAATAAAAAAAAAACAAAAAAAAATTATAAAAAATGAAAAAAATCACAAAATATTATAAAAAATGAAAAAAATCACATAAAATTATAAAAAATGAAAAAAATCACAAAAAATCACAAAAATCACAAAAAATGAAAAAAAATAAAAAAAATACAAAAAAAATACAAAAAAAATAAAAAACTATTTTTTTGGGTTTGTAGAAAAATAAAATATATATATTATATTTTGGTTTGTATAACAATTTAGTAAATAAACTAAATAATTAAAAAGTGGTACATATGAGGAATGTGAACTTTCAACGATAAAATATTAAAAGAGACTCATTCACCAAATTAATTAGTCATCTCTCTTGTGTACTAGCTTTCTCTCTCTATATATATATATATATCCTTATTTTATTTTAACTTATTATTTTCTTTTTTTTGTCAGTTTTTTTCCTTTTATTTTTTTGGATATTGTTGTAAAGAATAATTTAGATTATTATAAATTTTTACAAGGTAAATATGAAAAATTTGGAAAAATAAGATGTTTAGGCTTTTCTAATTTGATTAAATGGTTATTGTTAGATGCTTAATAATGGTTTGCACTTATTTGACTTATCAAAAAAAATTCGGGTCAAACGGGTCGGGTCGGGTTATGTGCGGATTGATGAGCGGATCGGGTCAGATCGGATCGGGTTTCGAGAAACTCGGCCCAATTGTCATCCCTACTTCTAGTTAGCCTATTTGATTTGATTTGATTTCGCATCAATAAAAAGTTGCAACCAATTTTCTAGAGAACTTATCTTCATAATATATAAGTTAAATTCTAACACGTATCATCTCATTGCGGATTGAGATGGGACGAAAATTAAAAAGGATTCTTGAAAGAAACTCCTAATTAATCAGTTATCTCTTGTCTGACATGCTCATATGATAAAACCAAGTTGAAGCTTGCAAGTTAACAATATAGTCGAAATTTTGTGCGTCATGTATATATGTATTGTAACAAATAAATTTGAATCGAGACCACATTGTTTGAGAGAGTTGGTTAAATAAATCGTCTCTTATTAGACTCAGGACGAAACAGGAACGTAATCAGAAACCTTTATTTAAGACACGGAGTCTGGGATTCACCATTATTGTATTTTTTTTACCACTGCCATGCTTATTATCAACTCCAAATGTCATTCAAAACTCTATCAGATGATTCTTTTGAAAATATTCCTTTTCATGGCATGATTTTCCTTAAAAATACAAAAATATAAACTTTGTTGTAGGAATGACAAAGTATATTCCAACTTTAAGTAAATAAACAGTAGGGAAAGGGATGTGTGATTCAAAGTCTACATTTAAAGTCAGGTGTATGGAAATATGGAATACTGTATGTGTAACGTCCTTAGCCATGAGCCATGGTAGATAGGTCAAAGATACAATTTAAGGTCAGGGATATTTGAAAAAGTATATTAACTTTTAGATTACAAAAGTGAAATTAATTAATTTTGGGTCACATCGCAACAACGTAGGCATGGCGCGCATACGCAATTGCACGGATTTTCCTCTTGGTTCAACTAATTTACATCATTCCTCTATGAAGTTCAACACATGCAAGTCGGACGGAAGTTGTCTTTTTCACCGGCGGATGGTTGAGTAAAGCGTAACAACCTGCCAATGGAAGGTGAAGAACAGTTGGGAACTACTGATAATACCCCGTAGATAGAGGAGTAGAATGAGGAATCTACCTCAAGAAGGATTGAAATCTGATTAGCTAGTCGGTGAGACAACGGTTTACCAAGGTTATAATTACCGGCTCGTCCGATAGGACGATCAACCACAATAAGACCAAGTACACAACCCATGCTTCTATGCATCCAGAACTTTTTTCAGTGGGCAAAAGCCTTACCAATATTTAAAAGGCGAGAGACAAGTTTTAGGCGGAAATAGGACGCCTAATGCCTAATCTCGTCTAATCCCACTTAATAATCGTCTCGTCCGAGAAGATGATCAACCACAATGTAACCAAGACACGGTCTAGAATCCGATGCACTAGCGGATTTTCTGCAGTGTGCGAAGGTCTTATCAATATATGAAAGGCGCAATGCGGGTCTTATGCGGAAATAGGACGGATAACGCCTAATCTCGCATAATTTCGCATAATAATTGCCTAATCCGCCAAATCCTGCTTAATCACCTAGACGCTTAGGCTTCCCCAGCTCCATTAATACTCTGGTTAATTATTAGCTAGTCTATCTTTGTAGAACATAGAGTCTAACTGAGAAAATGCCCGTGATAGTCAAAGGGCCGCGTATTATATTTTTTGGCAACAAAGTATATATACTAAACCGAACATGGTAAGATCATAATTACCATAACTCGTTCCCCATTCCGTACTCCTCGTTTCTCGTTTTACATTATGCCACTGTATATTTTTTTTAACTTTCTATGGTTTCTATACGTTCACGTTTCCGTTATCGTATCTGATCTGATTTTCATCCCGACAACAATGGGTAAGATCCAACATGAGCCCAAAAGAAGCCCAAATAAGACCCGCAAAGGTACTCAAGCCCAATAAAACATCCAACAAGAGCCCATATATGGACGCACAAAGATACTCATGCCCATTAAAACATCCAACAGGAGGTCAAAAGAAGCCCATTAAAACATGAAAACTTAATTTTAAACGTAAAATCCGTTATAGAAGTCAATAATTTTGTAATTTATAAAATAAACGAAAATATAAAAATATATGAAAATTATGAGTTTCGTAAAAACTTAAATAAGTTTGGACGCTGAACTAAAACGTAAATAAGTCCAGTTTTTTGAACCTCAGAACGATCGACTTTCGGGTAAAATCCAACAGTAAGACCCGCAAAAGGAACAGAACAGAAGCTATCTTATAAACATTGGTTATAAAGCTCATTTTGTAATATTAGAATCATTTGTTAACTTTCTATATGGTCCAGTTTTATACTTGGTGCTTTAGCGGTAATTTTGAGCTTTTTTACTAAGTTTTAATGCCACTGAATTTCTAAACTTTATGGCTAGATTTGCTCTTAAATTCATGCTCTAGATCATTCCGATCATGGAGAGATAAGAGGCGTTATAAGGTTTGGAGTGACAAAGAGTAGAGCATGAATCATCGTAGAAAGTTTGGTCATTTAAGATTTTAAAGATTTGTGTTATTAAATAATATGTTTTTTCTTCTCATTTTACTGTTTTGCAGGTCATTCTATGTGTAACTTAGTTTGTTTACGTGTATTTCATCGTACTTCTAAATTTTGAAATTCCGACGAGTATTGGGACATTGTCCATGCGTTGAATATTTCATTTTAATAAAGTTAGCCTTGTTTAAAAAAAACGCAAAAGGTAGTAAGGCCCATTAAAAAATCCAAAAAGAGCCCAAAAAGAAGCCCAAAAAAGAACCGGTAAAAAAAAGAGAGAGACTTGAGGAAAGGGAAACCTCTCTCTAGAACCTTCCACTTCTCCCTCTAAAAAACCACACTTTCTCTCTCTCTATAAACCCTAAAACCCTAACAAACTCTCTCTCTATCTATATTTTTCATTTTCTATTTTCTATTTTATATCTCTCTATATATATATATATTTATTATTATTATGGCGGTTGGACCTCTTCTCAGATCGATACCACGCCGTGGCTTCTCCTCTACCTCTACTTACACCTTTGTATGTATTCATTTTCTTATCAAATTTTTTATTTTATTTTTTTCTATTTTTGAGATCTATCGAATTAGTCTAGCAAATATGATTATTTAGAGTAGGGCTGAATCCGGTTCGGTTTTTGGTAAAACCGAAACCGATCAGATTTTTTTCGGTTCCGGTTTTGGACCGAACCGGACCGTTTTTTCGGTCCAGTTTCGGGTTTTTTTGGGTTTTTTTGGGTTTTTTCGGGGTTTCGGTTATTTTTCGTTTTTTTCGGTTTCGGTATTTTTCGGTTCGGTTTTATTGTAAACCGAAACCGACCCCCAAAAAGTTTGGGTTTTTCGGTTTCGCTCTTTTTCGGTTCGGTTATGGTTTTTTTGCGCAGCCCTAATTTAGAGTATATTTAGAGACTTAATTATCAAAACACGGGGTTAAAATCTCTTTCTTTTAAAGTAGCTCAACGATGATATTCTTTTTACTCTTTTGTCTTTAACTTGCTACGTTGATATTAAACGATAACTTTCGTAATATATTATACGGTTTCTCTTTTTTTTTTTTACTTCTTTGTTTATTTTTTTATTTTGTTGTGTATGGATATTCATATGCGTTGTTTGAGAGCTTTTAAGCTCATTTTTTTGCTTTAAAAGATGGTATACTGTTGGTTTGTTATATTAATGATTGTTTGGTTTAAAGCTAAATACGAATAGCTATTTAAGTACATGGAAAAAATCTATTGGCTTTTTATCATTTTAGTACCTAATCTCGAAGATTTACCAATTTGGGTCCCAATCTACCATTTTTTTTCCAATTAAGGGTAATCTCTTACTCCCTCCATTCCCATTTAATTGTCCACTATGAAGCTACGTGCAATTTCGACTGTCTTATAACTTGTATCAAAACTGTTGAAATGATATTTTTTTTTTAATTTAACATTTAAACTATATGATCAGCTTTTAAAAAAATTCATTCCGACAATTTTGATACAAGTTCTTGGCCGATCAAAATTGCGCGTAGTTTCGTAGTGGACAATTAAATAGGAACGGAGGGAGTAAGTTATTACGGTAGACTATATCATTGAGTAACACAAAAGAGTTAAGGTGGTTGATGTCCCGTAATATTGAAGCGGTTTAGTCTCTATTTCTCTGACTTCAAAATCCGTTTTCTGAACTGTTTATAGAAAACAGTAGTATATGAATCTTATTTAAATCTTTTGCCCGAAAGAACTTAAAGATATCTCTTTGTTTTCATTTCTATTATTCTTTGAACTTATAAGTTGAAATTGCTAGTTTTATGATGTTACATAATTGTGCAAGTGATCTTTTTAGCATAGAAGAGATGTTAAGATCTTTGCTACATGTTAGATCTTTCGTTTTATCTGGAAATTGTTTGTTTTTTCACCCTTGTACAGTTGAGTTCTTAAGTTCATTACCTAGTCGAGAAAAAAAAAATCAAGTCTTTAGATTGCTTTCATATTCGGCGAAGTAATTATTTTTTTATTCCAATTCTTTAGAGCATAATCAAAATAAGTTATATCTAGTTTTTTTTTCCACTCTTGGTTCTCTGTGGTGCATTGATTTTGTGCCATTCTTAACATCAAATTTTCGGTTTCAGTTGGCTGGAAATTCCAGGTCATGTACCACCACACCCCTAGCCAACAGATTCGCTAATATTGCGAGAACATTCAGGTAACGCATTGTAGAGTCCACATAACGTATTTCTAAGTTTAAATTTGGTAATTTTATTTAAATCTCATGACTGACAACTTGGCATATCTTTTTGATGACGCAGTTCAAAGCCTGTTGGAAATGAAGTTATTGGAATCGATCTGGGAACAACAAATTCTTGTGTTTCTGTCATGGATGGCAAGGTATTAGTTTATTAGATGATATTGATAAATGATAACCTTTTCTGTTTTTTTTATTGTTTTTTTTTTTCCGGTGAAATTCTGATTAATGTTCACATAATCTTTCAGAACCCTAAAGTTATTGAAAACGCCGAGGGTAACCGAACAACTCCATCTGTTGTAGCTTTCAACCAGAAAGGCGAGCTTCTTGTGGGAACACCCGCCAAGCGCCAAGCTGTCACAAACCCAATGAACACCGTTTCGGGTACGAAAAGGCTTATCGGGAGGCGTTTCGACGATGCCCAAACACAAAAGGAGATGAAAATGGTTCCTTACAAAATCGTCAAGGCTCCAAACGGTGACGCTTGGGTCGAGGCAAATGGGCAACAATACTCTCCCAGCCAAATCGGAGCGTTTGTGCTCACCAAAATGAAGGAAACTGCCGAGGCTTATTTGGGAAAGACGGTTACGAAAGCTGTGATCACTGTTCCGGCTTATTTTAACGATGCTCAGAGGCAGGCTACTAAAGATGCTGGTCGGATTGCTGGTCTAGATGTGCAGAGGATAATTAACGAGCCAACAGCTGCTGCACTTTCTTATGGTTTGAATAAGAATGAAGGTCTTGTTGCGGTTTTTGATCTTGGTGGTGGTACTTTTGATGTTTCCATCTTGGAGATATGCAATGGCGTCTTTGAGGTATGATTTTTGGTACTTCTATCTTCAAAATCATTTGTTTTATTTGTTTTAACACTGCTTGTGTTATCGTAAGTGTCATGCAAGGTAGTTTTGAATTGGTCCTGTTTTGTTTTGAAGTTAACGAAACGGAACAGCTTGTATTTTAAAATGGGCGTTATGATGCTGTTGGTTCTGATGCTTTGTTTTTATATCATTGTTACTTCCTCTCAAGAAATTTTATAGTGAGGTGACGTTTTGTTTTTAAGGTTAAGTGAATTGTTATTTGTGAAGCTGAAGTATATTGAACAAGTAAGATGCATAGAAACTTTTTGTTGGGTAGTCCAATATTAACTGTTTACCAGTGAATGTGATTATGGATTCGTACCTTTATTGCTTTTGACGGTCATCGCGGTCACATGTATTATGTGTATAAGTTATGAACTAACTGATTGAACTTTCCTAATGTAATCTATTTCTTCAGTAACACAAACTGCTTATCATTCCCTTGGTTGCCGAGACAGTTTTCATATTTCACTTAATAAACCATCTCATTTCCTAAACCAAAGGTGATAGGCAGTTTATTCTTAAACCTCTGATAGACCATATCGTTTGTTTACTAAAATAAAGAGTCGAAGTTTTGCATATCCTTTTGTGTCAGAGTCTTCAAATTGTCTGTTATATAAGTTGTGAGCATAATTTATCTTTATTGAAGTTATCATATGTTTACAACAAGACTGTTAGGTTTTTCTTGACAAAGGGATGCTCTCTTTTCTTCTTTTTCATACAAAGGGATACTTTACCAGTGGCATGGTTTACTTTAAGGTCACTTGTGAAGCATCACAAAAATAGTTTGAATCAGTAAAATTGTAAAGGTTTGCTGAATATTTCATTATAACTGTTCTACAAAGGGATACTTTACCAGTGACATGGTTTACTTTAAGGCCACTTGCGAAGCATCACAAAAATAGTTTGAATCGGTTAAATGGTAAATATTTGCTGAATATTTCATTATACTCGTTAATTGCTAATGACTGAATGCAGAGCTTTTCTTTACTGTCAGAATTTGCATTCCAATATAGATTGTTTGACATTGTTAGTTATGGTGAATGCTTGAGCTTTTTTTTATACTCTCAAAATTTGCATTCCAATATGAATATTTCATTATAACTGTTCTACAAAGGGATACTTTACCAGTGAGTGACATGGTTTACTTTAAGGCCACTTGTGAAGCATCACAAAAATAGTTTGAATCAGTTAAATGGTAAATGTTTGCTGAATATTTCATTATACTCGTTAATTGCTAATGACTGAATGCAGAGCTTTTCTTTACTGTCAGAATTTGCATTCCAATATAGATTGTTTGACATTGTTAGTTATGGTGAATGCTTGAGCTTTTTTTTATACTCTCAAAATTTGCATTCCAATATGAATTGTTTGACATAGCTGCATATCTATTTTTAACATCGTTTTCATTTCCAACGAAACCCCCTCCATATATCTCAAATCAAGAAGTTTGGTTCAGTATTACTGATAAGAATCACTGAGAGAGGGGGGGGGGGGATGTGGTGAATTGGCTCCCTTCTGTTTTATGTTGAACAAAATGATCAAACATGAATATTTACATTATACAGTTCTTGTAAAGATGGTCTTTTACTTTCGATTTTTGTATTTCCATAAATATGACTTAATTGCTTTCAATGGCGTTGTTGTGCCTGATATGTAAATGTTATGATCATATGATATCATACTCATTTTCAAGATACCCCCTCTCCTTTCGCTACTTTTACTAAAAAACCCATTGTTTGCTTGAATAGGTGAAAGCTACTAATGGCGATACATTCTTGGGAGGCGAGGATTTCGATAACACTCTACTTGAGTTCCTTGTGAGCGAGTTCAAAAGAGCTGAAAACATTGATCTGTCGAAAGATAAGTTGGCTCTTCAAAGGCTCCGTGAAGCCGCTGAGAAGGCGAAAATCGAATTATCCTCAACTTCTCAAACCGAGATTAATCTGCCATTTATCACAGCCGACGCTTCTGGTGCAAAACATTTGAATATCACATTATCTCGTTCGAAATTCGAGTCCTTGGTTGGGTCCCTGATCGAAAGGACCAGAAGCCCGTGCAAAAACTGTCTGAAAGATGCTAATGTTACGATTAAGGATGTTGATGAAGTTCTGCTTGTTGGTGGAATGACACGAGTACCTAAAGTTCAAGAGGTTGTATCGGAAATATTCGGCAAGAGTCCAAGTAAAGGTGTAAACCCTGATGAGGCGGTGGCTATGGGAGCCGCTATTCAGGGAGGTATCCTACGTGGTGATGTTAAGGAGCTCCTACTCCTTGATGTCACTCCTCTCTCTTTAGGTATTGAGACACTTGGAGGCATCTTCACCAGGTTGATCAATAGGAACACTACCATCCCCACAAAGAAAAGCCAGGTAACTTCTTTGATAAACTTGCCGTTGTAATTTATTAACTGTATCAGAACTTTTTAGACACACGGAAATAAAGGAATAAATGGTTTATGCGGGAATTAGTGGGTCGCCTACCTAAACCTAATTCTGATCAGATGCAATTTCAATACGAATATCTCATTGTTGTGTCCTTGTCTAGAAAACCACTATATTATCAAGTATTTGACACTATATTAGAGTTTGCTATGAAATTTAGTTAAGATATAGCATTTTTATGTTCGTGGATCAGAGTATAATACCTCTCTTGCTATCTCAAATCCAAGTTTTTTATGGAAGATAATGGTAAAAAATACCTCCATTGTTTATTTGTTTGTTCACCTTCCTTTACTCTTTTCCTTATTTCTTTTCATTCTTTTACTTTCTGTTCAAATACATAGGAATGTTGTTGTATCCCAATATTTAGTCTTTACCTATAAGCATTTTAAACTAAATGAGTTGTTGCAATGACATTTGGACGATTGGTTGTAGCTTTAAACTCGGTTTCTTTTTGCCATAGTTTATGCTGTATTTGTCTGATTAGCCTGAAGAATCTCAGAATTTTAAGATCTGAGTCTTAAAATTTCCAGGTTATTTGCTTAAAATCTGAAACCAAACATGCCCGTACTTTCTGAAACTTCATTCCTGTTGAGAAACAGTCATAATTTTTTCATGTAATCATCATTGTGTAACATCATTTTCTTGTTGCACAGGTGTTCTCAACGGCGGCAGACAACCAAACTCAAGTTGGAATCAAGGTCCTACAGGGCGAGCGAGAGATGGCTTCCGACAACAAAAGTCTCGGTGAATTCGATCTAATGGGTATTCCACCTGCCCCTAGAGGCATGCCCCAAATTGAGGTCACATTCGATATAGACGCTAATGGTATCGTCACTGTCCAAGCAAAGGACAAAACCACTGGCAAAGAACAACAAATCACAATCCGTTCCTCTGGTGGCCTGTCTGAGGATGAAATCCAAAAGATGGTTCACGAGGCCGAACAGCATTCTCAGAAGGATCAGGAGAGGAGAGCTCTTATTGACTTGCGTAACAGCGCCGATACGACTATTTATAGTATAGAGAAGAGTCTGAACGAGTATCGTGAGAAGATACCTGCTGAGGTGGCGACTGAGATCGAGTCTTCCATTAAGGACTTGAGGGATGCCATGGGGAAAGATGATATTGAGGATATTAAGGCTAAGCTTGATATTGCTAACAAGGCTGTTTCGAAGATTGGACAACATATGTCGGGAGGATCTGGTACTGGATCAGGATCAGAAGGGGGTTCCCAGGGTGGGGAGCAAGCTCCCGAAGCTGAGTATGAAGAGGTAAAGAAGTAAGGTTAGAGAGAGGATAAGATGTAGCCTCGGTTAATGAGACTCAAGTTTTTACAATCATTTTGCTTAGGAGCGCGGTGTTTGTACCTAAATTTGGAGTTCTTTTTGAGTGTTTTGTGTCTTAAATCACTGGATTGTATCCAGCACTTTAATGCTATTTTGTTCGATATTAAATTATAGCAGAAGGATTTTTTCTGCATGGGTTAGGCTGTTAAATGCTATCATGGGTTAGTATAGTTCTATGAAATTTACTCAGTGGTGGACTATTTACCAAAAATTTCTGCCCGTGTCTTGTTCTGATATCAATGTTCACAGGTTTGGTACCTTGTTTTATTAGTCTGAATAAATTTGTGAGTTTACTTTATTTATTTGGTGGTCTGATACTTTTTGTGTTACTCCTTATGAGACCCCGAAACTATTTATATTCCTTTTCATTTTGTTTGGAGACAGTTTTCCCCGAAATCTAAAGGTTTTTTTTTTGGAATTTACCCACGGTTTATAATTTTGTTCAGTCTGATATCCTGGTAATATTAGGGCTGTAAATGAGATGACCTTCGTTCCTGTTCGGCTCGATTCATGTTCGGTTAAACAATAATAGTGTTCGTCTATTAAATGAACTGAACATGAACATGAACAAAGCTTTGTTCGGTTCGTCTAATATGGTGTTCGTGTAACTATATATATGATAAAATAAAATAAGCTAAAACTATTAATGATGTAACAAAACTAGTATCATTAAAACTTAATAAACTTATTTATGGTATAATAATATTAATGATGTGTCTGTATTATTTTAAATTTGTTAATATAATTTATATTATTGTATTATAAATACAGTCATTGTTTTATTGTTAATTGTTCGACTTGTGAAATTAATCAATTACACGAATTTAAAAAATAATTTATATTTTATTAGAATATATAAACTTAAAAGTTAAAAGACAAATATGTGTTATAATATCAAATAAATTAATTAGCTAATAATTCATTTGTGTAGACAGGTTTATCATAGTAAACAATATAATAATAATAAATGATAAAATTAAAATATATTTTAACAGAAAGAAAAAAATACTATGTATTTTTAATTATTAAATGTTTTGAATGAAATTAGATGTTCTCGTGTTCGGCTCGTCAAACGTTCGGTTCATATTCGTCAAATTTTCATTCGTATTTAAATGAACATAAACTGGACATAAACAAGTGTTTTAGTTCATAAACATAAACATGAACAGAGCCATGTTCGATTTGTTTCGTTTCATTTACATTCATAGATAATATGGAAGCAGCGTATCTGACTCAAGAGTCAGAGTGACTCAGAGTCACAGCCATTGGATATTGCTACAGTTAAAATATGAAATGTACTGTAGCAATATCCAAGGGCTGTGACTCTGAGTCACTCTGACTCTTGAGTCAGGTACACCGCATCCAGATAATATATGTTTGGTACCTACTGTTTTTAGTTTTAGTGATTTTTGAATAATTTGGTTTATTTCTTACTCCGGTGTCGGGTGTCTGCACTTGAATAGTGTTCAATAGCTTTTTACAGAAGAAGCTTGAAAATTTGTTTTCTCCAAAATTTCAACCCAAAATCCAGTGGAGGGTAATTGGTTTCGTCATTACTCTAGTATTGTTCACGAGACTCGTACTTCTGTTTGGGAGCGGGTTTATTCTTAAACTTCTGCTATACTTTCTTTTGGAAGCGACACCTTTTGTGTAGCAAGAATTTGTACCTCCCACAGGAAATTGTTCCTTGTTTTTTTTTTTTGATAATTAGAAACGTTCTTTTAGAGGTAAACCTGCTTCGCAGGCGCCAGGGTTCGAACCCTGATGGTGAGCGTGGTATACTCGGATACCAACCACTTTTGCTCAAATTGTTCCTTGTTAGTTATTGTTATTTGTGTCTAATTTTTTATGATGGTAGAAATTCGGCATAGCTCTTGAGCTATGTGCGTGACATGATTTTTTGGTATATCAACGAAGTGGACGATGAAAGTTGATACAAAGGTCACATAATCAAGTCAAGGAAAGACAATGAAAAACTGAATAAATTTCTAAATAACTTCATAAGTGTTCTAGAACGACAGAGAGAGCTGCAGTGCATCATGCACAGTTCGAAAATGCAGCCCGCCGAGGGGTCTCAGAAGCACTCGTCTATGAGGAAACAGCAACACATAGCTGCCAAGCTGCATTTTACAAAACAAATTAAACATTCAATATTACAAGGCTGGATTTGCGGATTCAGTGTTAGTTCTTTCTTTTGCGGTGATTAAACCAGAAAGACAAATATAATTAGGTTCAAACTACAACCAATGCCAAGAGCGTTTAGCAGATGAGTTATTACCATCCCTCAAGGAATGAAGGTTGACTTGGTGGTGCTCTCGCTGGTGGTGATATCATCATCGGCACAACTAGAGGAAATCGATAGCAAAACGTGAAAAGAATTAACATGAGTTCCTTTTCCATATTTTTGGAGAGGCGGATTTTAATCAATTGGTTCCATTCAGCTAATTATGAAATCATTTTTTAAGATGTCCAAATTGTTTGGGGCTTTTCTCAATTATACTACTTTTATTAGTACTCCTGACTAGATCTTATAAAACTAGCCGTAATCATTAAATCATTATATATGAAGATCGAAAACGAGAAGATGAATATATTTTTGGCAGCTAAAATCTTGTTTTTCCATATGTTCACAAAATTACTAGACGCTCGAGGAATAACAAATTCATCCACCTAACACACAGGCAGAGGTTCAGGAGTGATAAGGTTTTAGAGATATAAAGAGAGAAGAGAATGGTATGCGTAATGGTGTGTTCGTGTCGAGTACAATCTAATTCTCAGTAAATTACCAATTCCGTTTTTATCCTCTGATCATAAAGGTAAGACCTTTGAAGTTAGTAATTTGTGTTCTAGTTTGGTTGTAACGTATTTAGATCGGATTCGAATATGATAGGCCGTTTCAACAACAACAACAAAAAAAAAACAGCCAGAGATTTGTTCAATTGTTACATTAAGCAGCTGCCATACTATATTTTGTACCAGCTAGGAGCAAGCGACTTGACAAGCAAAAATCGTACTAGACGCGTTACGTGTGCGATGCGTATATAAATATGATTCCGGACAAATGAATTTTAATTTTTTTTTAAAAAATGAAAAAAATGATAGAATTAATATAGTAATTTAATAATCGTATATAAAGAGTAATATGCTGTTTTATTTTTATAGAAGTATAGTTTGAGAGATGAATTGATATGTGGAAATAAACATATTTATTTACTTATTTATTTATTTGAATTTCATTATGTTATATGAATAATTAGTAAATTAGAATATGAACATTTTTTTTTAAAATTAATAAAATTTGATAGTTTTATTTATTTTGATTTTACTTATATTAACAGTATAATAATATTTCATTCCATGACAAAACTAACACAAATATACGTGCTCTTTCAATTCCAAAATTATCAAAAAGTCTGAATGATTTGTAATTACATTGTACATAGGCAAACATGCATGTGACCTAAACGATAAAAGAAATAAATAACTTTTTGTCACGAATTTTTTTTATCCCTTTTTTTCCTATTCAGAATTATATATTGAGAAAAAAAATATTATCCTAGTTTGTCCATTGACAAGCCGTAACGTGACCAATCATGGCGGTACAAGTCCTGGTATTGAGTAAATTTTACTAAAGAAACTAGATACATTGATTTCGAACTCCGTCGCCTGCAAAATATCGCAGGTTTTACCTCCAAATACATTGATCAAAAAAGAAAGTTTTTTTTTTACCTTGAGCAGGGGGATAAGGGGGGTTCGTCATTGCTCTTTTCGACAGTAAAATTGAAGCCAAAACAAAGGAAAAAAAATGCTTATTTAAAAGCTTAAAAGCAATATAATGGCTGGTGGATCAAGAATATACAGTCCTTATATACTATTGGACTTGTAGGATCACATGACTCTTATATGGGTCATCATTTACCTTCCTTTTAAATCAGAATCTTTAGGCGTTTAAATGCAAATTTAAGGAATCAATTCCATTTAGTTTGGTTATATGATTATATCAATAACAATATATCGCATATCCTACACTTATTCATTCGATAACATTAAAATGGAAAATGATACACATGTGATATACAGTGAAGGAAATGCCATTAGAGCTCTTATTTTTATTATGGAAAGTTTACTATAAAGCCAAACCTTTTGGTTCAATTCGAGTTTCTTGTTTAGGTTTAACTTCAATTCAAACATTTTTTCTATAAAATCAATTGGGACGAAAGCTAATTACTGATTAGAAATCAACCATATATAGAATCTGATCAATTTGAAATTCGAGCATAATCCTATCATGAAAAAACAATTCGAAGCTCTTTTTCTATTTTATAGCTCGTTCGAATCTTAATATGTCGAAGCGTAAACCAAACTATCCACTTTTGCGAAGCGAGTATAAGCTTTTTGTTATTTTTCTCTCTCTTTATTATCAGTCCAAGTGGTTCATAGTTCATACATATGAAATTATTAACAGTATCAAATCCTTAAATAATAGTACATATGTATCACATTTATACGTATGTCTAATTTTTACAAACTTTCATGGTAAACCATATATAAGTTGGCGTCTTTATACAGTCATCATAATCTGAATACAGTATGAGACTCGTAGTTCTGAAATACGAGGATTGACTCTTTTTTTCAAACGGTTGATTTTTCTAAATCAATCTCGTACTTGAGAAGTACGAGTCGTAGTTCTGAAATCAATCTCGTATTTCAGAACTACGACCCGTAATTCTGAAGTACGGGTTTCAAACTGGATTCAGATTATCATGATTGATTTTATAAAGACGCTACCAATATATAATCCGGCGTATTTGAGTGAGATATTGAAAATAATTGAAAGGAACAACATAATCATAATAATCACAATATTGATTTTGATTTGCCACTCAGCCCATTACTTTTATGCCACGGTAACACTGATATATACACACCATCCTATGCTTGACCCATGTGAGGTTTTTGGTGGGGGTCATATTTTAATGTATTTTTTTTATAATATGTAACACCTATTAATCTATGATGTGGTGTATCCCTTATCCCTATCAAGTCATTATCAATTTTATCATTTCAATTTTTATCCATTAAAGTCAATGTGTAACCTAAAATTCCATTCGCATGGATCATAATATATTACGAAACCCTTCTTCACACTTTTGCCAAATTATGAAACAAGATAAAAAGATAAGATATAAAATAAATATCTGGTTATTCCTTATGACCAACATATAAGTCTATTATTACAAAAGATTATTACTGTTTGCATGTGAGAAGTGGGGTGGGTATAAATGATAGTGATGTTAAATAAAGACATATTGGTCAAGTTAGAAGTTGTCAAGTAACAAGAAATATGAAAGTTTTATAACCCCATACGTACAATAACAATAAAGTGCCTTTTTATAATCCTAATTGATGTATCATTATATCATGTAAGGTTTATAGCTCTATGCGTATTGTATACAATGAAATAAAAAGAGATAATAAAATTATGAGAAATTATATAGCCATCCAAAAACCTTACCCGATGATATGACGGGTTAAGTGTACCGATCATTTTTGTTTCGATATTAAAATCATATTTTTCATTTAATCCATAATTGGTTCACCTAGTCCGTCACGTCATCTTTGTTTTTATGTTATGTTGTCCAAGACTCAACTAGAATAGGGTAAAACAGCAACTGCTGTCAATGTGAATAATCTTCAATCATCTTTGACAGTTCTCTAATACCCAAAGTAATAGCCATCTTATTTGCTTAAAATGACAGGCAAAAGTTACATTACAAGTCAAAACACTTTTGATTTGTTATAGGAGTAATTTGTATCTGATCAATGGCTGGGATGGGTTGTTGTTTGGCAATGATATATATATATATACACTTCTATTACAATCCATACCACACTCCGTCCAATGAAGCATGATCCAAACGGATTTAATTCGAGTTCAAACTTGTTAACATTTTGATACAACATTTTTAACTGTCATACCTTTTGTACTGAAATTTTGTACTATTATGGAAAACTAAAATGCTAGAGTGGAAATACTTTTGACTTAAAACATATATCAAAAGATTAGGATTTTGTTAGATCGGAAGTCAGTGTACCACCACCTAAGTCGCTTGTACACCACCTCGTTTTTACCCAACTCATCAGCACGTATACGAAAATATACAAATAACCGAAAACAATCAACAAACAATCAACAAGGTGTCGCTTACAAACTTGTTTTTATTTCTCAAATACAATTTCATATAGACGTTATATAACACTCATAATATAACAAAACCTATTTTTCGGGTTATACCGGACCTGGAGTACTCTTCACAAAACCTATTTTTCGGGTTATACTGGACCTGGAGTACTCTTCACAATTTTACCCTCTTGATTCGTTGCCACTCCTCCCGGATACTGAGCTGCAACCACTCCTCCGGGTGCATTATAGTAAACTGGCCTTCCCATCCCGTTATCGTACATACGTGTATACGCTGGATCGACCATCCCAAGCCCAGGACTGGTGTTTGACCTGGCCATCCCAAATCGTTCAGAGTAACCAGGTGGGCCCATCGCCTGAGTGCTGACCTGTGTTATCATGCCGTACTGTTGCTGCTGGTCCCTGTAAAACTCAGGTGGCATTTGCTGAACTGTGTAGTAGCCTTGATTGGGCGGGCCGGTGACTGGTCCTCCCCCCATCGGTACATGGTACATGCCTGCAATGATTGGATAAAAAACTCATGAGGTGGCCGGAACGCTTATGAAACAAATTCACATGGATTATCTTTTACTTTAGTCTTGTTTGATATTTTAGTTGTATAAGCTCAGTTTTTTCCTTCGCTAAAAAGCTGGCTGAATGTGGTGATAAAGAGTATACAAGCTTTAAACTGGATTAATCCAACTTTTTTCTGATATCTAGTTTATTTGCTTGAAAGCTTCAGCTAAACAAGCCTCCATCGAGACATTTTAGCTACGAACAACGAGAGGTTTTCAGGAAAACAAATTTTTGCGTTCCATAGCACTAGTACTTTTAGAGGTAAAGTCCAACAACACAAGTAACTATAGAAAATGTTCCCGTCATTGTCGCATCGCAGATTTTCATTGTTCAGGCATACGGTGCACAAATTGGCTATGGATGGTTCTGATGCGACCTAGTAAAGATTTAGTACGTTTATCTAACTGAAATGTGTAATACCAGAAGACTAGGTTATATAAGTGCAATATCGTTCCACTATAGCTGATTCAAGGACTAAATGACTTGCTACATTGATAACCTAGTTTGTAAATAAGAAATGTTCAGACTAATTCAAGACTAATTTAAAGCTCCAGTAGCCATTTGAGCAGCTTGATCCGATGTCTCCCTTGTCAATGAATTTTGGCCAGATTGGGTCTATCACTTTAGTAACTTAAAAGTCAAAACCTCAACTATCGCGAAAATAGACCTCCTATCATACCTGCTTGTGTCTGCATCATGTATACAGCTTGTTCAGGTGGCGGTCCAGTCGTCTGGAACATTCCACCCTGACCTGGTAAGGTCCCCGGTACACTCCCCACCACCATTTTACCTTGCGGTAAATTTTCAGTTACTTTTTGCGTGTAATATTCACCACTAAAACCGCCACTCAAGTTATCATCACTTATCCTCCTATGCATGCCCTCCCCTTGCCCCACAATCTGCAGCTTCTTTAGATCCTGTATATGCCTCTGTATCGGATCATCATGAGTCATCGGTGCTACTGCTACTTGTTGAGCCTGATTATTAGCTACTCCATTTTCTGTTCCAAAAAGAAAATCTACGTTATTTGCTGGCGGCATAGTCACTGCCGCCACTGGCGGTGGTGGTGGTGGTGCCGCCTGAGGTGGGGCGGAGTTGAGAACCTCCACGAGCCTCTCTCGCTCGCTCGAGTTGAAGCTATTGGAAGGAGTTACTGTCGGTGTTTGTGCTGGAAAGAGGAATAGCCTTAGTCTTGCTGGTTTTGAAGATAATCGACACAATCTATACAGAAAGGAGATAAATAGGCGGCTGTGTTAGAGTTTAGACCCTTGATATTAATGCATTTATCACGATTTGCAATATATTTATTGGCTTAGTTTTATATGTGGAGATATGCAATTTGTTTGATTGAGCTTTAAACGGAATGACACAATCTTATTCTTAGTTTCTTACCAAGCCAATCTTTTTTGTGCAGATCATTCAACTTAAAAGTTTACAGAAAGATTTTTTCTTTTGATAAAGAGCCTAATTTTGACCATCACAGGCCTACTAAGCCTACTAAAACATATTAGGACATTTGACCAGTAAATAAACCTGGGAAATTTAATCAAATTTTCAGTCAAAATGCTCAAAGTTAGTCAATATAAATGGCCATTAAACTATGTTTAGTCCAAAATCCTAAACAAAACCATGCTTGGTTGGTCACTAAACATAAATCTCATCATTCGAAATGAATGTGCATTATTAATTAACTAAATACGTAATCACTAGTCACTTGGTTGAAAACTGTGAGAAAGTATTATATTCCCTTAATTATAGTCAAATTGAACTTTTTGTTAATAAAAACAATTCAATCTTTGAGCATCCATTTAACTCTATTTTAGAAAATTTACATTTAAATTGGGATTAAAATATAATAAAGGAGAAATACCAATTTAGATTGCGAAGATACGAAAGTCTGTCAGGAATTCCAAAATTTACTCCCTATTTAAGCTTTTGAAAATATTATTATTCTTATATATTTTTTATCAAATCAAATTATAAATACACTAGTTATACATTAATTATTTTACTTTTAAAAAGTAGGCAGTTTCCATAACTTTTTTTTGGCATTTTGTGTTTTAAAATTTAAAAACCTCACAAAACAAAACTAAATCCAAAAAAATCATAACGTAAAAATAAATAAATTAGAAAAAACTAAAAATCTCAAGGAGTAGCTAGTGTTAATTTGCTTGATTTAAGTAAAAAAAAATTAAATTTACTGGAGTAATATTTACAAGCGCTGAAAAACTACACAATGACATGTTCCGTAATTTTGGTTTCACTCGCACTACATTTCATGTATGAAAATAGTATTAAAAAAAATTCAAACATCGAGTACGACTCATTTTAGTATGCTCTAAACCGTAAAAATAACAATACATCATACATGACGACATTTGGACATATATGTTTATAAGGTCGGTCGTCATTGTTTCAGTCATGTTACCGTTTTTTTCATATGCAGTAGTAATTTTTTTTCTTAAATGAACAATATATTTTATTGTTATTTCTAAAGTGTTTGTTCAAAAAATCTATAAATTGACTTTTTATGTTTTTTTGCTATATATTGTTCGTGTTAGCAATTTATAAGATAGTAATATTAATAAATACAAGTCAAAATTTACATATTTTTTTAAACAAGCACTTACAAATAAAATAAATAGTTAATTTAAGAAAAAAAATCGGAAAAAAGTTACTGATACATATATAAAAAAAACGATAACATGACCAAAACATACATTACAAACATGACCGGATGTGCACCCATCATATAGAGATAATTGTTTATTTATTTTCAAAAAATATATATAGTATACCTGTCGTACTCGTGCATCATGTGATCAAGGTCATCATCGTTCGTAACCGAAATCAACGCGTCGAGATCTTCCCCAGGCAACTGATACTTAAAACAAACCTCGCCTGCCACGTCACCACAAATCCCTCCCAGCCGTCCGATCAAGCCATTAAACCTATTAGAATAGGAAAGAAAATATTACTTACAAAAATGATTTGATAATATTACACTAAGATTAGTTTAAAATATCTTAAAAACGATGATTTGACACGCTCGGAGAGGCTGACTATACTTTTTTTTGTAGTTAGTCTAACTATACCTTGTTTTCGCTTATAAATGTTAGGAAATTCTAAAGGAAAAATCCAAAATCACAGATTTCACCATTTTGTTAATAGTTGATTGTCATGTTTTTATAACTTATTGGATATGTTATTGTTTATTTAGCATTATTTGACATTTTAAAAAGATATAATTCAGAAAAAATATAAATGTTTTTTTTTGTTTCAAGTTATAAATAAATAGAATAAGTGATTATTAAAAAAAAGTTGAAAAAAATCAATGATGTACTACACTACAAAAAAAATACTCAAATAACGACGGGATTAGTGACGGTATTTTTTGTTACGAGCTTATTAGCGACGGTTTTTGTGACGGTTTAGTCAATTTGTGACAGATTTGTGACAGTTTTTTAAATTACCGACAGGCTTGTGACAGCTTGTGACTCTCACTAAATCAAACATTATTTTAGTGTTAGTCTAACTATACAAAAAAATATAGTTTGGCACGTCTTGTACAGTATTTTCACTAAAAATATATTAAAAACAATGATTTTCGTCCTCGTTTTTTTTCATTTCACTTGATTTAGTAGTTTATACAAGATAGGTGAATAAAAAATCATTATGGTTACATTTATAGACTTCCCAATATATAACAAAACCTGATCCCGCGATCAACAACGAGGATCTTAGTCTCGCCACCGATATACGCAAGTTGGTTATCGTGTGGCCTCGGCTGGATTTTACCACCGTAACTGCACATAAACTTCGCCTTTGTATTTGTATTTGTATTTGTATTTGTTGTGGTTGTTGACGGTGATGATAAAAGAGGAGGTGGAGGAGTGATCTGAGCCGTTGGATCGTCCCACGTGGCCGAGTCGAAATCGCGTGAACGTGGAGATGATTGGGTTGAGTCTGGGTATGACGTGGCGTATCCATAGCTATCCATTATTGGATTTTTAGAGAGTTTTTTTTGGGTGTGTTTTTTAGTTTTTACTATTAGTCGGTAAGGGACTGTTGTTAGTCCATGATAGAGAGAGAGAGAGAGAGGGGTTGCTAGCTTGTTGAGTGTAGGAATGGAAAACTATAAAAGTCTTTAATTATGTAAAACCGAAAAAAATTTCTCGGTTTCGGTGTTTCGGTTTTGTTAAAAACCGAACCGAAGCAAACCGGAACGACCCTATTTTGGGTCGAGTTTGGGTAAAAAATACTTACACCATGCTTCGGTCCGGTTTTTGACAAAACCGAAATACCAAAACCGAGCAATTTTTTCGGTTTAGTTTTTTTCGTTTTCGGTCTTTTTATTTTTTGGACCAAACGGGACCGGGTTTTTTCGGTCCGGTTTCGGATTTTTTGGTTATTTTTCGGTTTTATTTTTGTTTTTCGGTTTTTTGGTTTTTTTTTGTTCGGTTTTATTGTAAAACGAAACCGACCCAAAAAAAATTCGGTTTTTCTGTTTCGGTCTTTTTCGGTTCGGTTTGGTTTTTTCCGGGTTTTCGCCCTGCTCTACGCCAAACTATATTGTTGTTAACGATTTGGGTATCTATATTTCAACTTTTATCAGTTTGGTTATCACACTATAATAAATTGTCTAGTTTAGGTACCACGATCTAAATTAATCACGGAATCATGTCACATGATTGATAAATTTGAACTTGATAGAGTAATTTTGTCATTCTGTACCAAAATATATCATTCTAAAACAACGTTTTTACTTAAATTTGGACTGTGTGCTGATTTTTGTTATGTGTGAAATTGGGGAAAACGTTCTTCCAATATGATATATTTTGGTACAGAATGATAAAATTAACTTCTCACGTTAACGTTTGTCAAACACGTACTGTCACGCAACATGATTCCGTGATTAATTGGTACCTAAATTGAAAAGTTTATTATAGTTTGATACCTAAATTGAAATGTTTTTTATAATGTGGTATTTAAATTGAGAAAATTGAATATGAATGACCAAATCATTAATATCAGATAGTTTGATACAAACCCCTTTACTATCTGGTTTAAAGAGCTTCATTATCTGAATAGTAGTAGAAGAAAATAGGTGTCAGGAAGGATGGATATAGGAAAAGTTAACTTTTTCTTGTTCCTTTTTTTTCTTCAAAAAAGCTAAAATAATGACAAATATTTTTACGAATCACGGAAATATAGATTTTAGCGGTCTAAAAAACCGAAAAACGACTTTTTATGCTTTTTTTTTAAGATTTGAATTAAGTTTTATGAATAACATGTTTAGAAACAATGGTACTTATACGTTACTTATAACGTATGTTTGTTTATAACTCTTTTTTTTTTCTTATTTAAACGTATAAGCGGCTATACAAAATAATTTAATTAATTCTTTTTTCTAGTTTTGTGAAAAAACTAAAAAAAAACTCGAATTCCTAGCTTCTTTGCGTTTGAGCTTTTTTGATTCAAACGTTAGCTTTTATAAAGCTAAAAAAGATACATACCAAACACGATAGCTTTTTTTTGGTCAAAAAATCTGGAAAAAAAAAGAAGCAATTATCAAGCATACACATTATAGATGAAAACCAAAAATAATCGTGTGAATACCAATATTTATGCATTATGTTAGTGAACTTTCCCATTCCAAATAATGTCAGTAATCATATGAATACGGTCCAATATAAGATTAAAGGAAACTAAAAATCAAATTAAGTTTCGACAGCACACTAACTATAATCATACTTAACATACCACCAATATAGATTAAATGAAACTAAAAATCAAATGAAGTTTCGACAGCACACTAACTATAATCATACTTAATATACCACTATCATATAATCGTTGTCATTGTTACATATACGATGTGCTCTTGGCAAGTTTATTGAAATTTACCCGGTCTTTAGTTAAGTTTATAGTATTAGTAACAAGCTTAGTATTATTATATGACATTTTTATGTTAGTTTCATGAAGTTGAATTCTGAACCCGATCCCATCTTCATTTCTAATGTTGAGGTTTTATATAGACAGGATAGATAAATATGAACATGTCACATGTGAATAAAACTATCAAAACACTACTGGTGGAATCGGACGGGATCCGACCCGAAAAGATTAAACACGTGTCCCGATCCGATAGTTTTCAGGGGTCATTTAAAAGTTCCAATCTCGATCCGAAAATGGTCGGGTCCCGATAATATGGATTCCCAATAATTCGGGATCCCGAAATGTCTGGACGGGATTTTTCGATATTTCATACTCCTAACAAAAATTTGTTCAAAAGTTACAACATAACTAGCAATTTTGTTAAAAAGTTCGTTATATTTAAACAAAATCAAAAAGTGAAACAATACTATGTTGATATTGTATTCGTTTATAAGATTGATTATCAAACACGACAACTAGTTCTAACTATTTTAAAAAAAAATAAACAATAACATAATTTAAACTAAAATCGGTAACCAAATGTAATAATTTTAGTTATTGAAGATTAAGATGAATACACACCATATACAACAAGAAACCTCTACGAAAATAAAAGAGTGTTATTTAGTAGATAAAGTATATGTGAGAGTAAATTCAATTTTTTTTAATAAATATAAACTGATACTATTCATAATAAGTTTTTTTTTAATGTATATTAATTCTATAGGGTCGGGTTGGAAAATCCATCAGAATTAGAAATAAAAATCCGATCTCGAACCGAATTACTTCGGGACAAATTTCCGATTTTTCGGGTCGGGAAAATATCAGATCGGATGTCATATCGGCTCGGGATTTTGGCAACTTTTCAGAGCCTTACAAAACACCGTAGAAAATTGCGAGTTGGATCGAAAATGACATAGTCAAATAATCATAAATATGGCATAATGGAGCTTAGCTTGACCAAAATTATTACTCTGTTGAAAAAACAACTTAATGGTCCCCTTCTCTTTGGAACACGGAAAATGAAACCGAATAAACAATAAGCAATCAGCTTTGTTCGGTATTGATCAAAATAATTATCGAAACTGAACTAAACCAAATATAGTCAGTTTTGTTCGTCGTTGAACATTAAAAATAAATAAAAAATTCAAAGTTATACTAGCTTAATTTGTAAAAATTCAACTTGAATTTCATTTTAAATTTTGAACTAAAGTTTAAAATGCAATTAAATCATTAGTAGTTTGAACAGAAGATATATATTGTCATTGACAAATACAAATAGCAAGTAAACATCATATCTAAAATATATAAGTTCTACATTAGGAATTTAGGTGTCGTACTAATTCATTGGTGATCAAAAGTGCAGTGACAACCACGATACGATCGTCGTCTATTTAAAATTGCAAAACCCTCAGGAATAATGCAGAAAACACCCTTGTGGAGTTCAAATATGGCCAGGCTAGGATTAAAATTTAACCACAACATAGTCGTATGAAAATTTTCTACAACTTCAATATTTTGTTGAAGTCTATTCAGTAGAGTTGTTAAGCAACAAGCCACCAGTGGTTTAATTGTAACTACAGTAAAACATTTTTAAATTAATATCGTTGAACGGATATATTTACTAATTTAGAAAATTATTAATTAATGGATAGATTAATAATTTATTATTTTAGAGAGTTTTAAAATCGATTCAGTAAATATATCCGTATATGCCATGAAACTCATTATATATTACTAAAAAAAACTCGTTAGTAAAGTCAAATACACTGATTCATTTACTAATATATAAATTTTGTTATATCTTAAATCATCTAGCAAAATAAGAATACTCACTACAAACATAAGACTAGAGACGAACTCCAACGAGATTTAGATTTTAATAAGAATAAAATGATTATACATATTTCATTTTAAAAACATATATTTTGTTATATATTACCTCCTCTTTTACCATCACCGTCAACAACCACAACAAATACAAATACAAATACAAAGACGAAGTTTATGTGCAGTTACGGTGGTAAAATCCAGCCGAGGCCACACGATAACCAGCTTGCGTATATCGGTGGCGAGACTAAGATCCTCGTTGTTGATCGCGGTATCAGGTTTTGTTATATGTTGGGAGTCTATAAATGTAACAATAATTAAACGACAATGATTTTTTATTCACGTATTTTGTATAAACTACTAAATCAAGTGAAATGAAAAAAAAGCAAGACGGCCGAAAATCATTGTTTTTAATATATTTAACGTCTCTATAGTTCTAAGCATACCATCCCTACTTAGAAAAAATATTACTCCATTATATATAACGTATTCTTAAGTGGAAAAGTTCATATATAAAAAATATAAATTTATTTAAATATAAATTTTGTATAATGCAAGGTACATGTATGCATTATTTAACTAACTAATACAAATATTTAGTACACAATTACATATTTTTTACTTAAACTAGGTAGAGGTGGAAAATCATTAATATAATAGACTCATAAATTTAAGAAAATTTAATCAGGTACTTAATTAATTAAAAAACCGAATACATGTATTTAGAAAGCTGAAAATTAATCTAATATTTTATTTACATATATAAATACTATGTATAATATTGCATATAAAACCGTATTAAATATATAATTCTACAACTTTATATTTTTCATCACTATATAGATGTACATTTTATTAAAAGGAGACCTATAAAATTAGTGAAATGTGAAAACGTGTCATGTTTATTATAACTGATGCGAGTTGTGACCGGTAATTTTTATTACTAGTTTATTGGAAAGGTTCAGGAGTACTAGCATATTCATATGGTATATGGTGGGCCAAATTATATATTTTTGTAGAGTTAGTCTAACACTACATTGTTTTCATATTAAATGATTGTATTTTTTCCAATTTTTTTGAATAATCTCTAGTTATATATATTTATAACTTGAAATCAATTTTTTTTTTTTTTGAAAAAAAGTAAAGATTTGTATATTTTTTTAATTATACCTCTTTAAAATGTCAAATAATGCTAAATAAACAAATTAATTGCCAAAAGTCTATAAAAACATGAAAATCAATTTTTTTTAAAAAGTAACTATTAACAAAATGATAAAATCATTGACTTTATAAAAAAAAATTAAAAATTTAACACACATTTATCATTGAAAACTATAAATAAAAAAAATAAAAAAGTGTGACATAAATTAAAGACTCAACCAACCTCCTCACTGGCATATTCATTTCTTCACCTGCCGTCCCGCGCTCTCTCTCTCTCTCTCTCTCTCTATATATATATATATATATCTATATTTATAATAAATTAGTAAATCGAGGTAAGTAATTATATACTTAATTACTCATATACATACATACATACATACTTTTTATATATGCATTTTATACATTTGTGAATTATTTTACCTATTAATATATTGCTCTCTTTTTTTTTTCTCGTGAGTTGAATTTACCTTTCTATGTATGTAGAGTGTTGGATAATTTGTTAGTTTGAACAATTAGACTGAATATTTTGATGCATATGTAGTCAAATTATAATTATTGATTGCTTGTTTTTGTATAATACTGAAATTTTGATTTAAATTCATTTTCCATGACTATATATATATATATATTGATCAATTGTCACTATGTAAATAGAGTAGTCTCAATGCAAATGTATAATTAATTTAAGATCATAAGCATATGGTCAGATAATTTGTTTATTTGGACTTTTAATTTTATGTAGATAAGTTGTTGACTAATGTAGTACAGTATGAGGCTGGATTTTTCCACTACAACAAATCTGTTTTCACGCCAAAACCGTAATTCCAAAGTACAAACCCTAATTCAGAATTACGGTTTACCTCTTCTTCTTTTTTTTTTTGCGAAAAATAAAATAAAAGGCTAAACAGTAAATCAGAATTACGGTTTGTAATTAGGATTTACGGTTTTGGCGTGAAAACAGATTTTTTGCAGTCGAAAAATCCAGCCTCGTACAATATATCTCTATACTTGAAATAGATCAGTTACAGAGCTGAAACTAATAGTAGTCGGAAATATCGAAATCGTTGTGTATAGTCACAGTGCTTGAATTTCTGTTGTTTCAAATGTATGTTTGAATTTGAATTGCTAACGTCATTTAGATACATTTTTAGCTTCCAGCTGGTATATAAAATGATATTTAATAGGTGCTTAGTTATAAGAAATTCAAGGCCATAGTCCATAGAAAACTATGGGTCCGTTTGGCAACAAATTTTTTAGGCTGATTTTTTTTAGATTTAAGATTTTTAAATTCCGTGGGTGTTTTGGAAAGTTGGATTATTTACCTTTTGAAAAATTAGAATTCTAGGTTAAAATAGCTATAAAAAAAATCAAAAAACTAAAATCTGAATTTTTGAAACTGATTTTTTTTAAGCTGATTTTGAACCAACGAATATGTTGTCAAACATAGCCTATGTCTATACATTATCATATGACAATGTAAGTTTCAAAATTTGGGGTCTTAATATTGCAATTTTGAGTTTAGTGTTTTTTCTTTCTTGAAGGTTTCTTTTTTTGTTTTAATTACTCTATTACTCCCTCCGTTCCTGTTTAATTGTCCACTACGAACTACGTGCAATTTTGACCGGCCAAGAACTTGTATCAAAATTGTCGGAATGAAAATTTTCAAAAGTTGATCATATAGTTCAAGTGTTAAATTTTATGATTAGATTTAAAAAAAATTCATTTCGACAATTTAGATACAAGTTATAAGCTGGTCAAAATTGCACGTAGTTTCGTAGTGGACAGTTAAATGGGAACGGAGGGAGTATGTAGATACTTACTTTTTAGCTTTTGCCTAGTACTACAGTACGTAATAATGCTGACTCTTTTAAGTTTGAAGTTGAAAATGTCGAACTGAATATTGTAGTGAATATTTGTTTCACAGTTGATAAAAAATTCTGGGACGAATGGGGAAGAAGGGTATCATGGTCCCAGCTAACGAAGTTGATTTAACTACTGTTAAATATATTCTTGAAGCCACTCAAGGTTTGCGTTTACGTAAAGCTATTTTTTATAGTTGTATTTAAGCTTGCCTTTGTTGTCCCTTTTTTTCAAAAGTTGTAGTGCATTGGTTGGAGTCATTGGACTATCTAAAACCAAGTTTCTTCGTTTTCCGGCTTAAAATATTTAGTAACATTTGGCTGATTGAAGCCAGTTTGCGCAGTTTAAAATAAGCCACATTAGTTGCTTAAAAGTCTGCAGCCAAACATATAGTTGTTACTTTAATCTTCTTCTTTTTTGATTTTATTCTTTCAAGAATTTTTATAACTGCTATATTTCTTATGTAAATGCTCTAGTATTGGGAAAAGAAATGCAATCGAAGATTACTAAATTCTTTTTTTCTCCGGAATTTTCTGTTTGCTCGCAGCTCCTCATTTGACCGGATTGTCACTGAAGTTCTTTGTTAACTTAATTGAAAGTCCATTAATAGGTCCCATGATTTTATCTCAGCTGAAAAAGCAGAATAATATGGATGAGGTCCGTAAAATTGATTTCTAAATTAACATTTTATGTATGTACACATGGATTACATTGTGTTAATTTCGGATCAAATTTGTTAACAATTAACAGATTTTGCGGAATACTGTGATACCAGAGACACCAATGTTTAAGCCCGAGTTTCCTCATCAAGGTTTGTTGATGTTAGATTTAAGTTTTTGTTATTTTGAGTCATGACAGTTTCTCTGTCTACTTGCGATTGTTTCGTTGCAGATTTTAAGTACATAAACTGAATTTTTATGTTCTGAGATAAGTTCCAGCTTATATCTTCTAGCTAAGTACCAGGAAACCAGAAACATCCAGCTTTTAAGCTAGTCAACCGAAGACCAGCTTTTAGACAATAAGGCATAAGACTGAGCTAGTAAGCTGCAACCAAACAAGGCCTTTCGGGATAAGACCGAATTGTATCAGCAGTAAATCAGTAGATGAGTAGAGTCTGACAAAATTTTTTTATTTTTCTTTGCAATATTTAAGAGGTTCGTCCCTTAAAAAAGGTCTAAATTTGTGACTCTTATTATGTGGATTTAGATCCAGAGGCTTGTGTCATTAACTTAGAGGAAGATGGAGGACCTATAGACAGAGTTGAATTAGCATTGAAATGTCTCCCACGCTATAATGCTTCTGCTACCTGGAGCGGAGATAATGTTGCAGATTTCCGGTACTGGAAAATACGTGATTATGCACATGCTTATCGTTCGAAAATAACAACTCCATCTAAGGTACCTTAGCAAATTAAACAATGTCCTCTTCCTTATCAACCACTTGGATTAAAAGTATTAAATCCCAGCCTATAGGTTGCAGAACGGTTTATTTCAGCTATAGAAGAGTTCAGCAACATGAAGCCCCCACAACCATTATTGATTTCTTTTGATGCCGAAGATGTACGGAAGCAAGCAGCAACCTCGACGCAGAGGTTTGAGGAAGGTATTTCTGACTTTTAATAAGATGCTTTGTGCATATAAAGTTTACAAATAACATTTTAAAAAAAAAACTAGGTAACATATCCTTAAAAAAGGCCCCTACTCCATGATACAAGCAAGTTCAGAATGCACAATATCCTCAAAAAGAGTTTAGACACCTACCCTTGCTACTAAAATTAAATTGTTGACAACCCTTAAATTAAGACTAGACTCAAAATACACAACATAAATGCTAAGGCTGCCGACAAATTGCTTCAAACAAAGGGCAATTTTCATCTCTAAGTCATCACAAGGCTATTAAGTTCATATAACCTGTCGATGTGGTTCGTCTTCTGTTACAAAGTCTGAATATTACATGACTTAACTGACTTGTGAACACCTGGTGCAACATCTGCCGTGTTCGAAAATAATGTAAATTAAATTTATCGATGTTCATGGCTTCTGTAGGAAACCCACTATCTATACTGGATGGGATATTTGTGGCGATAAAGGATGATATCGATTGCTATCCCCATGTATCGAAAGGTAGATTAATCCTGTATTCCTGTGTAGACTTCAGTATATTTCTCTCTTTTTGCTTATGAATTGAGTCTTATCATTGAGTTACTTTCAGGTGGCACAACATGGTTTCATGAAGTACGGCCTGTTAAGAAGGATGCAATTTGTGTTTCAAAATTACGTGGTTGTGGTGTTATTTTTGTTGGAAAGGCAAATATGCATGAAGTCGGCATGGGAGTAACAGGGAATAACCCAAACTATGGGTTAGTTTTCATGAGCTAGTCATAGTTTATAGGAAGAAGAAAGGTATTAACTTGTGTTAATTGACAACGTGACCATACAGTATTGAGAAACAATTACGACAGATATAAACTTGACAATGTGGCATCATGGTGAATTTCCTTCTTATCCATAAGATTTTTATAATATGAATAATAAATAAAAACTAGCCCCTTAGAATGTCTATGTTGTGTCAGTCTAAAGACTCTAAACTATAGTAGAAGAGGCAACGATATGTTGAATATTAGTTAATCTGATGGACCATTTATTTAGAGAGATTGGAGGTCTGATTAAGTTATCTTTTCATGATGGGGTTGATTTGCATGTCGAGATGAAACCCGACTGTGTTTGAAGTTCAGAGAGAATCAAACATAAAATTCAATTTTTTGGTGTATATAAATTTAATCATTTACCAAAAAAATGTTGAACTTGTTTGGGCTTACTTAATCTGATGGATTTTCTATTTACTTCTCCATCATCCCTAGATTACTAATGTATAAAAATACTTTTAATTAATACTATGACAGTACTGCGAGGAACCCACATGATCCTAAACGCTATACAGGTGGATCATCATCAGGCCCAGCAGCTATTGTAGCCTCTGGACTTTGTTCAGCTGCGCTTGGAACTGATGGTGGAGGTTGAGAAAAACTATTTAAAAAGCCCACTTCACTAAATTTCTCTCTTTAACGACCGTAAAATAACTAATGCATATTAGTGTAAATATTGCAGGTTCCATTCGAATTCCTTCTTCTCTTTGTGGGATAGTCGGTTTCAAAACAACATATGGACGGGTTGACATGGGAGGGTAGACTCTTGTTCTATGTTTATTTTTATACGTAATGATGAACCTTGATGTTTAACTTCAAGGAATGAGTATCAAATTGCAAATAAAATAATTTCGAAACACAACAGTCTTGTCTACTCAAACATAGCCGCATCAGAGCACTTGAAGCTAGAAGCTATATAAATCACTTTATACTTGTATACTTGCATAATAATTTATTTCTTACAATGATCAATGAGTGTGACCAAGCCGCACAATCCACATACTATACCAAATTTGTGAGCGAGTCATGTTTTTTTCTTGACTTAATGTGCCTAGTATCTTAGGTCCTTATGCGATGCTGGAACTGTCGAAATAATTGGGCCACTCACCTCAAATGTGGAGGATACGATGCTTATGTAAGTAATTCATACCTATTTCCCGACGAAATACATTATTTTGTTGGTTTAGTTTGAGATACCAATGTTTCAGATTTCTTATTTGGGAATCTGATATCCGATACTTTACTCGATATATAGGGGAAAAGATAATCTGTAAGTAGGAAGTTTTATTCTCTCTTACGTCAGTAAATGATTTAACTTCAGGTATGCTGCAATCTTGGGTTCCTCTAACGCGGATACGATCTCTTTAAAACCGGTATTTCCTATAACTATGTCAACTTTTGGGTGCATGATTTTTACTGTTCTTAATGTGTTTTCAAGGTTATCATTTTTAACTGTTCTTATTTTCTTAATGACATGATCAATAATAACTATCGATGAGCCAGGGAACATTTTGAAGACATATCGCATAATAGTCCCTTCAACTTCAATATTCTGGTTGGGACAGGATCTTTAACATGCAATTTTATTTTGCTTGTAGACCCTCCCCCGTTTGCCAAATTTATCTTCAACTGAGAATTCCATTGCTTTGGGATCGTTGCAGCTAGGGAAATATGCAGAGGTAATTTCCTTCTCATTAACTGAAGCATTCTTGAACTCTTTTTTTAGGAGTTTATACCAAGTGTATGGTTTCTGGTGCAGTGGTTCAATGATGTTTTTTCAACTGAAGTTTCTGAAAAGTGTGCCAACATTCTCCATCTTTTGTTAGAAAATCTCGGCTGCAAAGTGAGTTTTCATATCTATATAGGCCCCCATTGCCTGTCCTATTAAGATATCAAAAGAGTTGAAAATTACCGTCCTGTATTCTCTGACCAGTACTTCTTTTTCATTGCTAAAGACGGTTGAAATTGTTATACCTGAGCTCACTGAGATGCGCATGGCTCATGTCGTTTCAATTGGTTCTGAGACATTATGCTCATTATCACCCGATTGCGAGGATGGGTATGTATCTTTACATTTGGAAACATATTATGGCCCATCATTCTCGATCATTACACTAGAGTTTTAGCTTTGTCTTTTTCTTATAAATACCCATAGCTTTAAGCTGCCTTTTGTTTTACATGTATAGGAAAAGGGGGAAACTATCTTATGACACTCGCACTAATTTAGCCCTTTTCGGGTCATTCAAGGCTTCAGATTACGTTGCTGCCCAGCGTCTCAGGTAAGTTAGATTTTAATTTTAAACAGAACTTCTCTTTTGCATATATCCAGAAGAGTGGGAAGTTGTTTGGGTTTATCACTTCGATGCTCTTTTTGTTTGGGGATGTTGTCAATGCTTAATTAGTTCGAACATGTAATGTAAACTATGAAAAAACGTATCATTGCCTAAGTTTCTTTCTATATATTGCAGACGCAGGATGATGCATCACTTCATGGAGGCTTTCAAGAAGGTTGATGTCATAGTGACCCCCACGACTGGGTATTAGAAACTCACTATTAATAATCAGCATCAATTTTACTTTAATGTTCAATCACCCGCACAATATAAAGTTTCAAATTTGTTGACAGTACTGATCTTTTGCGTTTTGATATGACGTATCATTTAACTTTTCTTGTGTAACTTGACTGGTTTTATTCTCGGTACTCATGCTTAGTAGAGCATCCACACAATATGATCACATGAGAAATACGCTTAACAATTCAAAGCAAAATGACGTGTTCTCTGTTTCACCAGCATGACAGCTCCGGTAATTCCACCTGCGGCTCTTCAAATTGGGGAGACAAATATGGTAGTTACAAGTAAGCTAATCTTCTTTCTTAACCCCATTCTTCTAAGATTTTTTCATATATCATACACATGCACGTAAAAAGCAAGTGATGCGTCAGGAACAAAAGGACAGCAGTTATGGTATTTTAAGTTGCCTAAGTTGGTTTGTTTAACATCAGTTACTTACCGAAAAGAAAACGTCAGTTACTCGGTATATGTCCAATGGCAAAGCAAAATGACTTTGACGTCTCGGTAGGGCTGTCAATTTTACGTGAAACCTGAGACCCACACCGCCCGACCCGATACTCGAGGAAATCGACTTATTAGAGACCTGCCCTTGGATATATTCCCGACCTATCCCGATAGGGTCCTGGGTCAGGTATATTCTCGACTCCATACCTATGGATTTGACCCACAAACTGACGTGGACCCAAGTGAAATTATACGAAGGAGCCAAATACTCGCCTAGTACTTTAGTGCCTTTTAGATGTGTTAGTTTGTTACAGACATCATGAGTAGAGCAAGTGATTCTTATTTTTGATACATCTAGAGAATAGCAGGTTATTTTGCTGAATTTTGTTCCTTCTCTACTTTTTGCAGGCAATCTCATGCGCTTCATTATAGCACCGAATCTACTTGGTTTCCCAGCCATTAGTGTCCCTGTAAGTTGATGTATATTTTTTACTCTTTAGTTCTTATGCTCGATTCTTTCCATATCAATGGAGCTAGCTTATTATAGAGCAGCCTACTGATTGGTGAGAAAACAACTATTCGTTCTTACTTTTCTTTTTATATTTGTATCAGTATGTGCCGAATTAAACTTTTGAATGGCCAAGTACTGAAATACTTGAACATCTGGTAATGTAACTATTTTCAAGTTTTATATCTTTCTCTCCCATTGATAACATATCAGGTTGGATACGACAAACAAGGACTGCCAATAGGACTGCAACTCATAGGTCGTCCATGGGCCGAAGCCTCGATTTTGCGTCTGGCTGCTGCTGTCGAGGTATTAATTGTACCTACACCTGACATCTCAATACAATTTCGTTTTGTTGCCATGACTTTGAATTTCTTCTATTATGTTCTTGTTGCCATGTTTAAACAATATAATACAGACAATAAGTTGAACTCTTAACAATTCAAACCGAAGGTAATGAAACTTTAATTGTGCATGAGAGGATCAACTAAGGATATTTTTTCACAAGTCTTACTTAACTAATTTTCTATGTAGATTGGTTTCCAAAAATAAGTCTAGAACACACGGTTATATTTGAAACGTTTTAATTGGTCTCGAGTCTCCTTTTCAGAATGTTCTAGGTTTGCTTAGTTGCAATCATGAATTGGCTTTGCTGGTGATCAATGCCCAGTTTGCCTAGGTGCAGTCCTAGTTAGTTTTGCTTTTAGGTGTAGTTTTATGTGAAATCATAATGATCATTGTTGTTAAGTAGTTTGAGGTTGTCAAAACGGGTTGATTACATAACTCAACAAAAGCAAATACCAGCTTCAAAGATGCAAGGCTGATATTCTGTATTATGTTCGAGCATATCATATTTACTTAACAAATACCATTAGATACTGACAACAGCAATTTCCATTTACAGGAACTTTGCCCCACACAGAAGAAGAGGCCTGCCTCGTTTTACGATATTTTGAAGGGGAACTAAACCACCTGCAGCTTGGACATCTTTCACTTGATACTAATATACTGCACCAGTTTATTTTGAATAAGTAGCCCGTTAAGGCTAGTTTTCTAGAGCTTTGAAGCTCCATTTCTACTAGCTCAGCAAGTTGTACTGGATTACGCCAGCTAACTTAATTGCTACATCTTAATTTTTTTTCTAACCGGAAGAAAGTATATGCAAGTCTTAAAGAAATTATCCCAATTATTTCCACACTGAAAAAGCAGCAGCACACGAAGGGTTTTATGTTTATAATAGTGCACGATTTAAAAGCAATATACTAGTAAACAAGATTGTGTTTAGTTTCATGCTCATCTTGAGAGGCAAACAAGTGAATAAAAGGAGTACACCTCAAATTTAAATCATCTATGATTTTATCTATGGCGACACAGAATTGGGCATGGTCCCTATTTTACCCTCTTGGCCATTATCATCGCTAGGAAGATCGGGCCCAGGTGGGATCTTCCCCGGATAATTCGTGATCGGGATATCAGAACCTGACATACTGAGAGAAAATAAAATAATAGATATAAGAAACTAACGGATGCAGCCTAGTGATCGTATTAGCCTCTCCTTTAGTTGCATTTTCAACAAAAAATTTTTGGTATTCTGCAGACTTGTTCAAAATAAAACTACACCTCTTTTGTACTCCGAGTAATGGAAAGTTTACTTTCAGCAACATAAATATTTATTTTAATTAGTGTCAACCATAAGTTATTTTACGTTTATACTATAAAAGTAAAAGACAGCCAAACAAGCCCATAAAAGGAGGATCCATAGAACAGCATGTAAAATACTAGAATCATTTTTGTTCTCCCCAAGAAAAATTGAGGACAAGCCCATAAAAGGAGGATCCATAGAGCATGTAAAATACTAGAATCATTTTTGTTCTCCCAAAGAAAAATTGAGGACAAAAATAATTAGAAATTTAGGATTATACCTTTTATCAACAAAGACCATGGATCGCAGCTCACAATTTGAGAATCTGCAAAAACGAATTTATACAGAGATTATGTGGATGCTATTATAATGCTTATTGAGCTGCCTATTTTTTCATATTATACGCATCTGTTTATGTCAAGGCCTTTTGTACCAACTGATGAGAGTGTATAATGTAAGTTTAAGGAACCGAAAAGAAAAGGAAATCAAAAGGTATGGCCACACAAACAAGAGTATGCAGTTGAGAGATTGGAAATCCATATTTTGTTTGAAAATTAAGCTTAAGTTTAACATGAGATATCATCGGTTCTTTGTGAAAGAGTTTAATCTACATCAGACTACATGTATACAAATAAAATAATTATGACCTTATCTTATATGATTTTCAAATTAAACTTACCGTTTGCAGATTTCTTTTTTAACCAGTGGGTGGCAGTCATTCCCCAATTCTTTCAAAGTGTGAAACAAAAAGCCACTGTGAGTGACAATAGCTATCTCCTTCTCTTTCCGCGTCCACAGCCTGTATATCAAAAGTCAGTAGTTTTCTAAAAGAGTACATCAAGGTATAAGTAGTCTATAACGATTCACCAACTCTTATCTGATGTTTGTGGTAAAGATTTGTCATATCGACAAGAATGGAAAATGAAAATTTTCCTGGAATTTGAGGACATAAAAGAGTCGATCACAGCACTGGCGTTATAAACAAAAACCAGAGATCAAACGTTTTACCAGTTCAAGAACTTCAATCCTCTAGCTGCAAGTTCTTCATTTGTTTCTCTAACAGTGGGCTCCCATAATGGATCTTTGTCACTGTCTAACTAAACAGAAAATTACAAATATAGTATGGATGTAATAGACCATGTGTCAATATAAAAACAAAGAATAACGAACAAGTCAACAAAAGAAACAACTGTTGTAGCTTAAAAAGATGTGGAGATATCAAAGTACTTACCAGTGAAAAGTCAATAGCGGGAAAAAGGAACTCATATTCGCTGATGCTTTTCCTTTTATCACATGGATGAATTCCCTGAGGTTATATGCACCAGATTTGAGGGTTCGGTGTATCACAAAAAAATGAGTAAAGGATATAAAAAAGGAACAAGAAATGTTTGGAGTGTTCTACGGTTTAGAGTATTTCTAATGCCTTCTTCACGTAGTAACATTCCTAAAATGGAAACTATCGAACAATAGTTAGCTGCAGAGTATTTAAAACAGAGATATGATATTTTCTGAAGTCAGGAAAGAAGTTAGGTCCATCCAGCTCAGACAAAAATTCCAGAAAATATCAGCATTTAAATTAGTAAACCAACTGCAGTCCCAGCCTTTAAAACAACAACAAAAAGTTAAGCTTAGAACCTGCAGTCAATCCGTTAAAGAAGCATAGACCTACTTCATATAATATTAGCAAAATTCGCCATACCCATCACCATTTTTTCGAAGTAAACTAACAGAGCTCATTTAACTACTAAGCCTTTCAATTACTATTTTGACAAAATAGATGACAGAAATCCTCCAATTTGAACAGGTCTTAGATTTCACGTAGCAATTCACTCAAATTGCTGTGAGATTATGGTGCTAAATTGCTACTCCTTGAGATAAAAAATTAAGGATACAAGAACGTATCACCTACAAAGTGCTCTCGACAAAATTCTACTGCGACAATTGGTGGACAATCTAGACTTGAAATAGCAGAATGGTTACTATTCCCTGCATTTGCCACCATTAATGGCAAAGTATCCATCCTGTCCGTGTAGCCTTCACCACCAAACACTCCAACTGCTGTTTGCATAGTCCTACAATTAAAATGTAATGTCACGAAGATGTGAACATTAATTGTATACACCTGAGGTACACTATTCAATTTACATATTTACGGAAATATGGGAAGATGTGAAGAAGAGTCTAAGGGGTTATCTGTCAGAGTGTAGAACCCTCAAGCGTTTAGTATGATATGATGTATGCGTACTCAGTGGTCTAGTTTGCAAATTCCAGAAATCTGACTACATAATATTTAGGGATCAAAAGAAGGGGAGGAGAAGTAGCTTAGAAATAGAAGTAGCAGCCTAGATAAATTTTCAGTTTTCTATATTTCCTATCATTTACTTGTCCTCTTATTTAATTTTGAATTTAACAGAATTTTTCCTAAATGCTTACTGTTTTTTCACAAGTCCATTTCATCACACTCTAGTGCGATTGTTTCAGTTTTGATTACATTTGTCTCGGATATAATGCTTATCAACAACCAATGCGTGCAATAACTGAAACAAGAATTCAAAGAAGATTAACAGTCATGTATCAAACTTATGTAGACTGCATTTCATGGGATTAGGATCCTCTGCAATCTATTATGGACAGCTGAGGCGTCAGTCTACTATACGGCACCGTTTAATTTCAGAGGATCCTAATCCACATTTCATGATAGTAGGTTATCATTTATCTTTTGGGGGCATTTAAAAGCACATGACAGAGAGAGTCTTTTCCCGTTTTCCATATTTTCTTTTCGCCACCATATTTTCTTTTCGCCATTTTTACTTTGCTAAGTGCAAAGGTCATTGCAATCTACACATGCACACACAGTCACGTCTGTTAGAAATTTAAGTGCAAAGTTTAAAAGCATTTGTAGTATCATGAAAGCTCAAAAGTTATCTATAATTACAAGAGGAAATCTTCTTGCACCGAATCGATGCTCCAAGACGTGGCAGTTTTCTATTGGTTGTAGATACTAGTATTTATGCAATTGATTAAAAAGCTTGGGACCAAAGATGTAAAATTCATTTTCATTTGTTCGTGGAGTGCATTAATACAGGATAACTAGGGAGTGCAAATATCGTTGCTCTATTTATAAACCGATAACATCAGTGTCCATCAAGTATCCAATAAAATGGATGTAGATATCAATGAAAAAAGAAGAAAAATAATACAGTGGATGTAGCTGGACTACTGATTACTGAGAGGAGTACCTTAACAAAGGGGACGTAATGACCAAATCAATCTTCTTTGAAAGGCCAGAAGTTCTTACATGTTTACGTAAATTATCGACCTGACACAATGTGTCAATAATATCATAATTTGTATCATATTAAACCAAAACTGGCTTAATACTAATCTTTAGAATACTGTAATACGAAGAATTTCTCACCTGCTGCCAGCCCAATGGAGTAAGCTGCGCATCAAAATATTCAGGAGACATGTACGCTTTGTAGTTCTTATCTCCTTCGACATTATGCACACCTTGAGCGTGCCTTACCTGAACGTAAACATTATAGCTTCTAATAAGAGAAATATATATTCCAACAGCTGGAAATGCAGCATAATCTAGACAAATGGAAAATGTAGTAAAGACCTACAAGGTGAAGGGTTTTGCAACGGTGCAATGGGTATAAACTCAGACCTCCACTTTGTTCCATACTTCAACTGTACCAAGAAATAATTAGTGTCAAAAATTAGATTCCAAAAGCCTGATAACGCAACATATTTTTTTTGAATTTCACCATCCAGGAAATGCCGACTTTCATAGCCACATTAAACATCACGAAGGCAAATCCACAATATAGCAGTACAAAGCATGCTAATGAATTTTGATAAGCAAACAATGGCACGTTTAGCTAACTTAAAGCATTTAAGATTTCCGCTCTACGTGAATGTATAGCTTTATATAAAATGATCACAAAATTACATCTATTTGTAAACTTAACATAGCAATATATAACAAGCCAGCAGGTCGGAGAAACATAAAGAAATCATATGACCCCTTGTATCAGATTATCATCACATACAAATATACAATAAATCCAAAGAGATCATGCAAAAGCCGTTTATTAACTCCATGAGGACTACAAAAGTAATTTATGGAGTGAAGCTCCTAATTCCAGACAATCTTCTCCTTCTTAAGATCATGTCAGTAATTAATACTCCCCCCCGTTCCCAATTAATTGTCCTGTACGAAATTACGTGCAATTTTGACCGGCTTATAACATGTATCAAAATTGTCGAAATGAAAATTTTCAAAATTAAATTATATAATTTAATGTTTGAACTATATGATTAACTTTTGAAAATTTTCATTCCGACAATTTTGATACAAGTTATTGACCGGTTAAAATTGCACGTAGTTTCGTAATGGACAATTAATTGGGAACGGAAGGAGTATATTTTTAAAAAATATACCAATACGTGTAGGCGAATTTCAGGCTATAGATAATTTAAATGTATTCTTCATAATCAACGACGGTCTAAATTTCTACTTAAAAAGACAGTGCAGGTTATACATTCCAAAGCTTGTTCACTACGCCAACAGATTTACAGGATATGATCCTTCATAACTACCGATCTTCACGATAAAAAAGTTCAAATTACGTATGTAAGCATATTCATCTCTAAAGCAAAAACGTCTACATTCAAATCAGACAAATTCGACTCAATTTACCTAAAACAGGACTGATTTTCTCCTTTTCTCCTACAAATAAAATTCCAAAAACATACTAAATTACTAACTAGAAACAATATATAGTTATATACACAAACTTAAACCCACGTGTCCGATAGTACAAATAAACAACCTGAACATTCATACATAGAAAGAGTTCGAGAGCGATAAAATTAAGTCGTATATGAATATTTACAGAAGCTATTTCAAATTGGCAAATATTTGACATTCAGATCACCAATTGAATTTATTTCTTCATCAATATTCATAACTAAACATTTCAAAACCTCAACCCACTTACAATGAACATCTAAAAATAACTCGATCGGTTTTTTCTTTCTTCATATGCATACTTTTTTCTTCATGTTTTCAAAAACTCAACCCACTTACAATGAACAACTAAACATTTCAACTTAATCATTCATAATTAATTCACACACATTTCGATACATTATACATACATATGCCTATATATATATATATATATATATATATATATATAGGTATGGACATCAACTTGTATATTTTTTTGCCAAAACGCTCCAAATCAATATTTGATTAATACAAATCTCCACGGTTTCACGACGGAAACACAAATATGCGTCTTGTTTTTTTTTCCGAGACATATAACGACATGTTTTGAAAATTGTGATAAAAAAAATGCATATTTGTGTTCCCGTATTTTCACTACTCATTACTCAGATATTAATTTGGAGCGTTTTTGAAAAAAAATATCCAAACTGATTGTCCATGTAACCTTCCCCGTACGAGAGAAAGAGAGAATAATTAGCAAGATTTGGAGAGCCTTAATTTCAAATTCGTTATATAAATACACACACATATATATAAACTATATATATATATATATATATAGAGAGAGAGAGAGAGAGAGAGAGAGTATACGAAGATAGAAAAAGTGAGAGAGAAATAGAATTATGTACAATTAGGCGAGAGAACGAGACCTAAAATATATAAATAACTGTTACTAAAGATGCTACAATTTATAGTATATAGTTTATATATAATGGTATGGATATTTATCGTGTCATCAACATGTATTCATGTGGTGGAGAGAGAGAGAGAGAGAGAGAGAGAGATGTAGGCTAAAGTGTTTATATCGTGTCATCATCAACATGGAGAATGAATGAATACACAGTGTTTTTACTTTTCAGTTACCAATAATATTTCACGTGCTTACTTTACATTATTCCCTCCACCTAATTTATTTACTCGCTCTCTTACCCCCGCTCAATGTAAAATAGTCACGGTTAATAATTTGTCTGAATAAAAAATTTTAAAAGTTAATCTTATATTTTAAAGTATGGCTTGTTTCGGTCTGGTTCGGTTCGGTTTTTGGCAAAATCAAAACCGAACAGATTTTCCGGTTCGGTTTTTCGGTTTCGGTCTTTTTATTTTTTGGACCGAACCGAACCGGTTTTTTTGGTCCAGTTTCGGGTTTTTTCGGTTATTTTTCTATTTTATTTTGGCTTTTTCAGGCTTTTTTCGGTTTTTTGGTTTTTCAGTTTTTTTCGGTTCGGTTTTATTGTTAACCAAAACAGACCCGAAAAAGTTTCGATTTTTCGGTTTCGGTCTTTTTCGGTTTCGGTTCAATTTTTTCTGGTTTTCGCCCAACCCCGGTTCAAATATTAGAATATATGATTTAGTTTTGAAAATTTTCATTCTCGACAATTTTGATACATGTTATAAATCGATCAAAATTGCACGTAATTTCATAGATGACAATTAATTAAAGACGAATTGAGTATTTAAATAACAAAGGCATTGTTTGGCGTTTCAAGTTTTATTAGGCTACTTTTTATCTATCACAACATATTTTTTTTAGTTGATTTTTATATTTTTTATTTTAAAAAGTTGTGTGTTTGGACAGTCAAATTATCTATCTTCGAAGGTCACGGCGTCAGATTTGTATCGTGCGGCCTGGAATAATTTGGTGCTGGGTCTCCAAGATTTCAGTTAAGTAGTTATTTTCAGTGTTCTAAAAAGCTACCATAAGCAGAAATCAGGCGGAGCCTATGCGGTATCCGGTAGTCGAAGTTTAATGTCAGTTACGCAGATTTGACTGCGACCAATTTTCGTCTAGAACCCGACGAGCGCCTTTTACGATGTAATTTTTAATTGCGTGACCCCTTAAAATTGGTCCCTTAAGTCAGAATATATAGTGTTTTCAAGGCTTAGTATAAAGACTACAAAAAAATTCAAATTATGATGATATTACTCAAATTATGATGATATTGGAAATAGTAAATGGTCTACAAATGAACTGCTTGATTACTTTTCAGTATATTATATAACCCATATTCTAAGAATTAACACTGTTGTAAACCCGGTTTACTATAATTTAGAGTGTGACATCCATTAAAAACGCAACACATATTAATTAATATGATCCAAAAAATAACTAAGCTAAAATTAATTCAAAATTCAAAATAAAATATTCTATTAGTTGACAGACACTTAATAATAGTACACCGGTTTACGGAGGCTATTCAAAAACTACACGAATTTTGTTGGTGAAATTGAAATGTGGGGACCAAACAGTACTTTAGATTAAACTCTGGAAAAAATTAATGTCATTACTGTTTAAAGAGGGTGGCCTTTCTATTTTCAAGTACCAGAATTAGAGAAAATTCCAAGAATAAGGCGGCCAAAGGTTAGGATAGGAGCTGAGTTACTTTCAAGTTTCAAGTTTTGTCGTTCTGAAAAATTGACATAGAATTTTGTTTTCTTTTTCAAGAATCAAATCAAAGAAGGTGTTGATTGGTCTCTTGTTTCGGTTCATCAATCGTAATTTTCACACTATATACTAGCTGATTAAGATTAGTATTGGAATTCTACTAGCTCTATATTACTTTTGGTTGTAAAAGACCTAACAAAAAACTGCCAATTTCTTCTTTTATTTCGAATAAACTGCGATCAGTAATGTCCAAAACTTAAAAAATTATGTTTTCCATCTTCGGATCCGGGAAAACAGTATGGCCTGTATATTCAAACTGCAAAAGATACAGCAACAGCACCACCTGGATCACTCAAATGAAAGTAACATGGAGTAATAAAGCAAAAAATAAGGATACTCAACAAACTTATGCTAACCAAATTTCAAAAGATGGAGGAAAAAAACTGAACTCAATATGAAGTAACAAAAGAAAGTTTCCTAAAAACTCCAGTGACTCAATATGAAGCCGAATATTTTTTTTTCCCGGAAACTGATTAAAACTTATCAAAATCAACTTTGGAGGCAACTAACTCTGCCATCATCGCCTGCTATTCTTCACTTTCCTCCCAACAAATAAACGGGAGTCAAATATCACCACTAAGAACGTGACCATCGAAGGTTAACGACCTCAAATAATTTACCAAACACTGCTCAGCTTACTGTGAAATGGCAGAGAGTCCAGGGAAAGAGAAGAAGCAAGGCAAAAGGCAGCTTAACTGAATTGCTCGAAAAATCAGGACAATTTTATTACTCATTCAATGTAATTACAAGTAATTAGAATGCGAGCTTGAGCGTAACTCGCCAAATACATAAACAAAACTAATCGATCCATCAACCAAGCACCTGAAAGAATCTCTATACTTCACTTTTGTATTAAATCCCATGCCTAACATTTATCTCTTTTCAATAACAAAATTTTGTATACACCTCACTATGCCCATAGTTCTCTTTCGTGGCTTTCACCAAAATACAAAAATGGCGAAGAACAAAACTTCCTCTAAATAGTAACATATATCCTTGTTATAACAAAGGTCAAAGGAGCTTAAGTATTCATCTGACCCATTTTTGCTCGAATCATTTCTTCAAAAACGGACATATCTGTATCAAGCCCGAAAACTCTGTTAAGCGTATGCATATTCTCAAGAATCTCATTTGGACATCTTCTTTCGCTACCATCACATCTTAAATGCTGTGTTGGACCATGCATAAGCTGGTTCATTATACCCATGCTAAGACCAATAACAGCTTCTTTTTGCTTCTTTGTCAGATTTTCTCCCATTTTGGACAAACACTTTTCCACCTCGGCTGCTCTAATTCTTTCGCCATAAGCTCTAAGCTTCTTTATGGTCGGGACAGTTTCAAGCGTGTCCTTCCAATTTTCGAATTTCCCCACTTCTTCTTTCACTATTCCATGTGCTTCGTATGCTTTACAAAACCGATCCTCTTTGTTGGCTTCAACTATATTTTTTAGATCATCCACATTGTATAGACTTACATTTTCTAATTCGGAAATAGAATATCCAACATTTCTTGGTACGGAGATATCGATGAAAATCCTTTTCACACTGATGAAATTTGCAATTTGTTCTTTTAACAATAATGGTGATTCTGAAGCTGTACAAGTGAAAATCACCTCAGCTTGAGCAACACATGAAAGCAATTCTGTTAGGGGCTTATACGTAATTTCAGCACCGCTAATTTCCTTACGTATTGAATCAACTGTAGCTTTGGTTCTGTTGACAACCACAATGCTTTTGCATCCTTTGGAAACCAAGTGTTTAATGACGATTTTGCCCATTTTTCCAGCTCCGACAACTAATACCCTCACATTAGCGTAAGAAGGCGTCGGAAGCTTTGTCAGGGAAAGATCCACTGCAGCTGAGCTCACCGAAACTGACCCAGTGGACAAACTTGTCTCCGTTCTGACACGTTTTCCAACAGTTATCGCGTGTTTAAAAAGCCCACTTATCTTCCTACTAAATCCAGTGACGCCCTCTGCAGATTTGACCACTTGTTTTACTTGGGAGAGAATTTGACCTTCCCCTAAAACAACAGAATCAAGGCCAGCAGATACCTCGAATAAATGATTCGTCGCATCGTTGTTGTAAAGTAAAAACCGGTGTAGACAGATCTCGGAGAAAGGGACTCCACTTGTCTGAAAATTGAAAAAAATAGTTAGTTTTCTCTCCAGAAGTAGACATAACGACACTTCTCTTTGTTAATTGACTAAATGTTAAGACAAAGGTCAGAAATAAGTTGCTTCAAATTAATTGTGAACTGATGATAAGTTGCTTCTCTTTAATTGTGAACTGAAAAGGTTTTTGAAATGAACAAAAAAGAAAAAGGAAGTCCTCTGACCGCATGCCATAACTACATAGCTTCAACGCAATACACACATCTAATATATTGGAAGTTTATTCAGCCATATGTGTAAGGCAAATCGATAAACCAAATATTCGCTAGGAATGACTAGCGTGGGGAAGTTCACATTTATGATCCAGCGTGATATCTTATTTGAATCCATATAGCTGATCCTAAAATCATGAGATTACTCTTAGTTTGTTATCTTTGTTGCAATAAGTTTATCTAGACCTAGTGGGAAAAAAATCCATTGCCCTATCAACCACAGCCACAATGCTCTCAAATGCATACCATAGTTTCACATAAATTAAATACTGCTACAGTACAAACTAAAGTAAGTAGTTTCAACTGCTTCTGTTCATCATAGGCTCCCATAACTGCATTTTGCAGGCCATGATATATATAAATACTATTTTTTAGTTGGTTCCAAAAGAAAGAAACGATTCCAAAGCCTAAGAAAAGTAATACTTTTTTCTTCTATTTCCAGATAATTTATTTCCAATTTACTGTTTTTCAAATTCCAATGTATTCTTAAATTTGAATTTACTATGAAGAGCAAAAATGGTGAAAGCATGAGGCAAAGTATCAACACCTTTGACATCCACTCGGTTACTTCTTTAACTCCACGACGCTGAGACAAAGCCACAACGTAAATCTCCATTCTGTTACAAGTACTAAGAACTGCGGCCTCTTCTATATGGTTGAGCGAACAAAGCTCGCTTATAGCTTCCCTCAAACGTTCTTCCGGCATGTAAAGTTTTTCACGAATCTCGAGGGGTGCAGTATGGTAATTTAGTCCAATAACCATAATGCTACTTTTCTCCTTCGTGTATCCTATAGAAAGAAGCACAAAGGTGTCAAAACCAAAAGAGAAAAAGAAGGTTTAGGACATCTTACAGGGCTTTTGTTTAGCTGCAGCTACTAAGCAAATAAGTTATATGTTTCGGTATTAATAAACACTCAATACTTCTTTTCATCCAGCTTAAAGCTTCTAGCCCTTTCAGCCCAAAAAACCATGAAATTTAAGGTTTTAAGCTGGTCAATCAAATAGATTATTCTAGCTATTAAACCAAACAACAAACCTTAAATCTACAAGCAATGTAATCCTCAACAAGTATTCACTAAAAGTTGCCATACATTCTTCTATAGACGATTAAAAAGATAAAAGCAAGAGAGCAAGAGATAATACTTGGCTTGCTCAAAATAATCAGATAACCATACTCAAAAAGAATGTTCCACTGTAATGATTAATAAGTAATTCCAAAAAGAGTGTTCGACAATATTAGTTATAAAGTGAGCATACAATACAAACAGTACCAAGACCACTATCAATTTTGAATCATGGGCCTCTCCAAGCACTCGTCCCCAACGGGAACTTAAGATATGTAATTCAATATACTACTGGAAAGCGGGAATGTTATCAGACGTGGAGAACTCATCCCACAATAAACCCGTGTTGGATATGGAAACTGTTTGCTTCCAGAAATGTTAACAGAAATTAATTCTGATTACAAATTAACAAAATTGAGAAATACGTCATGTTTACTCGCTCGATTTTTCTGTATTATACTATTTGCAAATAAAAAATAATTGGCATCGCAATAATCTGATACTCTAAGTAATGAGGTGGAAGTGTTTGACATTTCATAGGAATTACTTTCTTAAACCATGGAATGAGTGTTTGGTACTGCGAAACGCAATAATTATTATTGTTATCATGATTCTTAGCCATTTGGCCAATTTCTAATAACAAATCTAGTTGTGGTATACTTTGGCCATTACTATATCGGATAATTGAGCTAAAATTGCACTCGGTCTCAAATTTATTCCGATACAATAATTCCCTTTTTTTTCATTTCCATCCCGTCTATGTCTCTGTTTTAAAACTCGTAACTCTTTATACAAGCAGATGGAGCTAATACATGTAGACCTAAATATACTTAACTATGGAGGTTATCAGCTATAATATTCAAATCACACTAAATTACAACTTTACACTAAAATACATGAAAATTACAATTGTACATTAAACAATCTTTTTTAACAATACATGGTCTAATCAGGTTCTGTTCTATTTTCTATTTAATAAGTACTAAAATACTACTGATTGAATTAAAAAAAAATCGGGAACAAAATTTTTTAAATGCAAATTTCAACTCACTGTTTCCGGGGAAGGTTTTACTAAGATTTGTCATTTGCAATTAATAAACTAATATTTCTTCTTATATTGTTAATCCAAATTTATACAAACATTTATAAATAGTAAGTATATTTATGTGTATTAGTGTCCGTGCCACAAGCTATGCTACAAATAAGTCACTTAATTTTTTAAATTCTACACTTTCATCGCAAAAATCAACAGTAGATTCAGAAAACAATTGTTATTTTTACTAAAAATTTGCCAATTTCAATTAATATGCTAATACATTTTTCTTATTTTGGTAAAGCAAAACACTCCCTCCGTTCCCATTTAATTGTCCGTTACGAAACTACGTGCAATTTTGACCGGCTTATAACTTATATCAAAATTGTCGAAATGATTTTTTTTTTAAATCTAATCATAAAATTTAACATTTGAACTATACGATCAAGCTTTTGAAAATTTTCATTCCGACAATTTTGATATTGTTGTAAGATATTATTGGACTATTGGGCTTGTACTTTATGGGCCCAAGTGGGCTTGTAACCCTATCCCTCTATCTATAACGAGCTAATATGTCACACAACACGTTATCGGCACTTTGCTCGCGGAGACTAGGATATACGCTCGTGGGTATTGGAGATTTTGGGTAAACGCACGGATATTGAATATCTATAAACCTTGAGGTTTAACCGGGTTTTATCGGATTATTGTTATATCGACCTTCACCAACATACCGTGAGGACGGTACATAAAATCCTATTTTTTTACTATATAAAACTAATACCAGAGCATCTAAGTAAAGGTTACATGAAATACAAACATGACTGTGAACATAATTGTCTGACCGTGTGTATAATTTATTGCATATAAATAAATTGCTTGTATCGGTGTACACTTGAATTAAAAAGATTCTGGAATTGGCCCATATATACTGTAAAAATCAAACCATGTATTATTGTGAACATAATTGGCACGGCTTGTCTGATTATTACTATAGTTTTTAAAAAAATTTACATAGTACATGTAGTAAACAGTATGACTGAATATGTAGTAAACATGTAGTACATATGGCTTGTCTGATTAATTGTAAACATGTAGTAATCTGCCGAACTGAATATGTTATATACTGAAAACAGTATGACTGTTTTGTAATTCGCTGAAACTTGTCTGAAATTATGGACTGAAACTGTAATAATGCTGTAAATAGATATATAGTTTGCTGTAATTACACGGATAGTCCCTGTAATATATTACATGTATAAAAACAGTATATATGTGTTATAAAAGTCAATATTCGGTCTAAATATCCACCCACATGCATATATATATATTTATTAAAAAGGCAAGTGAATAAAAAATTGCATGTTAATTGAATAAATTGATATGCTTCCATGTAAATTTAACCTTTTTGCATGTTAAAATATTTTTTTACCATATATAGAATTGATTGGTAATTAAAAATATATTGCTTGCTTGCATGTTAAAACTACAATGTATAGAATTACTTATATGGCAATAAACCGTAGATAATTGATTGATATCTTATTAGTATAATCAACATATCTTTTGATATTACCATAGATATAAATATACCATATGGCAGTTAATTGATTTGATTTGATTTGGTATGATATAATTTGTGTGATTGATAATCCTGAATTGATTTAGTTTATCACCAAATCTACTGCATGATTAGATATATATCATGAATATATTTTATACTGCCTTGTATATATGTGGTTATCTAGAAAAGATATACCTGTTATTTATTGCCATGAATGGTAGAATTGCGAAATCATATATTTTCACATTTAAGTTGGAAAAATTATGAACCTTCCCTAAATAGGCTCACCTATTTGGATACGATGTCTAGGAAAGATATAGGCGGAAGTCGATATCCTAATGAGGTCGGGTTTTAAGTGGCATTCGTGCCCTCCACCCTCACCGTCTTTCCTGGTCGTTTTTCAAGTAGAGCTACCGAAAGGGGTTGACTAAATAATAATTTCCCCGAATGTGTTTATATAGTGATGTATGTTTCGCCGAATTGGTGTCTCAGTATCGACCCGTCGTTCGATCAATGAGAACCAATTCACATTAAAAGCAAAACTATTTTCGAACCTGTCGTTTCGAAATTAAAGTTTGTGCTTGTGCAAACCATAAACATATAAACCAGTCGTTTTATATGAAAAATAATCCAGAACTCCCAACACATGTTGGATGCCATCTATGATGAGAAAAATCGCAAAACATACTTGCGAAATGACTGTTTAGACGTTGATGTTATTCCGTCACCACATGTTAGTCACCCTGATGTGTGAGCATGTGATACCCAAATTATTTGGATGTCATCTTTGATGAGTAAAACACGAGTTTGTTGTTACCCTCGAGATGAATGCTAAGGCGTTGATTTTATTCCGCCGCCACATTTGAGACGTGATGACGTCTATGGTGAACAAATGTCTGAAATTGACATATTGGAGCAATCCTTCACCAAAATACTAGCTTGGAAATTGCATTCCATAAGCAGTATCGTGAATTTATATTCACCATGTTCCTTTATCGCCCATCTGTTATTGGATAAGAAAATTACCCCGGTGAGTAGTTTTAATCCTATTGGGTCAATGGCGAATTGTTTGCCTGATATTAATGCTCTTCGTGTACATTTTTTTTTCCACGAATCGAGAACCGAGAAAAGTGTTATTTGTCTCGAACTGTCGCCATCCCGATGAATCGCCTAGCCAAGGGAGATTTTAGACAATCGTCAAAATCGAAAACTTGTGGCTCCAAGACAGTAATTGAAAGGAACAATATGGGCCGTTGTCACAAAGTAAGAGATGATGCTCAAGGAGCCAACTCTATGCTATAAAGACAACGGTCATGCACGGTTACTCCTTAAATAGTTCACAACTATTATAAAGGTGGAAAAACCGATGCTAATGTGGTTAAAGCTAATTGAAAGGAAACTCTTGAGACCCCCGATTTTGTGGCTCAAATGAGTTTGACACCTTTCTTTATTGATTTTGATAAATCATTGAGCCATTTTTTCGCTCATCTGGATTATGTTTTTCCATTTGGATTATTATTTTTCCATTTGGACATACTTTTGGATTATGGTTTGCCTGTTTATGAAATTTCTCGAAATAATTTAAAGTGTTTTTTGAGCAAATTCCTTTGACAAATGTGACCAAACTTTAAATTATGAAATTTTAGGCAATACTTGTGGTGTAGTTGGTTTTTTGGAAATAGTGGGTAACAGTGTACCATATAATTTCACCAACTACTTGCCTAAAAGAGCACTCAGTGACAACGATTCTGGACCTGTCGTTCCAAAATCGAAATCTTTGGTAAAGCCAAATTGATTTGTCAAATATGAGGCGTTATACTCATGCAGGTCCTGTCGTACCTTGTTGAGTTATAAAATATTCGAGAAAACCAGTGTTATCTGGTAATAGCTCATGAAAGAAATGAAATTTCTTTACATAGCCTCCACTCAAAAACGTATTTTAGAGGAGTTGAAATGTCTTTCAAGTGGTTGCTACCACATTCTTTAAAGCATTCAAAGTTAACTTATCATTTCGCCTGTCGTCGAATGATAAATGATTTAGATGCTAAGACATGATTGTCTGTACTATCATTCGCCTGTCGTCGATTGATAAGAGCATTTTGATATTATGGCATTGACCGGATGAGATATTCCCGGGTCAAAAGACGATGCTTGATTTATAATCGCATAGCATTTGGATTCTCTCTGAGAATATATTTCGCGATTAATCCGAAATTCATGCCACTAATGCTCACTTTGAAAGACTAGTATGTGTAAAGATCACGAAATGAACTCGTAGAATTCTGGTAAAGAATTGAAGGAGTTATTGTGGACTTATCCAACCATAAAACGGACCATAAATATAAATGGTTATGGTTGATGCATCGACAATAAGGTCACATTTTATTGTTGTCCACAGAAATGCAGCATTTCCCAAACTTTTAGCCCTATCATTAAGTTGATGGCTCATGATCCGGATTATCCTGAAAAGTCTAGTCGACTTGATAATTCCGAAGAGTAATAATCGAAATTTCGATTTGAATTACTTGAGTTTGGAAATTCAAATTGAACATCCTGTCGATTATGTTCAGACCCAAATGGACTCACGGAAAGTTTGTTGATGCGACTGCAAATGATTGCACGCACATCTTGGTCTTGCGCACCAAGATTTATATTTCCGTGTGGGTTATGCTATTTTGCTGCATTGGTCCGTTATGAGGCCCAGAGACACTCAAACACCATATGCGTACCAGCTGGTTACTGGTTATGAGCCAGAAGTCTCATAATAACGCGTGTTTAGAGTGATTAATTAATATTTTGATTGAGCCGTTCTAGCGTTCAAAATATGGACCTCTGAAGGGGACATAAGTCGATCATGAATCTCCTGCCTATCATTTGATAGAGTAACCTTGGCAAGCGATCTCTTTACCGCATGATATGCGAAAGTGACATCGCTAAGACTGTTCTCCCCGTCGTTAGGGGGAGATTTGCACGTTACCGTTGATAAGGAACGACGTGAAGTAACGTGGCATAACCCACTCAGTCTTAGCTTGATCTCCAAAACTGCACTTAGTGATAAGTAAGTGCATAGACTCCCTCAAGTCTAACTAAATGCCAGACGCATTTAATGACTTTATGAGATGTCACGAGATCATTTATACCAGCTGCAAAATGCTTGCAAGGATAGACGTCCCTGTCGGACGCCGTGTTCCTGTCGTAACACGTTGCTTTGGCCGAACCCGCCAAGCAAAGGACGCTGCCGTCGGCCGTCAGTCTGTCCTCCTTCCTAAGATATGAGGAAGTTGACCGGTTCTTAATTCGTTCAGCCCCAGAGGTGGTGAACTGAAACTCGTTTGTCGCACGAGATTATAAAGGATCAAGGAGATGTGTGATTTCCTCCTCATCCTAAGAATCTCGAAATATCTGTCGATCATGATATCTTAGACGATATTGAAGCGAAACGAGACTGTCATTGATTACTTGTTCATATATTCGGTGACGACTGATAATATGAACAAATTATGATAGGGAACCATGTACCGTTGCCTGAAGTCAACGTAGAATAGACTGTACTAATGGAAACTTGCAATCCAAGTAGACTCTTTAGCGAAAGTGTGTTCGGACCTGTAGCTCCAACGCCACCAATGTTAAACTAGTTTGTTTATTTGGTTATTCGTAAGGAAAAGTGATGAGAATAATGAGATTGTAGAATGCTCGCCTAGTAGCGCAAGGCTTCTCTCACATCTTGGAATTGGTTACGAGATGGGTTATTTCCTCGTAATGGACGTTATAACGGTCCCCTACTTTATCAGTTTAGTAGTTTCCCAAAAACTGATTATGCAGCATGTGATTGTGGTCACTGTTTTATCTCTATGGGGATTTAGACAAAGAGATATAGATGAAGGTCCCTGTGTGACTTCATGTGCTTAAATCAAGTAGTTTCTGACCATGGAACACGATCTCAATTGACTGAGACGTTCACTATATGGATTAATATAATCCGAGCGGATGTGGTATACCGCCTAAGTGAGTACTTGATTAGCTTGGGATACTTGAACAAGTATTATGCCCTTGCGTGTTTTATTACGCGATCCATTTTTGGATTTGCCTTCGAGATGAAGGATCTTGGGAAGAAACGGTAGTGACTCGGCCTGATGATCGACTCCCGTAAAGATTGAATCTAAGTCCATGATTCAGACTACACCCAGAAGGTGTTATGACGTTGTATTCATCATGACGCTAAGTCGTCAGATTCTCCCATGATCGTTCGATCACTAGACATTGATATAGACCCATTCCGTCCCTGATGTGACGATGAAGAGATATTGAACCATGATGTTCATATCTAAGTACAATAAGCGCATTATTGTACTTGGTCTAATGTGCTAGGACGAACATCTCGTCTGCTGTGAATGGTATAGCTCGACACAGCATCGCGCTAACACGCTGCCATCGAAATGGCATAAAAGACATTTTCCCATTACCTTAAGGTAACTGTGGATGAGGGCTTGTCTTATCCCATTTGCGTCATCGAGTGTACCTACCCCCTTCGGTACTCGAATTAACGCAACCCTTTTTCGGTTATACCGATGCCGGTTACTTATCAGGCCCGCATAAGGGATATTCCTAACATGGTATGTCTTTACCATTAGGAATAAGGCGACATCTTGGAGGTCTTGGAATGACTCCAAGTGAATCACTCTGATCTATTCGTGCTCTATGAGACGACTAGAGAGTGTATATGACTTCGAGCTAGTATTAGTCATATTTGAATTACATATGTTCTGTCTCACGATCTAGATAAAACACTTGTCATAGAAGACAACTTGTTGTTATTGATCAAGAGAGACATGACTACATTATGCTATTTAGCATTTCTCGCCGAAATTAATCTTCACAAATGAAGTTTAAGAGCATCCAGTTGAATGCTCGTTCTATTCCACGTTAGATTTTCCTGCATCCAGTCGTATGTAAGTAAATGAGGCATCCAGTCGAATGCTCGTACTCTTTCTTTGAATATGAAATCTTTGCACCCAGTCGTGTGCAAGTGAGGGGGAGCATCCAGGTGAATGCTTATTGCACTAATTACTACTTAGTCGAAATCTTCGCACCCTGTCGTGTGCAAGTGAGGGGGAGCATCCAGTCGCATGCTCGTGTACTCTTTTTGTCCTTAGACCAAGGTTTTTTTCCCACTGGGTTTTCCTTGGCAAGGTTTTTAGCGAGACACGTTCCCATCATATCTCACTTAAGATTGCCGAAATTAGGGGGAGTATCCTGTTGTATACTTCTTACCACTGTGTACTCTTTTGTCCTTCGACTAGAGATTTTTTCCCACTGGGTTTACTCTAGCAAGGTTTTGATGAGGCACCTGTTTTGTGGTTGATCCCCTACTACTACCATTGTTGCACTTTTTTTCCTTCGATCAGAGATTTTCCCATTGGGTTTGCTCTGGCAAGGTTTTGATGAGGCACACTGTTTTGTGGTTAGTTACTTACATGATATTTCGGCATATATCATTCGGCTACACAGTTTCTCCTAGGTACCGGTTTTGTCCCACACTGGGTTTTCCGGCCCTAAGGTTTTTATGTGTTTAGCACTGCGAATGAACTCGACTCAGATCGACTGCATGAAGACGAAGAATTCAAGAGGTCCAAAGGGGGAGTGTTGTAAGATATTATTGGACTATTGGGCTTGTACTTTATGGGCCCAAGTGGGCTTGTAACCCTATCCCTCTATCTATAACGAGCTAATATGTCACACAACAGATATAACTTATTGGCCGGTCAAAATTACATGTAGTTTCGTAATGCACAGTTAAATAGGAACGGAGGGAGTATATTGATAAAACAATATATTTATAAATTATCAATTTTAGCGCCTTAACTGTGTCGTGTCACATATCTCACCACCTAGCTACTTCTATGACTATATTATAAACTAAACATTACACAACAATAATAGAATTGAACAAAATAAAAAAAAATAAATAAATAAACAATTGAGAATATTAAACTCACGTACTGTTTCCTGTGGAGGCTTTGAGCAACTGTAGAGGCGAAATCTTGATCGGTTTCGGTTTCGAATTCAGAACAATACTCTCTTTCTCTTCGACGCCACCGCACCTTAGGCTGATAAACCACCGTCTCTCTCTCGCCGCCCCTCTTCCTAGCAGAACCCTAACCGAAGAGGTGGCGACGCCGCTCAACGCCGCCATTATATATCTCTATAAATATATATATATATATATAGAGAGAGAGAGAGAGGGCGGTGGTGTGGAAAGAGTATTAATTTGAAAAATTAAATAGTGAAAGTGGGTTTTGATATTATAATTATATTATTTATTATGGGGTGCGTTGGGGAATGGTCCACGCGGTCTGTATCTACCCGCCACTGACTTTTATTTTTTTATTATTCCCAATAAATAAGTAAATAATGGGTTAAATTAAAGGTGTTTTCCCAATTTCCTGTTGTGCAATAATACTAAAAATATAGACGTGATAACAACATTAAATTTAATTTAAAATTCAAAATAAATTATTTTATTGATTATCGATTAACACATCTTAAAAACATGTAAACCAGATTTATACAAGTGTTTATTGGAAAAATATAGACAAAACCATGAAAATGTATTACTCCGTAGTTTGTATATATGCTTCTCGAATAGAGTACAAATGTTATATCCATTTTTATTTATATATCATTTCGGGTCTTGTTGATTTTTTAACCCAAAATCTTTATTTAAAAAAAGAAAAGAAAAATACTATAATTATAATTAGACAGTATCAATACATTTTAATAATTTTTTTTTTTATAAAAAAACAAAATATGTTTTATTTTGGAATGAAAATACGAACTAATGTAACTTAAATAAAAAATAAAATAAAAAATAATGTAGCTCAACAGTATATACTAATATTATAAAATATGTATAGAATACGTTGTAAAATTTTATAAACATACACAACAAATTAAAAAAAATGCGAAATTTGAGCAAAAATAGCTAAGGAAGCATGAAATGGAATACAAACTAGGAGGTAGAATATTTGGACTTTTTAATACTTAGTACTACCATTTTACCAAAAGTATAATTTAGTACATTTTTTTAATTTAGAAATATATAATACGGACACAAATATTAGACATTTTTGTGACGTATTTATAGCTCCAGGTTTATATATTTTTCAGGTTTAAATAGATTGTTTTATTTGTCAAGTTTTGACATTTTTATACTTTTGTTAAATATGAATCTTCTTTAAACAATTGAGGCTAAATAAACGTTGAATGTTAACCACACTTGCATGTCATATCAACTCACTATCCAACCATAAAATATATTTTCCAAGTCAAAGCTATGTAAGATACATTGTTTTAAAAACTTATTATTTTCCCATAATTAGACTTACTTTTTTATTGAAAAAAATTACATTATTGTGTTACAATTGGTTAACGATCTAGGTATTGCGATACCACTTTTAACAATTGAGATAGCAAAATGTGAAATTTTGTAAAATTGAGGGACTGACAGCATAAATCGACAAAATTGCAGTCGTTATATTTCACGTTTGGTGATCTATTTTTGAAGTACGTTGACATAATTGCACTCAACATGTGATATGCAAGAGAATGTGAGTGCAATTTTATCATTTTGTTTAACGGTATATACTTAATTGTGATAAATTTCATAGATTAATAGATCAATTGTAATTGGTACTCCGATACCTAAATCGTTAAACACTAATAGTATAATAAATGTAATTTTTTTCCTTTTATTTTTACTTATTTATTTTTACTTATTGTTACTACCCCCGTTCCTAATTTATTGCGTTTTATGAAATTACGTGCAATTTTGACCGACTATAATATGTATCAAAATTATCGAAATGAAAATTTTCAAAACTAAATCATATAATTTAATGTTTAAACTATATAATTAATTTTTAAAATTTTTTATTTCGATAATTTTAATAAAATTTATTAATCATTTAAAATTATATCTAGTTTGTAACGACAATTAATAGGGAAGTTGGAGAGTATATTGTTAGAGCATCCGCACCAACCATTTACATTTACACAAAATTCCAGCTTCCTTATTAATTTCCTTATAATAACTCTACATTAATTTTTTTATTTTTTTATTATATTTTAATAATCATAACAATATTACAACCACAAAAATATGGATCCAGTATAGTTTATTACTATTATACTTCCTCCGTCCCTAAATAAATACCCCCTACGAAAATACATGCAACTTTTACCATTAAAATTTTCATATCAAAATTACCGAAATGAAAAAATTGAAAATTTCATCATATAGTTCTAAATATAAACTACGTGACTAACTTTTGAAATAATTTTTTCCGGCAATCTAAATATGAAAAAATTATCGGTCAAAATTGTACGTATTTTCGTATGAGATATTTGTTTAGGAACGAAGAGAATATTAATCTAGGAAATCATATGCATTCCTCATATATGAGGTGAATTTTGTGTTTCCTCAAATTTAGGGAATTTATAGGATTCCTGATACATGCCACTTTTTATACCATAATCATCAAATTTTAAAAAAAAATATATTTTGAGTAAGCAGATGCGGATGTTCTTATGGGAGGGAGTAGGTGATCCTCTCCCTATGAATCTTAAACCGGTCCCCAAGCTATTAACAAAACCAACTCGCTCCAAAGTCAAATACACGACCTCTCATCACATCACATCCCTATTATTCTTTAATTTAATTCTTCTACGCTAACACTTTTTAATTAAATGAAAACCAATACAATATATATATATATAGGGGAGGATAAATACACATTAATAAAAACATCAAAGTAAACATCGTAATCTTCGCCCTCCATTTCGATGGTGTAGATTAAAAGTTAGAAATTAAACACAAAACTAACTTATATCACTTTACCATAGTTAACTGTGATTGGTAAATAGTTTATCTTTCCATTTCTTTAACTCCCCCTTATGTTTCTTACAAAAAATTACAACCATGTACATTAATAAAAAATGTAGTTTATGAACCCATTAAGTACAAAGGCAGTAAAAGTGGATTATGATTTATTTATTTACTTAGGTGTTAAGGACCAAATATTAAATGGCTGATTTAATTAATTTGGATTTTTATGAACAATAAGAAATATATCTGTTTTAAAATTTTACTAGTATTATTTTTAGAAAAACTTCGATTTTATGCAAGTTTATATATATAAAAACCCCGATTTTTCGTTTAAAGAAACTCTATAGAAAAACCACTATTTAGATACTAAATGAAAAAATAGATAAAACTTGCACTACAAACTCAAATACACTGTTGAGGATACATCCCCATGTAATATAAGTTTTTACAAGTATTTGATACAAAAAAATATCAAAGTTAAGACAGATGAGAGAAAAAAGGAAGGGGATTAACTGAATAAAAGGTAGTAGTTAGCCCTACTCCATAACCATAGGTAAATGGTATTTATTAGTTTCCATTTTAGTTTTCAACTTTTAATCTACACCATCGAAATGAATGGCCAGGATTGCGATGCCAACTTTGATGTTTTTCATAGTGTCTATTTATACTTCCATATATATATATATATTGGAAATGTTATATAAACATCATTAAAAACACTCAATTAGACATTTTTTCGTAAAAACGCTCCAAATCAAATTAAAGTGCTGTTAACCATTTGAGTATTTACATTTTAAAATTTTAAATTTAGATAGCACATTAAAATAATTTTTCAATTTAGGTACATCCGTCTAAATAAATTACGTAATCATGTCACGTGACATTTGACAAACGTTAATTTGATAGGCTGATTTGACAATCTTGCACAAAATATGTCATATTAGAAAAAACGTTTTTCCCGATTTCACGCATAACTTAAATTTGGATTATGTGAAATTGGGAGAAAAGTTTTTCTAGATGACATATTTTTGTGTAAAATTGTCAAATTACTCTCTCAAATTAACGTTTGTTAAATGTCACCTGACATGATTCCGTGATGTGATTAATTTAGACGGTGTTACGTAAATTGAAAATTTATTATATTAAAATTTATTATTATAGCCTGTACAAATTGAAAAATTTGTAAAATAATACACAAATAGTTAAATAGTAAACGAATAAAAACCCAAAACCAACCCAACTCAGATGATTAAGTCCCACATATTCTTAATTTTTTCGCTATTATTAGTTAATCTCTCATTTTCACAGCAAGAGAACGTTGGAAATATGGCATCTTCTAATTCAGTTGAGAAATCGGAGGATGAATGGAGGGCCATTCTCTCTCCTCAACAGTTTCGAATCCTCAGGCAAAAAGGAACTGAGTATGTCTACAAATAACATATTTATTTCCTCATAGATAATTTCAATTAAAATTTGTAGCTTACGGATTTATTTGGATCATAGTTACTTTAGAACTCGTTTCCGGGTTTAAAAAAACGCGTTTTTTGTTACTATTATTTCACGTGTAAATCAGAGCAGAAGCATACGTTTTTAAATAGGAGGGGCGGATATTATATAAGAGTACTAATCTCTTTGTAGCTCTATACACAGATTTATTACCTAATAGAAATTTTCAATTAATAATATTTGTAGCTCGTGGATTTGTTTGGATCATAGTAACTGTTAAACTCGTTTTCGGCTTCCCGCTTCTCTTTTCCCGCTTACTGTTGTTATATAACGTGAGCGGATCAGGATTTTAAATAGGATGGATCAATAGACTAAAGGACTAGAAGAATAATTTAAAAAAATAAAAAATTGTTTGGTATTTAAAAAGAAAACAGTGGTGATACAAGTATATTGTATGGAAATTCATGTTGACTTTTCTTTTTGGGTTACTTTTAGGAGGGATGAAAAGTAAAATTAAGCAAAAGAAATTCTATAAAACATGGTAAAAAGGTTGATTTTGATGATGACTTGTTTTTTGTTACTAAATTCTATGTGTGTAGATTGAAATGACCATGTTTGGATGAAAGTGAAAGCCCCATGATAATGGAAGTTCTTTAAGCTAAAGTCAAACCGGACATGAAATGTTTGATCATTACTTATTCTGCTCTCAAGTTACTTTGACCACGATCGTTCCTTCTAAAGATGTTATTGATAGTCTATAGTTTGTATTATCGCATTTATTGAAGAAGTAAATGGAACTTACGTCATGTTATTTGAACGAGTGATTGTTGAAACAAGCTGCATTGCGGTGGACTTTGCTTTTCCTCAGGAATTACATAATGTTATAATGGCAAAAAAAAGAAGAGGATATAATCTTGAATCTTGGATAACTTGGTAGACTCAGCCTAGTGTGATTTTAGCAGTAATACCATATACTAAGCCAATCAGGGTTGAGAAATAAACGATTGCTTCATAGTCCCCTTTAGCGTTGTTTTGTTGCATCTTTTAAATCCAATCTGATTTGCTTCTTTGCTTAAAAAGATTGACTGCATTTGGTTGACCTAATTAAAACCCGAGCTTTTCAGTTTGCTTTTTTTGTGCGTAATAGTTTCTCAAACTAAAAAACCCCCACCTTTTTTGCTTCAAGAATCCAGACAATATAACAAGTTCTTAAGAAACTCAGCATTGTTTGGCACTCTATAGGCATGCAGGCACGGGAAAATATGACAAATTCTCTGAAGAAGGAGTGTACAGTTGTGCAGGATGTAATACTCCTCTATACAAGTCGACTACCAAATTTAACTCGGGGTGTGGTTGGCCTGCTTTCTTTGATGGTCTTCCTGGAGCTATAAATCGCCATGTAAGCTTGTATTCCTTGTTTCTAATCGATATTCGTGTTGATTTCATTTTATAAAATTAGAACTTGTATTGTTTAGGGTCTAATAGAGTAAATAAGATAAAGGGGACACATAATTTTGGATACAGAAAGGGGTAGATAATTTTATCATTTATGTTATAATTGTCAAAAATATACTCTTATGCAATAACCAATTTTTTTGAGCAATAGTGGATATATTTAAGAATCAATGGATACACTGTTTCTATATGCCTATCTAGAATTTGTTTTGGGAAAAGGGACTTTGGTACTTTTATAACTCTCATAATCCTGTGAGAGCGAAATAATGGATACCGTGTGAAATTGCATTTATACTCTCTGTTTCTCTTTGAAGGAATATGAAAAGGAATATAGCAGTGCTAAATGACCTTCTATTGACATTACTTGCACGAATGGCAGCATTATTTCATTCTGCAACCTTTCATGCCGGAGTTTTTGTTTTCTCGTGATTGTTTTGTCGTCTTTCTTGTTTCTTAGATTTATACTTGTAAGTTGTGAATTTTAGTTTTATGCAGTCAGAATCCATTTTATTTGGGGATAACAGAAAGGGTTAGTTGATCTGGATTTAGATGATCTAGATTTGTGTACTTCTTGTGGTCGAAGTTTTTCATTTCGCAGGGACGGTGAATATTTTAGTAAAAAACTTCCAGGCGTTTGCCTTGGCAAATAAAAATACACTAAAAAATACTTGCTAGAAGTTTCTTTCCCTCATAATTTTGCTGCCAAAACTTCTAACAGCCGGACCCAGATGGGAGAAGAGTTGAAATTACATGTGCAGCTTGCGGGGGCCACCTTGGCCACGTATTTAAAGGCGAAGGGTTTCATACGCCAACCGATGAACGACATTGTGTGAATAGTGTTTCGCTCACATTCAGTTCTGCAGATTCTAAGTAAATGTTTGTGTAAGATGTATACTTTCTGAAGTATATCTTGGTTATGTTTGTAAACTAATAAATGCCCAATACTGCGAATAAAGCGGGCATGAAGTTGTCACATGTAAGATGTACTCTTCCTTTCCTTTAACAATTGTATCTGAACAAGGTGTTATTAGCACACTGTTTACTATATTTCAAAAACTTGTCATTCCGTCGGCAAAACAACTATGGTTGGAAAGGATTGTTTGGATATATACCAAGATTTCCTGTATGGAGCGATGAAGCTGCTCTAGTGTGTAATCTATGTATACTTTTGCTAAAAATATCATGAAGTGAATTTTCAGATGTATATATCGATTTAGATATTAATATATGCGCCGTTTGGTTGCGGGACTTGTAGTTACGGGTATAAAGCTAGGGATTATGCTTTGACAATGAAAGGCCTTCTAACTATATTTTCCATTATTAGACTCGAACTCTTAAACTACACCCCATGGTATTCTAAATGTATCATTCGGGATCATTTGACACTCGATGCCTTTCTAGTCCAAAACTCAGATTGTACAACTCCATATGACTTGTTTTTCCTGATTCACTAGTAGTCCAATTCCATCCATAAATGCCCCAACTAATAAAACAATGTGGAAAGTAGATAAATTTTCTTATAAATTTTGGTTTTAATACATGAATACTTGCTGAACATAAACCTTCTCTAAAATCAATAACAATCGGTTTTGAAAGGCGAGTCTAAGCGAAGATAAGACGATATAACCAGAGCTTACGCGCATAGGTAATTAGATAGGATTAAGTGAATTAAACAGTGACTAGACAAGACTAGGCGTGAGTAGGCATATTGTGACTTGCTACCGGCTAGACTCCATCTTCCGTCTTTTGAAACATTTACCCTCCAATATGACATTTTTTATCGTGTTAAGTTCTTTAAACCAACCGAATCGACTATGGTTGGTTACTCGGTTTGGTTTACTTCAGTTTCAAAAAATATTTTAATCCAAACCGACGAAACCAATCGGTCCGAATTGTACCATTGGTTAACAATTTAGATACTAGACAACTAGTTTTAACAATTTAGGTACAAATCTACCAATTTTCGTCAAATCAAGGACCTAACAGAATAAATCAACGAAATTGCGGTCATTATATCTCACATTTCGGATCTATTTTTGACGGACGTTGACAGAATTACACTCATTATGTGATAGGTGAGAGAACGCGAGTGCAATTCCGTCGTTTCGTTTAACGTTAGGTCCTCAACCGTGACAAAATATACAGATCGTCATCTAAATTGATAAAATCGATAGTCCAGTACTTAAATTGTTAACCACGGTTGGTACACTATAATAACGTATTTTTCCCATAAATAAATATAAAATTCACCAAACCAAAAAAAAATAAAAAAAAAAGAGAAAACCCACTTTATAATTTCCTAGTAAATGATTGATTTAGCAAAAAGAAATTAAAACCCAGATACTCAACTCGTCCTCTCTCTCTCTCTCTCTCTATATATATATATATCTTCTATATATATATAATTGATTCTCATCTTCTTAGGTATATAATCATACCCTTATTTTCCGCAAAGTTTTATTTATTTATTAAAGTTATTGAACTAGGGATTCAATTGTTTGTTTAGCTAGTAGTCTACATTTATATATAATTTTTTAATATACCAACATAGTGCTTATTTTGACTCTCTTTTTTTCGATCTTTAATGTTTTTTTTTGTTTTGTGATTTAGTGTTTGAGCTTTATTTAATTTAGGTATATCCATAGTTTGGCAGATTGTGTGTTGAAATTACCAAATTCTTTTGAATGAATTAACCCAATGCTTAATTTCGGCCTTTTCGCGATATTTTTCACTGTTTAGCATATTGTGTATGTTTGGCAAAACCTCCTTTTTTTAAACTTTTTTTATTAAAAAAATCCATAAGTGTTTGGTATGTCAGATTTTATAGCTTTTAAAAAGCTAGCTTTTGGGTCAAAAAAAGCTCGAAAGCAGAGAAGCTAGGAATTTGATAGTTTTTTCGAATAAAGTTTTCCAAAAGTATTTTTGTTTCTAATAGAATGTGTTTGGTATCTACAACTCAGTTATAAGTTAAAATAGGTGACCAATGACTTATAAATAAAATTAATTTATAAGTCACTTATAAGTAAAAAAGATACAGTGATGACATACGCTACACTGTAGCTTTTTTTAAACAAGTCTTTTTAAAAAAAAGCAGTTTTCGGACCAAAAAATCTGATGCCAAACAGGCCCAACCATTATGGTTTAATGTTTAACACAGACATAGAGATTTTATGTTTTAAATTTACTGTTTTTTTTAGGGAATGAAACGTATATACTCGCAGCTTAGCAAACTTTATGTTGTATTGTTGAGATTACCAAAATATATGGAGTACCCAATGTTTTATTTTTTCCTCAAAGTTGGCAGATGTAATGTTGGTGAAATTTGTGTATTTAGAGTTTTGTGAAGGTCTAAATAAACCATGTTCATCGTTTCTTTTGCGTATTGTTTTAGGATTGATAGGTAAAATTGATGTAAGTGAGATACTGGGATTTACATATGAAAAGAGCCAAGTACATGTCGTTCTTTTCTGAACGGACAACAGATCTTGTTAATTGCCTTTTGTTTGCGCTTTTCATCTATCTCTAATTAGTGATCAGGGCTCACGCAATGCGTGGTGCAACGTGTGTATTTGTTTTACACGGTCATTTTTGTAGTCATTGTTACTTTTTTGTTTTTACGCTTAGTTTTGTCAATAAGAGCAAAATGCACATGGAAATTTAAGATTTTCTGACGATTTGCAAGTAAAAAAGATCCATAACATTAACCTAACAAATTAAAAAACATAGTACATAATTTTGGAGAAATTACCTTGAACAGATTGATAAAATAGAAGAAATAGGATGCCTAGTGTAGGAAAGTGAAAATCAATTAATCAACTCAGTAGATAAACGTTTCATTAAGTTATTTTGTTGTTTACTTATGTTTGATAAATTCCCTATTGAATTTGTTTAGACATAGATGATATAGGCTCATCTTGGTGTTGTTTTTGCGGGTCTTTTACAATAGAAACTAGTATTGCTGTAGTTCTTGCGGTTGAGACGTTTCCTATAATGGTTTCAATGGGTTTTGGCTAGGATTTACTGCTGATACAATCATGTTTATTTCCTCTTCTGATTTAGGAGAGAGAGAATCGAAGGAAGTGAATATGAATACAACAATTAGCAAAGGAGGAAGCGAAGCACAAAAGTATGTGTGGGAAGGTGCGATCCCTCTCCAGGTTCATCTCCACGAGTCAGAAATCACCGCTCTCTCTCCTCATCCTCCCGCTCTCATCTTGGCTCCTCGGATTGGGTACCTCCCTCTACTTGCTTCACAAATTAAAAATTTCTTTAATGATGTTCTTCCCCCCGGTGAAGACACGGTATGGTTTGAGTACAAAAATTTGCCCTTAAAGTGGTACATACCCACCGGAGTGCTTTTTGATATTCTTTGTGCCGAACCCGAAAGACCTTGGAATCTGACGGTGCATTTCAGAAATTATCCTTTAAATCTTTTGACCCCCTGTGAAAATGAGGATTGTGTTAAGTGGAGCTTTATTAATTCACTGAAAGAGGCAGATTATGTGATTAACGGAAATTGCAAGAATGTTATGAATATGTCTCAAATTGATCAGTTGGATCTTTGGAAATCCATTTTAAATAGTGATTTGAAAGCTTACCTCCGAGTTTCTCACAAGCTTAAATTTGAAATGAGTGGAGATGAGAAATTTAATTCGTCAAGTTCACCAAAAAATGCTTCCGAGCCCGATAATACAGTGTCAGTTAAAGCAGGAAGGGTACCAGTTCGGTTGTATGTAATTAATCTTGATGAAGATTTTGGTGATTTAGAAGATGCTCCTCAAATTGATAGCTGGGATACAATTTCTTACATAAATCGTCCAGTTGAGATACATGTAGAAGGAAATTGCTTCACCCTACTTGATGCTGTAAAAACACTTCTCCCGGAATTTTCCCTCTCTGGTAATGCTGAGATAAAGCTTCTAAGAATTCAAGGGATTGAACCAAAATACGAGATCCCTTTTTCTTGGGTGGTGAACAACTTGATGAACCCCGAACACTTTCTTCATATATGTGTTTATATCAGAATTCCAGAAACAGTTATTGTATAGGGATTATAACAAAGTTCTACACTCTGGTTGTTTCTTTTTAGAAAGATTGGGAGGCTTGATAGATTCAAATGATTGAATGTTCGTCAGTTCTATTATGTTTGAATATAGATTGTAGATTTGGTTTTTGACATGGATGTTTTTGATTGAACATTTTGTTATCCCACTGTTTTTACAGGTGCAATCCGGATTTTTGACGGAAATTGATCGTTTAGCGCCTATTCCTATCAAATTCCGCCTAATTTGCCTAACCCTGTCTGATCTACTAGGCTTCTAAACTCCACATAGCGTCTAGTCTCCGCCTAAATTACATCTGAGCTCGCTTTTTAGAACACTGGGTTAAATCGTTTTGTGCCATCTCTGTTTCTAGTTGGATTTTTGGATTGATTGAATAAGTTTGTATCTTTGTAGATGACTAATTTATTCTAGCACTTATGTAATACTCTCAGTAGAAAACGTCCCATTAACCAGATAAATATTTTGTGATTAGTGTTTCACTTAGATTCACTTCTGCTAATTCTGACCATAACTCACTTGGTAGATTGTACTTAGATGCCTTTTTTTTCTGGAAAAATCTTGTTTATTTGATTGTCCGTAAACTACTAATAAATGCCATCAGATGTTAAGAATGTGAACATGAAATTGTCACTCGTAAGATGTATGGTTCCTTTCCTCAAAGAAATAATCTCTTTGTATTATAACTGAACGAACTGTTATTCAGTACACTATTTACAAAATTTCCGAAAACTCATCACTCCCCCAGACACAAAAAACTACAGCTTTTGACCTCTGGAAACACGTATATACAAATCAATCCTCAACTAATAGAATAGTTTGAGTATGTCTAAACAACATCTACATGGATTCACGAAGCTCCTTTGAAGCGTGAAATCTATGAAGCCTTTTGCCAAACGCGTCATAAAAGGCAATTTCTGAATCGGTTGGGGTTAACTGAACAGACATAAAGCCTTGCCCATCATAGAAGAAATTTACACCTTCTTTGTTCATATCTCCAACATCTCCTCTCCACGCCTTTGAGCCCGCTCCACTTGTTAGGAACTGGATAGGGCTGCAAATAACAAAGCCGAGTCAGTAAATATGTTTTCCGAAAAAAAATCACACATTAGTTGGTTGCAGCTTATAAACAAATAGGGTATATTTTCCTTGATTGAGAAGAAAAAAGAAACGGTTCACACATCTATTGTAAGCCTTAAACTGGTGACGGAGAGGGTACTAATAAACGTCACACTTTAAGGGCTTGTTTGGTTGCGGCGTTTAAGCAAATATGCTTTTTCAAGAGTGAGCAAAAAAGTGGGTTCAGACCGCGGCTGCCTATTCCAAAGTCGAGTGACTAAAGACTGAGCTTTACTATCAAGGGCTTGTTTGGTTGCAGATGTTAAGCAAATAAGCTGGAATTTCAAGATTGAGAAAAAGAATAGGGAAACGAGTTGCTGCTTCTACCAAAGCCGAGTCACTAAAGATATATGAAAATCGGTACATAAAGTGACGGTTAATAAAAAAAGGTGAAGACGGTACTTATCGGTTTCACTGATGTGTTCTAGGCAATGATCATGTCCGTTCATGTAGAAATCAACTCCATTAGCCTGAAATATGATTAGTAAACTTTTATTTTATGCAAATATTGTCACAGAAACTGCAAATGATTTGGATTGTGAAAGTGTATAATCTTAGAAAGTTGTTCAATAGATCAAATTTATGCAATTTTCCAAGTTTCTTGTTTATTTTACCTTAAGAATCGGAAGAAGATGACTAACAAGTTCTGGGGTGTCACCATGATGTCCGACACTGCGAATGGCATGATGACCAATGACTATCTTCCACCTGGCAGTTGATTCCTTGAGAGCCGAATCGATTTCCTAAATTAAAAGAAACCATTTATGTCATCGGCATTTGGAGGAACCTGAGTTTCAATTGAATTTGAAGTAAAGTTACATTTAAAGTTAAAAACTAGAAAGAATATCACCTTCAACAAGTTTGAAGTGTATTTCATTGGAGCATGTACGTCTCGCCAGTCGTAATGATGGTCTAATGGGTCGCTGAAGTATTTACCAACGAAAGGAGTTGTATCCACAAAGAACAACTCAGCTATTTCTGCAAAAAGGTATGCAAAAGCAAAAGATTATACATTTGCATTGACACTATGATAATGAACTAAATATATCAAAATGGAAATGGGCAAGCACCTGTATCGACTATGAATGATCGCAAGCAAATCCATCTGCTGTCGATCGTTCTAAGGTGTGAGCTTAGTTGAGCTTTTGCATCACCCCTATAATCATGGTTTCCCAAAACTGCAAATTTATACATACGCAGAATATAAGATCCGTGGTGAAATCATTGTTCTCGGCATCCTTAATTGATTAAATCTTGTTACAATCATAACTTGAAACGTACCGCTATACCATGGCTTCTGCAAGCTCTTTGCAGTGTAGATATTCGTGAACGACTCCTCAAAATTCGTGTCATTCTCTCCCTTCAATCCATTATCATAGAAATTGTCCCCCGTCGAAACCACAAAATTGATATCCATTTTCTCCCCTACTATCCCCATCTACAAGTATAACATTTTCATCAAAAAATGACTAATATGATTTATTCAAAAAACCGGAGGATAGTACCAGTGTGAAATTAAGACTTGATTGGTACGTGTTGGGTAGATTTTGTCTTGAAAAAGTTATGAACTTATAATGCTCTATTGCTCTTTCATGAAACATCAAGGGGAATAAGAATATTTTTTTGGAAAATTTAATTGTATTACCTGTGTAGCAACATGGGATTGATTATATCCGCCTCTTCTTCCCCAATCACCGATGACTAAGAAGCTAAGGCTCCCATCGCCTTTGGCAGGGTGATCAAATTTTTTAAGCCCGGATGTTACTGTTGGAATTGTCCGGGCTTCTACAGTTACAAACCGGGATATAAGACATATGTTGAAAGATATGAGGATTAATATGGAGATTTTGCTCATTTTAGCCATTAGTGAAAAAAGAAACAAGTTTTCCCTTTTCTTTTCTTTAATTCCGTGGATTCTTCGGTTTTATAGCTTGCTGCTCACGCCAAAAACGGAAGCAGCAAGCTAGAGGATGCGAGAGAGACAGATATATAGATCACAACAGAGGAGCTTGAGCCTTGAGTTTCAATGTAAGTCTTGTTCTCAGATCTTCTTCTCAATTCTGCATGAAAATTGGACAAGAATTCACTTAAAACAGTACATGTTTAAATAGCTAGAAAAAATAATGCACATGAAGTGTAGTGTAGAAACTAGTAACATGCTGAAGAAAGGGACAAACGACTTTAGCATCCCCATATTGATAAAAAAAAAAAAACGACCATGCATATTGATGTTTTAAATCGATTTTACCATTTCAACACCCCACAATTACGAAAAGACTTTTTGACATTTCTAGTTCCACCACGGGAAACATGTGATTTGTGGAATGCTCAGAGATGAAAATTTTGAGCAATTTCATTTCCACATAAGTTGTGTACAAAAAATACCATAATCTCTAGAATTTTGATATCATAAAAACCAAGTTTATCGTTTACAACATCTTTCTTTACTAACAGTGCAATAATTACAAAGGAATGATCTTTGATCATTTAGAGAAAAAAAAACATGATCTGAAATTTATGAAAGAAATTAAATATGACCATAAATGTAAGTGAACTGGAAAATTACATGAGTATAATAGATGAAAGTTGTAATGAGTAATTAATGAACATGAAAAAGTGGAGGTGTATTTATATTATAGAAATAAGATACAAATATAGATAGATGAATTAATAGATACCGTAAATTATGTGTGGATAAAGTACACTAATAATTACTTACACAAGGAATTAACGTCATTTAAAATGAATGATTGTGAGTGACAAAATATTAATGGACATACATAGATGTAGTGATTGGTTATGAAATTTGGTATACTATTTGTTTTCATGGCCATATGCGAATATACTAGTGGATCTTTGTAGGTATAAACCACCATCTGTTTCGAATATTCCACATAAGAAATACTAGTGAAATAACCAGTCTTTCATTTTCATTTAAATTTAAATTTTATTTTGTAATGTTACCCTTGAATTTTTTGATTTAAAAAAAAAATAAAGAAATGTATTTCGTTTTTTCCTAAGATTAATTAGGTGAATTACCTTAAAGTAATTTTGTTGAAATTAAGTAAAGTTAATTATGTGTGACACTTGAAATTTGGATATGGGTGCATTTGTATATTTAGATAAAATCTATTAGCAATGATCGGTTATGTTTCGAATTAACATTAGATGTTGATTGAGATGAAATTATTAGCAATTACCCGGTTACAGATAAAAGATGTAAAAAGAATGAGGCTAACTTTTGTGATATGAATATGTAAACTAACGGGTTTGCTCGTGTGTGGTGTAACGCGCGTGTATATATAATACAAAATTAATTTGGAACTCTAGAACGTAAAAATAAATAAAAATTAGTTAGTTAATTATCATTCAATTTATTGGAACTTGGAACTGTCATTTAGGATAGGGTGTTCATATCTTAAAACTTGTCATCATGATTTTACACAGGCGCGGTCCTGGTGCAAGCCAACAACCCTGGAGTCTTGGGCAAAACATGTCGATAAGCTTTTTTAAGGCCAATTTCAGCCGCTCATACAGTTTTTAGTATTAATAATTTTTATTAAGTAATAAATCATAAGTAGTTGTGTAGTACAATGGTTAGTGATAATTGTAATTGGATCATTATTTTATATGCACAGGTTCAAATCTCACTTTCTACGTTCTTTTTCTGTATGCATTCATTATTATTAAAGGCAACAAAAAATTTAAGCCTTGGATAACCCAGACCGCCATGCTTTTACAATGTAACACCATGTGGCGTAATGATATGTGGAGAGTACTACATGAACCAAATAATAGATATGTTATCCGAAGGCCAAAATGCTTACGGAAAGCTCGTTTCCTTCTTGATAAATCCTGTTTTCTGCTTCCCGCTATTCGTTTCCCGCTTCTTGAACATATAAATTTTAGATTTTTTTTTTCATTTTTTTCATGTTTCACATTTTTGTTTCCCGTTTCATTCTGGCTTCCATTTCTATCTTTTCATTCACACTGATGTAGTGTTGTGAGTTATTGTAATAGAATTAATGAACCGATGATAATATTGGTATGTGAACAATAGCTATGTTGGACACCATTACATGCTCTTATCGTCCAAATGTCGGTCACCTCTTTTTCGTTTCTTTTTTCTGAATAATAGTAATTTGTTTTATTATTAGTAAACTATAGAGACAATATTACCAGAAACAGTGGAGTAGCTAAAAGGTCCCGAGCACCCCCGTATGGAGAGAAAAAAACTGATCTTTTACCATGAATGTTGATTTATTTTATTGATTTGAGGATTTCAGTACCTGCTATAATTACGGAAAAGGTACTTCTAGTTCGGCCACTGACTAGAAAACTGGCTTGATTGACAATAGATTCAAATGTTGGTCAGTTCTATTATGTTTGAATATAGAATGCAGATTTGGTTTTTGAAATGAATGTTTTTGATTGAGTATTTTGTTATACCAATGTTTTCAAAGGTGCAATCCGGATTTTGGGCGGAAATTGATCGCTCAGCGCCTATTCCTATCTAATTCCGCTTAATCACCGCCTAATTTACCTAACCCCGTCTAATCTGCTAGGCTTCTAAGCTCCAAGGTTCCTCCTAAATTACGTCTGAGCTCGCTTTTTTGAACAATGGGTTATACACACTGCTGTGAGAATGTTTTTACTTTTATTTAAAAGGAGTTCTGAGTTAAATTGCTTTGTGCCATCTGTATTTCTAGTTGGATGTTTGGAGCTTTGGAACGATTGAATAAGTTCGTATATTTGTAGCAAATTACTATTATTCTAGCACTTAGGTAATGCTCTCAGTAGACACCGTTCCGTTAACCAGTGAGAAATATTTTTGTGATTAGTGTTTTACTTAGATTCACTTCTGCATATTCTAACTTATAACTCACTTGGTAGATTCTAAGTTTCTAACCAGAAGCTTGTAGTTGTAACAAGATGCCTTTTTTCTGAAAAAATCTTGTTTATTTGATTGTCCCTAAACTACTAATAAATGCCAACAGATGTTAAGGATGCGAGCATGAAGTTGTCACTCGTAAGATGTGTGGTTCCTTCCGCAAAGAAACATTCTCTTTGTATTATAACTGAATGAACTGTTATTCAGCACACTATTTACAAAATTTCCGAAAACTCATCACTCCCCAGACACAAAAAACTACAGCCTTTGACCTCTGGAAACCCGTATATACAAATCAATCCTAACCCGAACGAATAGTTTGGATATGTCTAAAAAACATCTACATGGATTCACGAAGCTCCTTTGAAGCGTGAAATCTATGAAGCCTTTTGCCAAACGCGTCATAAAAGGCAATTTCTGAATCGGTTGGAGTTAACTGAACAGACATAAAGCCTTGCCCATCATAGAAGAAATTGACACCTTCTTTGTTCATATCTCCAACATCTCCTCTCCACGCCTTTGAGCCCGCTCCACTTGTTAGGAACTGGATAGGGCTGCAAATAACAAAGCCGGATGAGTAAATATGTTTTCCAGTAAAAAATCACACATTAGTTGGTTGCAGCTTATAAACAAATAGGGTATATTCTCCTTGATTGAGAAGAAAAAAGTAACGGTTCACACATCCATTGTAAGCCTTGAACTGGTAATGGAGAGGGTACTAATAAACGTCACACTTTAAGGGCTTGTTTGGTTGCGGCGTTTAAGCCACTATGCTTTTTCAAAAGTGAGCAAAAAAGTGGGTTCAGACCGCGGCTGCCTATGCCTAAGTCGACTGACTAAAGACTGAGCTTTACTATCAAGGGCTTGTTTGGTTGCAAATTTTAAGCAAATGAGCTGGACTTTCAAGATTGAGAAAAAGAATAGGAAACGAGTTGGTGCTTCTACCAAAGCCGAGACACTAAAGATATATGAAAATCGTTACATGGTAAAAAGTGACGGTTAATAAAAAAAGGTGAAGACAGTACCTATCGGTTTCACTGATGTGTTCTAGGCAATGATCATGTCCGTTCATGTAGAAATCAACTCCATTAGCCTGAAATATGATTAGTAAACTTTTATTTTATGCAAATAATGTCACAGAAACCGCAAATGATTTGGATTGTGAAAGTGTATAATCTTAAAAAGTTGTTCAATAGATTAAATTTATGCAATTTTCCAAGTTTCTTGTTTATTTTACCTTAAGAATCGGAAGAAGATGACTAACAAGTTCTGGGGTGTCACCATGATGTCCGACACTGCGAATGGCATGATGACCAATGACTATCTTCCACCTGGCAGTTGATTCCTTGAGAGCCAAATCGATTTCCTAAATTAAAAGAAACCATTTATGTCATCGGCATTTGGAGGAACCTGAGTTTCAATTGAATTTGAAGTAAAGTTACATTTAAAGTTAAAAACTAGAAAGAATATCACCTTCAACAAGTTTGAAGTGTATTTCTTTGGAGCATGTACGTCTCGCCAGTCGTAATGATGGTCTAATGGATTGCTGAAGTATTTACCAACGAAAGGAGTTGTATCCACAAAGAACAACTCAGCTATTTCTGCAAAAAGGTATGCAAAAGCAAAAGATTATACATTTGCATTGACACTATGATAATGAACTAAATATTTCAAAATGGAAATGGGCAAGCACCTGTATCGACTATGAATGATCGCAAGCAAATCCATCTGCTGTCGATCGTTCTAAGGTGTGCGCTTAGTTGAGCTTTTGCATCACCCCTATAATCATGGTTTCCCAAAACTGCAAATTTATACATACGCAGAATATAAGATCCGTGGTGAAATCATTGTTCTCGGCATCCTTAATTGATTAAATCTTGTTACAATCATAACTTGAAACGTACCGCTATACCACGGCTTCTGCAAGCTCTTTGCAGTGTAGATATTCGTGAACGACTCCTCAAAATTCGTGTCATCCTCTCCTTTCAATCCATTATCATAGAAATTGTCCCCCGTCGAAACCACAAAATTGATATCCATTTTCTCCCCTACTATCCCCATCTACAAGTATAACATTTTCATCAAAAAATGACTAATATGATTTATTCAAAAAACCGGAGGATAGTACCAGTGTGAAATTAAGACTTGATTGGTACGTGTTGGGTAGATTTTGTCTTGAAAAAGTTATGAACTTATAATGCTCTATTGCTCTTTCATGAAACATTAAGGGGAATAACAACATTTTTTTGGAAATTTTAATTGTATTACCTGTGTAGCAACATGGGATTGATTATATCCGCCTCTTCTTCCCCAATCACCGATGACTAAGAAGCTAAGGCTCCCATCGCCTTTTGCAGGGTGGTCAAATTTTTTAAGCCTGGATGTTACTGTTGGAATTGTCCGGGCTTCTACAGTTACAAACCGGGATATAAGACATATGTTGAAAGATATGAGGATTAATATGGAGATTTTGCTCATTTTAGCCATTAGTGAAAAAAGAAACAAGTTTTCCCTTTTCTTTTCTTTTCTTTAATTCCGTGGATTCTTCGGTTTAATAGCTTGCTGCTCACGCCGAAAACGGAAGCAGCAAGCTAGAGGACGCGAAAGAGACAGATATAAAGATCACAACAGAGGAGCTTGAGCCTTGAGTTTCAATGTAAGTCTTGTTCTCAGCTCTTCTTCTCAATTCTGCATGAAAATTGGATAACTATTAGTAAATCTTATAAGTTATAACAGTACGTTTAAAAAAGCTATAAAAAATTAATGTACATGAAACATGTGATATGTTCTGGTGGAATGCTCAGAGATGATAGATTTGAGCAAATTCATTTGAACATAAATTGTAATCTAGTGTACAAATATGCTTATAAAAAAAAAGTACAAATAACACAATAATCTCTAGCATTTTGATGGGATAAAAACCAAGTTTATCGTTTACAAAATTATTCTTTACTAATAATGCAATAATTACAAATGATTGATTATTGATCATTTAGAAGAAAAAACATGATTCTAAATGTATGAAAGAAAATATAACCATAAATGTAGGTGAAGTGGAAAATTACATGAGTATAATAGATGAGACTTGTAATGACTTATGAAACATGGAAAAGTTGAGGTGTATTTATATTGTATAAATAGATACAAATAGATAGATGAATTAATAGATACCATAAATTATGTGTGGATAGACAGATAGTGTACACTAATAATTACTTAAACAAGGAACGTTACTTAAAATTGATGATTGTTAGAGACAAAATGTTAATGAACACACACAGATATAGTGATTGGTTAAATCGAATATTCCACATAAGAAATACTGTCTTTTATTTTAAATTTAGGTGTTTCGTATTTTATTTCGGGATGTTACCCTTGAAGAATTGAATTTTTTGGTTTTTTAATATTTTTCAAATAAATGTATTACGCTTTGTTTTTTTAAAAAATTTGTCGTTTTGTCCGAAAGTTTTTTCCTAAGATTATGTTAATTTAACTTAAGGTTATTTTTTTTTTAAATTAACTAAAGTTAGTGTTTATGATTATGGCACTTCAAACTTGGATATGGACAAATAAGGGAGTAGTATCAATCATCTAAACGTGCATTTTGAATCAACATTATGAAAAGAATGAAACCAGTTTTTCTTGTATCCGGAGGGTCCAAGTTAAAAGCCTTCAACCAATCGAAACTGCATAATCCTCTTTAACTTCTCCACATTGCATATACATACATGTAAACTAGCGTACCGCCCCATGCAATGCGTGGTGTAAGTTGTAGTGTGTGCGTATCTGTCATAAAAAAATAAAATCATCCAGAAAACTGTAATGATCATAAGGTGCATGATTTAGTGTAAACTGCATTATTCCACATCGGTAGTTTAAACTACATTTGTGTTGTATATAACTCTATAGACACCCTTCTTTAGTTAACCGGTTTTCTATGGTGAGTTCTACCTATGACGTTGTTAGATTTGGTATCAGAGACGACACCACAATTCAATGCATGTGACACGCAGTACGCCAAAATGGTTACGCCGGGATTGCAGTCACTACAAAATCCTATAACTAATTTAAAAAGTTGTCACAAATCTGTCACAAATTGACTAACCCTGTCACAAAAAACGTCGCTAATAAGCTCGTAACAAAAAATACTGTCACTAATCCCGTCGCTATTTGAGTATTTTTTTGTAGTGAGTATTCGACCGGAGTTAGTCTCCTAATACAAAGCCCGCCCACGGGACACATAAGGGGTGACGTCGGGATTGCAGTGGTCGATCGGGACTAGGGATCAACACGAAGCCTGTTGTGGTCGCAGGTTGCAGAACGTGGTGGAAACGGCATTATCTCACATCGGTAGTTTAAGCTACATTTGTGTTGTATATAAAACCCTATAAACACACTCCCTTAGTTAACCGGTTTTTCAGGATGAGTTACAAAAACACCGAAAAATCAATTTGTGCTGTAATGGTTTTGTCTTAAATAGACCAAATAATGTTTATAAATAATGAAAAAACATGGACCAAGTTTGCAAAAAGGATATATTAATAATCATAACATATATAGGGGAGTTGCCACCAAACCGCCACGTCATCACAACATATCCATAATTAGCTCACAATATTCGCGCTCACGTAAAAATAATTGGTCTAAATTTCCCCTCATTTTTCTATCTTTCTAAAACTCATACACACTAATTTAGCTTATGATAATATAATTGCAATAGAATTAATGAACCGATGATAATATAATATTGGTATGTAAATAATAGCTATGTTGGACACTATTACATGCTCTTATCGTCCTAAGGTCAGTCACTTATTTTTCTATTTTGCTTATTCTGAATAATTTTATTTGTTTAGTTTTTGAATATAAAAGCAACTTACCAGCTATAACTAGAAAACTAGCTTATAAGTAAGACTTATTTATGTTTATAGAGTTGGAGTGTAGAACTTAGGAGGAATTCCAATTAGCAAATGAGTAGTGGTAAGGCTTTAAATTTAAGTATTTAAATAAGAGCTAACTGAGAAGTGGTTAGGGTCTTAGCATTCCCCGCTAATGATCAGGTTCGATCACTGCTGTTAGGGTAATTATCCCACATTGTCTAGATAATAATCGAGTCTGTGGTTTATAAAGAGATATCCATCATTACCATTACGAGACTTTTTAATGCTAAAAGAATATGGATTCTAATAACTGCTACCTCCAATGTGAGGGTAGTAATCATTATAAATTAAATAAGCGAAAAATTCATTGTTGCGGAAACGATTGGTTTATCATTTGTTTTCATATAACCATCCCAAGTTCTTGGAATAATGGTCACAATAGTTTGCTTTCTATACAAAACAGTCCACTTCGTAACAAGAAAACAACAATTAATTACTAAAAGATAGTCTTGAATCACAATAAAGTCGTAGTTTGATGATGCGGATAATAAAAAATAAGAGCCAACTCAACAGGAAAAAAACTAAGTGGAGATAGTCGAGGGCATATTTTGCATTTTAATTTCAAAAAATTAGCATTTCAGCTATTAGCCTGGTTCCGTCCCTGCAACTGTAAGAGTTCTTATGGCGTCTCTTATAATTGTTACTTTCAGGGATATGATATTTTAAGTCACATGAACAGTGTAGATCCTCTTGAATTTTCACAATTGATACGCCGCACAGCCACGCTACAATGTAATTATAAGCAGCGACTCCGTCCACCATTGTTCTCCACAAGTCACCAGATGAAGCATTGTTGTTCATGTAGATACGATACATATATACCGAAGGCAACATCTTCTCTCTCCCCCTCAGTTTTGGGAAGAAGAGGATTCCACCATTTGAACATAAATCGGGTAATTAGTGAAAAATTCAGGATATATTCAACAGTTGATGTTGCTAGCGCTGTCGATGTCATTAATGATTTGGGATCAGATACTTTGACATTATTGGTTGTGACCGTAATCGTTGTTCCGGCCTTCAGGTTCATAAAGTCTAGCCCGGTAAACTTTACTTTAGACATTGTTTGGCTGCAGTTTATAAGCCTAGATTTTAATCCTTTTTGACTTAAAGCTGGTCTGGATTTGGTTGTCTAACTAATAAACTGAGGACTTCTGGGTTTTTTGGCCTAGATAAGCTAAACCCTTTAAGCTGGATAAACCTAGCTTTGTTCTGAATCAAAAAGGTCCTGCTTATTTGCTTAGAAGCTGAAACCAAATGAGCTGTTACTAATTGCTGTCGCAGTTATAGTATCTTTCCTTATCTGGAGTAAGTACTGATGATTTATTTGATTTCTTCAGATTCTTGGTTTCTTTGTTGCGGGAGTTGTACTAAATCAATTTGGCTTGATCAGGAACTTGACAGATGTCAAAGTTCTGTCCGAGTGGGGGATCCTTTTCTTGGTAACTCCCCATTTAAAACAATTTTGTGTTGGATATCATTATCATATGTATGTCTAACGAGTTTGTTCGAGAAAGAATGGTCCTTGGACTATTAAGAAAAAATAAAAGCGATAATGTTTGGGATCTTGGACTATTAAGAAAAAAGACGTTCTGGTGCTATTGAGCAATTTTTTAAGCCAAAAACAGAGATCTTGAACTTTACATTCATTATTTATAAGAAGTAAGCTGTGAGGTTTCTCAGCCACTTGATAAGATTTTAGATTTTTCCAGTCAAGCTATTAGTAATGATAGCTTCACTTTGAAGTTTTCAAAGAATTCATTGTAGGAGAATTTTGAGGCTTCTTGTATATGTTATTTTTTAAAGGTTTGGAAATTTCCGAGCCTATTTTTAAGTTTTATCACATTGGAAGGGGATGAAATTTCTGTGGGTACTGAAAAAAAATGACCCATTCTCTGAAAGCAGTGTCATTTGTTAATATTTTCGTTCTGGTAGTTCGATTTTTTTGTTCTTGCAAGAAGCTTCTGATTCGCGTATGCTATCTGTTTGCTTCTTGTTGTCTTTTATAGTTTGTATTACTTCACTCAACTTCTTCTTGTTCAGTTGTTTGAGATGGGTTTGGAACTTTCACTGGCACGCCTAAAAGCTCTTGCTAAGTTTGCTTTTGGCATGGGATTAACTCAGGTACACACTTTTATTACTGTGAATTTGCCTATTGTCTCCACGCATGTCAGTTATTTTTTCATTTCTTTTGCTTTTGAACCATTTTGCAGGTTGTATTGTGTACTCTCGCTTTCACGGCTTTTGAGCTTCCCCCTAATGGAGCTATAGGGACAAAAATCTTACAGTTTTTGTTTAACTCGAGGCCAGATTTGGTGAGAAGTCATTTTGTATTGATTAAGTTGAACTTTCAAAGTATTGTACTTGTTTAATGCCAAGAACTCCTTTGTCATGATAGAATTAAGATTTCATAGGTTAATATCAGAAGTATTGATGAAGCAATAGTGATTGGTGCAGCTCTCTCATTGTCCTCCTCTGCTTTTGTCCTTCAGGTACTTATCCTTTCCCCAAGAGTTAAAGATGTTGATATTGAGTTAATAAAATGCGATCAGTGTTACGACTTACGATGTTTTGCCTTAGTCTTAAGAAAGCATAGTATTGTTTTTTTTTTGCAAGTGGCTCTGTGAAGGTCATATGGGCCTTGTTTTGGTTGCAATTTTAAAGCTAGTCTTTTTTTGCTTGCTATTTAAATTTTACTTGATTGCCTGAAAAAGTACCCGATCTTTTTGTGTATATTTCACTATATCCAGTTAATATTGTTTACCAGATTAGCTGAAACAGTTTAAGCCTATAATGAGATAGCAGGGTTGAAAAGATATATTTTGAGATGTAGTGATGAAAAGTTATGTTTGGGTAGAGTCTCACACTTGCCTCAAATTATATTTAGCTTCTTGCAGAAAAGGGTGAGCTACCAACCAGATTTGGCTCTGCAACTTTGGGCATACTTCTTCTACAGGTTCACGTTCATAGTATTATGATTAAATCAAAATTTGCATCTATCATTAGTTTATTTTGTGTCTTTCCAATTTACTTTGACTTGATTGGAAACGAAAATGCTCAAATACATGTTATTTGCAGGATATAGCTGTTGTCCCTCTCTTAGTCATACTTCCAGTGCTTGAGAGCCAGGTAGTCGATTTGATAACTGTTTGTTGTTTCACGGGAATATTACAGTGATAATCTCAATACTTCCAGGGAAATTTGATTTGGTCTTCATAGTTTCTGTTGCAGCACTTTCAATTCTCATAGTTTAAATAAGTTATACCGGTATTCCGCAGAGGTTCTATTACAGAGTTTTGGTCCCCATAGTTTAAGTTAGTTACATTGCTGGTCCTTCCTATCAGGAACGAGAGTCCAACATGTTAATGCATGTGGACCACATATGTACCTATTTATATGTGGGGGCCACTAGTGTAACTTACAATTAATAGGAAATAGTAGTTCTTCAATTGAAACTGCAAGGACCAAATACAAATTAGCCTCAAGTTCCAAATCAAAATTTATCCAAATTGTAGGGATTATAGCAGTACAGTAACCCTTGTTTCACAGATTCTGTATTTTCAGTAGTTGCTGCTTATTTTCTTCTTTCTTGTCATTTTTCTGCAGAATCTAGTGGAGCAAAGTATTTGGCCAGCGCTTGCTAAAGAAAGTTTAAAGGCGTTGGGTGGACTAGGTTTGCTCTCTCTCGGAGGAAAGTTCCTCCTTAGACGCATTTTTGAGGTGCATTTTTTTTCAAGAAAGAAATTTTTAGTACTTTTTTTTGTGTGAAATGCATAGCACAACGTTTATGAATCTCAGGTTGTTGCCGAAGCTAGGAGTTCAGAAGCTTTTGTTGCTCTCTGCCTTTTAACTGTTGCCGGGACTTCACTGCTCACCCAGAAGTTGGGTTTTAGTGACACGGTTAGATTTTCTTAGGAATTTTTTTTAAAAAAATATTCTAGTTATATAAATGTTTAAATTTTGGATTCTCCATGCAGCTTGGAGCATTTTTGGCAGGGGCCTTGCTAGCAGAAACGAATTTCAGAACACAGATTGAAGCGGATATACGCCCATTTAGAGGATTGCTTCTTGGATTATTTTTTGTTACGACTGGTACTTCTATTGACACACAGGTTAGTTCGTTTGCTACTCTTCTCTATGTTTTAGTAAGACTGATTCATGTTTCAATCAAAGCAACTCAACCAAGTTTCTACAAATCGCTTATCGCTTAAGCGAAAGACTCTTCTATGATCAATTTACTCTATCAAGGAGTAGAAACTACATCCTTAAACTGATACTTTACTCAATATCTTATATATCAGTTTTTGCTTTTGTTTCTCTACCATTGACTGATCAATTCGGAAATACTTGACATTCTGACTGGAAACGTGTTAACCTGGCTATCACATGGAAGTAGCTGCATATGTCTAGACTCTAGTTAATCTTGTTCAATAGATTCATCAAAAGACTAGCATATATCTGGGAAATTGCATTTGAAATTACTGCATGATTGAACACTCAGAACATTGCAGCACTTCTCTTTGATATATTCTCCTTTTATTTATTTATTTACATTTTGCAGCTTCTCATTAGGGAGTGGCCAAATGTACTATCCTTATTGGCAGGTTTAATTGCTATTAAGACAATAATTATAACAGCAATCGGTCCTCGTGTTGGACTAACCCTGAGAGAAAGCGTAAGGATAGGACTGCTTCTGTCACAGGGGGGAGAATTTGGTTTTGTTGTTTTTTCGCTAGCAAATGAGTAAGATCAACTTAAATCCCTCTTTTTGTATTTGAAAATGTTCTTTAAATGTTTTGATCCTGCTTTTACATTATATGAGGTTATGCCTTGTAGACTGGGAGTGTTACCACTGGAGTTGAACAAACTGCTTATCATTGTTGTCGTGTTGTCCATGGCTCTAACTCCTTTTCTTAATGAACTCGGGAAAAAGGCTGGTGATTTTATTGGTGAAAGGTTTGATGAAAAGGATGTAAGTTTATCATGCCCGGAATATCTTTTGCGAACAACTTTTAATTAGCTGAATTAAGTATGTCTTTTAGTTCCATATATTTGTATTTATATTTAAATTTTCTACAGAAATCTACTGACACAGTGAACTTTGAAGCAAATGATCCTGTAGTAATTCTTGGGTTCGGGCAAATGGCACAGGTAAAAAAACTTCATGCAAAATAAAATAAAATAAAATAAAAAATAGTTGATACCGTTTTTTGCATCTGATGTACTTCCTTTTCTTTTGTTTTAAATTTTATTGCAGGTTCTTGCTAATTTTCTCGGAACTCCACTGGCTTCTGGAGTAGATAGTGGTGCAGGATGGCCTTATGTGGCTTTTGACATTGATCTTTCTGTAGTGAAGGTCAGTTAAACATGCATGTAATATACAAGATGGTGTCAAAACCAAGTTTCTATTTTGTCATCAAAATTTAAGGTCATACTCGGTCCGACGACTTAGAATTTTTTTGGATCCATTTTTATCATAAACAGAAACTAGACAAATGCGATGAAGTATTCCACGGCTTACTGCTTATCAATCATATCATCATAGAAGAACACTAAGATGAGGAAATAATCATGAGATCACAACCAAAATTAATACTAATTTCTAGGGTGAATTACAGAAATGGTCCCCATACTCACGAGGAAATTTCTTAAGTAGTCCCCATGGTTTCAGTTGCAACACTAATCGTCCACAAAGTTTGAATAAGTTATAACTGTGATCCGCATAGTTGCAGTTAAAAAAAGAATCAGTATGTTACACTGGTGGTCCCTTAATAATGGGAATAATGGTGTTGTACATGAGAATCACTGGCCTAACATGTTCAACATATGGAGAAAATCAGTGTTAGTTAGTCAAACTATAGGGACCACTAGTTTTGCAACTGAAACCTTGGGAGTTGAATCAAAATTCACCTTAAGTAAGGGTCCCAGTCAAATAGGAACGTGGCCGGAGTATGGTGACCATTATTGCAATTATCTGCAGGCTACCCCTCCATCAAGCATAGTCTAGAGACTCTAGACCGTTACGATTTTCTATGATGAGATAAAGATTATAAAAACTCATTAATTTTCTTCCTTTTTTAAATAATTTCAGTCATCTAGGAAGCTTGGGTTCCCTGTCCTATATGGCGATGGCTCACGTCCTGCCGTTCTACAATCTGCTGGTATTTCTTCTCCTAAAGCCGTTATGGTAATGTACACCGGGAGAGAAAAAACAATTGGATCTGTTCAGAGGCTTCGGCTTGCCTTCCCTGGGGTATTTTTACTTCCTTTACTCTTATTAATTGCCAAGGAAACAGAAAACAGATTCATAAATGAATTAATTTTGTTTATGTCATTCAAGCTACTGTTTGAGTTGTATTCTACATCTTCACTTCCTTATTTAAAATTTGTACTATGGGTAAGAAAAAATCGAGTATGGAGGGAGGAACTCCAAAAATGAAAACGCATGGAATTGAAATAATTAGTGAAATGTAGCATAATATGATAGCTAGAGAGTAAAAGAGCGTACTACTTTGAAGCCATTAGGATTTAGTACATTGTTCGTTTTAAAATCGGATTAGAAAATAGTTCAGGCCCAATTAATGGTATGTAACAATTAATGGGTTTTATTTATATATGCATATTAGGTACATCGAAGCTCATGTACCTTCATGTGCATATTATGGGAAACAATAAAAGTTCTATACAAAGTCCAATTTTAATCAATATATAGTCCATGTGGAACAATGTGGAACAAAAAACAAACGCTAGCACCCCCTTCCTTGATCAGAACTTTAGAACTTCACAATAGCTTCATTTTCTTGAGCCGGTGGTGAAAATTGCAATATGAATTGCATATTGCAGGTCCCCATATATGCTAGAGCTCAAGATCTTTCCCACCTCTTAGAACTAAAGAAAGTAGGCGCAACAGACGCTATTCTCGAAAATGCAGAGGTACGTTTTTATGATTTTGCTAGCTAACATTAAATTATGTACGAATTTCTTGACTTACTTTTTTTTTTTTTGTAGACAAGTTTACAGCTCGGTTCTAAGCTTTTGAAAGGGTTGGGGGTCATGTCTGATGATGTGACATTTCTCAGTCAGATTGTTAGGGACTCTATGGAGCAACAAGCTCAAGATGAACTTGATAATAGAACTGCTGATCAGGATATTGAAGTTATGAAGCCTTTCCAGGTACTTCGATACACGTACATTTATTCAGAAATGCTAAAAAGACGAAGAATATACTCGCTGCTTCAGAATTTATTTAATTGATGCATTTTATTGATATTACTTACTATATATTTACTTTGATGAAAGGTACGTGTGTCAGACTTGATTGGAACAGTAGCTCCATCAACGCCTAAAAATTCTTTGAAGGTGAACCAGGTAGATGGTGAACTTGTTTCCGCTAAAATTGACCAATGCCTAAGTGATGGTGGTGAGCTTAATGGATCCGATTCAGTTGGAAAGGGAGTTTTATACTGTGAGTTAGATACCGAAACCGGTTCCCCAGTCAACAACGGAGATGCAAAAGGGGGAGAATTGCGAAAAGATCAGTCAAGAAGTTTTGTAAATGCTAGTGAGGAGTCTTAAACAGGAAAGTGTATGAAATTGAAATTGTGCTTTAAAGGTAGTCATTATTTGGAGAGTAAAGGAAGGGAACATCTCATAGGAAGCCGTAAAGAGCAAATATAAATGTTTGTGTAGCCTATGGTCGGAAGATTCCGAGTCTGAGAGTTCTGTTTTTGAGCGTGGCAGAGGAAAAAGGCTTGATTTTGTGGCAGATGTACCCCATAAAAATCCACGGAGCCATACATGTTTCTAATTATACATGATGGCATTGGTTTTTTAGCCAAAGGAAAATTCTCAAAATGTTGTAAATTGAACCATGTTGTAAATTGAACCATGTTGTAGAAGCAAGATGATCACAGATTTAGTTCATAATTTGTCCTTTTGTTCGTATATCTCTGTTGCTTTTCTTTTTCAATGTTGAAATATTGATTTTTTTAACAAATAGAGTAAAAATTATGCAAACCATTCAGTATGCATAATGCATTTTCTTATATAGTTTATTAAAAATTACCAAAGAATCTCACTTTGAAAGTGGAAAAGTATAATTTCTTTTCTTTGTACAAGGCAAATAGTTGTATGTAGCATGTATGTATGTTGGCTACGAGTTATTCAATCGATTTATCCATCTGTTAATAATCGGTGAACAAGGAAACACGTTTTAAACAAGTTTGAGATTGTCCAGTTTTGATGGCATCGACTTAAAGTTGGCATCTTTCACCCTTTTAAAAATTTATACTATATATCAAAAAATTGACACTGCGAAATTGGTATATACTACAATCTGAGACGACGAGTCTTCAACTACAAAAATCTAGACCATATTTAAAGTACTCAGCCCATCGTCGTTTATTTTGTAATAGCAATTAACAACTTTAGTAAGAAAACCAGAATCGTTGCTTCTAGGAGCGTTTCTAAAATGTCACTGAACTTCTCGTTCTAAGCAATAATTTTCTCAGCAAAATTAGGAAATATTAAGCTTGAATTTCGGTATCTTTGGAAGTTTGGATTAAAATTCCAGAAACAGTGGTCACCAGAGATGCAACCAAGTTACTTCGATCACTTGGACAAAGAAGGTCCGGAATTCCGCTTAATAAGGAAATTACAAGTTCAGCTGAAATAACAATAATTAAATCTCTAAGGTACGAGTTTTAGGTTCAACAATTTTTTTTGCTAATTACCAAACAATGATTGTCAACAAATTTTTAATATAACGGGAAATCTTGACTCCAATCATAGCAAAAATGGAGAACTTATCAGGATCTCGAGTTTAATAATGACATTTACAAGAGGGACAGCTCTCCAGCAGGAATAGATCTCTTCACAAGTTTGGCCCAATGTTCATTTGTCTCGGTGATGACCTTGAGAGCATAATCCTATTTATAACAAAATTATTAGATACATACTTAACATAAGCTCAAAGTCGAAAGATCACCTAAATAATTGTAAAGCCAAATACAAGCCAATAGATACTCAACTGTTTGAGATTGTAAGTCACTCTCTTAACTAAAATCTCAACAGGGAATTTGCATTTAATTCTTACGCAGCATAGATTGATATTTTGAACTACTACTTTTGAGAAAAGAGAATGCCGAATTAAGTTTGGCCCAGGGACATATGTGGTAATAGGAATGGCTAAGCGGTGGGTTTGTCCGCATAATTATAGTTATTGAACAAAAACAGTTTATGACTGCACGGTATATTTTGCAGGATTACAGTAGCTGAGGTGGACATACTAAATTTTGAATATTAAAAAAAATACACTTGATTCTACCATCAACATTAGAAAATGGATCAGTACTCATTAAATAGATACTACTCCATACCATAAAAAGCTTTTACAAATGATTAAGAAGATACTATAATCACAGAATAGACTTGGCATATCTATAATGTTAGCGAGACAAGTACCTTATTAGCAGCCTTGTTGCCAAGACCAAAACTGTTAGCAGGCTTTCCATCTGGGATTTTGTAATCTCTGAACCAGTCCCTGATTGCGGTAAGAGTACCCTGAAGAATATTACCAACTAAATTAGACATGTGGCAACATAAGTAGCGACGGATAATACAAAGTCGAGTTGGTCTATTTTAGAAACCTTATACACATGTATACTTCTCTGTGTAACCGTTTTTGCTAATATACAGGAAATCAATTCTAGTGAAGACTAGCTGCAACCCACTCCAGAAATAGGCGAGCTCTTTCTTATATGATCAAAACAGAAACTTTCCCCAAAAGAACGGGTAAAAGGTTCTTAAATTTCTCAAAAGAACCAAGTAAAAAAAAACAAGTAAAAGATTGCTTTTAAAACACATACCGGAAAATGCTTCTCCACGTCATCAACATCATTAACAAGTGAAGCTCTAGGATCATCCAATGAGATTGCCACTATTTTCCAGTCAAGTTCTCCTTCATCAATCATAGCCAGAGCACCTAGAGGCTTGACCTTCATAATCTCACCTATCTTTCCACGTGTATCACCGATCTCAACCACATCAACTACAATCAAAGAAGAAGAAAAAGAATAAATACAAAGTTGAGATCGCTAGGCATAGATGTCATACTTAAAGAAGTTCATAAAACTCTTGGGTGGAGTATACCTGGATCATTGTCTCCGAAAGCACCATCAACATCAGTGTTTGCAAAAGATGGGTCTTCCCATGTTTGTGGAAGCATCCCATAGTTCCAGTTGATATTATAACTAGAAAATATACAAGAAGATTAAAGATGCTGAAGTAAATGGATATGTTACCGAACCGCACCAATGAATATTCAAATCAATAGCACTATCCAATTATCTAGAAAACTTTGTTGGATAAATTGGCATGCCCCTAAACAAATTTTAGAGCAAGGGATGTATACGTAATTTCCGCTAAGAACTGATCTGATATTTTTACACAAAACAAGAGTGAATCACTTTTCTTACAATTGTTCATACTCGATAAATTGAAATGTATATGAAGAATCTCATGGGTAAGTGAGTAGATATTTGCATTAGAAAGCACTTTGAATCACTATTCTCAAAACATATAACAATGGGGTGTGTGTGTGTGTGTGTGTGGTGGGGGGGGGGGGGGTAACTTACGGGTAATATCGAAGCTTTCCTTTCTTGGTGTCCTGCTTGATTGGGGTGTACACCTCATCGGTAGCAACTTCCATCTTTGCACTTGATTCTTTAGGTATCTCAACAATGAAACTAAAAGCACCATCACCCAAGTGTAATGGAATATCATGCCAAGGAGAAACCTGTATACAGGCAAGTTAACTTTCACAAATGAGAGTGAATTCAAAAGGGAAAACCAAAAATCAATAAGCTGCTTTTAGTTTTAAGATAGTCATTACATACTAACCATGTTCAGGACCATGATCTAAACTAAAGATAGCTTTTGATATCTAGAAAGAAGCTTATTTTTCCCTTGTGCAACGCTTTTATTTTTTGGCTGGCAGGAGGCAGAAGAGCAAAAGATTTGAGGTTGAAAGGTACAATAAATCAAGCTCGTGATATGCTCCTGGCCAAGTCATAACCATTCTAGAAATGTTTATCATCTATTTCCATTAATTGGTGATGTTATAGTGACCTCACATCATCAAATTGGTTTGCCATCTCTGATGTTTCTTCTTTTGCACATATGCCTATGTAAACGAACTTGGTTGAAATTGACAAAAAAAAAACCATTTTTGTAAAGCACCTACTAAAAGAATGTCTTTTTTTAAAATGTTCATTAACCCATAGAACGAACATCGAAGTCTCCCATGGACGTCAAAACCCCATTGAAAGACATCGAAAGCTGCAAATTACATGCAAAGACAAAAAAGGTATTTTTATTTACCATTCGAGGATTCTACTTTGGTAGTAAGACGAAGTTCAAAAGAACATTGAAAGCACTGAGTAAAAGCCTACGGTCAAGTATACAAAACAACAAAGTGCCTTTTTTCGCATGCAAATTATTATAAAATAAGCTGGAAAATCTGGCTTCAAATAACTAATTTTTTCAGATCGTACAAAGAAACAAAAAACTCATCTTTGTATATACAGAACATCTTCTACGAGAAATACAAAGAAACAGAGCTATGATAGTCGGGGGAAGCTAAGTAGTGACTATTGGGGGCCACGGAAACCTCACTTGCCTGAAAATGTAAATCTTTTTTTTTACATGCATTTTTAATATATCTAGTTGAAATTAGTGACCCCCCCTCTCTCACTATGTTCCAATTTAGTTATTCACTACAAAAGTACTTCCAGTTTTGATTAGCACACAAAAACTCGTATATAAAATTGCTAAAATGGATGATTTCAAACTCTAACTATCTAGTCTAACATATTAACCATGTAATCAACTTTTGAGAATTTTCATTTCGGCAAGTAAAACATCCAATAATGTTTAATCTTTGAAAAAAAAAGAGAAAAAGGACTACTCCTGTTATTAAAAAGGACTACATTACTCCCAAATATTGAGAAAACCCCCAAACTTTTATCATGTATTTTACGGAAAAGTTGCTGATCACAGTCTTTCAACACCCCTCGTAATTAGAAATAAAGATACACATGAAATTCAGCCCCTCCCATATTCAAATCCTAGTTCCGCCACTACACAATGTATTTTTTATTAAATATACATATAAAAGGACTCCATCACCCCCATATTGACAAAAGATCGATCTTTTACCATTTCTCTTGATTATTATTCCTCATCCATTTTAGCCAATCAGCACCCCCATAATTACGGGAAAAAAAAAAAAAACTAGTTCAGCCACTATATATATATATATATATCATTCTATTATAATAAGTCAACTCAAGTCAAATGAGGCTGCCCAATTTAGCCACTTTTTTCCAAAAATACCCCTATACTTTTTTATTAATTACAATAATACCATGCTCACATAAAAATATAAAAAGTAAAAACTAATCAAACTATTTATCCCTCTTTAATAACCAAACATTCTTTTAAATCTTAAACTGTGTTTTTTTTTGTATGATCCACATATTTATATCATAAATATACATATTTTCTATATTTTTATTGCATTACGCGCCGCACACGCAACGCGGATAATAAGTCAACTCAAGTCAAATGAGTCTGCCCAATTTAGTCATTTTTTTCCAAAAATACTCATACACCTTTATATTAATTACAATAATACCACTCTCGTAAAAATATAAAAAGTAAAAACTAATAAAACTATTTATCACTCTTTAATAACCAAACATTATTTTAAATCTTAAACTGTGTTTTTTTTTATCATCCATATATTTATACATAAATATACATATTTTCTATATTTTTATTGCATTACACGCCGCACACGCAACGCGGATAATAAGCCAGCTCAAGTCAAATGAGTCTGTTTTTTCCAAAAAATACTCATACAACTTTATATTAATTACAATAATACTATACTCCGTAAAAATATAAAAAGTAAAAACTAATAAAACTATTTATCAATCTTTAATAACCAAACATTATTTTAAAACTTAAACCGTGTTTTTTTTATCATCCACGTATTTATATCATAAATATACATATTTTCTATATTTTTATTGCATTACACGCCGCACACGCAACGCGGATAATAAGCCAACTCAAGTAAAATGAGTCTGTACAATTTAATCATTTTTTCCCCAAAAAATTTTTTCCACAAAAATAACCCTACACCTTTATATTAATTACAATAATACCACTCTCATAAAAATATAAAAAGTAAAAACTAATAAAACTATGTATCAATCTTTAATAACCAAACATTATTTTAAATCTTTTTGTATCATCCACGTATTTATATAATAAATATACATATTTTCTATATTTTTATTGCATTACGCGCCGCACACGCAACGCGTGAGCCTCGATTACTAGTATACATATATGTGTGGACATTGAGAATAGAGTGAGAAAATAAAGGACCTTTTTTCCGGAAGCGTCGTGGAAAAAGACGCGATAATCGAGGGTTTCGAGCAGACCCTCTTCTTTAACCTGAACAACCTGAGGATTAAAAATAGCCTTGCAACTGAACTGCCTTTTGTTTCTATTAATTAGTGATTGGGTTTTATTGTTATTATAATAGTAACTATTAAGATGATGAAGAGCCAAAATAGATAGAGATGATGATGATGATAATGGTGTTTTAAGAAGTGGGTTTTTATGGAGAAAAGCTGATGGTGAGGCTATCACTCTACTAGCCGCCATTGTTGATTAGGCAATAAAAACAGAGAGAAATTGGGTGACTGAGTTTATTGCTTATGATGACTATATATATAAATGAAGGAAAAAAATATATAAAACTTTGAAAAAATCTACACAATTAATATACAAATAAAAATATGTAACAATACATTTTAATAATTGTTTTTAAAATAAAATACATATATAATTTAGTAGTAATCGTGTATCGCGTGTTACGTGTATCGCGTGTTACGTGTGTGACGCGTAACGCAATTAAAATATAAAAAATAAGTATAGTTATGATATAAATACGTATATAATAAAAAAAAAAATATAATGTTTAAAATAATATTTGGTTGTCAAGGAGGGATACATAGTGTTATTAATTGTTGTTGTTTTTTGTTTTTTGTTTTTTTTTACGTGAGCGATATTATTGTAATTAATAAAAAAATATATGAGTATTTTTGAAAAAAAGTAACTAAATTGGTTAGTCTCATTTAACTTGTGTTGAATTATTATAATATATATAATGATTTTGATACAAATAAGTATAGATTAAATCTTAAATCTTAAAAAAATTATGTAAAATAATATTATGTCTAAATATTTTAAATTTTAAATAAAATATAATAAAATTTATAAATTTACGAAAAGTTAATGAAAATTTAAAATCGGAATGAAATAATAAAGTAGACAAAAGGTATACAGTGATAAATATTTATAGCGGATGGGGTGTGTTTGGATTTTGTTAGTATTTCTGTCTTGTCCAAGTGTCCACATAGACTGGTCATGTGACTTGTACAACTACTAAAGTCCCAAACTAACACCAGATCAAACACATCACATGGACTTAAAATTTTAATTATGTTGTAATACAACTATTAGCTATGTATTTAGGAAGACATAAGTAAAAATAGGGAAAAACAGTATCGTCTTTATTATGAATAAATATCTGAATGAATGAGAAATACAAAGTACAAGCCAAATAGTCCAATAATATACTACAACAAATTAAATATAAAGCGAAATGCATTTATTAACATGTTTTAAGAAACTATTAACATGTTTTAAGAAACTGTTTAGTTTTATACGGTTTGTCATGTTTATTATCAATTTTCTTATTATAATCAATGTTTTAAATAGCATTATCGTCATCATAGTGTTTTTTTCGAGAGAAACGCGAATAGTGCAAATAACGTAGTTACGTAACGTTTTACGGTTTGTTTATTTTTTTTACCTAAATATATAACAATATATCACTATAGTCATACAATTTATACTAACTATGTTAACAAAATTAAAAGTTAAAAACAACCGCCGTCGTAATCCAAAACAACAAAATTATAATCTTGCAAATATATTATCCAATATAAGTACTGGAGTGGAAACTAATAGTAAAACGAGTCATATTTAGCGTTCGAAATTATCCAATATAACATAGTTTTGTTTGTTACCCCAATTTCGTATATAATTAATCATGTGAACCGTATCAATCTTGCATACATAGATATCAGAAAAAACTATGAATTACTGGTGGTTTTTTGTGTAATAAATAGAGAGACATGTTTGTTTAAAATAATCTGATGTTTTTTTAAGTATTTAGTGATAAATGTGTTTTTTATAGTATATTAATTATTATACGAGAGATTTGTGACATATTATTTACTATGTGGGCGAATATGTGACATGCTATTAACTATATGGCAAATTATGACATGTTATTTACTATAGTGATCAGTGTAGTAATAACACTAGCAGTCCAATCTTTTGTGTTTTTTAAACTCACTATTTACGCTACCAGTACAACAATTTCACATTTTTTGCGCATTTAGTCTCAGTAGCACGAACTTAACGTTTTTCCATCCAAATATCGGTCGGTTTTTTGATGTGTTTTTCCCCCCAAAAACGCTATTTCGCACAGCATAACGCAATTTTTAAAACATTGATTATAATCATAGTATATTATCTATTGTTATTTTAGTTTATATTCATATATTTCACAACTTACACATGAGTCTCATTAACATTATTTAATATAAAAATAATTATTTTTTACTTGGAGAGAATCATATTGATTCCTTAGATAGCAACCACATCAGCTACTTCAAGATTTTCCTTAAAATTAAGGTGAAAGTTACACTTTTATACATTTTAGAGTAACACAATTAATATTGACAAATTTTCAGCATATCAAATACCCTACTACAATAAATTAACAACTTTTAATTAAAAAAGAAATCATTGTTTTTATTGTGTGTGGTTGAAAATAAAGAATAAATATTAAAGTGTATTTATATGATTTTAAGGGAGAGGTAAGTTACCTCGTAAATAAGAAATATGATGAGTTTGTTTAATTTTGAGGGATGCTAAAGAAAACTGATGGAACCACTTTTTAATGGTCATTCCCTTTTATTTGGGGGATTTGTTTAATTCGATTGTACTGTGTATGTGCTCGCATTTTGAACAACTCTACCTTTAAGTAATCTTTTATAGAACCGGATGCTATACCCTTTTTTCTTCTTCATAAAACTCTATAAACAAAGGAATTATAAAGTTTGAGTCATGTCATGCGATTGCTCCATACTAATATGCAAGGTTACTACTACATTTCTAAATAATAGCACTATCAATGCACAACACTCATGAATTGTTAAGTTGCATCAATTTCTGAATATATTTGATTTAGATTGAAATCATGTCCAACTGTTATGTTGTCAGGGAAGAAGCTAGGTAGAGACAAATGCAGATCACATACCACCCTCAATTTTTGAGAAAAATTGAAGATAAAAAATAAATCTATGTATTTCGATAAAAATCGTCAACAATTAGTCTCCCCCGTAATACGGGAAAAAAATCTATATATATATATAGAGAGAGAGAAAAATTGGCCCCTCCTAATTTATGTTCCTGGTTCAGCCACTAACTGTTAAAATGACAACAATTTCAAATTACACACAATAATGTTCTTTAAGAACTTTAATTACCGCCTTACAGGATGGTTCAGATCCATCACCTTTTTAATTTATGCGTCTGTTATTGTTCTTGTTTAAACTAAAAGGACTATATAGAATTTGGTTTCAGCCTACGAGAACATCATAGTTTTATAATTAAAAACAGTGAAATGAAAAGTAAAGGTTTCGTGGTGTAGTTGGTTATCACGTCAGTCTAACACACTGAAGGTCTCCGGTTCGAACCCGGGCGAAGCCAATTTTGTTTTTTATTTTTCCATTTTGCGACTACTTCTCGGTGTGTTTTGGTAATTTTTAAAAAAATCACGCTCGATCGGACCGTCACTCTTAACGCTTTGCATAAGCAAGAAACCAACATTTTTTTTTATCTATACCAAAAACAGGACCATTTATGCAACAATCCCAAATCAACCATTTTAATCATGAACTTTAAAACAACTTCAAGCCTATTATGAACGGTGGAGCTAGGCATATAAGTTGTAGTCGACTTACATGCTCATTAATTAATAAAATACATATTTATACCTCTAAATATGCATAAAATACAATTTATAATTTAATAAACCAAAATACAAATATTCAACATAATAAAAATTCAACCTACTAAAAACTCAAATAAAAATGGAAAAATTACAAAAAACATACAAATTTTGAAGTCTAATTATCAAAAACTATAAACAAAAACTTTTATTCTCAAAACATACGACTCTAATAAATATGTATAATTGTATGTTTGTATGTATTAGAATAAACTTTTAGGAAGTAACTTTCATGTGTTGTATGTTTTGATAATATGTTTTGGTTAATTGTATATTTTGGTTATTGCCCCAATAAAAATACAGTAGTTGAGCCTACCCTAAATTTAAATAATAATTAAAAATATTTTTTTTTATTAAATCTATTATTACTAATATATATTTATATCATTCTATTATAATAAGTCAATGCAAGACAAATGACCTTGTCCAATTATGCTCATTTTTTTCGGAAATACCCTCACTCTTTTTTACTAATTACTCATTTACATTTATTAAATTCAAAATATAAAAAACACACAAAAATCATTATTTTTTCAAAACAATTATAATCATATACAAAACAAAATCGTTTTACGTGTATGTATATGAAGAACATTATATTACGCATGATTTTTAATTTAATATATTCATTCAATCAATATAATTTTTAAAAATTTACTTATCCGGATCATATATATATATATAGCACACGTCGCACACGTAATGCGTGAGTAACGATTACTACTACACATATATTTAGAGCTAAAGTTGGACGAAAAACCGGAAAAACCGAACCGAAAAACAAAAAAAAATTCGGACCGGCTTCGGTTTTCAATAAAAAGACCGAAAAATAACCGAAACTGGACCGAAAAAAACCGGTCTGGTTCGGTCCAAAAAATAAAAAGACCGAAATTGAAAAAAACCGAACCGAAAAATATGCTCGATTTCGGTTTCGGTTTCGTTAAAAACCGAACCCAACAGAGTGATAAAAATATATTTTTTTAATAAAAGTGTAATTAATCGGCAATTGTGAATAATTTTGTGAATTATGAAAATATTATCAAATTTTCATTAAAAATCACCACAACTCTCTCTCTCTCTCTCTCTAACATGGCTGGGAGAGATCAGCACCACCGTCACCAAACAACAACAAATCTCTACAAAACAACAAAATCGTTACTAATTCTCCTCTCTCTAACCTCTCTCCTCCTTCTAATCCTCTCTCTCTCCTCATCTCAACCCACACCTCTCTCAAACCAACACGGACCGTGCGATTACTCTGATGGGGAATGGGTCCATGATCCGACGGTTATAAATAAAAGATACGATCATACTTGTAAGGAGATTTTCAAGGGCTGGAACTGTATTGCTAGTAACAAATCTAACGGTGTCGATCTTGCCATGTGGCGGTGGATGCCGAGGTACTGTGAGTTGCCTCGGTTCGATCCTGTTAGGTTTCTTGAACGGTATCGAGACACTAATATCGGTACTTTCTCTCACTCTTAACAAACATGCTAGTTTTTATTTGTGTTTCGAGTCTCGTTTTAGCGATTATGAGCGCGGAATAACTAGGTGGGGATAGTCCGGAGCGCCGAATAACTATATATATACTGGTAATCTTTGCCCACGCGTTGCGTATACGATACGTAGTGAAATAGATACGATCCCGACAAATAAACTTAATATTTTTTTTAAAATTTAAATATCGAATGATTAAATACAATTAATTAACAATCGTATATAAAGAGTAAAACGTTATGTTATGTATTTGAAATAGAAATGTGTGGAAAATAACATTTTTTAAGTTATTTATGTATTTGAATTGAGTGATGGCATTTAAGAGTAATTACAATATTAGAGTGAGGGTATTTTTGGAAAATTTGGGCAAAATTGGGCAGCCTCCAAATATATTAATAGTATGATATGATATTTCTACTGGTTTTATTTATTATAGTTATTTAAATAATTGAAAATTTTGCTAGTTGTGTTACTGTGTATGTATTTGTGTTTTGAGTTGCGTTTTAGCGGTTATGAGCACGGAATAACTCGTGGAGACGTACTTTTTTGTCTATTTATTTTGGTTAAAATATCTAAAAAATAGCGTTTCTTACCTCCTCCTCCTAATTCTCTCTCTCTCTCCTCAACCCAACACGGACCGTGCGATTACTCCGACGGAGAATGGGTCCATGATCGCGTTTTAGCGATTATGAGTGCGGAATAACTAGATGGGGATAGTCCGGAGATATAGCTAATTGATAATTCCATTTAAATATAACATTGATGAAATATATATATACTTTCTCTCTCTCTCTAAAAAAGTAAAAGAGAATAAATTTGTACCTGATTTTTTTTGGCTTTATTCAAATAGCAATTGGTATCCTATTTTGAACGTTAGCAGTTTGTTTTAGCAGTTACATTTTTTTTTTAGTTTTTAAATTTCTAACATCTTGTGTAATTTTGTAAACTATCAATAGTTTTTTGTAATTATTTGTTTCAAAGGCTTCATAAGGGGCCTACACATAAACTAATAGTATAGAAGTATAGATATACTATACTGGGTTTTATTTATTATAATTATTTAAATAATTGAAAATTTTGCTAGTTGTGTTACTGTGTATGTATTTGTGTTTTAAGTTGCATTTTAGCGATTATAACCGTGGAATAATTCTCCCAGTGGTATTCTATGTGTTCTAAACTCTTTTTTAAAAGATCTGAATTTTTTTATCCCACTTAGAAAATCATTTGTTCAAACCTTTCATGGGTATCGATATCATTAACCAAGATGCAGTTTTTTAGACTAGCAATAAACTGACTTTAGAATGTCTGAGGACCAAAACTTGCTATTTTCTTCTTAACTAATACGTAATCGTACATTGGAAACCTATATGCTGTCTCTTTCTCCTTTTTGGTTTTCTTGAGCCAATGGTGCTCATTTATAATGTGATTATTATCTTTGTTTAAAGGTTATTCATGGCATTTGATGATCTTATGCATGTTCAGCAGTGCAGGATTTGTAGGAGACTCTTTAAACAGAAACATGTTTGTTTCTCTATTCTGCACCCTGAAAAAAGTCTCGGGAGAAGTGAAAAAGTGGCGTCCCGTGGGGGCTGATCGTCTCTATACCTTTCTTCACTACAACCTTACTATCGGGTATCACAGGACAAATCTATTTGCCCGTTATGGTAGGTAAGCCTAGTAAGTTTCTGCTACATTTCCGAATATAGTCCATGCTAGCTAGAACCCTTGAGCACCCACTACAGCTTCCTATTTTATTCAAATATTCATCTCATTTACACAAACAGACTAGGGAGCTTCACGTATTCTAAGCAACTACAATACTTTATCAGCTTCTTAGCGGTTCCTTATAGTAACTTTGTTATGTTATTTTTGCATGAGAAAAAGGTAAATTAATATGAAGAGCCATTGGTTATTGGAAATATTATTTAAAATAAAAGTAGAGAACTTGATAAGGAAGCTAAGTCCTGTAGGGTGTAAGCAGGAAACATATGCGGTTTCTCTTGCTTTCTGTAATATCAAATGAATGTGAGAAGTTGAAAAAATGCTATTTTTACCACAAATATTTTTTTTTGGGGGGGGGGGGGGGGGGGGGGGAGGGATATGGAGGCTGTAATGGGTTGATGGAAGCTTAAGCAAGAAACAAACGCGGTCTGCATTTTGTAAAATTAAATGATTAATGAAATGTTGAAAAAATGGAACTTTTACCACATATTTAGAGGAAAATGTATGGAGCTGTAATGTGTTATCATTTTATTCTATGAAGGAGCTAAATTTTGAAGATAATATAATATAGGTGGTCGGCCAATGTTAATGGGGGTACGTTAGAATCTCTGGGATATAGAGAAGGTTACAGAGTTGATGTTGATATTCCAGATTTGACATGGTCGGAGGCTTTGGGTTTTCATGATATCATCATCTTCAACACAGGGCACTGGTAATATATTATTTTCAAAGATTTGATTTTATTACAACTAACTGTTGGCTAATGTTGAACGGGTTTCTCAGTTTGTAATTTAGCTAGCGCGAATGTATTTCTTATGGGTGTTAGAAATGGAGCTCTCTTCGGCACTAACATTTGTGTATACTATAGGGATTGATTGGCTGCAACCTTGATTGAGTTTTAGAAGAAAAATTGATTTGTTGAGGCGAAAAAATGTCCAGGATTTTTAAGCCGCTAACCAACCAAATAAATGCATTACAGCTTGTGTAAAAGAAAGCCAAAAACCTAGAATTAAAAGATGCAAGTAAACATGCCATCTGATAGTACTTTTCTTCTAACTGAGAAGTAATTTTCCTTTTTCATGTTCTTTTCTTTTGTGCTTCTTGCTTTTAGGTGGTGGGCACCTTCAAAGTTTGACCCTATAAGATCACCAATGATTTTCTTTGAAAAGGGTTTGCCTATTCTTCCACCAATAGCTCCTGATGTTGGACTTGATATTGTGTTAAAACACATGGTAAGGTTACCACTCGCTCCCATTCTTTGAGTCAAGTACTAAAAATTCTCTTAATTTGGACTTGTTAGGTTTCACCCTGTTAAGCTCATTTATTTTTTAAAGCTCAAGCTGCAGTGCATTAAAATGACCCACTTAAATGTTTTTTTGTTGTTGGTTTTTTAGCTTGACAAGCTAGAATCTTTAAGCTGGATGAACCCAGCCTCAATTAAGTTATGCTCAAAGCTACAGCTAAGCAAGCCCTTGTATAGTGATAGGAGCTAAACTCAATTTTTCGTTACAAAAAGGACTAGAAAAGATTTACATAAGCATGCTATTGTTAGTGTTAGAATGAGTAAGTCATCAAGAGGAGTTTCTGGAGTTTTGGGTACAAGAAAGAAATAAACATTTCTTTTAATGATTTAGAGGTTACCCCAAATCTTTTCCAATGTTGAAAAACCTGAGTTGTTAAGACAACAGGTGCCAATTGTTCTTATTTTAACTTTCAATTGTTTTCTCGTATCTTTGCTTGTGTTGTGCTTGCCCTTGATATATAATGGCTAAAAAAAACCACGTAATAAGCGTCACTTATTAAGAGGAGTCCACGTTAGGAAGTGCTTCAATCTTTTAGTTAAGAAAAGATACCTTACATATTTATATCTTATGTTAAATCCTTAATGTATGAGATAATCCTCTTGCATACATTGGTGATTATAAGTATATTATTTATTTATTCTTTCATTTAGTTTTTGGTAACCTCAGTTTTATTATGTTTATATGGATAGATAAGGTATGTTGAGCAGAAAATGAAACCTGGTGCAACCATATTTCTCCGTACTCAATCCCCTCGACACTTTGAAGGTGGTGACTGGGACCAAGGTGGTTCTTGTCAGCGCTTAAAGCCTTTATCGTCCCCTGAGGTAATTAAATCTCTCCCTTAGGTCTTAGTCGCATATTGCGGCTCCTTACATATTTGTACCCAAGGTATTAGTATTATCAGATGTCGATTTGCACGCAAAATTACAAAACTTTTACATTTCTCGACGATTAAGTGCACTTAATTAACCAGACCAAGAAAATTTCATAGATGAGGTTACTAATTGTTACGAAAGCTAAATAATTTATATATTATTCTCACATTTTTCTATTTTCCTTATTATATTGTGTTTTCTCTATGCCCGTACAAAAACGGAAAATGTCGTCTAAGTTGCTCTACTCGTTGCTGCTTTATGTAGTTTGGTTTACCAATCCAAAATTTGATGATACCTTAGTGTACAAAATGTAGTTAACCCTCATTTTGTGAGTTAGGATATTAAAATCGGTAAATTACAATGCATTTCCTGTTTTGGATGATTGGTGTGTGTTAAAGGTTGAAGACTTCTTCTCTCTGGAAAAAAATGGAACAAATGTAGAGGTGAGCCTTGTGAACCAACACCTTTACAGGGCTTTTAATCGATCTATATTCAACATTTTGGACATTACACGTATGAGCGAATATAGAGCAGATGCTCATCCATCTGCAGCTGGGGGCAAAAAACACGATGATTGTATGCATTGGTGCTTGCCCGGGGTTACAGATACATGGAATGATTTATTCATTGCCCAACTTGACAAAATCAGCTTTCGTAATTGAGGTTCAGTGTCTAGACTCTAGAGCATTGTTGTCAGGTTTTAGGAATGGTGAATACCGGCAAACATAGTGATTTTAGAGGGCATCTTGAGAAAAAGTCCTACTATGTTGTATCGATTTTGGGCAACCTTATTCTTATATAGATGATTCTTAGCAACTTCCTAGTTACTCTGTATAATTTCTGGCATTTTAATTGTAATATCCCGGTACTTGTATAATCATCAAGTGTTGTTATACTCGTGCCACAGAATTTGGAGTATGCTATGTCTTTAAGGAGTATCTGTTTTTTGTATAACTTGAAAATAAAGGAATCATTGAATTGTAGTTTCACCATGAAACTCTCTTTGGTTAAGAGTTGCCTGTTTTCGTGTAAACCAATATCCAGATGAAAGCTCAGCCTTTCCAAAATTTGTACTGGAAATTTCCTTTTGAAAATTTTCTCTATTAAGGGGTCATCATACTGCACCAATTTTTTTTACACTTTTCCTCGTATTTAAGTTAATTAGCATCATTTTTATATTTTTAGGATAACAATTTAACTTTATACATTTTTCAGCTTCTCTATCAAATTTATTATCGTCACTAAATATTACTATATTTTAATATACTTCTATCAATTTGTTTCAATCCAAATTAATTTAATAGAGCAACCACATTAAATAACTTATGAATTTTCTCTTATTTAAACTAAAAAGTACACTTTTACAACTTGTAATTAAACGTTTTGTTTTATGCAAATATCAGCTTTTTTTTTATCAATTTTTCTATCAAAACTATACAACTCATATTTTTGTTATTTTATTAATTTATATGTGAAAAGTACAAATAAATGAGAGATAATAAGAGAAAAATAAGAGAGATAAATTATTATTTTAATTATAAATGAACATCTTGATCACTTGTACAATTTTAGAACAATCTTCTTATATTTAAGTTAAATGAGTCATATGCGCTTGATCTAAAAGTTAAATCATATCTATATTAATTTTATTAATTAATAATAATACAGCAACATTTCCCGCTCTGTTTCTATGTTTTTTTCCCCTTCATATCGTCAACTATTATTATGAACAATATAAAACTGAAACTTGTGGGATCTACTTAATAATTTTTATTTTTTTTAAATCTTATTAAAGAGGTTCAAGTAATTTCACACATACTCGTTTAACTAGACTCGAACCCTGCAGATAATCTATTTCTAGCGGGTTCTAGTCCACTATTACTTAATAAATTCACTTCCTAGGGATGTAACCAAAATCAAATCGGCATGTACTCATTCATGTTCATAATCTGAAAACATTCTGCAAGAATCAGAAAAGTTGATCACATTTTGAACTCGTCTTGCAATAATCAGAGACCTCAAACTTTCGGTTTCATCTGAACTGGGTACAAATATGAGTACCAAGTCATTTCTATATATACTAGTTGACTTATTTTAGTAAGATATACATGCAAGTAAAGTCGAGTGTATAAACAGTTAGATGTTACCCAAAGTTTAAGCAATTATACCTTATTCCCTGCCCTCAAGGGGAATGAATCTCTCCTGGCTCAGGGCGAGAGGCGGGACCAAGATCATTTTATTCGGGAGTCGTGGTGTAAAAAATAAATCGAGTACAAAAAAAAAAAGGATCTAATACAATTTTTTTTTCTATGTTCAACATAGCATAAAATAAATATGAAGTCAACACAAATGACATTAGACAATAAAATAATTTTTTTATTTAATTTTGTTTGGGAAAATTTAATGGGTATTTAGAAAATGGGGTAATTTCAAAATAAAAAACATAAAATTTTTAAAAAAAGAACCTAACATGATTAGAACTCCTAATCTTCAGCTACCTTATTGTCCAATTTTACCACTACACAAGTAGCTATTTTGTTTAACTAGTACGGGTCATCAATATACATATCTCATATTTTTTTAATTACATGTATAAAAAAAAAAAATTGAAAATCTTTACTGGGGTGGTCACGGCCACCCCCAGCCCCCCTTCGGTCCGCCCCTGCTCAGGCGAGTGGAAACCACGATCACCCCCTACTCAGGAGAGTGGAAACCACGATCACCAGTTTAGATGATCGGTTTAGTTCTGTAAATGGCAACCGCATCAGCAACCTTAACCATTTCCTTAAAAATAACACATTTTATATATTTTAAGCAAACGTTTACATTTACACATAACAATATTACCCTGCATTATAATAACCCTGCATTATTTATTTTTATTTTTTTATTATCATTTAATAATCATAACAATATTACAATAATAAAAATATAGACCTCGTGATAGTTTATTACTATTATATTTATCTAGGAAATCATATACATTACTCGTATATAAGTTGAATTTTGTGTTTCCTGAAATTTAGAAAATTTATATGCTTACCGATTCATGTCACTTTTTATACTATAATTCTCAAATTTTAGAAAAAAATATGTTTTAAGGTATCATAGGCTCTAATTAGATAATTGAGGTTATATTTATTCATATTTTTTTCCTATCTAAATCTAGAGTATCTTGAAAAGGAATTTGGGAATGTGAAGTGATAACATTTGTTTTTTTCATGAAAAAACCCTTCGTAGTTCGTATATCTTTTATTTGGCATGTGCATGCTGACTCGAAATGATGCATGCTTAAATTAGACCTAAAGTTCTAGAATAGAATAACTACTTGGGTTGATGGAAAATGCCTATAAAAACTACCTAAATCTAACTAGATTTCCATCAGTTTCTCGTTAAAGCCCTTTCAATTAAGTACGTAAAACCGTAATTCCAACAAAATGTGGCACAAGCTTTCAATTTTGACTTTTTGTCTCATATTAATCTTAGCCCTCATTAATCTTACTCATGCTCAAAACTTACCTCAAGACTATGTCAATGCCCACAATACAGCTAGATTAGCAGTTGGTGTCGGATCCATTGTTTGGGACGACGCAGTTGCTAATTACTCACTAAGCTATGCGAACACACATATCGCGGACTGCAATCTGGTCCACTCTGGTGGGAAATATGGTGAAAACTTAGCCGAGGGCAGTGGATCCTTTACTGGGACAACTGCCGTGAACTTGTGGGTTGCAGAAAAACCTTATTATAATTATACGTTAAATACTTGTGTCGGAGGAAAACAATGCTTGCACTATACTCAAGTAGTTTGGGCAAATTCGGTCCGTCTAGGGTGCGCCAGGGTTCACTGTACCAACGGTTGGTACTGGGTCATCTGCAACTACGATCCACCTGGCAACTACGTGGGCCAGCGCCCGTATTGAACAAGCGCTGATTTCTCTTCAGTCTCGAATAATGACATGATTACATATATCGTGTTCACAACAAGGATCATGCATCTAACTTAACATATGTAGTAACTTATTTACCCGGTCGCTGTGTAGAATCTTATAAGATGTTATGATATAAATGATATGTTCCACAGAACATAATAAGTAAGTATACAAGTAATATTAAATAAAAATGAAACAGTATTTCACTATTTTGTGGTATATATGTGCCGGTTTCAAGAATAGTATAAGCAAAGAATAAATTCTTTGATCCTTAGCAGATAGCAGGTTAACATATGATGAGTGATTCTGGTTCTGATTGTTCAAGAGACTTGAAATTTAATATGTAGTCATTCTTGCTGCTATTATATATGTTTCTACTTTGTATGGCCTTTTAAACTAACCACTACGACTCCGTTGCATCCTTCAATCATTTTCGTACATTTAGTCTATCTTGCCTCTTTCCGCTCTGAAATCAGCAACAATTGTAATACTGAATGATTTCGGCACTCTTCATAATTATTGGGAGGGATCTTTTGCGGAATAGTTGAGTGTATTTCTCGGTTATTTTCCTTTCTGTTATTCGCTTCTTTGTCTGGTCATGTTCAAACTCCGGTAGTCTCGTTTATCTCTGTTTTGCTTAGCTCCGAGTTTTTATTAAATTTTGATAATCAAACAAAAAGCCGCGCATTAACAGTAATACGCTTCAATAGTAAATAATCGGTGGGATTGCACTAACGTCGTCACAAACTCATAGTCTGGGTTCCAAATAGTTTCAATTTTGCACTAAAAATTAGTTTCAATTATGCCAATAGAACAGTTACAGACTTACAGTATAATTGGAAGAAAAAAAACATATAATTTACCATGATACAGTAAGTCACACAGGTTAATGGCCATTGTTTTTTACCTAATTGATCTGGAAACATGTTTGTAAATATGTTATCTACCACCAAGTTAGTGTTGCATAAAATAAACAATTAGTGAAGTGTCAATCTTTGAAACCAAAGATATGAATAGTAACTTAATGCCGATCTACGATAACATATTTACAAACATGTTTCCAGATCAGAAAACTATTATGATCATCACATCATTCTAATAGTTCAAATTTTTATAATATCCATCATCAAAGAAGTGTTACTGATCAAAGAATCTGAAGTGCTACTTCGTGTAAACGGATAAAAAATAAAAAAATCGAATCACACAAATCATCATCATGTCATACTAGGATTCTTCTATATTCATACTAAGTCGACATAGCCCGAAGGAACGAACGAACTAGTAGAAGCAGAATCATGAGGTTGGTTAACATAGTGATTATAATTATATGCCAACTCACTAGAATTTTCACTATTTATCGGGTTAATTGCCAAATTGGGAGAAGGGTAATGCATAGAATTTGAGGTAGTCATGATCATCATTTGATCAGTTTTCATGCTCACTTTCGTTTTCAACTCCTCAAATGCTGCTACATAGAACTCAAGTTCATCCAATCCTAGCCCTTCAATTGGCTCTTCCCACCAAAATCCTGCTTGTGATCATACAATTTTTAAGAAGGATAAAATAATGGTTAAGACTTCTTTTTTTCCCAAATGATTGAATCAACAACAAACTATTTGGTCTTTTATTTGGAAGCTCGTGAAGCTAATAGACCGGCTAACTATGTGACAAATTGTGCTAGAAAAGAACTTATAACTTTTTGTTCGACAACCTTGTCCGACTAATTACGGTCTTTGCCTTTGTAATGATTTAAATTAATATAAGTCTCATTTGTTTGGGGAAAAAAATTGAATCAAGAAACGCTCATTAAAAGCATACGCACTACATTTCCATTATCCTTAAATTTACATTTAAAAACACTCTTTTTGAACCATCAATTTTAGATTCATATGATACCTCAACTTACCTATTATTTTCTTTATATTTATATTAATTACTGTTTATCTCTTATAAATATATTTTAACAATACTTTACCCCAAGAAAGGACAAAAGAAAATAATATATTACAAAAAATATAAAAGCAATCAACTTGTTTAATTACTTATTTCTAAGGAGAGAGAGCTTAATATTAATTAATCATAAGAAAACGCAATGGTAAACTGGTGTCTCAATTTTATATACCAGTATTCTCTAAATAAAGATAAAAGATGTCATTTGAATAACTATGCTTTAATTAATGAAAAAATACGGATTTATTCTGAAAATAGACAGTTTCGACCCATTTTCATAAATAAATAAATAAAAGTAAGAAGATTACTCTTCATTTATTAGATGCCCAGTGAAAAGTATTCATAAAATTGGGGGCTTGCAATAAAAATTTACTAGGAAGTCTACAATCTACTAAATTGTGAAACGTCCATGACATATTTAGCTGGTATTTTTATTGATGCAAATCATCCTTTAAAAATATTTGGAAAAAAAACATTGACCTACATTTATATTTTTTCGCTCTTGTTAGAAATCTTATATAGAAATTCACTATCTTGGTAAAACTAATATTATCAATTTCTAACTGTCCTCCATCAGAAAATACAGCACAACAAATATTAATCGAGTCCGAATCTTCTATCTCCTATTCTCTGTCCCCTTGCTTATTTTTATTCAAAATTTAAATTTTCACAACTTATACAGCAATTTTATAAATTTTTATATTATATTGTATTCAAATTTTAAAACATTTGAACATAATATTGTTTTAGACAGTTTTTTTAATATTCAATGTTTAATTTACACTAATTTATACATTTATTCCAAACAAATTTTATGTGAATTTTTTTTTAAAAATAATTATTGGAATGTATTGATACATGTATTATAGTAATTGTACAATTTTTTTCAAGTTTTTTAGAATTTCTTTTTAAATAAAATAAGCAAGGAGGCACGGAAATGATAGATAAATGGGGTAAAAGATTTGAACTCCTCTTGATCCCATCCTAAAACTTTGAAATTACAGTACAATCGTCTATTTCAAACAAATAAACCAAATACAATAAACTCATACGTAATAATGAGTTCAAAATTTAGAAGTCCCTCACCTCCATCTTTTTATTCAAAAAGTCGGGAAGTTAACATGATAGCAACAAGTGGTCTGTTACTATACGACTTATTGCTAAAAATTCATACAGTAAAGCAACAATTATCAACGTTTAGTAACAGTTTATGTTACTACATTGTTGCTAGATTTCAGCAACAACTCGTATAGTATCAGACTGTTGTTATCGTGATATTTTTTTTGTAATAAGCAAACCTATTATTCCAAACAGGGAAAAAAAACGAAAACTCACTGTCATTGTTAGCCACACCGGATTCTAGCAACGCCTTCTTCCTCTTCTCGGCCTCCAGATCCTTACCCACATCATCATACAATCTATTTAACTCTTTAATAATAGCCTCCTCCGATGCCGATCGACCACCACCGCCTCCGCCGCCGGAAAAGTACTTATCCACCACCGACTCGACGTTCGGAGAACCGAAGGTCCACAACCTTCCGGCGTGAGACTTCACGAACACCGCCACATCAGCACCGGTGAGGATGCATAGCTCGGAGGCCTTCTTGAAAACACCGTTGCGACGCTTAGTGAATGTTACTTGACGGCTTTGTTTGTTTACAATCTTTTTTATTTCAATCTTTTGCCTGCCTCTTGTGATCTTCTTAATGGGATTGTTACCATTAATCATGTCCATTAATTCTCTCTTGTTGAGATAAAATTTATGTTGCTCGGGTTTGTATGCTAGATAAAGTTTTCAGACAAGGTAAGGTTGACATTAGTTCTTATATATATATATACATGTTAATAGTCGAGATATGAAGGGTACTAAAAAAGGAAGCAATCGTTTTTGTATAATATTGAGATATAATTACTTTGTTTGATATCCCGATAACTATGGTTATAAGTGGTGAAAATTATGATTTCACGAACATAAGATTTATTGACTGATTGACTAATTGACTAATTGGAATTTTAAATTATAGGAAAATGTATTTTTATTTCCTGATTTTCAGGATTATATTGGATTATAACGACTTCTAAAAATTGAAGATAATTTTTTTTGGAAGTACATATTAAGAGCATGGCATTGGTTTGATGAATTACTTTTAAGCTCTGTTACAGTTTTTAATTAAGACATCATGAAATTAATCATGAATTGACAAATGTATACCGTTGACTAGTTGACATTAGTTCTTATATATATATATATATATATATTGATAGTCTAGATATGAAGGGTACTAAAAAAGGAAGCAATCGTTTTTTGTATAATATTGAGATATAATTACTTTGTTTGATATCCCGATAACTATGGTTAAAAGTGGTGAAAATTATGATTTCACGAACATAAGATTTATTGACTGATTGACTAATTGGAATTTTACATTATAGGAAAATGTATTTTTATTTTCTGATTTTCAGGATTATATTGGATTATAACGACTTCTAAACATTCAAGAGAATCTTTTTCCGGAAGTATATATTAAGAGCATGACATTGGTTGATGAATTACTTTTAACCTCTGTTACAGTTTTTAATTAAGTCATCATGAAATTAATCATGAATTGACAAATGTACACCGTTGACTAGTTGACATTAGTTCTTATATATATATACTAGTAATAGTTGCCCACGCGTTGCGTGTACGATACGTAGTGATATAGATATGATCCCGACATGAGATATTTTCGAAAAAGTGATGAAAATATATATATATATATATAAGAACAAATGTCAACTAGTCAAGTGTACATTTGTCAATTCATATAACTATCAACATATATAATTGACAAATATAGACAGTTGACTAGTTGAGTGTACCATAAAATTAAGTTCACGAATGCACACGAAAAGAATGTACTATATAATATGTCCCAGTAAAACCGTGACATCATTATAATTCGATCAATATAATAGAGAAATCATCTTATTTTAGAAAAATATTGGCTGAGAGTTGGAACTGATCATGAGAAAATTTGTTAATTTTTTGTCCACCAAAAGGCAACGTTACATAAATAAGTACCAGAATGACAAGTATTATTATAACCCAAAACATCACCAAAGCTAATGGGAAACCAACTCCAGGAACATAAAAATATCAATTGAACCCTCAAAATAACATATTTTTTTTCTTTTTACCAAATTTGCTACCAAAATTTTACCACGTGAATGCATGCAGGTAGACTAATCTTTTAATACTATTTCTTCAAACTTCGACAAGCAAAAAATGCAAAATTTAGTTGAAATTCTCTTTCATGTGAAAGATTATTGAGGAAAGACCATCCAACCATAAGATACTTATTATCTCTCTCGACCTTTATGTCCCTTTTAATGTTTTCTTTTGCGCTTTTCCGGAAGCTCTCTTCAACGTCGACAGGTAAGGAATTTTGGTAAATGAAAGAAATCAACAAAAGACTTGACCATAATCTAGATTAGTCTTTTCGGAAAAATCAAAAATCTGACATGGGATATTTTCGTCGGTTGAATCAAAAGAAGGCGAAAAATCAGCTTCACCACGAAGGTCCTCAGCCAAACGTCTATTTGCCTCATATACCATTTTTCTTTTCAGCTCCTCCATCGAAGCCCTAACTTGTTGAAGCTCGTTTAAACAAAGCCTATCAATCGGAGCTCTCCACCAACAACTTTTTTCACCTTCTTTCCTAATACTATCTAAATTTTCGCCTAGTTTTTTCTCCGTTTCTAATGCACCTAGTACTTGCTCAAGTTGTAGGCTAAGTTTTCCAAGAGAGTCTGTCATTCGAGTCTCAGCAAAACAGCTTAATTTGAAGGTTGGTGGTATTGCTGAGTGATTGAGGAATTTATCGAGTACATATTCTATGTTTGGGTGGCCAAAAGAAAATAATTTACCTCCCGGTGAACAAACTATAATAGATATTTCTACACCGCATAGGGTGACTAACTCGCTTGCCTTCTTAAATAGGCCAAGTCGACGCTTTGAGAAGGTAACTTGCAAATGATTTTTGTTCTCTATTTTTGCGATTTTGATCTTTTGGCGACCCAAGCTTGATTTGTTTGCCATTATAGTGTGGCTAGGAAAACAAATTGTCAATTATAAACTAAGTATTTTTTGTGTCTTACTGAGTTTTACCAGTGATGAAGGTTGAAGGGTGTGACACTATCTATTTATAGGAGGTGATTTGATATAAATGCAATACATGTTTTTAATAGTCAGTTTCATTTTCTCCCATATAAATATCAATGATTTGGGAGTTAGAATATCTTGATGTAAATGAATACATGAACATGTAATTTTCAATTGCATTTGCTTAGTTGTTACATTATTTACTAGAAGCTAGTAGACATTTGTCTTAATGCCAAAACAAATTGTTCAATGAAGTTCATGATATATATAGTAGTTTGAACTGAATTATACTATGGTTTGATCTACTAATTTGGTATGTAATAATAATGTGAAAAATAGACTCTTGGTTTATGTAATAATAATGATTTACATGAGAGTATTTGTTAACGCCATAATTATCCACTATTAGTCATAAATATAGGTAACTGTAACTTACAAGTACTTAAATAAATAAATATTTCAAGATTATTTCGTGTCCTGAATTTCACTGAACCCAAGTAAACGTACGAACTTCTTGATATTATTTAGCCAATAATTATCTTTGTATATGGTAACGCCTTCAATAAATCCCATATGTTTTTGCTTATATATTTTTATGACTATTTTAAGCTCGCAAGAATAGTAAACAAATACTCCTTGAATATTATAAAGATCGATAGGGTACGTGTGATTCCATGCATATTACATGCCAGTTAATTAAATTCCGATATGTAATTAAATTGGTTAGTGAGTCCGTTACAAAATAATGTTTGATTTAGTGAGAGTCAAAAGCTGTCACAAGTCTGTCACTAATTTAAAAATCTGTCACAAATCTGTCGCAAATTGACTAAACTGTCACAAACCCGTCACAAAAACCGTCGCTAATAAGCTCGTAACAAAAAATACTGTCGCTAATCCCGTCACGATTTGGTTATTTTTTTATAGTGGTCTTTCGTTCATATGTCACGATTATGGTGGTATGTAAACACATGATGGTACTCTGATCTAATAATATTTACTCATTAGAGAGTACTAAATAACACTCAGTCGAGGGGGACAATTTGTAATCAATAACATTACAAATCTTTTATTAAGACAAAGTATCAAAAGAAAAAAACTTTATTAAGTTTCACTCTTTGTTACTTTTTTTATGATTTAATAATTTATCATTTTTTTAATGGTTTGATCTATATCTATTAGCCATAAAATAACATTTTATGCAAAACTACCAAAAACAGATTAAGAAGTAAAAAAAAAAAAACTCAAAGTGTTCCTTTTATTGATTTCTCTCAATCTCTAAGAAGGTATTATATTGCTTTAATATTAATATATACGGCTGATCCTACTTTTTCTACTAAGTTTACACGCACGCAGTCATGTAGACGGAAGCAGAGTACCTGACTCTGAGTCAGAGTTACTCTGCTTTCCACAGCCATTAGATATGTTATTTTATTAATACTGTAGCAGATTTAATGTCTGTGAAAGGCAGAGTAACCCTGACTCAGAGTCGGATACTCTGCCTCCCATGCAGACATGCTTAAGATTAATTAGCATTTTATGCAGACATGCTTGAGATTAATTACCTTGAATGAGGTGGTAAGATGTTCTAACATTACTGAAACGTTTCACATCATAACACAGTTACTTCCTGCCATCATGACCAAGTTGGATCAAACTCTTAGGCTTCCGATTTTATCATCTGAAGATAGGGAGAAGCAGGGTGATTTGCAGGCTCTTCTATGTGGTGTCCTGCAGGTAATAATCCAAAAACTTAGCAACGCTGATGAAACAAAGAATGTAATTTTACAAGCTGCAGATAAAATGATGGAATTATTCCTAAATGTTTTTGCTTGCCGTAACTCCACGGTCCATGAAGAGGCTATGCTTGCCATAGGTGCACTAGCGTATGCTATGAGGTATATGTCACAGTTTTATCCTTATCTTGAGAGAGGATTGCAGAACCGTCAAGAATACCAAGCCTGTTCCATATCTGTTGGGGTAGTAGGTGACATTTCCCGTGCATTGGACGATAAGATCCTTCCGTATTGTGATGGGATCATGGGCCACCTAATCAATGATTTATCAAGCAGTGAACTGCATCGGTCTGTGAAACCCCCGATATTCTCCTGTTTTGGAGATATCGCACTTGCAATTGGAGAGCGTTTCGACAAGTATCTTTCACATACGATACCAATGATGCAGAGTGCGGCTGAGGTTTGTGCTCGATTAGACAACAGTGATGAGGATATTGTAGACTATGGCAACCAGTTAAAGCGCGGCATTTTGGAAGCATATTCTGGAATTCTCCAAGGATTTAAGAATTCTAAAGCAGAACTGATGTTGCCCCATGCTGCACATCTCTTGCAGTTTCTGGAATTAGTTTCCAAAGACACTCTCAGGGATGAAAGTGTGACAAAGGCAGCAGTTGAGGTGTTAGGTGATCTTGCCGATGCGCTTGGTGCAAATGCTTCGACGGTGTTGAAGATAGATCCTTCTTTCTGCAGTGACTTTTTGGAAGAATGTCTTCAATCTGATGATGAGCAACTCAAGGAGGCTGCATTATGGACCCAAGCTGGGATGATCATGCCTACTTTTTCTGTATCTGTGTAAAAGGGTATTCTAGTCTCTTGTTTGTTTATCAAAATTAGCGTTTCTTGCTTTTATTGGTAAAGCCAAAAGCATCTGCGTATCGTGAGGAATATTGATGACTTGGTCTTCTTAGTACTGGATATAATTTTCATATCCATTTTTGTAAGCGTCACTGCAAAAAAAAAAAAAACTCAAATACCGACGGAATTAATGACGGTATTTTTTGTTAAAAGCTTATTAGCGACGGTTTTTATGACGGTTTTGTGATAGTTTAGTCAATTTGCGACAGATTTGTGACAGCTTTTTAAATTAGCGACAGACTTGTAACATCTTTTGAATCTCACTAAATTAAACATTATTTTATAGTGCTGTAGAAACTGTATTTTTATTGATAATATTAAAATTTCATCAGTACAATATATAGCCAAGACCAGGCGTAATTACAGGAGATCTTTACAATTGCAATAAATAAGATTGATTACATAATCAAAAACTTATCCTAATCTTTAGCTAATTCAAAACTCAAATATGGTCAGAGTTTATTGCTGGACTTTTAATGCTAGGCTGATTTTGTGCAATTACTTTTAACATTAGGCTGATTTTGTGCAATTACTTTAACAATTCATGTTAGAAAAAACAGTGTCGTGGTCACTTGTTGGTGGTCGGTCTTGTAGTCTGAACAACTCTTATTTAGTTATAAAATATCCACTAATCAGTGGTTTGGGTTAAAAAAAATATACATTACGTTCATACAGCACTGCAAAAACAGACAACTTATCATTTAAGCGTTTGTTGTTAAACTGTTAGTAAAATGAGTGCAGAGGTTGCCCAAGGCCCAGTCTACTGTTTTTTGTTTTTGTCGTAACCCAATTTTTACCTCATGCCTAGTTAGACGTGGGTCTGGACCTGAATGAGTGTCGTTAAATTTAACACACTAAACCTAACTAGTTTATTGAAAGGACAATTTCAAACTACGTGGTGAGAAAGGCGTCAGCTTACGTGGCAGAGCCTTGTTGCCACAAACTTTACTTACTTTGCATACACATAAATGCCAGCCAATCATTTAAAAAATGGATAAAATTGCAAATAAAGCCTCCCAATTTCTATGGGTGTTTTTTTTTTTGTAAATAATCTTCATAAATATTGCAAATAAAAACAACCCAGAATAACACATGTTACATAAGGCTAATTAAGATTATAACCTCTCTATAACAATCATTATATTATTAATAAAATTAAAATTTAAAGTGACAATATAAATGAACGGAGCAGACAATAGTTTATAATAAAATATTTTTACTTTATTTTGGTGATGATGAGTGATACTCTCTTAACATAAATAGTTCAAATTAATTTATCTATTTATAAAGAGTGAGTTGTAAGATTGATTTGGAACCATTTTTTGTTAAATGCTCTCTATTAAAAGAGATTTATCACATTAAGGTGCAAATAAACCGACCGTTCATGTAAAAAAGCTTGTGTTAGAGGTCATTATGCTCTATTTGTGTTTGTCAAATTTACTTATGAACCGAACATGATAATAAGGTTTTTGTTCGGGATCGGAGTCATTTGATTGATTTAATATATATTTTTATCATATGTATATATAAGAATTATAAAATATTATGCAAATGGTCTAAAAACACTCTTTCAGTTTGTATAACAAACTTGTATTTTTAAACTTATTAAAACTCATATAACATTTTTTAAGCTTAGTGTAGTACTCTACTTAAGTAAGCAAAAATACTTTTCCAACAACACCGATACTGAACGAGCCTGAAAACTCGTTCAGGCTCAAACTCATCTTTAAAAGAGTCGAATACGAACCTTAAATTAAGACTCAGTTTACTAAACCAGGCGAACTTGAACAAAACATACACGTCTCGGCCCGACGCATTTGAAACCTATAAAAATTAAAAATTAAGAAATAGGAGTATTTATTATAATACCTTTTTTTAAAACCAAAACACTCCAATGAAGGGGGTTAGAGAGACCCCTACCTATATATAAACATAGAATATCAATACGTACATATGAAGCAGACATAAACCAAATCTCCCAAGAAAATAACCAAATACCGAGAAACAAAATGAAATATACACAACTGTAACAAATAACAAGTGAAGAAAAAAAAACACATGGAAATAAAAATTCAATGTCATCGTCTGATCTGAGATGTCTGTCTCGAATTCAGTGCAAGTATCTTCTTGATCCTTTGCGGAAGAGTACCAATATCATGAAAGACCTGACCAGTCTCATAAGAACAAGACCAGTTTGCCATGAAATCTGCCGCAAACAAGCCCAGTTTGCCAGTGGAATTATTTTTAAAAATATTTAAAGTACAAGGGGCTATTTGCATTTGTATCCATTTCTAAACTCAGCCATTTCTTCTCTCTCACACTAGAAACTCTGAAAGAACACTCCACTAGAATAAACATAAAAAACTCTCCATTTAAAATTATTAAATTCTAAAAAAAAAAATGGCGACTTTTCAGATAGTGAAAACAAGGTTAATAGCTCCGTTATCGTTTTCACGACGATCGGATATTAGCCGGAGTAAAGAGAGAACGGTGTTTCACAGGGGATTTAGGGTTATTAATAAGCTTAAAGAAGATGATAATCAGAATAATAGCAGTATGTTTATTCCTAATTTTACTCTAATACATCTTTAGTAAATTTAAGTTTATTTATGTGGCATGTTTCGTGATAATATCTAATATTAGTTTCTTTGGCTTTGATGAAATTGATTAGCTTTTTGACATATACATATTTCATGTATTAACGCGTAGATGAGTATACCGACGCCAAATTTTGTGCAGACTTGTATCGCCTTTAATGAATGAAGTACAGTGGCTCAATCTTTTAATATCTTCGCAATTATTAACTAACTTATTGGTATATTTTCATATTATTACATATGCAGGGCTTGTCTAGCTGCAATTATTAGAAAAAATGATCATTTAGTAGTTAGTACATATTTTGAAGACTTAATTATGAACAATTTCATGGTTAAAATATCTTTTAAAATTAGGTACAAATACTCAATGATGCTACTTATTTTTTACTCTTTGTTTTAACTGTGATGCTCATTGATGCTACGTTGATATGTACCAAATCTTAAACAAAAACCACAAATTCGGGTTTTTGATAATTAAGTCCGAAACTATGTATTAAACAATACCTTTCCCCAATTATTTGAACAATATATACTATCTGGAAAGATTGGGCAGGACTAGGTGGTGACACGAGTGTTCATAGCGTCTCTATATTTTGACAGTAGTTCTAGTTTTATCTTTGCTAGATTTGGTCAACATTCCCAATTACATCAATTTAGCCTCTCGTACTTACTCTAGGTACAATACATGGATTTCAGCCTCTCCCCGAGCAAGTCCTCGTTCCGTTAATAAGCCAGCTGGAAAACAAATTTTCCCCTATTTTCCTGAAAATAAAAGTTCTAAACCAAATGGAATCAACATATATTTCCTCAGCCTCAAATAAGCTGCCTTATTTTAGTTATAACATAGAGCCAACTGATGTGGTTTGCAAAATATAGTGAAATCGTATTTTCTTAGTCTCCTGAGATGGGATCTTTACGTGAGATAGCTCATTTGAGAGAGAATGGTTTTCTGTAGACAATTTAGAGTTATATGTAGCTTAGAAAAGATGACAATCATAATAAAAATATACCTTACTTTCTATGTTTGTACTAATTTTGGTATTTAGTGTTTGATATATCTCCATTGTGTTATCGAAAATCTTGGAATTCTATCATTGTATTATGGTACCATGAATTGAGCTAGTTTCCTATAACGTTATGTAGATGGGTAATTTTTCGGACTTTGCGAGTTTTCCTCAGCAAAAACAAGAAAAATTGGTACCCATCAGTTCCATGTATGTGTTAGGTTATTGTTCTCAAATCTATTATTTCATTCATGAAAACAAGAAAATGCAGCTGATAGATTAGTCTAGTCTTAATCGTCCAATGCAGAGTGAGGATAAATTTTTTTGGCGGTTTTAGAGTTAACTAAAATGAAATTAGGAGTTTTGGGGGCCAGTGGTATATATGCTTATATGAAGATGTAATAGCCTTAAGGTCAGGGATAGTAATTTCCAAAAATGATATGTCCCTTATGCACTTAGCAGCATATCGCTAGCATTAGTCCAGTTTTTAAAGACTAACTGGATTAGTATGCTGATTTCAACGTATGGATTGTGATAAAATGAAAATGGATAGCTATCTGAAAGTTCTGTTGCTTGACTGCTGAAATTAGAAGGAGAATAGAAACTCTTCATAAGACCTAACCAAACTCACTAAACAGTGAACACCATTTCAATGTGATTGAACTTGAAGAGCTTTATTAATACATGATTGATGATTCTGCTTTTTTCATAACATAGATTTATAGTTTGAGATCGCCTAAAGCGTTGAAAGAATGGGGAGTATGTATTACTGACAGATCCCGACATAGTAATGAAGATTGTCAATGATATTTGTAAGATCGCCAAATAATCGTTCAGTAAAATAGTAATGTGCTTACTTCTTTGGAGATTAAACTGATGACTAAATGCTTATATATTTATCATTTATGTATGTCTCTAGTTGTAGATGTTTATCGCATTACTTTTATTTTGTAAAAAGAGGATGGAGAGATACTGAATTGGTTTGTTTATCAGGTGAAGAACCAACAGAATCATTGTTTATGAAAGAGTTGAAGAGACGTGGCATGAACTCCACTTCAATTCTGGAAGAAAGCAATAAGAGCATCTACAAAGATGATGAAATTAAATTGAAGGAAGAGGGTGCATACTCTAAAAGAAAATTTGTATCAACGGACTATGAAAAAAGCTTAACAAATCAAAGGGAGCAGTCAATGGCTCTTAATAGCGAAGGACTTGAGGTTCATTGACCTTCCTTTTCGTTATTTCTTTTTGTTCATTACGCTTAAAAAAATTATTTTTTTTGTTTAATAAATAAGAAAGGCTTGTTTCCTCTTTCTTTTACGTTTCTTGCGTAATTATTTTCATATTTGTTAGTTAAACACGTAATTTTGGATGGAGAATGACGCAGTTGATGCTTGTTTAATTGAAATTTCCCAGAATCGTATGTATGTACATGTCTCATGTTAATATCTTATCATGCGTATTATTTCAGGGTCTAATTCCACGAGCAAAGCTTCTTCTATCCCTGGGTGCATCTTTTTTCTTAGGGTTTGGGCCGTTGATCGCTTTAACATTAGCCTTCTTCACTGCTGTTTATCTGGTAAGTTTCTCTTTGAAAAGGTCTTTTCTGCATTTATCATAGTATTTTTAATAAAAATAGAGAATTTAAAAATATGGAAGATTCAAAAATGGGATATGCATCCAAACCATATGGAAGCAACTTTTTTCCTTTTCAATTTATCTTTCCTAACAAATCCAGTTACATTATATAATGCAAGCAATCATATCTTCGTTTTAGTATAAGATTTGAATTCCCAAATTTTTGTTCATTACCCTGTAAAATGTGCAGTATTTTGGACCAGCTTTTATCCATGACGCAAGCACAAGACTAATAACACCACCCCCATATGTCGACCCATATGCACTTCTTGAAGATGAAAGGATATCTCAGATGGCTTCTCGTGTAAAATAATGACATATTTGTCTCTGGCTCGTACCAGTTTATTTCCTTTAATATTTTTCTTAAGTTTAAATCCATGTATAAAAACATAAAACATAAAATTAGGAAGGACAATAATTTATTTGAAGTCTGAGTTCATGCCCAAACGACCGAGGAGGTGCTGTGATGCCACCGTCTTTGAACTCTTGCAACTAATATATGTTAATATGAGAATAAGTGGGTATAAGTTCACAAAATCACATTACATACTTGGATTAAACATTCAAAAAGCTCCTTGTTAGAATAACAATTATGGATAAACACCTAAGCAGCAAGAAGCTGTCAACCAAATGGAAAGAAAACCGAGAAGGCTCAAACACAGATATAACCAAATTAGGAACACTTTTACCGGGAAAATAAAATACTGTTATCAAACTATTCCAAACAGAGAAGCTCTGAAAGTAGCTCAGACTTGAAACACAAAGACACCACAGACAACTGAATCAAAGTATCCACACAAGGTGTACTTAAAAACATCAACATAAAAATAAAATAAAAACGCACACAAAACGATCCCCTCAATACTCATCACCGTCATCATCTTCACCCTCAACATTTTCCGCACCAACCTCTTCATAGTCCTTCTCCAGAGCCGCGAGATCCTCTCTTGCCTCAGAAAACTCTCCCTCCTCCATGCCCTCACCCACATACCAATGCACAAAAGCCCTCTTTGCATACATCAGATCGAACTTATGATCAATCCTCGAGAATACCTCAGCAACACTAGTAGAGTTTGATATCATGCACACCGCCCTCTGAACGTTTGCCAGGTCACCACCTGGCACAACTGTAGGTGGCTGGTAGTTAATCCCGCACTTAAACCCAGTAGGTGACCAATCAACAAACTGTATGGTAACAAAATGGGTTAGATCAGTGGTGAAACTTGAGATCCGTTTTTAAATAAAATAAAAACGAAGGAGGGGCTTGTTGATGTTTTGTACACGAAATTTCAGTTTTGTAAACTAACCTATCATCCTATTTTTTAAAGGTTACACACTAAACTAACATTAATAGATGAATCCTATTAACAGAACACGTCGCATTTTTTTATGATCACTTTCATACACTCATTTTACTAGTAATAATCACTTTTACTTTTGAACAAGAAGCTGTATGCTACAATAAAATTAATGCGTGTCATGATTGAGCTACAAAATTTGTGTGTTTACTCATTCAAACATGTTCCAATGTAGGTGGGTGTGCAAATATTTATAACCTTGAAAGCTGATGTACAAAATCCAAGATCATTACTATAAGCTGTGTACAAAACAGTAAAAATTCCTACTCCGTATTTTTTTTAATGAAAAAGGAAAAAGATAAGTATAAAAAAAATATAATACCTGGATGGTTCGTTTTGTCTTGATGCTGGCGACAGCAGCATTCACGTCTTTAGGGACCACATCACCTCGGTACATTAAGCAACACGCCATGTATTTCCCATGACGAGGGTCACATTTGGCCATCATAGACGAGGGTTCAAAGGCGGTGTTGGTGATTTCAGCTACTGAGTGTTGCTCATGAAATGCCTTCGCGGAGGAGATGACAGGGGCGTAAGAGGAGAGCATGAAGTGGATCCTAGGGTAAGGGACAAGGTTTGTTTGGAATTCGGTTATGTCCACGTTCAGGGCACCATCGAACCTCAGAGAGGCTGTCAATGAGGAAATCACCTGGTAAACACAAAGATACGCCTTACAGTTAGTGCAGTACCAAAATCTATAGCTGTCAAAAGAAGAATATGCAAATTTCATATGCAACTAAAAAATAGAAGGTCAAAATCTGGACAATTATTTGCTAACATGATAGATTAATGTATAATTCTCATGTAAACTATGGAACTGGTTTCAGAGTTCAAAAACTAAAGCATGCAAATTACAGAGTTCAAATACTGGATCAAATGAATGGACGTCAACAATGGTCAGTTCTGTTTCAAATTCTTGCTCACATTCAATGTAAAAATACAATTTTAATCCCTTTTTGGTTCATTAAACTACATGTGAAATTTGTATGGCTTAATATGATCTAAGCCAAATTCGAAAATCTATTATCGGAAGAACAAGTTGAAAAAAATACTAGAAAATCGAGAACCAAAAGGATCAAACTAGAGACTTTTAACCTCCAAGAACTTGACATATAATGGTATCCTAAAGATATTAACTTATTTAAGTAGCGTTAAAATTGGTGTAAGAACTAATTTTCACCTGGGAAACAAGACGGTTCAAATTGGTGTAAGTGGGCCTCTCAATATCAAGAGATCTCCTACAAATGTCATAAATGGCTTCATTGTCAAGAAGCACCGACACGTCAGTGTGCTCAAGGAGAGAGTGCGTCGACAGCACACTGTTGTAAGGTTCGACAACAGATGTCGAGACTTGAGGAGAGGGATACACTGTAAAGCCCAATTTTGATTTCTTTCCGTAGTCAACTGAGAGACGTTCCAATAAAAGGGAACCGAGACCAGAACCAGTTCCGCCTCCAACAGCGTTGAAGACGAGGAAGCCTTGGAGACCAGTGCAGTTATCAGCTAGCTTGCGGATTCGGTCCAAGCAAAGGTCGACGATTTCTTTTCCAACTGATAGAAAAGTATAATTATCAGCAATTGACGAAAATCTCAATGAATTCAAATAAACTGGTAAAAGAGGCACCTTTACTGTATGAACTATAGTAAAACAAAAAAAAGACACCTAAACAAATTTTACTCTCAAGTCCATCGACTTTACTTTTATCACCTTGAAAAAGCAATACTAAATGATATTTGAAATAATTATGACCAAAACACTGCAATATGAACTGTTTCTCTAATAACAAAAAGATATGTACATAGTTCCATATAATTACTGCAAAAACTGAATGAACGTTAAACAATCTTAAACCACCTAATAAGATCTAAATCTCAAATAAGATGAAACTAAATTCAAAAGAAACTCAGCGGCTTATGATATACTTAAATCCCAAGAGAAAAATTTACCAAACGACTTTGTAAAACAATGTATATTATCCACGGTAATTTCGTAAAAGTTCCAGTTCGATGGGTACAATACATCATAAATGATAACAAGCTGGAACCCAAAAACAGTTTTAAATAATGAAATTTAATTGACAGCCTCTTGCATCAATATCACAAACACATGAACCTATAAATAAACACATGTAAATTCCCGAATATATAAATAAATAAAGTTAGATGCACAATCCATCATAAATGTCACAGAGCTATATATCATTAGACAACATTAATCTTCCAATGCAGCCACTCACGCAACGTCAAAATGACATCGTACGACAAGCTCTAAAGAAACTTCACACCCAAATGAACAAGCCAAAAAAAGGTTATTAGCCGTTATTTTTTCCTATAGTTGTTGTTTTCGAAACATTGTAGATCAAAAAAATAGAATCATCAATACTAAATATAATTCAAATGGAACAAAAGAAAAGAGCTATTGCAAAAAAGAAAACTAAAATAAACACAAACATAAAGGTTCCCTAAAAAATCCAGCATCGCAAGCAAAAGAGTCACCAACAGCAAAAAAAAGCACACACAAGTTTTGATTAATTTAATATTTAGATTCGATAAATAAGACGCGTACTTGTGTAGTGTCCACGAGCAAAGTTGTTGGCAGCGTCTTCTTTGCCACTGATAAGCTGTTCCGGGTGGAAAAGCTGGCGATAAGCCCCGGTTCTGATTTCATCCATCACCGTTGGTTCGAGATCCACCATTATAGCTCGGGGGACATGCTTTCCTGCACCTGTTTCGCTGAAAAAGGTGTTGAATGCATCGTCACCTCCCCCAACTGTCTTGTCGCTCGGCATCTGGCCATCGGGCTGTAACCAATAATATAAGAATTTGTTATGTATCGCTGGTTTTGTTCATATTATTGTGTATATACACGTCGTCATTGCATATTAATATATTAAACGTGAATGTTACAAGAATTTAGAGACCTTTCTGCTAGATATGCAATTGATATACCCACATAATATCATGCATCACCGTTGGTTCAAGATCCACCATTATAGCTCGGGGGACATGCTTTTAAGGCATTTCGAGGGTATTTTGCTCGCTGTTTTCTAAAATTATTGTGTATATACATATGGTCACTGCATATTAATATATAACACGTAAATGTTACAAAAATTTAGAGACCTTTTTGCTAGATATTCAATTTATATATCCACATAATATCACGCCAACGACTGCAACTTTAAGGCATTTCGAGGGTGTTTTTCTAAATAGGGTTCGTTTGGCAACATGTTTTTACAGCTCGTATTTAGATTTTTTATTTAAAAAAAAAAGTGGGTGTTTGGACAATAAGATTATATAACTTTAAAAAAAACAGGCTAAAAAAGCTAAAAAAATAATAATTTGTAACAGATTTTTTATAGCTGATTTTGGACCAAAAATTATGTTGCCAAACATAGCCTAAGTGGATGATTTGAATGCCGGCTAGTTAATCTTACAGTTTATCAGCGGCAAAGAAGATAAGCGGGTTAGTTGTTTATCAAGTGGGCAAGGCTTAGATTCCATAAAGGAAATAGAAAACGAGACAAAAGAACTAACACCCTTTTCTTTATAATATGTGAACCAAACACGCACTTATTCAAACTTAGGGGCCTAAGATTTAAATTTAGAAACAGTTTACGTGCATTTTCGGTAAAAATCTCAATTATACTCCATCGCTTAAAAAACCTGAAGAGTTTCCGACATTTTCAGCAAACTCATGCATTCAATTAAAACTAAAATTAAAATTTATAATCCATATCGCAATAAACAAGACCAATCGATCAAAATCTAAATTAGCTTGGTTTACTTAAAATTATATAATTCGACGATTTGTCATGCGATATTAGAGTAAAATTCCGGAAATACTCCATATCTAATTTTTAAAAATATATATATTACTCTATACACAATTCTTATTTTCAATGTATACCACATCAATCTGCATATAGATTAATATTTCTTTCGGAAACAAGCACTTTATAACGAAATACAAAAACAGATGACATATATTGATATTCATATATATTATTATCAACATATAAACAAATCTGACCAAAATAACAAATCAAAATCCTACCGCAATTCGATCAAAAGCAGGCAAAAAAACTGCTTACTAATCAACAAATTCGTAAAATTCAATATTTCTATAAAAAAATTAAAATAAAAAAATAACAGAGATCAACAATACATGCATGAATAAACAGATCTAACAAATTGACATGCATCTTAAATTTCAAATCAAAACCAACTCTGTACCGCAATAAACCGAAACGCTAATAAAAAATTTCAACAAAATCAGACGATATACCAAAAAATACGAATATATAAATACATATATATATAGAGAGAGAGGGATAGAAATACCAAAAAATATGAATATATAGATACATATATATAGAGAGAGAGATAGAAATACCAAAAAATGCTAATTAACAATTTCATCAAAATCAGAAAATATACCAAAAAGTATGAATATATATATATACATATACAAATACATACATTATACATATATATATATAGAGAGAGAGAGATACCAGAAAATGGTAATCAATAATTTAATCAAAATCGGACAATATACCAAAAAATACGAATAACTCGATACATATTACTCCCTCCGTTCCCGATTAATTGTCCACTAAGAAACTACCTGCAATTTTGAATGGTCAAATAACTTGTTATCAAAATTGTCGGAATGAAATTTTTTACCTGGATACCGTGTTCGAGGCAATAAAGCTCCCAACAAGCGTTACCGACTTGAATACCGGCTTGCCCTATGTGTATCGATATGCACTCTCTCATCTTTTCAACTAAATAATTATACAAACAATCAAATAATACTAATTGGAAAATGGAAATTGGAAATTGGAAAAATGGATTTTTTGCGTTTATGAAGACGCGATTGTGTGATTTTGAAGTTAGGGGTCTCCGTATTTATAGTAGTAGTGGAATAGATGAACGGTTAGGATTAGCGAAGATGATAGATTTGTGATCTTAGCCGTTCGTTGTTTTACTGTGGTTTTGTTTTCGTTTGAATTTTTTTTTGTAAATTTGCCGCCCGGTTCATTATCGTAACGGTTTCTGTAGATTTAATCAAACTTTATATTCATTTTCAAAAAAAAAAAATCAAACTTTATATTCGGTCCCTATAGATTGGATTGGACGGTAAATTTTACCGTGGGATGAGAATATAAAATAGTTAATCCCGATTACTTCCCGATATTTAAGATTCTGCCCAATTGTTGATCAATCACTACAAAAAAATACTCAAATCGCGACGGGATTAGTGACGGTATTTTTTGTTATGAGGTTATTAGCGACGGTTTTTGTGACGGCTTTGTGACAGTTTAGTCAATTTGCAACAGATTTGTGACAGATTTTTAAATTAGTGACAGACTTGTGACAGATTTTTACTTTCACTAAATTAAAGATTATTTTGTAATGAATGTTTGAATAGTGTACCCAAATACCAAATACCGAAAACTTTTTTCTGGTAAGTACTAAATATCGAATCCTTAATCGTATTATTGAGATAAAACCATCGATCAAATGTGAAGAACAGCATCTAATTTTGCGAGTTTATGAGACACGATGTCAATAAACTAGCGCATAGCATTGCTTGTTGATCGATGTTTGACTAGTGTCCTCGAATATCAAAGTACCGTATACATAATTCTGTTACTGGAAAAAAAAAATTGATCACATGAGAGGAGAGATCCCCCCTCCTTGTGGCAGCATCTTATTTCGCGATTTTATGAGACATACTGTCGATAGGCACAAAGTAATAACATGCGCATAGCGTCGCTTGTGAGGATACAGAATATTATTAGACATCCACGCTCATATTCAAGAACCGAATATATAAACGTTGATTGTTTCTTATCTTTGTTTGAGACGATTGTGTGCATACTAGTATCTCGAACATTTGAACAAAATGAAATTTTAAACACAAAAACTGATTACTCAAGCCTCTAGCAAAAAAAATTATGCGACTCGAAAACAAATTACAATATAACAATACTTACAACACAAAAAGTATCAGTAGCAAGAGACTTATCACTTGTGTATATCTGAGTTATTCAATCCGCATCTGTATCTTAGAAGAAACGAAATGTTCTGCTAATATCCGAATCCAAAAAGAATATTGCTTTACACTTTCTATTTTTCATGTTTAGGTATCATCACAATTCACAAATCCAAATCTTCTCAAAGTTGGTAGACTATTTCGTCACAACGCTGTCCATGACTGCTTGCTAAATCTGCAGAACAGGATTTACTTGATAAAAGTCGAGAATTAAGAGGCGGGTTGAGCACCATTCCATGGACGACGCTCACTGTCAAATTCGTCCATCATGTAATTGCGTCTATCTTGTATGTAAGACACACAGGACCATACACCACGTATGAGCAAGATGCTTATAAACACTACACTCCCAAGGGTGCAAACCACCTACAATGGGTTAAAATAAATACGTTTGAGGACCTCTCGCAGAACGTACTGAAAAATGCAAAAGAAAACTGACAGCTTCAAATAACAGAACACCATAGATCTATAAATAAATACATGCACAAATACAGTTAAGAGGACTGTAAGTACATGTCCGATAGTAAATTGACTGGATCATGAACCTAATATTCAGTTTGTTTTACTGACGACTTGACGAGTTTATTTTAGATTTCGTTTAGTAAAGGCAGAAAGCCTCAACGCAATTTCAAATTTTCCCACAGCCACCATGAGTGAGTAACACGTAAGAAGTGATATTAATTCTCACTCAAATTTGATAGAGCCACTTCCTCTAACAAATCACTGAACTAAAAAATTATTAAAATATTTTTCTAGGTGACTATAAATAGTTAATAACTAGCAGGCAATTGCAGACAAATCAAATTGCATAAAAAAAAAATCATTAATAATTGCTGGTAATCGATATAACAAAGACCTGCGATCTAAACCAACCTGTTGAACGACAATTCTTTGGCCATTGCATTAATACAAGCTATGATAAGCCATTATATAGGTCATAAAGCATGTCTATATGACTATGTGGTTGTCTAAAAAGTTAAACACTTAGTTGATTAGTTGCATGTAATACCTCGAGGAATGCCTTCAAAACCCACAAAAACGCCAGCACAATCACTCCATTGACAGAAAATCCCACCTGGCGTAAATAACAGACGGATAATCAGTAAATTGATGACCAATTATCATTAAATACAAACCACAACTACGTTTATAAAGGATGCAGCAGGGAAGAGCTCCATGACATATGAGCCATCAATAGTTCAATACTCAATACTCATGAAAAAGTAAAACAAAGGTGTAATTGTGAACCGGTCACAAAAGAGCAGGATTAGTAACTTATAGGTTTTCACGGGAGTGTATCATTGTTACGCGGTATTTACGCCTGCTTAATTCCTGAATAGTAAATATGAGAAATATCTAGAGTTAAATGTAATCTTTAGCAGATAACAGCAAATGAAATAGACAATAGTTCATACAAACAAAATCTAATGCATACACCGATATACTTAATCGATTACTAGAACCATTCCTGTAACTAGCATATTAGAATTGGTAAGTACACCTAAAACTGTTAGAATTGTTAGAATGATATACTAAAAAGACATGATTTATTGTTGGTTTTTAGTATTTATTTATTAACAATGAATGCTTTATTTGAGAATAGTTTTGAGCAATGTTGTACATGTATTTATATGTACATGTGTCTTTATTCTGTATAGTAAGTGATTTGATGTGTAGAGTACAGATTACACACGGAAGATCAAATCACTAGTTCTAACAGAATATATTGTATCGTTCACAACTTTAGATGGAGTGGACAACCATCGGTATAGTTGTAGCACATAGTTTTAGTAGGTCTGTCTTGGCTACAGGGAACGGTTGAGTTCCGACTCTTTGTGCTAGTATACTTAGAGTATATTGAACAGGACAAATTGATATTATTTTATGGTACTGACCAGAATAAAATAATTATACCTAAGGAATTATTATGATTACTTATACTCTTAATCCCTAGATTATTTTCGATACACATATTTATAACATATACTGCTTTGATTTACAATGGGTGAGATTTTTTGTAGTCAACAAACCCGTACGTTGGGCAGTAATATTATTTATATGGTGTGTGTCTATAATCGAAGGAATTCACGTCCCTTAACAATGATTGATGATATCCCCTCGAGAAGCTTATAAGTTTTGTTTGTGTCAAATCTTACAAGTGAATTTTATATCCGACACAACAAATAAGTTAAGTGAAAAGGTCGAGGAAATAATATGCCGAGTAAAATAATTGTCAGTAATTTATTTACTTGGTGGATATCTGTAATCTTAACGTGAGGAGAAAATTAAGTATTTAATAACGTGCTCTCAAATATTATTTGAGAAGGAATTAGAGTTCAATTATATTCTCTAGTGAAAATGAATATAATTTACCGATAGAATATCCTAAGATTGGTAAAGTATTAATTAGATAATATTATATTAATCTTGTTAATAAGATTATATAATATTTAATTTATTAATTAAGTACTAATCTAAGTAGGGTTAGAGTTCAGGTAGAAGTCTTTTCTTTCTTGTGCACTAGGTCCCTGTTGTAGCCTATATATACTGTTCATATGTTAAGGAAAAAGAACAACCTTCATAATTAGGGTTTCCTAACAGTTTGTGAGAGTCCACGAACAAGAAGTATAATAGGAATACAACATAAGATCAAGTGTGATCTACCTCTGCTCGTGAGGTATTTCTGTATCGTTATTATAAAATTCATATACACTATAATCAGGATCCAATGTCAGTTTTCCGCTGCAAAATAAAGTGTTTCCAACAAAAACTACGACAATCCAAAAGATACACCCTTTGCAAGATCATCTTAACTAGCCTCGTACAACTTCCTTATTACCCACATAGAACTACAAAAAATTCCAATATGACCCAATTCCCAATTTAAATTAGATTAAGAAAACAAACCAGTTCTGGGGAGATGGCAACAGGCAAAACAGATCGGACGGCTTTCCTTGCCCGCTTGGAGACCTTCTTGAAAATGTTTTGTACAAACATCACCAGCAGATCCAAGCTCCTGTCCTCCTCCTCTTCGTCCTCTTCATCTTCTTCCGCCAAATCATCATCGCCAAGTTCTTCCATCGCAAAACCCTGCTTCCGGGCCCATATACCGCCTCCCTACAGAAAACATAAATCTCAGCATGGGGAAACCATGACAAAGTACTTACCCAGAAAAAAAACATGAAAAGCAACCGAACCTTGAAACTGCCTAGCATATAAAATTTCTTTAAAGGCTTCACTTTTCAATTTCATCTATTTTGAATCTCAACCTCACGAAACCAATCAAGAATAAGAATTTACAAACTGTAGATAAGAAAAGTTTTTAATACCCCAATATATGAAATAACTTAGAGGAAATAATGATTACTCATAAATTATGATCTTCAACATCAAGTTTTCCATCAAGTGCCAATTGACTAAAGGAAATAGCAAACAAGAACGCCCAGCCGGATTCAGAAAAGACCAAATCCGAATAGTTTAATCTGTAATTTGTTCTGATTGGTCTGGTTTGAATTGGGTTATTTTTCTCATTGCCAAAGACCAGCTCATTCTGATTCGACCCCAGCTAATCTGATTTGAAGTTACTTTTTCCTCTTTAGTTAGCAAATAGCAACTAATGAGCTATATAATCTCTATAATTCTAAAAGTTGTGATAAAATTCAAATTAGCAAGATAGCCTATACATGATAAAAGGATTAAAAGCCATACTCCAATTATTAACAACAACAACAGTTCATCTCACTTCTTTGCTCTGAATTTCATTCTCAACCTTTCTTGCATAGTAGCATCAATTTTTCTAAGCAAGCTTTAGAAACCTTTAAATTTTATTTCTAAACAGAAACGAGCTATATCATGTTATAAGGGGCAAACACATACAAGGCTTATAAATTATAATAGTTTTATATCCAATAGAAGCAAGCAAAATCAGCTTGGACCTCAAAAACCTCATCTTTATGAAGAAATACTGTCCTAAATTATATTGCACTTAAGCTGATGCAAAATTAACTAAAATCACATCATGAATCTTTTCATTTTCAACAAACATATTACAAAAAAAAAAAAACTTATCTGACTAAATATCACAAAAGTTCCATATGTGATTAAAAAAAAATGGAACACAATAGTTTCTTTAATAAAAAAAAAAGCTTTAAAGAGAGAAAACATAACAAAATTTATATTAATTTTACTACAGCTGATGCGAAATGAACTTTGATAATAATATCAACAATCGTTTCACAGTCATAAAAAAGGGTACAAGAACATTACAAATGTATTTAATATGGATTTAAAATTAGTTCCTTTAATTAAAATAGATCTAAAAATAGTTCTTTTAATAAAAAGGTACTCCCTCAGTTCCATTTAATTGTCCACTGCGAAACTACGTGCAATTTTGACCGGCTTATAACTTGATTTAGTTTTGAAATTATAATTCAAACATTAAATTATATGATTTAGTTTTGAAATTTTTTATTTCGGCAATTTTGATACATGTTATAAGCCGGTCAACATTGCCCGTGATTTCGTAAAGTACAATTAATTGGGAACATAAGGAGTATAAAAAAGGAGAAAATGTAACAAAATTTCTATTCATTTAACTACAGCTGATGCAAAATGAACTTTGATTATACAAAAAATCATTTCACGGTCATAAAAAAAAGGTACAAAATAAAACTAAAAAAAAGAAAACATAACAAAAAATTATATTTATTCTACTATAGGTAATGGAAAATATTAGAATCCATATTCTTTTCGTAATGGTAAGCATGGATATCTCTTTATAAACCAGGTGATCGATTATTATCTAGACGATGTGGTATAATTACTCTAATACGAGCGGACATATTAAATGGGTGGAGGTGAGCACAACATCGTTAGGCCCGCTTTGATACCATATTAGAATCCATATTACTTTACCATTAAATCTCTTTATAAATTATTATCTAGACGATCGGGTATAATTACTCTAACAGAAAACGAGCTTAATTTAAAAGTCAACGAAAACCGGATACAATTGACTGGAAATAAAAATAAATAAGTAAATGAAAATGAAGAGATGTGAGTATGAACCTGTGGGTAATTAAAGATTCGAGTATAAGTTCGAAAAGGGGGATTATGTAATTGAAATGAATGTTTAATATTATTATTGCGATGGTGAAATAAATATATAGACTGTTTGTATGTGTGCAAATTATGAGGAGTGAGAGTGGCAAAACAAGACGCCATTGATATTGTGCTACTGTGTATTTTGGGGATAAATATAACAAGATTAAAGAGGGTGGATTTTTATATACACTTTTTCTGAAAAAACGCACAAACCGTACTTTTTTTGTACTTTATTACGAACCGTAAATAAAATGTACGGTTTGCATTTTTCAGAGCAAACCGTAGATTTTATCTACGGTTTGGACTGGAAAATTACAACATAAGTCCCTGCGTCAATTGCGTCAATTACGTCTCTTTTAGAAAAAAAAACCCAACTTTCGTTTACAGACTTTCTTTAAAAAAAAAAAAACCCAAATCACCAATCTCAACCAAAATAAAAACGATAACCACCAAATTTCGTCTGATTAAACCACGTTTAGGTTTAATTCACCGAATTAGATACAGGTATTTCTTTATTCCCTGGTTTATTATTTATTTTATATAGTTTCAATTTGTAAAATATAGAAAAAGATATAAAATATGCCAATTGATTATTTACTTGGTGATTATAATTACTTCTTATTTTTTTATATTAATTAAAAAAACTTAGGATTGTTGATATTTTTCCCGTTTTATAAAAAATAGGGTTTTATTCAAATTTGTTTATTTAGATATTTATTACTAATTGTTTGGTTTCCTTATCTTGTTTTGATTGGAAAAAATAAAAATAGTTAGGGTTTATTAATATTTACCCGTTTTGAAAATTAGGTGTTTTTTTTTAAATTTGTTGATTTATATGTTAATTTCTTTGTTTGCATAAATATTAGTTGTATATTAATTAAAAAAAACTTAGGGTTGTTGATATTTTTCCCGTTTTATAAAAAAATAGGGTTTTTATTCAAATTTGTTTATTTAGATATTTATTACTAATTGTTTGCTTGTCATTAAGCTGTTTTTTACACAGCTTAAAAGCTGGTTTTTACACAGCTATTAAGCTGTTTTTTACAAGTTTTTAAGCTGTTTCGAGAAAAAATTGGGTTCTCGAAACTTGTGCCTTTCAGGGTTGGTCCCGACTTCCATACGACCTGATCAACGAAATCTCCAACCGGCTAGATACAATTGAAGATTTTCTCACATTTTCTCTCGTATGTAAATCATGGCAATCTATTTACCGCGACAAAACATGGCTATCAAGCTCCAAAATCCCATGGCTAATGCTCGATATCAACCAAAACATAGAACAATGCTTCAGTTTGTATAAAAAAAAAACCTTTGGAATCCCTCTTTTCAAGCCCATGATCGTCGGATTTGGGGTTCTTCTCATGGATGGCTTATAACAATTGATCCCAATTTTAGTATTCAACTTTTGAACCCCATTACACGAGTAAAAATCAATTTACCCCCCTGTAGCTACTTTCGGAGAGCCAAACGATATTCTGAAGATAGGTTGGTTTAATCTGGTACACAATGCTGCGGTGCTAAAACTAGGAAACAATATTTTTGTTACTGTTATTTACGGCCCTAGTTATAATCTGGCTTTTGTAAAATTGGGGGACATGGCATGGACTAATGTTAGATCTCGATTAATATTCACTAGTGTTGCATGCTATAAAGGCATGATCTTTGGACTTTCTGTTAATGGAACACTAGCTACTGTTGAAATCGATGAAAATAAGCAAAACCCGCCTATTGCTAGATGTTTAGTTTCATTACCAATGGGGGAAATGTGTGGCCAAAAATTATATTTGTCCGAAGCTTCTGACGATCTTTTACTTGTGTGCTATCATCCAAAGAGAATGAGTGTTTACAGATGCGATTTTATTTCTTGGGAGTGGAAGAATGTGGAAAGTTTGGGAGGCCGTGTGTTATTTTTGGATGAACATAGTTGTTTGTCGATGTGTTCACGTGTTTGTACTAAAAATAGGAAAAAATATATATAATATGTCAATTGATTATTCACTTAGCGATTATAATTGCTTGTTATTTGTTTATATTAATTATAGAAAATTAGAATTGTTGATATTTGTCCCATTTTATAAAAAAATAGGGCTTTTATTCAATTTTTTTATTTAGATATTTATTACTAATTGTTCGGTTATTATGTTACATGTCTATGTTCCTTATTTGTTTTGATTGGGAAAAATAAAAATAGTTAGGCTTTATTAATATTTACCCGTTTTGAAAATTAGGTGTTTTATAAAATTAGGTTTTTTAATTAGGCCTTTAAACGCAATTTCCATTTTTCATCGAAGTTGCCCTAAAATTGTTTGGTCAAGTTAAAAGACGAGCTTCTTACCTTGATCTAAAAACAGAAGTTTTTTGCTTAAATAACCGAATTTTTTGGAATTAATGGTTTATAGGGCTTCTTATTTTTCAGTTTGTAGCTTACTTCGAATCCTGTTCTTTCGGGTATCTGAAGTATAAAATTCAATGTTCTTTTACCTTTTGAAAAGGCCAGTTTCTCTGGTTTTGCTTTCACTTTGTAGTACTACAGGAGCTCGGGATTCTATAACATCTGCATTGCATATTGTTCTTGGGAAAAGGATGAGCCTAGATATTGCTCAAATCGTAAGATGGAAGACAAATTCTACATCCACATCAAAGGAAGAGCCTTGCGTACGCTATGCAGCTTCTTTTGCTGGGTATTTTCTCCTTTTTATTCGTACTCTTAGCTATAAAATTGTTTCTTCTTTTTTATATCTACATTTATTTCTCATTTTATTATATATATTTTTTTCTAAACCGGTTGATTATTTGATTGATCTTTTATGAATGCATTTGACTCTAATTAGAAAACCTTTTGAGTTTTTGGTACCAGAGACAATGTTAGTTCTTTAATTCTTTCTAAGCACCCCACTTTTAGATACTTACCAAGAAAATGTTAATAGTTCAAGCAATGTTTAATATGAAACCATAGGGGAGGAAATAAAGCTTTCAAATTTTGATCTTTTCCAGTGCCTGAAAGCAGGAAAGAAGGGGATATAAAAAGATACTAAAGATTATGGCAACTGAAACAAACAAAACTTTAATACTATGTTTCCTCTTTTTCTTTGAATCTATCTTAAAATGATCGTTTGGAAAAGTTCTGCTTGGCTCATTTCCCATATTTATGACTGATCAATCTTATTAGGTACGGATTTTATGGAGATGTTATTACGGAAAGCGAAAAATATCGCTGGATGGGCCCAAAACGATATGACTATGCAGGAACCATGGTCTTCCTAAAACATAAGTATGATTTTCCCTTTTTTATTACATTGTTCCTTTTTTGCCTTCGATTTTCTAGATCATGTTAGATCTTTATCAATTGTGTCCCTTCTTATTATAACTTAATTTTTCAGATCATATGAAGCTGAAATAGCTTATCTAGAAGAAAATTCGGTTGAAACTAGTTCTTCCGAAAAAGCTCCCCAAACAAACCGGAAACGAAATCCACGGGGAGTACCTAAAAAAACTGAAAAAATAGTTTGCCGCGCCAACTGTGAAGTTTGTAAAGCAAATGCAAATTGCAAGTTTGTACAGCAAATATTGACACAGTCACAGCAAGATTCAAAATGGTTGAGATCGAAAGGGCGTTATATTAGCATTGGTTGTGCTATTATCTCAAATCGAAATGAAAGGGCACCTGATGGTTTGGTTGCTGATGCTCACCTCTCAGATGGTTTTCTGAATTTAATATTGATTAAAGAATGTCCACACGCGTTATATCTATGGTACTGCCGCCTCTCTCTCTGTGTGTGTGTGTGTGTGTGTGTGTGTTTTTCTATGTGTGTGTGTGTGTGCTTCCGGAATGGTAAGAGTGTTAATTGTCTAAAAAACTTGTTTTTCGAATAGGCACCTTACACAACTGGCAAGGAAGGGTGGGACCCCACTAAATTTTGAGTTTGTGGAACACTACAAGGTACTTTGCTTTATTCCCCTTCATTTTTAATTTTGTCGCCGTTGTAGCCAAATACATAATATTTACGGCCTGCAGCCAAGTTCGATTATTTATATTGCTATTTTGTTGACACCCAAGCTAAAATCCTCAATTTTCCCCAAAAGTGACAGTTTTGACATGCTTTGTTACACATTTTGGATTTTTTATACTTCACAAAATATTTGAGTGGTGGTCGGTTTTAGATTCCTTTGATGTTTCAATTGTTTCTATCTCTTTGGTATTGAATTAATCAATATCTATGTACTTTTGTGTATTAATGTCGGAAGTATCTCACCACTAGGGTACGCCATCAATTTTGGCTCTTTTGTTCGATCCCGGTTCCTTTCTTTGCCATTTCCCCCCTTGTTTGTGATGTGTTTTCATGTCTTGTGTTGTACAGACTCGTACTTTCTCGTTCACTTCTTCTGGGAAAGAAAGTGTGTGGAATGTAGATGGTGAGGTTTTTCAAGCTCATCAACTCTCGGCACAAGTTTTTCGAGGCCTTGTTAGCTTATTTGCATCTGGCCCTGAAGTATAATATAACTACACGCGACTAAAAGTTGTATAGATCTGTACGGCTTTTATGATTAACAATGAGTGTATAAATCTGAAGTGATGATGTATTTTTGACACGGCAGTTATTGTTTTGATTAGATTCTACACCTCTGTGGAGTCGCCGGATGGTTTCACTAGGGAAATTGTGGAATTTCTTTGGCGAAATCTACGCAAGCTACGCAAATTAATAGAAAAACATAATTACATGTACCTCAGTTTTTGTCTAATTGTAGATTTTTGTATCATGTTGTATAGTACAAATGTATGAGGAATTCAAACATTTTCTTTGTAGTTTCCTGTATCTCAATAAGTCGTCAATATATTGTACAACTCCACTCTTTGATAGTCGTGTTTTTATGTTCTTTTTTATCTGGTTTACGCTGCGGCATTGTTTTAATGAAGATTTTACTTTTTTCTACTTTTCTGTGCTAAAATGTTACGACGCATATCTTTTGTATTCTTAACCCTGGACACGCTTGGATCTTCTTAATCTATCAGCTGATGCCTTAGAAAGTCGAATTGTACGAGGCATTACACAGTAAACAGGAGTAAGATCTGTAACAATGAAGATCAACTCAGTTGATTTTGATGGATTAAGTTTTTAAAATTCCATTTTATTGGATAGAGCAGTCAATTGAATAAACCAACTCTTAAGTAATTTGAGGACACAGTCCAAAATTTCTTAATACTGAACTAGTCTGAAAACTCAAAGAAAGATGTTATTGGTTCAATGGTCAAGTTTATCATATCGAATTTACTGTACTCTTACAATTTGTGTTAGGTCGAATTCATTAAATCTCTACTGCTAGAGGAATAAGTTATCCGTTTCATCTAATATTTATGAACAAATAATTACTTATATTCAATTTTATCCAAATTATGGGATATAATACATAGGATTTGGGAGCTTGAACGAGCGGACCGACATTGAATAGCCTAATAAATCGCTCCATTGGTCGCCAGAGTTACCCAAAATCCGATATCCATCAATCACCATCTCAGTTCTCTTCTCCGATTTGAACAATGTCGCTGATTTCCCATGGTCCTCTGAGGCTCTGCAATAAATGAAAAGACACTTAGAATTTAGTATTTTGGTAAATCTCAATAGGGTTCTATAAATGTCAAACTATTCATCTCAAAAAGAGAAATACATTCCAATAGAAAACAGTTTCCAGTTTTTCACTATCAAAATGCCAAGGCTATATTCCTGTCTCTTATCATCCAACTTTAAAGACAGGCAAGTAATGTTTGAAAAAGTCAAAAATTAACCATAAGATTTGGTTTCCATCGCCTTGTCGAAAACAAAAAGGTTGTCCCGGTCTTTAAACCTTGCGTTAAATAAAAATAGGATAATTGGAGAACTAACCTCAATATGAGCTTGTCCCAGTCTTTAAACCCTGCGTTAATCAAGTTCTCAACTGTAATATCTTTATGATCTTCACTACGACCCGTTAGCAAGAAAACCTTGAAACCCAACTTCATAACCTCTTCGTAAAGCTTCAGACTGGGTATCAGTGGAGGTGCCATACCCTTCTCGACCCATTTAGCAAACTCATTTCGGTCGAAAATTTCTAATCTGCATTAAAGGATACGTATTAAATCATGTCAGAATCCGTAATGATGTGTTTCGTTGCACTCTCAAACATTTTGTTTTGCAGTATTTCTGTTCAAGTTTATATGATAGCAAATAATGCAATTTAAGAAACCATGAATTTTCAGTGTTTCGCAAACAAACCTGGGATCAGTGCACTGCATACATTTTAGCCTAAGATTTTAACTCTACCGTTTGTTGTTGTCTTGTTGATTCCCGAGCTAACAAATAATTTTCAGAATTTTCAGGACATCTTAATGATTATATTTCTACGAGTTTTAGTTCTAGGTTTTTGTCTCTATCTTCTACTGATTTGAGTTAAAAAATATTCCTTTTCGAGGAAACGTCATTTTCATGTTCTATCAGAATGTTTTGGTAAGAAAACAGCTTATGTTGATATCTAAAAGAGAGCTGTAATAAGCTGAAAAGAGTTGTCCAAATGGAACCATTATCAATTCCACAAATCATTTTATCATATATTTGGTGGTTATGATTCTATATACAAAATAAACACTTCTATACCAAAAACCATTTATTTTCAAGTACATATTACAAATGTATACAAATATTGTATGTCATGTGAGATGAAATTCAAAAATAACGGGGTATCAACATGAAAAAACGGGATATGAAGTCGAACAAAATTAATATATGAAGTCAAAAAAACTGAGGTATGAAATTAAAATAAAAACAAATTTTTAAAATAAAAAATACAAAATTACGCAAAAAAAAATATGTTGACAAACGGAACTAAGCACTCCGGCATTTAAAGACTATTTGACACGTAACATTAAATATAAACATGTATAGAGAAAGGTTACATACATTTTTTTTTTGCTAAATCGCTCCAAATCAATAATTGATTAATGCAAATCTCCACGGTTTCACCGTAATACAAGCATGTATCTTGTTTGTTTTTTTTCGAAATGTATAATGACATGTTTTGAAAATTACGATAAAATTTAAAAATTAAAAATATATCATTATACGTCTTCAAAAAATAACACCGTCTATTTATGTTAGGGTCGTGAAACAATAGATTTGGAATAATTGATTTGTACGGTTTTTGCTTTAGATATAAAAGCATTCACAATGGTGTTATTAAATCATTTGTTACATAAAGTTGCTAGATAACGTACATATTTTTATTTCACAATAATATTGTTAGCTAAACTCATTAAACTTAGTTAATGTTGTTAATATTATTGTTATATTTAACAACAAAATTAATATCGTTAAATTATGATACATGACATTTTAGTTGACGAACTTCTATATTAAATACTAAATTAAATAAAAAATAACCCATTATCTCTTATTTATTTATAATAATATTATTTTGTATTCGAAATTATATATTTATTATAAATTAATAGATAAATTTATTAATATACACGTATAATATATACCGTATCCTATTAATATAAGTCAAGCCAAGAAAAACTGAGTCTGCCCAATTTTGCCCATTTTTTTCAAAAAATACCCCCACTCTATTTTAATAATTACCAATATGCATAATCTAATTAATTAACTATTTATCCTTACTATATTTTACTAATTACGGATGTATAATAAATTAATTAACAATTCGTTTTAATCTTCATAACTATAATAAAAAAAATATACAAAATCTGAATAATATTACCTTAAAAATAAAATATATTAGGATTGTGTAATTTTACCAGTATATAAATAAATCATCCCCCGATATCACTCTCTCATGGGAAATTTCAATCTTTAAAATTCCATAAACGACAATAAAACACAGGGAAATCGATCGTTCAATCAAAACCGCCTCGAACAAAAATTAATTAACAGGTACGTATATACTCTTGTTAATTTTATTTATTTATTTATTACGTTTGTTGATCCCCTTTATCAAATTAGGTAACAGATAATTTAGATAAACTCATTGTTAAACCCCATGTTGAGAATTAAACCTATCTAATTATGATATATGTATGTGTTTAATAATTAGATACGTGTCGAATTAAGTCGGAATTTAATCCCTCACTTAAATTGTATCGTTCGGATTGAGTAATTGTTATTACGAAATACTTGATCGCTATATAGTTATATCTGTTTATGAAATTAGCGTGACTTTAAACCACATTAACCGGTTATTTATTTTCTATCTAGATTGTATACTCGTGGTTAACTATAACGGGAATTATGAAATTAGTGTGATTGTTAACCACATTGACCGGTTAATTATTGTTATATCTAGATTTTATACTTGCGGTTTTAAATTTAATTATACTCTGTTGTTTAATACGCATCGTGTATGTTGTGTTGCTAGGAAGCGGTACATTTAGCATTATTAGTATCGTTTTTGAATAAATTTAAATCTTGATGCCCTGGTCGATAGCGTAGCTGCATTTTCATAAATTTACCTTGGAATATAACATATTTTTGTTGACATGGAATATGTTTTACCAAAGAAGACTATTTAATAGCGTCCTTGATTAAATTTAGATATTGATACCTAGGTCGATAGCATAATTGCATTATTATAGTTTTACCTCGGAATATTTCATTTTTTTGTTAAAGACTAAAAAAGGTGACAGGATTGGATCTTATAGAATTTTGCTAGAGTGGATTATACTAGTAAGAAAATTTCGGTCGGTACTTTGTTTTGTATGGAAATACACGAGTTTCATTTTATATGAATGCACTTTGGACCTTTGGTAGATACATGATTGATTTTTAGGCATAGTCCGATTTAGAATTTGGTGGTTATATATGAGAAATTTATTAGCTTTAGACCGGAAATCATGCTGGGATATGGTTGTATGTGTCGTATCTTGTTTTTTTGTTAGTAAAGTTCAGCTAAATCAGAAAACTGACACGTACTCGATGGCTTAGTCAGTTAAAGATAGTTGTGGAATTACTATTTTTATCACCTACATTAATTTCCTCCTCATGAACATGCGTTCTTTGTGACTATATTTAATTTTATCCTGACTTTATATTATCGGTTGAGTTGCATAATGGAAATCCGACTTTACTTTTGCGGGTTGATCTTTTTGAAGAGTGGAATCCTTTTTTTTGTGAATCTGGTGAAAATATTTTTAAATAAGACTGGAAAAAGGTGATTTTTTTGTCTATTATTATAATTTTATTTTAGATAAGATGATAATACAGATCGAATATTGGCGGTCAATCGGGTTATAGGCTTATAGCTAGTGCTAGAGAATATACAATTGGTAAGTTGTATCAAATATTAGTTCTTTCCTTTTGCAAACTTTTTCAGTTTCACTTTCAAATTGATACGATTAAATGCTTTCTGAAATAGGGATTCATGTAAACAATGCCATAGAGAAAGTACACAAATAACCAGAATTGAAAACTTAATCTGTAGTTTTGTGAAAGGGAACTAAATTCGGTGTAGTTGCTTTTGAATTTTCTCTGAAATTTGTTGTGGCATTTTTTGTACTCCCAAGTGTTCATCAAACTTGGTTTTGTTGAATGAAAGACAGATTTTATTGTTCATATCCCCTTATCACAGATAATAAGATATAAATTAAATTGGCAATTACTCTTTTATCATCTGGTACTGTATATATTGGTGAATTTTAATATGACTTGGAAGATCTCTTACATGTATTTCTGGCTTGTTTAGTTTCAGATCGCCGCTTTGTTAATGACATGGCTAATAATGGTCTGTACCCGGGAATGCAGGTACATCTTCTTATAGACAAGTTTGGCAGCTCTATATTTTTTTGGAGTTACAGTATTGGAAATAGTTCATTTGAGTCGCAGCTTTCTAGGTTAATTAGTTCTTTTTATAGACAGAAACTTATGCTAAAATTAGTTTTCTTTTTCTTGGAAGAGCTTTGGTTAAATTGTTGCATTAATTTTTATTTTTGAGTTTGACCTCTCTTTTTTCTCAAATTCTTTTCAGATAATTGTCATTAGCTTATTGATTTTGCTCTTCATGTTGTTGTGCAGCCTCTTGGTCCTCCAGTGCCTTTAGGCCCCGCTCATGTTGGTCCTCCTCCTGTACCAATTCAAGTATGTATATACTCCAAATATTATCCTGACTGGTATAAGCTTTTTCATCGAGCTGAATAAAATTAAGTCTTAAACTTTTATGAATCGATTTTTTTGGCAGTTTCGACCCCCTATTGTAGTTCCACCTCAGCAGTCACAGTCATATAATCCTTCGGCCTCACAACAGTTCCAGCAAATTGGTTTCACAAATATGGGCTTGCCACCTCATCATGTTCAACAATTTCATTTTTCTCAACAATTACCTGCAAGGCCTGGCATGCAGCCGCTACCTTCTACAGAGAATCAAAATATTGCAAATTTACCAGTCCCGCCTCAGCCACTGCAAACATCTCAAATTGTGAATAGTTATGTGACTGGTTCCTCATTGTTTACGGTAAGGGTTTCGAAATGGGAGTTATTTTAATTAAGAGCTTGCCTAATTTCAGCTTTTAAGCAAATAGGTTGGATTTTTGGGTTCAGAAAAAGCCGGTTCATCCACCAGATTAAAGATTCTAGCTTTTCAGGAGAAAAGGAATCAGAAAAGCTCACCCTTAAAGTTGTTCAACTAAATTCAGTCCTACTTTTAAGTGATTTTAACTGAGCTTAAAAGCTTCAAACAAACACGACCTAAGAGATATAGATTTGAATTGGTATAGTTTTAGAAACAGGAAGTTCACAGGATCAGTTTACAAAGTGGTGAAGGATTTGTGGGAGTGGGGTGCCTGACTCTGAGTCAGTGACTCAGAGTCAGGCACCCACTTCCAGGATTTGTTTGTTTTTAGGGTATATTTGAACTTTTACATCTGAAGCTTTGACTCGTTTTTTATTGTTACCCTAGGAAGCTACGGTACACATTGATATCTAGTTTGACAGATTTAGACAGTAGTTAAGAGGGGTAAAATAGACTGTTAACCACACTTCTTAAGGGTGAAACAGACTAGGCGAACTCTGAACTTGGAAACCTAATTACATTTTTGTCTCTGCCGCCGCCATTTGCCATTTCCATCTCTATTCACCATCTCAATCACCATTAAAATTTAGCATCTATAGCTATCAGAATAGAAAATTGATAATACACCGAAAGGGATTGGCAACAGATGGGACTTTCGGATGATCAAAAGTTTCTGGGTGGTAATACTGGTGAATTTGGGATTCTAAGGATTTTTTTTTTTAAGATTGTAAGTATTGGAGATTTAAGTGTTTTAATTCAAATCTTTGATCATCTCCTCTGAAAATACAGAAGTGGTATTTTTCTAGAAAGAATGTATCTCATTATTTGTATATTTTATATAAGTTTAATTAATTTTTTGATTTTACAATATATATTTCTAATTTTAGCTCGCGTATTGCATTAAATTCTTATGGATGCTAGTAATTTTTGTATAATTCTTATTCTTGTTTCGTACTGAAATAGACTGTCCATTCGAAGTTCTCTGCCATGTTACCTTTGTTTGAACACATATGGAAATGATTTTTCATATTTTGTTTCTATAACACTTGTAGTTTTCAAGTTATTCACTTTGTTACCCTTTGCAGTTTGGGGTTTCCTCACTGCCTCAATCAGAAAATTCGTCGGCATCAAATGTAAGTTGTTAACCTACTGCTAGTATTATATCAGTAATGTGCAATAATCTGGCATCATTTTTTATGGCGTAAATAAAAATTTCAGGTGGCAGTCAAGGAGCCTAACCCTGTTAAAAAGCCTCACTCGGTTTGGTTGGAGCATACTGCTCGTAACGGGAAGAAGTAAGTGATTCTAAAACTTTTGAACTTATCGTTTTGTGGTATTACGTTGTGAATATGCATAAATTGGTTCTTATATGTTTGTAATCCAGATATTACTATAACAAAAGAACTAAAGTATCTTACTGGGAGAAGCCTTTAGAACTCATGACACCAATTGAGGTGATCCACTTGTGATTATGTTTTCATACATTGCCTTCGTGTATTTATTTCTTTTCCATATATATGTTACATCTTTGATTTAGCTACGGTGCACATGTTTGTACTTGTTTTAATTCATTTAAATCAAGGTTGGTCTGGTTTCACTTACTCGACTTTCTCCATCAAACAGAGATCAGATGCAACCACTGACTGGGGAGAATATAGAAGTCCTGAGGGAAGAAAGTATGTAAAAACAGTTTTAACCCTTACACCTCCCCATTCTTAAGTTATTATATATTAGTCATTTTATCTTTTCATTTTTGAAAATCATGTCGATTTTGTTTATGATTGGCAGGTATTACCACAATAAGGTTACCAAGATTTCGCATTGGAGAATTCCAGAGGAACTTAAGGTTTCATTTCTCATATTTGATTTATTTACATTTTCTATCTTGTTTTTAAACTTTTAATTGGAACCTCAGTCATCTTTTAACTTGTAGCAAAACAATCTGAATTTTCAGAACCAGCTCTCTGATTCTCCGGATCATTGCACCTTTTTATTTTTCTCTAACGGAATACAAACCATATATATCCAAATGTACCCTTGCATAAGTGGAATGCATTGAGAAAAATCGATATAAAATGAATTATTTGCTTCAATTGAAAAGACCGGTTGAATTAGAGTTAAGTGTAAAAATAAAATGTAAATCTCTGTTACAATACCCCCTTCCCTTCTTATCCCTTTTTGTTGCTTATGTGCTTTTTCTATATTCAGTTGGCTAGGGAGAAAGTGATGTTGGAATCTCACATAGAAGTGCAAGGAGGAAAGGATATTACTCCCGGTCCTGCTATAGTTCCTCTCTCTATACCCGAAGCACAACCACTCAGTGCTATAGTTTCCTCAGGTAATGAAGTGGTTTCAAGCACACTTAAAGTGGAAAATGCATCCCCTGTTATGAGTTCGCAGCCTGAGACAGTTTATCTCCCTATGGACGTTATCACTCCGACTGCTGTTGTATCAGGAAGTGCTGATAGTTCCAATACTCCAGCTGTTTTATCTCAAATGTAATTCCAGTTTGTGTAAATTTTATTTTAGTTTTTATACTAATGCTAATTCTCCCACTTTGTCCTTATACTTTTACACTATCAGCTTTAGTCCCTGAGTTTTAGGACTTATAAATACCCATCCCCAAACCTAACGCCACCAGTTTTTCCTTTAAACATTTGAGTTTTATATATGTTACGAACATATTTATTTCCATTAGATCAAATAAAAATGTGATCTAGACATGAATTTTGTGGAAAAGCATGCCTGCATGAGTAAATCGAAACTAAATTGATTTAAGAACATATAATACTCACATAGGAGTATATAACTAAAAATCTAACCACGTCAGGTTTAGGGACGTAAAATGCACGTTTTGTAAAGTTCAGGGAATGTTAATGTTTTGTGTAAAAGTTCAGGAACTTAAGTAGGACAAGAATCACATTTGCGGGACTAAAGCTGAAATTAATTCTTCCAGAGCCTAAACTTTTTGTTAGTCTAATTGAATACTTTAAACATGTAATCTTACTATTACTAATCAACTTGTTACGTATACATTCTTAGTAGCGTCAGTAGTGAAGCAGCACAAGATGCAGTTGGTACTGATGATGCTTCGGGGGTTTCTGAGGTACTGTTGAATATTTTAATTAATTCTAGTAGAGACTCGCAAGGAATTACGTAAACCTGATTTGGTATGCTTTTTGTGGTTGAAAGGGAGCTGAAAAAGAGAAGGGAAACGATGGGGACGCCAACATTATTGTATCAGGAGAGACAGTAGCAGTTGAAGAGCCTGTGGTTTATGAGACCAAATTGGTAACGTTTAGACATGTCTCCTTATTTATGTAACTTCTTGTTTTTTCATATCCGCTCATTTGTTTATTTGTTTATCTGAAGGAGGCTAAAGTTGCCTTTAAATTACTTTTGGAATCTGCTAATGTCGGGTCTGATTGGATATGGGATCAGGTATATAACGTCTGTTTCTATGTATTTTCAAATTTAATTAATATGATTAGGCCGGTGTTGACGAAGATGTTAAATATTCAGGCTATGAGAGTAATTATCAATGATCGTAGATATGGTGCCCTGAGGACACTTGGAGAGCGTAAGCAAGCATTTAATGAAGTAAGTATCCACCTCACCATTTTAATTTTACTTTATGGGTGAAGTACGAGAATAGTCTCCATATTTTAAATTACATTACAATTTTGTCCTGTAATTTGCAACAGTTAAGGTACCCAAACTTTAGGTTGAATTTTCAGTTGGTTCCCACAATTTCATATGAAACACATTGTGTCCTCACAGTTTGTGTAAGTTACACCAGTGGTCCCCATATTTATAGCAGGTTACATAATTGGTCCTCATGTATAAGTTTACTAGTTCTCAGTGGACAGGATCATGGGTGTAACTTACTGAAACTAAAGGAATTAATGCTGTTGTATTAAAACTATGGAGGCCTATTAAAACTATGGAGACCAGTGCTTTTACTTAATCAATTTATGAGGACAAATAGTGTCGCAACTGAAACTATTGGGGCCAATATAAAATGTCTCTTTTAAGTATGGGGGACATTTCTTTAATTCACTCTACACTTTTTTATGTAATGGTGATTCTTTCCCATACTTTTCCTTATGAGCTACATTTAAATTTTGAGAATAATTAAGAGTAAAGTTTGTTTGTTTTAAAATATTGTCTGCTTCAGTATCTAGTGCAAAGGAAAAGACAGGAAGCTGAAGAGAGACGAGCCAGGCATAAAAAAGCTTTGGAAGACTTCAGACAGATGCTAGAAGTAGGTGGTTGTGCAGTTTTGGGGATTATTTTAATTTTCATTTTGTTAATGTGTATATTCTGATACTTTTTATTGTTTTCTCCTTCGGTGAACTTTGTCATAGGATTCTAAGGAGCTTACACTGTCCTCAAGATGGAGGTAGAGATTTTTCTTCTTTGGAGTAGTTTCTAATTAAACCATGGTTGTTCAATACTGTCCTTTTTTTGTTTCCACTAGAATTTCCAAAGTTCTCTTGAGTCTTGACCTTGTCGGCAAATGATGGTTTTAACCTTGTAACAAGTTTACCTTGTCGCTTATACTAATAATTTTCTCTACACCTTAATAGCAAAGCTGCTGCAATATTTGAAGATGATGAACGATTTAAAGCTGTAGAACGAAGCAAAGAAAGAGAGGACATTTTCGATGCGTATATAGGGGAACTCCTGAAAAAGGTTCATTTATACCCCACCTTCTTCCTCTCTCTTCTCTGGCAACATCATGAACTGTTTAATTAGAAATAGTACGGCTGGTACAATAAGGCCCAACATACCGACAACTTTATCAGAGCAAAGCCATCTAGTACATGGATAGAAGTCATAGAACTTCTTTTTTTAGAGGGTATCTTGAAACTTAGTTAGCTCAACATTGTGAACAGGGCTGTCTAGTTATTGTTGTTGCTGAATTATTCATCTCACATGTTCTCGTTAAATTCTTGGAAACATAAGTAGTTTAGTTGTGAAAAGTGAGGAGAACTGATATTTTCTCTTTCTATGCAGTGTGTTTGGTTTGACAAGTATGATTTTACTTACTGATACCATCATATTGCTATGTTAAGTACTCCGTATGTTTTTGTGGGTGATTTTTTAAACAGGAAAAAGCAAAGGCAGTAGAAGAATATAAGGGATACAAAGCAGAATACATGAGCTTCTTGAGGTCTTGTGACTTTATTAAGGTACTGTATGCAACATATTGGTCTTTTATTGCGGAAGATAAGAAAGTAATTTTAAAGTTTTTAATGGCTTAGCTTTGATTTACTCAAGGGGTTTGTTTCTGTTTATTTTTTGATCCACAATGAGGGGGGGAAATTGATGTGCTTCGAGGGGTCTTGTCAAAGATTTTACCTATAATTTTGTCTCTCACTCGGCTTAAGCATTAACGAAGATTAGGAATCTACTGTAATTGTCTTATTTTATTACTTCCAGGCTAGCAGCCAGTGGAGAAGAGTTCAAGACAGATTAGAGGATGATGAAAGATGTTCACGACTTGAAAAGATTGACCGCTTAGAAATTTTCCAGGTAAAGTTCTTCATATGAATATTTACAGCTACAGAATTTGGAAGCTATGCTGATTCGGAATTGTTATAGGAACATATACGGGATTTAGAGAGAGAGGAGGAGGAACAAATGAAGTTACGGATGGTATGCTTCTCTTTGATTTTATTCTAGATGCTTTCCAGTTGATGCTCTTGGATTAGTTCCCATTCTTTTTATGACTGAGAAGAATGGAAGTCAGTTATTTTTAAAGTAATTCGTTTAAGAAAGAATATGTAACCAGCAAAAAACAACTTATGAATTTCTGGATTACTTGCAACCCATTTAATAGACACTTGTATTTGCCACAATAAAATAGTTCTTAAGAAGCTATTGCAGCCTAATTGATGTATGGTTTGTAGTTGGGTTTAGTCTCTTTTGCCTCTACTTTGAAGATGTTACTATACTCTCACTTCTTGTCTTTATGGAAAAAATTATACAGGAAGAAAAGAGAAAGGCTGAGCGTAAAAATCGTGATGACTTCCGTAATTTAATGGAAGAACACATTGCCTCAGGAATGTTTACGGCTCAAACACATTGGCCTAACTATCGTATCCAGGTTCGTATTAAAGAAAAGTTACTTATTTGTAATTTAGACTGTTTTTTTTAGTGGAATTCGGCCTCTTATATATTTTCTGTGTTAGGGGGTTCATCTACTTTTTCGCATTTTTGTTTATTGTATCTTCTTTACTTTTGTGCCTTTAGGTCATTTCTTTTCCTGCTTATGTGGCTGTCGCTTCAAATACCTCCGGCTCAACAGCAAAAGAATTGTTTGAAGATGTTGCCGAGGAGTTGCAAAAACAGGTTTTCTGTACTTTTTATAATTTTAACTTATAAGTAGCACGGTTACGGAAGATGGACCATTTGATTTTAGTTTTAAAAATGTTAATATAATATCTAAATTCAATTAAGTCCTTTTTAGTGCCGTAACTACACATGCACGACAGTAAGTTAAGTTTTACCTATTTCACCTTGCAGTTCATGGATGACAAGGCCAGGATAAAAGATGCTGTGATGTGGAGAAAGGTATAACACTTTCCGTTTCTCAATTTCCAGGCTTTTATTAACCTATAATCATATTTTCATATATTACTATCCTGCAGGTAGCTTTATCATCAAGTTGGGATCTTGAAGATTTCAAATCGTCCATTTTGGAAGATATAAGTTCTCCACCTATATCAGATATTAATTTAAGGGTTAGTCATTCCCTCATTTCTTCAAGTGCCCCTATTGTGTGATTTTGGAGAGTGATAATAAGCACTAGAACAACCATGTCATGTGAGTATAAAAGTGAATCCCTCTCTCTCTCTCTCTCTTCAGCTTGTATACGAGGAGTTGATAGCAGCAGCAAAGGAAAAGGAGGAGAAAGAAGCAAAAAGACGGAAACGTCTTGCGGATGAATTTTACGATCATTTGTGGACTATAAAGGTTCAGAAGATAAAAACCACATTATTTTAACTATACTAATCGATTCGTAGCAGATTGTAAATGTTAAAATCCAGCCTTACATTGAATTTTATTTAATTCACCTAGAGCATAACTACATCTTCAAATTGGGAGGACTGCAAGAAAATTCTCGGAGATAGACAAGAGTTCAGGTAATGTTTGTCAAATATAAGTAAACGAATATATGTGTGTTGTTAGTGGGGCAGATAGATGATCTTATGTGTTTGTATTATGTATGACATGCCAGCATATGATATCAATGTTTGTAAATGGCCGAGTGCAGATTCCTTGGAGAAGAAAGTCACTTAATAGACACCTTTGAGAAATTTATCGGTGAACTGCAAGAAAAGGCCAATGAAAGGGAACGGAGACGAAAAGAGGAAAAGGTACTTGAAGAGTTTTATTTATTTTGGTCTATAATTTTCCTATCATGTTATTATGACCGCAAGGCCTTGTTTAATTGCATCTTTTAAGCTGCTGTTATTTTGCTTAAAAGCTAGGCTGTATTCGGACCAGCTTTAAAATAAAGATTTTGTGATTTCGTTTCTTGAAAAGGTTAGAAGCTTTAAGCTGGATTGACTCAGTATTTTTTTCAATATGAAAAGATCTAGCTTTCTGCTTCTGAAGTTACGAGCCTACGGCCTTGTTTGGTTGCATTTTTTTGTTGTTCTTTTGCTCAAATATTAGCTGGTATTAGGTTGACCATCTATAAACAGAACCTTTCTGGTGTTGCCTGGAATGCTAAAGCTTTAACCTGGATTAACTCAGTTTTGTTCTGAACCTCAGACAATTTAGCTTTTCTGTTTTCTGAAGTTATGAGCCTGCAAGTGTCGATTTTTATTCTTTTCGAGTTAAAATTTGTATATACTTATATGTTTCGGGTATGCTGGCCTTGCAGGCCAAAAGAGAGAGAGAAGCCAAGGAGAAAGCGAAAAAGAGAGACAGACACAGTCGAGACAGGGGAAAAGGGTCTGAAGGCAAAAGTAGGAAAGAGAAAAACAAGAGAGAGAGACATCGGGAATCGGATTACGTGGATGTTTTAACTGTGGACGATGATGAGAAAGATCGCTCTAAGAGTTTCAGTAGGCATAGTAGCGACTTCAAAAGGCCTAAACAGGTACTCTCCTCCTATTATCCCTATGGATTTTGAAATTATACACACTTCATTCCCTGGTATGACTAATTTCTGCCGTCCCCGTAATTACTAAGGGCATGTATCACCTCTTGTCAAAAAAACTACAATTGTTAAAAGTTTTACAAAAGAAGTGAGTAATTAATCCAGTGCAAATAGGTGTTTAAATTTTACTGAAGAACTGAAATGTTATTGGTCCTTTCTCTGGACAAACTTAGATGTCTATTTTCTGAATGTAATTCTTTATTTTGTTGACATTGAAATAAAACCTGAAAATAAAACCGGGACAATGGGATTGGTGCCGATTTTGGATTTCCATCTCTTCGATATGATTAAAAGAATTAAAACAACAAGATTATACAAGAAAATGGTTTATGGCTAATCTCCCATGTCACTGGAAATCTTCTACTTTCTGCCCAGTATTTTTTAAAATTTTATCCACAAAAAGAAACTGAATTGCTAAATCCAAGATATGCATAAATTACAAAGTTAGTTTCAAAATTGTAATGCAACTTCAATTTCCACACTGTTCCATCTTCTTTAAAATGACACAAGGTCCCTTTTTCCTTTTATTTTAAAGTGCTCCCTTGATTCACTTTCCACGCTATTAAATCCATATCGTTCGTACTTAGTTATGTCCCTCTTGAAGATTTAGGTGCATTCATGAAGTTCCTAGCGTCCCAATGTAGTCATGAGTTGATCACTACAATCGCCTTTGTTAGAAACCAAAGTGATCTTGGGTGTAATTTGACAAGGATACTTAACCTTCACTTTATCGTTACTTTGAGCAGTGACTGATATGCATTCCCTTTTTCTATTTTGGTCTTAATAGATGGAGCATTATAGTGCTTCTGAACTGGATAGTGAAAGTAGGCACAAAAGACACAAAAGCGATCATCGGCGTAGTTCTCACAAGAATGTCAGTGATTACGAGGATAACAGAGATAGGGATTTTGGCGAGGAAGGGGAAGTTCGGTAGCTGATCTGTATCGATAGATTCTATTATTCCCCCTCGTATGTTGTAGATGTATCTTCCATAGACGCTAGATGGTGGTTCATCTTCATTAAAGAAAAACTAAATTATATCTCTTGTTGCATTCTATGTACCATTAGTTTTCGATTTTGTAGAATGCTTGCACGCTTTTGCAAGTTATAAGATTAAGAACAAAGTCTATAAGCAGGTCATTCGTATATTTGAACCAAATGTTGGTTTTTGTTACAGGTTGTAAGGTGGGGATTAACTTTTTAAGTCGAAAGAATATTTGATACATTTTTGTTTCTGGATCAATAAAGTCAGAATTGTTTTTATTAGCTAAGCAAGTTTTGATGTGACTAATACCATTGATATCTTTAGACACGTCTTCTTCGTGGCCTTGTTTGGTCACACATTTGAGCTTTACTTGATTGTTTTTTTCTTTTAAGTTGTACATTTGGTTCCTGACCTAAAAAGAATACTTTATGTGGTAAGCTAGAGGATCTGGTCTTTTCTAAAAAAAACTGCTTATTTGCCTAAGAGCTACAGTCAAACAATCCCTCTGTACTTGATTGGAACACGCCATCAGAAATAGACTAATAGATTCTTCTAATGGGTTTGCTTCTTTCACTTTCCCCCATTTATTTATAGTCTGAACCATACTACTGTATGAATCAATGAATGTTATCTTACATTATGGTCTTTTTTCGTGTTAGAAACTGGTTTTGAAAATATAAATGCTGCAGAAAACAATTTTGACTGCATGGATTTCTAGAAACAGTTTAAGAGAGTTATCCCGCGACACCATTGTTCTAGAAGTCTTGTAAACTCTTTTTCTTTGGATATCGTGAAACTAGATAAGTTCGGAAGCAAGTGTAATCTTCTCGACCTAAAAGAGCCAATCCCGCTAAGACTCTCCGCCTGTTTGCTTGCATTTTTTTTGTTTTGGTTTTTATCACTTGAGACTATATTTCTTGGTTGTCCCAGCTTAGTAGAATTTTTAGTAACTGAAAGGCTTGCTAGTTTTGAAGCTGCTGCACAAAACTTGATATATTCTTTAGTCTAATGTACAACTTATTTGCTTCAAAATTGTGGGTACCAATGGTCTCGTAAATCTTAGAGCAGCCGCATCAGCAACCTTAACCATTTCCTCAAACCTAACATATTTTATATCGTTTAAAGAACCGTTTACATTTATACAAAATTTCAGACTTCTTATTAATTTCCTTATAATAACTGTACATTGTTTATTTTTATTTGTTTATTATCATTTAAAAATCATAACAATATTCCAACCATAAAAATATGGACCCCGTGATAATTTATTACTATTATATTCATCTAGTAAATCATATGAATTTTATTTTTTCTGAAATTTACAGAATTTTTAGGGTTCTTAATGCATGACACTTTTTATATTACAATTATCAAATTCTAAAAAAAAATATATTTTGAGGTAACATATACGTAGCGATGATCTTGTTTTCTAGAATCCGGAAGGCAATTTCCCAAATTAATAACCCTATGACCTGGTGTGAAATCACTGAAATATTTCGTTGATAGTAAGTGATAAGTGTATATAAAATGAAAAAACCCAGGTCAATTTTCTAGCTCCTAAAATTTTGACTTTTAATATTTTCAAAATATAATATGTTCCCTAATTCACTCATGGTCGTAGGTGGAAAATATGATTGTTTCAATATGAACACACTTATTCAATATATATTCTGATTTTTGGTTTTGTTCTTCATTCAAACGCTTATTTGGTTTATAATATTAGATTAGTCATGATATCGCAAAAGAATCACTTATTAATTCATCAATTGCCGTTACGTTTTGGTGTTTGAAAAATGCTTTTTATAAATAAATATTTTTATTTTGTTTTACTGATGTGTCTTGACCTAACTTGTTAAATGGCAAGTTATAGCGAACGAAAAAAATTAACAAAACGAGATAGGAAGGAACTAGGTGATAACAGTCATTCATATATCGTTGGAATAGTGTCACATTGTTGAGAGTTATTGATAAAGTCGGTCATTAATACGTGACACTCTCATTTCTTACTAATAGTCTTTTTAGTGGGGAATGAATGAGTTTGTACATGATATCAGAAATAAATGCTAGCCCGTTTGTATGATGTGACACCTCCATCCGATTTGTTGATTGCACTTGTTGGACTTATCGGAAATTGACCAGGACACAAGTGATAGGGAGTGTTGAAATAGTCTCACATCGTTGAGGCATTGATAAATCCAATGATTAATACATGTCACTCTCCTTCGTTACTAACAGACATTTTAGTGGGGAATGAATGAGTTATATATATAGTATAATAAAATAAAATAAAAAATACCGGCCCCTCCTTATAAATAAGTACTTCAAAAACCAATCTAGAAGTACATATTTTATGTTGACACTTTCACATAATGACACAATAAAAAATAAGTACTTCAAAAACCAATCTAGAAGTACTTGTTTTATTGTGTTTTTGAACAAGAATCTAGAAGTGTTCTACTTTTCATTACACATTGACATGGTACCTCTAGAACACTTGTAGTATAATATTACTCTTATGTTTGGTAAATCCTCCTTATAAATGATCGTTTTTCTCACTTCTCTAACCATTACAAAAGAGTAGTAACAGAGAAGAATTATGACTAATATTCGCTCAATATTCTTGATAGCACTCCTCCTCTTCTTTACGCTAACGTGCGCTTCTAGGCCAGGCCCTCCATTTCACGGCGATGCTCCGGTGAAGAATCAGAACTTGGTATGTCAATTTAAATTTCTTATTTGTATTTAGGTTACATAATAACGTTAAAAAATACATTTTATCACCCGTTTATTATATGTATCGCTCGTTTGGTGCTGATTTTCAGCTATACATAAAGGATAGTTAGACACGGTGAAAGTAGAATAGCTGTTTTCAAATGCTTTTAAGCCTTGTTGTCACCTTTTATATAACCACTTCTCTAATTCCGGAATTAGTATCTGTGCCATCATAAGAGAGTAAATCAACATAAACACGGTTTAAACGCACATTAGTTTTATAATTTGGAAAAACCGAAAACAAACGAAAAGTTATATGAATTTTATTATCTATGACGACTTTAAGGGAGATCAAGTTTGTTACATTTCCAAATAGTGGGATCATGACTAGAAATAGGATTGTTAATGTAGTAATTGTCACGTTTGAAATAATTATTTCTTGATTACTAACATTCTTTCAAATTTGTTTCTTCTAGAAAAATGAGCATCAAATTGAAGAGGAAAATTGTGAAGGTATTGGAGAAGATGAATGTTTGATGAAGAAAACAATAACAGCTCACATTGATTATATATACACTCAGTCTACTCACAAGCAACCATGAAGAATCAATTATTTATTTTAATTAGTTTGTAATTTTTATATGTATTATGTTACTGTTATTTATTTATTTACTTTTGGGTATCTTTTTGTATAAGGTGTGACTGTATATAAGAATAATGTGTTTATTGCTGAAATTGCAGGGTGATGCAGCTTTTTATTTCACATTTTTTAACTTAATTTTCATCCTATCTTGACATATATTTTCGTTCATTAATTAACTTCTTAGTACTCCTAAGACCTGTGACGGATGCACATAGAGGCATGTGGTCACATGTCCCAAAATTCAGTCGTGTGAAATTACTTTTATATCCGGTTTTATAAGTTACAAAAGTACTATGTTACGTACATTTTTTACCGGCTTGCACGTTACTACTACTATTTCTTTATCACTTGTAAATAATTAAGATTAGGGAATTTCTATTAGCTTCTTACAAAAATCGTATAATAAAGGATTCTTTTCCACTGTAAAGGAGTTTTAAGTTCCATTGATTATTACAGGTTTTAAAAATAGACTCCTAATAAATTCATTAGTTTTATTTTATCGTCACTTGGCTAGCTTTCCTTTTAATTGCGTGTGGTTGTAGTAGAGTTGTGCGCGTCCCATTTTCCGCAAATACATTTATTTTTTGATTACGCATATTTTTTTTCTTTTCAAACAATTTTTTGATGGCAATAAAGGATATACTAATTATTTATGGTTTATCAACACATTTGTTTGGATATAAAATAATCTCAGATAATTTTATACAAATTGTTATAACATAAGCATCGGACACTGCTCTCAAATTTTGGAAAACAAAAATTGTGTCCCATCAAAGTAAAATTTCTGGATCCGTCCCAATCTAAGCCGAAACGTGTCGTTGACATTACAGATTCAGTTTTAAACATTCAAGTACAGTATCATGAGTACAATTTTGTAAAGTACAACATGGATATTCGAATTCTTTATCTTCAACCCACACTTTTCTTTTCAATTTTGTACGGTTAACACGATTTGAAACAAGTCAAAAACACAACACAAAACAAATAAACACGGTGAATTTCTGAAATGAAAGAAAATTCTAGCTACTATATCACTATAAAAAAATACCCAAATAGCGACGGTATTAGTGACGGTATTTTTTGTTACGAGCTTATTAGCGACGGTTTTTGTGACGGATTTGTGACAGTTTAGTCAATTTACGACAGATTTGTGACATCTTTCTAAATTAGTGACAGTCTTGTGATAGCTTTTGACTCTCAGTAAATCAAACATTATTTTGTAGTGTATATTCCATAAACCGATGAGCTGTGATGTTAGCTATTATTGACAAAGTCGGGAGTAATTTTTTAATTGTGATAGACAATCAATCAGTTAATTAGTTATTAGTCAAATTAAAATTGTTTCTAGCTGTTTCTTAGAAATTGTACTTTTCAAATGGTTGAAAATTGAGATTGTCAATTAATTGTGTAACATTGACAATGTGGCCATGTGGATGTTGATATTATAATAGATAGACTATTCTTTTACGTGGTTCTTTTGGTGACATAATAATTAAGTTTTGTCTTTCCAATATTTTCCTGTGGATGTTGATTTTATAATCGACAGACTATTCTTTTTCATGTTCTTTTGGTGACATAATAATTAAGTTTTCTCTTTCCAATATTTTCCTGTGGATATTGATTTTATAATCGACAGACTATTCTTTTACGTGTTCCGTTACAAAATAATGTTTGATTTAGTGAGAGTCACAAATCTGTCACAAATTGATTAAACTGTCACAAAGCCGTCACAAATTAATTAAACCGTCACAAAAACCGTCGCTAATAAGCTCGTAACAAAAAATACCGTCACTAATACCGTCACTATTTGAGTATTTTTTTGTAATGTTTTTTTGGTGACATAATAATTAAGTTTTGTCTTTCCAATATTTTCCTGTGGATGTTGATTTTATAATCGACAGACTATTCTTTTACGTGTTCTTTTGGTGACATAATAAGTCTTGTATTTCCATTATTTTACTGTGAATATTTGTCTTTTCTATAGAATTAAATCATTTTTCTTTTTGGAAGTTAGTGTGACAAATATTTTAAATCACACGGTTTTGTCTTTTCTAGAGAATTATTCACATTCATGAACAGGATGGTGAATAATATTTTGATGGACAAAGAAGTAAATTGTATCAATATATATATAATTTAAATTCTTGAAGTAAATGTTAATGAATAGGAGTTTTCATAGAAAAGTTAGTAAATCAGATTCTATAACCTAGATAATTTTACATGGCATTGGGTTTTTCATGAAAATGTTAGTAAATTAGATACTACTAATTAGATAATTTTAGATAGCAATGGTTTTTTCATAGAAAAGTTTAAATCAGATATTAAATTCAAATTTATTCCAAGTGTAGTTATATAAGTGTCAGTTAGGAAAAAACGTGCAAATTTGACTAGCAATTTTTTCGTATCTAAAGTGCAAGAAAAAGTGTCGGTGAAAGCACTATCCTAATTTCATAGTATATATGTATGACTAAATTGGAAAATTTTAACAAATATCACCCCCTTGAATTTTATAAAATAAGTAGTTAAATAAAATTATCTAACAATGATTCAATTAAGAAATAAGAATTAAGATGGTTTGTCATCCATGCTATTATGCTAATAACCAATCTATCATGAATTCAAAACTTTCTTACAGACCAACTAGATAATTGTTTGACTTTATAAAAAAAAAGTTCTTGTTTACGGTATAACTGTGGGACCCATATTATATCATTTTGTTTACGTAATTTGTAATTGTTACTAATTAGGGTATAATACTAATTGCGTTACATTTTATGCAAATATTATTGATAAAACAATAACTTTGATCCGTCGTGGTTATGCTTATAAACGATATTAAAGTAAATTAAAGAAGGTGAATATTGGATACGTTGTTATTCTTTCTTATTGATCGGTATTTGTGCTTGTTCGGATTACAATTTATTATTACATTTGTGCTCGGTCTAGCAGTTTAATCTATCTTGATCTTGTATGTTATCATTGATGCTCGGTCTTCTCTTTTTCTTTTCTCGGTCTGTATTCTAGTGAGATACTCTGACAAATATCTTTCTTCTATATTCTTTTCTCTGTGATTTTTCAGGTCCATTTTCCAGTGAAGGTACTTGACTATTTATAGACATTCTTCTCTCATGCGTCATCTCATAGACTTTTCGACTATGGATCTTTCTTAATTGGGCTAAGACATTTATTGGATAATTGCCCTTATCCTAGTAAAAATACTATTATACCCCGTATCTTATGCTAAATACGTTGGATACCAATGACGTATGAGCCGATTCGTACCCAAACAGTGTATCAATTATTTATACCACTTAGCTGGTTACGAACTGTACCTATTTATACTATACTGCAAATATTATATTTATCAGTTGAAGTTAGTAAAGTTATAGACCAACTAGATAATTGTTTTTAAACTATGGAACTATTATTATTTTAACAAAATCAAATAAAACCCTAAACCCAGGAAACCCTCAATAAAAATAAAAAAAATGAAAAAACCGAAAAAACCGAAACGGAAAATAAAGAAGGAAGAGAAACGGCATTCATACTGGCTGTTAAAAACGGAGCCAGGGGAGTGGTCTTGGGACGACCAATCGGCTAACGGAGACGTTACGAAATGGGACGGTGTTAAAAACAAACAAGCACAAAACAATCTCAAAGCTATGCGTTTAGGCGACTTTTGCTTCTTTTACCACTCCGGTAGTAAGTCTCGGTGTGTGGTCGGTGTTGTCTCCGTCATTCGCGAGTGGTAAAAAAATTCATACTCGTCCGTTCTTTTTTAAGTATCCCCTTCTAAATTGATACTTTTTAAGTATATTAAATTTTAAGACATAAAATACCAATATTGCCCTTATAAATATCATAATTAAAGTTAATGCGGGTAAATTGTTTCTTAAAAACTGTTGTTGTTGTAGTCATAAATGGTAAGTATATAAATGGTAAGACAGTAAATTTGTTGCATTATAATTACTATATTGAAAAGGCGGACAATTATTTTGGGACGGAGGGAGTATAATTTTATATATGAAGGCCTTGTTTGCGGTATAAGTGGGATACATTATTAATTGTAATGTGGAAATCATAATTTATCATGTTTGCTTTACTCATATTAGTATATTGTTTGTTTTGTAAAAAATCCGCATATTTAGAAAAGTAGTGTAGATTCTTAAGTGCCTGTTTGGGCAACAACTTTTTTCTACCTATGAGTGTTTGATATGTTAGTTTTTTTAGCTTCTTAAAGGCTGGATTTTGGGTCAAAAAAGCTAAAAACTTTCAAAATCAGAGAAGCGGAGAATTTGGGGATCTTTTTAGTTTTTTCACAGATTAGTTAAATCATTTTGTATATTTACAAGTCATTTGTAAAGTAAAGTAAGTAAAAAAAGACTTTTCAACAAAAAGATGTTATAAGTCACTTTTAAGTAAAAAACTAAGGTGGTGCTAAACATTCTTCTCATTGCTTTTTAAAAGCAGTTTTTTGACCAAAAAAGTGTAAGTATTTTTCCGGTTGTTTGAGAAATACAGATCGACAAATAATAAATAGAAATTGTAGCCAAATAGTATTGAACCCATGCCAAATCAGTTGTCATGATAATTACCTAGTACTCAACCATTGTGTTAATGGTGACACAATTTAAATGAATTTTAGTTAATATTTTACATACAGTTAAGAAATACAGTTTTTAGAAAAAGAATTGGACGACGCTTGTATTCTTTTGTTTTTCGAGAGGTTGCTCAAGGGCTAAGCCTTGCATGACTATGACATTGTCCGTCCGTGATGAAAAGGTGGGAACTGATAATTCTTGTATGTAACTTCGTTTTTGTTTTACTGGGGTTGGAATGTTAATTGAAAGATTTAGGCTAAGATACTGGTTATGGAGTTATATATGTCTTTCTTGTGTCACTACCTAGTTACTCCTCTGGACCACTCGTGTATATGGATTTATTTTGCATTGCAAATTACGAATTTCTAGAGGATTAGGGAGCGACTTTCCCCCACGTTTATAGAAGTCCTCATCATGTGTACTTTAGTTTTAATAATTTAAATTATAATGGTTAGTCACCAGAAGGCTATAAATATTTAAAATGCATCGAGACATAAATTCAGATCCTTTGTTGCCCGTGTACTAATTTGCCACCGATGTATATTAAATGTTTTGGCATTGAAAATCGCTGATGCTAGACTATTTCTGATAATCGATTCTTCTAAGTAGTTTGTTGTAACAGTGAACACACAGTTATATCAGACACAAAAAATTACTTTTGATAACTAGACGGTTGCAATTTGAAAATGTCTCTTAGTTGGCTCTTGTTATAGGAAAACGGTCACGAAAGTTCAAGTATAGTGACTTTTCCTATTTCTAACGTCCGAGCTATGCTTGTTTGCACCTTCAAAAACATGAACCGATGGGAAGGGCTGAAGTTGATTTATAGGCAGATATTAAGTTAAGGATTTTGTAAATATTATCATTAACAAGTCTTCAGTGCTTAGTTGACAGTTTTCAAAAATAAAGTTTTCTCTAAATATACAAAGCAGACGCCCTTTATTTCAAATACACAAGGCAATCGCCTTCTATTAGGCATTGCTTAGGATAATAAAAGCGAAGAAATTTTGAGCTGAATTCAGATGTTTCTGAATCCTTGTGTAAGGAGAAGTGAGAACTTCCCTTTGAAACAGCTTATTCTCTGTTCAATCACACATTTTCTTGATTTTCAGCCCATGATTTTCCTTATTAATGATGAACTTTTAAGTTTAGACTGCGTCAAATAAGTAGTAGCTATTTATATACCACTTGTGTTTTCTTGTACTTACTGGAATTTTGGGATTATGAGCACCATTAAAATACTTCCCTGCTTAGCGTACCTGTTACCCTGTTAGTGTTATTATCACTACGAGCATGAGTATTGTGCAAAACAATATTAAGACTTGGAGTGTCAATCATAATGAATCCTTTGCATATGAACTATGAAGAAAAGTTTGGTATGAGGCTGGGCCAATCCTCATTGATTTCCCGAACACGATCTTCTCCAATTGGGCCTTGTATACTTGCAGCTTTATATACTCATCTTGTTTGCTTGTGCTTTTGTTCAAAAGCTTGCTTGCATTTGCTTGACGAGCTTAAAATCCTGACCTTTTCTGTTTATTTTGTCCCGGATAAGATATACTTCATAAGTTTTAAGTTAAAGGAGGCTAGCTTTGTTTTCTGGAACTCAAAATTCCAGCTTATCTGCTTTAAATCTGCAATCAAACAAGCCCTTTGCAATTCCTTTTAAATTGTTGGTAAACCGTTTTTTCAAACAGGTACACGGAAGGTGAATCGGGTGATGGGGCAGTGGACGTGAAGGCAGTGGGAGAAATGAGACAGTCAGTGGACTTGAAAGAGATGAAAAACGATAAAGATTTAAAAGGTTTTCAGCTTTTCAAGCAACCTAGGTTGTCGGTTGTGCCAGTTGAGAAAAATGTGTGGGACCGGGTTTGTGAGCTCGGTGGTGGCTTTGAGAAGGATGGTGGTGGAGAAGAAAATGGTGGTTGTTGATGCCTACTAAATATTTATGTTTTTGCTGCTAACAAAGGTAAGACTAGTGCAAGAGAAGAAACTGGGCATGTCTATCGGAAAATCCTAGCTAGACGTGGCTATTTTTGTATCTAATGGTGCCAATGGTGTTTCTATAACTTGGTAGATCATTTTGGAAGTTTTCAGACATATGTATCTAGTATCGGGTCATTTGCTTTGAGCGCAACCTGAATTTCATGGCTCCTATGTTTATGTTGGCTTAGAGGAATCCATTTTTTCTGTAATTGACGATGGATCCTAGTAGCAAATGTGACCATTGCACGAGTTTGGCTAGAACTCTTGATTTGAGCGGTAGAATTGCAATAAGTATTATAGAAACTTACAATAGCAGTCAAGTCCATGTACAGAAGTGATCGGATGTTTTCGGAAACAATGGCTAACATAGAGTTTCTAACATTGCAAGTTACACTGCAGTATTAGGAAGCAACATAATTAGCTGGTTTGTTAGCGACCTATGACTACTGATAATTACCTTTTCCGCTTTTCGCTTTACCTAAGTGCAATCAAACTACAGTAACTAAGTTGCATCGCTATTTACCCAAAAAGTTACATAGGTAAGCCGAATCTAGTTTCCTAGAACTAGAAAGTCCCGTCCTTATAGTATACTGAACTTCACTTTTTGTGTGATTCTCGATTCGGTCGGTTTTCTATTTTAATTTTCATGATCAATCTGTCGAAGTTAATAATACAAAGTTGCTGACTAGTTGATTACACCACTACCACATTTATAAATTAATAAGCAATTAATCAACAACCTTTCTAAAATGAAGCCTTTTTCTGGTCCCAACTTGAGATAACGTGCTATACTACGATATTGTTTAGTTAATAACTCTATCAATCAATAAAACTTCTCGGTTTCGATGCTATTAATTTATACATAGTTCACTATACCACGTGGCAAATTATTACTCCTGTACAATGTTTTAAAACGCTAGGCGGTTTCTAAGCGGAAATAGCTCGTTCAACACCTAATTTCGCTTAATCAGTATATAATCTACTAAGCATATAGTCTCCTTCTAATTTCTAACTAAGCTCGACTTTTAGAACACTGCTACAGTTTTTCTTCAAAACTTTGGTACTCAAATATTACTTAAAAAAAAGAATTACATTACACTTAAAATAAACCGTCATTAGTCTTAAACAACCATATAAATTTGAGAGACTTGCAAATAACTACATATCAATCAACTTAATTATAAAAAACTCACTTATGTGTATTTTTTTACAATTAGGTACATATGTCATAAAAAACAACAAAATATACACACAAAAAAACCAAAAATTCGATTTTTTTTTAATTTTAAAATAAATAAATAAATAAAATTGTACATTGATTGAACATGATTATATACGATTAAACAAGATTAGACATAGAATATTAGACATGATTGCACAGTATTAGACAGAATCAAACATGATTAGACAGTATCAGACATATTTTTTATATAAAAAATGTATTTTTTAAATTTTAGTTTTTTTAATTTTGGTTTTTATTTTTTAATAACATGTGTATCTATTTATAAATAAGTTCACAAAATACGTTTTTTTTAAGTCATTAATTTAAAACAATTAATTTTTTTATAAATAAGTTTTTAAATATGTATTAAATTATAATTTTATTTCTAAATTTCCCTCCCTTTTCTTCTCATTATTCTAAAATAACCCCCCGAACTCCATACTCGCCGCCATCTCTCTCTCTCTCTCTCTCTCTCTCTATATATATATATCTATACATTCTCTCCTATATATCTATGGCAATACGGCCTCGTTTAAGCGACTTCTCTTTTCTCCTTTTAAACCGCTCTTGGCAGTTGAAAGCACCTTCATCCAGCCGTACACGTGTCAGCTCATTCTCATCCGACGGCTCTAATCAGTCTCGCGGTGGCCTTCCCCGCTTTTTCTCTCATATCCTCCCTTCCTCCAAGGCACCTCTCTCTCTCTCTATATATATATATGTATATGTATCTATCTATCTATCTATCGAATTGTATATGAGGCTGTATTTTTCGACTGCAAAAAATCTGTTTCCACGCGTAAACCGTTAATCCGTATTACGGTTTGTAATTCGTATTTACGGTTTTGGCGTGTAGAATATCATTTGAGGTTGAATTACACATTTGTATAAACGAAATTAAGATGAATATGTAGAGAGAGAATAAAATGAATTTTCTTATATTATAAAAAAACAATAGACTGGAGAAACTATTTATATAATATAGTTTCTCCTATTTACAAATGAGTCACTTAAGTTACAGAATACGCACATTTGGTCTGTCAAAGTCCAATTTACAGTCTAATTCACTTATTTACAAATAGTTACAATTCAGTCCTTTAATTATACAATGTTACAGATAAAACAAACTAACAAACTAATATACTATAAGGTTTGTAATTCAGATTTGCGGTTTTGGCATGAAAACAGAGCTTCATTGTATATATGCATACATACTCTCTCTCTCTCTCTCTCTCTATATATATATATATGTAATATGTGTGTGTGTATATGTGTATGTATTTATTGAATTGTGCTTAGGTTATTTAGACGCATTTGCTATTAGTTTTGTTAGATCGGGATTTAGCTCTTGAGTTTCTTCAATTCAGTAAGTTGTTGACTTAGCGGTTCAGTTGTAGACTGAAACTGAATTTTTAGTTTTCGACATGATTTTGTTACCGTTTTTACTATCGCTGGCTTTATCTCTCTACATACAAATAATATGTATAATCTTTTTCTATATGAATTTATTGAATTTTGTATGCATTATAGCGAGGCATTATTATATGGTTTTGTTATAGCAGGATTTTTAGTGTATAGTTTTATATAATTGTGTGATTTGTTGATTGAGAGGTTAATGTTGTAGTCCGAGATCGATTATTTGAGTTTCGAGTACGATTTTGTTCTCATTGCTACTAATTTCAGCTGTATCTCTGCGTAAATATACTGAATTGTGTACTGAAACATTTGCTTACTGTTCTGTTTGAAAGGGTTTTATTCCAAGAGGTTCGATAATTATATAATTTGTTTATGGAGGTGTTAAATTGTAAACCGGGACTGGGTTTTGAGTTTCAGATATGATTTTGTTTATGTTTTGACACTTTTATTCTCCCATTATTAAGACGTTTGATTCAGAATTTAGAAAGTTTTTCATAAGAAAACTGTCTTTGTGCTGTTTGATGAATTATGTGACGCACGGTGCATAATTATGTGTGTACGTAAGGAGATGGCAATGTTAGTTCAGATAATTTTGAGTTTTAATTCTGAAATTTGAGGCATTTATTGCTGTTTTTCTATAAATGAATGTTTTTTTTTTTATGTGGAAATTAAGCAAGTTTATTAGCTAAAAGGCTTGGTCAATGCCCGAGGGCTACAACAAATACAACGAAAGATAGCGCCTCATCTCAGGAACGAAGGGCCTAACTTTCAAGCGTTTTGAATAAATCTATTTCTAGCATTATTTTTAACATTCTCGAAAATATTCAAACTATTAACAACTAAGAATTCGATCGCTTTAATAATCGTTCCCGGTGAAGCTTTAGTGTCTTGATAGATTCTAGCGTTCCTTTCCCGCCAAATACAATAAACGGTAGATGCAATGAGAATACCAATCAATGAATTTGAAACCGTATTAGCTTTATAATGCGTATTTGCCCATTTCACCCAAAAACTCCAAGAACCATTTTGAGCAATGAACCCGGATTTTGAGAGAAGAATTCGCCAAATACGACAAGAGTAAGAGCACTCAAAGAATAGGTGATCCCTTGTTTCCGAATGATGGTAAAATAGCTCGCATCTATAAATGAATGTTTGATGTTACATATGTGCTCATGAATTTAGTTATGTTAAAGTGAGTGGTTCTGTAATTTTTAGGTATTTCTTGGTGTTGTTTTTTCTTTCTTATGGGTGAATGATTGTTTGACTACTAGATGAAGTATACATACATAGTGCAGTGACAGTTTTGTAATTTTAAGTTACTGTTTGCAATTTAAGTTATTGATGCAAATTAAATAATGGAAACACATATTTAGGGATTGGGTAGTAGAAATCTTCACCAATACGTGTGGGAGTCCAGCCTATAGGGATTCTTTGGATTATGAGTTAGAATTGTGACAGTAAAGTGCTAAGATAGCTCAGATTTTTCTTATGTTTGGACTCTTTCATTTATAGTAGAATTGATCCTTTGAGTCATTTTCATGAAACCGTAGGCATGTTGACGCACACATTTTTTTTGTATATCGGTAATGGATATGTGAATTATTTTCTACTGCCGTTTCTTACTCAAGATTTTGCCTCCTCAGTTATTAGTTTCTAGATCAGATAGCAACGGTGAAAACTAGAAAGTAGTTTCTACTGATTCTTAATACAATTGTTGTTTGATGATGCAGGGTGGTGTGATCCATATTCAAGGTGATGAGTTTTGGCACATGACAAAAGTCCTAAGGCTGAACACGAACGATAGGTATTATTCAGTCCTTATTAAAACATTTGTACTTTGAGGGGTAATTTGGCACTATATTTTTTATGAACTAGTTGGTCAAGTAGAGTTGTAGTTTTTTTATGGTGCTGGAGTCTAGGAGAAAACAATATCATTTCGCTTATAAAATTTTACTCTTATGTTAATCATAGCACTCCTGATTTTCGCTCATCATTTTGCTCTCTCTTGCTCTTACAGTTATTTTGGTTAACATAAGAGTCAAATTTTGTAATTTAGCATGCTTTAATTTACCAAGACTAGCAAGGGTTTGAAGTTTTGTTGGTACTTTGGGTAGAGATAAAGAAAAAAAGACGTTTTAGCTGTAACTGATATGAAAATGTGTACATTGGACAGAGTTGATGTTTTATTTGGGTTTGGCTCGGTGTAGAATGGGTCCGAAATCCTTTTTAATAACAAGTCAAACTCATGTACACCTCTTTGAAGCATTTAGAGATTCATGACAAATTGAAACTTGCAACTATTCATAAGTACTATTTGTTTATCACTGCCTTTTCTCTGAATGACTAATTTCAAAACTGTGCAAAAGTACAAACTATAAACCAATTTTTTGGTACTTGGCTTAAAATTAACTTTATTTAAAAATGCATTGGTAAGCAAGAGTAGAGCTCTTTAATGGTAAAGGAGGCCTAGTGGAAGGGTGCATACAGAGTGTTGACCGCAGTGGGTTAGATGTTTTAGCATTGGAAGATCCAAAAACAGTTCTCATACAGGCCACACAATGGCATGTGTTTGCGGCTTTTGGTGAGCTATTTTCTAATCATTTAAAAATTAACACATTGAAGAATAATGATTATAAATTACAAGTTTTAATCATTTTTAGGAACACTAAAAGGTGGTCGGGGTGACTGGCTTGTTGAGAAATGCACGGTATATCTCATGTGTGCTCATTGGTACAAATTTAGTTATATTCATGTTGCGTCAGGTTTTTTAATATTTTGGTTATCTTAGGAACTTGGTGCGAGTAGTGTAACGCCTCTGCTGACTGAACGTTGCCCTTCAATCTCAGAAAATCGGGTGGACAGATTGCATCGTGTCATTCTTGCTGCTGCTAAACAATGTAATTCCTCTTTTCCTGTGTTGAAATTTTGAGATTGATTTTTATACTTTCCTTTTCCACATAATTGCTATGCTGGGATAAAATCCTTTGTTGGTAACTAGTTAGCTTGGATTTTTCATTACGTTATATTCATTGTGGGTTAGCTTTTATAGGTCAACGGGTGCATGAAATGACCTTAAACCCTCCAACGAAAATCGAGGGGATTTTACCTTTTGTGAGTTGTTTCGTCATCATTTTTATGTGCAAGTGTGTGATAACTGTATTCCTTCTTTTATCCACATAGGTGAAATAAAATTGCTACCACTGTCCATAATGTTTAGTTCATACAATTTGTAGGTTGGCCAGTCAAGGTTGTCTTTTGTTGCTTCTGCTGAAGCTACCCCTCTTATCACTACTTTAGCTTCCCGCAGAAAGGAATCTATTGGCTCAATAATAATTGGACCTGAAGGAGGTTAGGACATGTGATACATTATTACTTGTGTTTAGCTCAGTAATTATGTTTGAATGCAATGATTTTTGCACCTAGCCTTGATGAAACAAAATACTGGAATAATAATCTAATGGCTTGCTTACCTTAAAGATATTCTGATGTCTCTGTTTCAGTGTATACATTTTGATTTGTGATTATAAATAAAATTAGTAGACCTGATATCATTTGGTAGTCTAAATCCTTAGTTTGGAAACAATATCTCTTACATTTTTGGAGTTTTGCAGCCTATTAATTTTTTGCTTCGTACACGAACCTACAATATCTTGTACTGAGTACACTAACCTTACGTTTATCACTCAATTTGTGCACTCGTGCTTGTTTATTCATTTGTTTTAAAAACAAATGGAATGTAAAGGTTTCACTCGTACCCTTCTGAGATTCGAATCCACAATCTCCTATGAGAGTGTGAATTTTTGCCACTAGGCTTTGCCCTACTGGTTCGTTAATCATAGCAACATAAGTCGGTGTAAAAAAGTGATAATTAACCAGACTGATGTCTACTAGAGTGATACTAAGAACGTGAGATTTACTGCTAATTTAGGAGGTACGCTGATTAATTTGTTTACTTCTAGTTTCTATATCGAACCTGGAAGATATTAGGTTTGTATACAAAATCAAAATTTCGTGATAAAGTGTACAGAATAGTAATAAATAGAAACGCGATGCTCTTCTCAGAAAGTTTGAGATGGGTACTACTAAAATCCTTATAAAGCATACTTTATGTACTTTAGTTTTGATGGTATACGTCTCTTTCCAGTATCATGATATTTTAGTACCATTCTCTCCTTTCTCGAATTGTGAGCTAACTTTGGTGGTCTATTTCACAGATTTCACAGAGAAGGAGTTGGATTTAATTAAAGGAGCAGGCGCATCTGCTGTCGGTCTCGGGCCACACCGCTTACGTGTCGAAACTGCAACCATTGCCCTTTTGGCCACAGTTATGTTGTGGTCTGATACTTGTTCCTATTGAATTCGAATCTGCATTTGCAGGTCAGTAATAAAATTCCATCAGTCTTTTTTTTTATGAGAAAGTTCCATCAGTCTTATTTCTCATAGTTTCACTCTCTATATTATAATTATACATGTCTTCTCTCTGTTTCATGGAGTGTATCTAGCACTCATATGTACATGTCACTAGGTCAGCATTTTGCGAACAAGCAATTTTAATACTGTCATTTGATCATTATGCTGAGCCATTTGCGCCTCTATTTTTCCACTCTTGAGGAGTATACTACTATTCCTTTTCGTTCTGCTAAGGACTCGCTTTTCCAAATAGGATAAATTTTCTTTTCTTTTTCAATTGGTTTGTAAAGGTATTGACTGCATTAATAAATTTTATGAGGATTTGATTGGTTATGAGAATTGTAACTCTCCTTTAAGGTCGAATATTGTAACCTGAGTTAGATGATTGTTGCTTCTTTGAAAAGGAAATTGGTCCTTAATGCAAAAGAAGTGTTTATATTAACTTAATGTAATGTGTTCCATGTAAAGTTTTTTATCATTGCCAATTGGTGTGGGCATTTTTTCTTTAGAAAGGCAAATTAAACTTTCTTCCTTAATTTCCACAAGTCTGTCCCACTTTACCCCCCAAGGGCCCGAAGATCTCATTCAACTTATCACAGAATCTTTCAGCAACTGTCATATGTTGAAAAAAGCATGCAACTGTCATAAAATATACAAGAGTTTTGATGTTGTTGTGCTGCAAAGTGGACTCTAGGTTGGAATGGTTTTGGCTGCCTTGTTTCTTTTCAAGGCAGCCTTCCTGTTTTTTTTAACCATTATATAAAAGGCAGCCTGTCTGGTTCATCCGAGTATCAACAAAAAGTTTGAATTTTTTTTATATATTGTATTAACATATGAATTTTTTTTATATGAACTCAATGCATTATTATTTAGGGTGTGCCAACCAATAAGTATTTTTTAATTTTAATTTTGAATTAATTTTAGGGTAGATATTTTTGGGTTCACTAACAGGTGTTAGGTTTTTAGTATGTGACACACCCTAAATAATAGTGGACTAGATTCACGATAGTGCTACTCGTTCGGTGTTCATTCCAAAACATTAAAACCAAAACCAAAGACATTTAATCCAAAAATTTAGCTATTAATAGCTGTGATTAAACTAGGGCAGGCTGTCTTAAAAAAATTTAAGGCAGCAAAAATGGGTTTGGGGAAAAAAGGGGAAATTGTGATTTTTTATTTTTGATGCTGTCTTTGGTATAATTTTCAACGTGGCAAATCTTATTAGCACTTTGGGTGGACAAAAGTGCTTGTAAAACAAGTCCTGATTTGTGGGAGGGGTAGCTGTTTCTTGACTATAATTATCGGATATAGACTTTGAGTTACGTTCATAAATTTCTTTCTTTCTTTATTTCATTTATTCTTCTCTTATTTATTTGTTTAATTATATTACTCTTTGTCTTCTTTCATTGCCTTTTTTGTCTTTGGGAAATTTCAACTTTGCTACATAAACAGCAAGTTACCCCTGTGATTTACTTCTCAGCTCTAGAATAACATTCATTAGATAGCCTCAATTTCAAGATCTGCATTTATACATATAGATTAGTTTGTGGTTGGTATGCTAAATTTACTTTACAGTGATAATCATCCTTAACTTCATGGACCATAAAATTGATATGAAGGAAATGTGGAAGGGGATGAGCTAGGTGGTGATATTATGACCATTCTTCTTATCAAATTTGTTGTATTCTTTATTTGAATTATAACAGATAAACCTCTCATAAACAAACAACAGTTTGAATATGAAAACAACTACTCCCTTGTTCCTGTTCTGCCATAAGTCCCTATTTCACCATGGTGTAGAGGTGTATCGAAAATTTGGAAAAACTCTGAACCATTTATTACGAATTTACAATAGGCTGATACAAGTAGTACTTAATAAATTATATCTGGGTACAAACATATCAACGTGTTATAGCATAATTAACATTACTATTTTACTTAGCTAAACAGGAATCAAATTCCAAAATGAGAATTCTTTGTTGTACACTTGTACTGTTTGAGAATGGAACGATGTTCGTTTAGTTTGGTCAACTTTGTGGTTAGCAAGAAAATAATAGTCAAGTCATCTGTCCCTTTCCATTCCACCTGGAGTCCTGGTAAATCTTTAGGTCAAGATACTATGATGTTAAATAAGAATGGTATATCATGAAATCTGAAGTACTTGTGTCTTTAAGTGCTAACTTGTCTACTGCGGGTCGATGATGAAGAGTGCTCGGACATTTTGAAATTAGTGTGCCCCGAGGCCCCCGACCCATGATCCCTCTTAGTATTCTTCGTCTATTTTTAAGTTTTTTGGTTTATCAAAAGAGGATGTATCCCTCGATTTATAAACAGTGCCAGAGCTAGAATCGCGTAATGGGGTGGTGAAATTCCTAAAGAGAAATAACTTTAAGCGCACACAAAATAGATAGGGGTGTTAATCCAATATATTTAGAAATTTATATGTAAAATATGTAAGGTGAGTTTTTTTAAAATATGGGGTGTTGGCTCGTTTCACTCCTAACTTTGCCGTGTTTGTACATACTTTTGCAATAGAACAGAAGAGATGCATCATCATTTACTCTAGTTAGTTCTTAGCTTTCTATCGTAGATCTACCTTAATGTAGAAGTTTAATTGAATTATTTAAGTCGGAATAGGTCCCTGCTGTCCTGGATATCAAATCTATGTTATATGGATGATCAAGCAATGCAGGTTCTGGTTGAACCTACTTGTTTTATACTTGACATTGAATCAAACGTATAAAGAAAGGCAAAACACTCTTTAATACGTCTTAGTCCAACCAAACTAAATGGAGAATTTCTGTTACAAATTGGTTTTGCGTAACTGCTACTTCTGTGATTGCACATTTTTATTTGTGAATTAAACAATCATTGTACTAAATCGTTACTACTATTATTTTTGTGTAACTTATTACTTGAACAAAGAATCATGGGTTATTCGATTTGAGTCCAAGGGTTTCTAACCTTCTGGTAAATTTTGTTCGGTGAATTAAGTATTACTAATATACGTACCTAATTACACGTTCATCTCTCACCTACCTTATTTTACTGCATAAATTGCCTTGACAACCTCATGATTTAGAATAATGCGAATGAACTTCATACTTTTTTAGCAGTTGGTTATACAAGATAATTACTCTGTTAGCAATAAGTTGTTCTCGATCACTTGTAGCCGCTGCGATTGTTACCTCGTGATCATGTGCCCCTGATCTTGTGTATTTTCTCTGTTTTTCAATAACAATGAGGTCCTCTGTGCAATATTCGGTTTTTTTGGTAGTATGCAAAATGCGTACTTTTCAGCTTTCATGAAAGACAAGGAATATAGTACTTGTTAAGAAATATGATCCTATAATATATGGATCCTGATTAACTCTTTGGAGAAAGTAATTATTAATTCTATTTACAATATCACTAATCAGTTTTTATTACTTCAGTACAAATTACAAGATGCTTGATATTTCTTTTATTTAATGCATCTGTACGTATTTGCTAGAAGCCTAGATCAAATCAAACAATACTAAAATAATCTCAAAGCTAGCCGTTACCATAAAATCTGTCGAGGTGTCCAACAACAAATCACGTCACGTAATAAAAACTCAACCTACTAAAAACCCAAATAAATATATTGAAACCCTAGTTTGAGTCTATCCTAAATTTAATTAATATTAATTAATTAATTTTTTTAATAGATTGAATTTTTATTACGTGACGTGACTTATATCCCATCTCACTAATACAGTCGCTGTCGGGACGAAGCAGACAGAGTTTGAAGCAGATGACCATAAAGTATCCAAACTTTCTTCTTCTCATTAAAATAATAATTAATTTAGTCAAAATAATACTATTAAATACATACTACAGTTTACCAATATCTCCTTTTAAAATGTAGTTGAAAAGTCTAATTATGATTTATGTACATAATTAAATGCATATTAAATGTGGAAGTGGCACACTTGTAAATACATCCAAAAAAGTGCCCTTTTTATGTACAACTACCGTTAAAAACCCTTCACTCAATCCAGGTTAAATTCAAACGCCAAAAGTCGGATACAGAAAATTAGAGATTTAGTGAGGGAGAGAGATTTAACAAACTAATTCCATTTGCATATTCAGATTAAATAGATAAATAGTACATAATAAGTGATATATATGGGAAATCAGTTGGTGGAGAATCTAGTGGAGACGATAAAGTCGAAGGTTCGGTCACTAAAGAAGAAAAAGAAGAAGCCTTATGTGAAGATGGATAAAAGTGCAAGTGTTAGAGTCGAGATTAGGAGCAGACAAGCTCGTAAGCTTATCGATAAAAACATGAAAGTCGCCGATAACCTTGTTGGCAAGCGGTGACCTTGATCTGTTTAATAAGTTATATACATTTCTGTTTTATAATAATTTAGATGATGATTGTGCTGGAAATTGGAAACTTTTGCAAGTGAATTAAGACTATTCCGGATTGTTTCGGTTTCCTGAATATCTGTAGCTTTTTGTGCTTATTTAGAAAATTGATGAATATATCTGATTAAATTTAAGGAAGTTATTGTTTAATACGCATTTTAGGAGCAGACAAGCTCGTAAGCTTATCGATAAAAACATGAAAGCCGCCGATAACCTTGTTGGCAAGCAGTGACCTTAATCTGTTTGATAAGTTATATACATTTCTGTTTTATAATAATTTAGATGATGATTGTGTTGGAAATTGGGAACTTTTGCAAGTGAATTAAGACTATTCCGGATCGTTTCGGTTTCCTGAATATTTGTAGCCTTTTGTGCTGTTTTAGAAAATTGATGAATATATCTGTTTTAATTTGCCTTTTGGTGGGTGCTTTCCACAATCGAGTTTGGGATCAAATATAGGGTCCGTTTGGTGCTAGGTTTCTTTAGCTGATTTTTGGATTTTTGATTTAAAAAATTTCCGGGTGTTTGGACAGATTATTTAGCTTTAAAAAGTAGATTTTTAGGTTTATAAAGCTAAAAAATCTAAAATAAAAATTTTGGTTTTTCAGTGGATTTTTTTAACATATTTTTAAAGCTTATTTCGGACCAGAAAATTTGTTACCGAACATGACCATAAGTCCATACTCATCACGAATATTATTGAATTTATTGAAGATTAATAATGATTTGACGATTAGGCAAACAGGCTTGAGTCGAGAACCTTAAGGTTTCCAATTACCTTAAAGGCAAGTGCACCTTGACATAACCTGTAAAAAAAACCTTTTATATATACATTTCTATTCGAGGATGTTGAATAGGCGAAGTTGTGATGGATTTGCTAGTTAATCAGGACAATTTTGGTCTGTTTCTGTAACAACTACTTGTGTTCTAAAAAGAACTGGTTAACATGTTTAGTTTTTATCCGCATGCCAGCTGTGCTGACATAAGCTGTTTTATCGAAACACAATTATTTTTAGCACTTTACATGTCGATAAAGTGGATATGCTGTTTTTGATTAGACGAATCTTGTGTGTAAAATGAGGATGTCACAAGGAAATAGAGGCAAACAGGCTCGAGGCGAGAACCTCAAGGCTGCTGATCGATCACCTTATATGCAAGTGTACCGTGACATAACCTGTAATGAAATCTTTTATACATACGTTTCTGTTTTCGATGACTATGATGATGAGGAAGTGGATAAACTGTTGTTGAATAGGCGAATTTGTGTTGGATTTCGAGTAATGCTACGTTCACTCCTCTAACACTTCCCCTTACCCTCCTTGTGAGGGCAGTGAAAACAAAAACGCTACAGGAAAAAACTGTAAATTTTGCCCTCACTCATCTCACAAGGAGTGTCAGGATGAGTGTTAGAGTAGTGAAAATATATTTACTCTTGTATTTCCTAGTTAATCAGGACGATTTTGCTCTGTTTCATGTATTTCTGTAACAACTAGTTGTGTTGTAAAAAAATTGGTGAATATGTCTAGTTTTTATTCATAGGCAAGCCACCCTGACCTAAACTGTTGCCTCGATCGATACACATAATTTAAAACTTTAGATGTCGATAAAGTGAATATGTTGTTTTTTATTAAACCAATCTTGTGTATAAAGTGGGGATTTTCACAAGGGAATTAAGGCAATTTCAGCCTGTTCTGTTTTTTTAATCTTTATAGTAATAAGCTATAAGAATTTTATTTTTGAACAAGTCTATTGTATGGTAATTGACTGATTTCTGGATTAATTATTTTGCTAGGGATAATTGATATATATTGAAAATTAAACACGATTGCTTTAGATTTCAGTCAACAAATAATAAGTACCGGAGGACTTGTTAACCTACAGCTTACTCAGTATGATTTGGTGAGTTTTGAATTTTGTCCCAAAATTTTGAGAAATTTCTTTTTGACGCTTTGGTTTTAAAAAGTAGTTATTTGCAAAATAAAATAAATATCATTGACTGAAAAATATAAATTCATTTTAATTATATGACTCGTTTATGGTTATGACAATCTGGCATGCGGGAAAAATGCGAAGAATTACAATGTATTCAAGATTTCTTGTGAGTTACCAACTTTCAGATTCGAATCACGCCGTAAAGAACTATCGTGAAAATGGAAATCTTGGTCTAGTTGAAAATACAGATTTTGACACCAACTCTAACCAACTTGTGCACTTAACTATGCGTTGTGTACATGCTTTTATAAAAACATTGGAGACTCTAAAGTCTGAATGTGAGAATGTGGATCTCAAGTTACAAAATATAAACTATGGATGTATAATTTTATAAATCTGCTTCAATATTATTGTATAATACTGTAATAAGCTTGTAAAAGAACTTCTTTTATTTAGATTTTGTTTTGAGTAATATGGTGACACATACTATCATGAATGCTGGTTACATTATCTAATAAGAGCATACTAAATTGTTATCATTGCAGGTTTTGTATGGACTTTGCAAAAGAAGATAATTAATCAATTTTCTTTTAATGTTTTATAATCAACATCGAACGATTAACACTACCGTGAATCTAGTCAATTATTATTTAGTATGTGTCATATATTAAAAACCTAACACATATTAATGAATCCAAAAATATCTACCATAAAATTAATTCAAAATTAAAACTAAAAATTAATGAACCCTAAAATATCTATCATAAAATTAATTTAAAATTAAAACTAAAAAATATTATTGGTTGACACACACTAAATAATAGTATATTTTGGAATGAACACCGAACGATTAACACTATTATGAATCTAATACACTATTATTTGGGTGTGTCACATACTAAAAAACTAACACCTATTAATGAACTGAAAAATATACTAAATGGATCCAATGGGGATTGGTTTTTGCTGACTTAAAAAATCAAGTCAGGTTGCTTTAAATTTTCCAGGGCAGCCAAAACCAATTACTACAAAATGGAATAATAACTACAAATATTGTCTATACTCATAAAAATATGGTTGAACAGCTTATTATATCATATCATCGTGTGTGTATATATATATATATTAGTAATCGTATCCCACACGTTGCGTGTACGGCACGTAATGCAATAAAAATATAGAAAATATGTATAGTTATGATATAAATATGTCTATAATAAAAAAAAACATAATTTAAAATTTAAAAGAATGTTTGGTTACTTAAAGCGTGATAAATAGTTTTATTAGTTTTTACTTTTTATATTTTTATAGGAGTATGATATTATTGTAATTAATATAAAGGTGTAGGGATATTTTTAGAAAAAAATTATCTAAATTGTGCAGTCTCGTTTAAGTTGGGTTGAGTTATTATAAAAGAACGATGATGATATATATATATATAAATAAAAGTCAATACAACAAAAAATAAGTGTGTCAAATTTTTACTATTTTTTTAAAAATACTATAACTATTTTTTACTAATTACTAATTTATATTTTTAATTGAATAAATAGTTTTATGTTTATTTTATATTTTTAACTATCGCTCTTTTTTACTAATTACTAATTTATATTTTTAATTGAATAAATAGTTTTATGTTTATTTTATATTTTTAAAAGGGCATATCAACGATATCCACAAAATATAACTATATAAGTACAGGATAAGGTAAGGTCATGCCAAATGCAAAGAAGAAATAATAAAAACTATGGTGGAAATAAAATCAGCTAATGTTCAGAAGCAGCTTATCAAATGGTTTCAAATTCATTTATTTCTTCTGTTATTAGTTTCAAGACAAACAGTTCTTGGTGGAAATATTGTGAAATACTTACCTGGATATGTTGGTGAGCTTCCTTTCAAGCTTGAAACTGGGTAAGCTTACGCTGTACGTAAACGAACCGTTCATGAACATATGTTCGACTCGTTAACAGCTCAGTTTATGTTCGGACGTTAAGTAAACGAATCAAACATGAACACAACCAACACCATTCGTTCATTAGATGCTCGGTTTGTTATTAAGAGTTCAAGAAATTAGACAAGTCATCATTTTTATTTATTTTTAATGCTGTGTTATTAGTGAAACAATGATATATGAAATAGATTTCACAAGAAATCAAAATCTTACAACCCACATATATCTAATTATTTTTTTGCATACAATCCTAGGTAACAAGAGTACCATTTAGGTATTACCAAGTTTAACGGTACAGAAATCTAACTAATGTTTATATATATATTTTATATTAACGTTGTAGGGATAGTATACTTAATTTTGGGAACTGAGTCTAAAATCAATTCTTATGACTTATGTTGTTAACAAACTGTTTATGAAGAAAACATTGTTCACTCGGTTTATTTTCGTCGTTTATAAACGAACATGAACAAACATTTTAGCGCACCAACAAACATGAATATGTTCATTTGCGGCCCTTGGTATTACTGCCTTTTGGGTATGTTTGGCTCGTCTGAACACCTGGGAATGACTTTCTTTATTATGTTTTGAGAAATTTCAGATATATCAGTGTTGATGATTCAGAGTTATTCTATTATTTCATCGAGTCCGAAGGGAATCCTGAAACGGATCCGCTTTTTCTTTGGCAAACTGGTGGGCCCGGTTGTACTGCTTTCAGTGGACTTGCATTTGAAATCGGTAGTTAATTATCTATCCTATTATATTTATTGAGGATCGAGTGTGGGTCATTTTTTAACGTATTGTAAATTTTAAGTAATCAAATTTGCTAGGCTTTGAAAGTTTAATTTTTTTCTGAGGAAACTATGTAAGAAATCTCACGGGAAATCTTGCCTACAATTTATTCAAGCCTATATATTCTCATATACAATTTGTCCTTCTCTTAATCGTTAAAGATGACTTATGTGGAGGTCAAAACCTTTAATCTTTGCTTATTTGCAGCATATTTCATTAACCGCTTAAAAGCTGAGTTTTCTTCTTATATATATATAACAAGTAAAGCTAGCACTTTGAGTTGGATGTCCTCAAACTTCTATCCAGGCTAAGAAACCAGCTTATTTTTTCAAGCTCTGCAGCCAAACAAGCACCAACATTTGTAACGGCGTTCTTTGGTGTTCTCTTAAACAATCTGCACATCAATTTTTTTTATTCATTTAAAAAGAAATTAAATAAATGCGCTGGTGTGAATGTTGATATATGACGTAGTTCTTAAACAAGCACTAACATATCTGTGCTTCATTTAGCTTAGTGCCACTTTTTGTAACATAGGTGATTCATTTTTTCGAATAAGCTACATGCTTTTTTGCTTCACCTACTTTTTCTTAGGTCCCTTAGAGTATGACAGTGAAAACTACACCGGAGGATTTCCAAATTTGAGATACTATCCATACGCACGAACAAAGGTGAAAATACAGTAGAACTTTCCTGGATTTTGTATAAACTTATCGTTTTGTTAGAGTTTCTCTCATTTCTTTTATTAACTATAGGTTGCTAGCATTATATTTCTTGATGCTCCTGTGGGTACCGGTTTCTCATACTCACAAACTCCAGAAGGTTGGCTATCATCCGACACTAAATCATCTGAACAGTCGTACGTGTTTTTAAGAAAAGTGAGTTATTGAGTGGTTTAGCTAAATAAAACTGCTGGATTTTGAATGTTATTCACGTACATGATCTATAGTATGACTCACTTGTTACTACCTTTTTTTACAGTGGTTGATTGAACACCCTCAATTTCTATCGGTTGATTTATACATCGGCGGTGATTCTTATGCAGGCTTAACTGTGCCACTGATCACTAAAAAAATAATTGAAGGTATTTTATTGTTCAAGATGGCTATGATTTCACGGTTTGAGTCAAATAAAAGACTTATCATGTTGGTTTCTATCTCGGTAATGACAAATTGGTTTATGGATTTTTCAGGAAACAGCAAAAAGCAGGAGCCTTATATTATAAACATCGAAGTAAACATCAGTATGAGTTCCTTTATCCTTTTCTTGCACCAATAATCTGTGTATGATTGTCAATGATTTTTATTAGGGATACTTGGTTGGAGCACCATTCACCGATAAGTTTATCGATGAAAACTCCTTCGTAGATTATGCTCACCGGATGGCGCTTATTTCTGACGAGATCTATGAGGTAATTCATAAGCAACGAAAATAGTTTATAAAAAGGGTGTTCTTACCTTTTTATACTTTTTAGTCCTTAGCCTTTTCACAGTTGTTGCGTTTGACGATTTCAGAGTGCTAAAATGAGTTGTAACGGGAACTATGTAAATTATGATCCGCAAAATTCAGCATGCATAGCTGCTGTTGGTGCTGTACAAAAGGTTAGGTGAACTTCATCTATTGTCAAATTTGCCATGCATAGAAAATGTTTATCTTTTAAAATGATTTTTTTGACTTTCTAATTTGTAGCGTGTGAAACCGCTGAATGCGAAAAATATTCTTGAACCAAATTGCCGTTTGTCGTCACCTAATCGGAGGGAAAGCGTTTACCACCGCTCACTTGAAGAAAGCCAGAAAGATTCCCTAGTTTTAAATCCTTGCGCTGTAATCTCACTCTCTCTCAGATTTTGACATTTGTTTTCGCTTTATTAAAATATAAATTGTACTCAATTTGGTTGATCAGCTAAATAAACTGAGTGTTTGTGGTTTCTGCTAGCCTGAAAATGATATAAGCTATAAGGTGAATATATGGGCAAACGATGAAAGGGTTCGAGAAGCACTACGCGTCCGAAAGGTACAAAGTTTGAGTTAATTTATTGGCAACCATAGTCAAGAATCGCATAACGTGGGTAAGTATTGATACTGATTAGGGAACAAAAGGAGATCTGGTGAGATGTAACAACAGTTTAGTGTATGACTACGATGTTTCTAGCGTTGTCGCTGTTCACAAAGAACTGAGCCATATGGACCTCAAAGTACTCGTAGAGTGGTTAGTCTTTTCTAAATTTACTAGATTATTTATATGATTTGGTTTTTACTGCGTTTGGCTTGTTTGGCTGGAGTTAAAACAAATAAGCTTGACTATCATGAGCTGGGTTCATCTTGCTTAACCTCTAGCTTTTTCTGTCAATTAAACTTAAAAACATATCTTTAAGATAAAAAGATACGACCATACAATCCTTTACATCGTTGTTTGCTTTACATTTTTCCTAGACTTTGTTTAGCCGGCAGAGTATATTTTGAAATGTTGGCCTTAAAAATTTACTAGAAACAAACATATTCAAACTTATACACTTACTAATTCCCCACCTATCATGATCTGGTCCTTTCTTTGTGAATAATTGCAAATTACATTTTCCCCTTTTTTATCTTGCGTATAAAATCCATCGTTAAGAATGTCATCCAGAGTATTTATACATTATCTAACTGTTACCACTGAAAGTTGGCATTTCATGTATAATGAAGTAGGATCGTATATGATAATTCGATGATCTTCTCATCCTTTTACTAGTTCATAAAAGAAAACTGAAAATGTTGAGTTTTGCTGTATTCAGACATTCTAAAAGCTAAATACTGTCTTCATATCACAAGTTAGGATGATTAGTAAATTTATCACCCTTTTCATAGTGGAGATCATGACTTGGCTATACCGTACTTGGGCACATTAAAGTGGATTAAATCTCTCAATTTGTCAGTCGCTGATGATTGGAGACCATGGTTTGTCGATAACCAAGTCGAAGGGTACGTTCATATATTTACTAATTCATCCTCTAGTAGGCCTTTAATGGAAGCTAATAATAATACTGTGGTTGTTGATCAATGCAGATACACTACTCAGTACTTTGATAGGGGTGGATATCGCCTAACTTTTGCAACGGTTAAAGTAAGAAAATAGTATATTGTTAACTAAATTGTTGTATAAAATCTAAATTGCTGTTAGACAGATTAATTTCAACCAATGTTTTAAATAGCGTTATCGCTAGCGTAGCGCTTTTTTTTATAGAAACGCTAAAAGCGCAAATAGCGTTGCTATATAACGCTTTGCGGTATATTTTTTTTTTTGTCTAAATACATATAAATAAATCATTAAATTCAGAACATCTAATAAAAATTAACTAAATATATATAAAAGTTGTAACTAATAATCACAAAATGATTGTAGTTGAGATGTCAAAACATTATTTTGTTTGCAAGAGTTTTGGGGTTTGATTGTCTTTATCCTCCAATAATTTCATTAAAATTTTGAAAAATAAAATAAAATAAAAAATTGGACTGCACCCGCTATAGCGTAAATAGCGTCCACTATAGCACGCTATTTACGTTATAGCGTCTCTATATCGCGAATTTAGCGCTTTTCCATCCAAATAACGGTTTATCATAACGTTTTTCGGCCAAAAAATGCTATTTCGCGAACTATAGCGCAATATAGCGTGCTTTTTAAAATAATGATTTCAACTAAGTTCATAATTTGACGATATGTAGGGTGCCGGTCATCCAGCTCCAGAGTACCGTCGGAAAGAATGTTATTATTTGTTCGATAGTTGGATTCGTAATCTTCGTCTGTAGTTGATAAACAACAACAGCTGTTTTTTTTTTCTCTCTAGAAGTTATTAATAAGAGGGAATGCTTTTTTTGGTGACAATCATGGAGGAGTCAAGTGTGTAAAATTGGAGATCGATAACATCGAGTGGCTTGATTCTGAATAATTATTTTGTTAGTATTTTCTTTTTATTTAATATTCTTCTTATTTGACAGTAAAACAAGGTAAATTGTGAATTTATACTGTGGGTGTTCTGTAAATCACTGAAGATTTTCGGGATTTTACTGCTTGAGAATTTTGCAATTCATCGTATTTTTTCAAGCTAGCTTGCCGTGGCTTTGAGTTTATGGTCAATTTTGATGTTTCTTTTTTATTATATTTTTACAAGTATATTATCAGGATTTGTACTAGTGGAACATGCAATTCTTTGCATAATTTGTTGTTTGTTTGTACTAGAAACACACGTATGAGGATAAAGTTGTTTGTTTGTCAAAGCTCATACTAAGTACATAATAATAAAGTTACAACACTATACGTGACTAGGGCCCCGTAATCCAACTCACATGGATTGTGACGGATTGTGGTGTGTTGAATGTTCAAAAAAAATAAATTCATCCCGTTCCAATCCGTTATATATTTTGCGGGTTGAGTTAAGGTTGAGATTCATAAACCGCGGGTTAATCCGTGCCAATCCGTTTCAACCCGCAATATATATATATATATATATATATATATACACATTATGTGTATTTTAATAGATGTTGGATTTTTATACTACATTTTTTCTGAAAAAACGCACAAACCGTAAAAAAAATCTACGATTTGCAGTGATTCTGTGCAAATCGTGATTTAATCTACGGTTTACAGTGATTCTGTGCAAATCATAGATTTAATCTACGGTTTACAGTGAATTATTGCTGACCGTAGATTAAATCTACGGTTTACAGTAAATCACTGTAAACCGTAGATTTAATCTACGGTCTGCAGCAATTCTGCAGAAATTACACAGTCAGTCCCCATTTTTTAGAAATTACACAGTCAGTCCCTGCGCAAAAATTAAACAGACAGTCCTGTTGGCCCGCGTGCTAACCTTAGAGGAGGGGGGGGGGTGAATAAGGTTTATGGCGATTTTCACCTAATTAAAACCTAAGTGCAACTAACACCCAACTTATGCAAATTCTAAACTTAAGCGTTTAATAACTTTAATGAAATGCTAGAAAACATAAACGCAAGCAAGAATATAAGCAATAATATAAGTTGCGGAAATTAAAAGCAAGGGAAGAAAATGACACCGTGATTTATAGAGGTTCGGCAAACGCGCCTACGTCATCTCCTAAATATTAGAGGATTTGACGAAGCGGGTTTTGTTAGAAGTAGAACCAATGCAATCAAAACCTAAACCGCTCTTATCATTGACATCTTTTTGACAACTCAAAATGTTATCTAAAACGGTTTTTCCTTTAGAAAATTTTGAGATTGTTAAATTAAGTTTTTCAATGGAAATGACAAGCTCATTGTTTTTAGTTTTCAATGATTCATTCTCGGTTTCTAAAACCTTGACCTTGTCATTTAAGCTAAAAGCATGAGAACTCAAAACCTTGTTTTTGCTTTTAACTTTATCGAAAGCATCTTTTAACTCTTCAAAATTTTCTAATAGATCACAATCTAAAGAAGATGGTTTTGAAAGAGTTTTAGCAAGTCTAGACATCTCATTTTTAAGAAAATTGATCTCGGTTTGTAAAGACTCGTTTTTAATAATGAGATCATTGTTTTTATCTTTTAAGTCTTCCTTTTCGTCATCTATATCACTTAAAGAAAATGACGATTTCGGAATAGACTCATTTTCATTTTTATCTCTTTTTAAAGATCTTATTTCTTCATTGAGAGAAGAATTTATCTTTTTAAGAGATTTGACCTTCTCTACAAGCTTAGGAAATTTTTCGGAATAAATTCCACACATATGAATAAGTTCATCATGAGAGAATTCTTTTACCTCATCGTTGTCACTTTCGCTTGAGTGGTCACATTCGCTTGAAGACGATTGGTTAGGCTCATTGTTGTCTTCCATGGCCATATAGCAACCAAGATGCGCGACTTCATCTTGGTCGGAGCTATCGCTAGAGCTTGAAGCGGATATCTTCTTCTTGCCTTTGCTCTTGCGATTCATGATGCAATCTCTTGCCATGTGTCCTTCCTTGCCACAAGTATAGCAAACAAAATCGTTAGAATAAATTGAATTATTTGACGATTTACCTTTATGTTTGCGGTGGTCTTTTAGCTTGAGGATTTCCTTGACGATTCGAATGATTTCCATTGAATTTTTGTCGTCCTTGGATATCTCATCGCATTCGTCACAAGTCGTTCCTTTGAAAGCTATCTCCCTCTTTTTCGAGATTGGCTTGTGACTATTGAGGGTGATCTCGTGTGTAATGAGCGAACCCGTCAATGCATCAAGAGTGTATGTGTTCATGTCGTGCGCCTCTTGAATTGCGGTGACCTTTGGTTCCCATTCCTTCGGTAAGCTCCGAATCACTTTTGAAACCATCTCCTTACAAGACAAAGACTTACCAAGAGACATTAGTCCGTTAGTAATAGTGGTAAATCTAGCAAGCATATCGGAAATAGTTTCTCCCTCGCTCATCCTAAAAAGTTCGTAATCGTGCACTAGAATTTGGAGTTTGCACTCCTTAACTTGGTTAGTCCCTTCATGCATAACTACTAACTTATCCCACATACCCTTAGCGGTTTTACAAGCGGAAATTTTGTTGTACTCGTTAGGAGAAACGGCACAAACAATAGCATACATCGCTTTGGCGTTTGTAGAGTAGGCTTCTAGTTGAGCGCTATCTAAGTCCTCTACGGGGATTGGGTTCTCGCTATTCTCGGATGTAGGTGCGGTATATCCTACCTTAATGGTCATCCAAAGTTTAACATTATAGCTTTGTAGGAACATACTCATCCTATCCTTCCAATATGAATAATTTACCCCATCAAAATATGGTGGAGTATTTGGTGATGAAGCTATAGCGGAAGTGAAATTAAGGAAGTTAGCCATCGGGATCTTAACTCTTAAATCGTTAGATTCCTATATGCAAGAGCCTCGGCTCTGATACCAATTGTTGGCCCGCGTGCTAACCTTAGAGGGGGGGGGGGGTGAATAAGGTTTATGGCGATTTTCACCTAATTAAAACCTAAGTGCAACTAACACCCAACTTATGCAAATTCTAAACTTAAGCGTTTAATAACTTTAATGAAATGCTAGAAAACATAAACGCAAGCAAGAATATAAGCAATAATATAAGTTGCGGAAATTAAAAGCAAGGGAAGAAAATGACACCGTGATTTATAGAGGTTCGGCAAACGCGCCTACGTCCTCTCCTCGGTACTACCGAGTATTTCACTAAAAATCTCCTTGCGGATTATTACAAATCCTAACGAGCTAATCGACCGATTAAGCTCCCCCTCACTTTATGAGTGTCCCGAAATGAAAAGACCTAGAGCTTTTAAGCAACTCGCTTACAAAGCCTCTACCCGATCACTCGCTCACAAAAATGAGTTTATAAAACACTCGATACAATTTCGTTACAAAAATGTAACTACACTCACTATTCTATTTGCTTCTAAATAAGCTAATTGGTGAGTCTTGGTTGTTGATCGAGCTTGAGTCGCTTTCTTCTTTGATTTCCTCTTTTTCGAATATTTTCACCAAAATGGTGATAAATTGGGTTTTTATTGAAAGAGGTATTTGGATGATTGATTGGTAAGCTTGATGACTTTGGAGAGATGATTGGGCTGGTATATATCACAGCAAAGTCTGTTTTTCTGGGTTATGACCGTTGAAAGGTTTTAACAGCTATTTTCCAGAAATTGCTGAAAAGCTGTTTTCGAAAACTGCAGAAAACGATCGGTCGTTTTCTACAGACGATCGGTCGTTTTCAGACAGACGATCGGTCGTTTTCTGAAAACGATCGGTCGTTTTTATACTGGACTCACTGGAAGAAATTGGATCAAAAACGATCGGTCGTTTTTGTCCAGTCGATCGGTCGACTGTAATCCTGGTCCCGTAAATCTTCGAATGCTCATAACTCCTTCGTTTTAGCTCCGATTTTGGTTCCGTCTGAACCTGTGGCTTCGTTATCGAATGCTCTATCATTTGAAGACCTGAAATATACGTTTTCTATTTTTGGACAAGACAAGTATTATATCATCGAAATTGTAAAATCATTAAACGCATAATCAAAGTAATAATCAAAATCATTATTGAACTCTATGTTCAACAATCTCCCCCATTTTGATTATGACAAACTAATGATGATTTTACAAGATACAAGAAAAATATCTCCTCCATTTTAACAAAACGCATTTACACCAAAATATATCATTTTTCTCCCCCTTTGGCATTATCAAAATGCAATCAAAAAATAAAAGATGGGGTTATGTGAAGGGTTTTTAAAGAAAAACCAAACATGAAAAATGTAATTATGATGCTTATACCCGACCCAACTAATCACATATATGTAGATATTATAGATTAGAGTATACCGCATATGTGATGTGGAGTCGAGTCCGCTCGCTAATGGCATTTGCATTGAGCGTTGCCGATTCCTAATAGGTGGTACCACTTGTTGGTATGCCTTCCACCTTTGTTGATCAACGGCACTTCATCCTTGATGGTGGAGTCGATCTTCTTGACTTCCACGGCTTTTGTCGGCGTTGCCAACCATTTGTTGATTTTCTCCTTTTGGATGGAGATACCTACAACACAAATTTTGTCCTTTGGTACCCAATTTCTTTTGGGTCCGACATTGTTAGTGGCTCGGGTCTTTACTACCCATTTCAAATCGCTTCTACTAACATGGAAACGATAAGGGCATTTAGAAGAAATATGCTCATTTCTACTACAATGCACACAATGCTTAGACTTTTTAGTATAACGATAGTTATACGTAGTTTTGGAAAGGTTTTTCGGAGCATCCGATTTGGTTTGAAAACCTACACCTTTCCTATCATTAAAAGATTTTTGAAAAATCTTGGAAGTGCTCCTTTTGGTAAAAACAACCTCTAGTTTAGGCGGAGTAGAAGTTTTAGAAATATTAGAGGATTTGACGAAGCGGGTTTTGTTAGAAGTAGAACCAATGCAATCAAAACCTAAACCGCTCTTATCATTGACATCTTTTTGACAACTCAAAATGTTATCTAAAACGGTTTTTCCTTTAGAAAATTTTGAGATTGTTAAATTAAGTTTTTCAATGGAAATGACAAGCTCATTGTTTTTAGTTTTCAATGATTCATTCTCGGTTTCTAAAACCTTGACCTTGTCATTTAAGCTAAAAGCATGAGAACTCAAAACCTTGTTTTTGCTTTTAACTTTATCGAAAGCATCTTTTAACTCTTCAAAATTTTCTAATAGATCACAATCTAAAGAAGATGGTTTTGAAAGAGTTTTAGCAAGTCTAGACATCTCATTTTTAAGAAAATTGATCTCGGTTTGTAAAGACTCGTTTTTAATAATGAGATCATTGTTTTTATCTTTTAAGTCTTCCTTTTCGTCATCTATATCACTTAAAGAAAATGACGATTTCGGAATAGACTCATTTTCATTTTTATCTCTTTTTAAAGATCTTATTTCTTCATTGAGAGAAGAATTTATCTTTTTAAGAGATTTGACCTTCTCTACAAGCTTAGGAAATTTTTCGGAATAAATTCCACACATATGAATAAGTTCATCATGAGAGAATTCTTTTACCTCATCGTTGTCACTTTCGCTTGAGTGGTCACATTCGCTTGAAGACGATTGGTTAGGCTCATTGTTGTCTTCCATGGCCATATAGCAACCAAGATGCGCGACTTCATCTTGGTCGGAGCTATCGCTAGAGCTTGAAGCGGATATCTTCTTCTTGCCTTTGCTCTTGCGATTCATGATGCAATCTCTTGCCATGTGTCCTTCCTTGCCACAAGTATAGCAAACAAAATCGTTAGAATAAATTGAATTATTTGACGATTTACCTTTATGTTTGCGGTGGTCTTTTAGCTTGAGGATTTCCTTGACGATTCGAATGATTTCCATTGAATTTTTGTCGTCCTTGGATATCTCATCGCATTCGTCACAAGTCGTTCCTTTGAAAGCTATCTCCCTCTTTTTCGAGATTGGCTTGTGACTATTGAGGGTGATCTCGTGTGTAATGAGCGAACCCGTCAATGCATCAAGAGTGTATGTGTTCATGTCGTGCGCCTCTTGAATTGCGGTGACCTTTGGTTCCCATTCCTTCGGTAAGCTCCGAATCACTTTTGAAACCATCTCCTTACAAGACAAAGACTTACCAAGAGACATTAGTCCGTTAGTAATAGTGGTAAATCTAGCAAGCATATCGGAAATAGTTTCTCCCTCGCTCATCCTAAAAAGTTCGTAATCGTGCACTAGAATTTGGAGTTTGCACTCCTTAACTTGGTTAGTCCCTTCATGCATAACTACTAACTTATCCCACATACCCTTAGCGGTTTTACAAGCGGAAATTTTGTTGTACTCGTTAGGAGAAACGGCACAAACAATAGCATACATCGCTTTGGCGTTTGTAGAGTAGGCTTCTAGTTGAGCGCTATCTAAGTCCTCTACGGGGATTGGGTTCTCGCTATTCTCGGATGTAGGTGCGGTATATCCTACCTTAATGGTCATCCAAAGTTTAACATTATAGCTTTGTAGGAACATACTCATCCTATCCTTCCAATATGAATAATTTACCCCATCAAAATATGGTGGAGTATTTGGTGATGAAGCTATAGCGGAAGTGAAATTAAGGAAGTTAGCCATCGGGATCTTAACTCTTAAATCGTTAGATTCCTATATGCAAGAGCCTCGGCTCTGATACCAATTGTTGGCCCGCGTGCTAACCTTAGAGGGGGGGGGGGGTGAATAAGGTTTATGGCGATTTTCACCTAATTAAAACCTAAGTGCAACTAACACCCAACTTATGCAAATTCTAAACTTAAGCGTTTAATAACTTTAATGAAATGCTAGAAAACATAAACGCAAGCAAGAATATAAGCAATAATATAAGTTGCGGAAATTAAAAGCAAGGGAAGAAAATGACACCGTGATTTATAGAGGTTCGGCAAACGCGCCTACGTCCTCTCCTCGGTACTACCGAGTATTTCACTAAAAATCTCCTTGCGGATTATTACAAATCCTAACGAGCTAATCGACCGATTAAGCTCCCCCTCACTTTATGAGTGTCCCGAAATGAAAAGACCTAGAGCTTTTAAGCAACTCGCTTACAAAGCCTCTACCCGATCACTCGCTCACAAAAATGAGTTTATAAAACACTCGATACAATTTCGTTACAAAAATGTAACTACACTCACTATTCTATTTGCTTCTAAATAAGCTAATTGGTGAGTCTTGGTTGTTGATCGAGCTTGAGTCGCTTTCTTCTTTGATTTCCTCTTTTTCGAATATTTTCACCAAAATGGTGATAAATTGGGTTTTTATTGAAAGAGGTATTTGGATGATTGATTGGTAAGCTTGATGACTTTGGAGAGATGATTGGGCTGGTATATATCACAGCAAAGTCTGTTTTTCTGGGTTATGACCGTTGAAAGGTTTTAACAGCTATTTTCCAGAAATTGCTGAAAAGCTGTTTTCGAAAACTGCAGAAAACGATCGGTCGTTTTCTACAGACGATCGGTCGTTTTCAGACAGACGATCGGTCGTTTTCTGAAAACGATCGGTCGTTTTTATACTGGACTCACTGGAAGAAATTGGATCAAAAACGATCGGTCGTTTTTGTCCAGTCGATCGGTCGACTGTAATCCTGGTCCCGTAAATCTTCGAATGCTCATAACTCCTTCGTTTTAGCTCCGATTTTGGTTCCGTCTGAACCTGTGGCTTCGTTATCGAATGCTCTATCATTTGAAGACCTGAAATATACGTTTTCTATTTTTGGACAAGACAAGTATTATATCATCGAAATTGTAAAATCATTAAACGCATAATCAAAGTAATAATCAAAATCATTATTGAACTCTATGTTCAACAAGTCCCTTGAAAACAGAATTTCACGTTTTTTTTTTAAAAAAAAAACAAATTTTTATACTACACTCTCTCTCTCTTTCTCAAAAAAACCCAAATTTTTCATCCAAAAAACCCCAAATCAATCAGCCACAATAACTATCAACTTTTTTAACAAAAAACCCCAAATCATCAATCAAATTTATCCCTTATTCAAGGTATTTCTTTTATTCTTTAATTTATTATTTATTTTGTGTAATTTATATTTGTAAAATAGGAAAAAATATATAAAATATACAAATTGATTATTCACTTAGCTATATATAATTGTTTGTTGTTTGTTTATATTAATTATATAAATTATAATAATTGTTGATATTTGTCCCATTTTTGCATTATTTATTTATTTTGTGTAATTTTAATTTGTAAAATAGGAAAAAAGATATAAAATATGCAAATTAATTATTCACTTAGCTATATATAATTGTTTGTTGTTTGTTTATATTAATTATAGAAATTATAATAATTGTTGATATTTGTCCCATTTTATAAAAAAATTTAGTGTTTTTATTCAAATTTGTTTATTTAGATATTTATTAGTAATGGTTTGGTTATGATGTTACATGTATATGATGCTTGTTTGTTTTGATTGAGAAAAATAAAAATAGTTACGCTTTATTAATATTTACCCGTTTTGAAAAGTAGGTGTTTTATAAAATTATGTTTTTTAATTAGTTTGTTTGCCCAAATCACCAATAAAAATTGGGGTTGTTGATATTTTGCCCGTTTTATAAAAAAGTTGAGTTTTTATTAAAATTTGTTTAATTAGATAATTAGAATAATTGTTTGGTTATCATTAAATGTGTATGTTTCTTATGTTGTTTTTATTGTTAAAAATAAAAATAGTTAGGATGGCAGAGCCAGGTCCACGGATTAAAGGCAGGATGGGCATTTTACGACAGCTGGTCATATTTCAAATCAGACTTGGGATGCTGGAAGAGAAGCGGGTAGAGGAGATGCCCATAAAATTAGGGTTTATAATTATAGTTGGCCGATACCGACGCCTGACAGAGTAGATAAAAATATGATTAGGGCTGGTTTTTATGGTATTCACACTATAGGTAATTATAGCGTAGACCGGGGCTTGCTTACAGCCTTAGTTGATAGGTGGCGTGATGAGACGCACTCGTTTCATTTTGTCGGTGGAGAGTTGGGGATATCATTACAAGATGTAGAGATTATGCTTGGTCTCAGGATGGATGGCCTTGCTGTTACCCGATCGGAGCGGAATGATAACAGGGCGAGCAGGTTAGATATGATAGAGAGTTTGTTGGGTGTTAGACCTGCTGACCATCAAGTCGATACAAACTGTTTGACAGTTATATTTGATTGGATGTTACATATCTTTGGTAAATTACCCCCAACCCTAGTGAGCAACGTTTGCTATATCAGTCTAGGACTGCCATGTTATTATTACTTGGGGCACATGTGTTTTCAAATAAGAGCAGTGATCAGATTTCACTATGGTCTCTGCCATTTCTGGAGGATTTTGACACATGTGCAGAGTATAGTTGGGGATCAGCTCTTCTGGCCTGGTTAGAGGCTAATTTATGCAAGTTGGTGCGTGGTAAATCTACCGGAGTAAGCGGGGCCGTGATTTTTCTCGATATGTGGGCGATGAACAGACTACTGCCGGTTAGACCATGTGAAGAGCTGCCGGAAGATATCGAGTCACTTGAGGGTTTGTCTAGGTTCCCCGTCGGTTACAGGTATGATATTATTTAGTTTTTGTATTGGATTTGTGTTTTTTTTTATTGTGTCATCTATCATTTACTTATCTTATTTATATTTATTGTTTATCGGGTTTTGTTTGTATATTACAGATGGAAGATTTGGAGGCTTACTAATGATAAGCCATATGTCTACGGACATAATGTGGTCCACATACGGGACCAGTTTGACCATATGTCGCATGAACAGGTAAATTTTAACTTTCTTATTTTCTACATGTAACTTACGTATTATATGTTGTATATGTTTGCATTGGTCTTATGTTCGCATAATTTATTACTAGTATTTTTAAACCCTTGTTTACATATTCTATTAATAATTTTGCTGATTACAGATAGTCTGGCAACTTTACGGGAACCCCGATGACTATCCGGAATACTGCACGCGGGGCCGTGATATGTGGCATTGTTCTATGCCTCTCATTTGTAATGAGAAGATTGAGTTCCACCCCGTGGACAGGTTCATGAGACAGTTCGGTTTTGTTCAGCGGGTCTCTACATATATTTGGAAACCCAAACAGGGTCACGACAAGGACAGAAGATATGGGATTGGGCTAAAACACGATTGGCCTGCACTTTTTGCAGAGTTTATACCGTATGGAATGACCGCCACAACCGGCTTATTAACGGCGAATTTGGCACGGGGACGTCACCGGATTACATGAGATGGTATAGAGAGAGGACCCGCATCTTTATAAACCCACCTGAACTTGGACGGCCATCTCACGGTTTCCGCGAGCATACGGGGTTGTTCAATAAAATGTTAACAACTAGTTAAAGTTCATTAATATTTGATTGTTATTTTTTTGTTTGTATATTTCAATACTTATAAATCGTTTTTTATTGGTTTTTTTTCTTCAGAAAGCGATGTTGCGCCGCAATTTCAAATCGTTCAAATGGCTAAAAGCTAAACCGGAAGTGGACTTACTACGTGGGAGTTCGCTGAAATGGGAATGAATCCGTATGGGTCAGCTGATGAACAGTCGGATGAGGAGGATGACGATGACGATGACGATGACAACGATGGTGATGATGATCAAGGTTACGACCCAAGAACTTACGCTAGGGCTTCAAGTTATCGGGGTACCGACAGAGGCAGAGGGGAAGGCGAATCTAGTAGCGGCAGGCGTAGCGGGGTAGAAGAACGAGTGGAGGTCGACGCCCGACTACAGATCAGGGTCCGAGTTCAAGCGGTCATCGTCGTCGTGCTTCTTTTTTTGGGACGGACTACGTACACGACGATGTTCCTTCCGAGTATCATAGACAATCATTTTGGTTGTACGAGCATCTTCCTAGCCAGCATTCAACCGACAGTTGGGCTCGAGGATTGACAATTACATCACACGAGCATGCTCCGTAACCAGAATCGCAGCATCGACATAGACATCGTCCGGAAACCCACGAAATCGAAGAGTCCACTGAGCCGTCATCGGACAGAATAACATCGGCTGGAAAGATGCTCCCTATGTCCAACTTTAAAGGATTTACTCGTGCAAAAAAAAAAAATGTAATGTGTATGTTTGTACTGGTCCGCCTCCTGGAACGACATATTACATCCCTACTGTAATAGTGTACGTCAACAGTTGTCATTATGCTCAAGTTATTCCTAAAGAAGAGATCTTTCCAATGCCAAGAATTATAGAACGGTGGGAACAAACACGCACTGAGGCTGCTGAGCCATGGAAGTAACTTTTTCGAGCAAATTTCAACTTATATATGGTGCTAGAAAGGCAATCGCGAAAGCAGATTGCAACTGAAGAAAAAGCTATAGACTTATCAAGTCCATAATTAGTTTTTAATTTTTAATTTTATGTAAATTACTCTTTTTTCCAATTTGTTGTAAATTTATATGATGTATCATGTTTAATAAATATGTTTGTTGAAATTTAGTTCATGTTTGCATATTGAGTTAATTTCTTTTATGAAATTTATATAATTTATGATTGTTTCATTCAAGAAAATTGACGATTGACACCAAATTGACGACTTAGTTAATGTTTCAAATTGCGTTATCCAAGTGTTAAAAACAAACAAAAAACACTTCACAAAAATTGACGATTTAGTTAATATTTTAATAAATCTCAACTTATACACTTGACAAAAAAATAACATGAACCAAAAACATAAAATTTATCAAATCAATTTTTTTGTGTGTAAATTTGTCTAAATTTTTTGTTTATTTTGAGAGATTGTTAGAATTGACCAAATTTATTTTATGTAAAATTTTAAGAACAAGACATTTAGTTTTTTTATTAAAAAAAATCATGTTTAATTTGAAAAGAATATTCAGTATTTTAATTTTAATTGTTAAAATTGACCAAATTTATTTTATGTAATTTTTTTTTATGAAAAAACGCTGCAAACCGTAGATTTAATCTACGATTTACAGTGATTAACTGCAAACCATAGATTTAATCTATGGTTTGTATAAAATCACTGCAAACCCTAGATTTTTTCTACGGTTTGTGCGTTTTTTCAGAAAAAGTGTAGTATAAAAATCCATCCTCATTTTAATATACCAACCTTTAATTATTGTTATATTTTAGTTTTATTACTTGTTCGTGAATGTTCTAAACGTACTTTAATTGGCTTTAATTTAAATTTTTGTTTGAAATATATTCAATTTATTTTAAAATTTGGGTTGATTATGCAAACTATGAAAAATGAAGGATCAAAATAAAAATTTAAGAATCAATCTAAACTCAACCCGTCCCAACCCGCAATTTATTTTGCTGCTTAGATTGAGTTGGGTTGGAGTTTTAATTGTAACGGGTTGGATTGATTTGGGTTGAAATTTAAATTTCATCAATCCGCCCCAATCTGCCCCGTCATTTATTTTAAGGGCTAGGTTAGAATTGAAACAAATTCGTCCCAATCCGCCTCGTGCCCACCCCTATACGTGACCGTGATATACGTTTTTTTTTTGCTAAAATGGACTAATGGAACCCAATAAATACCATAATTGTCTAGTTCTCTTTAAATTTTTTAATATGGTATATCTCTTTTATATTTGTTAATTGAATTGACGAAATCTTGATAAAAATTAAATACTAATTCGTTAAAAGATTTAACGAAGTTATTTAAAATGAAAATTTATCTCTTCGTCAATACAATTGATGAAGCAGTATAAAATTTAATCCCAATTCGTTAAAATAATTGACGAATTTCTTTAAAATTATTAAAATTTCTGTCTTTGTCACAACAATTGACAAAGTCCGTATAAAATAAATATTTGAATCTTGTGTATAAAGTTACAACAATTAGTGAATATGTTGTTTTTTATTAAACGAATCTTGTGTATAAAGTGGGGATTTCACAAGGGAATTAAGGCAATTTCAGCCTGTTATGTTTTTTTAATCTTTATAGCAATAAGCTATAAGAATTTTATTTTTGAACAAATAGTATGGTGATTGACTGATTTCTGCATTAATTATTTTGCAAATAATAAGTACTGGACGACTTGTTAACCTACAGCTTACTCAATATGATTTGCTGAGTTTTGAATTTTGTCCTAAAATTTTGAGAAATTTCTTTTTGACGCTTTGGTTTTAAAAAGTAGTTATTTGCAAAATAAAATAAATATCATTGACTGAAAAATATAAATTCAGCGTATTTCGGTAACTGCATATGTGGTGATTCTTTGTTATGCTATGTTTTTTACTTAAAATATCGCGGTGGAGATTATTAACATGTTATAAAATTGTTGATTATTTTAGGGTTTTTATAACTCTAGCACTTACTATATGTTCCGGGAAATTAAGATTTATCCCCGTCTCGATCTACCATAGGTCTGATTATGTATTTTTTTCTTTTGATAATGATGTTTAAAAAATGAATTTTCTCTTAAAAATGTGGGTCATAGCATTTCTCCAGAGGAAAAGAAAAACATACAAGAAAAAATTGACGAATTGCTCAGAAGAAATCATGATATTCGTTTGCTTCTATTGTTTAATAGTAGTAGTAGTTTAACATAAATATATTAACCACCAATTATGAAATTTACTTGAATGTAAAGAGTACAAAACATTGTTATTGGAACTATAGAAAAGTTACGAGTCCGTTAAATTTTAAATTACTTAGAAAATGTCGATATTGATTATTGAGGTAGTAGGCGTTCTCCTTTTGCTGAAAATTTCCTCATGTCCGGATACTGTACAATTTTGTATCGTATGAGTAGCAAGAATAGGTTGAAACGAGTGTGATACTATGTGGTTATATCAGATTTCAGATTCGAATCACACCGGAAAGAACTATCGTGAAAATGGAAATCTTGGTCTAGTCGAACGTTTTCGATAAAAGCGTTGTTTGCTGGGTATGTTTTTGCTGTAATAATATGAAATTCATTCATTTTTTTGGGTGAGTGTATGAGTAAAGCTATATACCATTTTCCAATTGGAATGAAATGAATCTCTATAATCGGATATCGAAAAAGGAAAAGGTTGGAACAAAATCATGAGATCATTTGTACTCAAATTTCTTTCTTTCTTCTTTGAAAATGACAGTTTCTTCCTTGTGATCTTCGATTTGTTTCTCGGCTGAGTCCAACAGTTAAAAATGTTTATATTGAAGCCCAGACAATCTCGGCCTACTACTTGACAGGAAATCTTGCAAATTTGCGATTTAAAATCATGACCTTTTCCAATTCAGAAAACGACTTTCGGCTCGACAAAAATAAAACACAAAAATACTGTAACTTCGGTATCCTGTAGGATCTGAACCGATACAAAATTCGAAATATGAATCTTTAACTTTCACAAGTTTGCAATTTCAATGAGAACTTTTAGGTATTTTGACAAAGACCCTAAATCTGTAAGTATAGCATTTATATTTTGTAGCATTCTAATAGATAAATAATAGTCACTAGTACTAAATGTAATATTAAAAACTGCATTACTTATGAAATGGAGATAACTTGATAATTGAACAGAGCATCTACATTGTATTGGACATGATAAATTTGAGCAAAGTATATTTTATGAATATTTCTTGCACCATGCATGTATCTACCACCACATAGTACACCAATAATTTTTTTTAATTGGTTAAAATATTACAAACAAGCTTAAGGTCAAGCCAAATGCATAGAAGAAAGGATATTAAAATAAAAGAGAATGGATACACATGAAAAAATAATTCGTTTATTTATGCTAGCGTGTTAAATCATTGATCATATTCTTGAACAAAAAGAATTGATTTATTATATCAGTAGATATATTGGTGACACCAATATATACATGAGTTTTGTACGAGTTTATATATATGAACCTTTCCTTGTTTGCTCTGAATAAAAACAATGGTGGAAATAGAATCAGCTAATGTTCAGAAGCAGCTTATCAAATGGTTTCAAATTCATTTATTTCTTCTGTTATTAGTTTCAAGACAAACAGTTCTTGGTGGAAATATTGTGAAATACTTACCTGGATATGTTGGTGAGCTTCCTTTCAAGCTTGAAACTGGGTAAGCTACTTTCTTTTACTTTTCTTCATCAACTATCGTTGTCGTATTGCTTACGTAAACGAACCGTTCATGAACATATGTTCGACTTGTTAACAGTTCAGTTTATGTTCGGACGTTAAGTCAATGATTTTTTTTTTCCGTTTACTAAACGAATCAAACATGAACACAACCAACACCATTCGTTCATTAGATGCTCGGTTTTGTTAAGAGTTCAAGAAATTAGACAAGTCATCATTTTTATTTATTTTTTATGTTGTGTGTTACTAGTGAATTACTAGTGAAACAATGATATATGAAATAGATTTCACAAGAAATCAAAATCTTACAACCCACATATATCTAATTATTTTTATCCATACAATCCTAGGTATTACGAAGTTTAACAGTACAGAAATCTGACAAATTTTTAGATATATATTTTATATTAATGTTGTAGGGATAGTATACTTAATTTTGGGAACTGAGTCTAAAATCAATTCTTATGACTTATGTTGTTAACAAACTGTTCATGTAGAAAACATTGTTCACTCGGTTTGTTTTCGTTGTTTATAAACGAAGATGAACAAACATTTTAGCGTACCAACAAACATGAATATGTTCATTTGCGGCCCTTGGTATTACTGCCTTTTGGGTATGTTTGGCTCGTCTGAACACCTGGGAATGACTTTCTTTATTATGTTTTGAGAAATTTCAGATATATCAGTGTTGATGATTCAGAGTTATTCTATTATTTCATCGAGTCCGAAGGGAATCCTGAAACGGATCCGCTTTTTCTTTGGCAAACTGGTGGGCCCGGTTGTACTGCTTTCAGTGCACTTGCATTTGAAATCGGTAGTTAATTATCTATCCTATTATATTTAAAGAGGATCAAGTGTGGGTCTTTTTTTAAAGTATTGTAAATTTTAAGCAATCAAATTTGCTAGGCCTTGAAAGTTCAATTTTTTTCTGAGGAAACTATGTAAGAAATCTCACGGGAAATCTTGCGTACAATTTATTCAAGCCTATATATTCTCATATACAATTTGTCATTCTCTTAATCGTTAAAGATGACTTATGTGGAGGTCAAAACCTTTAATCTTTGCTTCTTTGCAGCATATTTGGTTAACCGCTTAAAAGCTGAGTTTTCTTCTTATATATATATATAACAAGTAAAGCTAGCACTTTGAGTTGGATGTCCTCAAACTTCTATCCAGGCTAAGAAACCAGCTTATTATTTCAAGCTCTGCAGCCAAACAAGCACCAACATTTGTAACGGTGTTCTTTTGTGTTCTCTTAAACAATCTGCACATCAATTTTATTTATTCATTTAAAAAGAAATTAAATAAATGCGTTGGTGTGAATGTTGATATATGACGTAGTTCTTAAACAAGCACTAACATATCTGTGCTTCATTTAGCTTAGTGCCACTTTTTGTAACATCAATGGTAGGTGATTCATTTTTTTCTAATAAGCTACAAGCTTTTTTGCTTCACCTACTTTTTCTTAGGTCCCTTGGAGTATGACAGTGAAAACTACACCGGAGGATTTCCAAATTTGAGATACTATCCATACGCACGAACAAAGGTGAAAATACAGTAGAACTTTCCTGGATTTTGTATAAAGTTATCGTTTTGTTTGAGTTTCTCTCATTTCTTTTATTAACTATAGGTTGCTAGCATTATATTTCTTGATGCTCCTGTGGGTACCGGTTTCTCATACTCACGAACTCCAGAAGGTTGGCTATCATCCGACACTAAATCATCTGAACAGTCATACGTGTTTTTAAGAAAAGTGAGTTATTGAGTGGTTTAGCTAAATAAAACTGCTGGATTTTGAATGTTATTCACGTACATGATCTTTAGTAAGACTCACTTGTTACTACCTTTTTTTACAGTGGTTGATTGAACACCCTCAATTTCTATCGGTTGATTTATATATCGGCGGTGATTCTTATGCAGGCTTAACTGTGCCACTGATCACTAAAAAAATAATTGAAGGTATTTTATTGTTCAAGATGGCTATGATTTCACGGTTTGAGTCAAATAAAAGACTTATCATGTTGGTTTCTATCTCGGTAATGACAAATTGGTTTATGGATTTTTCAGGAAACAGCAAAAAGCAGGAGCCTTATATAAACATCAAAGTAAACATCAGAATGAGTTCCTTTATCCTTTTCTTGCACCAATAACCTATGTATGATTGTTAATGATGTTTTTTAGGGATACTTGGTTGGAGCACCATTCACCGATAAGTTTATCGATAAAAACTCCTTCGTAGATTATGCTCACCGGATGGCGCTTATTTCTGACGAGATCTATGAGGTAATTCATAAGCAACGGAAATAGTTTATAAAAAGGTTATTCTTACCTTTTTATACTTTTTAGTCCTTAGCCTTTTCACAGTTGTTACGTTTGATGATTTCAGAGTGCTAAAATGAGTTGTAACGGGAACTATGTAAATTATGATCCGCAAAATTCAGCATGCATAGCTGCTGTTGGTGCTGTACAAAAGGTTAGGTGAACGTCATCTATTGTCAAATTTGCCATGTATAGAAAATGTTTATCTTTTAAAATGATTTTTTTGACTTTCTAATTTGTAGCGTGTGAAACCGCTGAATCCGGTAAATATTCTTGAACCAAATTGCCATTTGTTGTCACCTAATCGGAGGGAAAGTGTTTACCACCGCTCACTTGAAGAAAGCCAGAAAGATTCCCTAGTTTTAAATCCTTGCGCTGTAATCTCACTCTCTCTCTCTATTTTTCCCCTTCTTGGTGATGTGTCTCAGATTTTGACATTTGTTTTCGCTTTATTAAACATTATAAATTGTACTAAATTTGGTTGATCAGCTAAATAAACTGAGTGTTTGTGGTTTCTGCTAGCTTGAGAATGGTATAAGCTATAAGATGAATATATGGGCAAACGATGAAAGGGTCCGAGAAGCACTACACGTCCGAAAGGTACAAAGTTTGAGTTAATTTATAGGCAACCATAGTCAAAAATCGCATAACGTGGGTAAGTATTGATACTGATTAGGGAACTAAAGGAGATCTGGTGAGATGTAACTTCAGTTTACCGTATGACCGCGATGTTTCTAGCGTTGTCGCTGTTCACAAACAACTGAGCCATATTGACCTCAAAGTACTCGTAGAGTGGTTAGTCTTTTCTAAATTTACTAGATTATGTATATGATTTGGTTCTTGCTGCTTTTGGCTTGTTTGGCTGGAATTAAAGCAAATAAGCTTGGCTATTTGAGCTGCGTTCACCTTGCTTAACCTCTAGCTTTTTCTGTCAATTAAACTTAAAAACTTATCTTTTAAGCTGACCTACCGAATGCACTTCACTTGATAACATATTAATTAAGATTAAAAGCAACAACCATACAATCCTTTACATTGTTGTTTGCTTTACATTTTTCCTAGTCTTTGTTTAGCCGGCAGAGTATATTTTGAAATGTTAGCCTTAAAAATTTACTAGAAACAAACATATTCAAATTTACTAATTCCCCACCTATCATGATCTGGCCCTTTCTTTGTGAATAATTGCAAATTACATTTTCCCCTTTTTTATCTTGCGTATAAAATCCGTCGTTAAGAATGTCATCCAGAGTATTTATACATTATCTAATTGTTACCACTGAAAGTTGGCGTTTCAAGTATCATGAAGTAGAATCGTATACGATAATTCGATGATCTTCTCATCCTTTTACTAATTCATAAAAGAAAACTGAAAATATTGAGTTTTGCTGTATTCAGACATTCTAAAAGCTAAATAATGTCTTCATATCACAAGTTAGTATGACTAGTAAATTTATCACTCTTTTCATAGTGGAGATCATGACTTGGCTGTACCGTACTTGGGCACATTAAAGTGGATTAAATCTCTCAATTTGTCAGTCGCTGATGATTGGAGACCATGGTTTGTCGATAACCAAGTCGAAGGGTACGTTTATATATTTACTAATTCATCCTCTAGTAGGCCTTTAATGGAAGGTAATAATAATACTATGGTTGTTGATCAATGCAGATACACTACTCAGTACTTTGATAGGGGTGGATATCGCCTAACTTTTGCAACGGTTAAAGTAAGAAAAGTAGTATATTGTTAACTAAATTGTTGTATAAAATAAGTCGAAATCTAAATTGCTGTTGGACAGATTAATTTCAACTAAGTTCATAATTTGACGATATGCAGGGTGCCGGTCATCCAGCTCCAAATGACCGTCGGAAAGAATGTTATTATTTGTTCGATAGTTGGATTCGTAATCTTCGTCTGTAGTTGATAAACAACAGTTGTTTTTTTTTCTCTCTAGAAGTTATTAATAAGAGGGAATGCTTTTTTTGGTGACAATCATGGAGGAGTCAAGTGTGTAAAATTGGAGATCGATAACATCGAGTGGCTTGATTCTGAATAATTATTTTGTTAGTATTTTCTTTCTATTTAATATTCTTCTTATTTGACAGTAAAACAAGGTAAATTGTGAATTTATACTGTGGGTGTTCTGTAAATCACTCTAGATTTTCGGGATTTTACTGCTTAATTAAGAGAATTTTGCAATTCATCGTATTTTTTCAAGCCAGCTTGCCGTGGGTTTGAGTTTATGGTCAATTTTGATGTTTCTTTTTTATTATATTTTTACAAATATATTATATACCCGGTGGAACATACAATTCTTTGAAAAATAACATTATTCTTGTCCCTATCCATATTAAAATACTAGTAATCGTTGCTTATACTTTACGTATGCGATACGTAGTAACATAAATATGATTCGGACAAATAAATTTAATATTCTTTTTAAAATTTAAATATCGAATGATTAAATATAATTAATTAACAATCGTATATAAAGAGTAACATAATGTTTTATTCTTATAAAAAATACACAACGATTTTGTTTGGAATATAAATGTGTGAAAAATAACATTTTTTTAAGTTTTTTATGTATTTGAATTGAATGATGTCATTTAAGAGTAATTACAATATTAGAGTGAGTGTATTTTTAAAAATAATGATTTCAACTAAGTTCATAATTTGACGATATGTAGGGTGCCGGTCATCCAGCTCCAGAGTACCGTCGGAAAGAATGTTATTATTTGTTCGATAGTTGGATTCGTAATCTTCGTCTGTAGTTGATAAACAACAACAGCTGTTTTTTTTTCTCTCTAGAAGTTATTAATAAGAGGGAATGTTTTTTTTTTGTGACAATCATGGAGGAGCCAAGTGTGTAAAATTGGAGATAACATCGAGTGGCTTGATTCTGAGGAATTATTTTGTTAATATTTTCTTTCTATTTAATATTCTTCTTATTTGACAGTAAAACAAGGTAAATTGTGAATTTATACTGTGAGTGTTCTGTAAATCACTGTAGATTTTCAGGATTTTACTGCTTAATTAAGAGAATTTTGCAATTCATCATTTTTTTTCAAGCTAGCTTGCCGTGTCTTTGAGTTTATGGTCAATTTTGATGTTTCTTTTTTATTATATTTTTACAAGTATATTATCAGGATTTGTACTAGTGGAACTTGCAATTCTTTGCATAATTCTAACTACAAGTATTATATTTCAAATGGACAATCGACTAAACTATTACAAAATTATGACATTTCAAAATTGACCTTGTGGCTATCTTTAATAATTAAATGATATATGTGGTGTTATTTGTAAGTCAGATAATCTTATTTATCCTTCTTGAAAAACCCAATATTTCGATAGAAACACAAGTACGAGGATAAAGCTGTTTGTTTGTTAAAGCTCATAATAAGTAGATAATAATAAAGGTACAACACTATACGTGACTGTGAGACGGTGGAATTGGAATGCATGTGCTCAGAAAGGGAAATAATTAGGGAACAGTTATATACTGGTTCGGAACCCGTTGACATAAAAAAATATAAATAAATATTAAAAATTAATTTTGATTAATATTTAAGTTTAGGCTAGTCTCCCTTTTAAATTTTTATTTGAGTTTTTAGTGTGTTGTACAATTTGTTTTTAATTTATCAAATTCTAATTTGTTTTTAGTGTGTTGTACAATTTAAAATCATCGGACCATCCATTTTCTGATCTAACGGTGGTTAAGATGACTGTACCATAAACAGTCAAATAAGGTGACTGTTCCAAAGATACACTCCCAAGAAATATCTTTTATGTGTGTGTGTGTTGGATATGTATAACAAGGACTCTGGCCAAGAAATTAGTTATGATAAGAGTTTTGTATATATATCTAAAGGTGTGAGCCAAATTCAGAAGGATACAATGAGCAAGCTACTTAGTATTAGGTGTAAAAAACCTCATTTTACTTATTTGGATTGTAAAATTCACTCTGGAAGGAAGAAATACATCATTTATCATGAATTGATTTTAAAGATCAGGAAGAAGCTATCTGGGTGGAAAGTACAATATTTAAATATGGGGGGTAAATTGATTCTTATTAAGCATGTGCTTAGCTGAATACATATATATACATTAGCAGCAATGTATCCTCCTCTACACGTTATTAAGGAAATAGAAAAAATTCTGGCTAATTTTCTGTGGAGGGAAAAAGATGGAAAAAACAAGCATCATTGGGTAAAATGGGAGAAAATTTGCAAAACAGAGTAAGAAGATGGATTGGGTATAATAAGTATTAAAGAAATTGCTGATACTTTTTCTATGAAGCTGTGGTGGAAATTTAGAACTTCAAATTCTTTGTGGGCTACTTTCATGAAAGCTAAATATTGCAAAAATGTTCACCCTATGGAGGCTAAAGTGAGAAAAGGAAATAATACATGGAGGAGAATGCAATTAGTCAGAGAAAAAGAAGAAGAAAATATGCAATGACTAGTTGGAGAGGGGAATGTTTCTGTTAACTTTGACAATTGGCTGGGTACAAGAAAAATTAATGATGGTAATATTCCAAATGGTTTAAGTATAAAAGAGTTGCTGCATAATGGTATTTGGGATAGTCAAATTATTAAAGAGGTAATTCACAACCATCTTATACATCTGTTTAAAGAGGACTTCAAAGCTAATAGATATGGAAAAGATGAACTAATCTGGAACAAGGAGATTCTCGGAAACTTTTCTTATAAGTCTGCTTGGGAAACTACAAGAATTAAGCATGAAACTAGTTGGTTTAACAAGTATAAATGTGATAAAGCTTTACCTAAGAAAATCACGTGCTTTGTTTGGAAGCTCTTCAACAAATCTCTGCCTCTAGATTCTGCAATAAGAAAATTTGGTATTCAGTTAGCATCAAAGTGTGAATGTTGTGGTGTAAAAGAAGAAGACAGTGAGCATCTGTTTAGCTCAGGGAAAATAGCAAAAGAAGTGTGGACCTATTTTGATGGTTTAATGGGAATTATTAATACTAATATTAGTATCAAAGGGAGGTTCCTAAAGTGGTGGACAACATCAAGAGGAAAAAATGGAATTAACTCCTTTTTGCAAAAGGTTTTACCTTCTATTATTGTTTGGGAGATTTGAAAAGCTAGGTGTAATTACAAATTCAACAACAAGGAGATGAAAGGTACTGAAATTTGCTCCCAAGTTACTGTAATTATGTATTTAGTTTCCAAAAGTAATAAAATTTTCCCAAAAACTTGGAATATAAATGATTTTTGTATTAAAGAAAAGGCTGGAAAAAACAAAAAGGTCTCAATAGTGAAATGGTTAAATCCTCCAATTGGGTATGTGAAAATAAACACTGATGGGTGCTATAAATCTTCTTCGAACTCTAGTGGATTGGGTGGATTAGTCAGAGACTCTACATGTAATTTTATCTATGGTTTTTGTTAGGACCAGATTTCTGGTCTAAATATTGTTTATTGTCTATTGGTTTTTACTAAATAAATCCTAACTGTTTTGAAATACTAAGACGTTGTTAACAGGTTTCAAGCAATGTTGCAACCTCAGTTACAACCTACTGAGACAAATGGTAACAGGTTCTAAGCAATGTTGTAACCTCAGTTACAACCAACTGAGAAAAGTGTTAACAGGTTCTAAGCACTGTTGCAAGCTCAGTTGCAACCTTAGTTCCAACCTGCTTAGACAGCATGGGTGGTTTCAAGTACCAGTTGCAACCTCAGTTGCAACCACAGTTCCAACCACAGTTCCAACCTGCTACTTAGCAGTACACTGTCTAGTTCTGTTAATCTGCGTACCTATTCTTTAATGATTATTATTTGTTTAAAGTTATGCAGGATATATTCTCATATTATTCTAAAGGTCTAAAATGTGTTTATTGAGAATATCAAAGTGGTAAGTTAAGATTTCCTAAAAGATATAAAGAGATTAGTTATGTTTCCTTTACATTAACAATTCTATATCTTTATCACTTGTTTCAATCTTTGTTCCTTATCAAAAGTAGTATAACACGTTTAAAAGATTGAATGTAATATGGAGTTGAATGTTTCATTTGTTTATGAAAAGATATTATCTTTAAAAAGATCTTATCTTTATATGTTTCCTTTCAAATGAAAAGATTAACTCCTACTTTCAAGCTTGTTACTAAACAGGTATTTATCAAAGATGATTGGAGTCAATCCATGCTGAAGAATCTCGTAATGCTTGGAAAGATTGAAGCCAATCAATCAAGTCAAAAGCAATCAAAAAGTTATTGAAGATAGAAGATTGTTTTTACTTGTTTATATACTTAGTAACTTAAGCTTGTAAAAAGTGTGTGTTCTAAATTATAAAGAACTCATTCTTGAGAGAATACACGTGAGCTTCAAAAAGAAAACAATGGTGGGATGCCATTGATTTATAAGTGATAGTTATAGAGTAGGAGCAATATAGAGATAGGCAGAAAAACCTAGAGGGATTCTGAGAGTTTTTCATTAAGACTTGAGTCCTATATTGTAAGCTTTTTATAATATCATAATCTGGGTAAGTGCCCCGGAGACGTAGCCTAGTTAGGTGAACTCCGTTGTTAAATGTGCTTGTGTTCACTTTGAGTACATTTAACATTTTACAGTTCTGTCCATTTAATACACTTGGTTCCAACTGGTGGTTGCAACCTCACTTGGAACCTAACTGCAAAACTGCAACTAGAACAGCGGATAGGAATTTCAATTGGTATCAGAGCTTTACACTAGACCTTACTTAGTGTGGATCCTGTGTTCTAGTAAAAATGGACTTAATGAGGGAAGGAAACGCTTTCAACAAACCTCCATTGCTTGAAGGAGGAGTAAACTATGGAGTATGGAAGATCAGAATGAGGTCTTTCATCAAACAGCAGAATGAACATGCATGGAAAACTGTGATGTATGGATGGGAGGCTCCAACTAGCATTGATAGTGAAGGAGAACTGGTTTTTATACCTGAAGACAGATGGTCTGCTGATGAAGACAGAAAATCAAGTGCCAACTCAACAGCCATAAACTTGATTTTTGCTGGTGTAACTCTCAGTGTATTCAGGTATATCTCTCACTGTGAAACTGCCAAAGAGGCATGGGATATTTTGCAAGTTACTTTTGAAGGAACTACCAAAGTAAAAGCTTTCAAACTTCAACAGTTAACTACTCAATTTGAAAACCTAAGAATGGAGGAAGATGAAAACATTGAACAATTTAATGGTAGAATCTGCCACATTGCTCATCAAGCTGGAACCTTAGGTGAAAAATACAGTGATGCTAAACTTGTTAAGAAAACTCTTAGGTCACTTCCAGAAAGGTTTGAAATAAAAGTTACAGCTATTGAAGAATCAACAGACTTAGATAATCTTAAACTTGAAGAACTTATAGGAAATCTAAGCACTCATGAGCTGAAATTTTTTAAACATAAAAGACCAGAAAAGGGAATAGCATTTCAGGCTAAGAAATCTGAACCTAATGTCTGTGATAAAATAAGTGATGAAGAACAGCTAGCTTTCTTTGCTAAAAAGGTTTTCAAAAAGTTTTACAAGAGAAAAGAGGATGATACTGATTCTTCTAAAAACTTTCAGAAAAGGGATAACCAATTTAAGACAGAATCTAGATTCAATAATAACTCTACAAGAAAGTGGAATTCTAAAGAGAAGGATAACAAAGATTATAAGCCTAAAGAGATTCAGTGTAGAGAATGTAGAGGCTTTGGTCATATTCAGGCTGAGTGTGCTAATACTTTAAAAAGGAATAAAAATGCCTATATAACCACTCATAGTGATAGTGATTCTGAGAGCAACAGTGATGAAGAGGATGATTCTAATTTTGTTAATTTTATGGGAATAATCACTGAAAAAGAACCTACTTATGAAAGTGACTGTGAACATGTCTCAACCATAGTTACAACCACTCTTGAAACCTACAGCAGTGATGAGGAAGAACCTTCTGATGAAGACATTTCCCAGCAATATCTTGTTCTTTATGAAAAGTATAAATGTCTGAGTAAACAATCCTTGATCATAAGCAAACTTAATGTTAATCTAAAGGATGAGGTTAAAAGTCTTACTGAGAAGCTGAACTTACAACTGGCTGAACTTACTAAAACTAAAAAGAAAAGAAAACTGATGAATGTTTCTGCTTCAGAAAAATTAGATGACATGCTGTCATATTCTAGAGGATCTAAAGATATCAGTGGTCTAGGTTACTATGGTGGTAAAAGTACAGGAAAAACTACCTTTATTGAAGCTGTTGCTAGAGCTAAAACTCATGATTTTGACAATAAGGTTAGAAGCTCAGTTGTAACCAAAGTTGCAACCATGAATAAACTGAATAGCTTTAGGGATAAAAATAACTTTAGGTTGAAGCTGTGTAATTTCTGCAAGAAACCTGGTCATTCTGAAATCCAGTGTTATTTAAAAAGAAACAGAAAGTATATTTCTCAGAAAAACTTGGTTGGCTTCTGTCAATAAAAAATTGAACTGGGTCTGGAAAGTTAAAGAAAAAGCTACCTTAATTGCTAACAACAAAGCTGTCATTAACTCCTTGAATGCTCTTACATCTAATGATTGGTATTTTGATAGTGGTTGCTCTAAGCACATGACAGGTACTGCAAGTCTCTTAAAAAATGTCACCATTCTTACTGGAAACACTGTTGTGTTTGGAGGTGAAGATACAGGTAAAATTGTTGGTAAAGGTACCTTAAACAAACCTGGAATGCCTGTTATTGAGGATGTTTTTCTTGTAGATGGTCTAAAAGCTAATCTTATTAGTATCAGTTAACTCTGTGATAACAAAATGATTGTTAAATTTGACAAAGAAAGGTGTCTAATTACTAATCTTAACAATGATTTAATCATGACTGGAGTTAGATCAACCAACAGCTGCTATGTGTTTGAAAAAGCTGAAAAAGAATTGCCTCAAAGTAGGTGTAATCAAGCCATTACTAATAATGTGGATATTTGGCATAAAAGGCTTGGGCATGTGAATTACAAAACTTTAGATAAGCTTGTTAAAAATGAATTGATAAGAGGAATTCCTAAACTAAGTGCTAAAACTCAAAGTGTCTGTGGTGACTGTGCTATAGGTAAACAAACCAAAAGTATTCACAAAAGTATAAGTCAAATCTACACTAAGAGAGTCCTAGAACTTCTTCATATTGACTTGATGGGGCCTATGCAAACTGCTAGTATAGGTGGTAAGAAGTACATTCTGGTAGTTGTAGATGACTTCTCTAGATACTCTTGGGTAGTGTTCTTAAAGGATAAGACTGAAACTTTTGAACTATTCAAAACTTTGTGCTTAAAACTTCAACTTGAAAAAGGTTCAACCAGTGGTAATATTGCTAGGGTTAGAAGTGATCATGGAACAGAATTTGAGAACAGTAAGTTTAGAGAATTCTGCAACTCCTTAGGTATAAGTCATGAGTTCTCTGCTCCTAAGACTCCACAGCAAAATGGCATAGTTGAAAGGAAAAATAGAACCATTCAGGAAATGGCTAGAGTCATGCTTAACTCTAAGAAACTTGCCAACAGATTTTGGGCTGAAGCTGTTAATACTGCCTGCCATATTGTTAATAGAGTTTATATTACTAAAGGCACTTCCATGACAGCTTATGAAATATGGAAAGGTAGAAAACCCAATGTTAAGTATTTTCAAGTCTTTGGGTGTGTCTGTTACATTCTCAGAGATAGAGAGCATCTTGGTAAATTTGACTCTAAAAGTGATAAAGGGATCTTTCTTGGTTATGCTCAAAATACTAGAGCATTTAGAGTCTTCAATCAAAGAACCAACTGTGTTATGGAATCTTATAATGTGTTATTTGATGACCTAAAAACTGTTGATGAGATTACAGGTGATAATGAACAGTCTGAGATTCCAGAAAAAGAGAAAGAAGAAACTCAACAAACTGGGAGTCCCATAGTGGTTGGAAGTCCAGTTGCAACTGAAGTTACAACCGAGATTGGAACTGAGGTTGGAACCGAGGTTGAAACTCAGAATTCAACAGAATCAGAAGAAGAAGGATCTGTTATGCCAACAACAAGCAAGCCACGCTATGTAAGGACTCAGAAAAATCACTCTCTTGACAATGTCATAGGAGAAGTTGCTTCAGGTATGAAAACCAAAGGTAAAAGAAATAATGTTGTTCACTTTGCTTGTTATATTTCTCAGTTAGAACCTAAGAATATAAAAGAAGCTTTAGAAGATAGTGAATGGATTATAGCTATGCAAGAAGAGTTGCATCAATTTGAGAGAAATGATGTATGGACTTTAGTACCCAGACCTTCTAATAAAAATGTTATAGGGACTAAATGGATTTTTAGAAATAAAAGTGATGAGGATGGAGTGATTATCAGGAATAAAGCTAGATTGGTAGCGCAGGGTTATACACAAATTGAGGGAATTGACTTTGATGAAACTTTTGCTCCTGTAGCTAGAATTGAATCCATTAGAATGCTACTTTCTCTTGCATGTCTATATGATTTTAAATTGTTTCAACTTGACATAAAGAGTGCTTTTCTAAATGGTGTGATTAATGAAGAAGTCTATGTCTGTCAACCTAAAGGATTTGAAGATCCTAATTTTCCTGAATATGTCTATTTGTTGAAAAAGGCTTTGTATGGTCTAAAACAAGCTCCTAGAGCTTGGTATGATAGATTAACCAAGTACTTAACTGAAAAAGGTTTTAACAGAGGGGGAGTTGATAAAACTCTGTTCACTAAGAAAACCAAAAAGGACATAATAATTGCTCAAATCTATGTTGATGACATTGTTTTTGGCTCTACTTCTAATAAAAGAATAGAAGAATTCATTTCTGATATGAAGAATGAATTTGAAATGAGTGGTGGAGGTGAATTAACTTACTTTCTAGGATTGCAAGTTAAACAGAATGAGAAAGGCATTTTTTTATGCCAAAGTAAGTATGCAGACAATCTTGTTAAGAAGTTTGGTCTGAATGAGAGTAAAGAGAAGAGAACCCCTATGAGTACCACTCTTAAACTATCAAAAAATGATAAGGGAAAAAGTGTTTGTCCAAGTCTTTATAGATCCATGATTGGAAGTTTGCTGTATTTAACTGCTAGTAGACCAGACCTTTGCTTAAGTGTAGGAGTTTGTGCCAGATATCAAGCAAATCCTTTAGAACCTCATCTTCTAGCTGTCAAGAGAATTCTAAGATATGTAAAAGGAACACTTCACCTAGGGCTATGGTATTCTAAAGATACAAACCATTTTCTAAGTGGCTACTGTGATGCTGATTGGGCAGGAAACATAGATGATAGAAAGAGTACTTCTGGTGGTTGTTTTTATTTTGGAAACAACCTTGTTTCTTGGTTCAGTAAAAAGCAAAATTGCATATCTTTATCTACTGCTGAGGCAGAATATGTTGCAGCTGGAAGTGGATGCACTCAACTTATTTGGATGAAACAGATGTTAACTGATTATAATGTTAAACAAGAAATTTTAACTCTGTTTTGTGATAACAAAAGTTCTATAGATTTAGCTAAAAATACAGTTCAACATTCCAGAACTAAACATATTGATCTAAGGCATCATTTTATTAGAGAACTAGTTGAAGAAAAGAGCTTAATTTTAGAACATGTTTCAACTGAAAGACAATTAGCAGATATTTTCACAAAACCCCTTGATACAAACAAGTTTGAATCATTAAGAAGTGACATAGGGGTATGTCATTATCAATCTAATTGAATATTCTTGCTAAATATGTCTGTATTGAGTACCTTGAATAATTATTATTTCTAAGGTTAAATCTTATTTGAGCTATGATGTTTTTTGTTTTGAAAAAGCCGCTTTTTTGGTGTCTCAAAAACAGATGTGAGGTAACTTGTCTGTGAAAACCTCTCTGGTAATAGAGTTGCAAGCACAAAGTGCAAATTTTTTAAGCTGGTTGGAAGTTCAGTTGCAACTTCAGTTGAAACCTCGTGTTAAAAATACTGGTTGCAAGCTCAGTTGCAACATCACTTGAAACCTCAGTCTATTCTATAACTGCCAAGACACAGTCTTGTTATTTTTGACATCACTTATACTCTTTCCTTGCTGAGGTCATCAAACTAGTTTTTGTGTAGAGATGAAAACGGATTTGCTCATTATAAGCTCCTAAAATCTAATCTTTATTAAGGTTATTCAATGATAAACATATTTTCTTGGGTAAATTGCTAGATTTCCGTTTTTTTTATTATTAAGTTTAAATATCTGTCTAAATTGCTATCTTTATCTTGAATCAATTCAAATTTCCTTACTAGCTTCAACTCCTGTATTTTCGAATTTTGGATAAATCTGTTTTAACAAGGAATGTTTATCTGTATTAACTGCTGTATTTATCTTAATACCAACTGTTTCTTTCGTGATCTTAGTATGATTAATTTTTCAAAATTTTGTTGACAAGAAACTTCCTAAGTTTTGGGTAAATCTGTTTTAAAATTGATTTGCATGTATCTCCTTCCAATTACAAAAAGATACGGACTTTATTGTTATTTCTATAAATTCTTTGTTTATACCAAATCAATCACAATTACAACAATTACTCTCTCTCTCCTTCTTCTAAATAAGCTCTTAGTTTTTCTGTTCGCCCAAACATACGAAGTTCTAAGTACGGTTACAACCCCCAGTTGCAACCATGTCTAATAACCCCAGTTCTGATGATGATTGTACTTTAAGGGATTTCATATCCAAATCCCCCATCAGTCATAGCTCTAAGGCTAAGGTAAGTGAGTCTTCTTCTCCTAAGACACATAGGACTAAAAAGCGTGCTAGGAGGAATACTGTTAATGATCCCATTATTGCTAAGTTTGAGTATGTTCAAAGATTCAATGAAGTTGATCCTAAGTTCTGGAGTAGAAGAACTTATAGGAGATTTAGGGCTTTTTCTAGTAAAGAAATACACTGTGAAAGAAAGCTTAATTTGGTAAGTTATCCACACATTCAAGTGTATATTGAAAAGCTGTTGCAAGCTGTTGGTTTAGGAAAAACAATTACTTATGCTGATTCCTTTCTCCCTGCTGTTGTTAAAGAATTCTATGCTAATCTAAGTAGCATTCTGTTTGAAGAGGGAAATCCTGCTTATGGGAGAGTTTTTCTGAGAGGTCATACTTTTGATTTTACCCCTAAACTTATCAATGATTTCCTAGATACACCAAATCCTTCTGTTGAAGATGTTAATTATGACATGGAGGTTATTGCTTTGGTTCTAACTGGAAAGAACAATAGATTTGATGGAAACTCTATCAAAACTTCCTCTCTCACTCTTTGTGCAGCTGTTTTGCATAAAATAGCCAGGTTTAACTGGACTCCAACCAAACAGCCTTCCAAAGTAAGCAAAGATATGGCCACTTTTCTCTATAAAATCATGTCTTCCAGGCCTATCAACTTTGGACATCATGTCTTCAATCTCATAAGAGAGTTCAGTGACACAGATTCTACTTCCATTCTGCTTCCTTTCCCCTGCCTAATTTCTAATATCATTCTAGGCCAAACCAATTCTTTGAACAAAGATTCTCCTATTAATATCTTGGTTGAACCCTTCACTGATTGTCCACCTGCCCTGTACATTTCTGCTAAGCTGTTAAAAGAAGGGCATGTTAATGACATTTCTGGTGAGAAAGGCAAAGAAAAAGAAGAAGAAACTTCTACTGCTCCCTCAGACAAGAAGAAAGGAGTAAAGTGGTACTTACTACAGAAGCTGGCTTATAATAAAAAAAGGAGAGCTGAATTGGATGCTGATGATTATCAAATCAATAAGCTGCTGGTGAATCTTATTGAGAGTGAGGATGATGGTGATAGTGATGACTGTTTCTCCATAAGCAGTGAAGAAAAAGATGAAGAGGTGGTTAGAGACCATCCTCTCCGAGAAAGAGCTCCACATTCTGATATACCTCGTGACTGATTACAATGGTTGCTGACAAATAGGGGGAGTGAAGTTTAAAGTTCAAGTTCATGTTCAGTTTATGTTTTATTTTGTTGTTCAGTTTCATTCAATTTCAAGACTCAATGCTGCTGTCTTTAATTACTATTTCAATTGCTGTACTAAGACATTGTTGTGCCATGTTTTTTGGCCTTTAAATTTATGCAATTTCAAATTGAATGTGTGAATGATTGTGCTTATTTAAAATGCCTGCAATTCTAACATACAGGGGGAGCTTACTGATATTGAATCTGCAGGTGGTTGGGATGACTTATAAACTTAATTGATTTGTCAAAACCAATGACAAAGGGGGAGATTGTTAGGACCAGATTTCTGGTCTAAATATTGTTTATTGTCTATTGGTTTTTACTAAATAAATCCTAACTGTTTTGAAATACTAAGACGTTGTTAACAGGTTTCAAGCAATGTTGCAACCTCAGTTACAACCTACTGAGACAAATGGTAACAGGTTCTAAGCAATGTTGCAACCTCAGTTACAACCAACTGAGACAAGTGTTAACAGGTTCTAAGCAATGTTGCAACCTCAGTTACAACCAACTGAGAAAAGTGTTAACAGGTTCTAAGCAATGTTGCAAGCTCAGTTGCAACCTTAGTTCCAACCTGCTTAGACAACATGGGTGGTTTCAAGTACCAGTTGCAACCTCAGTTGCAACCACAGTTCCAACCTGCTACTTAGCAGTACACTGTCTAGTTCTGTTAATCTGCGTACCTATTCTTTAATGATTATTATTTGTTTAAAGTTATGCAGGATATATTCTCATATTATTCTAAAGGTCTAAAATGTGTTTATTGAGAATATCAAAGTGGTAAGTTAAGATTTCCTAAAAGATATAAAGAGATTAGTTATGTTTCCTTTACATTAACAATTCTATATCTTTATTCTTATACAAATCTTTATCACTTGTTTCAATCTTTGTTCCTTATCAAAAGTAGTATAACACGTTTAAAAGATTGAATGTAATATGGAGTTGAATGTTTCATTTGTTTATGAAAAGATATTATCTTTAAAAAGATCTTATCTTTATATGTTTCCTTTCAAATGAAAAGATTAACTCCTACTTTCAAGCTTGTTACTAAACAGGTATTTATCAAAGATGATTGGAGTCAATCCATGCTGAAGAATCTCGTAATGCTTGGAAAGATTGAAGCCAATCAATCAAGTCAAAAGCAATCAAAAAGTTATTGAAGATAGAAGATTGTTTTTACTTGTTTATATACTTAGTAACTTAAGCTTGTAAAAAGTGTGTGTTCTAAATTATAAAGAACTCATTCTTGAGAGAATACACGTGAGCTTCAAAAAGAAAACAATGGTGGGATGCCATTGATTTATAAGTGATAGTTATAGAGTAGGAGCAATATAGAGATAGGCAGAAAAACCTAGAGGGATTCTGAGAGTTTTTCATTAAGACTTGAGTCCTATATTGTAAGCTTTTTATAATATCATAATCTGGGTAAGTGCCCCGGAGACGTAGCCTAGTGTTTGTGCTTGTGTTCACTTTGAGTACATTTAACATTTTACAGTTCTGTCCATTTAATACACTTGGTTCCAACTGGTGGTTGCAACCTCACTTGGAACCTAACTGCAAAACTGCAACTAGAACAGCGGATAGGAATTTCAGTTTTCAAGCTATGGTAACAAGTCTATCAGCTATCGAATCAGAAGCCAAATCAATTCTATGTTTTCTACAATTATCAAATATGAGGTCCTTTATTTTGAAAACTGATTCGCTTCAACTGGCTAGTATCATTACACAAAAGACAGCATCACCTTGGCAAATAAGATCTATTATAGATGAAATTAAGGTTAAATTAGATGGCAAAGAATACCTGATAAAGCACGTTGTAAGGGAGGCTAATAGCGCAGCAGATAATTTAGCTAATAGTGGCAGTAAAGAAGGATTCAAAGAATTTTTTAAGAAGGAAGATTTATCTCAACAAATGAGGAATATAATCGAGTTGGAGATTAAAGGACTTCCAAATTTAAGGTTTTAAGGGTCGAAAATGGTGTATAAGAGGATGATAAGAAGATGAAGCTCTTTGTTTTTTCTCTTTTGGTTGGTGAAGAAGGAGAGTTTCTCTCTCCACAGTGACGGTTCCATACTCAGAAATGAATTGGGGATCTTCCTACACGTGGTTATCTGGTCTGTGTTTATTACACAGACTACTGTGTTTTTCTGGTCCTTAGAGTTTTAGTTTATTTACAATAAGGTTATCAAGTTGTAAAGTTTAGTTGTTTTCATTGTTAAGTCCATTCTTTGTAATTTAGTGTCACAATTTGTGATACTAACTTTTTTATTATTACCAATATTCAATAAAAATGTGGGCTTCTACCCACAACTTATATAAAAAAAAGTATATATAAATACTAGTAAACACAGGCAACTCCTGTCCCGTGATTGGGTGTTTTTTTTTAAAATAGTTATTGGCACTTTGTTTTTTCAAATTTTAAAACTATTTTCAAAACTTGTAAATATTAAAAGTTTTGGAGTTTTTTTTTCTAAAGAAGTGAAAGCACTGTGACAACGTGAAAAATAATATTATTTTTGTCGCTTCCCTTATTATAATATAAATATATATATTTATATATAGAGGAGAGTGTTATTTTCAGAATAAAGTGGTCCACTCCACTCTCACTCTTTTGTGGGTTTTTTTTTAAAATATATTTTTTTTACTAGTGGTATATTTTTTGAAACCGACTCATCAATTTTGTTGTAGTTCAACAATCAGGATCTAGAAGACTAGAATGACACAAAAGCAGAGCACACAGAGAGTGAATCTTTGAAACCTGGTTAGATAATGTTTTTTCAATAACTAATTTTTTTTCTTCAACAAATTAGAACTTGATAAATTAAAAACAAATTGTATAATATACTAAAAACTCAAATAAAAATATAGAACTATAGGAGCTCTATCCTAAACTTAAATATTAATTAAAATTTAATTTTTTTTATCCATTTAACAAATTTGTATGCCCAAGTATATGGTCTAAGTAATTCCCAAGCAAAAATAAAAGAATAAACCCAACACTATTTATTGCATTTCTTTCCGTGTTACATCCTGAAATTATTTTTACATAGTACTAGAATCACATGTAATTAAAAGTACCAAAAGTAGACTTTTTGGAATCATCTTTGGAAAGTAGAAATTAAATTTACGCAAATAAATTAATACTTTACAAAACATAGAAGAATTAATTATAGGTCCAATATTCTATTTTCGTTTGTTACAATTTATTTGTTCATTTTCCTAAAACATAGAAGAATATTTTGCAGCTTTACAAAACTGCCCATATTTTTTCGGCTTGTATAGATGGATGATCATTATAAAAGATCAGTATAAAATTGTAAAGAGAGTGCAAAAATGTACCATAATTATTTTTCCTTCGTATAAAATTATGAATTTATACTTCCGAATTATTTTTCCTTCGTATAAAATTATGAATTTATACTTCCGAGTGTTCTGTAAAGCACTGCGATTTTTCAGAATTTTATTATTTAACGACTCGCACATATCACTAGTTTGTCGATTGTAACAGCATTCGTTACCATGTCGGCAGGGTTTTTAGCGCCCTCAATATTTTCTAGCGCGAAAATTCAATCTTATAGAACAGCCCGGATAAAATGGTAACGGATCTGTATGTGTTTGGTACGTGAATGGATTACATGATTCTTAGCTAACTGAATTGCACTTTGACTATCATAGTGCATAGCTCACTTGTCGATTTTATGACCGAGCTCATCTAAGAAACCTTTCAACCAAATCATCTTTTTGCTTGCTTTCGTCATCGTGACGTACTCAGGCTCTGTGTTTGACAGTGCAACGATCTTTTACAGCTTAGATGTCCATCTCACAACAGTACCATCGTAGGTATAAACACATCCCGTTGTGTCTTTTCGGTTATCCAGATCACCAGCTATGTCGGCGTCAACAAACTCGTACAGACCTACCGAGCTTTTTTGGAAACAATATGCCGAACTCACGGTAGGAGAGAGATATCTCAATATATCCACTCCACACTTCAGGTTTTGCATGGACTTTGCAGAAGAAGACAACTAACTAGGAGCAAAAGAAGAGTTATGGAACTAGGAACAGACTTGATGATTAGGAATAAAAAGTCAATTATTAGTAATTTGGAACAAGTACTACATATTGATGAACACATATACAACTCATATATATAGCTACTTCGTAATACTTTATGTATGTTCACAAATGATATATCAACCAATTACGAGTGCCAGTTGACATTTTTCTTAACCACTAAAATGGAATAATAACTACAAAATAAATTTGTACTTGTTTATTTACTCATAAACATATGGATCAATGGTTGATGGGAGCACGTCTAGTTGTCTAATAATGGAGAAAGAGATGGTTATTTCAATTTGGACATAAATTATATAGTTAATATTATTTTATCCCAACAGTTGGAAAAATAAGGTATATACATCATTTTTTAAATGATATAGTTTTGGTCTTCTATATATACCATAGTTATATAAAATTATCTTTTGGTTTATTTTTCCTGGTAAATAAGTATCCAAATTTTAAAACTAATTATTAATTTTTACTTGTCTAGTAAAATGTACTTTTAAATTTATGTATTTCTAAAATTAACGAGTCTCCAACATTTAGTATTCGTTGGGGTGAATAAAGAGCTCGGGTAGTAACATTTAGTACAACGTATAATATTCAATCAAAATGAGCAGATCAATGAAATCCACAAAATATTACAAATAAGCTTAAGGTCAAGCCAAATGCTAGCGTGTTAAAATAAAAGAGAATGGATACACATGAAAAAATAATTCGTTTCTTTATGCTAGCGTGTTAAAATTGATCATATTCTTGAACAAAAAGAATTGACTTATTATATCAGTGGAAATATTGGTGACACCAATATATACATGACTCTTGTACGAGTTTATTCATAAAAACAATGGTGGAAATAGAATCAGCTAATGTTCAGAAGCAGCTTATCAAATGGTTTCAAATTCATTTATTTCTTCTGTTATTAGTTTCAAGACAAACAGTTCTTGGTGGAAATATTGTGAAATACTTACCTGGATATGTTGGTGAGCTTCCTTTCAAGCTTGAAACTGGGTAAGCTACTTTCTTTTACTTTTCTTCATCAACTATCGTTGTCGTATTGCTTACGCTGTACGTAAACGAACCGTTCATGAACATATGTTCGACTCGTTAACAGTTCAGTTTATGTTCGGACGTTAAGTCAATGATTTTTTTTTTTTCCGTTTACTAAACGAATCAAACATGAACACAACCGATACCATTGGTTCATTAGATGCTCGGTTTTGTTAAGAGTTCAAGAAATTAGACAAGTCATCATTTTTATTTATTTTTTATGCTGTGTTACTAGTGAAACAATGATATATGAAATAGATTTCACAAGAAATCAAAATCTTACAACCCACATATATCTAATTATTTTTTTGCATACAATCCTAGGTAACAAGAGTACCATTTAGGAATTACGAAGTTATAACAGTACCGAAATCTAACTAATGTTTAGATATATATTTTATATTAATGTTGTAAGGATAGTATACTTAATTTTGGGAACCGAGTCTAAAATCAATTCTTATGACTTATGTTGTTAATAAACTGTTCATGAAAAAATCGTTGTTCACTCGGTTTGTTTTCGTTGTTTATAAACGAACATGAACAAACATTTTACAACAAACATGAATATGTTCATTTGCGGCCCTTGGTATTACTGCCTTTTGGGTATGTTTGGCTCGTCTGAACACCTGGGAATGACTTTCTTTATTATGTTTTGAGAAATTTCAGATATATCAGTGTTGATGATTCAGAGTTATTCTATTATTTCATCGAGTCCGAAGGGAATCCTGAAACAGATCCGCTTTTTCTTTGGCAGACTGGTGGGCCCGGTTGTACTGCTTTCAGTGGACTTGCATTTGAAATCGGTAGTTAATTATCTCTCCTATTATATTTATTGAGGATCGAGTGTGGGTCATTTTTTAACGTATTGTAAATTTTAAGTAATCAAATTTGCTAGACCTTGAAAGTTCAAATTTTTTTCTGAGGAAACTATGTAAGAAATCTCACTGGAAATCTTGCGTACAATTTATTCAAGCCTATATATTCTCATATACAATTTGTCATTCTCTTAATCGTTAAAGATGACTTATGTGGAGGTCAAAACCTTTAATATTTGCTTCTTTGCAGCATATTTGGTTAACCGCTTAAAAGCTGAGTTTTCTTCTTATATATATATAACAAGTAAAGCTAGCACTTTGAGTTGGATGTCCTCAAACTTCTATCCAGGCTAAGAAACCAGCTTATTTTTTCAAGCTCTGCAGCCAAACAAGCACCAACATTTGTAACGGTGTTCTTTGGTGTTCTCTTAAACAATCTGCACATCAAAAAAAAAAAAATTATTTAAAAAGAAATTAAATGAATGCGTTGGTGTGAATGTTGATATATGACGTAGTTCTTAAACAAGCACTAACATATCTGTGCTTCATTTAGCTTAGTGCCACTTTTTGTAACATCAATGGTAGGTGATTAATTTTTTTCTAATAAGCTACAAGCTTTTTTGCTTCACCTACTTTTTCTTAGGTCCCTTGGAGTATGACAGTGAAAACTACACCGGAGGATTTCCAAATTTGAGATACTATCCATACGCACGAACAAAGGTGAAAATACAGTAGAACTTCCCTGGATTTTGTATAAACTTATCGTTTTGTTTGAGTTTCCCTCATTTCTTTTATTAACTATAGGTTGCTAGCATTATATTTCTTGATGCTCCTGTGGGTACCGGTTTCTCATACTCACGAATTCCAGAAGGTTGGCTAACATCCGACACTAAATCATCTGAACAGTCATACGTGTTTTTAAGAAAAGTGAGTTATTGAGTGGTTTAGCTAAATAAAACTGCTGGATTTTGAATGTTATTCACGTACATGATCTTTAGTAAGACTCACTTGTTGCTACCTTTTTTTACAGTGGTTGATTGAACACCCTCAATTTCTATCGGTTGATTTATATATCGGCGGTGATTCTTATGCAGGCTTAACTGTGCCACTGATCACTAAAAAAATAATTGAGGGTATTTTATTGTTCAAGATGGCTATGATTTCACGGTTTAAGTCAAATAAAAGTCTTATCATGTTGGTTTCTATCTCGGTAATGACAAATTGGTTTATGGAATTTTCAGGAAACAGCAAAAAGCAGGAGCCTTGTATAAACATCAAAGTAAACATCAGAATGAGTTCCTTTATCCTTTTCTTGCACCAATAATGTATGATTGTTAATGATGTTTATTAGGGATACTTGGTTGGAGCACCATTCACCGATAAGTTTATCGATGAAAACTCCTTCGTAGATTATGCTCACCGGATGGCGCTTATTTCTGACGAGATCTATGAGGTAATTCATAAGCAACGAAAATAGTTTATAAAAAGGGTGTTCTTACCTTTTTATACTTTTTAGTCCTTAGCCTTTTGACGGTTGTTGCATTTGACGATTTCAGAGTGCTAAAATGAGTTGTAACGGGAACTATGTAAATTATGATCCGCAAAATTTAGCATGCATAGCTGCTGTTGGTGCTGTACAAAAGGTTAGGTGAACTTCATCTATTGTCAAATTTGCCATGAATAGAAAATGTTTATCTTTTAAAATGATTTTTTTGATTTTCTAATTTGTAGTGTGTGAAACCGCTGAATGAGAAAAATATTCTTGAACCAAATTGCCATTTGTCGTCACCTAATCGGAGGGAAAGCGTTTACCACCGCTCACTTGAAGAAAGCCAGAAAGATTCCCTAGTTTTAAATCCTTGCGCTGTAATCTCACTCTCTCTCAGATTTTGACATTTGTTTTTGCTTTATTAAAATATAAATTGTACTCAATTTGGTTGATCAGCTAAATAAACCGAGTGTTTGTGGTTTCTGCTAGCCTGAAAATGATATAAGCTATAAGGTGAATATATGGGCAAACGATGAAAGGGTCCGAGAAGCACTACGCGTCCGAAAGGTACAAAGTTTGAGTTAATTTATAGGCAACCATAGTCAAGAATCGCATAACGTGGGTAAGTATTGATACTGATTAGGGAACTAAAGGAGATCTGGTGAGATGTAACAACAGTTTAGCGTATGACTACGATGTTTCTAGCGTTGTCGCTGTTCACAAAGAACTGAGCCATATGGACCTCAAAGTACTCGTAGAGTGGTTAGTCTTTTCTAAATTTACTAGATTATGTATATGATTTGGTTTTTACTGCGTTTGGCTTGTTTGGCTGGAGTTAAAGCAATAAGGTTGACTATCATGAGCTGGGTTCATCTAGCTTAGCCTCTAGCTTTTTCTGTCAATTGAACTTAAAAACTTATCTTTTAAGCTGACCCATACAACCATACAATCCTTTACATCGTTGATTGCTTTACATTTTTCCTAGTCTTTGTTTAGCCGACAGAGTATATTTTGAAATGTTAGCCTTAAAAATTTACTAGAAACAAACATATTCAAATTTATACACTTACTAATTCCCCACCTATCATGATCTGGCCCTTTCTTTGTGAATAATTGCAAATTACATTTTCCCCTTTTTTATCTTGCGTATAAAATCCATCGTTAAGAATGTCATCCAGAGTATTTATACATTATCTAATTGTTACCACTGAAAGTTGGCGTTTCAAGTATCATGAAGTAGAATTGTATACGATAATTCGATGATCTTCTCATCCTTTTACTAGTTCATAAAAGAAAACTGAAAATGTTGAGTTTTGCTGTATTCAGACATTCTAAAAGCTAAATACTGTCTTCATATCACAAGTTAGCATGATTAGTAAATTTATCACCCTTTTCATAGTGGAGATCATGACTTGGCTATACCGTACTTGGGCACATTAAAGTGGATTAAATCTCTCAATTTGTCAGTCGCTGATGATTGGAGACCATGGTTTGTCGATAACCAAGTCGAAGGGTACGTTCATATATTTACTAATTCATCCTCTAGTAGGCCTTTAATGGAAGGTAATAATAATACTGTGGTTGTTGATCAATGCAGATACAGTACTCAGTACTTTGATAGGGGTGGATATCGCCTAACTTTTGCAACGGTTAAAGTAAGAAAAGTAGTATATTGTTAACTAAATTGTTGTATAAAATAAGTCAAAATCTAAATTGCTCTTGGACAGATTTATTTCTACTAAGTTCATAATTTGACGATATGTAGGGTGCCGGTCATCCAGCTCCAGAGCACCGTCGGAAAGAATGTTATTATTTGTTTGATAGTTGGATTCGTAATCTTCGTCTGTAGTTGATAAACAACAGCTGTTTTTTTTTCTCTTTAGAAGATATTAATAAGAGGGAATGCTTTTTTTGGTGACAATCATGGAGGAACTTGCAATTCTTTGCATAATTCTAACTACAAGTATTAGATTTCAAATGGACATTTCAAAATTATGACATTTCAAATTTGACCTTGCATGTGCCTATCTTTAACAATTAAATGATATATGTGGTGTTATTTGTAAGTCAGATAATCGTATTTATCCTTTTTGAAAAACCCAATATTTCGATAGAAACACACGTATGAGGATAAAGTTGTTTGTTTGTCAAAGCTCATAATAAGTACATAATAATAAAGGTACACTATTCGTGACTGTGACATGGTGGAGTTGGAATTAATGTGCCAAGAAAAATATTTTATATATAGGGAGTGTCGGCTCCGGTATATCGAAATATTTAATCCTTGTTTTTTTTGTTCGATAAATGCAAATAAAAATAAAATTATATTGTAACTTACTAGTTTTGAATTCATGATCTCTTATGTTGAATATAAAACTCCTCTATCATTTGAGCTATTGCAATACATTGTTAATTAATTGATTTTTAATATTTTTATTTTAATTAACAAATATATTAAAAATATAGTGGGCATTTCTATTTTTATTTTACAGAGAGATGAGCGTGTATTTTTCAGAATAAAGTGGTCCGCTCCACTCTTTTTTTTTCTTTTTTTACTAGTATATTTTTTGAAACCAACTCATCAATTTTGTTCGATTTATTGTAGTACAACAGTCAGTATTTATAAGACTAGAATGACAAACAAGGAGAGCAGCAAAAAGAAAAGAATAAACCCAACACTATTTATTGCATTTCTTTGTGTGTTACATTCTGCAATTATTTTTACATAGTACTAGAATCACATGTAATTAAAAGTACCAAAAGTAGACTTTTTGGAATCATATTTGGAAAGTAGAAATTAAATTTACGCAAATAAATTAATACTTTACAAGACATAGAAGAATTAATTATAGGTCCAATATTCTATTTTACTTTGTTACACTTATATTTGTTCATTTTCCTAAAACATAGTAGAATATTTTGCAGCTTTACAAAACTGCCCATACTTTTTGGGCTTGTATAGATGGATGATCATTATAAAAGATCAGTATAAAATTGTAAAGAGAGTGAAAAAATGTACCATAATTATCTTTCCTTAGTATAAAATTATGAATTTATACTTCGAGTGTTCTGTAAAGCACTGCGATTTTTCAGAATTTTATTATTTAACTAATAGAATGTTGCAATGTGATCATTTTTTTCAAGCTTCAACTGCCATGGGCTATATTTTTACACGTATATTTTTAAATGATTAACTGACTAAAGTCACAAAACCATTACAAAATTGTGACATTTTAAAATTGAACTTGGGGCTATCTGTAATAATTAAATGTTATATGTGGTGTTATTTGTAAGTCAGATAATCAATTACATATTTGGGGATACAGGAAAACATATTTTTTTTTGAGTAACTAAAACATAATGGTATTTGTGGGGATTATAATTATGTGTATTTTAAAGACTCAATATTTCGATACAAATGCCAAAATCTATTATTACTATTTATGTAATATTTAATGTATAGGACTATAGTTATTTATGCTTGTATATCAGCCCTGATCTTTGTTGGATCAGTTGTTAATCATTTTGATAAAACATTTAGTAAAATCCTACTCGATCCTGGCTATATTTGATGGCAGAAATGTTTTCTTATTTAATGACAGAAATGTTCTTATTTCTGGTTTTATTTGAATTTGCGTAGAGAATGACACACAACGAAAGCAGCTAAAAAATTTTTAAAAAAATTTGTTGCATTATGTGTTACATTCTGCATTTATTTTTGAAAGAAGCATTATGGAATCAGATAATTAAAACTTGCAAGTACGGGAATTTTCAAATCTAAATTGGAAAGTAGAAATTCAAAGTTGTGCAAAGAAAATAATGTTAGTAAATCGATCAACAGAAGAAAGGAAAAAATGTAAATCGCACACATAAGTTGATAACAGAGTTCATTCAACAATGGTTACGTTTCCGACCCGCTATATGTTGCGCTTATATATATTATATAGAGAAATACAAACGTAATATATGTTGATCACAAAACTATGATTCTCTTACAATTAGAACTCAATCTCTACAATATTCTCTCTTAAATATGTGATAATTAAAATACAAGATAAGCGTGATATATATAAAATCAATAGTGGGTCTTATTACAATTGTTAGTGATGTGAGATAATTAGTGAATATGACCAAAAGTCATTTGCCTCCACAACTCAACAATCTCCTACTTGGAGTCAAATGTCGAGTATTTCAAAAGAACTCAGATTATCCCTGACAACCGAACTCACTGTGCTCCTCCGAACACAATACTCCCATCGGTATCCTTATATAGTAATTAGTACTCTTTCATCAGCGGCGAGTTACCCATATTTCCACTGTAGCGGCGATCCTGAGTCTCAAGTTCGGAGTTCTACTGAGGTCGCACATAGCCTTAGTTTGTCGATTGTAACAGCCTTCGTTAGCATGTCGCCAGTGTTTTTAGCGCCCTCAATATTTTCTAGCGCGAATATTCCATCTTATAGGACAGGCCGGATAAAATGGTAACGGAACTGTATGTGTTTGGTACGTGAATGGAATACATATTCTTAGCTAACTGAACTGCACTTTAATTATCATAGTGCAGAGCTCACTTGTCGATTTTCTGACCGAGCTCATCTTAGAAACCTTGCAATCAAATCATCTTTTTGCTTGCTCCCGTCATCGTGACGTACTCATGCTCTGTGGTTGACAGTGCAACGATCTTTTACAACTTAGATGTTCAACTCACAACAGTACCACCGTAGGTACAAACACATCTCGTTGTGTTTTTTCGGTTATCCAGATCACCAGTCATGTCGGCATCAACAGGCCTACCGAGCTTTTTTAGAAACAATATGCCGAACTCGTAGCGGAGAGATATCTCAATATATCCACTCCACACTTCAGGTTTTGCATGGACTTTGCAGAAGAAGACAACTAACCAGTTATTGGGAGCAAAAGAAGAGTTATGGAACTAGGACCAGACTTGATGATTAGGAATAAAAAGTCAATTATTAGTAATTTGGAACAAGTACTACATATTGATGAACACATATACAGCTCATATACATAGCTATTTCGTAATACTTTATGTATGTTCACAAATGCACATGATAAATTTGATTAGCAAAGTATATTTTATGAATATTTCTTGCACCATGCATGTATCTACCACCACATAGTACACCAATAATTTTTTTTAATTGGTTAAAAACTTAAAACCATCTTACCCATTAACTTGCCCCACTAACTATAGATGTGGTTATATATAATTATATAAAAGCAAACGTCTTGGACATTTTTATATAAAAACGTTTTAAATCAAGAATTGATTAATGTAATTCTCAACGATTTCACGACGGAAACACAAATATGGGTTGGTTTTGGTACTATTTCGAATACAATAATTAAAAGGACAATAAATAAAAGAGACAGGAACGCAAAAGAAATAAACAATTTTATTTCTCACAATTGGAATATAACTTACAATTCCTGACTCAACAAATAAATAAAACTGCTGGACTGTTATAAAGAAACTGCCGGACTGGTTTAACACATAAACTGCCGGACTGGTTTTACATAAACTGCCGGACTGGTTTTAACAAACTGCCGGACTGGTTTTAAATAAAACTGCCGGACTGGTTTTGAATAAAAGAAACTGCCGGACTGGTTTTGAATAAAAGAAACTGCCGGACTGTTTTGTAATAAAAGAAACTGCCGGACTGGTTTTAACAAACTGCTGGACTGGTTTTAAACAAATAAAAAACTGCCGGACTGGTTTTTGACAAATAACAAACTGGACTGGTTTTAACAAATAAAAAACTGCCGGACTGGTTTTTAACAAATACAAAACTGCCGGACTGTTTTTTGTAAAAGCTGGAAATTACAGAACTGAAAAGTAAATTACAGAATTGAAATACTGAAAGTAAACAGTACTGAAATGTAAATACAGAAAAGAAACAGTACAGAAAAGTAAATTACAGAAATGAAAACGGTACTGAAATGAAATGGACAGAATTTAAATGACTGAAAGTAAATAACAGGAAAAATAAAAGAAGAGGCAACTGCTGAGCAGTTTCCCTTAAACAATATTTCCCGAACCACCTTTAAAGGTTTCTGGTTTCGGGACTTTGTTCCCAAGGTACAACTTCTATCTCAGAGTGGCTCGTATGGAAACCGGCACCGAACCACAGGTCGAGCTGTTGGTGGTGCGGTTCTCTCTCTCTATATGATGCTTATGCTGTGAGTTGTGTGTTGAAATGAGAGGGGGAGGGCTGCCTTTTATAGGCTCTATAGAAACCGCAGCCATAATTGTGGTCATTAATTCCGGGAGTTACACCCACAGAATCCGCTCAATTTAATTCTGAAACCGCAGCATTTCATCTCATTCATTGCTGACGTTTCTCTTGCTGGAAACTCTAGGGACTCCTTTTGTATTTTATACAAAACTCCCTATTCGGGTTTGGACCCAAGACCCGAGACATTCCCCAAATCCCGCGCCCGCGCCCGCGCCCGAGACACGAGACACGAGCGAGTGCACGTGTGTGGTACACACTAATACTCTTACGTGTATGTGGACATGTTAGTTTAATAACTACATGAGTTGGTATGGTATATATATTGTAAAATTAACTCTTAATCTTCCAATATGGGATTATACTAAATGGTTTTCCATTACCATTTCGGTTTTCCAGATTTTCCAGATTTGAGCTCCCAAGGTACCAACTTTGAAGCCAATTTGTATTCACACCCATTCTCCGAATAGGTCACGTGATATACCGTTACGAAGCTCGTCACACGGGCTACTCAACCACGTTGAGTACGGTATAAACAACTCAGCGCTGTTACACGAAATAATGACTCGAAGTTGGTCCAGTGACCATTCAGAAACACCAATGTTTTCACATGTTTTTCCAACAATATGCGTCTTGTTTTTTTTTCGATATGTATAATTGCATGTTTTGGAAATGAAGGTAAAATTTAGAAATTCAATATATACAATTATACATCTCGAAAGAAAGACCCACATTTAGGTATACCGTGCATATTCAAATCCGTCGTTAAAAATTTACTAGAAACAAACATATTCAAATTTACTAGAAACAAACATATTCAAATTTACTAATTCCCCACCTATCATGATCTGGCCCTTTCTTTGTGAATAATTGCAAATTACATTTTCCCCTTTTTTATCTTGCGTATAAAATCCGTCGTTAAGAATGTCATCCAGAGTATTTATACATTATCTAATTGTTACCACTGAAAGTTGGCGTTTCAAGTATCATGAAGTAGAATCGTATACGATAATTCGATGATCTTCTCATCCTTTTACTAATTCATAAAAGAAAACTGAAAATATTGAGTTTTGCTGTATTCAGACATTCTAAAAGCTAAATATTGTCTTCATATCACAAGTTAGTATGACTAGTAAATTTATCACTCTTTTCATAGTGGAGATCATGACTTGGCTATACCGTACTTGGGCACATTAAAGTGGATTAAATCTCTCAATTTGTCAGTCGCTGATGATTGGAGACCATGGTTTGTCGATAACCAAGTCGAAGGGTATGTTCATATATATACTAATTCATCCTCTAGTAGGCCTTTAATGGAAGGTAATAATAATATTGCGGTTGTTGATCAATGCAGATACACTACTCAGTACTTTGATAGGGGTGGATATCGCCTAACTTTTGCAACGGTTAAAGTAAGAAAAGTAGTATATTGTTAACTAAATTGTTGTATAAAATAAGTCGAAATCTAAATTGCTGTTGGACAGATTAATTTCAACTAAGTTCATAATTTGACGATATGTAGGGTGCCGGTCATTCAGCTCCAAATGACCGTCGGAAAGAATGTTATTATTGTTAGAAAATTAGGGTATGATAATCCTGGATAACTTCGAAGAATCGTGTTCGTACACTTTCCGAACAAAGTATTTCGACCCTATTATTGCCTGGGTTCACGAAATCTTTGTGGGGATAATTCTTGAAGAACAATCTGTTTCTGGCAAGGAGAATAGATTAGGAATGTAGAGAGAATTTTCTTATATGTTTTTGTTTCTGAAACCGAGGCCAAATGACTTCTTATATAGGAGATCAATAACCGAAACCAAAGGAAGCAACTGTTCGGAACAAAGGAAGCAACTGTTCGGAACAAAAGAAGCAACTGTTCGGAACAAAAGAAGCAACTGTTCGGAACAAAGGAAGCAACTGTTCGGAACAAAGGAAGCAACTGTTCGGAACAGCCAGGGGCTCTCGCCCCTTGGACCCCACCAGGGGCTCTGCCCCTTGGACCCCGCCAGGGGCTCTGCCCCTTGGAACCCCGCCAGGGGCTCTGCCCCTTGGAACCCCGTTTCAATTATTCATATTCAATTATACGTTGGCTCGACGAGCGTGCACTCCGCACTTCCCTAACTCGTTTCCGAGTTTAACGCATTATTGCATCGGCCTATAATAAATCACATTACTACTAAAATATATTGATGATACTAAAATCACCAACAAATCCCCCCCATTTTAGTGTAATCCTTGATTTACTCAGTATATACAATAATATATACAAGGGTATAACACACAGGTATAACAATCAAACAAATGCATAGATAAAAATGTCTTACGATTGAATTTTCATCTTAGTACAAATACACATTCCAAATACTCGAAAATCTGGGTGTCACAACGATTGAACCCGTCAATCCATTTGAATATCTGAAGATATAGTACACATATGTTTCTTACAATACTCTACTATTCATACTTGACACTTTACAAGCCATGTGTCCTTATCCATTAATAAGCATATAGGAAGCCAAGTCCAAGCTTCTTGAAGCGGCAAAACTTCATGCTCACATAGGTGATCCTTTTAATCTTGCACCTGCATTTGCAATTTTCCAAAAGAACCATTAAGAAGATATACTTCAACCTAGCCATCACTTGCAGGTCTGAGCACATACCTTGGGAAGATAAACACAATTGCTCCAATCTCTAACTATGATCTTTCCACATTGAATTCTGCTTCTAACGTTGTATTCGAAGGGAATTGGGTATACCACAGCTAATAGATTTAAATGGACTTTAATCCCATCCCAATTACCGACTTATTCACTAAGTCTCTAGCTAACCCCTTCGTCAAGTGGTCAGCTAAGTTTTGTTGCGACCGAACAAAATCAATAGATATCACCCCATTCATGATTAATTCCCTAATCATACTATGTCTAACACCCAAATGTCTAGACTTTCCATTGTATATTTGACTATAAGCTTTAGCCAGTGTGGCAGTACTATCACAACGGATAGAAATTGGTGATATCGGTTTAGGCCATATCGGAATCTCATATACCAAGTTCCTGAGCCATTCCGCTTCTTTACCAGCAGCTGCTAATGCTACAAACTCAGATTCCATTGTGGAACCAGTTATACATGTTTGCTTCTTGGAAGCCCATGAGATGGCACCTCCCCCAAGCAAGAACACCCATCCACTTGTAGAGGATGAGTTTTCAGCATTATTTATCCAACTAGCATCCGAATAACCCTCTAACACCAAAGGAAATCCCGTATATGCCAATCCATAATTCATAGTACCCTTCAAGTACTTGAATACCCTAGTTATCGCATGCCAATGATGTCTACTAGGATTACTAGTAAATCTGCTCAACTTTCCAACCGCATAAGCAATATCCGGTCTAGTGCTAATCATAGCATACATCAAAGAGCCTATAGCTCTTGAGTATTCAAGTTGATCCACAGGTTTACCTGTATTTGGCATAAGCTTTTCTCCCGGATCCATGGGAGTACTTACTGGAGAACAACTTTCATAATTGAACTTCTTGAGTATTTTCTCAATGTAATGAGATTGCGTAATTACAATCCCCTTATTCTCACGTTTAATCTTAATACCAAGAATAACGTCCGCTTCTCCCATATCTTTCATGGAGAACTTTGATGACAAGAAATTCTTCGTTTTATCAACTTGATTTTGGTCGGTGCCAAAGATCAACATGTCATCAACATATAGACAAATGAAAACTCCTTTACCGGATGTGTTAAATTTGCTATATACACATTTGTCTGCTTGGTTTAGAATGAAACCATTAGACAAAACAACTTCATCAAACTTTTGATGCCACTGCTTTGGAGCTTGTTTCAGCCCATACAGCGACTTAACTAGCTTACACACTTTATGCTCATTACCAGGCATTACAAATCCTTCAGGTTGCTTCATATATACTTCTTCTTCCAAATCACCATTCAGAAATGCTGTTTTGACATCCATTTGATGAATCACTAGATTATGAATAGCCGCCAAGGCAATCAACAATCTAATAGTAGTGATACGGGCAACTGGAGCATAAGTATCGAAATAATCAATCCCTTCCTTTTGTCTGAAGCCTTGGATAACTAATCTAGCTTTAAACTTGTCAATTGTACCATCGACTTTCATCTTCCTTTTGAAGATCCATTTGCAACCCAATGGTTTGCAACCTGGTGGTAAATCAGATAATACCCAAGTATTATTTTCCATGATAGAACCAATCTCTTCATCAATTGCTTCTTTCCAAAAAACAGAATCTCGAGATTTCACAGCTTCATCATACGTTCTTGGATCCTCCTCTATACTATAACAATAATAGTATTGAGTACCAATCTGATCTCTTGATCCCTCAACTAAATATAGTTGAAAATCAGATCCATAAGATCTAGATTTTCTAGCTCTTTTGCTCCTACGGGGTTCAAGTGTCTCACTTGGCACATCAATTGAATGATCATCCCTTAGAGATTCATCTGAATTAGGTATAGAGTCCTTTGGTCTAGGTATAGAAGAGAAACAATTCTCATCAAATATGGCATCTCTCGATTCTATAATCGTGTTAATAGAAATCGAGTCATTAGGTTCTATAACATAAAACCTATAGGCCTTGGAGTGCTCAGCATATCCAACAAAGATGCAAACTATACCCTTTTCACCCAAAGTTTTTCTTTTTGGGTCCGGGAGTCTAACCACGGCCCTACAACCCCAAACACGTAAAATTGTTAAGTTTGGTCGTTTCTTATACCAAAGTTCATATGGGGTAGTCTTGTTCCTTTTATTAGGAACCCTATTTAACAAATAGCAAGCCGTTAACATAGCTTCTCCCCAAAACCCTTCACTTAAACCAGAGTAAGATAACATGGCATTCACCATTTCTTTAAGAACTCTATTTTTCCTTTCAGCCACACCATTTTGTTGAGGTGTATAAGGTGCCGTAGTCTCATGAATGATTCCTACGGATTGGAAAAATACAGGATCATAATATTCACCACCTCTATCTGTACGCAATGTTTTAATCAACACATTCTGTTGCACTTCAACTTCAGTTTTATAAATTTTGAATTTATCTAAGGCTTCGTCCTTAGCGTGCAACAAATAGACATAGCAGAATCTAGATGCATCATCTATGAAAGTGATAAAATATTTTTTATGCCCTAATGATGGAGTAGCATGCAAATCACATAAATCACTATGTATTAATTCAAGAATGACAGATTTCCTTGTTATACTTTTAAAAGGTTGCCTAGTGATCTTTGTTAACATGCAAGTTTTACATTTTTCTACATTTTCATTAAAAACAGGAATTAAATCATCTTTAGACATTTCATGCATTCTTTTATAATGTACATGTCCTAGACGAGCATGCCATAACGAGAAATTGATAACATTCGAAGAAGACATAAATACAGAACCAGAATCATTAGGAACTCCATTCAAATTCATCATAAACATACCATTATTATAATATCCAAATCCTACAAACACACCAGACTTTGATAAAACATATTTATCGGATTCACACACTTGCTTGTATCCAAGCTTATTTAATACAGGACCAGAAATTAAATTCTTACGTAATTTAGGAACATACAAAACATTAAACAAAGTAATAGTCTTTCCAGAACTGAATTCTAGCACCACGTTTCCTTTGCCTTCAACAGGAGCGAAGTGATTATCTCCCATGTAGAGGACAGAACCATCTTCCACTGGAACAAAATTCTTGAACCAGAAACGATCCTTGCAAACATGTGTTGTGGCGCCAGAATCAATCCACCACACGATAGCATCATCCTGCACATAAAATGCTTCAGAATTTAGTGAAACCGAATGTTTAATCAAACTATTAAAATCACGAATTGATTTCTGACCTTGGTTTTCGGATTGGTCCTTAGACCCTTTTTCTGAACCACTTGCATTCGCGTTGTCGTGCCTTTTGCCGAAACGGCAATCCCTCTTGAAGTGGCCTGTTTTGCCACACTTCCAGCATTCTAGTTTCGGTTTTTTGTTAGCACCGAAACTGCCCTTATTGTTCTTGAAAGCACGCTTCTTTCCTTTGTTTTTGTTGTTATCGTTCTTACCACCCTCTTCAACCATATTAACCGAGGGTCCAGCAATTTGTTTGCCCTTTCCTTTGTCATCCTCCTGCGCTCTTAGAGATTCTTCTATGCGCAAGTGACTTCCAAGTTGGATCAAAGACAGTTCGTCTTTTCCATGTTTCAGATTGTGTTTGAAATCCTTCCACGAAGGAGGCAATTTGTCTATGATGCTTGAGACAGATATTGTTTCATCCATCTTCAATCCGTGTTGTGTGAATTGTCCAAGAATTCGGAGGAGTTCATTGAATTGTTCCATGACAGACCTCGATTCAACCATTTTGTAATTGTTGAAATCGGTTACCAGGAACTTTTTACTGGATGAGTCCTCTGCCATGTACTTGGATTCGAGACAATCCCACAATTCCTTTGCAGATTCCACGTTTTGGTAAATATCAAATAAGGGATCAGACATACCGTTAAGAATGTGCCCTCTGCAAATGTAGTCGTCGTTCTCCCACTTTGATCTGCGTCTTAGATTTTCAACCGTGTCATCCTCTACAAATTCTGGAATCGGTGTAGACAGGACGTGCACCACCTTTAACGTTGTCAACATGAAATGCATCTTCTTCTGCCAACGCCTGAAGTCTTGTCCTTGAAACTTGTCCAATTTTCCGAAATTTGTAGTCATCTCCTTGACGGTGCTTCCTCCAGCCATGATTATCAGAGAATACTTTGTTCGTTTGTTAGAAAATTAGGGTATGATAATCCTGGATAACTTCGAAGAATCGTGTTCGTACACTTTCCGAACAAAGTATTTCGACCCTATTATTGCCTGGGTTCACGAAATCTTTGTGGGGATAATTCTTGAAGAACAATCTGTTTCTGGCAAGGAGAATAGATTAGGAATGTAGAGAGAATTTTCTTATATGTTTTTGTTTCTGAAACCGAGGCCAAATGACTTCTTATATAGGAGATCAATAACCGAAACCAAAGGAAGCAACTGTTCGGAACAAAGGAAGCAACTGTTCGGAACAAAGGAAGCAACTGTTCGGAACAAAGGAAGCAACTGTTCGGAACAAAAGAAGCAACTGTTCGGAACAAAGGAAGCAACTGTTCGGAACAAAGGAAGCAACTATTCGGAACAAAGGAAGCAACTGTTCGGAACAGCCAGGGGCTCTCGCCCCTTGGACCCCGCCAGGGGCTCTGCCCAAGAATTCTAATTTGTTTTTAATTTATCAAATTCTAATTTGTTTTTAATGTGTTGTACAATTTAAAATCATCGGACCATCCATTTTCTGATCTAACGGTGGTTAAGATGACTGTACCATAAACAGTCAAATAAGGTGACTGTTCCAAAGATACACTCCCAAGAAATATCTTTTATGTCTGTGTGTGCTGGATATGTATAACAAGGACTCTGGCCAAGAAATTAGTTATGATAAGAGTTTTGTATATATATCTAAAGGTGTGAGCCAAATTCAGAAGGATACAATGAGCAAGCTACTAAGTATTAGGTGTAAAAAACCTCATTTTACTTATTTGGATTGTAAAATTCACTCTGGAAGGAAGAAATACATCATTTATCATGAATTGATTTTAAAGATCAGGAAGAAGCTATCTGGGTGGAAAGTACAATATTTAAATATGGGGGGTAAATTGATTCTTATTAAGCATATGCTTAGCTGAATACATATATATACATTAGCAGCAATGTATCCTCCTCTACAGGTTATTAAGGAAATAGAAAAAATTCTGGCTAATTTTCTGTGGAGGGAAAAAGATGGAAAGAACAAGCATCATTGGGTAAAATGGGAGAAAATTTGCAAAACAGAGTAAGAAGATGGATTGGGTATAATAAGTATTAAAGAAATTGCTGATACTTTTTCTATGAAGCTGTGGTGGAAATTTAGAACTTCAAATTCTTTGTGGGCTACTTTCATGAAAGCTAAATATTGCAAAAATGTTCACCCTATGGAGGCTAAAGTGAGAAAAGGAAATAATACATGGAGGAGAATGCAATTAGTCAGAGAAAAAACAGAAGAAAATATGCAATGACTAGTTGGAGAGGGGAATGTTTCTGTTAACTTTGACAATTGGCTGGGTACAATAAAAATTAATGATGGTAATATTCCAAATGGTTTAAGTATAAAAGAGTTGCTGCATAATGGTATTTGGGATAGTCAAATTATTAAAGAGGTAATTCCCAACCATCTTATACATCTGTTTAAAGAGGACTTCAAAGCTAACAGATATGGAAAAGATGAACTAATCTGGAACAAGGAGATTCTCGGAAACTTTTCTTATAAGTCTGCTTGGGAAACTACAAGAATTAAGCATGAAACTAGTTGGTTTAACAAGTATAAATGTGATAAAGCTTTACCTAAGAAAATCACGTGCTTTGTTTGGAAGCTCTTCAACAAATCTCTGCCTCTAGATTCTGCAGTAAGAAAATTTGGTATTCAGTTAGCATCAAAGTGTGAATGTTGTGGTGTAAAAGAAGAAGACAGTGAGCATCTGTTTAGCTCAGGGAAAATAGCAAAATAAGTGTGGACCTATTTTGATGGTTTAATGGGAATTATTAATACTAATATTAGTATCAAAGGGAGGTTCCTAAAGTGGTGGACAACATCAAGAAGTGGAAAAAATGGAATTAACTCCTTTTTGCAAAAGGTTTTACCTTCTATTATTGTTTGGGAGATTTGAAAAGCTATGTGTAATTACAAATTTAACAACAAGGAGATGAAAGCTACTGAAATTTGCTCCCAAGTTACTGTAATTATGTATTTAGTTTCCAAAAGTAATAAAATTTTCCCAAAAACTTGGAATATAAATGATTTTTGTATTAAAGAAAAGGCTGGAAAAAACAAAAAGGTCTCAATAGTGAAATGGTTAAATCCTCCAATTGGGTATGTGAAAATAAACACTGATGGGTGCTATAAATCTTCTTCGAACTATAGTGGAGTGGGTGGATTAGTCAGAGACTCTACATGTAATTTTATCTATGGTTTTCAAGCTATGGTAACAAGTCTATCAGCTATCGAATCAGAAGCCAAAGCAATTCTATGTTTTCTACAATTATCAAATATGAGGTCCTTTATTTTGAAAACTGATTCGCTTCAACTGGCTAGTATCATTACACAAAAGACAGCATCACCTTGGCAAATAAGATCTATTATAGATGAAATTAAGGTTAAATTAGATGGCAAAGAATACCTGATAAAACACGTTGTAAGGGAGGCTAATAGCGCAGCAGATAATTTAGCTAATAGTGACAGTAAAGAAGGATTCAAAGAATTTTTTAAGAAGGAAGATTTATCTCAACAAATGAGGAATATAATCGAGTTGGAGATTAAAGGACTTCCAAATTTAAGGTTTTAAGGGGCGAAAATGGTGTATAAGAGGATGATAAGAAGATGAAGCTCTTTGTTTTTTCTCTTTTGGTTGGTGAAGAAGGAGAGTTTCTCTCTCCACAGTGACGGTTCCATACTCAGAAATGAATTGGGGATCTTCCTACACGTGGTTATCTGGTCTGTGTTTATTACACAGACTACTGTGTTTTTCTGGTCCTTAGAGTTTTAGTTTATTTACAATAAGGTTATCAAGTTGTAAAGTTTAGTTGTTTTCATTGTTAAGTCCATTCTTTGTAATTTAGTGTCACAATTTGTGATACTAACTTTTTTATTATTACCAATATTCAATAAAAATGTGGGCTTCTACCCACAACTTATATAAAAAAAAGTATATATAAATACTAGTAAACGCAGGCAACTCCTGTCCCGTGATTGGGTGTTTTTTTTTTAAAATAGTTATTGGCACTTTGTTTTTTCAAATTTTAAAACTATTTTCAAAACTTGTAAATATTAAAAGTTTTGGAGTTTTTTTTTCTAAAGAAGTGAAAGCACTGTGACAGCGTGAAAAATAATATTATTTTTGTCGCTTCCCTTATTATAATATAAATATATATATTTATATATAAAGGAGAGTGTTATTTTCAGAATAAAGTGGTCCACTCCACTCTCACTCTTTTGTGGTTTTTTTTTAAAATATATTTTTTTTACTACTGGTATATTTTTTGAAACCGACTCATCAATTTTGTTGTAGTTCAACAATCAGGATCTAGAAGACTAGAATGACACAAAAGCAGAGCACACATAGAGTGAATCTTTGAAACCTTACGGTCATATTAACCACGGTTAGATTAGAAAATAAATGGTTAGATAATGTTTTTTCAATAACTAATTTTTTTTCTTCAACAAATTAGAACTTGATAAATTAAAAACAAATTGTATAATATACTAAAAACTCAAATAAAAATATAGAACTATAGAAGCTCTATCCTAAACTTAAATATTAATTAAAATTTAATTTTTTTTATCCATTTAACAAATTTGTATGCCCAACGGTATATGGTCTAACTAATTCCCAAGCAAAAATAAAAGAATAAACCCAACACTATTTATTGCATTTCTTTCCGTGTTACATCCTGAAATTATTTTTACATAGTACTAGAATCACATGTAATTAAAAGTACCAAAAGTAGACTTTTTGGAATCATCTTTCGAAAGTAGAAATTAAATTTACGCAAATAAATTAATACTTTACAAAACATAGAAGAATTAATTATAGGTCCAATATTCTATTTTCGTTTGTTACAATTTATTTGTTCATTTTCCTAAAACATAGAAGAATATTTTGCAGCTTTACAAAACTGCCCATACTTTTTCGGCTTGTATAGATGGATGATCATTATAAAAGATCAGTATAAAATTGTAAAGAGAGTGCAAAAATGTACCATAATTATTTTTCCTTCGTATAAAATTATGAATTTATACTTCCGAGTGTTCTGTAAAGCACTGCGATTTTTCAGAATTTTATTATTTAACGACTCGCACATAGCATTAGTTTGTCGATTGTAACAGCATACGTTACCATGTCGGCAGGGTTTTTAGCGCACTCAATATTTTCTAGCGCGAAAATTCAATCTTATAGAACAGCCCGGATAAAATGGTAACGGATCTGTATGTGTTTGATACGTGAATGGATTACATGATTCTTAGCTAACTGAATTTCACTTTGACTATCATAGTGCATAGCTCACTTGTCGATTTTATGACCGAGCTCATCTAAGAAACCTTGCAACCAAATCATCTTTTTGCTTGCTTTCGTCATCGTGACGTACTCAGGCTCTGTGTTTGACAGTGCAACGATCTTTTACAACTTAGATGTCCAACTCACAACAGTACCATCGTAGGTATAAACACATCCCGTTGTGTCTTTTCGGTTATCCAGATCACCAGCTATGTCGGCGTCAACAAACTCGTACAGACCTACCGAGCTCTTTTGGAAACAATATGTCGAACTCACGGTAGGAGAGAGATATCTCAATATATCCACTCCACACTTCAGGTTTTGCATGGACTTTGCAGAAGAAGACAACTAACTGGGAGCAAAAGAAGAGTTATGGAACTAGGACCAGACTTGATGATTAGGAATAAAAAGTCAATTATTAGTAATTTGGAACAAGTACTACATATTGATGAACACATATACAACTCATATATATAGCTACTTCGTAATACTTTATGTATGTTCACAAATGATATATCAACCAATTACGAGTGCCAGTTGACATTTTTCTTAACCACTAAAATGGAATAATAACTACAAAATAAATTTGTACTTGTTTATTTACTCATAAACATATGGATCAATGGTTGATGGGAGCACGTCTAGTTGTCTAATAATGGAGAAAGAGATGGTTATTTCAATTTGGACATAAATTATATAGTTAATATTATTTTATCCCAACAGTTGGAAAAATAAGGTATATACATCATTTTTTAAATGATATAGTTTTGGTCTTCTATATATACCCTAGTTATATAAAATTATCTTTTGGTTTATTTTTCCTGGTAAATAAGTATCCAAATTTTAAAACTAATTATTAATTTTTACTTGTCTAGTAAAATGTACTTTTAAATTTATGTATTTCTAAAATTAACGAGTCTCCAACATTTAGTATTCGTTGGGGTGAATAAAGAGCTCGGGTAGTAACATTTAGTACAACGTATAATATTCAATCAAAATGAGCAGATCAATGAAATCCACAAAATATTACAAATAAGCTTAAGGTCAAGCCAAATGCTAGCGTGTTAAAATAAAAGAGAATGGATACACATGAAAAAATAATTCGTTTCTTTATGCTAGCGTGTTAAAATTGATCATATTCTTGAACAAAAAGAATTGACTTATTATATCAGTGGATATATTGGTGACACCAATATATACATGACTCTTGTACGAGTTTATTCATAAAAACAATGGTGGAAATAGAATCAGCTAATGTTCAGAAGCAGCTTATCAAATGGTTTCAAATTCATTTATTTCTTCTGTTATTAGTTTCAAGACAAACAGTTCTTGGTGGAAATATTGTGAAATACTTACCTGGATATGTTGGTGAGCTTCCTTTCAAGCTTGAAACTGGGTAAGCTACTTTCTTTTACTTTTCTTCATCAACTATCCTTGTCGTATTGCTTACGCTGTACGTAAACGAACCGTTCATGAACATATGTTTGACTCGTTAACAGCTCAGTTTATGTTCGGACGTTAAGTCAATGATTTTTTTTTTTCCGTTTACTAAACGAATCAAACATGAACACAACCGATACCATTGGTTCATTAGATGCTCGGTTTTGTTAAGAGTTCAAGAAATTAGACAAGTCATCATTTTTATTTATTTTTTATGCTGTGTGTTACTAGTGAATTACTAGCACTGTTTTAAAAAGATCGCAACGTTGTGCGATATAGTGGTTTTTGAAAGAAAAACGCAACGCTAAATATGCTATTTGGATGGGAAAACGCTAAATTCGCGCTATAGGAACGCTATTTACGCTATAGCGGACGCTATTTACGCTATAGCGGGTGCAGTTCAAAAAAAAAATAGTTTTTTTTTTATTTTTGGTCAAAATTTTAATGAAATTATTGGAGGTTAAAGAGAATCAAACCCCAAAACTCTTGCAAATAAAGTAAATACTCTGACATCTCAAGTATAATCATTTTGTGATTATTAGTTACAATTTTTATATATATTTAGTTAATTTTTATTAGATGTTTTGAATTTAATGCTATATTTATATGTATTTAGGCATAAAAAAATACACCGCAAAGCGCTATGTAGCAACGCTATTTGCGCTTTTAGCGTTTCTCTCGAAAAAACGCTACGGTAGCGATAACGCTATTTAAAACACTGATTACTAGTGAAACAATGATATATGAAATAGATTTCACAAGAAATCAAATTCTTACAACCCACATATATCTAATTATTTTTATCCATACAATCCTAGGTAACAAGAGTACCATTTAGGTATTACCAAGTTTAATAGTACAGAAATCTGACAAATGTTTAGATATATATTTTATATTAAGGTTGTAGGGATAGTATACTTAATTTTGGGAACTGAGTCTAAAATCAATTCTTATGACTTATGTTGTTAACAAACTGTTTATGAAGAAAACATTGTTCACTCGGTTTGTTTTCGTCGTTTATAAACGAACATGAACAAACATTTTAGCGCACCAACAAACATGAATATGTTCATTTGCGGCCCTTGGTATTACTGCCTTTTGGGTATGTTTTGCTCGTTTGAACACCTGGGAATGACTTTCTTTATTATGTTTTGAGAAATTTCAGATATATCAGTGTTGATGATTCAGAGTTATTCTATTATTTCATCGAGTCCGAAGGGAATCCTGAAACGGATCCGCTTTTTCTTTGGCAAACTGGTGGGCCCGGTTGTACTGCTTTCAGTGGACTTGCATTTGAAATCGGTAGTTAATTATCTATCATATTATATTTAAAATGGATCGAGTGTGGGTCTTTTTTTAACGTATTGTAAATTTTAAGCAATCAAATTTGCTAGGCCTTGAAAGTTCAATTTTTTTCTGAGGAAACTATGTAAGAAATCTCACGGGAAATCTTGCGTACAATTTATTCAAGCCTATATATTCTCATATACAATTTGTCATTCTCTTAATCGTTAAAGATGACTTATGTGGAGGTCAAAACCTTTAATCTTTGCTTCTTTGCAGCATATTTGGTTAACCGCTTAAAAGCTGAGTTTTCTTCTTATATATATATAACAAGTAAAGCTAGCACTTTGAGTTGGATGTCCTCAAACTTCTATCCAGGCTAAGAAACCAGCTTATTATTTCAAGCTCTGCAGCCAAACAAGCACCAACATTTGTAACGGTGTTCTTTGGTGTTCTCTTAAACAATCTGCACATCAATTTTTTTTATTTATTTAAAAAGAAATTAAATAAATGCGTTTGTGTGAATGTTGACATATGACGTAGTTCTTAAACAAGCACTAACATATCTGTGCTTCATTTAGCTTAGTGCCACTTTTTGTAACATCAATGGTAGGTGATTCATTTTTCTCTAATAAGCTACAAGCTTTTTTGCTTCACCTACTTTTTCTTAGGTCCCTTGGAGTATGACAGTGAAAACTACACCGGAGGATTTCCAAATTTGAGATACTATCCATATGCACGAACAAAGGTGAAAATACAGTAGAACTTTCCTGGATTTTGTATAAACTTATCGTTTTGTTTGAGTTTCTCTCATTTCTTTTATTAACTATAGGTTGCTAGCATTATATTTCTTGATGCTCCTGTGGGTACCGGTTTCTCATACTCACGAACTCCAGAAGGTTGGCTATCATCCGACACTAAATCATCTGAACAGTCATACGTGTTTTTAAGAAAAGTGAGTTATTGAGTGGTTTAGCTAAATAAAACTCCTGGATTTTGAATGTTATTCACGTACATGATCTTTAGTAAGACTCACTTGTTACTACCTTTTTTTACAGTGGTTGATTGAACACCCTCAATTTCTATCGGTTGATTTATATATCGGCGGTGATTCTTATGCAGGCTTAACTGTGCCACTGATCACTAAAAAAATAATTGAAGGTATTTTATTGTTCAAGATGGCAATGATTTCACGGTTTGAGTCAAATAAAAGTCTTATCATGTTGGTTTCTATCTCGGTAATGACAAATTGGTTTATGGATTTTCCAGGAAACAGCAAAAAGCAGGAGCCTTATATAAACATCAAAGTAAACATCAGAATGAGTTCCTTTATCCTTTTCTTGCACCAATAATTTGTGTGTATGATTGTTAATGATGTTTATTAGGGATACTTGGTTGGAGCACCATTCACCGATAAGTTTATTGATGAAAACTCCTTCGTAGATTATGCTCACCGGATGGCGCTTATTTCTGACGAGATCTATGAGGTAATTCATAAGCAACGGAAATAGTTTATAAAAAGGGTGTTCTTACATTTTTATACTTTTTAGTCCTTAGCCTTTTGACAGTTGTTGCATTTGACGATTTCAGAGTGCTAAAATGAGTTGTAACGGGAACTATGTAAATTATGATCCGCAAAATTCAGCATGCATAGCTGCTGTTGGTGCTGTACAAAAGGTGAGGTGAACGTCATCTATTGTCAATTTTGCCATGCATAGAAAATGTTTATCTTTTAAAATAATTTTTTTGACTTTCTAATTTGTAGTGTGTGAAACCGTTGAATACGAAAAATATTCTTGAACCAAATTGCCATTGGTCGTCACCTAATCGGAGGGAAAGCGTTTACCACCGCTCACTTGAAGAAAGCAAGAGAGATTCCCTAGTTTTAAATCCTTGCGCTGTAATCTCACTCTCTCTATCTTTCCCCTTCTCGGTGATGTGTCTCTCAGATTTTGACATTTGTTTTCGCTTTATTAAATTATAAATTGTACTCAATTTGGTTGATCAGCTAAATAAACTGAGTGTTTGTGGTTTCTGCTAGCCTGAAAATGATATAAGCTATAAGATGAATATATGGGCAAACGATGAAAGGGTCCGAGAAGCACTACACGTCCGAAAGGTACAAAGTTTGAGTTAATTTATAGGCAACCATAGCCAAGAATCGCATAACGTGGGTAAGTATTGATACTGATTAGGGAACTAAAGGAGATCTGGTGAGATGTAACTTCAGTTTACCATATGACCGCGATGTTTCTAGCGTTGTCGCTGTTCACAAAGAACTGAGCCATATTGACCTCAAAGTACTCGTAGAGTGGTTAGTCTTTTCTAAATTTACTGGATTATGTATATGATTTGGTTCTTGCTGCTTTTGGCTTGTTTGGCTGGAATTAAAGCAAATAAGCTTGGCTATTTGAGCTGCGTTCACCTAGCTTAACCTCTAGCTTTTTCTGTCAATTAAACTTAAAAACTTATCTTTTAAGCTGACCTACCGAATCACTTCACTTGATAACATATTAATTAAGATTAAAAGCTACAACCATACAATCCTTTGTTCACCGGCAGAGTATATTTTGAAATGTTAGCCTTAAAAATTTACCAGAAACAAACATATTCATATTTATACCCTTACTAATTCCCCACCTATCATGATCCGGCCCTTTCTTTGTAAATAATTGCAAATTACATTTTCCCTTTTTTTATCTTGCGTATAAAATCCATCGTTAAGAATGTCATCCAGAGTATTTATACATTATCTAACTGTTACCACTGAAAGTTGGCATTTCATGTATAATGAAGTAGGATCGTATATGATAATTCGATGATCTTCTCATTCTTTTACTAGTTCATAAAAGAAAACTGAAAATGTTGAGTTTTGCTGTATTCAGACATTCTAAAAGCTAAATACTGTCTTCATATCACAAGTTAGCATGATTAGTAAATTTATCATCCTTTTCATAGTGGAGATCATGACTTGTCTATACCGTACTTGGGCACATTAAAGTGGATTAAATCTCTCAATTTGTCAGTCGCTGATGATTGGAGACCATGGTTTGTCGATAACCAAGTCGAAGGGTACGTTCATATATTTACTAATTCATCCTCTAGTAGGCCTTTAATGGAAGGTAATAATAATACTGTGGTTGTTGATCAATGCAGATACACTACTCAGTACTTTGATAGGGGTGGATATCGCCTAACTTTTGCAACGGTTAAAGTAAGAAATAGTATATTGTTAACTAAATTGTTGTATAAAATCTAAATTGCTGTTAGACAGATTAATTTCAACCAATGTTTTAAATAGCGTTTTCGCTAACGTAGCGCTTTTTTTTATAGAAACGCTAAAACCGCAAATAGCGTTGCTACATAACGCTTTACGCTATATTTTTTTTTTTTGCCTAAATACATATAAATATAGCATCAAATTCAGAACATCTGATAAAAATTAACTAAATATATATAAAAGTTGTAACTAATAATCACAAAATAATTGTAGTTGAGATGTCAAAACATTATTTTGTTTGCAAGAGTTTTGGGGTTTGATTGTCTTTAGCCTCCAATAATTTCATTAAAATTTTGAAAAATAAAATAAAATAAAAAATTGGACTGCACCCGTTATAGCGTAAATAGCGTCCACTATAGCACGCTATTTACGCTATAGCGTCTCTATATCACGAATTTAGCGCTTTTCCATCCAAATAACGGTTTATCATAGCGTTTTTCGGCCGAAAAATGCTATTTCGCGAACTATAGCGCAATATAGCGTGCTTTTTAAAATAATGATTTCAACTAAGTTCATAATTTGACGATATGTAGGGTGCCGGTCATCCAGCTCCAGAGTACCGTCGGAAAGAATGTTATTATTTGTTCGATAGTTGGATTCGTAATCTTCGTCTGTAGTTGATAAACAACAACAGCTGTTTTTTTTTTCTCTCTAGAAGATATTAATAAGAGGGAATGCTAACATCGAGTGGAGTGTGTAAAATTGGAGATCGATAACATCGAGTGGCTTGATTCTGAATAATTATTTTGTTAGTATTTTCTTTTTATTTAATATTCTTCTTATTTGACAGTAAAACAAGGTAAATTGTGAATTTATACTGTGAGTGTTCTGTAAATCACTGTAGATTTTCAGGATTTTACTGCTTAATTAAGAGAATTTTGCAATTCATCGTATTTTTTCAAGCTAGCTTGCCGTGGCTTTGAGTTTATGGTCAATTTTGATGTTTCTTTTTTATTATATTTTTACAAGTATATTATCAGGATTTGTACTAGTGGAACTTGCAATTCTTTGCATAATTCTAACTACAAGTATTAGATTTCAAATGGAAAATCGACTAAACATTTCAAAATTGACCTTGCATGTTCCTATCTTTAATAATTAAATGATATATGTGGTGTTATTTGTAAGTCAAATAATCTTATTTATCCTTCTTGAAAAACCCAATATTTCGATAGAAACACACGTATGAGGATAAAGTTGTTTGTTTGTCAAAGCTCATACTAAGTACATAATAATAAAGTTACAACACTATACGTGACTAGGGCCCCGTAATCCAACTCACATGGATTGTGACGGGTTGTGGTGTGTTGAATGTTTAAAAAAAAAAAATTCATCCTGTCCCAATCCGTTATATATTTTGCGGGTTGAGTTAAGGTTGAGATTCACAAACCGCGGGTTAATCCGTGTCAATCCGTTTTAACCCGCAATATATATATATATATATACATTATGTGTATTTTAATAGATGTTGGATTTTTATACTACATTTTTTCTGAAAAAACGCACGAACCGTAAAAAAAATCTACGATTTGCAGTGATTCTGTGCAAATCGTCACTGCAGACCGTAGATTAAATCTACGGTTTACAGTAAATCACTGTAAACCGTAGATTTAATCTACGGTCTGCAGCAATTCTGCAGAAATTACACAGTCAGTCCCCATTTTTTAGAAATTACACCGTCAGTCCCTGCGCAAAAATTACACAGACAGTCCCTTGAAAACAGAATTTCACGTTTTTTTTTTAAAAAAAAACAAATTTTTATACTACACTCTCTCTCTCTTTCTCAAAAAAACCCAAATTTTTCATCCAAAAAACCCCAAATCAATCAGCCACAATAACTATCAACTTTTTTAACAAAAAACCCCAAATCATCAATCAAATTTATCCCTAATTCAAGGTATTTCTTTTATTCTTTAATTTATTATTTATTTTGTGTAATTTATATTTGTAAAATAGGAAAAAATATATAAAATATACAAATTGATTATTCACTTAGCTATATATAATTGTTTGTTGTTTGTTTATATTAATTATATAAATTATAATAATTGTTGATATTTGTCCCATTTTTGCATTATTTATTTATTTTGTGTAATTTTAATTTGTAAAATAGGAAAAAAGATATAAAATATGCAAATTAATTATTCACTTAGCTATATATAATTGTTTGTTGTTTGTTTATATTAATTATAGAAATTATAATAATTGTTGATATTTGTCCCATTTTATAAAAAAAATTAGTGTTTTTATTCAAATTTGTTTATTTAGATATTTATTAGTAATGGTTTGGTTATGATGTTACATGTATATGATGCTTGTTTGTTTTGATTGAGAAAAATAAAAATAGTTACGCTTTATTAATATTTACCCGTTTTGAAAAGTAGGTGTTTTATAAAATTATGTTTTTTAATTAGTTTGTTTGCCCAAATCACCAATAAAAATTGGGGTTGTTGATATTTTGCCCGTTTTATAAAAAAGTTGAGTTTTTATTAAAATTTGTTTAATTAGATAATTAGAATAATTGTTTGGTTATCATTAAATGTGTATGTTTCTTATGTTGTTTTTATTGTTAAAAATAAAAATAGTTAGGATGGCAGAGCCAGGTCCACGGATTAAAGGCAGGATGGGCATTTTACGACAGCTGGTCATATTTCAAATCAGACTTGGGATGCTGGAAGAGAAGCGGGTAGAGGAGATGCCCATAAAATTAGGGTTTATAATTATAGTTGGCCGATACCGACGCCTGACAGAGTAGATAAAAATATGATTAGGGCTGGTTTTTATGATATTCACACTATAGGTAATTATAGCGTAGACCGGGGCTTGCTTACAGCCTTAGTTGATAGGTGGCGTGATGAGACGCACTCGTTCCATTTTGTCGGTGGAGAGTTGGGGATATCATTACAAGATGTAGAGATTATGCTTGGTCTCAGGATGGATGGCCTTGCTGTTACCCGATCGGAGCGGAATGATAACAGGGCGAGCAGGTTAGATATGATAGAGAGTTTGTTGGGTGTTAGACCTGCTGACCATCAAGTCGATACAAACTGTTTGACAGTTATACTTGATTGGATGTTACATATCTTTGGTAAATTACCCCCAACCCTAGTGAGCAGCGTTTGCTATATCAGTCTAGGACTGCCATGTTATTATTACTTGGGGCACATGTGTTTTCAAATAAGAGCAGTGATCAGATTTCACTATGGTCTCTGCCATTTCTGGAGGATTTTGACACATGTGCAGAGTATAGTTGGGGATCAGCTCTTCTGGCCTGGTTAGAGGCTAATTTATGCAAGTTGGTGCGTGGTAAATCTACCGGAGTAAGCGGGGCCGTGATTTTTCTCGATATGTGGGCGATGAACAGACTACTGCCGGTTAGACCATGTGAAGAGCTGCCGGAAGATATCGAGTCACTTGAGGGTTTGCCTAGGTTCCCCGTCGGTTACAGGTATGATATTATTTAGTTTTTGTATTGGATTTGTGTTTTTTTTATTGTGTCATCTATCATTTACTTATCTTATTTATATTTATTGTTTATCGGGTTTTGTTTGTATATTACAGATGGAAGATTTGGAGGCTTACTAATGATAAGCCATATGTCTACGGACATAATGTGGTCCACATACGGGACCAGTTTGACCATATGTCGCATGAACAGGTAAATTTTAACTTTCTTATTTCCTACATGTAACTTACGTATTATATGTTGTATATGTTTGCATTGGTCTTATGTTCGCATAATTTATTACTAGTATTTTTAAACCCTTGTTTACATATTCTATTAATAATTTTGCTGATTACAGATAGTCTGGCAACTTTACGGGAACCCCGATGACTATCCGGAATACTGCACGCGGGGCCGTGATATGTGGCATTGTTCTGTGCCTCTCATTTGTAATGAGAAGATTGAGTTCCACCCCGTGGACAGGTTCATGAGACAGTTGGGGTTTTGTTCAGCGGGTCCCTACATATATTTGGAAACCCAAACAGGGTCACGGCAAGGACAGAAGATATGGGATTGGGCTAAAACACGATTGGCCTGCACTTTTTGCAGAGTTTATACCGTATGGAATGACCGCCACAACCGGCTTATTAACGGCGAATTTGGCACGGGGACGTCACCGGATTACATGAGATGGTATAGAGAGAGGACCCGCATCTTTATAAACCCACCTGAACTTGGACGGCCATCTCACGGTTTCCGCGAGCATACGGGGTTGTTCAATAAAATGTTAACAACTAGTTAAAGTTCATTAATATTTGATTGTTATTTTTTTGTTTGTATATTTCAATACTTATAAATCGTTTTTTATTGGGTTTTTTTTTTCAGAAAGCGATGTTGCGCCGCAATTTCAAATCGTTCAAATGGCTAAAAGCTAAACCGGAAGTGGACTTACTACGTGGGAGTTCGCTGAAATGGGAATGAATCCGTATGGGTCAGCTGATGAACAGTCGGATGAGGAGGATGACGATGACGATGACAACGATGGTGATGACGATCAAGGTTACGACCCAATAACTTACGCTAGGGCTAGGGCTTCAAGTTATCGGGGTACCGACAGAGGCAGAGGGGAAGGCGAATCTAGTAGCGGCAGGCGTAGCGGGGTAGAAGAACGAGTGGAGGTCGACGCCCGACTACAGATCAGGGTCCGAGTTCAAGCGGTCATCGTCGTCGTGCTTCTTTTTTTGGGACGGACTACGTACACGACGATGTTCCTTCCGAGTATCATAGACAATCATTTTGCTTGTACGAGCATCTTCCTAGCCAGCATTCAACCGACAGTTGGGCTCGAGGATTGACAATTACATCACACGAGCATGCTCCGTAACCAGAATCGCAGCATCGACATAGACATCGTCCGGAAACCCACGAAATCGAAGAGTCCACTGAGCCGTCATCGGACAGAATAACATCGGCTGGAAAGATGCTCCCTATGTCCAACTTTAAAGGATTTACTCGTGCAAAAAAAAAAATGTAATGTGTATGTTTGTACTGGTCCGCCTCCTGGAACGACATATTACATCCCTACTGTAATAGTGTACGTCAACAGTTGTCATTATGCTCAAGTTATTCCTAAAGAAGAGATCTTTCCAATGCCAAGAATTATAGCACGGTGGGAACAAACACGCACTGAGGCTGCTGAGCCATGGAAGTAACTTTTTCGAGCAAATTTCAACTTATATATGGTGCTAGAAAGGCAATCGCGAAAGCAGATTGCAACTGAAGAAAAAGCTATTGACTTATCAAGTCCATAATTAGTTTTTAATTTTTAATTTTATGTAAATTACTCTTTTTTCCAATTTGTTGTAAATTTATATGATGTATCATGTTTAATAAATATGTTTGTTGAAATTTAGTTCATGTTTGCATATTGAGTTAATTTCTTTTATGAAATTTATATAATTTATGATTGTTTCATTCAAGAAAATTGACGATTGACACCAAATTGACGACTTAGTTAATGTTTCAAATTGCGTTATCCAAGTGTTAAAAACAAACAAAAAACACTTCACAAAAATTGACGATTTAGTTAATATTTTAATAAATCTCAACTTATACACTTGACAAAAAAATAACATGAACCAAAAACATAAAATTTATCAAATCAATTTTTTTGTGTGTAAATTTGTCTAAATTTTTTGTTTATTTTGAGAGATTGTTAGAATTGACCAAATTTATTTTATGTAAAATTTTAAGAATAAGACATTTAGTTTTTTTATTAAAAAAAATCATGTTTAATTTGAAAAGAATATTCAGTATTTTAATTTTAATTGTTAAAATTGACCAAATTTATTTTATGTAATTTTTTTTTATGAAAAAACGCTGCAAACCGTAGATTTAATCTACGATTTACAGTGATTAACTGCAAACCGTAGATTTAATCTATGGTTTGTATAAAATCACTGCAAACCCTAGATTTTTTCTACGGTTTGTGCGTTTTTTCAGAAAAAGTGTAGTATAAAAATCCATCCTCATTTTAATATACCAACCTTTAATTATTGTTATATTTTAGTTTTATTACTTGTTCGTGAATGTTCTAAACGTACTTTAATTGGCTTTAATTTAAATTTTTGTTTGAAATATTCAATTTATTTTAAAATTTGGGTTGATTATGCAAACTATGAAAAATGAAGGATCAAAATAAAAATTTAAGAATCAATCTAAACTCAACCCGTCCCAACCCACAATTTATTTTGCTGCTTGGATTGAGTTGGGTTGGAGTTTTAATTGTAACGGGTTGGATTGACTTGGGTTGAAATTTAAATTTCATCAATCCGCCCCAATCTGCCCCGTCATTTATTTTAAGGGCTGGGTTAGAATTGAAACAAATTCGTCCCAATCCGCCTCGTGCCCACCCCTATACGTGACCGTGATATACGTTTTTTTTGTTGCTAAAATGGACTAATGGAACCCAATAAATACCATAATTGTCTAGTTCTCTTTAAATTTTTTAATATGGTATATCTCTTTTATATTTGTTAATTGAATTGACGAAATCTTGATAAAAATTAAATACTAATTCGTTAAAAGATTTAACGAAGTTATTTAAAATGAAAATTTATTTCTTCGTCAATACAATTGATGAAGCAGTATAAAATTTAATCCCAATTCGTTAAAATAATTGACGAATTTCTTTAAAATTATTAAAATTTCTGTCTTTGTCACAACAATTGACAAAGTCCGTATAAAATAAATATTTGAATCTTGTGTATAAAGTTACAACAATTAGTGAATATGTTGTTTTTTATTAAACGAATCTTGTGTATAAAGTGGGGATTTCACAAGGGAATTAAGGCAATTTCAGCCTGTTATGTTTTTTTAATCTGTATAGCAATAAGCTATAAGAATTTTATTTTTGAACAAATAGTATGGTGATTGACTGATTTCTGCATTAATTATTTTGCAAATAATAAGTACTGGACGACTTGTTAACCTACAGCTTACTCAATATGATTTGCTGAGTTTTGAATTTTGTCCTAAAATTTTGAGAAATTTCTTTTTGACGCTTTGGTTTTAAAAAGTAGTTATTTGCAAAATAAAATAAATATCATTGACTGAAAAATATAAATTCAGCGTATTTCGGTAACTGCATATGTGGTGATTCTTTGTTATGCTATGTTTTTTACTTAAAATATCGCGGTGGAGATTATTAACATGTTATAAAATTGTTGATTATTTTAGGGTTTTTATAACTCTAGCACTTACTATATGTTCCGGGAAATTAAGATTTATCCCCGTCTCGATCTACCATAGGTCTGATTATGTTTTTTTTTCTTTTGATAATGATGTTTAAAAAATGAATTTTCTCTTAAAAATGTGGGGCATAACATTTCTCCGGATGAAAAGATGAACATACAAGAAAAAATTGACGAATTGCTCAGAAGAAATCATGATATTCGTTTGCTTCTATTGTTTAATAGGAGTAGTAGTTTAACATAAATATATTAACCACGAACTATGAAATTTACTTGAATGTAAAGAGTACAAAACATTGTTATTGGAACTATAGAGAAGTTATGAGTCCGTTAAATTTTAAATTACTTAGAAAATGTCGATATTGATTATTGAGGTAGTAGGCGTTCTCCTTTTGCTGAAAATTTCCCCATGTCCCGATACTGTACAATTTTGTATCGTTTGAGTAGCAAGACTAGGTGGAAACGAGTGTGATACTATGTGGTTATATCAAATTTCATTTTAATTATATGACTCGTTTATGGTTCTGACAATCTGATATGCGGGGAAAATGCGAAGAATTACAATGTATTCAAGATTTCTTGCGAGTTACCAACTTTCAGATTCGAATCACGCCGTAAAGAACTATCGTGAAAATGGAAATCTTGGTCTAGTCGAACGTTTTCGATAAAAGCGTTGTTTGCTGGGTATGCTTTTGCTGTAATAATATGAAATTCATTCATTTTTTTGGGCGAGTGTATGAGTAAAGCTATATACCATTTTCCAATTGGAATGAAATGAATCTCTATAATCGGATATAGAAAAAGGAAAAGGTTGGAACAAAATCATGAGATCATTTGTACTCAAATTTCTTTCTTTCTTCTTTGAAAATGACAGTGTTAGGACCAGATTTCTGGCCCATATACTATTTGTTGTATATTGGTTTGAACTAAATAATTCTAGTTGTATGTTAAGAATTGAAACAGCCTTTGGTTTCAAATAATGTTGCAACCTCAGTTGCAACCACAGTTCTAACCTACAGAATAGCAGGATTCTGTTCAGTTTTTTAATTCTGCATTACTATTATTTGACAATGATTATTTGTTTTAAAGTATGCAGCATATATTATGTTATTAAAGATAAGAAAGATGTTTCCAAGATATGTTTATTTTAAACTAGGCAATCCATATCTCTATTCTTATGCAAATCTTTATTACTTGTTTCAATCTTTATTCTTTATCAAAATCAGTATGATACGTTTAAGATTGAATGAAATAGGGAGTTAATGTTCAATATATATATTTAGAAATATTTTATCTCCAAAAGATACTATTTTATATGTTTCTTGTTTAAGGAATAGATTAACTCCTATTTCTAAGCTAGTTATTAACAGGTACTATCTTAGAAAGATTGAAGTCAATCCTACGCTGAGGTATCTTGTGCAATATGGAAAGATTGAAGACAATCAAAAAGGTCAAAAGCAATCATCAAATATATTGAAGAAAGAAGATTGTTTTTACTCCTTTATATAGTTGATAATTATGCTTGTAAAAGGTGTGTTCTAAATTATAAAGAACTCATTTTTGAGAAAATACACAGTGAGCTTTAAAAGAAAACAATGGTGAGATGTCATTGATTTTTAAGTGATAGTTATAAAGTAGGAGCAATATAGAGATAGGCAGAAAAATCTAGAGTGAGTCTGAGAGTTTTTCATTAAGAATTGAATCGTATATTGTAAGCTTTTATAATATCATAATCTGGGTGAGTGCATCGGAGACGTAGCCCAGTTGGTTGAACTCCGTTGTTAAATGTGCGTGTAATTTAATTCAAGTACATTTAACTATACTGTTCTGTCCATCAATATACTTAAGTTCCAACTGTGGTTGCAACTTCACTTGGAACATAACTGCAAAACTGCAACTAGAACCGCGGATAGGAATTTCAGACAGTTTCTTCTTTGTGATCTTCGATTTGTTTCTCGGCTGAGTCCAACAGTTAAAAATGTTTATATTGAAGCCCAGACAATCTCGGCCTACTACTTGACAGGAAATCTTGCAAATTTGCGATTTAAAATCATGACCTTTTCCAATTCAGAAAACGACTTTCGAGTCTTGACAAAAAAAAACACAAAAATACTGTAACTTCGGTATCCTGTAGGATCTGAACCGAATATCGAAATATGAATCTTTAACTTTCACAAGTTCGCAATTTAAATGAGAACTTTTAGGTATTTTGACAAAGACCCTAAATCTGTAAGTATAGCATTTATATTTTGTAGCATTCTAATAGATAAATAATAGTCACTAGTACTAAATGTAATATTAAAAACTGCATTACTTATGAAATGGAGATAACTTGATAATTGAACAGAGCATCTACATTGTATTGGACAAGTTATCACTTATCACTAGCTAAACACCCTCAACTAAGCTAAAAAGAGTTTCTAACTTACATCATCACACCTTTATATTAACTTGCAATGTACATTCTACATGATAAATTTGATTAGCAAATTATATTTTATGAATATTTCTTGCACCATGCATGTATCTACCACCACATAGTACACCAATAATTTTTTTTAATTGGTTAAAATATTACAAACAAGCTTAAGGTCAAGCCAAATGCATAGAAGAAAGGATATTAAAATAAAAGAGAATGGATACACATGAAAAAAATAATTCGTTTCTTTATGCTAGCGTGTTAAATCATTGATCATATTCTTGAACAAAAAGAATTGACTTATTATATCAGTGGATATATTGGTGGCCCCAATATATACATGAGTCTTGTACGAGTTTATTCATAAAAACAATGGTGGAAATAGAATCAGCTAATGTTCAGAAGCAGCTTATCAAATGGTTTCAAATTCATTTATTTCTTCTGTTACTAGTTTCAAGACAAACAGTTCTTGGTGGAAATATTGTGAAATACTTACCTGGATATGTTGGTGAGCTTCCTTTCAAGCTTGAAACTGGGTAAGCTACTTTCTTTTACTTTTCTTCATCAACTATCGTTGTCGTATTGCTTACGCTGTACGTAAACGAACCGTTCATGAACATATGTTCGACTCGTTAACAGCTCAGTTTATGTTCGGACGTTAAGTAAACGAATCAAACATGAACACAACCGACACCATTCGTTCATTAGATACTCGGTTTGTTAAGAGTTCAAGAAATTAGACAAGTCATCATTTTTATTTATTTTTTATGCTGTGTTATTAGTGAAACAATGATATATGAAATAGATTTCACAAGAAATCAAAATCTTACAACCCACATATATCTAATTATTTTTTTGCATACAATCCTAGGTAACAAGAGTACCATTTAGGAATTACGAAGTTTAACAGTACAGAAATCTAACTAATGTTTAGATATATATTTTATATTAATGTTGTAAGGATAGTATACTTAATTTTGGGAACCGAGTCTAAAATCAATTCTTATGACTTATGTTGTTAATAAACTGTTCATGAAAAAATCGTTGTTCACTCGGTTTGTTTTCGTTGTTTATAAACGAACATGAACAAACAGTTTAGCGCACCAACAAACATGAATGACTTTTGGGTATTACTGCCTTTTGGGTATGTTTGGCTCGTCTGAACACCTGGGAATGACTTTCTTTATTATGTTTTGAGAAATTTCAGATATATCAGTGTTGATGATTCAGAGTTATTCTATTATTTCATCGAGTCCGAAGGGAATCCTGAAACGGATCCGCTTTTTCTTTGGCAAACTGGTGGGCCCGGTTGTACTGCTTTCAGTGGACTTGCATTTGAAATCGGTAGTTAATTATCTATCATATTATATTTAAAGAGGATCGAGTGTGGGTCTTTTTTTAACGTATTGTAAATTTTAACCAATCAAATTTGCTAGGCCTTGAAAGTTCAATTTTTTTCTGAGGAAACTATGTAAGAAATCTCACAGGAAATCTTGCCTACAATTTATTCCAGCCTATATATTCTCATATACAATTTGTCATTATCTTAATCGTTAAAGATGACTTATGTGGAGGTCAAAACCTTTAATCTTTCCTTCTTTGCAGCATATTTGGTTAACCGCTTAAAAGCTGAGTTTTCTTCTTATATATATATAACAAGTAAAGCTAGCACTTTGAGTTGGATGTCCTCAAACTTCTATCCAGGCTAAGAAACCCGCTTATTTTTTCAAGCTCTGCAGCCAAACAAGCACCAACATTTGTAACGGTGTTCTTTGATGTTCTCTTAAACAATCTGCACATCAAAAAAAAAAAAAAAATTTAAAAAGAAATTAAATAAATGCGTTGGTGTGAATGTTGATATATGACGTAGTTCTTAAACAAGCACTAACATATCTGTGCTTCATTTAGCTTAGTGCCACTTTTTGTAACATCAATGGTAGGTGATTCATTTTTTTCTAATAAGCTACAAGCTTTTTTGCTTCACCTACTTTTTCTTAGGTCCCTTGGAGTATGACAGTGAAAACTACACCGGAGGATTTCCAAATTTGAGATACTATCCATACGCACGAACAAAGGTGAAAATACAGTAGAACTTTCCTGGATTTTGTATAAACTTATCGTTTTGTTTGAGTTTCTCTCATTTCTTTTATTAACTATAGGTTGCTAGCATTATATTTCTTGATGCTCCTGTGGGTACCGGTTTCTCATACTCACGAACTCCAGAAGGTTGGCTATCATCCGACACTAAATCATCTGAACAGTCATACATGTTTTTAAGAAAAGTGAGTTATTGAGTGGTTTAGCTAAATAAAACTGCTGGATTTTGAATGTTATTCACGTACATGATCTTTAGTAAGACTCACTTGTTACTACCTTTTTTTACAGTGGTTGATTGAACACCCTCAATTTCTATCGGTTGATTTATATATCGGCGGTGATTCTTATGCAGGCTTAACTGTGCCACTGATCACTAAAAAAATAATTGAAGGTATTTTATTGTTCAAGATGGCTATGATTTCACGGTTTGAGTCAAATAAAAGTCTTATCATGTTGGTTTCTATCTCGGTAATGACAAATTGGTTTATGGATTTTTCAGGAAACAGCAAAAAGCAGGAGCCTTATATAAACATCAAAGTAAACATCAGAATGAGTTCCTTTATGCTTTTCTTGCACCAATAATCTGTGTATGATTGTTAATGATGTTTATTAGGGATACTTGGTTGGAGCACCATTCACCGATAAGTTTATCGAAGAAAACTCCGTCGTAGATTATGCTCACCGGATGGCGCTTATTTCTGACGAGATCTATGAGGTAATTCATAAGCAACGAAAATAGTTTATAAAAAGGGTGTTCTTACCTTTTTATACTTTTTAGTCCTTAGCCTTTTGACAGTTGTTGCATTTGACGATTTCAGAGTGCTAAAATGAGTTGTAACGGGAACTATGTAAATTATGATCCGCAAAATTTAGCATGCATAGCTGCTGTTGGTGCTGTACAAAAGGTTAGGTGAACTTCATCTATTGTCAAATTTGCCATGCATAGAAAATGTTTATCTTTTAAAATGATTTTTTTGATTTTCTAATTTGTAGTGTGTGAAACCGCTGAATGCGAAAAATATTCTTGAACCAAATTGCCATTTGTCGTCACCTAATCGGAGGGAAAGCGTTTATCACCGCTCACTTGAAGAAAGCCAGAAAGATTCCCTAGTTTTAAATCCTTGCGCTGTAATCTCACTCTCTCTCAGATTTTGACATTTGTTTTCGCTTTATTAAAATATAAATTGTACTCAATTTGGTTTATCAGCTAAATAAACTGAGTGTTTGTGGTTTCTGCTAGCCTGAAAATGATATAAGCTATAAGGTGAATATATGGGCAAACGATGAAAGGGTTCGAGAAGCACTACGCGTCCGAAAGGTACAAAGTTTGAGTTAATTTATAGGCAACCATAGTCAAGAATCGCATAACGTGGGTAAGTATTGATACTGATTAGGGAACTAAAGGAGATCTGGTGAGTTGTAACAACAGTTTAGCGTATGACTACGATGTTTCTAGCGTTGTCGCTGTTCACAAAGAACTGAGCCATATGGACTTCAAAGTACTCGCAGAGTGGTTAGTCTTTTCTAAATTTACTAGATTATGTATATGATTTGGTTTTTGCTGCGTTTGGCTTGTTTGGCTGGAGTTAAAGCAAATAAGCTCGACTATCATGAGCTGAGTTCATCTAGCTTAACCACTAGCTTTTTCTGTCAATTAAACTTAAAAACTTATCTTTAAGATAAAAAGATACAACCATACAATCCTTTACATCGTTGTTTGCTTTACATTTTTCCTAGTCTTTGTTTAGCCGGTAGAGTATATTTTGAAATGTTAGCCTTAAAAATTTACTAGAAACAAACATATTCAAATTTATACACTTACTAATTTCCCACCTATCATGATCTGGCCCTTTCTTTGTGAATAATTGCAAATTACATTTTCCCCTTTTTTATCTTGCGTATAAAATCCATCGTTAAGAATGTCATCCAGAGTATTTATACATTATCTTGTTAGGGTCCATACAGGCGAACACAAATAAAGACAGAAAACTTAAACCGAGCACACACTCTTTGATAACGGAGTTCACCCAAATTGGCTACGTCTCCGGGCCGCTACACGTGGCACTTAATATTATTAAGAGGATTACAATCGTAATCTAGCCTAGTTACAAGCTATGGTTCTCTCGCAAATAGAACTTTTCTCTTTATAATATAGAGGTGTTGTGTAAAGGTGTAATTAAAATACAATATATTGGGGCATATAAATAGAACCCAACATGGGTCATATTACAATTCCAGGCGATGTGGGATAATAAGAAGACATGGCCAGAACTCATTTGGCTCCACAACTCAACAATCTCCCACTTGGAGTCAAATGTCGAGTGCTTCAAAAGAACTCCAGTTATCCCCGACCACCGAACTCACTGTGCTCCACCGAGCAGAATGCTCCCATCGTTATCTTTGTATAGTAATTGATACTCTGCCGTCATCGGCGAGTTACTCATTCTTCTAGTGTAGCGGCGACCCTGAGCCTCATGCTCGGAGTCCTACTGAGGTTGCACACAGCCTCAGTTTGTTGATTGTAACAGTCTTCGTTAGCATATCGGCGGGGTTCTTAGCGCCCTCAATTTTTTCTAGCGCGAAGATTCCATCTTCCAGAACAGCCCGGATAAAATGGTAACGAATCTGTATGTGCTTTGTGCGTGAATGGAATACAGGGTTCTTAGCTAGCTGAACTGCACTTTGACTATCACAGTGCAGAACTCCCTTGTCGGTCCTCTGACCGAGCTCCTCTAAGAAACCTTGCAACCAAATCATCTCTTTGCTTGCTTCCGTCATCGCGACGTACTCAACCTCTGTGGTCGATAGTGCAATGATCTTTTGCAGCTTCGATGTCCAACTCACAGCAGTACCACCGTAGGTACAAACACATCCCGTTGTGCTCTTTCGGCTGTCCAGATCACCGGCCATGTCAGCATCCACATAGCCGTGCAGGCCTTCCGAGGTCTTTCGGAAACATAATGCCGAACTCACGGTACCCGAGAGATATCTCAATATCCACTTCACGGCTTCCCAATGGTGCTTTCCTGGGTTACTCATGTAACGACTGACAACTCCCACTGCATGGGCAATGTCCGGTCTTGTACACACCATAGCGTACATCAAGCTACCAATTGCTGAAGCGTAGGGTATGTTCGACATACGGTCCTTTCCTTCCTCGTCCAAGGGTGATTGTTCCTTCGACAAGCTAAAGTGTGCGGCTAGCGGTGAGCCTACAGCTTTGGCATCACTCATGCTAAGCCGTGCCAACACTTTCTTCACATACTCGGCTTGCGACAGAAACAGGGACCCATCCTTTCCTCGAGAAATCCTCATACCGAGGATCTGATTTGCGGCACCCAAATCCTTCATCTCGAACTGTTTCGCCAACTGTTGTTTCACCTTGTTAATCTCAACAAGGCTCGACCCGACGAGCAATATGTCATCTACGTACAACAGTAGTATGACATAAGAAGAGTTCTCAAATCTCTTCACGAAACAGCAGTGATCGCTATCACTTCTTTCGAACCCGGTATCCGCCATGAAACTGTCAAACTTCTTATACCACTGCCGTGGTGCTTGTTTTAGCCCGTACAAGCTCTTCCGCAGTTTGCAGACCAATTTCTCTTTTCCCTTTTCGGCAAACCCTTCAGGTTGGAGCATGTAAATTTCCTCATCAAGATCTCCATGGAGAAAGGCAGTTTTCACATCTAACTGCTCAAGATGAAGATTCGCATTTACAACAATGCTCAACAATAGCCGAATAGTCGTCATCTTAACGACTGGTGAAAAGATCTCGGTGTAGTCAATTCCTGCCTTTTGCTGGAACCCTTTGACTACTAGGCGTGCCTTATACCGTTTCGTGCCGTCTTGTTCCTCCTTCAGTCGGAACACCCATTTATTGCTCAGTGCCCTCTTCCCCTTGGGCAGTTCGGCTAACTGCCAAGTCACATTCTTCTCAAGTGACTTCATCTCATCCTTCATCGCGAGCTCCCACTTGCTCGAGTCTTTCAGCTCCAGAGCTTCTTCTCTACTTTCGGGCTCTCCTGCATCACTGAGCAATATGTAATGCAGGGAAGGAGAGTATCGGGCAGGAGGTCTCCTCACGCGATGACCTCGGCCCAATTCAGGTCGGGGAGTTTGGGGCAGCTCCTCTTCCTCTTCAGCATCTGCTGGTCGGTTGTCGAGCACCACTGGCTCATCTTCAGTGTCATTTTCCAAGTCCAATCTTGGAAACGCATTCATGTCAACCATACCTCTTTCCTCGGACGGGAGCGCTTGTTCTTCCACATTTTGTCGATCTTTGTACAAAATGCTTTCGTTGAAGATGACATCCTTACTGCGAATGATCCTCTTTGTTTGACCATCCCAAAAGCGATATCCAAACTCAGCTCCACCGTACCCCACAAAGTAACACACTTTGGATTTCGAGTCAAGCTTGGTACGTTCATTTATGTCGACATGGGTATATGACAGACAACCGAACACTCGCAAGTGTTCATACGAGATAGGCTCTCCTATCCACACTTCCTCGGGAATCCTCCTTTCTAGGGGCACTGAGGGTCCGCGGTTAATGAGGTAAACCGCCGTGCTTACTGCATGTGCCCACAAGGCTTTGGGCAACCCACTTTGCAGTCTCATACTCCTAGCACGCTCATTGATTGTTCGGTTCATTCTCTCGGCCACACCATTCTGCTGTGGCGTTCTTCAGATGGTCTTCTCCATTCGAATGCCTCTTTGAGCACAGAACTCTACGAACTTCGCATCAATGTACTCTCCGCCGTTATCGGACCTCAAACACTTGAGTTTATTCCCGGTCTCCAGTTCAACCATGGCCTTCCATTCTTGAAATTTCTTAAACACCTCAGACTTGTGTTTCAAGAAATAGACCCATGTTTTCCTCGTCGAATCATCGATGAAGGTCACATAGTATCGAGCTCCTCCCAGTGAGGTTACTGGAGATGGTCCCCATACTTCTGAGTAGACTAGTGCTAGCTTCTCCTCCTTGGGAGCTTTTCCACCTTTCCGGAAGCTCACTTTCTTCTGCTTCCCGAAGATGCAACCTTCGCACATGTCGAGGTTGACAGACTTCAAGCCTGGAAGTTTCCTGTCCTTCGCTAACACCTTCATCCCCTTCTCGCTCATGTGACCCAACCGTCGATGCCACAGTTCCGAGCAGTTCTGCGACACAGCTGTCGCAATTGTACGCTCCTCATCGGTCGTCATGTACACTGTACCGACCTTACTCCCTCGGGCTATCACCATAGCTCCTCGTGAAACTTTCCAAGCTCCACTGCTGAACGAAATGGAGTGCCTTTCGGCATCGAGTTGACCTACTGAGATCATATTCTTGGTCAACCTCGGGACATGCCTCACTTTCGTCAGCTTCCATACCGATCCATTTGGAATGCGAATCTTCACATCGCCAGTTCCAACAACATCCAACGCTTCTCCGTCGGCTAGATACACTTTACCGAAATTACCCGCATGGTAATTTTCGAATAAATCCTTCTGAGCGGTCGTGTGAAATGATGCCCCAGAGTCTAGAATCCACGATTCTATATTTCTCTGTTCGGTAAGCAACGAACAGTCACCCGAATCCTCGTCGCTCGCAACATTAACCACGTGATCACGGCCGGTACCCTTCTTCGGCTTCTTGCACTCATGACTGAAGTGCCCCATACCCTGGCAGTTATAGCACCGAAGATTCTTCTTACTTCGATCGCTATCTTTGCCTCCTCGGCTTTGCCCTCTTCTACCTCGGGATTGCGAACGTCCTCTAACGTCCCATACCCTGGCCTTACCCTGGTCTCTTGAACCCATGTTCAAGGCTGCTCCATCATTTGAGCATTCACCCATGTCTAATCTCCTGAGTTCCTCAGCGAGTATTTGATCTCGGATGCCGTTGTAAGTCAGTTTCTCCTTTCCAATTGAGTTGCTAACAGCAGCTCGCATGAATTCCCAACTGTTCGGTAAAGAGGCTAGCAGTATAAGGGCTCTCACTTCGTCTTCAAAAGTTATCTCCACCGCATCCAACTGATTTACGGTGTCGATGAACTTGTTCACGTGATTTGCGACAGGTGTGTCCTCAGCCATGCGTAGGTTGAACAACTTACGCATGAGATGTACCTTGTTGTTCGCGGATGGTTTCTCATACATGTCGGTGAGGATCTTCATCATCCCCATCGTCGTCGTCTCTCTTGCGACGTTATGTGCTACACTCCTAGATAGTGTTAGGCGGATCACTCCCAACACTTGTCGGTCTAAGAGTATCCACGCCTCCTCGGTGATCGTGGTCGGCCTTTCCTCAAGGAGAAGTGGCTGATGCATCTTCCTCCCGTAGAGGTAGTCCTCTATTTGCATTCTCCAGAATGCGAAGTCCTTCCCGTCGAACTTCTCGATCCCGTGTGCGGTTCTGTCTTCTTTCGCCATCGATCTTCCTCAGCTCTGATACCACTTGTTAGGGTCGATACAGGCGAACACAAAGAAAGACAGAAAACTTAAACCGAGCACACACTCTTTGATAACGGAGTTCACCCAAATTGGCTACGTCTCCGGGCCGCTACACGTGACACTTAATATTATTAAGAGGATTACAATCGTAATCTAGCCTAGTTACAAGCTATGGTTCTCTCGCAAATAGAACTCTTCTCTTTATAATATAGAGGTGTTGTGTAAAGGTGTAATTAAAATACAAGATATTGGGGCATATAAATAGAACCCAACATGGGTCATATTACAATTCCAGGCGATGTGGGATAATAAGAAGACATGGCCAAAACTCATTTGGCTCCACAACTCAACATATCTAACTGTTACCACTGAAAGTTGGCGTTTCAAGTATCATGAAGTAGAATTGTATACGATAATTCGATGATCTTCTCATCCTTTTACTAGTTCATAAAAGAAAACTGAAAATGTTGAGTTTTGCTGTATTCAGACATTCTAAAAGCTAAATACTGTCTTCATATCACAAGTTAGCATGATTAGTAAATTTATCATCCTTTTCATAGTGGAGATCATGACTTGTCTATACCTTACTTGGGCACATTAAAGTGGATTAAATCTCTCAATTTGTCAGTCGCTGATGATTGGAGACCATGGTTTGTCGATAACCAAGTCGAAGGGTACGTTCATATATTTACTAATTCATCCTCTAGTAGGCCTTTAATGGAAGGTAATAATAATACTGCGGTTGTTGATCAATGCAGATACACTACTCAGTACTTTGATAGAGGTGGATATCGCCTAACTTTTGCAACGGTTAAAGTAAGAAAAGTAGTATATTGTTAACTAAATTGTTGTATAAAATCTAAATTGCTGTTAGACAGATTAATTTCAATTAATGTTTTAAATAGGGTTATCGCTAGCGTAGCGCTTTTTTTTTTTTTTTATAGAAACGCTAAAAGCGCAAATAGCGTTGCTATATACTTTTTTTTTTAACTAAATACATATAAATATAGCATTAAATTCATAACATCTAATAAAAATTAACTAAATATATATAAAATTTGTAACTAATAATCACAAAATGATTGTAGTTGAGATGTCAAACCATTTAATTTGTTTGCAAGAGTTTTGGGGTTTGATTGTCTTTAGGCTCCAATAATTTCATTAAAATTTTGAAAAATAAAATAAAATAAAAAATTGGACTGCACCCGCTATAGCGTAAATAGCGTCCATTATAGCGCGAATTTAGCGTTTTTCCATCCAAATAGCGGTTTATCATAGCGTTTTTCGGCCGAAAAATGCTATTTCGCGAACTATAGCGCAATATAGCACGCCTTTTAAAATAATGATTTCAACTAAGTTCATAATTTGACGATATGTAGGGTGCCGGTCATCCAGCTCCAGTGTACCGTCGGAAAGAATGTTATTATTTGTTCGATAGTTGGATTCGTAATCTTCGTTTGTAGTTGATAAACAACAACTGTTTTTCTCTCTCTCTAGAAGATATTAATAAGAGAGAATGCTGTTTTTGGTGACAATCATGGAGGAGCCAAGTGTGTAAAATTGGAGATAACATCGAGTGGCTTGATTCTGAGGAATTATTTTGTTAATATTTTCTTTCTATTTAATATTCTTTTTATTTGACAGTAAAACAAGGTAAATTGTGAATTTATACTGTGGGTGTTCGTAGAATATATATAAACTGTTTGTATTACGATTATCAAGGAAATTGATGATCGTGTTTATAGAGAGAGAATCATCTCGTGTTTACAGAAAGAGAAATCGAAGGAAGAAAAGGAAAAAGTACTTTACAAATTAGTCTGGATCCTTATATAGTACTAGTTTACATTAATTACATATTTGTCTTGTATATTCTATAAACTGACACATTGAGTCCAGATAACATAAGTTGTCCTATAGTTTACTGGATACTTCAATCAAGTCCATGAATTTCTGAAACATAATAAAAACACTACAAAACACACAATGTTAATATACCTCCCTCAAGATGGATGGTGCAAAGAAAGCACACCCATCTTGAGTAATAAACTGTTAAAAATAGGAGCCCCAAGAGCCTTTGTGAACAAATCAGTTAGATTATTATTTGAATAAACATGCATTGGATGAATTACTTTGTGTAAAATTTTCTCCCTTATAAAATGGCAATCTACCTCTATATGCTTAGTTCTTTCATGGTGTACTGGTTTATTAGCTAATGCTAAAGCAGACTTACTATCAGTATAGAGAATGACTGGTTTATCATGATTAACACCAAAATCCTTAAGTAAATTTATTAATCATACAATTTCACAACTTGTTGTAGCCATAGCCCTATACTCTGCTTCTGCAGAACTCCTAGATACAGTTTGCTGTTTTTTACTCTTCCATGAAATAAGAGAATCTCCTAAATAGACACAAAAACCAGTCACTGGCCTTCTACTATCTAAACATGCAGCCCAATCTGAATCAGTAAAAGCTTTCAAAGTAAGTTCTGAGGTAGAGGAAAAAAAAATACATTGGGATGGATTATTCTTAATATAATTTAGAATTCTAATTGCAGCATTATAATGATCAATACTAGGGGCACATAAAAACTGACTTAAAACATGTACAACATAACTAATGTCAGGTCTTGTTATGGTTAGATATAACAATCTTCCTATTAACCTCCTATACTTAGTAATATCATCTAGCAGATCAATATTATGAGAAGTAAATTTAATCTTAGTGTCCATGGGAAACAAAGATGGCTTAACAGCCAACTGTCCTGTATCTTATAACAATTCTAAAGCATATTTTCTTTGGCAAACATGTATACCTACACTACTTCTAGCTACCTCAAGTCCAAGAAAATACCTGAGTGGACCCAAGTCTTTTAGCTGAAACTTAGTATTGAGAAGAACCTTTACCTGTTCAACCAGACAAGAAGAAGCACTTCCTAACAAAATATCATCTACATAAACAAGTAAAACCAAAAAATCTCCATTTTTATTATAGGTAAACAAAGAATGATCAGCTACTGATTGTTCAAAACCAAAAGATATCAAAGCCATATTTAATTTTGAAAACCATTGTCTTGATGCCTGTTTTAAACCATATAAGGACTTTTGTAATTTACAAACCAAAGATGGTGATTCATTTTTCTGAAAACCAGGTGGAACCATCATGTAAACCTCTTCATCTAATTCACCATGCAAAAAAGCATTATTTACATCAACTTATGACAAAAACCAACCTCTAGATGCTGCAACAGCCAAAAAAGTCATTTTTGCAACAGGTGAAAAAATAGCATCATAGTCTATTCCTTCTAACTGAGTATAACCTTTTGCAACTAATCTAATCTTGTATCTTTCTATAGTTCCACCAGATTTATGTTTAATCTTATAAACCCATTTACACCCTATAGGTTGTTTTCCTTTTGGTAATTCAGTTAAAACCCATGTCTTATTAGCCTATAAGGCTTCTATTTCTTTTTTCATAGCTTCTAACCATAAAGGATTAGTCTGAGCCTGCTTATAGGTTTTAGGTTATATATTAGCAGAAATAGAATGACAAAAAGACTTATAATTATTTGAAATATTATCATAAGACAAAAAAGAAGATAAATGATATGTAGGTATACTGTTGTGACTCACCACATTGTTCATTTGAACATGAAAATCCTGTAAATAACCTGGAGCTTTATGTGCCCTCTTTGTTCTCCTTTGTACTTGTGCATCTATATCATTACTAACAACAACATCACTAGTTCTACCTTTAGCATTACTGTGACTATCATTTTGACCAACATCACTAGTACCACTGTTATCATTTGTGTTATGGACTTCATTTTTATGAAAGATAGATAGACTATCAACATTTATATCTTTAGAATAGGAAAATATATGCTCATAAAAAATTACATCTCTGCTAAGAAAAAAAACATGTGTATCACAATCATATAGTTTATAACCTTTGGTACTAGTCCCATAACCAACCATAACACACTTTCTTGCTCTTTTATCAAACTTAGTTCTATTTCTGGACAAAGTACTGGCAAAACATAGACTTTCAAAAACTCTAAGGTGATTATAAGCAGGTTTCTTATTATACAACATCTCATATGGTGACTTATTATTTAACAAAGGAGTTGGCATTCTATTTATTAAATAAACAGCTGTTAAAACACACTCTCCCCAAAAAATGAGAGGCAAAGAAGATTGAAACCTAAGAGTTCTGGCAACATTAAGAATATGTTGATGTTTTCTTTCAACAACACCATTCTGCTGTGGAGTATCCACACAGCTAGTCTGGTGGATAATACCATTGTTAGCATAAAAAGAAGACAAATTAAACTCACCACCATTATCAGATCTTAATACTTTAATTCTTAAACCAAATTGTGTTAAAACCATTTGATGAAAAATAGGAAAGATTGTAGTGGTTTCAGACTTATGTTTTAACAAAAAAATCCAAGTACACCTAGTATAATCATCAACTATTGTTAAAGAATACTGTTCTGCAGCATGAGTAGCAATAGTATATGGACCCCATAAATCACAATGAATAATATCAAAAGCACAAGTAGTTATAGTATTTCTAACAGGAAAAGAAGACCTGTGATGCTTAGAAAAATGACAGAAGTCACAAACTACATCATTATTATCCATACAATTAGTATCATTGATTTCTGCTGAAACTAGTCTAAGAATAGACTGAGAAGGATGTCCCAACCTAAAATTCCACACACTTGGCTTACTCTGAACAGTAACATTATTACAAGAAAAACTAGAATCAAAAGAAGACTTTTATAACAATTGGATTTTTAAACATATAAAGGTCATGTTGCTCCTCTGTACTACCAATCATCTTCAAGGAGCCCTGGTCCTGTATTGAACACATTTTATCTCTAAAAATTAAAGAGCAAGCTGAATCTCTTGCTAACTTACTAACTGAGACAAGATTAAAACTAAAAGAAGGTACACACAACACATTATGTAATACCAATCCTGACTGAAAAAATACCGTTCCTATGTGAGTTACTAAAGCAATGTTTCCATTAGGTAAATTCACATGTGGTATACAAGAAGGTTTAACTTCTGAAAAATAATTTGAGCTATTAACCATGTGTTCACTAGCACCACTATCTAAAATCCAATTTGCATTTAATTTGTTTTTACTTATAAAACTATTACAGTAAGTAGATAAAGAAGTAAAAGCAAAAGACACAGGTATACCTGACATTCCTGTGTAGGTCAAATTAGAGAAAGGTGTTGCTTGCTGAGAATTAGATAAAAGGTGTTGCTTGCTGAGACATGTGATCAGAAACACTAGTAATCTGATCAGAACTAGAAGACATATTCTGATGAGATGGTATTGGATAAGGTGAATGAAACACATGCTGTTGCTGCTGTGGTTGAAAGGCTAGCTGAGATTGAGCATAAGCTTGATGAACTTGGGGTTGTGAACCACTAAGCCTAGGCCCACCAAAACCAACCCTTGGCCTAGGCCTCCACCCTGGTGGATACCCATGAACCCTATAGCACCTATCTTTGGTGTGCCTATCAGAACCACAGTGTGAACACCTCATGATACCTTTTCCAGAACTATAACTTGGTCTAAACCCACCAGAATTTGGCCTAACATTATATGAGCCTGGCCTAAACTTACTACTATCCTGAGAAGACTGAACAACCAAAGCCATATTATGCACTGGTACACCCTTACCAATACTATTTTGTTTCTCATCCTGAGTAATCATGACATAAATGTCATTCATAGTGGGCATTGGTTTCATTAGAAGAATTTGCCCCCTTGCCATGGAATAACTCTTATTCAGACCCATCAAGAATGTCATCTTAAACACTCTATTTTCTCTAGTAATAACAGCACTCATGAAATTACAGGTACAACTTCCTATAGTCCCACAACTACACCTAGGAAGTGGATTTAGAATATTTAAATAATTCCAACAAGTTTCCAGTTTTGTAAAATAAGATGCAACACTCATATCTCCTTGAGTAGTACTATGTAATTCTTGATTTAACTCATAAATTCTTGCTTCATTCCCTTGAGAAAACCTCTCTGTTAACTCTCTCCACATTTTATTAGCAGTATCAACATACAAAATAGATTGAGCAATCTCATCACTAACTGAATTTATTATCCAACTCATTACTATCAGGTTACACTGCATCCAAGCACCATGCCAGACATCTCCCTCTACTGGGCATAGTAAAGAACCATTAATCCCTATTGAAATCTCCATAGCCCTTTTCCAAGAATGGAAATTAATCCCTGCTAATCTAGGGTTTACTAAACTAGTACTGATATTTTCATTAGTACCAATAAAATAAGGATTCATATTATTAATAGGTTGATTAGAAACCGAATCTACATTAACTCCAGACATGATCAAAGAACAGAACCAAGAACTCTAATTTCCAAGAAATAAGTCAAGAAGCAGCTAGATCTGAGAAACAAAATAAAAGAAAATAGATATAGATATTACCCGATTTTCTGAGAAAGAAAACCATTTAAAAAAAATATTATGCGATAAGCCAATCTTCCAATACTGTGGAAATCCCCAATTCTGTGAGAATTAGAAACAGCGGAATAACGAGCTTATAAAACGCTCAGATACCATGTATAATATATATAAACTGTTTGTATTACGATCATCAAGGAAATTGATAATCGTGTTTATAGAGAGAGAATCATCTCGTGTTTACAGAAAGAGAAATCGAATGAAGAAAAGGAAAAAGTAATTTACAAATTAGTCCCCTGGATCCTTATATAGTACTAGTTTACATTAATTACATATTTGTCTTGTATATTCTATAAACTGACACATTGAGTCCAAGATAACATAAGCTGTCCTATAGTTTACTGGATACTTCAATCAAGTCCATGAATTCCTGAAACATAACAAAAAACTACAAAACACACAATGTTAATATTCTGTAAATCACTGTAGATTTTCGGGATTTTACTGCTTAATTAAGAGAATTTTGCAATTCATCATATTTTTTCAAGCTAGCTTGCCGTGGCTTTGAGTTTATGGTCAATTTTGATGTTTCTTTTTTATTATATTTTTACAAGTATATTATCAGGATTTGTACCAGTGGAACATGCAATTCTTTGCATAATTCTAACTACAAGTATTATATTTCAAATGGAAAATCGACTAAACCACTACAAAATTATGACATTTCAAAATTGACCTTGTGGCTATCTGTAATAATTAAATGATATATGTGATGTTATTTGTAAGTCAGATAATCTTATTTATCCTCTTGAAAGACCTAATATTTCGATAGAAACACACGTATGATGATAAAGTTGTTTGTTTGTCAAAGCTCATACTAAGTACATAATAATACACGTACGATTTCTCAGAATTTTATTATTTAACTAATAGAATGTTGCAATGTGATCATTTTTTTCAAGCTTCAACTGTCATGGAGTATATTTTTACACGTATAATTTTCAGGATTTGTCAGGCAAGCCTTGGCATAATTCTAACTACAAGTATTACATTTCAAATGAACAACTGACTTAAGTCACTAAACCATTACAAAATTGTGACATTTTAAAATTGAACTTGGGGCTATCTGTAATAATTAAATGATATATGTGGTGTTATTTGTAAGTCAGATAATCAATTACATATTTGGGGATACAGGAAAACAATTATTTTTTTTGAGTAACTAAAACAAAATGGTATTTGTGGGGATTATAATTATGTGCATTTTAAAGACTCAATATTTCGATACAAATGCCAAAATATATTATTACTATTTATGTAATATTTAATGTATAGGTACTATAGTTATTTATGCTTGTATATCAGCCCTAATCTTTGTTGGAGCAGTTGTTAATCATTTTGAGAAAACATTTAGTAAAATCCTACTCCTGGTTCACTAAAAAAAATACTCAAATAACTACGGGATTAGTGACGATATTTTTTGTTACGAGCTTTTTAGCTACGGTTTTTGTGACAGTTTAGTCAATTTGTGACAAATTTGTGACAGTTTTTTGAATTAGTGACAGGCTTGTGACAGATTTTGACTCTCACTAAATCAAAAATTATTTTGTAATGGTTATATTTGAAGGCAGAAATGTTTTCTTATTTAATGACAGAAATGTTCTTACTTGTGGTTTTATTTGAATTTGCGTAGAGAAGACTGAAGAGCTTGGTTATTTAGAATGACACACAACGAAAGCAGCTAAAAAAATTGTTGCATTATGTGTTACATTCTGCATTTATTTTTGAAAGAAGCATATGGAATCAGATAATTAAAACTTGCAAGTACGGGAATTTTCAAATCTAAATTGGAAAGTAGAAATTCAAAGTTGTTCAAAGAAAATAATGTTAGCAAATTGATCAACAGAAGAAAGGAGAAGAATATAAATCGCGCACACAAGTTGATAACGGAGTTCATTCAATAATCATTACGTCTCCGGGCCGCTACACGTGACGCTTATATATATTATAGAGAGGAATACAAACGTAATCTAGCTTGATCACAAAACTATGATTCTCTTACAATACGTCTCTGGGCCGCTACACGTGACGCTTATATATATTATAGAGAGGAATACAAACGTAATCTAGCTTGATCACAAAACTATGGTTCTCTTACAAGTAGAACTCAATCTCTACAGTATTATCTCTCAAATATGTGATAATTAAAATACAATATAAGCGGGACATATATAAAACCAATAGTGGGTCTTATTACAATCGTTAGTGATGTGAGATAATTAGTGAATATGACTAAAAGTCATTTGGCTCCACAACTCAACAATCTCATACTTGGACTCAAATGTCGAGTGTTTCAAAAGAACTCAGATTATCCCCGACAATCGAACTCACTGTGCTCTTCCGAGCAGAATGCTCTCATCTATATCCTTGTATAGTAATTAGTACTCTTTCATCAGCGGCGAGTTACCCATATTTCCACTGTAGCGGCGACCCTGAGTCTCAAGTTCGAAGTCCTACTGAGGTCGCACATAGTCTCATTTTGTCGATTGTAAAAGCCTTTGTTAGCATGTCAGTGGGGTTTTTAGCGTCTTAAATCTTTTCTATCGTGAAAATTCCATTTTATAGAACAAGCAGGATAAAATGGTAACGGATCTGTATGTGTTTGGTACGTGAATGTAATATATGATTCTTAGTTAATTGAACTGCACTTTGACTATCATAGTGCAGAAATCACTTGTCGATTTTCTAACCGATCTTCTCTAAAAAAACCTTGCAACCAAATCATTCTTTTGCTTGCTTCCGTCATCGTGACGTACTCAGCCTCTGTGGTTGACAGTGCAACGATCTTTTCCAGCTTAGATGTCAAACTCACAACAGTATCACCGTAGATACAAACATATCCCGTTGTGCTCTTTCGGTTATCCAGATTGTTAGGAAATCAGTCGAGCAGAAAGAAAGACAGAAATAAAAACCGCACACACAATTTGTTAACGTAGTTCACCCAACGATGGTTACGTCTCCGGACCGCTACACGTGACACTTATATATATTATAAAGAGGATTACAAACGTAATCTAGCTTGATCACAAAGTTATGGTTCTCTCACACCTATAACTCTCTCTTGACAATATTCTCTCTAAGAATATGTGATAATTAAAATACAAGATAGGTGGGACATATATAGAACCCAAAGTGGATCTTATTAGAATTCCTAGTGATGTGGTATAATTAGTGAACATGACCAAAACACATTTGACTCCACATCTCAACACAGATCACCAGTCATGTTAGCGTCAACATACCCGTACAGGCCTACCGAGCTCTTTTGGAAACAATATACCGAACTCACGGTAGAGATATCTCAATATATCCACTCCACATTTCAGGTTTTGCATGGACTTTGCAGAAGAAGACAACTAACCAGTTATTGGGAGCAAAAGAAGAGTTATGGAACTAGGAACAGACTTGATGATTAGGAATAAAAAGTCAATTATTAGTAATTTGGAACAAGTACTACATATTGATGAACACATTTGGAACAAGTAATCTGGATCAATGGTTGATGGGAGCACGTCTAGTTGTCTAATAATGGAGAAAGAGATGGTTATTTCAATTTGGACATAAATGATATAGTTAATATTATTTTATCCCAACAGTTGGAAAAATAAGGTATATACATCATTTTTTAAATGATATAGTTTTGGTCTTCTATACCCTAGTTATATAAAATTTTCTTTTGGTTTATTTTTCCTGGTAAATAAGTATCCAAATTTTAAAACTAATTATTAATTTCCTGAATAAAGAGCTCGGGTAGTAATATAGGTACAACGTACCGTATTCAATAAAATATTACAAATGAAAAGAGAATGGATACAGATGAAAAAATAATTCGTTTCTTTATGCTAGCGTGTTAAATCATTGATCATAGGGGTGGGCACGGGACGGATTGGGGCGGATTGGTCGCAATCCTAACCCGCCCCGTAAAATAAATGGCGGGACGAATTGGGGCGGATTAGTGAAATTCAAATCCCAACCCAACCCAACCCAACCCAACCCAACCCATTATAATTAAAACCCTAACCCAACCCAACCCAACCCATTATCAAGCGGGGCGGATTGGGTGCAGGTTGTTTCTTAAATTTTCATTTTAGTCATTAATTTTTCATTTTTTCGCATAATTTACCTAAATATTTAAAAAAAAAATCTTTCAAATAGAAATATAAACTAAAAGCCAACCAAAATACGTTTAGAATGTTCGGAACAAGTAACAAAGCTAAAACAAAACAAAACAAAACAAATTATTCTTCATCAACATAATCAAAATAAAGTTCAATAGCTAATTGAATCCACAAGTTCAATAGTTACAGATTTCGTAATAACTTTATATAACTTCATATTTGGCTATACTTCAATTACAAATAAAGTTTTTAAAAATAAATTAAGCACTCATACTACCTAGACCCAGATTAAAAATTCCTTCTTTTTGTAAGTACGAGATAATACATTGAATTTATAAGACAATATATCAATCGAATCATTAAGCTTAAGTTTGGACAATCCAAAGATTTTTTGTCTATATATATAATTTTTATTAAATCAATACTATTATAATATAGAAACTCTTATTAAAAAAAGATCTTGAGAAAATTTATATTTATATTTATATTTATATATATATATATATATATGCGGATTGAAACGGGTTGGGGTGGATTAACCTGCGGTTTGGAAATCCCAACCCTAACCCAACCCATGAATTTTTTTACGGATTGGGGCGGGGCGGATTTAACTTTTTTTGACATCCAACCCGCCCCAATCCGCGTGCGGATTGGGTTACGGGGCGGGTTTGCGGATTTTTTGCCCACTTATCAGTGGATATATTGGTGACACCAATATATACACGAGTCTTGTACGAGTTTATTCATAAAAACAATGGTCGAAATAGAATCAGCTAATGTTCAGAAGCAGCTTATCAAATGGTTACAAATTCATTTATTTCTTCTGTTATTAGTTTCAAGACAAACAGTTCTTGGTGGAAATATTGTGAAATACTTACCTGGATATGATGGTGAGCTTCGTTTCAAGCTTGAAACTGGGTAAGCTACTTTCTTTTACTTTTCTTCATCAACTATCGTTATGGTATTGCTTACGCTGTACGTAAACGAACCGTTCATCAACATATGTTCGACTCGTTAACAGCTCTGTTTATGTTCTGACGTTAAGTCAACGATTTTTTTATTCATTTACTAAACGAATCAAACATGAACACAACCGACACCATTCGTTCATTAGATACTCGGTTTGTTAAGAGTTCAATAAATTAGACAAGTCATCATTTTTATTTATTTTTTATGCTGTGTTACTAGTGAAGCAATGATATATGAAATAGATTTCACAAGAAATCAAAATCTTACAACCCACATATATCTAATTATTTTTTTGCATACAATCCTAGGTAACAAGAGTACCATTTAGGAATTACGAAGTTTAACAGTACAGAAATCTAACTAATGTTTAGATATATATTTTATATTAATGTTGTAAGGATAGTATACTTAATTTTGGGAACCGAGTCTAAAATCAATTCTTATGACTTATGTTGTTAATAAACTGTTCATGAAAAAATCGTTGTTCACTCGGTTTGTTTTCGTTGTTTATAAACGAACATGAACAAACAGTTTAGCGCACCAACAAACATGAATGACTTTTGGGTATTACTGCCTTTTGGGTATGTTTGGCTCGTCTGAACACCTGGGAATGACTTTCTTTATTATGTTTTGAGAAATTTCAGATATATCAGTGTTGATGATTCAGAGTTATTCTATTATTTCATCGAGTCCGAAGGGAATCCTGAAACGGATCCGCTTTTTCTTTGGCAAACTGGTGGGCCCGGTTGTACTGCTTTCAGTGGACTTGCATTTGAAATCGGTAGTTAATTATCTATCCTATTATATTTATTGAGGATCGAGTGTGGGTAATTTTTTAACGTATTGTAAATTTTAAGCAATCAAATTTGCTAGGCCTTGAAAGTTCAATTTTTTTCTGAGGAAACTATGTAAGAAATCTCAGGGGAAATCTTGCGTACAATTTATTCAAGCCTATATATATTATATATTCCAGTGTTTTAAATAGCGTTATCGCTACCATAGCGTTTTTTCGAAAGAAACGCTAAAAGCGCAAATAGCGTTGCTACATATCGCTTTGCTGTGTATTTTTTTTTTGCCTAAATATATATAAATATAGCATTAAATTCAAAACATCTAATAAAAATTAACTAAATATATATAAAAAATTGTAACTAATAATCACAAAATGATTATACTTGAGATGCCAGAGTATTTACTTTATTTGCAAGAATTTTGGATTTTGATTATTTTAAGCTCCAATAATTTCATTAAAATTTTAACCAAAAATAAAAAAAAAAATTAATTTTTTTTTTTAGACTGCACCCACTATAGCGTAAATAGCGTCCGCTATAGCGTAAATAGCGTTCCTATAGCGCGAATTTAGCGTTTTTCAATCCAAATAGCGTATTTAGCGTTGCGTTTTTCTTTCAAAAACTATTATATCGCACAACGTTACGCAACGTTGCGAGCTTTTTAAAACAGTGATATATTCTCATATACAATTTGTCATTCTCTTAATCGTTAAAGATGACTTATGTGGAGGTCAACTTAATCTTTGCTTATTTGCAGCATATTTGGTTAACCGCTTAAAAGCTGAGTTTTCTTCTTATATATATATAACAAGTAAAGCTAGCACTTTGAGTTGGATGTCCTCAAACTTCTATCCAGGCTAAGAAACCAGCTTATTTTTTCAAGCTCTGCAGCCAAACAAGCGCCAACATTTGTAACGGTGTTCTTTGGTGTTCTCTTAAACAATCTGCACATCAATTTTTTTTTTTTTATTTAAAAAGAAATTAAATAAATGCGTTTGTGTGAATGTTGATATATGACGTAGTTCTTAAACAAGCACTAACATATCTGTGCTTCATTTAGCTAAGTGCCACTTTTTGTAACATCAATGGTAGGTGATTCGTTTTTTTCTAATAAGCTACAAGCTTTTTTGCTTCACCTACTTTTTCTTAGGTCCCTTGGAGTATGACAGTGAAAACTACACCGGAGGGTTTCCAAATTTGAGATACTATCCATACGCACGAACAAAGGTGAAAATACAGTAGAACTTTCCTGGATTTTGTATAAACTTATCGTCTCGTTTGAGTTTCTCTCATTTCTTTTATTAACTATAGGTTGCTAGCATTATATTTCTTGATGCTCCTGTGGGTACCGGTTTCTCATACTCACGAACTCCAGAAGGTTGGCTATCATCCGACACTAAATCATCTGAACAGTCACACGTGTTTTTAAGAAAAGTGAGTTATTGAGTGGTTTAGCTAAATAAAACTACTGGATTTTGAATGTTATCAACGTGCATGATCTTTAGTAAGACTCACTTGTTACTACCTTTTTTTACAGTGGTTGATTGAACACCCTCAATTTCTATCGGTTGATTTATATATCGGCGGTGATTCTTATGCAGGCTTAACTGTGCCACTGATCACTAAAAAAATAATTGAAGGTATTTTATTGTTCAAGATGGCAATGATTTCACGGTTTGAGTCAAATAAAAGTCTTATCATGTTGGTTTCTATCTCGGTAATGACAAATTGGTTTTTGGATTTTTCAGGAAACAGCAAAAAGCAGGAGCCTTATATAAACATCAAAGTAAACATCAGAATGACTTCCTTTATCCTTTTCTTGCACCAATAATCTGTGTATGATTGTTAATGATGTTTATTAGGGATACTTGGTTGGAGCACCATTCACCGATAAGTTTATCGATAAAAACTCCTTCGTAGATTATGCTCACCGGATGGCGCTTATTTCTGACGAGATCTATGAGGTAATTCATAAGCAACGGAAATAGTTTATAAAAAGGGTGTTCTTACCTTTTTATACTTTTTAGTCCTTTGCCTTTTGACAGTTGTTGCCTTTGACGATTTCAGAGTGCTAAAATGAGTTGTAACGGGAACTATGTAAATTATGATCCGCAAAATTCAGCATGTATAGCTGCTGTTGGTGCTGTACAAAAGGTTAGGTGAACTTCATCTATTGTCAAATTTGCCATGCATAGAAAATGTTTATCTTTTAAAATAATTTTTTTGACTTTCTAATTTGTAGTGTGTGAAACCGGTTAATACGAAAAATATTCTTGAACCAAATTGCCATTTGTCATCACCTAATCGGAGGGAAAGCATTTACCACCGCTCACTTGAAGAAAGCCAGAGAGATTCTCTAGTTTTAAATCCTTGCGCTGTAATCTCACTCTCTCTCTATCTTTCCCCTTCTCGGTGATGTGTCTCTCAGATTTTGACATTTGTTTTCGCTTTATTAAATTATAAATTGTACTCAATTTGGTTGATCAGCTAAATAAACTGAGTGTTTGTGGTTTCTGCTAGCCTGAAAATGATATAAGCTATAAGATGAATATATGGGCAAACGATGAAAGGGTCCGAGAAGCACTACACGTCCGAAAGGTACAAAGTTTGAGTTAATTTATAGGCAACCATAGTCAAGAATCGCATAACGTGGGTAAGTATTGATACTGATTAGGGAACTAAAGGATATCTGGTGAGATGTAACTTCAGTTTACCGTATGACCGCGATGTTTCTAGCGTTGTCGCTGTTCACAAAGAACTGAGCCATATTGACCTCAAAGTACTCGTAGAGTGGTTAGTCTTTTCTAAATTTACTAGATTATGTATATGATTTGGTTCTTGCTGCTTTTGGCTTGTTTGGCTGGAATTAAAGCAAATAAGCTTGGCTATTTGAGCTGCGTTCACCTAGCTTAACCTCTAGCTTTTTCTGTCAATTAAACTTAAAAACTTATCTTTTAAGCTGACCTACCGAATGCACTTCACTTGATAACATATTAATTAAGATTAAAAGCTACAACCATACAATCCTTTACATTGCTGTTTGCTTTACATTTTTCCTAGTCTTTGTTAGCCGGCAGAGTATATTTTGAAATGTTAGCCTTAAAAATTTACTAGAAACAAACATATTCAAATTTATACACTTACTAATTCCCCACCTATCATGATCTGGCCTTTTCTTTGTGAATAATTGCAAATTGCATTTTCCCCTTTTTATCTTGCGTATAAAATCCATCGTTAAGAATGTAATCCAGAGTATTTATACATTATCTAACTGTTACCACTGAAAGTTGGCGTTTCAAGTATCATGAAGTAGAATTGTATACGATAATTTGATGATCTTCTCATCCTTTTACTAGTTCATAAAAGAAAACTGAAATTTTTTTGAGTTTTGTTGTATTCAGACATTCTAAAAGCTAAATACTGTCTTCATATGACAAGTTAGCATGATTAGTAAATTTATCACTCTTTTCATAGTGGAGATCATGACTTGGCTATACCGTACTTGGGCACATTAAAGTGGATTAAATCTCTCAATTTGTCGGTCGCTGATGATTGGAGACCATGGTTTGTCGATAACCAAGTCGAAGGGTACGTTCATATATTTACTAATTCATCCTCTATTAGGCCTTTAATGGAAGGTAATAATAATACTGTTGTTGTTGATCAATGCAGATACACTACTCAGTACTTTGATAGGGGTGGATATCGCCTAACTTTTGCAACGGTTAAGGTAAGAAAAGTAGTATATTGTCAACTAAATTGTTGTATAAAACAAGTCAAAATCTAAATTGCTGTTGGACAGATTAATTTCAACTAAGTTCATAATTTGACGATATGTAGGGTGCCGGTCATCCAGCTCCAGAGTACCGTCGGAAAGAATGTTATTATTTGTTCGATAGTTGGATTCGTAATCTTCGTCTGTAGTTGATAAACAACAACAGCTGTTTTTTTTTGGTGATAATCATGGAGGAGCCAAGTGTGTAAAACAATGTTATTATTTCTTCTTATTTGACAGTAAAACAAGGTAAATTGTGAATTTATACTGTGGGTGTTATGTAAATCACTCTAGATTTTTGGGATTTTACTGCTTAATTAAGAGAATTTTGCAATTCATCATTTTTTTTTCAAGCTAGCTTGCCGTGGCTTTGAGTTTATGGTCAATTTGGATGTTTCTTTTTTATTATATTTTTACAAGTATATTATCAGGATAAGGATGGATTTTTCGACTGCAGCAATTTTGTTTACAAACGTAAACCGTAAATCCGAATTACAAACCGTAATTTGGATTTACGGTTTTGACGTGAAAACTTGCCTCACTTTCGTCAGCTTCCATACCGACCCATTTGGAATGCGAATCTTCACATCGTCCATTCCAACAACATTCAACGCTTCTCCGTCGGCTAGATACAATTTACCAAAATTACTCGCACTATAATTTTCGAATAAATCCTTCTGAGCAGTCGTGTGAAATGATGCCCTAGAGTCTAGAATTCTCGAGTCTATATTTCTCTGTACGGCAAGCACTAAACAGTCACCCGAATACTCATCGCTCGCAACATTTGCCGCATGACAACTGCCGTTTTTCTTATTCGGCTACTTGTACTCATGGGCGAAGTGCCCCATACCCTGTCAGTTATAGCATCGAAAATTCTTCTTGTTTCGATCGCTATTTTTGCCAGCCCGGCTTTGCCCCCTTCTATCTCTTAATTTTAAACGACCTCTTTCGTCTGATATGTCCTTGCCCCGGTATATTGAAGACGTTCAAGACTGCTCCATCATTTGAGCATTCACTCATATCTTGTCTCATGAGTTCCTCAACGAGTATTTGATCTCGGATGCCGTTGTAAGTCAGTTTCTCCTCTCCAATTGAGTTGCTGACAGCAGCTCGCATGAACTCTCAGCTGTTCGGTAGAGAGGCTAGCAGTATTAGGGCTCTTACCTCGACTTCAAAAGTTATCTCAACCGCATCCGGATGATTTACTGTGTCGATGAACTTGTTCACGTGGTTTGCGACAGGTGTGTTCTCAGCTATGCGTAGGGTAAAAAACTTACTCATGAGATGTACTTTGTTGTTTGCGGATGGTTTTTCGTACATGTCGGTGAGGACCTTCATCATCCCCATCGTCGTCATCTCCCTTGCGACGTTGTGCGCCACGCTCCTAGATAGTGTTAGTCGGATCACTCCCAACATTTGTCGGTCTAAAAGTTTACACGCTTCCTCGGTAGTCGTGGTTGGCCTTTCCTCGAGAAGAAGTGGCTGATGCATCTTCCTTCCGTACAGATAGTCATCTATTTGCATTCTCCAGAGTGTAAAATCCTTTCCGTCAAGCTTCTCGATCCCATGTCCGCTCCTGTCTTCTTTCGCCATTGAACTTCCTCCTGATCGATGAACAGAAAAAAGGACAATAATGTAAATCGCACACACAATTTGATAACGGAGTTCACCCAACAATGACTACGTGTTCGGGCCGTTACACGTGGCACTTATATATATTATAGAGAGGATTACAAACGTAATCTAGTTTGATCACAAAGTTATGGTTCTCTCACAACTAGAACTCTCTCTCTACAATATTTTCTCTCACATATGTGATAATTAAAATACACGATAAGTGGGACATATATAGAACCCATAATTGGTCTTATTATAATTTTTAGTGATATAGGATAATTAGTGAATATGCCTAAAAGGCATTTGGTTCCACAACTCAACAAATAATAACATCATGAAATGGAAGGAGTTTATCCCTTAGAGCATGTTTATCGGTGTGTTGGTTTAACTTAAGTTGAAGGTGTTGGTTCGTAGGGAGCGATAGGTCACGTTTATCGGTGTGTTAGTTTAGTGTGTTGGTTTAAGTTAAGTTTTTAAAAAATATAATATTAAGTTTCAAATGTTATTATAATTACTAAGTAAGTTCTAACAGTTTTGAATGTTATTGCAAATACGTCCTAACAGTTATAATTGTAAATAACAACTAAAAAGTTTAGTAAAATTTAAATAACATAAAAAGAAACATTCATTTCATTAATTAATAAAAAAGTACATCAATAAAAAAACTTACATCAATTAAAAATAAAAATCACATCAATTAAAAATAAAAACTACATCAACTGAAAATAAAAATTACATCAAATAAAAAGTTAAAACTACATCAATTAAACCGAAAGATTTCGTATGATTTCAGCCTGTTTTGCTATGATCCAGTTCCTTCTATCTATCGTGATATTCGGATCATCGGGATCTAATCCCATAATCATTTCTTCCATCTCCCAAAGTTGTGCATGCAATTTCTCTGTAGCTGCAGCCGCTTTCTCTTTAACTGCAGCCGTTTTCTCTTAAGCTGCAGCCGCTATTGCCGACATGTTGCTCACTGATATTTGATACATCGTACTTTGTTCCTCTCTATAAGCAGTCATAAAATCCATCATACTAGATGACGAACTAGAATTTCTAGAGGCCTCCGTCTTTGCGGCTTTTCTACCTTTTGACCTCTCTATCTTATCCGAAACTGATCCTTCTTCAACAACGTCATCATCGATATCAAAACCGGTTGATTTTGATCCACCCGCTACATTAGTTTTTTGTTTTTTAATTTATCTTCTTGAATATGGGTGTGGCATTTTGGTTGATCTTTCAAAATGGTAAAACAACGATGATATTTAAAGGGGTTACCCATATCTTCGAAAAAATCGAGTTCCGTGGCTTTATACTAAAAATTTATAAAAAAATTATTGTAATTGGTCGGGGTATGAACCGTTTACTACCATATACTTTACCAAAAATTCATTTTTCTCCTATTTACTATACTTTGTTCATTTTAACGCCGTGTATAATATCAATCCATTCAATTTTGTACTCCATCCGTCAATTACTTCACAAAATGGACGACACGTGCCTACACGTAACCAAATTCTATTAACGTCTTTTAACGACAAGGGTATTTTGGTCATTTGTAACATAGGTCCAATAAAATAAAATAAAAATACAAGGGACAGAATAATACATTTTTCTATCTTCGGTTCATCCTAATTATTACCAAACATAAACCTAACTCATAAAACCAGCAAAAGTTAGTCACGTGGAGGCACGTGTCGTCCATTTTGTGAAATAATTGACGGATGAGGTACAAAATTGAGTGGATTGATATTATACAGGGCCCTAAAATGAACAAAGTAGAGTAGAGGGGAGAAAATTGAATTTTTGATAAAATACAAGATAGTAAACGGTTCATATCCCTTGTGACAACCCAAATTTCCAGGAAGGAATTTCTGTGGTGCGGTGTTGTGCGTCAGTCCCACATCGCCCAGATATGAGAATACCCGTATGGTATATGAGCTTAAAGATCCATTTTCTATCAACATTGCATTTTAAAGTCGTGCGGCACAATAGCGAGGACGGAACTCCACAGTTAAGCGTGCTTAGCTTGGAGTGGTACCAGGATGGGTGACTCCCTTGGAAAGTTGTGTCAAAGCGGACAATATTGTTGATACGGGCGTGACAGTTCGGTCCGTGGGGTCGAGTCGTTACATCCCTAATTGGTCTAAATAAACAAGTTGATAATTAAAAAAACTAATGTATATTACTAATTAAAAAATTATGCAAATATTTATAAAATCATACCACATCGTTGTCGACTCTCCCGTTTTTTTGCCTTCTTTCGTGGTTAAAACATGCTTGGAATTTTTTCACCATTTTACTCACATCGCCAAAGTGGTGGCGTAACATTTCCAATGAACGCTCAGAATGTCATCCATTGGGTAACTCGTGATGGTAATCGGCATGAATTTTCAACCAGTATTGCCCTTTTGCTTGTTCATTGCCGACAATCCTATCGATTGATATATTGCACCAACTTTTACAAAGTCGCTTATATTCGTATTCGGTCCTCACTTTTCGATCAACCGTATTCGTATCGGTTTGAGTTTGGGTTTTTTTTTCTTTCTTGATTTGCATTTTAAAGGTTGAGAAAATTGCGGTTCGAAAGATTGCATTGAATATGGAGGTGAGTTGTCGTATGTATATTGGGAGAAAGACACGTGATACGTTTCATCATCATGATTTATTGGGTAATTAAAATTATCAACGCCATAATTGGCCATTTGTTAAGAATAAATATGTTTAGTGATATATGAAAGGTAATAAGAGTGATAAAATTTTGTGGTTTGAATAAAAATGTGTCTGAGTTTATATATAGAGAGAGGAATGGGTGAAATTTAATTTTTTAAAACATTTTGGACTGAAAAAAATATAACTAGCCGTTATTTAGGACCTATTTGTATAATTTAAAAGTTTAGGGACCTGAAAAATTACTAATATTACCGTTATTACCGTTATAGGGACTAAATCGTAATAATCAGAAACTAAGGACCATCAGAGTAATTATAACGGTATGATTTTTTTAATACAATACAAAATACAGAGACTGATTTGTAATTATCCAGGACCATTCTCTGTAACTATCAACACGGAACCAACACAAGTGTTGGGAGCGAAACCCAAAAAGAGAGAAGAGATAGAGATAGAGAGGTTACACCCATCCGCAACCCACACCCTCTACTCAGTTCGTTAAACGTGATCGGAGGCGGAGGTGGGCTCCACCCACCACAACCCATGTGCGATAAACATGCTCTATTCATTTGCTAATAATTTATGATATTTTCTTATATATTATCTAATGACGTAGAAGTGTCAGAGCTGTAATTAGAAGGGACCAACCATATTCTAGTTGGGTTAAAGCTAAATACCAAAAGAAAAAATAAAGAAAAAAAGGACATTTTTAGAAGAAGAGAATGGATATACGGAACTAAAAAAAACTTGCTATTTTATGCTTGGTAAACAGGTTACCAATGGATATGCAGGTCTATTTATATTTTATACGAGTACAAATCTTATATCCCCTATTCTCTATTCATTTCGTGTCTCCTTGTTTATTTTCATTTAAATTTTAAATTTTCACAACTTATACCGTAACTTTATAAACTTTTATATTATATTGTATTTAAATTTTAAAACATTTGAACATAATATTGTTTTATACAATTTTTTTAATATTCAATGTTTAATTTACACTAATTTATATATTTATTTCAAAATAAATTTTGTGCGGATTTTATTTTAAAAATAATTATTGGAATGCATTAATACATGTATTATAGTAATTGTACAATTTTTTTCAAGTTTTTTAGAAAATTTTTTTTGGATAAAATAAGTAACAGGGAAAGGATAGAATAATAGTACAGAAGATTTGAATTCATTTTATACACCTACTAGTGTATTTTTATGCCTTGTACCAGTTCTAATAGGAATCTTTTTTATTTTATTAACAGCTCTTGATTAATATTTAATACTAATACTATGGTGAAAATAAATTCAGCTACTGCTCACAAACAGCTTATTAATTGGGTTCAAATCCCTTTGTTTCTTCTATTATTATTATTAGTTTCCACACAAACAGTCTTTGGTGGCAATATTGTAAAATACTTGCCTGGATTTGATGGTGAGCTTCCTTTCAAGCTTGAAACTGGGTATTTTTATTTTTATTTTTTTTTCTTGATCAATTTTTGTGTGTATATTATTTGTGGCTTGATTGTTTACATCTTTTAAATTTAATTTTACTTGCTTCAGATATATCAGCGTTGATGATTCGGAATTGTTTTATTATTTCATCGAATCGGAAGGGAACCCTGAAACGGATCCGCTTTTTCTTTGGCTTACTGGTGGACCTGGTTGCACTGCTTTCAGTGGACTCATATATGAGATTGGTATGTAACAAATGATGTAGTCGTATACTGAATTTCATGCAGATGAAACAAGATCATCTGTGTAAGTAAATGTTCTGTGTACACCTTGTGTGTGATCTACAAGCTTAAACACCGAAATTTACAAGTTGTTCGCAAAAAAGAACTCGCAAATTATTTAGTTTATAGGTTTTAATTTATTCTCAAGTAGTTTATGTTTCACTTGAAATTTATCTTTTCAAGCCATTTTAAAAGAACAAAATTTGTGATTTTTCTGTTCTGTTAATTGCTAGGATGATTGACCTGGAAGAGTTAAACATGTGTAATATGATTAAAAAAATTAGCCCATTAGCGGCTCGGGTCCGTGGCTTGTAAGCCGAATCATATTTGGTGCTTAAAAGGCAATTTTTATTGTTGTATGACTTGAAGTGCTGTTCTTTTTATGACGAACCGTCAACTTTTTTTCTCATGTTCAGATAAACCAGTTCATGAACTTTGGGTTGAAATAGCTAAAAGTTTATTCTGGACCAAGATATATTTTCCTGCCACTTAAACAGTCCAGCTTATTTTCTTCAAAGCTCAACCAAACCAGTTTATATATATTCAAGATCTTCAAAAAAGCTTTAGTGTCATTCATTGAACTTATTACCATTTCTTCGGTTAATCCTTGATTGTTAGCTTTATTTCCTAATGAGCTACATGCTTTTCCTTTCGTTGCTACTTTTATCGTAGGTCCGTTGGAGTATGACGTTGAAAACTACTCGGGACGGTTTCCAAAATTGAGATACTATCCATATGCACGAACAAAGGTAAAAATACACTACCAATTTTCTCTAAGAATTATATATTTATATCTTAATTATTTTATTTAAATTATACTCTAGGTTGCTAGCATTATATTTCTTGATGCTCCTGTGGGCACTGGTTTCTCCTACTCAAGAACTCCAGAGGGTTGGCCATCATCCGACACGAAATCATCTGAACAATCATATCAGTTCTTAAGAAAAGTGAGTTTCTTATGTGGATTTGAATAAGCTACATGTTTTGGATGTTGTTAAGAAATACGTCATATAAGTCTCTCTTTTTTTGCAGTGGTTGATTGAACACCCTCAGTATCTCTCGGTTCAACTATATATTGGTGGTGATTCTTATGCAGGCTTAAATGTGCCATTGATAACTAAAAAGATAATTGAAGGTATTTCGTTTTTCTTGATAGTTAGAATATGGATTTCTTCTGACAACGTTTTATGGAATTATTGAAAAGATATTTCCATAGATGAACTCATGTTTCTACAAGATCGGGTTTCTCAAAAAATGGAATCTGGTAAATTGTTTAAAAATCATGAATAAGTTTTTTTATCGGACTGTTGTAAATAAAATTAGCTCAATTATATGAATACTAACAAAAAGACTCTCATAGATATGTCCAATCAGAACTCTTTTTGGTTTAAATCTCACTAATGGAAATTGGTTTCTATCTCACTAATGACAATTGTTTCTGGACTTTCAGGTAACAACGGAAAACTTGAGCCGCATCTGAACATCAATGTAAATATCATTACCGTTGTTTGTGTCTGTTTTGCTGGTTATATCTGTGTTTAACATGCATCTCTTTCTCGCTACAAATCTTTTAGGGTTATTTGATTGGATGCCCATTGACGGATGCATTTATCGATCGGAACTCATTCGTAGATTTTGCTCACCGGATGGCACTCATATCTGACGAAATCTATGAGGTACTTTATATTATTTGCATAACCAGAAAACAGTTGGCATAAGTTCTATGAAAAAATAAGAATGTTGATATTAGCGGTTGTTTGGTTCCAGCTTTCGAGAAAATATCCTTGATTTTCTTAGATTTAAACAAAAGAAAAGTTCATGCAGCTTATCCTAACTTCTTCTGGTCAAAAATCCAGAAAAACAGCTTTTTAATATGGTCAGCCAAATCCAGCCAGCTTTTAATCAAATAAGTAAAAGGTTGAATTTAAAAGCTGCAACCAGGCAAGGCTTAAGTCTTTACCCTTTGACAATTGTCTGTATATGATGATTTTATCAGAATGCTATAAAGAACTGCGACGGGAATTATGTATCCATTGAAGAAACAAAGACAGCATGTATAGAAGCTGTCGATGCTATACAGAAGGTTAGATAAACCTCACTGCATCTAAATCTCACAACTTACAGTGTAATAATTTCCTTTTTATTATGTTTGTGTTTTTTCTTTTGTGAAATTGTAGTGTGTGAAACCACTGAACGACAAAGATATCCTTAAGCCCAATTGCGATTTGTCATCGTTCGACCAGAGAGAACATATGTACCATAGGTCTCTTGTAGAAGACACTAGAGAGTGCCTTGTTTCTCCCTCACTAGTTTCAAAACCTTGGTGCACTGTAATCTCTCTTTCGCTCTCTCTTTCTCTTTTTTTTTCTTCGCTGTGTATTTTTATCGGATGTTCAGATTGCAGCTTTTATTCCTAAAATTTTGTTTTCGTATTTTATAAATTATACTGCATTTGGTTGATCAGCTAAAAGGCTGAGTATTTTCCATTTCTAGCCTAAAAACGATGCAAATTTTAAGTTGAATGAGTTGAACTTGTTTCCATTCTCAAACAAGTGAACATATCTGCTTAAGTTTGCAGTCAAACAAGGATTAATTTACTTTTTATGCCAGACTTTTGGGCTTACACACACAAATATATGGGGAAACGACGAAAGGGTCCGAGAAACACTGCACGTTCGAAAGGTACAAAGTGTGTCTTGTATGATGACAACCCTAATCAAAGAGTTCCGATTTTTTGAGTAATTTTATTGATGAAATATAGGGAACTAAGGGACATTGGATGAGATGTAACAGCAGTTTAGCGTATGATAAAGATGTTTTCAGTGTTGTTCTAACACATAAAGAACTAAGCGAGATGGATTTGAAAGTACTCGTGGAGAGGTTAGTATATATTAACGACTTTCTGTTAACATATCTGAGCTTGTCTTCATCCGCCTAATACTTGCACATTAAATAAAATATTTTATTTAATGTAGATTTTCCTTTTTTTCCTGCATATAAAATCATTGGAAAAATGTCATTTCCAAAACATAATAAGCATCTTTGTCTGATTTTAATGACTGGAAGTTAATGTTTTGGTAATTTTTCCAATTTTTACAATCATTCAAACAGCTGTTCTGTCGTTTGCAAGTTAATCTCGAATTTTGAAAAGGAAAACAACATTTCATAACTTGTTTTTTTCTTTTTAATTTTTTTTTGCCTTTCTAAAAGTGGAGATCATGACATGACCATCCCATACGTGGGCACATTGAAATGGATCAAATCTCTCAATTTATCGGTCGCTGATGATTGGAGACCGTGGTTTATCGATGGCCAAATCGCAGGGTACCTTTTCTATCTACTTATTCGTATATAAAGCCTTATTTATAGTTGATAGTTTATTTATTTGCAAGTGTACGGTTGTTACTTGTTGCAGTTACACGACACAGTACTCGGAAAAGGATGGATATCGCTTGACTTTCGCAACGATTAAAGTAAGATATTAGCATTGTTAACTTAAGTGCTCTATATTGTTACTTATAAACAACGCAAAACAAATAGATTTCCATATATCTGTCATCTTTATACATGGGATTCAGTAACTCAAATGAATTTATATTGTTTCCGGTGTTTAGGGTGCGGGTCATCCAGCTCCAGAGTATTACCGGAAAGAATGTTATGATTTGTTTTACAGGTGGATTCATGATCGTCCAATCTAGTTGACGAATTACGGCTTTGAGTGATGTTCGTTCTTTTTTATTGTAATCGAAATTTAGTTACGGATCCAATTTTTAATCTCTGTGAAAATCCTTTATCACAGCGTTAAGATGAATGTTTTCATAGCGGCAATCGTATGGAGATGGTATTGAATGACTTGTTTTTTAGGCTGATGTCACAAATCAGAATACAGTAGATTGCAACTTTTGTTGTTTCACTAATACTACAATTTACTTTTCGTATTAATATTGTTACTAGTACGGTCATTGTTATACATACAAGTTATAAAACAAAGGAAAACACAGTATAGATATTTTCCAAAAAATAAAAAATACAAAAAAATAACTTCTATCAACTCGTTTATGTAATGCAGATTATGCAGCAATGTGGCATCTCCCAGTTTACACACATCGCTATAATATAATTTAACTACTAAAATAGGTAATCGACGCTAAAATATTAAAAGTAACCTCATCACTGAAACTTTACAAAACCAAGCGAATCTCAGAACTGAAGGATTATTAAATCAACCCCAGGCTCAAGCTTTGCACGAAGTTCCTCAGCCTGCTTCCGCGCTCTCTTTATTCTCTTATTCTAACTTAAACTCCCAAGGAGTTCCTTCTGGTAGCAGCTCGTGAGAATCAATAATAATCTTTTCCAACGAAACACAACTCTTCATTAAATACATAATAAACTCCATATCAATTGTATTTCCAACGAATCCTACGATCTCCAAAGTCTTCAGGTGGTCATGACAGAAAGCTTTCACTCTTTTGAACCGTTTTCTTCTTGTATAACACGAATTTAGCTGCAATCAAGGGGGAAATAGCTTTCATATTAGATACCCCATATAGTATATGCAAGATTGCACGATTTCGACCACAAGTGAGGAAGTTTAAAAAAAAAAACATTTGTTCCAAGTTTAATTCATCATGTAATTTCAAAATGTTGAACTACTCGGTTTGCAGGCCCTCTTTCCCTAACCAATGTAAATAGTTTATTATTTTGATAAGATGTTCAAATTTCGACCAACAAGTGAAAGAAGAAAAGGAAGTCTTCCAAAATAGATGGCAAAGGAGTGCCAAATGTTAACAGACCTACAAAAAAATGATACAAAGGTTTTGATCAAATCATACAAATGTGTTTTTACGATACTTATTCAACAGCTATGTTCTTTTCCCAACTTAAAATTCAATATTTAGCCCTGGAAACTATTTTCTCACTATGGTTTTACGAATATATTATTCATTACAATTAAGAAACCAATGAAAAGATTCAATTTTTCCTGTCAAAGGTTTAATTTTGGAATCTGACTTAAAGACCGGATCTCTTTAAATTTTCAAATATAGAAAAAAGAAAGGATTGTTTTATTGTCTGGATGAAAGCCTGAAACTGAAATGGTGTTGAAGACGAATGGTGAAAGATGAGTTCACCTTAAGCTTTTTAGCGCGAAAAGCGCGAAAGGAGAAAGATTTAGACCGAATTTCCATTGAGTACTCAGCGTTGTTTGTTCAGCTTCCTGGTAGAAAAATACATAGAGAATCAAACAATTGCTAGCTATCAGTAAACAAAGCGAAAACCTTTGATTTTCAGTAAAAAAAAACTCATCCGATCTATAATTTCAAGTAACAAGCACAAACAAAGAATTTGTCTTGTAACAAAATTATATTGATTTGAATTGAAGTGGGGATGTATCCCAAATTAATTTAGAACCTTTAATTCGTATGCCCATCCCTGGTTTATTTAAGGTCCATGATTGAGGAACACAAAAAATTAAAAAAAAAAAACACACACACACACATATATATATATATATATATATATATATATATATATATATATATATATCACGCGTTGCGTATGTGATACGCAATGCAATTAAAATATAAAAAATAATTGTAGTTATGATACAAATACGTGTATAATACAAAAAAAAATAGTATAATACTTAAAAGAATGTTTGTTTGTCAAAGAGGAACACATAGTGTTATTAGTTGTTATTTTTTTAATTTTTTTATGTGACCATGATATTATCGTAATTAATAAAAAAGTATAGGGGTATTTTTAAAAAAAAAATGGCTAAATTGGGCAGTCTCATTTTACTTGGGTTAGCTTATTATAATAGAATGATATATATTATTATAATGCAAAAAAAATTGAAGGAAAGAACAGCAATGCAGCTGAATTTAAGAGTTGTAACCTGTAAATATTGGATTATAAATACAATTCCCTTCATATAAAGTGATAAACACTTGATGAAAAAAAATACTAGAAGGAAAGAACAACGTACTCCAAATCTTTATTCCATTTATCAATCTCTTTCGTGTATCATTTATTTTATCCAAAATTTTTTTTTTAAAAACTTAAAAAAATTATACAATTACTATATGTATCAATACATTCCAATAATTATTTTTAAAAGAAAATCCGCACAAAATTTATTTTGGAATAAATGTGTAAATTAGTGATTGAATATTAAAAAAATTGTATAAAACAATATTATGTTCAAATGTTTTAAAATTTGAATACAATATAATATAAAAGTTTATAAATTTGCAGTATAAGTTGTGAAAATTTAAAATTTGAGTGAAAATAAGCAAAGAGACACAAAAGGAGATAGAGAAGGGGTAAAAGATTTGTACCACAAACCATATTATTATTATACATGAAAAGATTTATTACTATATTATATCCAACAAATCCATAATTTATAGAAACAACAAAACAGTCCTTGTTAATAGAGATTTGGAAAGTAACTACAATAAATAAAACCAATGAATTTTAAATTATTTGAACCTGAATTCCGTCAATAAACAAAGCCATCGTACTACAAATTATATTAGATATTTACGTAAAAATTGAGGAATCTATGCTAAATTAAATTCTTGTCCATCATACTTTGTAGCTGTAGTACTACTTTTGAGCTCGCTTGTTTTGATATGATAAATTACCACATTAGTAAAATTTAAATGCCAAAGTATAAATTTTGTATGGTGATTGGTGTAAAATCCCGTATTTTATTCTTATTTTATTTGTATGGAATGAATAAACTTATTATTTTTATTAGTAGCGACATTAGTAGTGAAGCATGAACTTGGAAACTTTTAGGATCTGTGTTTGATTTTGTATAAAATAGAGGACCAACCAGATAGTCGATAAGGTTTACGCTACAAAAAAATATTCAAATAGCGACGGGATGAGTGACGGTATTTTTTGTTACGAACTTATTAGCGACGGTTTTTATGACGGTTTTGTGACAGTTTAGTCAATTTGTGACAGATTTTTAAATTAGTAACAGACTTGTGACAGATTTTGACTCTCACTAAATTAAATATCATTTTATAGTGTTTAGTTTGGCAAAATGAATAAGGAATGAGTCCTATTATCTGTATTTTTTTTACATAAAACCTGTAATTGGTGGAGCATATGAACTAGTCATTTGAAAATCATATAGTGATGGTAAGTTATATAGCATACAAGAATGGGAAACATATTGGTAATTGAGCCCTGTAACGTATTTAGTTAATTGTTCCATGTAATAGTATTTGCTTGGAAATTAGTTATACTAGTATCAGTTACACTATAAAATAATGTTTGATTTAATGAGAGTCAAAAGCTGTCATAAGTCTGTCGCTAATTTAAAAGTTGTCACAAATCTGTCGCAAATTGACTAAACTGTCACAAAACCATCACAAAAACCGCCGCTAATAAGTTTGTAACAAAAAATAACGTCACTATTACCGTCGCTATTTGGATATATTTTTTTTTAGTGTTAGTTGACTTAGACGGTGATTATTTAGGTAGTTTGGTGGACTCCAGCTTTATGATATTATTTGTTGTGTACCTGTGTATTGACGGTAGGGTACTATGTACATAAATTCACCTCAATACTTTGATATCAAGGTCCTTAGCAAAAATTGTCCACGTTATTGATTATTCAAAATCAAGGTGAGTGTGTTTTGTCTTTCTATTATAAATATCTCGTTGTAACTTTTGATAATATTTTACAGGCTCATAAGTATTATTTTTCAAGTACTATTTATATATGGAAACATTGTTTTTATATTGTTACGAAAACAAAGAAAATAAGAAAGAAAAGAATGAAAAAGAAGAAGAAGTGATTATATACAGTGGATCTTTATAAAGAGAACGAGTTTATATACCGTGTATCTGTATAAGGTTTCCAAATTTTTTATTTTTATGATTTGCTTATGATTTGTATTTTTGACCATGAGAATAAGTTAAACGGAGAATCTCCGAATAAGGGGAAGAGAAAAGTGGGGTGACGTTGGCAACTAAACGAAATATTTTAGTTCTCAACGGTTAACTTAGCGATTGTACATACCTTCGTTAACCGGAACGTTTTAAGAAAGATACTCGGCCGTCATGCTGTGATGACATTAATTACGTAGTGCATGTATGGTTTATACACCTGAGAAAAAGATCGACGGTAAATAGATTGAGTAAGTCAATCAGGCTTGGTACCCTAAGATATACATATTAACATATTTACTTTTATCATAAAAAAAAAGAAATGGATTTTATTATTATTATGTGATTGTTTAAAAGGATTCAATTTGTATGAAAGAAAAAAGAAGAAATTATTTATCTTGTTATTCCAAGTTTATTTAAGTTTTGATAATTGCATTGGAGAATTTTTATTAAAGAAAGCATTATTATTCTTTTAGAAACTGAAAAGGAAAATATTATTTTCGACCCGTATTATATATTGTGAGACTTTCTCTCTCATTGAGCTCGTTTGGCTCACCCCTCTCATTTTTAAAATGTTTTCAGGTTAACGAGCAGTTAATTAGAGTTGATATCGAGTCAGTCTGGGGACCAGACAGACCTTTAAGATTATGTGTTAAATTCCGATACGATTACATTTTTATTTTAGCTTGTAATGAAAATAACTTTCGAGATTCTATTTAATGAAGTTCTTTTGTTAGAAATTTGAGGTTATTTAATGAGTTATTTAGCGAGTGTTTAGTAATTATTTAATTTATGTTTTGTTTAGCACGTGCCGCCACACGTGTTATTCAGCCGTGCACACTCACGCGTCTGGATGTTACAACCGGTGTAAATCACATTTCCAAAAAAAATAAAATCACGGATCCAAGTTAGTAACATAAAACAAAAGTATAATTTTTACAATAATTAAAGAAATAAACATTAGCCATAGTCTATGCAAGATTGCACGATTTCAACTCACTTGTAGTTTAAAAAAAACGTCCCAAATTTAATTAACCATGTAATGTCAAAATGTTGAACTATTAGTCTGCAGGCCCTCTTTCCCTAATCAGTATAATTAGTTTATTACTGTATTTTGATAAGGTGTTTGAATGCACTGGCTAATATTTTACTTCAAAATTCGGAAATACATTTTTGGTCCTCTGGCTCAAATAAGATTTGTAAAGTAGAAAAAGAAAAAGAAGTTCTCCAAAATAGAAGATTAGCCTAGATCTGAGCAAAGTAGTGTAATATGTTAACAGACCTACAAGAAGTGATAAAGAGGTTTTGGCAATTCTGCAAATGTGTTTTTACGATACTAGCTATTTCAACAGCTATGCTCTTTTTCCACCTTAAAATTCAATAATTAGCTTTGGAAACATTTTTTTCACTATGTTTCTGCGAATATATTGTTCTTCCAAACTCTATCGCTGGTTATTCAGGGTTAAGCAAAAATGTATAAAGTTATTACTAGTTATTCTCTGTTAGACGATAAGACCAACTCTTGCTTAAAAAGAAAAAACCATGTGCTCAAAGTTACCCCAATCATGGGATCAGGGCAGGGGTTGAGCTACTATGCTCCTATTGTAGACAGCCTTTCTGTACAACCTTCCACGACTCGACCCGTGCCCTCAGGTCACATGGCCTGCTAGGTTCATTAATTACACATCTTATGCTTATAAATTCCAATTACTTGATTTACTTCTTACTACAATAAAACATTCAATACCTTCAGAACAAATGTTTCTAAGAAAGGGCAAGCCTTTATTAGGAGAGACAAACAAAACAAGTTGTCTTTATCAAGCGGCGAGATTCTCAGTTCCAGATGTTTAACACTTGTGCATTGAAGAAACTTAGATTTCATGGCAGTCTGGGTAACAAAATACCACAATCTGTCAGATAAAGTATAAACGATAGTAATTAATTTACAACAACAAAAGAAAATCAAGTCATGGAGAAAATATACAAGGGACTTACCTTAGTTCCATAACCTAAATCCAAAGCAAGTGCGTCCAGTTGATAAGGAAAACTCGAAAGCTCCAAAAAGTTATTTGATAAATATTTGCCATAGTCACTGCCAATGGAAAGTCTAGCAAGCTTAGGTTTTTTTTTAAGAGGCATGCTTATTGTAGGTCCAAAATACTTAAACGACACGAGATCCAAGTATTTTAAATTCAGTGTTTCCCCAGCCACTTCCATACAAGCCTAATAAGCAGATTTTGACCCATTAAGGGTACTTCTGCGATACAGTTTTAGCAATTCATTCCCGTCAAAAATTTTAAAACCAATAAAAGATTCAAGTATTCAACTTTCCCTGTCAAAGGTTTGATTTTTGAATTTGATTAGAACAGTGGAATGTTACACCTCTTTAAATTCTCAAATATGGAACGCTATACCTCTTTAAACGGATCCTTCGTAATTCGCTTTCCATACAAGCCTAATAAGCAGCGAATTAAAAAACCAATAAAAAAAGGTTGTGGAGTAAATTTTGAAAACCATGTCGAAGCATATCAGCTCTGTTTTTGACCCCTCATCAACATTCAGTTACTTTTGCTACACAGTTTTAGCCATTCGTTCCCATCACAATGAAAAGATTCATCTTTTCCGATCAAAGGTTTAATTTTAAAATCTGATTTGAACACTGCAATATTATCTCTCTTTAAATTCTCAAATACCGAAAAAAGAAAGGCGAGTTCACCTTAAGCTTTTTAGCGCGAAAGGAGAAAGATTTAGACCGGTTTTCCATTAACACTCAGTGTTCAACATCCTGGTATAAAAAGATTACATCAGTAGAAAAATACACAGAGAATCAAATACTCCTAATTGCTAAACAAAGCAAAGAAACTTCAATTACAAACAAACTACTCATCTTATTTATAATTTTCAATTACAAGCACAGAAAAATAGCTTGTCTTTAACCAATAGTTTATCTAATTATATTGATTTGAATTGAAGTAGGGATGATGTATCCCAAATCAATTTAGAACCTTTAATTCGTATGCCTAATTGCCTATCTCTGATTTATTTAAGGTCCATGATATGATTAGGGAACACAACAAATTTTGAAGCAAAGAACAGCTATGTAGCTGAATTTGTTGCTGAAATAAATACAAATATCATTAAAAAAAATAAAATATTTTTAATTAATATTTAAGTTTAGCATAGTGTAAACTAGTGTTTCATAATTATTATATTTTTGTTTTGGTTGAGCTGTAAAAATAATTCTAAATATTACATGAAATATTGTCTGATAATTAGTCTGATTTAGTCAATCTGACTCTATAACGTTAACGATGATAGATAAAATATGAGTTGGTGCTCGAATTTCATTGACTAATAAAGAAATAAGAGTTGTTCTTATATTGGACTATTGGACTAGATACAATTCCATTCCTTATAAAAGTGATAAATAGTATGTCAACCTTTGTTTTTTATATTTAAAAATAGTATATTATTATACTCCATCCGTACTCAAATAAGTGTCACTATTCTTTTAAATAAGTGTCTATTTTCGCAATTTGGTAACTATAAATTAACAAGTTTACTGTGTTACCGTTTATATAATATCTAAAAAAAACATTTAAGTAAATAAGATCCCGAACTAGGTACTTGATCCCTTTATATTATTATTTTTGATCTGGAACATAAGATCTAGTTTGTTTGAACTCGGTACAGTACTTGATGATTACAATTTAAAATCATTCATTTCAGTCTGTCTGATTAATTATTGGGGGACAAATAGTAGCGGAAAATACCAAATTTATGTTCATACCAAAATTAGTGTAAATTCTAATTTTAATCATTTAGAGAGTCATTTATTAACATTACTAATTCTTTTTGAATGTAGAAAAGCAACACATGAATTATGTGGTGTCCAAATAATTTGATTTTTGGACTTTAAAGAGAAGTATTTATTCTCCATTTATAAAGAGACGACATGGTCCTTTCTAACAATTGAGATTTCACTACGAGTTTGATGTAAGTAGATTTTTCTACCTAAAATACTCAAATTATAAAGAAAGTGTGTTATAAAAAGTGAATGCTCTGGTAATTCTTGTCTATTTCTAACTAACAAAACTGTGTTTAATCTAAATGAATACTATGTTTATTTGTTTTAGTCAACTTAAGTACTAATTTATGTTTCATATTCTCTATTAAGATTTAAAAGCTCACATAATGTATAATTGTTCCTAAAACTAAAATGAATTGTAATCTTGTACAATCTGAAAAAAATCGAACCCCAAACCAAATAGTTCAAATTCAAAAACAAACCAATCCACACTAAGCCAAGTTAGATTTGCGCAAAATCGAATTGTGGTTACATCTCTAATTCTCATTAATAAGGACTATATTGTTGTTTTTATAAATTTTGATTTAGTTGGATATATAACATGTTACTAAATCTTTTCATATGTACTCCTATCTTTTAGTTTAGCTTTTTAAAACTAATGATAAAAAAGTAATGGTACTAATATTCATTCAATTTTTAAGCATTTACCCTCTCTCCAAAATATATTTTCCTCTGTGACTCTCATAACCAATTATCGCTCTTGCTATGTGTCATACAGTTTTAGCAAAGAAACACCAATTGATAATTAAATTTTTGTACTAACACCAAATAAAAATTAATTTCAATTTTATGTACTAAAAAGAAATTGTCCTTTAACTAGGGGTGGAAAAAAAATCCGCAAACCCGTCCCGTAACCCAATCCGTGCAGATTAGGACGGGTTGGGGCGGGTTGGGTGTTAAAAAAAGTTAAATCCGCCCTGTCCCAATCCGTAAAAAAATTCGTGGGTTGGTTAGGGTTGGGGTTTCCAAACCGCGGGTTAATTCACCCCAACCCGTTTCAATCCGCATATAATAACTATTTGTTTGTCATTAAATGTAGAAATATCATTTGCGGAGAGTTGTACAAACACACTTTCTTAGGAGACAACAAAACGAGATGCAAAAGGTAATAAAATTGATAAAAATTTTTAATGAAATTTCAATATGTTGTCACATACCAATTCAACTTTTCATTGTAAATTTTTGCAGTTCAAAGATGCCAGTACCCTCAAGCCTTAAACAATTGTTCGACACTGTCTAAATAATCCCGGTTGATGGTCATACTCAGTGGATTATTAATTTTGATTTCAATTGTCATGCAGTTTTCTGATTTTGATTATGTTGATGAAGAACAATTTATTTTGTTTTGTTTTGTTTTAGCTTTGTTACTTGTTCCGAACATTCTAAACGTATTTTGGTTGGCTTTTAGTTTATAATTCTATTTGAAAGATTTATTTTTTAAAAAATATTTAGATAAATTATGCGAAATAATGAAAAATTAATGACTAAAATGAAAATTCAAGAAACAACCCGCACCCAGTCCGCCCCGTTTGATTTGAATTGGATTGAGTTGGGTTGGTATTTTAATTATAATGAGTTGGGTTGGGATTTGAATTTTACTAATCCGTCTCAATCCGTCTTTACGAGACGAGTTAGCATTGAGACCAATCCGCACGTATGCATCCGTACCTTTAACCATATACTGTCGATAAAGACTTGAACAGTTTAAATATAGATTGGAACGTTAAAAGTGAGAACAGAATTTTTCATCTTTATCACTAGAAGCAAGATAAATAAAATAGTGTCCATAGTCCAATATAACTCTTATTTATTTATTAGTCAAGAAATTTAAGCAACAACTTATCATATATTTATCATAGGTTTGTCAATTTATCTCAATTTTCAGCTACATAGTTGTTCTTTCCTTCAATTTTTTGTACATGTGCAACACAAAATCGATTTTTGAAGGTTCAAAACCGTTTGCTAACATTTTTATTTAACTTTTATTTTATTTACTATCATGGGCAAAAAGTAAATTGTAAGATTGTATCTATAATCTAATCTTACAGCTCAAATCTCTTATATTTGTAGTATCTATTTCATCAACAACTCATCTTCTATATATAGCTGTTCTTTCCTTCAAAATTTGTTGTGTTTCCTAATCATGAACCTTAAATAAATCAGAGATAGGCATACAAATTAAAGGTTCTAAATTGATTTGGGATACATCATCCCCACTTCAATTCAAATCAATATAATTAGATAAACTATTGGTTAAAGACAAGCTCTTTTTCTGTGCTTGTAATTGAAAATTATAAATAAGACGAGTAGTTTGTTTGTAATTGAATTTTCTTTGCTTTGTTTAGCAATTAGGAGTATTTGATTCTCTTTGTATTTTTCTACTCATATAATCTTTTTTTACCAGGAAGTTGAACACTGAGTATCAATGGCAAATCGGTCTCAATCTTTCTCCTTTCACGCTAAAAGGCTTAAGGTGAACTCACCTTTCACTATTGATCTTCAACCCATTTCAGTTTCAGGCTTTTGATGTAAACGATAAAACAATTTTTTCTTTTTTCCAAATTTGAGAATTTAAAAGGATATAATATTCCAGTTTTTAAGTCAGATTCCAATATTAAACCTTTGACAGGAAAAAATGAATCTTTTCATTGGTTTCTTGGTTGTGATGGATTGAATTTCTAAAACTATGTAGCAAAAGTAACTTGACGGCGATGAAGGGTCGAAAACAGTCCTGGTAATGAATTGCTAAAATTGGTTTAAGTCAGATTCTAAAATTAAACCTTTGGCAGGGAAAGTTGAATCTTTATATTGGTTCTAAAATTTGTGATGGGAATGAATAGCTAAAACTGTATTGCAGGAGTAACCTTACGGGGTCAAAATTTGCAGTGATATGCTTTGAACTAGTTTTCAAAATTATTTCATGGTTGGCAAGAGCTGTTTTTAAGCCTTACATTTGGTTATATTTTCTACTTAATAGGCTTGTGGGGAAAAGGTATTATTAAAGGACCGGCTTAGTGAACTACCGGATGAAATCGCAGTCACTGTACTTTCATTGCTAACAATGAAAGAAGCAGGACAAACGAGTTTGCTCTCGAAGAGATGGAGATACGTTTGGGCATATATTCCTGTGCTTAATTTTGATGCTTTGGATACATTGTATAAGATTCAGTTGGATGATAAGTCACTCGAGGTGGAAAAGCCTCGGTATTTAAATTGGGTAAATCAAGTAGTGGAATCATACAAGGGTCCAACTATTGACGAGTTTAGAGTGCAGTTTGATTTAGATGTAGACAGTGAAAACCTTCTCGATAATTGGGTCGAATTTGCAATGGAAAAGAGTGTTAAAAGGCTTGAATTGGACCTGAGCCCCCATATGGGAGGTCTACAAGACAGATGCTGCACTTTTGGGGGTTTACTTATCTCCAACTTGCTAACCTCTCTTCGACTAGTTTTGGTTCTTATAACGGGCGAGGTTGTCCAAAAGGTTCTAAACTGTTCTCCTAATCTTGTAAGTTTATCTGTGACAGACTCAGACACGCTTGTAAACCTGGAAGTAGTTGGGGAAACACTGAATTTAAAATACTTGGATATATGTTCATGTCGAATGATAAAACATATCGAGGTTTCTGCACTAAATCTCGTGTCGTTTAAGTATTTTGGACCTACAATAAGCATGCCTCTTAAAAAAAAACCTAAGCTTGCTAGACTTTCCATTGGCAGTAACTATGGCAAATATTTATCAAATAACTTTTTGGAGCTTTCGAGTTATCCTTATCAACTGGACGCACTTGCTTTGGATTTAGGATTTAGAATTAAGGTAAGTCCCTTGTGTATTTTCTTGATTTTTTGGGTTCTTTTACCCTATATTGTTGCGTTTTTCTTGGTTAGTGCGTTCTATTATCAAATTTTCCAATTAGTACCCCTGATTGGTGTTGTTTTTTAAGTTTTGAACTTTTCCATTCAATTATGGATGGAAAATCAGCATAACACGGTCGTTTTCCATCCATAATTGGATAAAAAATTTAAAAACTTTAAAAAAACCAAATTGAGGAATCCAATTGGAAAAGTTGATAATAGAAGGTAGTAAACAAGAAAAACGCAACAATGCTCGGCAAAAAACCTAATTAACCCTATATTTTCTCCATTAACTGCTTTTCTTTTGTTGTAGTAAACCTGTTATTATTGTTTATTTTTATCTGATGAACTCTGGTATTTTGTTATCCAGGATGCCATGAAATCTAAGTTTCCTCAATGCACCAATGTTAAACAGCTGGAACTAACAGTTACACCATTCAATAATGACAACCTGTTTTGTTTAGCTCCTCTGATAAAGGCTTGTCCTTTCTTGGAAAAATTTGTTTTGAAGGTATTAAATGTTTTATCATAAAGACTACATCAAGTAACTGGAATTCGTAAATAATTAGATTGGTTAGTAATGAACGTTTTGTATTTAGTCAACATAATCAAGAGTAGCATTGTGTTACAATAGTCTAGTGGTTGTTTAGTCATGATTTCAACTTATTTACTTACCTAAAAAAAACATAAGCAAGAGTTGGTCTTGCCATCTAACAGAGACTAAGTAATAATAATTTTACACGTTTTTGCTTAAACCGACTATAATGAGCGGCCGAGTTCTGAAGATCAATATTTATGTCGAAATATAGTGAAATAAAAGTTTCCAGAGCTAATTATTGCATTTTAAGGTGGGAAAAAAACATGTAGTAGTTAAACATTGCAATAAAATTGGCCAAAACTAGAACAAGTATATCATCTTTTTGAAATGTTTGCACCACTTTGCCCAGACCCTACCTACGCCTAATCTTTTTTTCTTTAAGAACGGTTTTTTATTACTTATACTTCCTATTTGGTCCCGATGACCAAAGTATATCCAACGTATGAAATGAAAATATTACCCGGTGCCCGGTGCATTCAAGCGCTTGATCAAAAGAAAAGATTATTACACAGATTAGGAAAGAGGACGTGCAGATGAGAAATTAACACTTTGACTTGACATGATAAATTGAATCTTGGAACAATTGGATTCTTTAGAAGCTACCACAGTTGTGGGTTGAAATTGTGCGATCTCGTATAGACCATGTCAAAGAACTTCTACCAATTTCCTTTATTTCCTTTGTTGATACATCTAATAATGAAATTACTTTTCCCCTCCAATTGCAGATTTTTGGTTCGTGTTCACATCATTCAAGAAGATCCCGGTTAGAAAAAGCAGAAGCCTTTTGTCATGACCACCTGAAGACTGTGGAGATTGTAGGATTTATTGGAGAAACAATTGATATGGAGTTTAGTATGTATTTAATTAAGAGTTGTGTTGCCCTGGAAAAAATTGTTATTGATACTCGAGACACACTATTGGAAGGATCTCCTTGGGAGTTCAAGGTAAGCAAAAGAAGAAAGAGAGCACGAAAACAGGCCGAGGAACTTCGTGCAAAGCTTGAGCCTGGGGTTGATTTAATAATCCTTTAGATTCAAGGTTCTTTCAGCCTTGTAAAACGCCACGATTGTGTTCTTTTTTAGAGAGTATTTCTTTACCATGGGTATAAGGGACATAATGGCTATTTTGCGTACTTTAGTTTAAATTATTTTGTTTATCAGCAGTGAATGTATCATAATATGCATTTTAGCGATATACGTCATTTAACCATTTCTCTACAGTAAATTGGTACCATGCCAAATTCACAGTTGGCCATGTATGTGTTTATTTCTCTACAGTAATTTTGGAATTTTACACGATAAGTCAATAACCATTAACCACCATAAGTCAAATTCAATGAAACATGTGAAAATCCCGGAAACTGAAAGTGAACATTTGCTTTTAGGATAGAAAAAAAATTAGAGAAAATTAAGCACTGGACCATGAAAACAAAACTATTTAAGGATTGGTCCGGCTATAAAATTTAATTAAGGATTGGACCACTATTTTTAAAAATAATTAAGGATTGGTCCATTTTCCCTAAATAACAAATAAAAATGAAAAAAATCAAAAAAAAATGAAAAAATTCCAGAAAATAAAAATGCAAAAATGAAAAAATAAATAAAATATGAAAAAATCAAAAAAATAAATAAAAGAGGCAAAATCCCGAAAAAACACGACTTTTTTTTAAAAAATCCCAAAAAATAAAAAAAAATCCCAAAAAATCAACAAAAATCTAAAATCAACAAAAATCCGAAAATGCAAAAAAAAAACAGTTCATACTGTTTTTAAAATAGTTCAGACTGTTTTTAAAATAGTTCAGACTATTTTTAAAATGACTTAAAAAAGTTCAGACTGTTTTTAAAATGACATAAAAAAGTTCAGACTGTTTTTAAAATGACTTAAAAAAGTTCAGACTGTTTTTGGTTCAGACTGTTTTTGGTTTAGACTGTTTTTAAAATGACTTAAAATGGTTCAAACTGTTTTTAAAATGACTTAAAATAGTTCAGACTGTTTTTGGTTCAGACTGTTTTTTTTTTTTTTGCGTTTTTGGATTTTTATTTATTTTAGATTTTTGTTGATTTTATGAGTTTTTTTTTTTTTTTTGGGATTTTTTTTAAAAAAATCATATTTTTTCGGGGTTTTGCCTCTTTTAAATTTTTTTGCATTTTTTCATATTTTTTTTATTTTTGCATTTTTGCATTTTTATTTTCTGGAATATTTTTTTTCCTTATTTTTTACATTTTTATTGGTTAGTTAGGGGAAATGGACCAATGCTTAATTAGTTTCAGTTTCATTGACCAATCCTTAAATACTTTTGTTTTCATGGTCCAATCCAAAATTTACCGTAGAAATTAATCTTTTGAAATTTACGATGAAATGCACAAAAGGAGGGAATATAACAGGCCAGGCCCGCTTGGATCCATCCGAATGGTCAAATTCAATTTGATGATGTATTCTTTGTTTAATTCTCTATAGATAATTAGGATTGTTAGATATTAATCGAATTGACTTGCCAAAACAAAAACAATATTTGGAGCAATCAGAGTTCCTTGTCTGTTCGTTCATAATCTGTTCAAACGATTTATACTCCTAACTCCCAACTCCCTAATTGATTTGGCGATGAAGTGTTAGCCACCATCATATAATTGAGTAGTACAACTTTTTTTTTTTTTTTTTGAAACAAAAGTTCACACAACCTGGAGAAGGTATTTAACAAGACTATACTGATATAGCAATTAAACAAAACTTATCATTAGAGATGGTCAAATAGGGAGTACTACTAAATACACACAAGAACAGTTAATTTTAAAGAAATTGTAAGTCAAACCAGCGTGCGAAACTGCCAATGGTTAAATGAAGAAACGTAATTCAAACGATAAACTTGCACAAAACATTTCATTCTCCATAACAGTGGTAACAAGGTTGTGAGCAAAAAAAGACTGTCATTGGAACTGAATTTAGAAATATTCTTGCTCATAAATCAATTCAGTACCAAAAGCTACCACAACATGACAATACTACTTGAAAGTTGAAACTAAGTCCTACTATACTGAAACAAACCCCATTTACAAACGAGTGCATAGTGAGGACTCTCGAGAAACCCAACTCTCACAACTAAAAGAACTGATTTTAGATGTAATTCTTGCAGTACCAAAAGCTACCTCACCGTGAAAGTATTACTTGAAACTAAATCCTACAATATACTGAAACAAAGTCCATTTACATCATAGAAAGTGAGGAATGAGGACCGATCAATCCAGCAAACTCGAGAAACCCAACTCTGTATTTTTCAGCAAATATTTTCTTCAAATTCTCATATCACAGACAATGCCTTTCTTGTTCTCAGGATCCTGAAAAAAAACAAGAGAACGTGTCACAAGATGTTGCAAAAACTCTTTAAGAAATTTAAGAAAAAATAGATGATCATACAAGATGTTGCAAAAACCATTTCCTCCATATTTTTTAGTGTCACAATCTACTCAAGTACTCAGTAAACAAACACTATACAACTAGTATTAGTTAACTTCAATGAAATGAACCTAGCAGCCTTAAAATACACAAAGATACAACAAAAACTAAACCCCGATCCAAACACACACACACACAGTTTCTAATTACTGTATAGTAGTAAATACTAACATTTCATAATCAATGTAAAAATTCTAACAGTTCCTAATTACTGTATATACTAACAGTTACTAATTACAGTAAAAATTCTAACAGTTCCTAATTACTGTATATACTAACAGTTACTAATTACAGTAAAAATGCTAACGGTTCCTAAATCCTAATTACTGTGTAAATAAACAGTTTCTAACTACGGTAAAAATGCTAACACATCATAATTACTGTGTAAATAAACAGTTTATAATTATTATAAAGTAGTAAATATTAACAATTCCTAATAACTGTATACACTAACAATTACTAATTACTGCAAAAAATCTAACAGTTCCTGATTACTATAAACAATGTTTTAAATAGCGTTATCGTTCGCGTATAGCGTAGCAACATAGCGCTTTGCTGTGTAATTTTTTTTTACCTATAAATATAACAATATAACATTAAATAGTTAATAAAAAATCAAAATATATAATAAATATGCTTATAAATAAAGATAAACAAATAATTAGTATATATTCAGACTTAAATTTATGCCTAATTTATTTTATTTTAATTAAGAACGGAATTGGATAAAAAATACAAATAATTAAAAAAAAATCCAAAAAAATATGTTGATGTTGGGTCTCAAACTTAGGTCTCGTGAGAAACAATGTCACAACCATTCGGACTAAACATATATTATTTATTTCAAATAACTATTACATGTTTTTTTCCCTTTTAAAAAACTCACTATTTACGCTTTTGGTCCAAAATATCGCGTTTTTTGTGCTTTTGGTCCCAATAACGCGTTTTTTGCGCTTTTGGACCCAATAACGCGTTTTTTGCGCAATTCCACCCTAATAGCGTTTTAGCGTGTGCAATTTTTTTTCGAAAACCGTTATATCCCGCTATGTTACGCATCTAGCGCGCTTTTTAAAACACCGGTGAAAAATAACTGTAAAAATGAACATTTTATATAATAAAGATATAGATATAAACTGACATGCATAAAAGAAACAACCGAAACAGCGAAGATGGAAAAAGATAAAAAAATAAAAAATCGCAACGGTGAACAACACGGATAAGGACGAGACTAGCCTCTTGCTTAATCTAGCGTATATCTGATTTTTTGGTGACATGGCTATCTATCCGTATGGACCCAACCCAACCTTCATTCTTGAATCTTGCACTACAAGAAAACAGCCATACAATTACTTATTTGGTAGTTACTACTTAGTAACTCAATTACTAACTAAATTTTATTTTTTTTAGATTTACCAACTAATTAGTAACTATAATTTATTCAGTTGGTAAATACTAACTAGTTACTAACTTACAATTTTCAGTTAGTAAATAACAACTGAATAGTAACTACAACGGTATCCGTTAGTAATTTACCAACTAATTAGTGACTATAATATATGCAGTTGGTAATACTAATAGCATATACAATAGTATTGTTATCTCTATTGTTAACTAAAAATGTTGGCTAACAATGCAATTTTGTCTTCCCATTAGTTGTGTTAAAGTGTGTGTTAACTTTATAGATGTTAAAAACATTGTTAAAGATAAAAAAAAATTTAATTGTTATTACTTGATGTCATGGCAAAAAAATATAACTCACACCCACAATTAACTGCTATTTCTCACGCATATTTTTTCTATCTCTACCATACTGCTATTTATTTTCTCCCAGCACCTATCATAGTATTATATTTTGAATAATTAATTTTTAGTTAAAATAGATAACATTGTTAAAGTTAAAACTAGTGTGAGTGTTTAACTTAATATATATATATATGTATCATTTAATAGCTTTTTAAATGATGATGTGTCACTAGTTAACAATAAAAAGTTAACAAAACTATTGTGGATGTTCTATGATTACTAACTAATAAATAGTAACAACAACTTTATCCGTTAGTAATTTACCAACTAATTAGTGAATATAGTATTTTCGGTTGCTAAATACTAACTAATTAATTAATTACGTTTTTCAGTTGGTAAATAACAACGAAATTAACAAGTATTGTTTTTTAAGTTAGCAAATTACCAACTCATTATTATTAGTTGTTAAACCATTACCATTATTATTAGTTGTTAAACCATTACGTAAAATTTCCTCTCCTAATATAATTTTTGTTAAGACAAAATGCTTTTTCTAAATTTTCTTATGGATATTAATCAGATCTTTTATTTTATTTTATTTTTAACACAATTACACTAAGTATATTTGCACTTTGTTATGTTTCTATTGTGACTTTTAATGGAATATCTTATGCTCTAAAACACTTGCACTAAATATATTTATACTTTGCTATGTTTCTATTGTGACTTTTAACCCAAAAAAAATGTTCTAAAACACTTACACTAAATATATTTGTAATTTGCTATGTTTCTATTGTGAATTTTAACAAAATATTTTCATGTTCTAAAACATTTACACTAAATATATTTGTATTTTGTTATATTAAGTTTAAATGGATTGACATTTTTATTACTTACTCATGAAAAACATACTACAAAATATGCACACACAAAAATACAAACAACAAGAGGTGTACAATGATTAAAATGAAAAACAATAAACATAAAAAAAAATACTTGCTGTTGTAATACACTATTAGCTATGTATTTAGGGAGACAGAAGTAGAGAGAGAGGGGGAACAGTATAGTCTTATTAATGAAGGAATGTGTGAATGAATGAATAAATACAACACCCCTAGCCCTCTTTATATAGATAGAGGGTTAGGGTTACAAGCCCACCTGGGCCCATTAAGGAAAAGCCCAAGAGTCCAATAATCTTACAACACTCCCCCTTTGGACGTCTTGAATTCTTCGTCTTCATGCAGTCGATCTGAGTCGAGTTCATTCGCAGTGCTAAACACATAAAAACCTTAGGGCCGGAAAACCCAGTGTGGGACAAAACCGGTACCTAGGAGAAATTGTGTAGCTGAATGATATAGGCCGAAATATCATGTAAGTAACTAACCAAAAAAACAGTGTGCCTCGTCAAAACCTTGACAGAGCAAACCCAATGGGAAAATCTCTGATCGAAGGAAAAAAGAGTGCAACCATGGTAGTAGTAGGGATCAACCACAAAACAGGTGTCTCATCAAAACCTTGCTAGAGTAAACCCAGTGGGAAAAAAATCTCTAGTCGAAGGACAAAAGAGTACACAGTGGTAAGAAGTATACAACAGGATACTCCCCCTAATTTCGGCAATCCATAGTGAGGTATAACAGGGAACGTGTCTCGCTAAAAACCTTGTCAAGGAAAACCCAGTGGGAAAAACCTTATACTAAGGACAAAAAGAGTACACATGCATACAACAGGATGCTCCCCCTCACTTGCACACGATAGGGTGCGAGGATTTCGACTCCGACATAAAATGTCGCTCTAAGGTAGCTCAGATAGCCTACGTAGGCCAATCGCCCGTACGTGCTTCTGAAAAGAATGCTTTGGCAGTGACTTGGTGAACAAGTCAGCGTGGTTATTCTCTGAACCAATATGCTTCACTTCAATCTTTTGAAGCGTTTGTTGTTCATGTGTGAAGAACAACTTTGGCGCAATATGCTTAGTGGCATCACCTTTGATATAACCATGTTTCGCTTGATCAATCACAGCGGTGTTGTCCTCATAAATAACAACTGGTTCATCATGATCGTAAGCTAGATCACAGGTGCTTCGAATATGGCCAATAACTGCTCGAAGCCAGACACACTCTCTAGTCGCCTCATAGAGCGCGAGTAGCTCGGAGTGGTTAGTCGAAGTGGCCACTAGAGTCTGTTTACGAGACCTCCAGGATATCGCCGTGTTCCCAATGGTAAAGACATAACCAGATTGGGAACGTCCCTTGTGCGGGTCTGATAAGAAACCAGCATCGGCATAGCCGACAAGGGTTGCGTTATTTCGAGGATCAATGGAGCTAGATCCACTCGACGCAAAGGGATAGAATAAGCCCATGTCCGTAGTACCTCTAAGGTAACGGAAAATGTCTTTTATGCCAGTCCAGTGGCGGCGTGTTGGCGCGGTGCTGTGTCGAGCTAGACAATTCACAGCAAACGAGATGTCCGGTCTAGTACATTGGGCCAAGTACAATAGTGCGCCTATTGCACCCAGATATGAACACTCAGGGCTCAATATCTCTTCATCGTCCTCCTTTGGACGGAAGGGGTCCTTATTAATGTCTAGAGAGCGGACGACCATGGGAGTAGAGGACGGCTTAGCATCACTATGACTAAAGCGCCTCAACACCTTTTGGGTGTAACTTTCTTGATGGACTAAAATTCCATCTTTACGGTGCTCGATCTGCAGGCCGAGGCAATACCGTGTCTTCCCAAGATCTTTCATCTCGAATTCCTTCTTCAGGATTTCAGCAGTTTCGAACAACTCTTTCGAGGTTCCTATGAGATTCATATCATCTACATAGACTGCGATAATCGCATATCCTGAAGTGGATTTCTTTATGAACACGCATGGGCATAGTTCATTATTAACATATCCCACGCCGATCAAGTATTCACTTAGACGGTTATACCACATCCGTCCGGATTGTTTCAATCCATATAGTGATCGTCTCAGTCTAATCGAGAACGTGTTCCGTGGATGGGAACTACTTGATTCAGGCAACTTAAGTCCATCAGGGACTCTCATGTAAATCTCTGTGTCCAGATCCCCGTAGAGATACGCTGTGACCACATCCATGAGCTGCATATTCAGTTTTTCGGAAACTACTAAACTGATTAAGTAGCGGAACGTTATAACGTCCATTACGGGAGAATACGTCTCATCGTAATCAATTCCAGGGCGTTGAGAGAAACCTTGCGCCACAAGGCGAGCTTTGTATCTAACAATCTCATTATTCTCATCACGCTTCCTTACGAAAACCCATTTATGACCAACTGGTCTAACATTGGGCGGTGTTGGAGCGACAGGTCCAAACACGCTTTGTTTCGTTAAGGAATCCAATTCAGCCTGGATTGCTTGTTTCCATTGAGGCCAGTCCGTTCTTCGCTGACACTCAGCAACGGTACGAGGTTCCATGTCATCATTGTTCATAATGTCAGTGGCCACTGCGTATATGAACACATCATCGATGACAGTCTCGTTTCGCTTCAAAATATCGTCTAAACTAGTATAATCGACAGATATTTCGAGGTTATCGTGATGATTAGGAACTGGTGTTTCATCTGGAACACACTCCTCTAATACATCACCGTGATCCTTAATGATCTCGTGTGGCAAAACAGATGCGACAGGATTTCTCCTCTTTCGAGGCAGAACATCCTTGGAACCGGACGGCCTTCCTCTTTTTTTCGGAAGGGCGGCGGACTGGACGGCCGACGGCAGCGTCCTTTGCTCGGTGGGTACAACCGGAGCAACGTGTTCAAACGGAACACGGCGTCTCACTGGGACGTCTATCCTTGCAGGCACATTTGCAGCAGGTATATGTGATCTCGTGACATTTGCTAGGTCATTAAATGCGTCTGGCATTTGATTTGCAACATTTTGCAGGCCTAGGATTCTCTGCACTTCCTTATCACTATGTGCAGTTGGGGGATCTAGATGAGACATAGTGGGTACATGCCACGTTAATTCACGTCGTTCCTTATCAACGTTAACGTGCATTTCTCCCCCTAACGACGGGAAGAGTGTCTCATCAAAGTCACAATCCGCATGTCTAGCGGTAAAGAGATCGCCTGTCAAGGGCTCTAAATAGCGTATTATGGACGGGGATTCATAACCGATATATATGCCCCGTCGTTTCTGAGGTCCAAATTTGGAACGCTTAGGCGGCTCAATTGGAACATTGACTAAACACCCAAACACGCGTAAATGTGAGACATCGGGCTCATATCCAGTTACCAACTGGTACGCAGATAGTGGTTGGGTGGCCATGGGCCTCAGACGGACCAACGCAGCAGCATGCAAAATGGCATAGCCCCACGCAGAAATAGGAAGTTTGGTGCGCATAACCAAAGTCCTAGCAATCATTTGCAATCGCTTAATGAAAGCTTCTGCAAGGCCGTTTTGGGTATGAACATACGCAACTGGGTGTTCAAGATTAATTCCCAAAGTCATGCAATAGTCATCGAAAGTTTTCGATGTAAACTCCGCGGCATTATCAAGTCTAATAGACTTTATCGGATAATCCGGATGATGAGCCCTCAATTTAATGATCTGGGCTAGGAGTTTTGGAAACGCTGCGTTTCTTGTGGACAACAAAGCTACGTGTGACCATCTTGTCGATGCATCAACCAAAACCATGAAATATTTAAATGGTCCGCAAGTTGGTTGGATAGGTCCACAAATATCTCCTTGAATTCTTTCAAGGAATTGGGAAACCAATTTTGTAGGTTTCACACGAATTGGTTTGAGATTAGTCTTTCCAATCGAGCATGCTTGGCATAGGCTTTTCGGATTAATCACGAAATTCTTTCCTCCAAGAGGATGCCCATGAGATGCGTTCATCGTTCGAAGCATCGTATTTTGACCCGGGTGTCCCAGCCGGTCATGCCATAGCATAAAAGTGCTCTCATCAATCGGCGCCCGCCGAATGATTAGATTGCTTTCAAAGTTTTGGATTGTAGTAACATACAAACCACTTGAAAGACATCTCAACTTCTCCAGAATACGCTTTTGGTCGTATTGATTGGAGGTAATGTGAAGGTATTCAATACCATTTTCACGAGCAGTTTCAAGATGAAACTTATTTTCTCGGATATCCTTAAAGCTCAACAAGGTACGACTGGACCTCGGAGAATATAAGGCCTCAGATACTTCAACAGGAGTACCATTTGACAACGTGAATTTAGCTTTACCAAAGCCTTCAACAAGGGTCGACGGGCCCGAAATTGTTGTCACTGAGGTTACTTTAGGCGTAAAGTTGATAAAAAACGATTTATCTTTTAAGATAGTATGTGTAGTGCCACTATCAACCAGACAATCAACTGCCCCACAATACATGCCTAAAAGTAAAATAATTTAAAGTCGGTCACACGAATAAAAGGAATTGCTCAATGAAATAACTTTAAATTATACGAGAAATGTTCAAAACATTATCCATAAAACAAACCATAATCCAAAAGAAATGAACAATATCCAAAGGAAAAAACATAATCCGAAATGGAATTGAAATAACATAATCCAGGAGCAAAACAGCTCAATTATTAAAAGAAACGAAAAAAAAACTTTATTCTTCCATGTGAGCCTCAAAGTCAGGGGTCTCAAGGGTTTCTTTTTCACTAGCTTCAATCATGTTGGTTTCGACCCTTCTACCCTTGTGGTAGTTTTCGACTTCTTGGGGAGTTGCCCTACAAGTCCTTTGCATATGACCATTTCCACCACATTTATAGCACAGAGTTGGCATAGCGGCCGGATCTCTTGCTTTGGGACGACTGGCCCGATTGTTCCTACCACCACGAGACTGCCTAGGAGGAGCCACAGGTCCTCGGTTCGAACGATTGTCCAAACCTCGCTTGGCTGGACGAGCATTACGCTCATCCCTGTTCCTTGGCTGACGGGACGACTGGCCCTTTTCTCGTTTCCCATATCGTGGACGAGGTCCACGAACAGCATTAGCATCAGGCATTGGAATTGCCTTTGAACCAGCAGGACGAGAATTACTGTTCATCATTAAAATGAGACTATTCTTCTCGTCCAATAACAACTGGGTGATAAGCTCAGGAAATTTGGTGAATTTAGACTGACGATATTGCTTTTGGAGCAAGATGTCAGAACTAGGAAATGTGGTGTACGTTTTCTCCAATAAGTCACTGTCGGTGAGCGTTTCACCACAGTATTGGAGAGTAGCACGAATTCTGCATACTTCAGCGTTATATTTTTCAACGCTTTCAAAGTCCTGAAATCGCAGATTCAGCCAATCACGGCGGGCTTCAGGAAGCCAAATGGTCTTTTGGTGGTCGAAACGCTCTTTCAGAGAGTCCCATAATGCCTTTGGTGAGGTGGTCGCTATGAACTCAGATTTCATGGCGTTTGATAAGTGGCGGCGAAACAGAATCATCGCCCGAGCACTCATTTCACGCGTTACTTCCATTTCACGCTCCTCCTCATCATATATGACATCCAATAAGCCTTGGGCATCTAAATGGTTTTGGATATCCTGACTCCAATCCAAGTAGTTCTTGCCGGCAGCATCCAAAATTGGAAAGTCAAGCTTGATTGACATTTTTCTACAACAGGAGAAAAGAAAATAAAGACTGGATTAGTCATCATATAAAACAACTGGTTTATATGTTTATGGTTTGTATAAGCACAAACTTTATTTCGAAACGACAGGTTCGAAAAAACAAGTTTTGCTTTTAAGTGAAGAGGTTCTCTTTGATCGAACGACAGGTCGATCCTGAGACACCAATTCGGCGAATACATATCTATATAGACACATTCGGGGAAATTATTATTTACTCAACCCCTTTCGGTAGCTCTATTTGAACACGACCAGGAAAGACGGTGAGGGGGGTGGGCACGAATGCCTCTTAAAAACCGACCTCATTAGGAGAACGACTTCCGCCTTTATCTTTCCTAGACATCGTATCCAAATAGGTGAGCCTATTTGGGGAAGATTCATAATTTTTCCAACTTAAATGTGAATATATACGATTTTCGCATTTTATATATGGCAATAAAATTAATAAAATAGACAATATATATCTAGATTAACCATATATATATAAACATGCAGTAAATATATTTTAGAATCTATCTAATCATGCAATAGATTTGGTGTTATAAACAAATCAATTTAAGATTATCAATCAATCTATAAAGATTCTAACATATCAAATCAATTAGATCTAATCTGATAACGTGTTGTAATACACTATTAGCTATGTATTTAGGGAGACAGAAGTAGAGAGAGAGGGGGAACAGTATAGTCTTATTAATGAAGGAATGTGTGAATGAATGAATAAATACAACACCCCTAGCCCTCTTTATATAGATAGAGGGTTAGGGTTACAAGCCCACCTGGGCCCATTAAGGAAAAGCCCAAGAGTCCAATAATCTTACAACACTTGCTATTTTTTAGCTTTCAACTTATGTGCATGATCGATTTTATACGATTTAATAAGCCGTTCTTCTGTATAGGTTTTAGGGGCTACAAAACTAGACAAAAGTTAGGGGTTACAAAATGGAAATATTTATATGGGTGTTACGTCTATGTGACGATAATCTAGGTGTGATTGATGGTAACTAATTGGGTCCGCGGTAATCGGGTTGAATTTAATTGCATGTAATTGATAACAAGGAAAATGATATATTCATGTTCATGTTTGTTCAGTGAAAGTATTATCCATATTTGTTCATATTACTTTACTAACGATCATGAACCGAAGGTCTGACTAAACGAACATGAATTTTCATGTAACTAAAGCAATAATCATATTTGCACATTGTTATATATATATATATATATATATATATATATATATATATAACAAATCACCAAATTTTTTTTTACATAATTGATAATTATCGAGCAATACGACCCGAGCTCTCAAAATACACCTCTTGATACTCCTTAGATCAGCCTCAGCCTCTTCCTTAACGCTTTCCTTCTCTCTCATATGCTTGCGTTTTCTTGCCAATCCTTTCTTGGAAAGACTATTGATGTACAATTCTCTATTATAGTGCGATCGGCTCTTATTGAATGCTTTAGTTGTGATATATACACGGTATTTGCATTGTTTGAGAGTACGGATCGACGGAGGAGACACTTCCTCGTCCGAGGATGAAGACCAGCTTTCCGATGATGAGAGAGAGATTTCCGGATGAAGATGGAGATGATGATGAAATCATCGACATTTTTAGTTTTTTTTTTTGATTTGTGTGTATTTGGGGATAGTTGGGGAACAGTGAGAGAGAGAAAGGACGGTTATTCTAATTTCTAATTAATAATTTTGATTTCACACCCAAATCTGTTTCAACTAATGCTATTTAAATACTACCCGATTGTAATTTTGATCTAATTCGATCACGATATGTTCTCTCTTTTTCATTTTCTTTTGTAATTCAACCCGTCTCATAAAAATGGTCTCATTTCATTTTTTGTTTGATCCAAAGTATGGTCAACGTTTCTATTTATAAATTGGTAATTATGCTTTAAATTTGCATATATACCCATATCATATTAGATTTGTATCTATGACAAAAATATTTAACTTTTGAAGGTATTAAAATAAATTGTAAAAATATTAAATATTATAAATACATTTCTTAGTATTGATGAAAAATCAAATGACACCGTGTGGCAAACTGAGTATAATGTTTATTAGAGATCCTTGTTGACACAATCAAATATAATAGATTGATATTTGGGATTAACTTCAGTATGAATGGAATTAAAATATTTGATAGGCTAATTTATTCGAATCCCCTTTGTTATGAGATACTATAATTTCCTTATTTGGGATTGACTCTTTTTACTATCTGTTAAGTTTACTTATGGTTTGTCAAACTTATCATGGTATCAGAGCAATGTAAAAAAAATCTTTATATTAAAATACAAAAAAAGGACATCGCTGATGAGAACATAAATACTATACCCACCAATAAAAGAACAGAACTTGGAATCCAAGTAGAAACTCTGATGTTTGTTGCACTCATTGTCAATATTGTAAAGGGCATTACAAGAGCGTTTGCAACAATCACAATGAATATCTGGAGTGGACGGTTGAACCACGATACAACACAGACGATCAATGAGTCATAGCAAAAAAATCACACTGTACAAGCAAAGACTAAAATAAAATCAGGTTATATCTATTTTCTGGTAATAATAATAAATATTAAATAGTGAATGGATAATTGATAGCGGGGCATCAAATCATATGACACCCGATCTATCTCTACTTCATTCTTATAGAAAAACTGATGGATTATCTCCGGTGTATTCCGCTTCCGGATCACCTCATCTAATATGTCATGCAGGAGATGTTAATATTTCTTCAACCATTAAGTTAACCAGAGTATCTCACGTGCCATCTTTTAAGTATAATCTTCTCTCTGTACAAAAGATAATTAGAGATCTTAATTGTTCCGTTCTTTTCTTTCCTAATATTTGTTATTTTCAAGACCAAACTTCTAAAAATATAATTGGGTCTGGCAAGGTGCAAAATGGTCTATATTTTCTAAAATCTCCAATCACAGCCTTAATTAGCACAACCAACAAGGCTACCCACCCCGACATCACGGATATCGTTTACTAAACCTTGACGATAAAAAGGTTTTTATATCTCGAGACGTTACCTTTATAGAAAACAAATTTTCATTTCAAGATAATGAACTTAAAAATGTGGTGCATGAACAAATTAATATTGTTGACAATTTTTTTACATTAACCCCCTTAGACGACCCTCATCCAAATGTGATTTCTGAAAATCTATCACAACCACATCTTACACCTTGAACAACTCAGTAGCAAGCCATGAGCCTAATAACATATATCCTAATCAAACAGAAATAACAGAAAACCAAATAAATATAGAAAACCTTGTTGACCAAAGTGAACAATCTTTAATACACGAAACTCCAGTAGAACAAATTCCTAAAACCAACAATGCTCCACCCACTGAACAACAACCCCTTTCAGTTCAATACCCAATCAATATTATGCCACCCAACATCTCGAATACAATCAGTCTCCATATGAACAAGAGACCAACTCGTCAAACTCAACGTCCGGTTTAACTTAACGATTATGTCTGCCCCACTTTGCCTACCAAGTCTTTCGCGTCTTTACAAAAACCACATCTTCTTTGGTTACATCTCATCCTCTTGCCAATTTTGTTTCCTATGATAATTTTTCGCCTTCACATTTTTCTTTTCTCACTGTTGTTTCGCAAATAAAAGAACCTCGCTCTTATACGCAAGCGATAAAAGACCCTCACTGGCATGACGCCATACAAAACGAACTAGATGCCCTTGAGAAAAATAAAACGTGGTCCCTTTCACATCTTCCTCATGGAAAAAAACCCATCGGATGTAAATGGATTTTTAAAACAAAACTTAAGGCAGATGGAACAATTGAACGTTATAAAGCTCGCCTAGTTGTTAAAGGATATACACAAATAGAAGGACTAGACTATCATGACACATTTGCACCTGTCGCTAAATTGGTCACCGTAAGATGTGTACTTACCGTTGTAGCTGCCAAAAATTGGCACCTCCACCAACTAGATGTTAACAATGCTTTCCTCATGGAGAGTTACATGAGGAAGTATATATGTCACTTCCCCCTGGTTATGGATGTAAGAGGGAGACACGGGTTTGTCGCTTACAAAAATCTCTTTATGGTTTAAAACAGGCATCCCGAAATTGGTATGCAAAACTCTCAACAGTTTTAAAATCAACCGGTTTTCATCAGTCCCAAGCTGATAACTCTCTTTTTACTCGCACTAATGGCACCAAATATCTTGCTATACTTGTATATGTTGATGATTTACTTGTCAGGAAACGATCTTGCAGCTATTATGGATCTTAAATTATTCCTCTCCCAGAAATTCCATCTAAAAGATCTTGGAAAACTCAAGTACTTTCTTGGCATCGAATCGCCCGATCCTCGCATGGAATCTTCATTAATCAACGCAAATATGTATTAGATATCCTCTCTGATTCGGGACAACTTGGTTGTAGACCGGCTTCGACACCAATGGAGCAAAACCTTCGACTAACTAAAGATTACGGTGAGATACTCTCAGACCCCGCCTCATATCGTCGACTAATTGGCCGACTTATTTACCTATCAATCTCACGACCAGACATCACTTTTGGAGTTAATCTTTTAAGTCAATTCATGCACTGTCCAAGATTAGCACATTTTGAAGCTGCCACTCGCATCTTACGCTGCCTAAAAGAAACGGTTACTCATGGCCTTTTTTCTCTGCAAAAAATGATCTTAATCTCACCGCATTTACTGACTCTGACTGGGCCAGTTGTCCAATGACTCATCGATCCACCACAGGTTACTTTATCACCATCGGAAATAGCCCAATCATTTGTAGAAAAAAAAACATAGTGTAGTGTCCCGCTCCTCAGCAGAAGCTGAATACCGTGCAATGGCTTCGACAACTTGCGAACTTACTTGGCTTCACACTTTACTTACCGACCTAGCTGTGCCTCATTCTCAACCTGCTAATCTTTTTTGTGACAATCAAGATGCCATCCACATAGCTCACAACCCAGTTTTTCATGAACGTACCAAACACATTGAAATAGATTGTCATCTCGTCCGTGAAAAACTACATCGTGGGTTCCTTCACCTTCGCCATGTTACTTCCGCTAATCAAGTTGCAGATGTTTTTACGAAAGCTCTTGGAAATGAACAATTCTGCACATTAGTTTTCAAGCTGGGCGTTACGACACTTCACTCTCCAACTTGAGGGGGAGTATTAGAGATCCTTGTTGACACAATCAAATATAATAGATGGATATTTGGGATTAACTTCAATATGAATGGAATTAAAATATTTGATAGGGTAATTTATTGTACAGAATCCCCTTTGTTATGAGATACTATAATTTTCTTATTTTCACTTAACGTGTGTATAAGATGCCAAGTACTGCCATTGGAATAACAACACACCTTGGAGACTCTTTTTACTCTCTGTTAAGTTTACTTATGGTTTGTCAAACTTATCAATGTTTTTAAACGATTCTATGCACTTTTACTGATAACACTACCGTAAATCCGATGCATTATGTTTTACGGTGTGTCATCCACTAAAATCACAACACGTATTAATGAACCTCAAAGTAACTAACTTAAAATTAGTTTAAAATTAAAACTAAAATATTCTATTGGTTTACAAAATCTAAATTATAGTGCACCGAGTTCATATAATTGTTTTTTCACTTTTACAAATGCCATAGACTGTCTTTTAACAGGCGCGTAGTGTTTTCAAATGATCCAACCTATTCTCTATTGACGATGAACATTTTTTTTCCACTTTTTTCTCATTTTTCTCATTTTTCAATTTTAGGATTTTTTACCATTTTTTTTATTTTCTCCGGTTTGTTAAACTTTAGACGACCATAAACTTTTGTTGACAAAGAATAAGCAATATAACTTGCTATTGAACTTTTGAGACTTATTTTAAATGACAATATCGTGCATCTGAAAACACCGTGAGTAATTTTAGAATATTCTACGATATTGTGATAAATTTTCAAGGAAGAAAAATGTTAGGTGAACCTAACATAATTAAACAAATATGATTGAGTTTTAGACTATATGCTATAATATTTGACAATCATTGGGCTTAATTTGTTTAGGTTCAAAAACATTAGGGACTAAAAAGAATATCTCTAAAACTGCACGGCAAGGGAAGCATGACAGTCCACGTGGCAGCGTGTGAGTGGCTACTATTAAATAGCCTACACATTAACTAGTTTGAAAAAAAGTGTTGAGTTCGATTTTTTTGTATACATTATTACGGATTTATATTCAACCCGCGACCAATTTATAAAATTCCAAGCCTAAGGTTCGAAATATTTACCAGTCAAAATAAACAACAACGAGTAGGTTCGTAAAATAGTCTTCTATGCAAAATTTGAGGAATCTATGTTTAAATTAGTTTATTAGTTCATTATGCTTAGGGTTTGCATATAGGGATGCAATATATCGTGTTCGATTTGTTGACAACTCAGTTTCGCTTTTTAAATAAACGAACCGAATATGAATATAAATTTCGCGTTTGTTAAGTAAAAGAACCGAACATAAACACGACAATGTAGAAGTTCTTCATGGGATGGAAAAAATTGATATCAATACACATTTTGATGAAAAATACATAGTGTATATATTTCGGTTCACGGACTCTCCACCATGGGCGGACTCAGTGGGTTTTTGTTTTTGTTTTTTTATAAAATCTTATTAAGGGTTAATTCATGTTTACTCCATCAAACTATCGGTCGTTAACAATTTGCATACTGCATTACAAAATTTAACAATTTGCATACCAAACAAATCATTACCGATCAATCAACAACCTGACATTAAATTATCAAACAAAATTTTGGTCACGAGCCTGCACGTGAGCTATTGCCGTTACAGCTCAGGGGGGTTTTGGTCTGTTAACAAAAAAATGCATTCTAATTATTTTACATTCTCTCTGTCTCTCTCTATCTACGATCAAATTCGGGCAAAAAATTAGCCCTCTAATTATATATCACTCACAAATCCCCAAATCTTTCTTTCCTAAATAAATTAAGGTTATTCAGAGTTAACAAATACAATAAAACATTTGCGGAACTGCAGAATTGAGATTTAAATATGAACTAAAAAGTTCACTAAGGAATAGACCGTTCAGAATATGGTAAATTAACTTCTTTATCAATAACAAGAGATTATATTAACCTAAATCAGATAATGATCCACTTTTATTAAATAATAAATGAATTAATGTTAGTTATGGTTATTTTTCTTACCAACCTATTATAAACTGAATAAGCTTTGTTAGTATTTCTTGTCTATTTATTTTTCTGAGTTATTAAATTTGAACAATAATGATAAGTAAGGTTTAATCAGTGTTCTAAAGTTTAATTAGATATTTTTTAAATTGCAGATAACATGGTGGTGTTTGCCAAGGTAAGAAAATACAGTATTTAATGGGGTCAGTAGCTTACTATGATTTTTGAGATGATGTTATGTGCCGAGATAAGAAAATACGGTGTCATTTTTCTACAGTGACAGTCCAGCGAAAAAGTGGATGTATTAGGTTAAATATGTGTGTAAATCGGGGTTATAGTTGCGGATGTGATATAAGAGAAGAAAGAGATGAAGTGTTTTTTGGCGATAAAATAAGGGCAAAATGGTAATGTACCAATTTAAACTAACTTCTATTTGATAATTTGACGTCAGGTTGTTGATTGATCGATTATGTTTTTTTTGGTATGTAATAATTTTTGTAGTCAGTTATATAAATTGTTAACGGTCGATAGTTTGATACAATAAACACGAATTAACCCTCTTATCAAGGAGGGTCATTTACTGTACTTACTATTAGGGTTGAGCGAAAACCGAACCGGACCGATAACCGAAGCGAAAAAGACTGAAACCGAAAAAAATTTGGGTTGATTTCGGTTTTCAATAAAACAGAACTGAAAAAAACCGAAACCGAAAAAGACTGAAAAATAACCGAAAAACCGAAAAAACCAAAACTGGACCGAAAAAAACCGGTCTGGTTCGGTCCAAAAAATAAAACGACCGAAACCGAAAAAAAGCGAACCGAAGAATATGTTCGGTTTCGATTTCGGTTTTGTTAAAAACCAAACCGAAACGAACCGGATCCAACCCCGCCCTACTTATTATAGTAGGTTTAAAAAAAGTGAAACAAGATACTTGCTATGAAGTTAAGCGTGGGCTAAGTACAGATAAACAAACTATTAGCTTAGACTTTGACTGCAATCATTGACCGTGGTTAATCCTTAAACGCAGGTCTGCCATGGCATTAACCATCACTAAAAAAAATAAAAAAATGTTGTTAAATTTAGCAACAATTTTTGTTGCTAAATTATTGATAAATTTAACGACACTCAATTTATCAACAGTTTTCAAAAAGTAAACTGTTGTTATATTAACTTTTTATTATAGTGCGTGAGGTGGTTCCGAAAACCTTCACATGCTCAATCAATTCGCCACTATGTTCGAACAGTTAAAATGATTTAAACGACAAAATTAGAAAATTAATATAAAATAAAATAAGGATAAATTAACAAAACATACATAAAATAAAATAAAAATACGTAAAAACATACAAATAAAAAAGAAGACAAAAACAGTCTTATACCTTTGAAAAGTGCGAAAGACAAGTGCGAGTTTTCTTTTACCTTTTAAGAATAAATATAAAGCTTAAATGGATTGGCAAACTTAACTGTCCCACAGATGAAACTTATGCAAATTATTTCCCTCAAAATTAAGATAAATTCTTCCCACTACATGTGAGAATAATGTTCTGCTTAAAAAATTGGAAGAGAAGTATTCAAAATCGTTCGGTTTAATTTCAAATTCTTCATTCCGTTATTCGTTATTGGGTGATTGGCGTTGATCTCTTCTAATCCGAACGGTTAACCACCCTATAAACTAGCAAAGGATCATTTTTAATCGAGTTAGTGCAATACCATTTCAAGACGGATTGTTGTTTATGGAAAAACTTCCCCCATGAAAGTTGGAGAGGTCAAACCCATGTCCTTATTATGAAAAAGTAAAATTTTCTATTTCTTTTAAACAAAAACTTTAAAAATTGACGTCCCCCATATTATGGAAAAAAATTATAAATAATTTCTGCCCTGGTGGTCATACTTCAATTACATGTAATTCTAGTCATCATCGGTCGTTTCACCTATCGTAGCGTCTTTATACAGTCAGCAAAATCTGAATCTAGTATGAGACTCGTAGTTTGAAAAACAAAGTCGTAGTTCTGAAGTCAAACTCGTAGTTCTGAAATCAAATTCGTATTTCTGAAATACGAGGCTTGACTTTTCTGAAAAAGTTAACTTTTCTGGGTTGTCTATTTAAATTATGATATTATGTACTGAAATTACTCCAGTTACATAGACATTGAAATTACTCCGCATCTCTAAATTGTTGATGAAAGTGTATTATGCTATTATATGCTAATTTGTTCCATATGCATGTTTTTTATATTGAGCAGACTCGATGACATAAACTTTGAAAAAAATAGTTGTATCATCACAAATTTGTTTGAAAGTGCACATTTGACGGTTTTAAAATTTTGATATGAGGACTCAGATTTTTCAAAATCTGGCACTTAGGACAATATTTTCAAGTTGGATGGAGTATAACTATCGATATTAAAATTACTCCAGTTAAATAAAATGTAGGTAGTTTAAATTACCGTAAAAAAATGACCAAGTGGTCCAAGTCATATAATGTTCGAAACTACGAAAGATTCACTTAATTTTATTTGGTTGTAGAATTTGAAAAATAAGCAAAGCTTGTTTGTGATCGGTTGCGGAAACTTTTGACTTATTGGTAAATTGTTTTCATGTTCTCAAATTGTCAGTAGAAATACTGCATCAAGTAACCAAATATTTAATATATTCTTTTTTATTCTTTTAGCAAATGCAACAACTAACAAAGTGAGTAATAAAATACTAAAAATACCGTAACTACAGCAACAACACTAATCATAACTTTACATAATCATAATTTAAATAGTCAAATTAGAAAAACCAACTTTTTTAGAAAAGTCAAGACTTGTACTTCAAAAGTACGACTTTGATTTCAGAACTACGAGTTTGACTTCAGAACTACAACTTTGTTTTTCAAACTAAAAGTTTCAGCCTGATTCTGATTTTACTGACGGTATAAATACCCTGCCTTCACCCATATCTTGTGCATCATACTCCCCAATAATACTAGCATGCATGTAGCTCATGCATTTAATGATTCCCTTATATTTGCATGATTTAGAGTGATATATAATCGTTGTTATTTCTAACTTCATACATGATGTAGCCTATAGCTATACGTAAATCTCATAAATACCTCGATGGTCAAGAACCCAAACTATGTTGTGATTCTTGTGAAACCAGGTTGAATTCCATCTATTTCCTTTCTGCTTTTATCTTTCAAGGCTCAACAGTATATACAATATTTTAGTTAAATTTAGAGTTATAATATTAGTATTGTTAGGTCTTTTTAATTCTGTAAAACTATTCTTGTGGGAATTCATCGGGTAGCTAATTACCTTATTGTTTAACTTTGTATATATGGCTAGTGTATATTTTTAGGATATTGGAGTAAATTAAAATGCAACACATGGTATACACAACTTCATGGCATCACCCTTTTAGACATCTTAATGATTTCAAAAAAAAAAAATGTTCTAAAACACTTGCACTAAATATATTTGTAATTTGCTATGTTTCTATTGTGAATTTTAACAAAATATTTTTATGTTCTAAAACATTTACACTAAATATATTTGTACTTTGTTATATTACGTTTAAATGGATTGACATTTTTATTACCTGACTCATGAAAAACATACTACAAAATATGCACACAAAAAAATACAAACAACAAGAGGTGTACAATGATTAAAATGAAAAACAATAAACATAAAAACACTTGCTATTTTTTAGCTTTCAACTTATGTGTCTGATCGATTTTATACGATTTAATAAGCCGTTCTTCTGTATAGGTTTTAGGGGTTACAAAACTAGACAAGAGTTAGGGGTTACAAAATGGAAATATTTATATGGGTGTTACGTCTATGTGACGATAATCTAGGTGTGATTGATGGTAACTAATTGGTTTCGCAGTAATCGGGTTGAATTTAATTGCATGCAATTGATAACAAGGAAAATGATATATTCATGTTCATATTTGTTTAGTGAAAGTCTTATCCATATTTGTTCATATTACTTTACTAACGATCATGAACCGAAGGTCTGACTAAACGAACATGAATTTTCATGTAACTAAAAATCTTAAAGCAATAATCATATTTGCACATTGTTATATATATATAACAAATCAGCAAATTTTTTTTACATAATTGATAATTATCCAGCAATACGACCCGAGCTCTGAAAATATGCCTCTTGATACTCCTTAGATCTGCCTCAGCCTCTTCCTTAACGATTTCCTTCTCTCTCATAGCTTGCGTTTTATTCCATTGCTTTCTTGGAAAGTCTATTGATGTACACTTCTCTATTATAGTGCGATCAACTGTTATTGAATGCTTTAGTTGTGATATATACACGGTATTTGCATTGTTTGAGAGTACGGATCGACAGAGGAGACACTTCCTCGTCCGAGTATGAAGAACAGCTTTCCGATGATGATACAGAGATTTCCGGATGAAGATGGAGATGATGATGAAATCATCGACATTTTTAGTTTGTTTTTTTTTTATTTGTGTGTATTTGGGGATATTTGGGGAACAAGGTAGAGACAGAAATGCCAGTTATTCTAATTTCTAATTAATGATTTTGATTTCAGACCCAAATCTGTTTCAACTGAATGCTATTTAAATGCTACCCGATTGTAATTTTGATCTAATTAGATGACCGATATATTCTCTCTTTTTATTTTTCTTTTGTAATTCAACCCGTCTCATAAAAATGATTTCATTTCATTTTTCGTTTGATCCAAAGTATGGTCAACGTTTCTATTTATAAATTGGTAATTATGCTTTAAATTTGCATATATACCCATATTATATTAGATTTGTATCTATGGCAAAAATATTTAACTTTCAAATTATTCAAAGGGTATTAAAATAAATTGTAAAAATATTAAATATTATAAATACATTTCTTAGTATTGATGAAAAGTCAAATGACACCGTCTGGCAAACTGAGTACAATGTTTCTAAATGATTCTATGCACTTTTACTAATGGCATTACCGTAAATCCGATCCACTATGTTTTACGATGTGTCATCCATTAAAATCACAACACGTAGTGATGAACCTCAAAGTAACTAACTTAAAATTAGTTTAAAATTAAAACTAAAATATTCTATTGGTTTACAAAATCTAAATCGTAGTGCACCGAGTTCATATAATTGTTTTTCACTTTTACAAATGCCATAGATTGTCTTTTAACAGACGCGTCGTGTTTTAAAATGATCCAGCCTAGTCTCTATTGACGATGAACCTTTTGTAGACCCGTGCGGGTAAATCTTAGAGGAGGGGGGGGGGGGGTTTGGTTAATAAGGTTTTTGGCGCTTTTCGCCTAATTAAACTTAAGTGCAACTAACAACCCAACTTTTTTGCAATTGTAAGCTTAAGCGTTTAATAACGTTGATGAAATGCTAGAATTCCTAAACGCAAGCAAGAAAATATCGAGTATTTCACTAAAAATGATCTTCCCGATTTTACAAATCCTATCGAGCTCAATCGACCTATTGGCTCACCCTCTATCCGAGATTCCTACTCTTGATACAAGTGCAAGCGAACACGTTTAATGAGTCAACGACTCTCCCTCAATCTATGAGTACCCAAGTGTTTAACCTAGAACTTTTAACCAACACTTTGGCTTAAAATCTTCTACCCAAACACTCACTCACAATGAGCTTATAATTAGCTCTTTACAAATTTATCGAAAATTAAAAACAACACCCACAATTTGATTGCTTCTAAATAAGCTAATTTGTGGTTTTGATGATGTTTGATCTTAGGTTGAGCTCGAATTGCTTTCTTCTTAATTTTCCTCTTTTTCGAATATATTTACCAAAATGGTGATATTTAGGGTTTTGATTGAGAGATGTTGAAGGAGGGTATTTGGATATGAATGGAATTAATAGTTGTGTTTGGAGAGTCATTTGGGGTGGTTTATATGGACTAAAAGGTCTGTTTTTCTGTATATGACCGTTGGTAGTGGTTGAGGGTTTTATCCAAAGGTTTTAAGCAATTTTTCAGAATAAGCTGAAAAGCTGTTTTTTGAAAACTGCTGAAAAACGATCGGTCGTTTTTCAGTCGACCGGTCGTTTTTGAAATCTGCAGAAAACGATTGGTCGTTTTCTACAGTCGACCGGTCGTTTTTCAAACGACCTCATTGGAAGAAATTGGACCAGAAACGATCGGTCGTTTCTGCCACGATCGGTCGTTTCTCTCTGGCAGCTTCTCGGTTTTCTCGTTGTTTTTCGAAAGTTCGTAACTCCTTCGTTTTAGCTCTGATTCTGGTTCCGCTTGAACCGATGACTTCTTTTTTCTGTGCTCTATCTTTCTGGCAATGAAATTTACATTTTCTACTTTTGGAAAAGACAAGCGTTATATCATCGAAATAGAGAAATCGTAAAATCATTAAGAACATAATCAAAGTTATAATCAAAATCAATTATTGAACCCAAGGTTCAACACCTTTTTTTCCACTTTTTTCTCATTTTTCTAATTTTTCAATTTTAGGATTTTTTACCATTTTTTATATTTTCTCCGGTTTGTTAAACTTTAGACGACCATAAACTTTTGTTGACAAAGAATAAGCTATAACTTGCTATTGAACTTTTGAGACTTATTTTAAATGACAATATCGTGCATTTGAAAACACCGTGAGTAATTTGAGAATATTCTACGATATTGTGATAAATTTTCAAGGAAGAAAAATGTTAGGTGAACCTAACATAATTAAACAAATATGATTGAGTTTTAGACTATATGCTATAATATTTGACAATCATTGGGCTTAATTTGTTTAGGTTCAAAAACATTAGGGACTAAAAAGAATATCTCTAAAACTACACGGCAAGGGAAGTGTGACAGTCCACGTGGCAGCGTGTGAGTGGCTACTATTAAATAGCCTACACATTAACTAGTTTGAAAAAAAGTGTTGAGTTCGATTTTTTTTTTATACATTATTACGGATTTATATTCAACCCGCGACCAATTTATAAAGTTCCAAGCCTAAGGTTCGAAATATTTACCAGTCAAAATAAACAACAACGAGTAGGTTTGTAAAATAGTCTTCTATGCAAAATTTGAGGAATCTATGCTTAAATTAGTTTATTAGTTCATTATGCTTAGGGTTTGCATATAGGGATGCAATATACCATGTTCGATTCGTTGACAACTCAGTTTCGCTTTTAAATAAACGAACCGAATATGAATATAAATTTCGCGTTTGTTAAGTAAAAGAACCGAACATGAACACGACAATGTAGAAATTCTTCCTGGGATGGAACAAATTGATGTCAATACACCAAATATCGTATCATTCAACCAGTATGAAAATTAAAGTATTTACGAGCAAGGATAAAATATATGTAGACTTTAGTATAAAGATTTGTGCACCAAATCTCGTACTTATCGTGTACATACATCGGACCTATAATAAGCGTGCCTTTTGAAAGAACTCCTATGCTTGGAGGTAATTATTGCGGATGTTTGGCAAAGAACCACTTTGAGCTTTCAAGCTATTTATGTAAACTGTAAGAAACATCAATTATGTAACTCTCATGACCAATTCTCTCTCCCACTATGTGTCACCACTAGACCTCCGTCGCCCGTCGATGAATGCTAGCAAAGTGAATGGAACCAAAAAATACCAATTGATAATTAAATTTTTGTACTAACACCAAATAAGAATTAATTTTAATTTTATGTACTAAAAATAAATTACCCTTTAACCATAACTCTTCATCTTTACCACTCTAGAAGCAAGAGAAATAGAATTCGTACCAAATGTACATACTAATTAAGGATTGGTCCTGAAAACTGAAACTATTTAAGTTTCGGTCCATTTAAATGTGACCCAATAGAAAACGGACATGTGGCGCATTGCTTATGTGCGCGATGCATGGGATCACCGCCCTGATCAAGACAATTTGCGTCTGTCCTCCCTGCAGTTTAAAAATATTTTGTTTGGGCCTTGTAGTTTAAGTTTAATTATAAAACGCTATATAATTGGAATCTTGACACATTAAATCCTTAAATTAATCATAACTATCAATTTTTACACGAATTTTATTTTTACACAAAAAAATTATGAAAAATATATAACAAAAAAACAAAAACTTTAAAACAAAAACAAAAATTAGAAAAATACCGAAAACCCAAAAAAACACAAAAAAGTTAGAAAAATCCAAAAACGCAAAAAAAATCATCTTTTTTAAAAAACAGTCTATTTCGTTTTAAGTCATTTTAAAAACAGTTCGAGTCATTTGAAAAAAGAGTGAGTTATTTAAATAATTTTAAAAACAGTATGAGTAACTATAAAAACAGTCTAAGTAATTTTAAGTCAATTTAAAAACAGTGTGAGTAATTATAAAAACAGTCTGATTCATTTTAAAAACATTATGAACAATTTTAAAAACATTCCGAGTAATTATAAAAACAGTCTGAGTTGTTTTAATTCATTTTAAAAACAGTGTGTGTAATTTTAAAACAGCCTTAATAATTTTAAAAACATTCTAATTAAGTTTAAAAGCATCCTGAGTAAATTTAAAAACAATCTCAGCTCTTTGAAAAATAATGCTTTTTTAAAAACAATACGAGTAATTTCAAAAAAAATATGAGTAATTATAAAATCAAAACCGAAAAATTTGTTGAGTTTCGGTTTTGTCAAAAAACGGAACCCAACCCATATAATACAATAATACTCCATTTCATTACTCCTCTCTCTCTCTCTCTCTCTCTCTCTAGAATGAAGGGTTCAGGTGACGGCGTAGCGGCGAGTATGAGCAAGTTGGTACTGACGTCATCATCCAAGGATGACACGTCATCTCATCCGATTGCTGGTTCTGGTGATGACGTGGCACCTCAGAACCTTATAGACGGTGTTTCTGGTTCAATGGCTTTTGTTTTTAATTTATATATTATAATTTTAAGTTTTGTCGTTTATATTATAATTTTAATATTACAGATGGATTTTCATGTATCTATAACTATAGAGTACTAAAATTAGTTAGTAGTAATTAAGAACCAATTGTAGTATGAATTGTTATCATTTACTACTATACAGTGATTAGAACCTGTTATCATTTTACACACTAATTAGTATGGCTGGGCGAAAACCCGAAAAAACCGAACCGAAGAAGACCGAAACCGAATAACCCAAACTTTTTCGGCCGGTTTCGGTTTACAATAAAACCGGACCGAAAAAACCTAAAATAAAACCGAAAAAACTGAAAAATAACCAAAAACACCGAAAAAACCAGAAGAAAAACTGAAAAAAACCGAAAGACCGAAACAAACCAGTTCGGTCCAAAAAATAAAGACCGAAAACCGAAAAACACCGAACCGAAAAATCTGCTCGGTTTCGGTTTTGCCAAAAACCGAACCGAACCCAACCCTAGTATTTACTACTATACAGTAATTAGAAACTGTTTATTTACACAGTAATTAGGATCTGTGAGCATTTTACAGTAATTATGAACTGTAGTATTTACTAGGGCTGGGAGAAAACCCGAAAAAACCGAACCGAAAAAGACCGAAACTGAATAACCCAAACTTTTTCAGGCCGGTTTCGGTTTACAATAAAACCGGACCGAAAAAAATTGAAAAACCGGAAAACCCGAAAAAACCCGAAGAAAAACTGAAAAAAACCGAAAGACCGAAACCGGACCGAAACAAACCGGTTCGGTCCAAAAAATAAAAAGACCGAAAACCAAAAAACACCGAACCGAAAAATCTGCTCGGTTTCGATTTTGCCAAAAACCGAACCGGACCGGACCCAGCCCTAGTATTTACTACTATACAGTAATTAGGATCTGTTAGCAATTTTTTTTACAGAAATTATGGACTGTTAGTGTACACAGTTATTAGGGACTGTTAGTATTTAGTACTACTATTCAGTAATTTGAAATTGTTTGTTTACAAAGTGATTAGAAATTGTTAGCATTTTTACAGAAAATAGAAATTGTTTATTTGCACACTAATTAGGAACTGTTGGCATTTTTACAGTAATTATGAACTGTTAGCATTTTTACAGTAATTATGAACTGTTAGCATTTTTTACAGTAATTATGAACTGTTTATTTACCCAGTAATTACTAATTAGGAATTGTTAGCATTTTTACAGTAATTAGTAACTGTTACTATTTACTACTATACAGTAATTTGAAACTGTTTTTTTACACCGTAATTAGGAACCATTAGCATTTTTACCGTAATTATGAACTGTTAGAATATACAGGTTTTTAGTAACTGTTAATATATACAGGTTTTAGGAACTGTTAAGTATTGACTACTATACAGTAATTAGAAACGGTTTATTTTCTCAGTAATTAGCATTTTTATAGTAATTATGAACTGTTAGTGTATACAACTATTAGGAACTGTTAGTATCTATAGTAAATGGGAATTGTTTATCTATGCAGTAATTAGGAGCTGCTAGTATTTTTTTACCGAGTAACATTAGTTTTCCAGAATGTCTAGGAACTTGGGAGAGGGGTAATTTTTACAAAAAATGAGTTTTTGTTTACTGTTTTGTACTTTAACCTTGCACTTTTTTTCGTTTTAGTACACCAGCCTAAAACTCTTGTTTTAAACTATACTCCAATCTTTCATGTTATTAGCTGTTTAGTACACCTCCGACGAAATTAATGGAAAAGAGTATGTGAATTGACCGTTTTAATCCTGAATATGGACCAAATTGTTACGTTTTTTGATTAATTTAGAAGAAATTCGAACGGAAGTGACACTATCCGTTCATTTAAACAGAAGTGTACTAAACAGCTGATTGCACAATTGAAGTTTGAGGGTCCAAGTTTAGAAAATAAGTGTTAGGTTGGGGTACTAAGTTGTATTTTTTTTGTAAGCTTGGTGTATTAAACAGTTACAAACCCGCTGTTTAGTGCACCTCTGTCTAAATTAACAGAAAAGGTGACGTAAAGCGACCATTTGTTATCCTTAAAATTGGACACATTTTCAACCTTTTCCTATAAATTTTGACGTTTAAATTAGACAGAGCTGTACTAAAAAAACTAACATGGTGAAATGTTGGTGTACGATATACGAAAAGTAGTAGGTTATCGCACTAAATCAGAATTTTGGTGTAAATTTACAGTAAAAAAAACGCAATAATAATACTGTAGGAGTTAGTATGAACATTCATCTTTTATGGAGATAAAGCTCATCTTCATTTCTAATAGCTCACTTTTATTTCTTGCTATTTGTTAGGTATGTCGGCGCAAAAAATTATAATGGATCGTTTCAGTGATTTATCGGATGATTTAAAAGTCAAAATACTTTCCTCGTTAACGATGAAAGAAGCAGGACAAACGAGTGTGTTGTCAAAAAAATGGAGATACATTTGGGCCTATATCCCAGTTCTCAACTTTGATGCATATGATACTTTATATAAAATAATGCTGAAAGTTAAGTCTATAGAAGAGGAAGAACAGAGGTATTTGAGATGGGTGAATCAAGTTGTGAGATCTTACAAAGGTGAATCTATCGATGAGTTTAAAGTACGGTTCGATATAGCCGTGCGCAGAAAATACAATCTGGATAATTGGATCAATTTTGCAATGAAGAAGAGAGTTAAAAAGCTCGATTTGAAACTTGACCCCTGTTGTAGACGCTATCATGAAAAATCCTTTGTTCTCCATGGTCTGGTTATCTCCAACTCGTTAACCTCTCTTCAGTTACACTCTGTAGATGTAACCGGTGAAGTTCTTCAAAAGTTCTTAAAAGCTTGTCATAACCTTGAATCTTTATCAGTTCAAAGATCAAATTCACTTGTAACACTGGAAGTTTCTGGGGTACCTAATTTAAAACACTTGGAAATAGGCTTTTGCTTTCTGGTATATTGTATTGAGGTTTCTGCACCAAATCTTATATCCTTTAAATACTATGGACCAGAAATAAGAATGCCTTTGAAAAATACCCCTAAGCTTGCTACACTTTTCATCGGCGGTTTATATTGTAGATATATGACAAATAACTTTTTGGAGTTTCAAAGCTATCTCCTTCAATTGGAGGAACTTAGTCTGGATTTACCTTCAGGAGTTCTGGTTAGTTCATTCATTGTGTGTGTTTTCCTGTATTTCTTACATTTCTATTCTATAATCATCTGCCATCATTTGTTTAACAGACCATTGTTTTTATTATCCAGTTTGCCATGAAATCTATTGATCAGTTTCCTCTATGTGAAAGACTCAAACAACTGGAATTGGTTCTTAATCCACTTGAGCATGAAAATCTATTTTGTTACGCTCCCCTAATAAAGGCTTGTCCTCTCATGCAAAAATTTGTGCTCAAGGTAATAATCTTTTCCTTCATAGTTCCTTATGTAACCTAAATATAGGAGCAATATGAACAGTTGATGAAAGCAGTATTCATGATAGTTCTCATTTTATGCTTCGAGAAAAAGGAAAACACAAACTTAAAGTACTACTACTGGTTACCCCCTGGTTACAGTTTTTATTCATATGCAATTATAGTAAGTGCCAATGGTGGGACTGTCAAAAAGTGAGTTACCAGAGTATCTTTCTTCCCTTCAATAAATCAGCGTAATTTTTGTGAGGGTGGAAATGAGAATGAATGTGATGCTATGTTTCTGCACATACTGGGTTCTAACAGTGTAGCTCTTTTCTGACCTTTTTAAAAAAAGAACCTTTGTTTGTGAGTGCATTAATTAGTTTCTGTATGTAATGAGGTTTTCCTCTCTATTGCAGCTTAAATGGGGTGGAAGTCCCCCTTGTTCAAGATGTTCACATAAAAAAGCGCCAGAAAAATTAGCTTTCCAACCTGAGCAACTGAAGATCATTGAGATCATAGGTTTTGTCGGGAATGAAATCGATATGGAGTTTATCATATATCTGATGACGATTTGTGTTGCCTTGGAGAAGATTGTTATTAATTCTCACGAGATATCACTTGTAGGAACTCTGTCGGAGTTTGTGGTTGCCAGGGAGAAAAGAACATTCGCAAAGCAGGTTGAGACACTTCGTGCACAGCTTAAGCCCGGGGTTGAGTTAATTTTTCTCTGATGTGAAATTCCGCTTGGCAAGTAAGGTCTTCAAATAATAGTCAGCTGGAATTAGACCCTCGCAATCCCTTTTATCACCATCATGTATGGTTTAACTGTCTGGTTTGAATAAATTTCTCAATAATCGTGGCAACTTAAGTAGTTTACATTCGTTTTTATGTGAATTTGTTGCTCAAAGTTGTTTGGTTGAAAAAAAATATTCAATGACCCAAATTTTATGAGTTTGTAAACACTTAGATGGGTGTGAGTGTGACCCACCGACTTGTCCTTGTTATAAGCAGACTGAAATAAATGGGTGTTGATCAAAATCACATATACTTAATATTGTTGTACGCTTGTTTGTTAACACTGAGATTGGACTAATAATAGTACTGGCCCCACAAAATCTCTGTTTGGTACTCCCTTCGTTTCTATTTAATTGTCCATTACGAAACTACGTGCAATTTTGACCGACTTATAACTTGTATCAAAATTCTCGAAATGAATTTTTTTTAAATCTAATCATAAAATTTAACATTTGACCTATATGACCAACTTTTGAAAGTTTTCATTCCGACAATTTTGATACAAGTTCGTAACCGGTCAAAATTGCACGTAGTTTCGTAATGGACAATTAAATAAGAACGGATGAAGTAGCATTTTTTGACATAGGACTTGAAGTACATATGTATTAGAAATACTCAAATTCATATGTAAAATGAATACCCACCCGGGGGTAGTATTACTAATACATGTTCAAGACTTTTTTATTAGCAATCCCGTTTTTATTTGTTGTCCCGTCATAGTCCGAAAGTATTAATAGTCTCATTACTACTAATATTGTAACCAAACGAGGCCACACTGTATTAAGTCTCATGAGCGCCTCGTCTCTGGACTTGAGTAGTCGAGTAAGAGCATGTGGGTTCAGCTCCTGACACTTTTTTTGGGGGGGGGGGGAAATCTGGTCGGCTTGGTTAATTGGTTAATGTAACGTCTCTGTACAATTAAATTGTTGGATCGATGTGTGATTGAAGATCTTTCACCATTAAATTAAGTATTTTCTAGTGTTTTTTGTACGTAATAATTTGGATTATTTGCTATTGTGATCGAAGATATGTCCATTTCTGCCGATATGTCCATTTTCACCCATGTGTAAAATGAAAATGTGTCCAGTTTTCAATAAGGAAAAATGATTACTGTAGTTTTGATTCCTTTTGAACAGCACATATACAAAATATAAGCTTCTTAATTATGTTTAGAGCATTCTCAACTGTCTATACAAGAGACACTATATATATAAAGTTATATAAAATTGTGAAAGTTTGCTACCCATCAGTCACCATATAGTGTTACAGTAATGTATAAGTTTAAAATATTTTTCGATTTCTCTCTACGTCCAGAGAGTTTCTGGAGAAAATTATATCTAATATTATATTAAAAAAAATAGCACACGTACCCTCAACTTTTTTTTTTTCTCCTTCATTTTATCAATGACTTCTCTCTCTCTCTCAAAATCTCTCGCTCTACATCTTTCTTCCATCACCATCATCCACATGAATTCACTTTAACCTCTTCAATCATCGTCATTAACCGGTTTCATCATTATCAACCCAATTCGTCACTATATTTTATCTTTTTTGGCTATTCTGTTGGAGTTTATAGATCCGATTTTTTCTACACAAAACTCTCCGATTTCATCTTCACTTTCCTCTCGTGTGTCCCGTTTGCGGATACGATTCACTTGTTCTTTTACTTTCACGTGTTTATTCTAACAATGCAAAGTTGCAAATCTAAGTTTTTTTTACAACTTGGGTTGGATGAGATCTTGATTTTTCAAGTAAAAAAAATGTGTTTTAAAAGATAAGTTAAGCTTATTTTGGTTATTAAATCTGTTAACTTTTGTCATATACATAAAAAAAAGCTATATTTTTCTTCAAATTGAAATATTAATTCTGGAGCTTAAAAGTTGATGTCAAACAAATCCTTAGAAAACATATTTTTATAATACCTATATACACCTGTGTAGAGAGGTATTGTTGGGCACAATATAACATTTTGTTATTTATCTCCCTTATAAAGCTATATATCCTTATATTTATATAGAAAAGTTATAACAACAGTTGAGAATGACCCACAATGAACTTTTTTAGCTTTATACTAAAGCCATATTATAATTCGAAAAAAGTGACGCATTGCACTAATTTGTACCAACTTTTAGCATCTAAAGGCATTGCTTCCTATAATAGTTTTCCTATTATACTATAATCCCTCCGTGCTAAAATATTGAAACTATATGTATTAACGTGTAAATTTGACGGGCAAATATCTTGTTTTTAAATTGTTGAAATAATGTTTTTAAAAATTTGTTTATATAGTTTAACATTTGAACTAAGCGATTAATTTTTGAAAAAATCGATTTTGACAACTTAAATATGAATTATTTTTCGATCAAAATTACACGTAGTTTTGTATAGGCTCAACAATTTAGAACGAAGAAGTATCAGCATCGGGCTGAGTTGGGGAAATCCAAATTTTAAATGGCTTTATACAGCAAAGATACACATGTTGCCGTTTCCTTTTGAGCTAAGAAATGAGCTGGGGAACGTGTCATCGTCTTTACTTTGCCGATTCATTTCTTAATATTTTTCTAAACTTCTACCAACTTGCATCGATAGCTTAAGCATTTAAAACCGATCAAATTGGGAACATCGCACGCTATATCAATCATTTCTTCAAACCTAACACATTTTACCATTTACATTTAAACAAAATTACAGTTTCCTTATTAATTTGCTTATAATAACTCTACCTTATTTTTTTATTATATTTTAATGATCATAACAATATTATAACCACAAAAATGTGGACTCCATGATAGTTTATTACTATTATACTCCCTCCGTCCCTAAACAAATATTACCTACGAAAATACATGCAATTTTGACCATCCAAATTTTCATAACAAAATTACCGAAATGAAAAAATTGAAAATTTCATCATATAGTTCTAACCATAAACTACGTGATTAATTTTTGAAATAATTTTTTCCGGCAATATAAATATGAAAAAATTATCGATCAAAATTATACGTATTTCGTATGAGACATTTGTTTAGGAACGGATGGAGTATTAATCTAGGGAATCATATGCATTCCTTGTAAATGAGCTGAATTTTGTGTTTCGTTAAATTTAGGGAATTTATAGGATTTCTGATACATGTCGCTTTTTATACCATAATCATCAAATTTTAGGAAAAAATATGTTTTGAGAAACCAGATACGGATGCTCCAAGAACAAGCAACCATTATGTAAAATTGTAAGCTAAATAATGTGTAACTTCTAATGAACAAACACTTTGGAACGGAGTGGATAATTGTTATGTATTTATAACTTATGATTTGTGATCATGTTCATACTTGATAATTTTGTTTTGTTATGTCATAAAATTTTATTAGTTGTTCAACAATCTTATAAGTGCAAAAATTGACTGGTTTTAGTGTATTTTTTCTTTTGGAAACTTCGTTTCTTTTAAACTTGAGGATGATTGTGCAACTTTTGAAAAATCAGAGACAAACAAGAATTAAATCCGTAACGACCCAACTCGAATCCGACCCCGTTTCAAACGACTTAGGTTGAGTCGGATCGAGACTTCAACTTATCAAACTCGCATCATAAATTTTTTACAAGTTATGATTGAGTTCAGTTAAAACTCGAAACCAGACCAACTCTCACTCGGCCCACCCCTACCACTCGTTAGATCATAAGGTTTTTAAATCGGTATCACATCTTAGAGGGTACCGTCCCCACTAATCCTTCGGTATTGGTGGTTACACTGCATTATTCTTGTTCCCGAAATACCAAATAATCCCTCGTCTCTTGTGGTAGAATTGTAAATAATAATAACAACATTAAAAATAAAATAAAAAACGAATTACGACATAAATACTTTTGATTTTTAAATCATAAAAAGAACAAGATAATATTTTATTTAATCCTTTTTTTTTTGGTAATATATTCTATTTAATCCTATTAACTTTGGTAATCCAACAATTAAATCCACCCTATAAATAACCCACCAAATCCACCATTTTCTCTCATCTCATCTACATATTTATATAAAATCTCTCTCTCTTTCTTATTTTCTTTAATTCCCAAATCAAAAAACAAAGAGAGAATAAAATAAAATAAAATAAAATGAGTTACTATAATCAGCAACAACCCCCTGTTGGTGTTCCTCCTCCACAAGGTAATTATTTACCATTATAAATTATTTTAATTTTAAATCTCATCTTTACTTTTTTTCCCGATCTGGGTATGTTTTTTATTTCGATTTAAGAGTTTTTTTTTTTTTTTGTAACTGTTTTATGATTTGTTTAATTTCTGAATTAGTATTGCAATGATTATATGTTTCATTACAAATTGTGAGTGAATGATTTTTAGAGTTGGTGATTGTTACAATTATTAAATTCTGGGTTTGTAATTAATTCTGAAAATACCATGCATGATGTTGGATAATTAAATTTGTATTTTGGATCTTGTTTTTTCGGCCCGAGATATTTTTGTTCTAGAAATAATAGGAAAATTGATTATTTAGTACGTATTTTGAGACTTAATTAGTTAATTATCATAAACCCATGGTTAAAATTAGGTAAACGACGCTAATTCTTTTTAGCACTATTTGTTTTTAACATCGAAGGGACGATGAAATGTACCAAATGTTAAATAAAAACCGCAAATTCGGGTTTTCGATAATTAAGTACGAAAGTATGTATTAAACAACAACTTTCCCAGTAATAATATACACCAAGCCGAAAAATTTATATAACCCTCAAACAGAATCGAATTCAACATGTTTGGTTTATATACAAATTATTGAGAAAAAGAAAAGACTCTAGAAGTTGAAAGAGAAGCAAAGTAATAGCATTTGCTGGTTGGGTGTGTGTTCGGTTTAAAACGCTAAAATCTTATAGAGACATGAAGTAAAACCTTATAGACCATAATGGAAAGCTGATAATTGTAGAAAACCGCTGTTAGATGAAAAGCCAAGCAAAACAAACCGAAGCAAAAGTACTAAAGTTGTTGTTTTTTGGTTTTGGTTTTGCCTAACACCTAACCATATTTAATTTGTTGATGAAGCTGAGGTCATTTTTTATAAAGTGGATGTTTTTTAATTCTTGCACTGAGTTTGCGTTCATGATATTGGTTTTTATATACAGAAATCGGTTAATATCTAGGGTATCGGTATTTCATGGTATATTCAGCATGCTAATATATCTGCTTGGTTAGCTACATATTTGCAACCTTAGATTTAAGAAAGAAGAAGAAAAAGCTCTCCTTTTTTTGCTAGGCCAAGGAAAATTTCTGATTGTTAGGTTCTTACGAACAGGTCATTTAATTACATGGCTATGTTTCTTTTTTGTAAATTGCACACAATAGAGTTTTGTCACACTTATAGTTTTTCTGCTTTTTTGGGGGTGTAAAGTTATTCTTCCAAAACGGTCGCCTTATATTGGTTCTTTCTGTATTCCATACATGGTACCAGTTGATCAATGTATGTCCTTATATATATTTGATGGGCCGCTTTTTTTACGATTTTCCCACTTTTATAGTCAGGAAAGAAATTGGATTTGTTCATCTTCAAAATTACAGCTCTTTAGGACGTAAAAGCTATAAATCTTTGTTTGAATCGATCATTTATACTAAGGTATAGTTAAGATGCATTTGAAGTTCAAGCAAGCCATAACTAAGAGTTACAAGTTTTCTTTGATGTAATCCTTTTGAGTAATAATAGCCTATGTATGTTCCATTGATTTGTTTTTGTTTTTTGTATGTATCTGTTAGGTTATCCTCCAGAAGGTTACCCCAAAGATGCTTACCCTCCACAAGGGTATCCTCCTCAAGGGTACCCACAACAAGGGTACCCTCAAGCTCAAGGATACCCTCCTCAAGGGTACCCTCCCCAATACGCTCCTCAATATGGTGCCCCGCCTCCTCGTCAGCAACAGAACAGCGGTGGTGGTATGCTTGAAGGCTGGTAAGTCTTTCTCTCTTTTCTTTCACCCTCTAGTCTTCAGATTATTTATCATGTTTATTATGCATGTGTGACTGCCAGATCCGATGTTGGGAATTGGGATTAGTTGACTCTGATTTTATTTTTTTGCCCAACATGGGAAAAAAATAATTCAATTAGCATAGAGGCTGCTGATACTTAATATCGGAATACGTGAACTTTTATGATTCTTCGACTTGCATGCATGAATTAATTAAGTGCCACTGACTTTTATAAATATTAGCATCCACATCAGTGTATTAAAGATTAATCAGTTAAAAGATGCTCATTGGTTGAGACTTGAGTGGTTAGCTTGTCAAATTGTTTTACACATCCCCCTTCGATTTTTGCTTTTGCTTAAAGAATGGTATATTCTATTCGAAAGACTGAGATCATTTAAGAAATATGAAGCTACAAAATTTTATGTTGAGGGGCTGCATGAATCTCTATATTAACTACGGTTGGAGCAAGAGGGGGTTCTTTGTAATAGGAATGTCTAGTTTGCTGTTTCGAAGTTTGAATAATTTGATCCCTTTTCGAGGCATTGACTATGATATGTTAAGCAGTGTCTCAAACCCAAGCTCGACCTTAACCATCTTGGCTAGAAACTTTTACACGCTAGTGATGTAATTTTCCTAAATATGCTCAGGTCTTAATGGGTAAAATGTTACGTATAACCGTGTTTTGATTGTGTAAACTTAAAAAATAAAACACTAGCCATGATATCAGAGGATTAAAGCTTGATGTTAAAGACTTAAATCATTTTATCTGTGGATAATATAATCGAACTTTCTTTTGATATCTTTATTCTGTACAACTTTTGTCCTACAGTTTGGCGGCTCTGTGTTGTTGCTGTCTTCTGGACGCGTGCTTCTAAGAGATCCGGTCTGCGGAACTACTTGACTGCATTTGACTTTTAAATGGGCAGTATAAATAGCATTGCTTCTTTCATTCGCATGTTTATTATTGTAACTTATGGGTTTTATTTTAAGTATCTCACAAAAAGGTGGTCTCGATATCTTTTTGGGATATATGTATGACATTGCGTGTGGCAGATAGATGGCCGGAGATACTGATTATCTTTTTCAATGTCTATTTTTTTATGATGTTCTTTTCTTTCTAAACTGGTGTAAATGAAGGGTTAATTGATCTTTTGTGCACTAAACTAACTACGTTTTGCGGTTTACTACCCTCAACTCGCAAAAAAATAAATTGAAGAACCTTACTCAGCATCCGCACCAGCTACCTCAACCATTTTCTCAAACCTAACACATTTATACAAAATTACAGCTTCCTTATTAATTTTCTTATAATAACTCTAAATCATTTTTTTTATTTGTTTATTATCTTTTAATAATCATAACAATATTACAACCACAAAAATATGATAGTTTATTACTATTATACTCCTTCCGTCCCTAAACAAATATTTCCTACGAAAATACATGCAATTTTGACCATTAAGATTTTCATATCAAAATTACCGAAATGAAAAAATTGAAAATTTCATCATATAGTTCAAATCATAAACTACGTGATTAACTTTTGAAATAATTTTTTCCTGCAATTTAAATATGAAAAAATTATCGGTCAAAATTGTACGTATTTTCGTATGAGACATTAGGGACGGATAGAGTATTAATCTAGAAAATCATATGCATTCGTCATAAAAATATGTTTTGAGTAAACAGATACGGATGCTCTAGTCATGCCATTTTGTACCCTTCGTTCAAAAAACAATTTAAAAAGCATCAAATGACATTTTTACCCTAAAAACGTAGGTGACATCATCCATCATTTTCATCCTCATATACTCTCCTCGAGTAACACTACTATACACTCGGTATACTATAATTTAGGGTGCGTTATCCACTAAAAAACAAACACATATTAATGAATCCAAAAATAATTAGCCTAAAATTAATTCAAAATTAAAACTAAAAATTTATATTGGTTGGTACACCTTTAAAAGTATAGTGCACCGGGTTTATATTAGTGTTTCTCTGCTCTCTATATATATATTAAAAGAAAATCCACTTAACTCTACGTCAATCATTTCCTCAAACCTAACACATTTTATATATTTTAAGGAACCGTTTACATTTACACAAAATTTCAGCTTTCTTATTCATTTTCTTATAATAACCCTATATTAATTTTTTTATTATATTTTAATAATCATAACAATATTAGACGACAAAAATATGGACCCCATGATAGTTTATTACTGTTATACTCCATCCGTCCCTAAACAAATATCTCCTATGAAAATACATGCAATTTTGACCATCAAAATTTTTATATCAAAATTACCGAAATAAAAAAATTAAAATTTTCATCATATAGTTCTAACCATAAACTACATGATTAACTTTTGAAATAATTTTTTCCGGCAGTCTAAATATGAAAAAATTATCGATCAAAATTATACGTATTTTCGTAGGAGACATTTGTTTAGGGACGGAGTGAGTATTAATTTAGGAAATAATATGCATGTGAGTTTTGTGTTTCCTTAAATTTAGGGAATTTATAGGGTTCATGATGCATGTCACTTTTTATACCATAATTATCAAATTTTAAAAAAAACGATGTTTTGATAAACCATATACGGATGCTCTAAGGCAATAAATCAATAGTTTGGCTCTAATCCTTCATATATAAAACTTAGTTTCTAACTAAAACAATTTTCAGAGCTTCTCCATTATGGTAATTATTATATTTGAAATTTGAGAAAAGTACTTCAATGATTTGAGACTTTTGCCAATATAATTTAACTTACCGATCCAATTCCTGATCGAAATATAAAATATATAATTGCAACTCATTTGCCTATTTTTCATAAATTGTTACTTAACGTGGAAAAAAGGTAAGAACGGGAAGGTAGAGTTATTGAGAGACAAGTGGAAAGATAATGGAGGATACGTACAAATATTTTGTTTTAATCAAGAGGCTAATATTTCGTATGGATCCGGAGATCGGCAAACAAAGCGGGTTAACTGTCTAGCATGTTATGCTCGTACTAGTTCACATGTTTTGTGTGCTTTTAAATTGTCTGACCAACTGTGATATTTGTTAGACTCGGATGTAACCGGTTCCTAATGGTAATATATGCTTACTTTCAAAAAAAAAATATTAAGAGGCTAATATGCACCCTTAAAACATAAAAAGATCGATGACTAATAGTGTGACGTAGTATAACTTTATCTTTTTTTTTGTACATATTTATTTTTTTTGTTAATATTCATCTATCCTTTCCCATATATATAGTATGTAGGGGCGGCCACCGGGTAAGGTGAGTAAGCCTCGGTTATTAGGCAACGCAAGCCCGAATTTTTTTTAAGGGCAATTTCAACTCATTTATATAATTTATTAGTAATAGTAATTTTTATTAAGTGTTTAACCACATGTAGTTGGTTGTGTAGTGATGGTTATAGCTACTAGCTAGTTGTAATTGGTTTATTTTACTATTTGCCCAAGTTTCAAGTTTGAATCCCATTTCGTGTATTTTTTTTTTCTATACAACATTATTATAAAGGGTAAAAAAAAAAATCAAGCCTTGGACAACCTACAATGACGGACCGCCTCTGATAGTATGATATATATATATATATGTGTGTGTGTGTTTTTTTATTTATTTATTTACCTATACATACACAAAGATCACCCCTTCCCCTTTTAAAAATTATTGAATAAAGGGTATACATTTGTATTTAAATGGGATAATTTAAGTACATAATTTTCAAAATATATTCCATACAACATAAGGGTTTCTTTCTACCAAAAGAACACATTTTAATTTGAATTTACTAACTTGGTGTTAAGGGAAGTAAATTTTTAGTAGTGGCTTTTTTGGAATAAAGTGTATACATTTGTACTTTAAATGGAATTTCCCAAAAAACTAATAATCTCAATTTGTACCGAAATTGAAATATATTTTAAAATAAAACCCCTTTTTATTAAATTTACATCTCTTATCTATTTTCTCAATCGTATCTAAATAAAATCCATCATTTGACCTAAAAACACCCTAATACACAAATCTATACATACATATATACATATACGAAAATCACATGTGATTGGTGATCATCACAAGGTATAATTCAAGTCCATCATTTGATTAAAATTATATGTTGATTTATTCTTATTTATAGAGGTATATTATTTTGATAATTTCATCAAGTTTGAATCTATTTATAATTTATGTATCCTACAAAGTTTGAGTGTTTTTCAGAATTAATGTAAGAAAAAAAGGTTATTTTTATATTAAATACTCCTAATATAGCAGATTGAATTGTGGATATTAGTTTTATTGGTATTGGTGATAAATTTGTAAATGAAAGTATAGTTGAAATTTGATGTAATTCATTTGTTTGGGACGTCGATTCATTTTCTCGTAATTGGAATTTTTGGCTTCAAATTAAGCTTGCTTATATAAATTAATTTGAAGTTGGGTTGGTACATCTTAAAACTTTGAGCAATTTCTGGCTATCGATCTAATAAAAGTTAGTTTCGTAGTCAAATGCGACGGGTTGATATTTTGTATGATCTTTTTTTTCATAAGATGGGAAGGGTTGAAAAACTATTTTTTGAAAATTTTAATCAATATAAATAGGAAAAGTGACTTATTTCGTAAATTTTTGGCAAAATGGAGAAGGTGCAGCCCGGGCTTTTTTCACCTAGTTTATTCCCTGAAGGCAGATAACCAAATTTGCAAAAACCGATCCGATATGTGAAGGTGTGTCAACTGCCAACAAACAAACGAACAAGAAAGTTTTAGCTCAAATTTTCATTAGCTGTAATAATCTTAAACAGAATAAGAATTTATATGATCAACCAATACGAGTAAATTAACCACCTCCAGAAGATGTTTTGGTCCACAGCTTGTTTCGCTTGTTGACCGTACTTAGAAATGGTGAATTTTGCTGAATTGTGATGAATTATGGAATATACATTAAACACGTGAGGTGTGTTTTAAAATTTTTCGTTTTGTTATCTGTTCGAAAATCAAGCTATTTTGTTGTTATATATATAGGTATGTACCAGGTGTTCATTTTAAAGTTCGTTCTTAAGTATAGACGAAGTTAAGTCAAATGTTTGTTATACAGTTATAAAAAGGAACTTAGATTGTTCCTTTTTCATATTTCTTGTTTATACGGTTATAACAACGTTGCTCAAAATTGGTAGAATCAATGGAATTTCGTTGACGAAAAGAGATTGACCATTTTTTATATGAAAATACAAGAATATCATTAAGCTAAGATTTTAAGTCTTTGGATGAGGCTTAGGAAGTTAGGACTCGGGTCTGGCAAGAAGATCCATCTCTTGACTGCTGAATAATTAACAAGTAACAACTACGGATATGAAAATGTATATTTAGCCTTTTTTTTAATACTAAAACCCATCATGGTCCTAGAAACTTTGTATAATTTACGGTGTACTATTTTCTGTAATCTAGTATGATCCTCTTTAATGTTTGAACAGTTATCGGGTTTCACTTGATGAATATCTTTTGAAATTGTGTAGAGTGACAATTAATATCCCTAATGGGTGCCCCAAAACAAAAATGGACCCAAGAAGAGGAAGCAGCTTTGAAGGCTGGTGTACGCAAGCATGGGGCGGGGAAATGGCGTACTATACTTAAAGATCCGGAATATAGTGGTATCTTATTCCTACGTTCAAATGTCGATCTTAAGGTACTTGAACATTTCTGTTTTTATGAAACAGATAAGTTAAGAAAAATAAGCAAAAAGTGAAATGTTTATTTAACAATAGGTCAGGAGGGTATCTTCTTTCACTCCAGTCATGTTATATTGATAGTGTAAGCATTAGTTGACAGTAGAGAATATTAAGGGATCGTTTTTCTGCAATGTTATTAGCATATAGTTAAATTTATGTTTAGAAAAAGAAGAATATTAAGGAATCGATTTTCTGCAATGTTATAAGCAAATGAGCTAATTTAAGTTTCAGAAAAAAAGATAGGTTCATCCGGGATTCAAGCTTATTCAGGCCAAAATTCAAGATATAGCTCAGATATTTAATCTTGTGTCAAACCAAATGTGGTTCAATCTGTAAGCAAAAAAGAAGAAAGTAGGCTATTCCAATCTAACAAAAAGCCTAATTTACAGCCGAGAGCGAGAGGGTGAGCCTCCATCTTTACTGGAGAGTGTTTACCTATATTTAAGTGTACCTATTTTCTGAGAATACCAATTTTGTAGTATAGGCAACTAAATGGTAAAAAATAATCCCCTTTTAGTAAATTGTACCAAACTGAAATTTCCCCATTAATTTGTCTTGAGTGAGTAGATTTCAATATAACTAGTTGTTGATTTTCGGGTAAATTTCATAATTTTGATACTATGGACTAGGACAAATGGAGAAATATGAGTGTAATCGCTAACGGTTGGGGATCTAGAGAGAAGGCCAGGTTGGCCCTCAAAAGAATGAGACCAGTTTCGAAAAATGACGATAAGTCTTTGGCCCTTAGAACAGTTGCAAGTGATGATGATATTATGGATCCAAAGCCAATTGCGGTTTCTGGTAGTTCTTCGCAAAATGGTGTTCCAAAGAGATCTATGATAAGGTTATAGACAAATCCCTCAATTTATGACAAATTATACTTTTCTTGCCTCTATACAATTGAAGTATTTGATATGGATGATTGTGTAACTGTGTACTTTCCTGATTTTTATAGGTTGGACAATCTTATCATGGAGGCGATTAATACATTGAAGGAGCCAACTGGATCAAGTAAGACAACAATAGGTTCATACATAGAGGTAAACTTGTTCTTTTTACTCTTCAATACAAGATTGATATCTATTAGTTTCTTCTTGACAGAAATTTTAACAAAATAGAGGTTATTGTTATAAAATATTAAGGTTTCATTCAGATCTCTAATAATTAGTTTTGAATATTGAGGACATGTCTTCGGGACATGTTCTGGAATGAACTTTCTTTAGTTCCAATCTACAAAACGAGTTTGGTTGGATTAAAAAATAACTGATTAACGTTTTGTTGAAAGGAAGCAGAAAGGGCAATAATTCCCCTTATGCAAAAATGTTGAGACCACTCTTGTGATGTTATGTTAGATACCTTTTATTTGTTGACATCATGAATAACCTATGCCAATTTGCTTATTCTGTCGCGCAGGAGAAATACTGGTCTCCACCCAATTTTGAGCGATTATTATCTGCAAAGTTGAAGTTTTTGGCTTCAGGTGGCAGACTGATTAAGGTAATTGCAAGAGAACATGATTAAAAATATCCAACTTTGACACTCTTATGTTATTGGGGCTGTATTACATAAAAGTGTGTTTGATGCATATTGAACAAATGGTTCTGGATTTTTCTAGCCTGGGAATTTATCTGTGAAAAACAAATGGTTCTCCATAGTATGTGTGTGATTGATTCATGAAAACTAACGAGTACTGTCTAATTAATGTTATATGCAACATGCTTGGTTATTGCTTGTCTTACATTCTTTTTGTTTTCCACATGAGCAAGAATCAAGCAAGTTTTTATCTGAATTCATGTCCATTACTGTTGCTGCAAAATCTGTATCGTTTCAGAGATGTTCCAGAAATTCTTGAAATAGTTTAAGAAGCAATAGTGTACAAATCCTTTCGCTAGTATTTGTTTAAATTTATTCAATAAAGCCAATGCTTGTGATCACTTGATGACCATAGTTGAACTTTTGACACTTGCATGCAATTTGCCTAATATGGTTACTCCACTTATGTTGATGAATCTTGTGGTTGGTTACTAACTTGAGTGCTTCTCCTCTCTTATGAAATGTTTTCTCTCCTCAATTACAGCCAAGCTCATGTTTTAAACAATGCTTCTTGTGCTTAACAATAATTTAGTCATTTAGTTTTTTGCATCAGCAACGATTGAGAAAGCTATTTTGAAACAACGTGAACAAGTAGAAACCGTAGAAACATAATAATTAGCTTTGTTTATTGAATTGAAAGATGATTTGCTCAAATTACGCTAGTTCTCTCTTCTTTCATTCCTGAGTTCCCTGTATTCTTCCATTTTAAGTCATACACTTATGTAGAAAAGTGATTTCGATTAAGACCTATAAAAACCTACGAGTATATATTCAATTATAGTGGATTGGTTTCCAGATGAATTCACTTCAGACCTTTGTTGTTCTTTGTTTATTATAACAAGTAAAATTGTGTGGCTGAATTTAGTATTCATGGCGTATAGTTTTGTTTTTCTTTACCTTTGTGCAGTTAAATCATTGTGCCCCTATGTTGAATCCACTAAGATTTCTGTTTGTAGATGATATACATTAACACTCATATTGCCAAGGTTAAATGATGTTTTGCTTGATCACACATGTTTACTTCACTACCTTGAGAATTATTTGCTTTTGGTTCATATCTGACTCTTATAATTCCCTTCATGATCAGCCATTTCTTATTGGGTACAGAGAAGCGTACTTTTTCCTTTTGAGTTGTATCTAGTTCAGGTCATCTATGTCAATTCTTGTAAACTCCTAATTATCTTTAAATATGTCGATCTTGGATGCATTTATGGGGGTGGTATTCCATAATGAACCTTTTAGAAACAGACAAGAACTACTGAAATTTAAGAATGTCGATGCTATCCTCTGAGTTTTTATTATTTTTTTAAAAACCGTTTACTCTTACTTTCAAAGGAGCAATAACACCCTCTTGATAGAACAAGAATTCTAGATGGTATTGAAACAACCTCGTCATCATTTTGAAATGACATCAGTGCATGTTAGTGTTTTTTGGATAATTGTTTTTCCATTCCCATGCACTTATTTTCTTAAAATTTTCCTTTCCACATGCACCTGCTATATATCCTTAAAGAAATACATTGGGTTTTAACTTTTGAGGGCCTTTTTTGTTCTTTTTCCTTTTGTTTTTCAGACGAAACGCAGGTATCGGATTGCACCACCCTCAATTTTACCCGATAAAAGAAGAACTTCTGCCAGCTTATTCATAGAGGACAGGCCAATAAGGGATGTCCCAATTTTTGAAAAAGACGATAGTAAATCTTTCTCAAAAGCTCAGATAGATCTAGAGTTGGCTAAAATGAGGAGTATGACCCCAGAAGAGGCCGCTATAGCCGCCGCTAAAGCAGTTGCAGAAGCAGAAGCCGCCATTGCTGAAGCTGAAGAGGCGGAGCGAGAAGCTGAAGCTGCCGAAGCTGATGCGGAAGCTGCTCAGGCTTTTGCAGAGGCGGCAATGAAGACGTTGAGAGGGAGAAATGGGCTAGGGACGGTAATGTGCTTACTATTATGAGTTTGGACTGTATATATTCTCTTCAGCAGTTGTTTTTTGCTATAGAAAATGACAGCAGTGATAACATCCAATATAGCTCTCACATTACCCTTGTAACAAAAATGATTTTTACACCAAATCCACTCGGCAGGACTGATTTGCATTTCAGTCCCACCTTAAGTGAAGTAGCTGGCTGAATTTGCAATCCATAAAAAATATGAATTAACAATAAAGAATCAAAGACCCTAGAGGGAAGAAATGGGTTAAGAACAGTAATATCTTTTTCACATGCTATTTGTCTTGCGGGTGTTTTGCTTTAGAAAATGTGGCGTTACTTAGAGTCTTAGACCTACTATTTTGAGAGAAAACAGCATGTGAAGCTGTTCATCTTGCACAATTGTCACCATTTTCCTGCGATAGTGATAGACAAAATATAAATATGTTTATGCATATTTTTGGTGGGGCAGCTTCTCAATAACCCATGAAAGTGTCTTACACCTATGAAATTACCATTCAAGTTAGCGAAATTCTCATGGCTAAATAATTGTGCATGTCACCGATTTCTCTTGTAAATAACATTTTCTTTTTTAGTTTTTAGGGCAAGGCAAGAACTACTCCAGAAAAGCCTTCTTATTGTGCTTTTTAATTTTACTGTTAGCTGGTTACCATGCTTTTTTAATTTTACCATTAACTATTTACCATGCTTTTTTAATTTTACCATTAACTATTTACCATGCTTTTTTCATAATAATAATAAATAAATAAACGCATAGTCTCATATCATCACCATCATCTTCTTGTTAATTAACTCTTTTCTTCTTAGACCTTTTTTTTCTGGCTCTGTTTTTCGATCTTTATTTGTAGAATTTGCAGTGCTCTGCTTATTTTAGATCTTTTCATGCCAAGTGCCTCTGTAATTTTTGCTCAAGCAATGCTTCATTTTCATAGTTGCAGTGAACATTTTAAGACGTAATTTGTTGAATTACAAACTAAAGCAGTTGTTACTTCTTGTGCTTGCATTGCAGAACATGCGGACAGTCTGTGCTTGATGTAGATCGCCAACCAAATGTGCTTCGTGTATGGAAAGATCACCCATGATATTTCCTTTTTCATCTGTCCTTTTGAGTTATATGCATCAAGTTATTTATCAGCGTTTTTGTAGACTTGTATCTATAAATATGAAAATTTCATTTGGTGGAGGATTGAACATGTTTTATTTTGGTGTCGATTGACACTTCAAAATATATAATCAACCTTTTCCAGCAGTTTTTAATTGAAACTTTGACATGTTTATGGCTGTGGAGTGACGATAATTTGTTTAAATTACTTTAATTATTCTGTTGTTTTTGACTTAGTATTACTCATTTCATTATTTTCAATTATATCCAAATCTTATATTAGTAATGTTGATCAAGTTGAGGAAAGTGATTGGTTCAAGATTTGAGACCCAATTTTGCCATCCTCGCCACCAGGGTTAGAATCATGGTGCCCGTAAATAGTGTCATCCTAAGTGAGGATTACAAAATAAATATTTTATTTTTTATTATGTAAATTGTCATATTTCACTTCCAAATCTGAATTGCAAGTGTTCACTCTTTAGATTTTACATATATACATGTACATATACATATACATATAAATGTGACCATAATGTAAATTCGTATTAAAAAGAGTGGAGGCAAGAACAAATTACTAATATAAATTGTTTTACAAGAAAAATAAATTTTGTACCCTGGATATTAGTAAATTATCTTGCCAACCGTATGTGAAATTGAGCATATGCAAAAAAGGTTCAATGATTTATAAAAACTTTACTTGTAATAAGTTTATTTATTTAAAAATGCCATAAATTAATAACTGGGCATTTGGTCTAGTGGTATGATTCTCGCTTCGGGTGCGAGAGGTCCTGAGTTCGATTCTCGGAATGCCCCCTTTTTTTAAAAAAAAATTCATAACTTTTGTTACAAGTAAATTTTTCATAAAAATATACATTTTAATCCACTTGATTGACTTATAAACCTCTCAGTTCCTTCGAATGTCTTGACCAGATTTAGTTACCAAGCAGCTTGTCCGACACCGTAACGGACAGTTACTGCAGCCAGCTGGCCACAAACGATTTGCCAACTGTCTGAGTTATTCACCAATCTCGACAAAGTACGACAGTTGTACTGAAAGAAAACATATTTTCTAAGATTAAACCAAACAACATATTAAGAATGCGGCGAGAAGCTCAATCCGAAATAGGAAAAAAGAGCTGCAAGATTCGTATAACTCATGAGAGATTGGCCACAAACAAGTTTGTGGTTTAGCCTCCAAACATAAATAATGAACCTATCTCTCAACAGGAATCTCCGAATTTTTAAACCTTATTCAAATAACTTACAACGAAAAATTCACCTATTTTAATTACTTGGCCGGTGATCAAACTCTTGGCATCGTACAACCTAGAATTTCTTTCTCCGTAGATCCAACAAAGATCGAATCAAGTAGAATTTATCCTACACTAGCGGACGCCTGGCTAACTTTGAAGATTCCGGTCACACACAAAGGAAATAAATCCCGCTAATTTATATGTGACGGTTGAAGCATTTTACTTTCAGTCTTTTAATTCATTTAAAAATATACACAACTGACGAAAACAGGGCATTTGGTCTAGTGGTATGATTCTCGATTTGGGTGCGAGAGGTCCCGAGTTTGTTCTCGGAATGCCCCTTCAATTATTTTTAGTCCATTTTTTTTTTAATGATACTATTGTTCCAAGAAAGTTGAGCAATTTTTGAAATCATGTGTTTTTTTAATCATCATATTGTTTCAGAGTCCATTTTTTTAATCATGATATGATAAGTTGTATGATTAGGCACTTTGGTTTACATTAGGCAATAACTAATGATATAAGTACATATATATTTTTTACATTAGTCACTTTGGTTTTGCACAAGAGCGATTAATAGTGAAATAATAAACTATGTTCCACATATTCAAATGAGAGGAAAATAAAACTTTATATTTAAATTATTTCACGACAAGAAAAAAATTGATTTGGGCATTTGGTCTCGTGGTAATTCTCGCTTAGGGTGCGAGAGTTCCCTAGTCCAATTCTCGGAACGCGCCGTTTATTAGTGTGATTAATTTTACTACCCTTTCTTTATATATACGAGCCATAACACTCACATCTCACAAATAACAAATGAAAAGGATAGGTAAAACTAAATTTAGTTAGCAATAAAAATAGGTGAAGTTTCCTTAACTTATTTATTTTAATTTAGCAAAAACATACGTCTATTGTGGCTCCTACTTTTACGTTTGTATATACGTATACATGAGTAGCAAGGAAGCATCCTCGAAACATCAAAATTTCGGAAACATTTGAGCAAATTTGAAGTGTGACAACTCAAACATAGCTTGAAATAAGCTTTAATACAACGTTTGTAAAATAACACTCAAATCTCATGACATTACTAAACATAGTACACAATATTGACATATTGTATTGTAGTCATGTGTATAATATATAGGCTAGCTTGCATAACTCTCATGTTTACTCTAAATAATATATATACTTTCCTAGCATAACTCTCAAGATTTGAACTACATACATATGTAATAGTTATGGCTAGCATAACTTTCATCTTTGATGCGTTGTTTCTGTGTGCTTCGACACTTTGGGATCTTCAAGAAATGAGATTTACAGCCATGTTCGATGACGCGATCTCTTTTGCAACAACTGTCATCGTATCAGCGGCCTCTTGTTTCTTAGCTGCTAGAAGAAGATGAGAATATTCAGTCTCTTTGAATTTTCAATTTTCTTTTCTCAAGTTTCTCAATTTTTATTTCGATATTGCAATTTACTTTAGTTGGAAAAACTGATCGTGTATTATGTATATCAAGTTTCATGAATCATAATGTGATGTGGCTCTAGATTTTATTTTCGTAACTTACCTTTGGTTCCTTTATAGTCATATGTAAGAGCTTGTACCTGTTCACGAAATCAAGTTAATTCACTTTGTACACGACTTGCACCCGTAAATTTTGTATAACATTCGTGTTCGCCTTAGAGCTTCCCATCACTCTTTATCACTCTTATGGATCACAAGTAAGAATGCAAATGTCGAGACAATCATAAACAAGCCCATGTTCGTCTCATCAAAGACTTGATTCATTTTAGTTCATTTACCAATGAACCGAGCTTGAACAAATATGTTAGGACTGTGTTCAAACTAGACTCGTCTAAGTATTCCCCCCCTCCCATCATATCTATATTATGCCTAAATATGTGCATAATTTTCAAATATAACGCATATCATTGATAAACACTATTTGATTTGGGTAGTTTCCCACTCTATCCATTTATCATTAGTGGATTGTTTCGGTTAAAAAAAATTACGAGCAGAATAATATTAACTAGGACCATAAAACCGTGTTCAGTTTTTACTCTTTTATGGACCGGTCTGTCCATGATCGCTCGACTCAGGCTCGTAAACACTCTTCGGGATCAATAATTTAGGAGCGAAATAAAATATTTTAAATACGACAAATAAAAATGTGAAAAAAATTGCGTCTGCCGGGAGTCGAACCCGGGTCTATTGCTTGGAAGGCAATTATCCTAACCGTTGGACTACAGACGCTTTTGCTTTATTCTTGTGTTAATTAAAGTATATGTTGTATATTAAAAAAAGAATTCCTTGTAAAGGTTTAATTAAACCTTAAATTTTGCCCATTAAAACTTTCGAGCATAAAAAACCATTCGGATACCAATTGAAGAATATAACTTTGAAGATGACACATTTTTTTAGTTTGCTCAATAATCTGAAAATTTGAAAAATCTATGTATTTGCAAATATTTTTTAGGATTCACGTGGAGTCAAATATGATAAAGTGTTACATATCATTTAAATACTAGTAGCCTTGTTTGGTTGGTACCAAATTGGGTTTACTTTTACTTTTGCTTTTACTTTTCCAAAATATTGTTTGGTTGCGCAAAAAATATATACTTTTATCAAAAGTAAACCATTAAGTATAATTTTTGCTTTACTTTTACTTTTACTTATATTTAGTTTGTTTGGCTGTCATCTCATAAGTATACTTTTTGTGAAAAGTAAATGTCTATAAGTAGACTTTTTAAAAGTAAGTTTGATTATACTTTTACTAGTAAGTAAAATACTTTTTAAACCTATTTCAGTATTGAATCCAACTTGTTGAATCTGAATGAACAAAATCTGTTATATTACTCAAGTTTTCATAACCAGATTAAAATTTAGGTTTTAATCTGAATGTGCTTTTAAAGTAGAGTTCAAAACCTAGTTTCTATCATTATTATATTTTTCCTAATTTTGTATTTTTAATCTTTAAATAATGAAATGTTTTTTTGCTAGTTAATTATTTTGCTTTATTCTATTAATCAAAATAAACAAGGGCTAATTCTCTATAAATACCTCATAACAACTTATATTACTCCGATATACCTTGATAATTTCACATTGCTTATAGGTACCACTTTTTAATTATTTAGTTTATTTACTAAATTGTCATACAAACCAAAATATAATATACATATTTTATCTTTCTACAAACCCAAAAAAATAGTTTTAAATTACAACAAAATAAAAAAAAACACAAAAATTTATAAAAATGAAAAAAATCACAAAAAATATAAAAAATAACAAAAAAAACAAAAAATTATAAAAAAAATGAAAAAAATCATAAAAAATCATAAAAAATCACCAAAAATTATTAAAAATCACCAAAAATCATAAAAAATTATTAAAAAATACAAAAATCACAAAAAAATTAAAAAAATTATAAAAAATTTAAAAAATTACAAAAAATCACAAAAAATGAAAAAAATCACAAAATTTTAAAAAAATTAAAAAATATATATATATAATTTTTTTTGTCAATATAACACTTTTTATACCGAAAAATCAAAAAAATATAAAAAATCACAAAAACTTATAAAAAAATCAAAAAAAATCAAAAAAAATTTTGTAATTTTTTTATTTTTTTTTGTGATTTTTTCATTTTTTATAATTTTTTTGTGATTTTTTTTTCATTTATGTGATTTTTTTAATTATTTTTTTAATTTTTTAAAAATTTTGTGATTTTTTTGTGATTTTTTATTTTTTATAATTTTTTTGTGATTTTTTTTTTCTTTGTGATTTTTTTTATTTTTTGTGATTTTTTTTCATTTATTTTGAGATTTTTTTTTTATTTTTTTTTATTTTATGTGTTTTTTTTCTATTTTTTATATGACGTTTTGGTAAATAAAGTAAATAATTAAAAAATGGTATATATTGAGAATATGAACTTATGGGAGGTATATAAGAGTAATATAAGTTCAAAAGTGTTAACTATTGTGCATTATTTGAATAAACAATTCATTTTCACTCAAAAAGTAAAAGTAAACATATTTTACCAAACAACATTTTTAATGAAAAGTATACTTTTACGGTGTTCACCAAACAGCATTTACTTACTAAAAAGTAAACATAAAAAGTATACTTTTCAACGCACTTACAAAAAGTATACTTTTCAACATAAAAGACGCGACCAAACGAGGCCACTATCTATGTAATTAAGAACTACGAAGACTGACATAGAAGAACATATACATTTTTTAACGAGAAAAGTAAAATGGATTGAAAATTTAGCTAATTACTAGCTTACAAAAATGAAATTGTAAGTCTTTATCAATTTTTATGGGATTTTTTCTCACTCTAGTCCAAACTAATTGTGGTAGTATAATTACTCGTAGAATAGTCCAGATTTAAGACGATATCAACTACTATACCAAACGAAATTCTATTAAAACTCCAAAATGTGATAATCGAATAAAATGAAAAAGTTTTTTTTTTTTAGTGAACATGTCCGTTTTATTAATGATAGTAAAGTCTTGAATATGGAACAACAGCCTCCATGTTGGCTTATAACAAGATTCTGATGATAAAGAAATCAGAATAAAGTTGTATCACATAATAATGAACGACATAATGCTGCAAAATCAGGAAAAAAACTGTTATTATTATAATCTGAGCATTTTCAAACTCAAAACCACTTTGCTTCGATGGCCTTAATCCTACTCCTTCTACCCAATAAAATGAAAAAGTTAAGTTACATTTTTCTTGAATCATGAAACACAACGGGAAGAAGAAAAAAATACCACTATTACGTGTCTAATTAGTTTATCGATAACAAAAGCAATTGAAGGAAAAATAAAACTGCCATGCATAATGTGTTATTGCAATTAGCCAGCTCTAATGTTAAGAACATGCTTCACTTGCTTCTCAGTAGGTGAACCAATAATCAAGGTATGTTGTCCCGTAATCACTTTCCTCTTTCCGTTTTGATCCGCCACACTAAAATGCTTACACAAATCAAGATCGATCGTCGTTTTATCTGTTCCCCCTGCCTTCACAGAAACTGTCCCGAACCCTACCAACTCTATATTAGGCGTCCCAGTCACAGTTTTTGCTCTCGCGGGTTCCCAGAACACTAACACCACATGACTACCGTCCATTGGACCCTTGTTTTTCACTCCAACAACTATTTGGAACTTGTGGTTTTCACAATCTAGTGAGGAAACATCTAGGGGTTGGTTGTGGTTTTGACTCGTTTTATCAACTTGCGCCGAGGTAGACTTGACTAGTATGGTTGAAGGGCCAGATATTAAGAATTTTGAATATGTTGAGTAGCTTAGACCGTGGCCGAAAGGATAGAGTTTTTTTCCGCTGTAGAAACGGTAGGTTCGGCCTGGGAAGTTTCTGCTTAGATTTGCTCTCATATTCATATCTGTCATTGGCACCTGCTCGACATACTGTTGCGGGTACCAAGTAAAAGGAGACCTTCCACCTGAGGAGTTTTTTGGAGATATAATTTATTATGCTGATTTAGCAACTAATCAAGAATCTAATTTTATTTATCTATTTAGTTTCATGTACTGGTTAATTAGTATACATCTCAAATATAGGATTGAGTAGAACCAAAATTATGGATTACCAATCCCACATATAAGATTATTCAGTTGCAGCTTATAAACTCAGGTTTTAAGCTCAATTTAGAAATTGAAGTTTCGAGGTTGTATCACAAACGAAACAAAAATGATAAAGGATAAATCTAAACATTTAATACATTCACAGGATGAAGTAGGATATATACGAGAAAAAGCTAATAAACCTGGATTATGAAGTCCGAATATCACTTGAGCAATTGCCTCACCACCATCTTGACCAGGATACCCGACCCATAAAATTGCGCCAATATTTGTATTGTTCATGGCGAATGATATATCAATAGGACTTGCGGACATCACAACAAGGACGAAACTACCCTTAACAGCATCGGATACTTGCGTAATAAGTTTCTCTTGAGACCCGGGTAAGGTTATTTTCACCCTGTCATGTCCCTCTCTCTCTATATTCTGTCCTAGTCCGACCACCATTATTGTTACGTCAGCATCTGACCCAGCCTTAACCGCCGCGGAAAATTGGCTCTCGTCCGTACAATCAACATTCGTACACCCTGGCTCGTAAATCACCTTTTGTGCATGTCTGTCGAAGACGATAAATAGCATAAACTTTTAGTAATAAACTTTTAGTTTAACATCATGACCTAACGTCATAGCATCATGGCAGATAAGAGGGTAAATTTGGTTTTTATACTCTATATATATTGTTGCCTTTTCTGGTTTACTACCTTCTATTATCAATTTTCCTATTTTGTACCTTGTATTCATTTTTTTTTTTAACTTTACCATCCAATTTGTATGGAAAACCAACATAATAGGGATGTTTTCCATCCATGATTTTTTTTTAAGGTTAAATGATTTTATTAACTAAGTAAACAATTATAATAGTTACACAAACAACTGGTGGGGTTTGAAATTACATCTCCCTCATCCATATTAACTCATCGAGTTACAGACAAACTTATTAATCAAACTAGCCCTAGAAAGAGAAAAAAAAGTAAAAGCCAAATTAAAAGTCACAGTCTCCCCCCAAGTCACAGTCTTCCCTCCATTATTGATATTGTAACTGTAAAAATCCGGATTTTCGTAGGAAAATACCGTGGTAAAGAGAAGTGAGCTATCCCACATCGCCTAGATATGTAGTACCTATATGGTATATAAGCTACAAGTATCCTCCTTCTTATCACCAAGGCCTTTTAAAGCCGTGCGGCCCAATAAGCGAGGACGAAATTGGGCCAAATCGGACAGTATTGGTGTTAGGAAGTAGATGGTGACGGTCTGGTCGGAGGACTGGGTCGTTACAGTAACAGTTCAAAATTTTAAGAAACGACGAATCCAGTGTAGTAAGCGGAAGAACTAAGAATGTAAGGTTAATCGAGAACATGCAACAATACAATGTACAAAATTGCTAAAGCCCCAGATAAGAAATGCTTTCAACTCTCACAGTTATCCAAATAAAAGATTGAATTTCACATGTTAAGCTGAAATGCCAGATTGTGGTAGCTGAACTTTCTAAGTGAGATTGTTGCTCATCATCTAACTATATATCTTTACACCGCAATCCGCGAGCCAGATAAAAAAAGATTGAATTGCATTTGTCTGACTCAAGATTATACATGATGAAGAAAAAGAGAAAAATAACCGTACCTTTCTATTCCTTGTAAAGGAGAAGTGTATTTACAAGGTACTCCTGCGTAGTTGCTTATCATAGCTTCGGTTACATTGGCATTAGGTCCAATCACAGCTACGTTTTTTAAGGTTTTTGCCGATAAAGGAAGGAGTCCTTTGTTCTCTAGAAGAACAATTCCTTGCTTTGCGGCATCAACGGCCAAATTTTGGTGATCGTCACTACATATATCGGATTTCCCGAGTTTGCCATATGGAGTAGCGGTTGCGGGTTCTCCATCGAAGAAACCGAGCCTCATCATAACTATGTAGTTATAAACCAAAGACTCGTCTATGACAGACTCTGAGACCTTGTTTAATTTTACAGCACCTAATGTATGATTGGCCAAATAATTCCCACAATCCAAATTCAAACCTGCATTCAACATATCAAAAGAAAGTTCAAAATATTATGGGGGAGTATTATGAAAGTAAAAGAGTTGTAAAGAAAACTGACAACCTGCTTTTAGAAAATTAAACTTCAGAAAAAGGTACCTGCATTAAGGGCAAGAGCCGATGCGTCCTCAGGGGTATTTCCATAATGCATCTGGTCTTTGTAAACCTGAATAGAATCGCAATCCGAAACTATGTATCTGCCATTACACAAATGCTTTTTTAGTCATCAATTTAGCTAAAAAGTTTAATAAGTTGGAACATTTTGCTAGTAAAAGATAGTAGAGGAAAGTTAGAATTATAACCAATCTGTATTCCAAGAAAGTCACAGAACTAGTATGATTTTTCTTCATGATGTTAATTAAAAGAGATACATACCCATTAAGCTTCCATTGGCCTCTGATTATTCCTTGAAGTAGATTTGGGTCGGCACAAGTTGGAACGCCGTTAACTTTGTTATAACTACACATTACACTGCTAACATAACCTTCCAATACACAGCTCTTGAATGGCGGTTGAAACGTGTCTTCCATATCTTGTTGGGTTACCTTCATGACAAACCAAAACCAATATAAAAAATAGGACTCGACTACCGGTCTCGTCAAGTCATGTCATATACTCATATTCTTAAAGGCCTCAAAAATAAAAATGTTGCCTTTGATAGTTTATAAAACTTCTCGAATACAAAGATGGTAGGATTTGGATTGCATTTTTTTTCCTTTTCTGTTCATGTACAATAAAGAACAAAAGTACCTTTGCGTCAAAGTGGTATCGATCAACCCCTTGCCAATCATCAACATCATATGCTGTATAATGCTTGCAACAACTTGAAACCTTAAGTTTGTCATCGACAGGCTTTCCGTCTTTAGGAGTTCCTTGTAGACCTTTCACGTAGTTTACTCCATATGTTGAAACCACAAGCGGGTCCTCACCTGGAGTCTCTTGGGCCCTTCCCCATCTCGGGTCACGGAATACATTCACATTTGGGCTCCAATATGTAAGCCCAGCCGAACCAAGGTTGTACATTGCCCGAGCCTCGGTTGACACCACTTCGCCCATTGTGTACCTATTCCAAATTTTCATTAAAAATCAAAATATAGTGACAAGAAACACAAAAAGTAATGTCATGTAGCCGATCGAGTGGCAGATTGTTGATCAGATTGGTCACATGTTAATATGTATATTCGATACTGGGCTAATATGATTATGAGTCTGGCAGACTGTGTATGCATCATTACTCAAAAACAAGGACGGAACCACGAATATTGAATGGTAGGTGCTGATCTTTATATGATTTTTTCTTCATATTTTTTACGGAGTTTTTTTCCATAATACAGGAGGGGGTGAAATGCTAATTTTTTAATCTTTTAATAAAAAACTTATAGAAGAAATTAAATATTTTTTCATGAATATTTGTCAAAATGGAAGGGCGGCCCCTCTGTCTCCACCTAATGTCTTCTCTACCAAAAAACAATCATGGTAAGATACTTCCGGAAAATACAAGTTTAGCATGGGAATTTAATTGTTACCACAACGAGGTGTTGAAACTAGCAGCAGAGAGAATAGTTGCGGGAAAACTGGTTGCGCCAGGCACATTGTTATTATCAAAATGGGTACCAAAACCGACGTTTGAGACCCCGTGTAGGGCTTCTGACCACCAGTTATATGCTGGTAGCCCGAGTCGAGGAACCCCTGGGGCTCTGTCGATTAGTTGTAATATTTTTTCTTCCAATGTGAGACGAGTAACCAAGTCCTTAGTCCTTTCTTCATACGACAATGCAGTGTTGCAAAACTTGTATGTCTTTGTGTTAGGATCATTTTTATTGCATGCAAATGGGGGAGTAGGAACTGATTGTGTGTTCAGAACCAAAAATGAGAACAAGACACACAAAATAAATTGTGTTTTCATCACTGTAACTATAGCTTGTGTATTTCTTCCTAATTCCATTTCTTTTTGTTTTGATGACTAGAATATGATGTTAGTACTAGTATTTATAGTGCAAATTAAATGAGTCATTAGTGGGTCACAACAAACTTGACCAAAACATATTTACTAAATTAGACTATAACTCGTTCTAATCTTAGATACCAACACTAATGGCCTCTAGTTTTGAAGGAGTGCATGTTATCCATAAAGAGACTTCTCATTAATTTCGGTTATTCCTATTTTGACTAGATTTTTACATGGTGTAGAAACTATTTATATTGGTAAAACATGGCCTAATATTGGATTATGATCACCTTTTTATTTGGATTGTTACATTTAAAACTAGATACAAACTATACCAGCCCCTGAGATTGGTATATGTAAGAGTAAGACTATCATTTTGTAAACACAGTTTTTTTTTTTTATAATTAAAACACATTAAAATTACTGAAATAAAATAGTCTGGTCTATGGAACAAGCCTCTCATAATAGTCAATCTGGTTTAAAACCAGTAAGCAAATTTAATCTGAAAACCGTACACAAAAATTTAAACCAACAGCAGAAAACAAAATGTATCACCATTTTGTTTGCACTTTATATTTCTATCATTGTAAAAAAATACTCAAATAACGACGGTATTAATGACGTTATTTCTTGTTACGAAGTTATTAGCGACGGTTTTTGTGACGGATTTGTGACAGTTTAGTCAATTTGCGACAGATTTGTGATAACTTTTTAAATTAGTGACAGTTTTTGACTCTCATTAAATTAAACATTATTTTGTAGTTTGGTTATATTTTTCTTCATTAATAAATTTGCTGAGTAGGTAGGTACTTCAGTCATAAATAAATTAAATTATCTGAGTTACCATACAATTATGTACAGACTAATACTTGATTGATAGTAACAAAATAACAAGTAACAACATGTTTAATTTTTCCTCAAAAGTAACAACATGTTCTTTAATTAATTGTTATTCAAACCGTAACCTATCGTACACCATAGTTATAAATTATCTAAGTAAATAACTTATAACTTTATATATCTTTGACCGTGTGACAATAAGTTCCCAAATAACTTCACCTTCATTTATTTCTTCGTTAAATACTTATTTACACCACTAGATAAGTAGAAAACCGAGTGAGAAGTAAATGTAAAAAAACATTTATTTTCCTATCAACAATAACGGTTTATCAATTTTATGAGAGTTACTTCTATTTGGTCAACATAAAAAATTTCGTAATATAACGATTAGTAAATGACAGATATAAACATGAAAAAACCTTTAAAAAGGTAGGAAACCCGAAAAAACAACGAAAAAATGGTAAAAAAACCAAGAAAAATCTAAAAAAACCCAAAATCGGTAAAAATAAACCCTAAAAATCAAAAATCACAAAACGATAAAAAAACGTTCAAAAAAGTCGGAAACCCGTACAAAACCCGAAAAACAGTAAAAAAAATATTAAAAACCCAAGAAAAATCCAAAATCACAACAAAAAAAAAAGTTCGAAAAAGTCGAAAAAACCCGAAAAGTCATAAAAATGTAAAAAAAAACTTTAAAATAACTTGCAATTGTTTACTGTCATTTTTAAATCATTTGAAGTCATTTTTAGTTATTTCATTTGGAGTTATTTTTAAGTCATTTGAATTCGTTTTTAGTCATTTGAAAACAATTGCAAGTTATTTAAAAGTTTTTTTTACATTTTTTTATTTCCGGATTTTTTCGATTTTTTCAACTTTTTCGAACTTTTTTTTTTATTTTTTTGTGATTTTGGATTTTTTTATTTTTCTTGGTTTTTTAATAATTTTTTTTACTGTTTTTCGAGTTTTTTTTACGGGTTTTCGACTTTTTTGAACGCTTTTTCATTGTTTTGTGATTTTTTATTTTTAGGGTTTATTTTATATTTTTTTTTACTGATTTTGGATTTTTTCGGGTTCCCGATTTTTTTGAACTTTTTTTGTTTTTTTAGATTTTTCGTGGTTTTTTCGGTTTTCCTACTTTTTTAAAGGTTTTTTCAAAAAAAAATTGGTATTTTTTTTAAAAAAAATCTGATTTTTTTGAATTTATACTAAAATGAGACATTTCAGAAAATTAAGAGTTAAAATTATACAAATTACAAAGAATACGACCAAAATTAAAAGTGAAACTAATTTCCATCTAATTAATTTGATGTCGGTACATTGTGAACATTATGATAGTTCAGTAACTCAATTGTAACAGAATTATAGTATGGTATATATATCGTTAAAAACAGATAGTATAACACACGAATCGTATTTTTTCCCATAAATTACGAATACATAAATAATAAAAGTTTTACAACCAATAATGGCCTAATTTACATGAAGCACAAAAAATAAACAATATGAAGAAACAAGAAGCTATATACAAACAAAACACCTCGTCCAACATGATCACTTTTGTTCATTCTAATATTAAGATAACGTTTCACTTGTCTTTCACTTGAAGAACCAACTAAAAGTGTATGTCTCCCAAGTACTATCTTCCTTTTTCCATCCTCATCTACAACACTTAAAACCTTACACAAATCAAGCTCTATTTTCACATTTTCCATTTTCCCGACATTTACTGCGACCCTTTCGAATCCGACCAACTCAATGTTAGGCGTCCCTGTTACCATCCCTGAATTCTCTGGCTTACGGAATACTAACACCACGTGTGTCCCGTCAATTGGGCCATTGTTTTTCACCCCAATCGTCATTTGAAAAGTGAAATTTTTGCAATCTATTGAAGAAACGTCAATAACTTGACCCGTAAGTTGATTGGTATTATTCGTGGAAGGCTTTATTAGTATTGTGGATGGTGCCGACGAAATGAATGTTGTAAATGTAGAGTAGCTTAGTCCATGGCCAAAATTGTAGTGTGTTTTGCCGTCGTAGAAACGGTACGTTCGTCCTGGAAAGTTCCTCGTGGAGTTAGCTCTCATGTTCATATCTGTCATAGGCACTTGATCCGCATATTCTTGTGGATACCAAGTAAAGGACGATCTTCCACCTGTGAATGCAAACGATTGCTCAATTATCATTCTGAATTAGAATAAAATTGGTATGTTAGTGTCTTAGTGATACAAAATAGAAAATATATAAAGGTTGGTGTAAACTACAAAAAAAACAATAATGAGATAATATATAGAACCTGGATTATAGTCCCCAAATAAAACTTGAGCAATGGCATCTCCTCCAGCTTGACCAGGATATCCGACCCACAAAATTGCGCCAATATTACTATTGTTTATAGCAAACGACATATCAATTGGACTAGCCGTCATAATAACAAGAACAACATTTCCTTTCGTCACGTTAGCCACTTCCGTCACAAGCTTCTCCTGAAATCCTGGCAACGTTAAATTCACTCTATCTAACCCTTCCCTCTCGACAGACTGATCAAGCCCCACCACCACCACCGCGACATCAGCACCAGCTGCGGCCTGAACAGCAGCCGAAATTCTACTCTCATTGGTACACGCAACATTGATACACCCTGGCTCATATGCCACTTGAACGTACTTTTGTATCCCTTGTAGCGGAGTAGTATATCTGCAAGGTACTCCTACATACAATGGCGGAACCAAGATTGTTTTCTTTTTGTCAAAATGAGAGACGGAGAAAGTGATGAAATTGAAAACTTTAAGAACAAGTAATATTCATGATATTTTTTAATTTTTCCTAGTTTTAGTTCATCTTCTACCTGCATAGTTGCTTATCATGACATTTGTGGCATTTGCATTCGGCCCGATAAGAGCTAAACTCTTTATGGTGCTTCTAGACAAAGGGAGAAGTCCTTTGTTGTCTAGAAGAACTATTCCCTGCTTTGCAGCTTCAACAGCCAGGATTTGATGATCAGCGGTGCATACATCTGATGGACTAAGTTTGCCGAAGGGGAGAGTAGTAGGGTCACCATCGAAGAAGCCGAGCCTCATTAAGACTACGTAGTTGTATATGAGGGACTGGTCAATGACTGATTCTTTGACTTTCTTTGTTTTCACTGCTTTTGCTGCGTATTTTGCTAAATAATCACCACAATTCATGTTCAGGCCTGCATATAGTTGGGGTAACATACAATAGAGTGATTTAGTAATTAATAATTTAATTTAGGTACCAATTTAATTTAGTGATCATTTGCTATTGACATGTTACTAAGTGCTTCTCTTTTTTTTTGAAAAGTGCTTTTCGATTTGCAAAGACAAAGAAGCTACATTTTTTCAAGATAGGAAGAAAGATGTATGGAATCTACGGATTATAACAGTTCAAAAAATTTAGCTGATTAAGGCAAGAAAAACAGAAAAGTGAAGCTTAAAAGCTGGACATTGAAATGTACAAATTGAAAGCAAAATAACAAAGAACCCGAGCTTAAAATCGACAAAACTCAACTAGTAAAAAGCTCTAAGACCTTTATTGATAAAAAACATTGATTGCGTAACTAAATTACCTGCTTTAAGTGCAAGAGCTGCTGCATCCTCTGGTGTACTTGTATAATGTATGTCTTTGTAGTAAACCTCAATAGAATCACAATCTGAGACGATATACCTAAACCAAAGTGTAAATGAAAGAAATGTCTTATTGTCAAATGCGCCACATAGTACTTTTAGAATTTTCAAGTTGAAAATTGCGGGCAACTAAGATCAAAAGCTGCAACCAAAGAAGCCCGAGATGTGCTAAAATAATACACATGACTTTTGTTTAAATTAGTTTTAAAAATGAAAGAAGAACAAACCCATCAAGGTTCCATTGGCCTCTAACTACCCCATTGAGCAAATTTGGATCAGCACAAGTAGGAATTCCATTTACTCTGTTATAAGAACACATGACACTGCTAACATGTCCTTCTTCTACACAACTCTTGAATGGTGGTTGATAAGTATCTTCCAAGTCTTGCATTGAAACCTACACCAACAATCAATACACTTCTTTTATATAAATGAGGGAAACCTCTAATTTTATTAATAAATTTTATGGGGGGAAAAGCTCATACAAGTTTTTTTTTTTTTTTTAAAACTCAGAAGAAACCAACTTCTATCTTGAAAACTATAGTTTAAAGGCTAAGCTTTAATTGGCTGACCAACTTATAAATTGAACTTTTCTATCCTTAAAAAAAAGATATAAGCTAGAGGAAGATTGTAGTTACCTTTGCATCGAAGTGAAAGCGATCAACTCCTTTCCAGTTATCAACATCATATGCAGTATAATGCTTACAGCAACTCGAAACCTTAAGCTTGTCATTGCTAAAGTTTCCCTCTTTGCCCACATCTTGTAATCCCCTAACATAATTTATTCCATATTTTGAGACCACAAGTGGGTCTTCACCGGGAGTCTCTTGGCCACGACCCCACCTTGGATCTCGAAATACGTTCACATTCGGGCTCCAATATGTAATCCCTGCCAACCCCACATTGTACATTGCTCGAGCCTCGGTGGACACCACCCGACCCATTTCGTACCTTTAAAGAGAAAAGTTGGATATGAATGGTAAAGGAAATTTGATCACTAACAAAACTTGCATGTTCTTAATAGTAGAAGAAAAGTTCAGGAGGAAGTTAAGGCATACTCTGGTAATTGGTAAGCCAATATCTTTGGTAAACTTTAGATATTGTCATCATTTTCTAGAATAATGTATAAACCATAATGGCTTTTTGAAATTATTTATAAGGATAAGTTTATATCTGACCTAAACATATAATAGTCTTGTTCAAATGAAATGGTTATTCAAGAAATTGAAATATTGATACAAGCTAGGGTAACAAACATATATTCTGACATGCAGCCATGCAGGGTGCACATCACAATAGTTTCTAAAATGACAATACAGAGTCCAAATGAAATCATGCATGCCTTCTAACAAAATATATCAATAAAATCGTACCACATTACACATAAACAGCTAGGAAAAAAGAAACACCAACAAAAATTGAACAAGGCTTCGCCGTTACATTACCACAAGGTTGAGTTAAAACTAGCGGCCGAGAGAATAGTTGCAGGGAAACTAGTGGCCCCCGGAACTGTTGCATTGAACCGCACCCCAGGGCCAGTGTTCGATACACCATGAAGGGCTTCAGACCACCATTCGTAGGGAGGGACACCTAGACGAGAAATCCCCACCGCTTTATTAACTAGTTGTTTTACTTTTTCTTCCAATGTGAGACGAGAAACCAAGTCCTTGGCTCGATCTTGGTATGACATAGAAGTGTCACAAAACTTGTATTTGGTCGTGTTCGGGTCTTTTCTGTCACATGCATATTGGAGAGTAGTGGGTATAATAACAAGAAAAAACGTGAAGAAAAGAGTAAAATGAAAGTGTTTTTTCATTGTTTTATTTTTCCTTTTAGGATTTCGTTAAGGTTATCTTATATCACTGTGAAATGTGAATTGGTTATATATATAATAGGAAGTTGCCTTACAAGGGTATTATGCCTTGTACATTAAATCAGGATATGTTACTTTTTCAAGGAGACATAGATTGTGTATCTTAGTAATAGTTGAAAATCATGCTTAAAAGAAAGAAAAGCTTTTGGCTAATTTTTATTAATTTGTTTCAAATTTTATACTAAGAGAAGTAAATGAAGCCTACAAGCTAAGGTATCAATAGTTAATTAAGAGTAACACTATCGTAAAACCGGTGCATTATAATTTAGGTTGCGACATCCACTAAAAACTCAATACATATTAATGAACCCAAATATAATTACCCTAAAATTAATTCAAAATTAAAACAAAAAAATAATTCTATTGGTTGACACACGCTTAATTATAGTGCACCAGTTTCATATTAGTGTATATCTCTAATAAAACAACAAACCGTTGAGCATATATAGCAAATAATTCGATATCTAAGTATCTAACTATGACTTATAAACAAACAAGTTTTCTCGACCCTAGGAATAGTGAAATTTTTTACCATATATTTCTAAATTTCTGCGTGTTTCAAATGCAGTGCTGGCCATTTTTTGTGTGTAGAAAATTATTTATTTTGCCTATTAAATGAAAGTATATATCTAAAATATAAAAAAATTATTTTATCGGATTTTTTGTCTTCGGGGATGGGATGTCCGGTCCACTTGGACTGCGTGCACCCTCTTTAGACCGGCCCTCTTAAAATGAGTCAAATTTCATCTAATTTTATTTTCTTCAAGTCCTTTTGTAAGTTTCATATACCGAGTCGTAAAATTCTCAAGCCACGTTTTACAGGCTAATCAAGTTTTGAGATCGATATACTATAAATAGGTTTTTTCACTATGTTAGTCGTATATATTAATGTCATGCATAGTCGTTTATATATTATATAAGCCTCCGTCATCTTAAACTGAGGAGATGTTAAATCGTAAAATACCTTAATAACTGAGATGTATAACACTGTACGAAAAACCCTCTATAAAAATATTATATACATGATAACATGACTAAATGGATAACTTCATTTAGTCATAAAAAATTATGCTTCCAACTCGGTCTAGTTATAAATAAAAATAAAGTCTATATTGTCGTATTTTGTAATTTTGGGTCAAAGTTAGTAAAAAAAACAAAGTTAGCATGATGTGAAATACCTACACAAGTTTGTTTGCTACAATTAATGACTTATTTTTTTACGTTTCTATCATATATGTTAACTTGTGTGTACGTAATAGTACGTCGATATCAACATTCTTGTTAAAAACAAAATACAATATTTTCAACTTGTCAATCATTCTCGAAGGTTCTTGACAGAATTCATTTGTTTATGCATGTATTTTTTTATTTATTTTTTGAAAATGTGCATGTATCTTTTATATACATTTTGAAATTTATATTATTTATTTGTAACATCTACTTAGAAGTTAGAATTCATCTTTCATTAATGTAATTTTATTTTTTTTGGTCTCAATGACACCGACATGTTTAGAAGTTTTAGTGTATTAAATTGTAAATTGTGAAACAAAATCGAAAAAAAATATGAAAATAGTTTGGGAAAGAATAAAAAGATAAAACTATAATAAAAGGAAAATGGTTGTGTAACCGTTTTTAACTGCCTTATATCGTTTATTCCCGCTTCTTATGCTTGATATATATTCAAAACCCTAATTTTATTCCAATCTATTTCTTTAATTTCGCTTATTTCTCTTTCTCTCTTTCAATTTCTTCACAATAATTAACGCATTTTCCCCATTTTCAACGTATTTTGAGAAACTATAGTTTTCTTTTTGTACAGAAAATTCTAGTTTCATCTCTCAGGTATTTATGTATTTATATTATTATGTATGTATACATTATCCTTCGTGATATTTTACATGTTATGTTTAGACCCGTTTAGTCGAAAAATCTAGGGTAACTTTTGGTCTTTTACATGTTGAATATTTGGGAAAAATAGAAATATTTGCTTTGCATGAAAAAGAAAGGCTGAATATTTGTTGTTCTTGATATATTTTGGTGGTGCAATATTTGAATAATCTTATCACATATTTCCTTGTAAGTTTTTAGGGTTTTTTACTTGTCGAATATTTGGGCAAAACAGAAAACTTTTGCATAAAAAAGGCTGGATTTTCTTTGTTTTGATATATTTAAGGTCTGAATTAATGGATTTCTTATTTAGTATCTTTTTGACTGAATCGCATTTGGGTTTCGTTTATGTCACATACATTAGGCCAATGCAGACATTTGTTCTGTCTAGTATCGAATAAGGTTTTGGTTAATTGATTCGGTGTATGATTCCTTCTTAAACCATTTCTATTTTTGCGTATTTAATCCAATCTTGTGTGGGTTTCATTTATTCGTAGAAGTTAGGGCGTAAATGATATTAGGATTAGTATCGTATGGCTCTTTACCCGTATGGAGCATTTATTTTCGAATTCTCCTAAAGCCCATTCTGTATTTTCGGGATTCAATCCAATTGCATCAGGTTTCATTTGTATAATTATATGCCACATTTGTTAAACCAATACAGAAACTCGTTTTGTTTAGCTTTAGATTAGGGCTTTTTACTACGTAGGTGTTTACAGTTTATGTCTTGAACTAGTCGGTTTTGTGTTTTAGGCTTTTGCTTTAGTGTCATCTGGGCTTTATTGTTCCTGAAATGCCTGGTTAATTTAGAATGTATATAATTGTGCATTATTTAAAGATTTTATTCTCTTTCGTTTATGTTCAGGTATTTAATTAAGTTGGATCCTCGGGTTTCATAGTTTTTGATCAATATCTTGTTTTCTTTCATATTTTAGCAGCAATGGCCGTTTTAAAATCTGGGTCAATCTCGAAACTACTTGAAGATATGGATGTGGACAAAGAAGGGTCAGAAAATTCTCAAAAACCCGTGCTTTTACAAATAAGAAGCATAATCCCAGTTTTGGAAAAAGATGATCTTTGGCCTAATAGAGGCTTCTATTTGAAAGTTTCGGATTTATCACACGCCACATACGTTTCGTTACCTCATGAACAAGACGAAATGATTTTGAGCAACAAATTACAACTAGGGCAATTTATTTATGTGCAAAATTTCGAACCTGCTTTACCTGTTCCAATCATAAGAGGTGTCATTCCCGTCTCTGGGAAACGTTTTTGTGAAGGTTCCCCAGAAGACATATTACCTGTTAATAATTTAGCTAAATTTCTCGAATCATCCGGTACAGAAATCGTGAAGGATAAGGGTGTCATTTCTGAGAAAAAAGCAGTGAATCAAGTGAAATCACGTTCTTTGAGTGCTTCAAGAAGTCGTCCTACATTGGATTTCAATAATAAATTGGGGGAGTTACAGAGAAGTGAGTCATCTTCTGTTGAAAACGATACTGATTCTGATAGTTCTAAGTCGACTATTTCATCGTCGAAACAAATTTCCAAGAGAAGAAGTTGGAACCAGACCGAGCTTTTAAATGTGAAGGAGATTTTTGATTCTTCTATGGGGAAGAATGAAACGAGGACTAGGCCACGTAGTCGAAGTGTTTGTGTGAGTGCTCTTTTAGTAAAAAAAAACTATCAATTCTCATGCATAGTTTAATGCTCCTATTTTAGTTGCAGCTTATTGATTTGCGTTAATGGTAACATTTATCATTATTTTTTGCTGTTAGTTTCTGATGGAATTTGCTCGTCTGTTACATTGATTAGATATTAATTTAGGTATTTGTTATAAAGAGTTACCAAAGCGTTGTTTTGTTGCAGCTTTTGAGCTCGTTTCTTTTTCTTTTTGCTTAAAAGCTGGACTTCATATCGTGGACCATCTTAAAAACTGAGGTTTTCAAGTTCTTTTTGGCATGAAAGAGCTTCTCTTTAAGCTTGAACACTGTTTTTCTTTTATTAAAAGAACCAGCTTATCAAGATGCAACCAAACATGCCCTATGGCCTATAATATGTCAAAGTCTATGAGGAAATGAGTCTGTTCGTTCATTAGACCAAGTGTTGTATTTCCGGTAAATTTTGACCACAGAGTAGAGGTATTATTGCTCGATAAAATGTAGTCTAAAAGCGTGAATACACAGGCCTCTCCTGTTCGCTCTGTGAGGGTCGATGATAGCTCAGATGATAATTCTACATTGATAAGAAGAAGAAGAGCCACTATTCCAAATTCAGCAATGGTAAAAAGTTTTAACAAAAGCCTCCCCACAAGTGCAAAGTCCAGATGTGAAGCGTGTCCAAAAACAAGCATTAGTGAGAGAAAGGTGGAGCAAAGCAAAATTATATGGGACTCTTTACCTTTAAGCTTAGTGAAACTTGGCGAGGTATGGCGTTTCTTTATCAAATTCTTTATGTTAATTTGGCCTTTGTTCGGTTGCAGCTTTTAGGAGCCATTTCTTTTCATTCAAAATCGAGGCTATAGTTGGTTGATCTGCTTTAAAAGTTGAGATATTCTAGTTTTTATTTTACTTTAAGAAAGCTAGAAGTTTGATGAACTTTTTTATTTATTTTACCAAACTCAACAAAGTTCAGCTTCTTTGTTTAAAAAATTGCGGCCGAACAAAATTAAGCGGCCTGGGACTCTCTAACTTCGATCCGAATGAAACTTGGAGGGGTACTAATGCCTATTATCAATTTCTTAATGTTTATCAAGGCTCTGCCTGGCTGCAGCTTTTAAGCTCGGTTTTATTTTTGAAAGCTAGGCTGTATTTGTTTGACTATCTTCTAAACCTGAGCTTTTCTGGGGTTTGTCCTGAAAAATCTCAAAGCTAAAGCTAGATTAACCCAGTTTTTTCTAAAGAATCTAGCTTTTGCGTAAAAGATATAGCCAAACAAGCTATTGGATTTTGAAGTTCAAATTTATTAGGTATTGCTTGTTGAGGCAGTGTTATAAATTTATAATAGACCAGTCAGTATAAATCTTGATGCTAATCGGAGAAAAGCAAGGAGCTTTTGTTTAATTTTACAGTGTTTGTACCTAAGTTTAGTTGTTGTCATCTCAGGATATAGTAAGACACAGAGATGTTGCCACTCTTGCTGCTATTGAGGCTTTGCAAGAGGCGTGTGCAGCTGAGAAATTGATCAAATGTTTAAGGTGAGTTAAACACATTTTTTTTTGCGGATAAATTATGCATATAGTATGGAATAAGTATAACTATTGTAGTAAGTTATAGGACTGGAAAATCTGTCAAATGTATATCTTAAAATATTTGTAGACTGATCAATTTTCCTGTTCAATTTCAGTATTTCACAATATGTCCAGAGTTTTAAGAGTCCTAAGAAATTTCTTTTACTTTTGCAGTATATATTCTGAGATCAAATCATCCAAAGATGATAGTGATCCATTGTTGATCGACAAGTTTTTCGAACTCCAAGATAGTTTGTCTCATACAAGGCTAATATTGCAATCGTTAACGAACATAAGCCCAATACGTACACCAGATTCTGATCTTAACAGTACCGGTTCGATAAAGGAAGTGCTAAATTTAGCTGTCGAAAGAAAGAAAAAGGCAACCTTACGTATCGAATCCGCCATTTCATTTGATCTCTCCCCTTGCCCATGCTCTATAAAACCCGTAAAGAATGTTACAAAAGCCACGAATAAGACTAATACCACACCTACGGTCTCGTGTATAGTAAGAAAGGAGAGGGTGAACTGTGAGATCAAAGGTGAACCGTCGGATTGGGTTAAGGGGGGAATCTTCGAGGAGGCTGCTGACGTGGCGAACTTGCTGAAAGAGGAGAGTAGAAAGTCGTTTCTGGGTTACGTTGAGAGTTTTTTGGATGAGGTGGAGACGAGGAAACATATAGACACTGATACGAAAATTGCTTCGATGATGTGTCGGATCAAGAGGGTAAATGATTGGCTAGATGTTGCGAGTAACGAGAAGTGTTTGAATGAGGATGAGGTAGATGCTTGTGAGAGGATCAGGAGCAAGATATATAACGTTTTGTTGAAGCATGTTGAGAGGACTGCTATAGCTTTGGAAAATATGAACAAGGGAGGTCATAAGTTTTGATATGCTTGTTGGCTGCAAATTTTGAGCAAATAAGTTCGATTGTTTTAGGTTGAGAAAAAAACTCGGTTCATTTAGTTCACACGTTTTAGCTTTTTCGGGCTGAAAAGCTAGCAAAAGGTCAGTTTTTAAACTGGTCATCCGAATGTATTCTGGCTTTGAAGCAGAAAAGCAATAAACCCGAGCTTAAAATCTGCAACCGCAAAGCATATGTGTATATACGTATTGAGTTGCTATAAGGTTGGTTGGTTTCAGTTTGGGTAATTTCAGTATATCGGATTCTCGATTCTCTGAAGTGTGTTCGGAGAATCGTATGTTGTAAGTAGGAAGTGAATGGAGTCAAAAGTTTTATTAGAGAGTATTTTACATTCCTTTTCAAAAAAGAGTATTTTACATTGAAGCATTGCGAATATATTTTATTTTTTCTAACATTTTGCTGTTTATCAATTCTTGTTCTTTTCATTTTATGGGTAGATGTATACATGGTTCATTATTTTTTAGCCTTGTAACTGTGATTGAAATCTATAAGCTATAAATATTTTGACTTTCTTGTTTTCCTTATATTTTTCTCTATGATATAAGAAAAGGGTGCTTTTTATGGACCAACATTCATGAGTTCTAAAGTCACAAAATGATCCAACAAAATAATACTATCCATATAAGTAACTTTTTATATACATGGTAATGTTGAGGCAATGTTATATATACTCAATTTTAATTTCCCTACTTTTTTTGTTTTTTGCCAAATAAGAATAACATTTGACTCGAACAGTGCTTTTGCCAAATTGGCTAATTCTGAAACTACCTTTTCAAAAATATAAAAATAAAAAATCCCACTGTTTCCTATTTTTTGCTATAATATTTAGTGACAGTGTTTGTTCAAGTGTCTCTTCTATTTGGTGATCTCGAATATTTTTAGCTGTTTTTCCAGTAAAGTCGAATCACCATATACAAAAATTAATAATGAGATATCAGACATTTGTAAGCACAAAAGTAGGTTACATAATTAACATACAAATATGCTTACCAAAAAAATACAAAATAAAACTATAAGCTAGTAGGCCATAATAGCTAAGCTATGAAATATTGAAATACCACTTTTTTCAAAGTCAAAGAACCAAATTAAGTAAATTTTGAAGCAGTAGTTAATTAATTTAGAATCAGTAATTATCACACGATTTTACATACAACATGTATATTGCCACATTATATTTATTTATTTGTACAAAGTATTTAACATATTTTTAAAGACGGTTACTATTAATAGGTAAGCAATTTTATCGGATACAAGTACAAGTAAACGCAGTAAATCTGAAACTGGAAACTTGACTTATTTTTCTATAGCTATTGACCAAGTGTTACATTTACGTCAATTTAAATTCCCCTATATTTTCTATTTCTTTTGGTCAAACTTATAATGACTACATTTTTCAAAGTTGTTACAAAAGTTTGAAAACAAAAGTACACACATAGAGGCTTGTTTGGGCGTAAACCGCTTTTTTCCAAGTTTCTTAGAAAAACACGGTAAAACGCAATCCATATTTTAACTAAAAAAGCAAAATATAGAGCTTAAAAATTTACTAACAAACAACATCCCAACTTAAAAGTCTTATATTATTTGGAAAAAAACACTAATTTAATCAAAAAATGCAAAATAAAGAGCTTAAAAAATTACTAACAAACAACATCCCAACTTAAAAGTCTTATATTATTTGGAAAAAAACACTAATTTAATCAAAAAAAGCAAAATAAAGAGCTTAAAAAATTACTAACAAACAACATCCCAACTTAAAAGTCTTATATTATTTGGAAAAAAAACTAATTTTTGTAAATGAAACCACCACATCCATTATAACAAAAAAAAACAAATGGAAAAACCAAACAAGATAAATCTTAAAAAACACAACCAAACACATCCACTTGAACTGCAAACTCTGAAAACATTAATAATTTAATACACAAACACATGCATAAGCATAACTAATAATTTAATAACATTATAGTACAAACATCAATTTTTCATTAAATTCCGAAATAAAAAAATAAATAAAAAACCAACCCTTTTGAGAACTCCTACTTGTGATCAAAACCCAGAAATAAAAACCAAATCTTTGCATTTTCTCTCTCTACAATGGGGACTGTTAAACAGTTCCTTGCTCTGTTTTTAGGGTTCATGTTTTTATTTACTTCATCAATGGGGAAATTTGTTGTGGAGAAGAATAGCTTGATGGTGACGTCACCTGAGAAGATAAAAGGGTCACATGACAGTGCCATTGGTAACTTTGGGATCCCGCAATATGGCGGTAGTATGGCGGGTACCGTTGTTTATCCGAAAGATGATCGATTTGCGTGTAAGGGCTTTAATGCATCTGGGATTTCGTTCAAGTCGAAAACCGGGTCTTTGCCTAGCTTTGTTTTGGTGGATCGCGGAGGTATTTTATTTTTATTTTTTATATAGTATATTAAATAGTTTAGGTTTGAGGGCGAGCCTTGGCGCAACGGTAAAGTTGTTGAGCTCACGGGTTCGAGTCGTGAATTACGTGATTAGTTTTTTTAAAAGAATTGTTTGGCCAGTTTAGATATATGATTTTTGCAAGTCAAACTTGCACGTGATTTCGTAGTGGACACTTATTTAGCGACGTCGTAAGTATTAAATAGTTCAAGTTTTGAGATTGGTTTGTTTTGTTTTCAGTTAGTTGTGAATTGTTGCTAAAATTTACACGTTTGATGCTTGGCGATTAGCGGTATAAAGATAAATGAGTTATGTAATCTCCAAAGGTATAACCTTTTGCTGATTTGTGTTAATATAGTTTCTCTAGAGTGAACTTCATAGTGAAGGGACATACTTATGAATTTCGCATGGGAATTTTTCTCTTGTTTTGGAGGTTAAAATTCTTCTATTTTGAAAATTTGATCACTTCACTGCTTTAAGACCTTTTTAGTGATAGGTTGACATTTTCGGTAGTTGTTGTGGTTTGCATCTTATAGGTTTGTTTCTATTAGCCGTATCTTGTCGCTAGAATTTACAGTTATTATGCTTGATGATATAAAGATGGTTGATTTATGTGATTTATAAAGGTATAAGAGCCAGAATAATGCCGTTTTGATTCCTTTGTTGTTTTGAGCTACTTTTGAGTCGTCACACGTTGGAACATTCCATGTTTCCCCCTTCTGATTTAGCACATTCTTTCCTGGCAATTCACTGTTCATGTGTTGAAACTTGGGATCTTTTGATAGCTTAGTTTTTCTTTTTCTTTGATAGTTTTAGGTGTTATTGTGTAATTTTCAGCTTTTATCGTTTATAGGTTTTGAGATGCTTTGGTCGTTTCTTGTGCCGAGCTGCTGCTTTTTACTGAATTATGATATTTTGTTGCTTTTGATCTCCTTTTATGCTGTATTGATTGCTTCAAGACCTTTCTAATGACTTTTTGGCATTTTTGGTAGTTGTTGAGGTTTGCAATTTGGATTTAAACTTGATTAAGCTATTTTAGGATTTCTTTCGTTGCATTGATCAACTTTGAAGTTTGAATTCACATTTTACCTACTTTTGTTGGTTTAATTGTTTTATTTTGATCTTGAGGTTGTTGAAGATTACTTATTTCATTGCATGTGAACAAATCCTTTTGTTCTTTGGTATATAATTCACCTTTTTTTTTCATTTCACCTTCTGGTTTAACTGTTTTTGATGTTATGAATGGATACTTTGATAGTTCTGTAGTTACTAATGGGTTAATGAGGATTTTGTTCTTGATAGTTGTAGTATTTAATATATGCAGTGTCTTCTTGAACGTCAGATGAGAATAGGCTAGTCTTGTTTTAGCTAAAGTGATAAAACTTTCGGATTTATTTTGGGTGTGGTGTGTGTTACATAATTGATTGTGTTGCTGCCCTTTTGTTTTCGACTTTTCTGAGTTTGTTAAAAAAAATAGTTTTGAGATGTCTTTCAAAATGAAAAGAACATTATGGTGAGTATGTGAGTTGGGATTGATATTTTAGTTGATTGGTTTTGTATACCCTTTCATTACTTTCAATAGAAATTTCTATTTTTATGCTTTCTGGTTACTGACTGTTTCCATATATTGATGATTATGCCAGCTTGAAACTTGAGCCATGTATTATATTTATGGGCTATCTCTATTTTGTTTGATTCAGTATATTTGTAATTTTTGTGTTTAATGTTTCTGCAGAGTGCTTTTTCGCATTAAAGGTATGGAACGCCCAAAATGCTGGGGCTTCTGCGGTACTAGTAGCAGATGATATTGAAGAACCCTTGATAACCATGGATAATCCAGAAGAAGAAACTTCTGCGGCTAAATATATTGAAAATATTACAATACCTTCTGCTTTAATCGGAAAAGCATTTGGCGAAAAATTAAAAGATTCTCTAAGCAAAGGTGAGATGGTGAATGTGAATCTGGATTGGAGAGAAGCTGTTCCTCACCCAGACGACCGAGTAGAGTACGAGTTGTGGACTAATAGCAATGACGAATGTGGCTATAAATGTGACATGTTAATGGAATTCGTCAAAGGTTAGGGAAATCATATTTATTAGGATTAATTATGGTTTTGTTACACTTTTAGTATGATTTCGGGGTTGTACACTAACCTTAACCTATCAATTTGGATTATTAATATATTTTAATTTTTTGTGGGTTATTAAATTTTGAAGGAAACTAATTATCACACACTATCCTATCTTGTTTCTTTTATAGTACTATCTGGTTGTTTTTTTGTCTTGCTCATAAGTGAAAGTATAATGTTGGGTAGGGTACTGACTGCCTAAATACTGTAGGTTTGTTTAAATTTTTTGAATCTAATGATACATACAATTTCTAATTAGCCCTATTAATTATTGATATTGTGATTTTTTTATTTATTAACGAAAGCTCTTTATATAGCCAAGACCCAAGAGTCATCTATAATAAGGGAACAACAACTCGTTGAACAAAAATTAAACCTAACTAGTAACTAGGCTATGTGACAATCTAGAAACTTTACTACTTGATCTATTGTTCTTTTATGACTAATTTATGTCTTAACCAATCTTAAATTTTAATAGGTTTCAAGGGTGCAGCTCAGATTCTTGAAAAAGGTGGATACACCCAATTTACCCCGCACTACATAACTTGGTATTGTCCTCAGGCTTTTACGGTGAGCAAACAGTGCAAATCTCAATGTATCAATCATGGGAGATATTGTGCTCCTGACCCTGAACAAGATTTTAGCACGGGTTACAATGGAAAAGATGTGGTTGTTGAGAATTTGAGGCAACTTTGTGTGTTTAAAGTGGCGAGTGAGAACCGCAAATCATGGGCTTGGTGGGATTATGTGACCGATTTTCAGATTAGATGTCCAATGAAGGATAAGAAATACAACAAAGATTGTGCTGAAAGTGTCATCAAATCTTTAGGTGATTAACTCTTTGAATTTTTTAGCATTAACATACGTATCTACTTTGACCACTTAAAAATATATTGATGTTTTAGCTGGTTCAAATTTACTTTTACCATGTATAAAGACCTTTGACGTATATGATAATATGGTTCAAGTCTGTTCCAATTTCTAGATGACGGCATCTTTATTGCTGTCCATTTACCATTTACATATGTGCAGCAATATTATTAGTCTCGTTAAAGAAAGGGGGATTTTTTTTATGAACTAAGAGCTGATCTATCCCGTTTGGTGACCTAATTGCGCATCTATTCATAACTTTTATAGAACTTGTAATTTACTCATTTCCAGGTCTTGATCTTAAAAAAATTGAGAAGTGTATGGGTGATCCTGAGGCCGATACTGACAATCCTGTTCTAAAAGAAGAGCAAGCTGCTCAAGTATGAAATTTTTATTTCTTCAATATCCACTAGTAATTACTATGTTGCCCTTTTTTTCTCCTTTTTAAGTGATTAATGCGTATATTTTTTTTGTAGATCGGAAAAGGATCACGTGGTGATGTTACCATATTGCCTACCCTTGTTGTCAATAATCGACAATACCGAGGTTCGTGACCGTCTTTTAACTCAAGTATGAGACAGCATTTTTTTTCCTTCCATTTGTAATGTCTGTGATTATAGGCAAGTTGGAGAAAGGTGCTGTCTTGAAGGCCATATGTGCTGGTTTTGAGGAAACCACTGAACCAGCTGTTTGTCTCAGCGATGGTAAATGCCTTTTACACACACACACACACACACACACACACACACACACACACACACACACACACACATATACATATATTATTTTTTCAATTTTGACAAATATATGAAACTAATTTATGCGAGTTCCTTCATGGGGTGAGCCTTATAGTATGTAAACCTTTTTTAAAAATGTTCAAAACTGACTGGACTAACTTCATGGATAATATAAGAAAGAAATATAATGAATAAGCAATTGATTTTGTTCAAGTAAGAATGTGAAACCAAGTGCTCTACTCTGTATCTCAGATTTAGAGACTAATGAGTGCTTAGATAATAACGGTGGCTGTTGGCAAGATAAAGCAGCTAATATCACAGCCTGCAAGGTAATTTTCTTACTGACAAATTAATTTACTTATGTTGGGAATTTTATTTCCATGGTAGTTTTATTCGCTAATATAAGTATGCATATGTTTTGAAAACAGGATACATTTCGTGGAAAAGTTTGTGCATGCCCTTTGGTTGATGGTGTCCAGTTCAAGGGAGATGGTTACACTAGCTGTCAAGGTAAATTATGGTATTTACATTTTAACTTCATACTATTCATAAAAATACGGCCTTTAAAATGCCACCTAAATGGGATGTGATGGTACTTTGTTCATTAAAACCTCATTATGTATGTAGTATCTATGTAGTTATCAGCAACATATATGCCAATCATTTCTTTAATTCTTTTACACTACAGCTAGTGGGCCAGGGCGTTGCAAGATCAATAACGGAGGTTGCTGGAATGAAACCCGTGATGGGCATACCTTCTCCGCTTGCGTGGTTTGAAAATTATACCCTCAATTTCTCCTTTTATTCATTATTTCAAGGTAATAATTACGTATATTTCCTTCCATCCACAGGGGACTGGGGACAGTAAATGTATTTGCCCTCCGGGTTTCAAAGGCGATGGTGTCAAAAGTTGCAAAGGTGAGAATGCTTACAAATAAAATTTATTGTTTTTATCTGTATTCTTCATTTGAAGTTCTCGAAGGGTGGCGATATAAACTGTTAACTTTTCTACTCGGTTCCACATTGTTAGGTGGTTATGTGAATGTCGTTTAGGCGATATAAAATATGATTTCTGGATGTAAAATTACAAATTGTTCTCTTTGCCGCATTTGTAACATACTGTTGTAAACTTTTGTAATGACTTGAATATTTTCAGAATACAAAGGGTAAAATGAGAACATTCACATTTTTGTATGGTGATTTGTCAAAAACGATCAATTTTTCCTAAAAAATAATTATTGGGTAGCAAAATGGAACGGAAGGAGTACTTAGTCTTAACCCCTTTTTTAAGTGCTGGACTTTTGTTTTTTGTATAACTTGATCAAGCAATACCAATAATTTGATTTTATTGAAATGATCTTTCATAAATGTATGAAAGAGCCTTCAATATGAAGTCACTATGATCTCTCATTATGACTTCTTTAGATAAAGGGAGAAACTTCACTTGCCGCTTATTCTCATCCTGTATCTAACTTTTACTATCCATTTGTTTGGGGTATATTCTTTAAGATATTGATGAATGCAAAGAGAAAAAAGCATGTCAATGCCCTCAATGCAGTTGCAAGGACACGTGGGGTAGCTACGAATGTAGTTGTAGCGGAGACCTCTTATACATACGTGACCACGATACATGCATAAGTGAGCTCCTCGACTCATCTTTTGTATCTCAATCGATGTTAATTATCTTTTAAATATCATTTAAAACTTATAAATATGCGTAATTTATATATCTATTGGTGATGTCGTCTAAACTGGTTGTCGTCTGCAGGTAAAAGTGCTGCCGAAGTTAGATCTGCTTGGACTGCTGTTTGGGTTATCATTATAGGTCTGGCTTTAGCTGCTGGTGGTGCATATATGGTGTATAAATATAGATTAAGGGTAAGTTCTCATAAATTTCCTTAATTGTTTTGAGCAACTGAAAACATATAGGAACTGAATTTTAATATCCGCGTGAATTATATTTTTGTAAGTAAAAATATCATCTGATTTTGACTAATACTTGACCTATAACTTTTATCAGTGAGTACTCTAACCTATCATTTTTTTGCTTTGTAAACTCATTTTTTAAAAACTAAAATAGAAACAAATGTGATAAAAAGCATAAAAAGGCAGAACAAAAAAAGATACAATATTGTATAAAATATTTAGCTTTCTCTTTTAGTACCCTAACCTAATGATTTTTGCTCCCGATTTGGTACACTGCCTATCGCTGATATTTGTAGGTTGGTATAGAGAGTTAAATATCAGATGATATGTTGTTGCACAAAATGGTTATTATCGCTACAATTTCCTATCCTCATATGGCTGAATTAGTTGTATTAATTTAAAGTATTCGATATGAAGAAGAAGTTTTAGTTGAAATTACCTTATTTTCATGAATAAAATGACCAATAATTAACCAAACAGCTAACTAACATATTAGTAATAAGGACTACTTTGAGAAAAATAGAGTTAATGAATTTGTTTGTTGGTGCAGTCTTATATGGATTCAGAGATTAGGGCGATAATGGCGCAATACATGCCTCTGGACAGCCAATCAGAGGTCACACATCACGGCAGTGATGATCGTGCAGAGGATCGTGCATAGGGCATCATGATGCATCACTTTTTTTTCTTTCCCAATTGTACCAAAGAAAAACTTGTAGCTTTAGTTATAACTCCTTTGTGCTTGTACTGTTGTACATTAGACTATAGTGGAAATGTGTTCTGATATTTAATTGAAAATCTGTTGTCATCAACCGATAATGATTTTGTGTACTTACACTGCACCACCCATTTATTTAGAAACTCATTGGTAATACTATTCGTGACAAATTAAAATGAAGAAAATGTCATGTGGAAAAGTAGTTGTATTTTTTCATGAATAAAAAAGCCGATGATTGATGGTTGACTGCTTACCTTCGATTCGTAGAATCCAGTTTTGAGCAAGGAAAAAACCTGATTAGCTTTGATTAAGCCTTTTTTCTTAACTCCATCTTTGCTTGTTTTGTTGTACTCTTGTACAGTTTGGACTTGCTCGATTACGGTTTTAATATTGCATTTTTTATATCTGACGTGTGGCCAAATAGTTGTGACAAGCGGTTCTTCATTAGTTTTAACTGCAGGTGTGGTGTATATGCCACCGGAGGCTATGACTAGTGACTACTGCCGAAATATTGTTGTGTACAGGGAAGGAATCAGGAGTGGCAAGAGGATGCTACCGCCACCCCAAAATTTTTAAAAATATTTTTTATATATAGAAAAATTCGGAGATTTAAGATTTTATACATTAATTGTTATCCTCTTATTTTCTTGTAGTGGTTGTAGCTCTTCCACTATCATTCAAGTTTGCAAGGATCCAAGTTCTCGGAACATTTTGCAAATATTGAAAATTTCCAGTATGGCTGATGTTTTCTTACTGATTAGCAGCTAAATTACGAGTTTCCCACATAATTATCATAAAACATTATTTAATTTTTGTATAAACGCAGTTGCACAAATTGTGACAATATAAACCTAATTTATCGGACAGGGCACAGGTCCAAAATTCTGCTTTCCAACTCAAATACAGTCGGTAAAAACAGCTTGTCATCTCCAACATTGTATCACGGAATCAAATATAACAAACCCATTTTATTGTGTAAGCGGAGGGGTAATAACAAATCATTCGAAAATGAGACAGATCTTTTGGCATCTCAACCTTTTAAACATAGTACCACTGAATCAAAACCGCGTACCTCTGTACATCTAACATGATAAAGGGATTGCTCTACCTAATTCCGGTATGACAGGATTGTAAAACCTTATTAGCCGAGAAACATCTCATGCTAGATAATAATTACTTCAATCCTAGGCTTAAGCTTTGCACGAAGAAGCTTGGCGTGTTTTCGTGCTCTTTTCTTGCTCTTCCTCTCAAACTCCGTGAGAGTTCCTTCAAATATTGGCATGTGAAGGTTAATAACACAACTCGCAATATGATACGAAACAAACTCAATAAACTCCTTATCGATTGCTTTTCCCTGGAACCCTACAATCTGAACAATTTTCAGGTGCTTAATTATGGTAACAAGCAGCTTCTTTTAAAAAACAAACTTTGTAAACGAGGAACATTCTTCCATGTAAGTTGCGATTAAGAAGAATGAGCTTTTCATAAAAAGTACTACTCCCTCCGTTCGTATTTAATTGTCCATCACGAAATTACGTGCAATTTTCACCGGCCAAAAATTTGTATCAAAATTGTCGGAATGAAAAATTTCAAAAGTTGATCATATAGTTCAAATGCTAAATTTTTTTATTAGAGTATAAAAAAAATCATTTCGACAATTTTGCTACAATTTTTAAACCGGTTAAAATTGCACGTAGTTTTGTAGTGGACAATTAAATGGAAAGGGAGGGAGTAGTAATTATTGCGCTCACCGTAAGAGACCATAGATTTCCACGATATGCTAGTGTTTAAATATATATGTGTACATATCACGGAAGCAAAGTACCTGACTCTGAATCAGGGTTACTCTGCTTCCCACAGTCATTGGATCTGCTACAGTATTAATAAAATAACAGATCTAATGGCTGTGGGAAGCAGAATAACCCTGACTCGGAATCAGGTACTCTGCTTCCACATATCACACCATCTTTCTTCCCATTCTTAGACCTTCAAATTGTTTCATAGAATTAAAATTAAAAATCAATAATCAAAACATGCTCTGAGAACTCAGTTCTTGACAATCCCGACCTTGGTAGCTACAACAATTGAATATAATTGCAATCTTTAACCTACAGGTAACAATTAGTAGTATATTTCCAATTTTTTATATCCCATGAAACACTTTTTTTCCTGTATCTATCATCATCAAACTATGTATTTATTTCAAACACTTTGGGTCGGGTTTATAAAACCATATGAGAAACCATTCGTTTCGTGACAATGAATTTTCTTTCGGCATACGTTTATATCCAATGTTATTTGTTTATCGATTTGTATTATTCTCATAGCATTACGAATCACTTACATCCAAGTTTTTAACGGTCTATGTCTACCTTTTTTTTTGGTTTACTACGCTAATATATTCACTCTTTTTAACCGGTGCATCCATAAGTCTCCCTACTACATGCCCAAACCATATTAATCGGCTCTCTATCTCTCATTTTATTCTCAATCGGATCCACACTGAATCTATACCGGATATCCTCATTCATATTCTTATTTTTCCTAATCTTACCACACATCCATATCAGCATCCGCATATCTGCTACGTCCAATTATTTTCATCTACTTTTTTAATCGGTTAACACTCATCTACTTTCTAGAAACATAAAATGTGATTGCTTCTAACTTTGGGTTAAAAGAAAAAGAGTTGTAACTTGTAAGTATTACCTTGAGCACAAATTTATGCAAGAAAGGGCAAGCTTTTATCAGGGCAGCAAAACAGTATAGATTTTCAGTATCAAGTGAATTAACTGTCACTTCGAGTTGTTCGAGCCTTGCGCATATCGGGAACTGGTCAACAGATTTCATCCCATTCTGGATAACAAAAACCATAATTCATCATACAAATAAAGGTATTCATAGACAACTGATGAAAAGCAAGAAACAGTTAGGAAAAAACACAAACATGAAAGATCTAACCTTAATTCCAACAAGTAACTCCAAACCGAGCTCTTTCAGTTGAAGGAGACAGCTTCGAAACTCCAGAAAGTTATTTGTGACATATTGACCATAGAGACCGCCGATGGAAAGTGTAGCAAGCTTAGGGGTACTTTTCAACGACATACTTATTTTAGGTCCGCTATATTTAAACAATACTAGATTAGGGGCAGAAATCTCGATATATTTTATCAGATCACAAGAACATATTTCCAAGTATTTCAAGTTAAGTTTTTCCCCAGAAATTTCGAGGTTTACAGGTAATTTTGATCTTTTCACTGACAAATATTCAAGTCTAGGACAACTTTGTAAGAACTTACCAAGAACTTCTCCACTTACATCTACATAGACTAATTCAAGAGAGGTCAACAAGTTGGACATCGTTATAAACGCATAGAGAAAAATAGAGCCTGTACGGTTACAAATCCCTCTAACACAAGGGTAAAAGTTCAATTCTAGCTTTTTAACTCTCTTCTCCATTGCAAAATTGAACCAATTATTGATTTTGCTACTCAAAGATACAGTCTTCATAGATACATCAAACCGTACTCTAAACTCTTCAATAGTTGAACCCTTGTATAATCGCACAACTTTATTAACCCATCTTAAATACCTAGCTTCTTCCAATGACTTAACTTCCATTGATGACTTACCCATAAACTTATATAATGTGTCCGAAGCATCAAAGTCAAGAACAGGAATATACGCCCAAGCGTATCTCCATCTCTTCAATAACACACTAGTTCGCCCTGCTTCTTTCATCGTTAATAACGAAAGGATATAAGCAACAATATCATCCGGTAGTTCACTAAGCCTATCCTCTAATAACAATTTTTTTTCTTGAAATGAGAGGGATTGCTCCATGAGTCCATTCAAAACACCGACGAACTTCTCTTCTTCTCCCATACGCAAATAATCCCTCCGAAACCTCTGGAACGCCTGCGACATCAGCAGGCTCTTATTTCCTACCGCAACCCTCGCTAATCTTGCCATCTCATCCACACCCCCATAAAAGAACTTCATCATGTACTTAAGATCAAACACACTGTCGCCGAAATAGATCTTAACTAAGTCTAAAAACTCGGGTAGGGTATTGGGGAGTTTCCTACCTGTTAAAGTCTTTATCAAATACCCTAAATCGTACGCACTATGGCACGTAACCCAGGTGACAAAGTCAGACATTACAAGTCCTGACGACGTTATCTTCTCTGCAAACCTAGATGGTTGGATATGATTCCCGTCTCTGGAATTAAATTCCCATGTGTATGCATGACCGTGGGAGTCGGCGAGGGTGAGACCCACGTAGAAAAGGGTGTGGGAGTACTCAAAGTAGGTCTTGACGGTATCGTAGAGGGAGGGAGGGGTTTGAAACGACTGCGAAAAAGGGAGGGGACAGGAGAACTCGGTGTGCATGGCGGCAAAGGGGAGTCGGTTGATGAGGTAGTGTATAAGGGAGAACTCGTAGTCCAAGTTGGAGGAGTGGACCGATCGGACACAGGACAACATGACCATGTTGGCTGTGTCTTGTTTCCCAATGAGAGCTGAGAAAGATACTAGCTAGGGTTTAGGATTTGAAGTTATATTACTTTGAGTACAATGAAGAAATTATAGTTAGTCCACGTCTTTTGACATTTTCAGAAAAAATAGAATAATATCTTAAGATAAGATATTATTTAAAAACATGTGCCAAAAGAAATCACCTTCCTTCGCTCTCTCAATCTGCACGAGCACCGGGAAAATTACTAAAATATACAATTTTTCAACTCTGATTATCAAAAAATAAAAACAAAAATTTTTATTCACAAAATGTATAACTCTAATAAATAGGTGTAATTGTATGTTTGCATGTTTGTATATTTTCGGAAGAAACTGTTAGGTCTTGTATGTTTTGGTTAATTGTAGGTTTTGGTTAATTGTAGGTTTTGGACACTGCCCCATATATCTTAGGGTCAGTGTTTTAAAAAAGCGTAAAAAGCATAACTTTTAGCAAGAAGCGGAAAAAACGAGCTTTTTAAAGCTTTTTTTTAAGTTTTGAATCGATCTGTACATCAAGTTTTGTCTACGGAGCGCGCTTTTAAAAACAATGCTCGGGATCTTGTTTCTGGTTATAAAATTTTCATATGCTGGTACTAGCTAGAGAAAGGCTTCGTTTCTAAGTGCAATTTTGTTTCAATCAAATCAATAATTTTCTCTCGATTTGTTTTGCTAAACATAAGTGTTAAAAGTGTATATGCACCATTGTAAGCAACAAGCAGTTTTTTTTTTTGAAAATTAAACGGATCAATAATATTAATAATAAAAAGGAGTGTCTTGTCCGAAGGCAAAACGATTACACGATAATGAGAAAAAACGAAGCTAGCTTCCAACAAGTTTAAGCGTTAGTCTCAACACTCTAATGAAAAACCTATCTCGACAAGAAATACTAAATTTTTCATATTTATTCATACAATTCACTATAAAAAAATTCAATCAAATGAAAAGTATTTATGGGACTCGACTTTGCAAAAAAACCATTGAAGCAAAAAAAAATATTTCCGAGCCTAGCAGAACCCGACTCTCCTTTGAACATGTCGGTAGGCCATTCTAACCATTGTGACCACAATTTTCCTGATCCAATAAACCCGTATTTGCCTTTTCCTAATGCCCAAACCCTTTTCAAAAATTCGCATTCGAAGAATAAGTGATCGATAATTTCTGCTTTCTTATGAAAAACAGTACAACAGTTAACACCTATGATATTTATGTTTTGAAGTCTATCCGACAAAGAGGACAAGCAGTTGTTAGCTCTTCCACTTTCATTCAAGTTGGTAGGATCAAAGCGCTCTCTAAGCATTTTACAAATGTTGAAAACTTCCAAATGACTATATATATAATAGGGGAAATTTAATTTTAGTACGATACCATTGTTTTAATGTTGTAAAACCCAAATTCTTGTTTCTTGTTTAGTATTTAGTACATTGACTTTTTCTTGTACAATAATACCCCTCTTCCTTCATTTTCTCCCCTCCTTAAATAGCTCCTACATTTTATCGAATTGAAACCTTTCTATTCAAATTTAAACAATCCACTCTTAATTATTTATTAATAACAATAAAAAAAAATCAAACAAATTTTATGAAAAAGAGAGCAATAAAAAACACAATAGAGAGACAAAAAATAATAGTATCATGGAGCATCAAATGAAAACTTGGAGAAAAATAAAAATAATATATAGAGCAATAAGAAAAGCATACTAAGAGCAAAAAAAACATAATAAATTAAAAAGAAATTATAGCATCATGCAGCATCGAACGAACCCTATATGAAAAAACGATAAAATATACATTGAGAAGAAACAAAACAGTAGCATCGAAGAAAAAAATATATAGCATATAAAACATCAAGTAACATGAAAAAAATGTATAACATCATAAAGCATACAAGAAAGAAAAATAGCAACAAAAAAAATATCCCAAAAATATTCATTTCAAGGGAGAAAATAGAGAGCATCAATAAATAATTATAAAGAAAAATACATAGTATCATAGAGCATCAATTATAATTATAAAGAAAAATAAATAGCATCATACGACATCGATTCAATATAATATTTAAATATTGTATAGAAAGGAAAAACTACATAAATTGAAAATTAATTTAGAATGTAGCAACTCGTAGCATCAAATAGCACCTTAGAGCAACAATTTAAAATTAGTAGCATTGCCACCCTTCACGAGTACCAAATATATAGTATTATACATATAACTTTGACTAAAAATACCATATAAATCAATAGATACATACATTACTTAAATCTATTAGTAATAAATACCCGCAACCCCACAAATATATTGTATATACGTAGCATAATTTTATTTGCATATATTACTTAAGTAACAAAAAAAAAAAGATATCCAAACAAATACAATAGGCATACATTACATAAAATGATGGCCGATATGGGAAGCACCCACTTAATTGGTAAAAGAGAAAAGAAGATTGCATGAAAGAGAACGTGTTCCTGTTGAATAAAATGTAAAAATAACTACAATGTTTGATTTAGTGAGAGTCAGAAACTGTCACAAGTCTGTCACTAATTTAAAAAGCTGTCACAAATCTGTCGCAAATTGACTAAACTGTCACAAAACCGTCACAAAAACCGTCGTTAATAAGCTCGTAACAAAAAATACCGTCACTAATCCCGTCGCTATTTGAGTGTTTTTTTATAGTGATCTAGGAATTGATAAGTACTTATTTTAAACTAATGAAGGGTAATATTGGAATATATTTTGTATGCTATATGTATTACACTTGAATTAAGATTTGTAGCCTGTTTTTTTTTTTGTTAATAAGTTCTAAAATATGTACTAAACCATCATTTCACTTATATAATACTCCTAGTACATAGTTGGAGTAGATGTTTATACATCTTCCAAATGAAATGGTAATCCATGTAAATACCCCCAACTACACCACTTCAATAAGCTACATTTTGAGATAAAGGGGGAGTTTGGCGAAGCTGAAGTGCTTCCTGATGTTAAAAGTACTTCTGCATAAGTTTTTAGCGTTTCGTGAATAACTTTTGTTTGACTTCTCCAGAATGCTTCATAATTCAATTTTGAGAAGTAATGATATGATGCTTCTCATGAAGTGTTTCTATGCTTTTCTCAAGAAAAGTGAATAAAATAAAGCAAAATCAGTTTTGTTGTATAAAAAAAAAAATCGCTATATAAAATACAAAAAAACTTACGAAAATTAAAAATACTTTTTCACCAAACATAATTTTTCCTATCAAGTGCTTTTCTATAAGTCACGTTTATAGCAGCACTTTTACGAAATACACTTTTACAGCAGCACTTCTACGAAATACACTTTTACAGAAGCACTTTATTTCCAAAGGCCCCCAAAGTTCGTATACAATCTGATTCTACCTAGCCCCAGAAGGAGCTGCTTGTTGGCTCGCTCTGGCACCTCTCTTTGTGGCTGTGGCTCTTGATTGAGCAAGCATATCATCGTAATTCTGAATTAAAACAAAAATTTCAATAATATGAGCCACACATTCATTTCAGGAGAAGACGCAAGCAGAGTAATGGAAAACAATGTAAAACTCACTCGCTTCTCAAGTGAAGCATCCCTTGAGTCAATTATCTTGTCTGCAAGGCCGTATGCAATTGCGTCTAATGCTTGGAGATATTTTGGCCGCTGGACATCTTTAGCAATTTCTTCCTTTGTTTTCCCAGTTCCCTTCGCTAAGAGCTCAATGTAGTAATCAGTGTTGGCGTCCAGTTCTTTTGCCTGAGGAAGTTGATGGTGCAAAGTAAGACAGAGAGCAACATACAGCCGCATGACGAAGAGAGAAGGAGAGAGAGAGAAAGGGAGAGAGAGGGGGGGAGACCTTTATCCACATATCTATGGCTGCACCACTTGACCTTTCGACTCTAGGCAGGTACAATTTGGCTGCATTAAAAAGAGACTAATGAGAAGGCAGTTCATCTACATTGAAGAAGAAAGGACTAAAGTGATATTCTAGCATTTTGATTCAGAATAAAAACAACAGGAACTTTCTAAGTAAATCTTTTTGTGGTTAAGCTTCTTAATATTTGAACTTTTCAACATTCACTCGAACAAAAGCATAACTTGATAAGTAATGTTACAAAATTTAAGATGGATTTACTTTTGTAAAAGGTAAGAATATTAAAGAAAAGTTTACATTTGTACATAAATTGACATACTGGATGAATTTGGCTGCAATGCACGGAAACCCTTGGTTCCAAGAGATAGGAGCATAGCTGCTTGACCATACGCCATACCACAGTTCACTGTGTAGACATCTGCTTTACAGTACTATTTCCAAAGGGAAACAGAAAAAAGCAAAGTTAGTTTCAAACATCATAAAATTACAGTTACAGACAGACAAACATGATACAGCAATTTCTTCATTGTGATTTATTTGCTATGTCGGATGTGTCCTAACTTCGCAGAGAGAAACTAGAATTGACTATATTAGGATAATATCTAAATCCAAATCAGACTTAAGCTTGCTTAGTACTACACCAATAAAGATATACATGAGTTTAATACTTACACCCATAGTGTCGGCAATAGCATAGGCTTCGGTTTCAGATCCAACAGTCTCATTCTTCTCATTCTGCACATTAGCTTTAATAAGAATTTTACAAAAGCCGATAACAACGAGTCCATTTCAAAGATGTGAGCAAGGAACAAGGAATAATCAAAGATATAGACATGTTTAACAAGCACATGATAGGATACAAAGAATTATTCAGTATAGCCAATACCTGGGTCCCAGAAGAATTTATATACAGATATATGGGCTTTGTTGGGCTATCGTAATCCAACCACATGAATTGGGCCACAAGAAGCTCAGTAACAGCTGGTACTATCTGCAGCAATCAGAAACAACTGCAAGATGTTACATCTCAATCATAAGTACCAAACCAGAGAGAATAAAGATGTAGGCTAGAAGAAAAAGTTATGTTAATGTATATACTCTCTCCCTTCCAAATTGGTACTATTCCATCTTGCGTCTTCCAGGTAAAGTTGCGTCTTCCAGGTAAAGTGGCCATTTTCTAAAATTCACAAGGTGTACCTTTCCACTAAAAAAATTATTTGACAACATAGATGTTAAATTTTTAAAAAGTACCAAAAACAATACCTCTTACATAGTTGAAATCTGTACTACCCAGTGCCCATACTTCTATGGAACATGGAAAGTAAGTATTTAGCATGTGTGTAAATGTTAATATAGATATATATGTGTGTGTGTGATATTATAGTTTGCATCCCCCACTGAACTTACTGGCAATCAGAAAATGCTAATGTTTCAAACTGACAAGCTGACCAGAAAGAAGAAAGTTTTAAGCTAAAAGGACAAAATATTGATGATATACACACGTACATAACTCCTGTATATTCACGTCTCTGTGTGTGTGCACATATATAATTATACGTCTCAAACTAAGGTGCTGTATCAGAAAGAAGAAAGTTGTAGGCTAAAGGACAAAATATTGTTGATAAACACGCATATATAAGTTTTGTATGTGTGTATGCATACTGCATTTAACTTACAGGCATGCCAAGATAAACAATACGAGCATCAAGGAGCAAAGATGGCAAATCGGGAGGAGCAGTTCTTGGTCTTCCATAACCCTTGCCTCCTCCTCCGCGGTACATGCTTACACTCATGCTGTAACTAGCAGCAGCTCTTGCACCACTTGTTGAGCCTCTTAGTGAATACATTCCTCCATAGCTTGAGTAGTTGTTCGCAGATGATATGCTTTGCTGTCAGATATCCACAGGGTTATTACGGATTTTTGCAAAAGAAATTCGATTACTTAAGCCTTCTTTTGATGTAGCTTTTAAGCTCAATCCTTTTTATCTTGTCTGGTTAAAAGTTAAATTGCATTCTGTCGAGCAACTTAAAAGCTGAGATTTTCATGAACTTTGGCCTGGAAAGGCTAGAAGCTTTTAGCTGGATGAACCAAGCTTTAAAAAGAACCTCTTTTACGCTTCAAAGCTACAGCAAGAAAACCCTTAGCCCCTTACTACAAGGGAAGTAAATGAATTTGACGTAATTATGACATACCAAAATAAAAGGAACTATATTACAGAAAATTGGTGAGTGAAGTACTAGCGTACGTTCCTTAGGCATGCCTGTGTGTGTGTGTGTGTGTGTGTTTTCCCAAATAATATATTTAGGGAAACTCCATATAATCATACTGAAGGGCTAACCCGGTGGTAAAGATCCTGCTATAGTCAGAGTCCGCGGAGGGGTCGGGCCTAATGTAGACAGCATTCCCTTGCATTTCTGCAAGTGGATGCTTCCACAACTCGGACACGTAATGTCCAGGTCAAACGGAGGCAACTTAACCGTTGCTCAAAGGCTCGCCCTCTCCATATATAATTATATTACCCCTTATATTATATTTGTTCTGTTGATATCTATAAAACCACTTATTACATCTTTGACCTAAGAAGAACAGTTTTTCTAATTCATAACTTGTTTATAATGGTTTAAGAACAATTCGGTCAAGCATTTCAAGGGTAACTTGTTTTTTTAGTTTTTTTTTTCAGGATTAAACAATGGGATGAAACATATCTTTTGTGATGTAGTTCAAGCTAAAACCCCAATAGAATCTTGAGTCTTGATTGTGTCAAAAGATATCTCTATGTTTCAACTGTTTCTTTTCGATAGGTTGAAAAAAGGAATCTTTTTTAGGGTAACCCATACATCGGAGTGTTTAAGAAAATAACCTCGGTGACACTTTCTGACTGCCTGCGGACAGGACTGTTTTCAGTCATGAACATGTCCATTTGTGAAGCATTAAGACCATACAGAAATTGCGGCACATTCTTGTAATTTTCCATCACTGCAATGGAACAAAGCGAAATCGTATGAATTGTGCCATAGTTTGACCTTGAAGTAAGAATACATGGACAACGAGGTGGATAATAAGTAGAAAATTTAAATGTTTATTATATGTGTAACAGGCAGACAATCCGAAGGCAATTAGAGCACAAACCTAGGAAGTATATAGGATTTCAAAGAGCACGCACAGAAAAAACATGTACAGTTACCTAATAACAGTAAGCTATTAAATGACTTCCGTTCAAGGAAAAGGCAAATGAATTTTCCCTAAATATCAAATTTTCCAATGTGACCCAACGTAAATATAGTGAAAGGAAATGTGAGCTATATACTCTTCTTGTTTCTAAAATAAATGGTTGTTCATCTGCTTTGAGATGCCCCCAAACAAGTGATCACTTGTCAATTTGGCTGTCGAAATTTGTTTAAAATACAATTTTGCTCTCTCGCTCAAAGTTGAGGAATTTATCAGAGTGAGCACACTTGTAACTCTTCGATTGCTTTTGTAATCTTAGGAAATGCAATATGATTGTGTTTCTTTAAAAAGTTGGATTGCCCACAACTGACATTTATTTAGAGAAGGAGGGGGGTATATATTGAATATTCTAAGTCATTTGTGCATCTTTTCAATTTACTATACAACAAGCGGTCCACCCATGCCAGAAAAATGGGGATGCTGATAAGCAGATTTAACGCATACAAATTACAGATGACTGTAGTCAATTATACTCTTTCATACTCATATAGTTGTCACGGCGTACAACACTACAACTCTGAACGTAAAAGGGGTGTTGGAAATTTTAAAAGTTTGGATTTTTACTTCAGATATAAAAAAAAAAACTGATGTAGATGCTCCAAAGGAGTGTGCTTGTCGGTTTTTACTTGCAAAACTATGAATCTTATTAGTCAAGAACTCGGTACTAGAGCCCAGAAAGCATACACTGACCAAAGGGATGCTTTTTACTAGTAAAAGTGTAAAACTATAACAGGTTTACAGCGTCTTATCTGTTTGATCTTCTTACTACTGCAACATAAGTTCCAAGAGTCCAATTTTGGGTTTTTCTGAACTCATATAGTAAACAAGTTGCACTGCTATGGAAAATTGATCAAGCAAAAGCATCAGATCTTTTAGATATCACACTCCCAAACAAAACTAAGGGAGAACTAGAAAAAACAAGCCAATGGGCAATAACATATATAATTAAATCCTGGTAATGCTCTGTTAATGACCTATTTTTCAACTATCTACGATAATCATGTAGAGCACATAATAAGATTTTTACAGAAATGTTACAACAAAAAAGGAAACTCTATATGTCACTATCCCCTTTCAAACTTTGACACATCACTCTTATTCCTACTAGGATAAAATTGATAAAATAGAAGTGGCAACAACCCATTTCTCAAGCCTTTTAGAAAATCACACGACAGAACCAATTAAGCTCACACGCAAACTTAAAACAGTTCAATGATAACAAAACACAGGTTAACAAAATTAAGGGGGAAATTACAATAATGACTTATGACTCCCATGGTTTCAACCAACAAGACAAGTTGGTAACTTTATGCCAAATTGAACAAATTTACTACCCAACTCTTAACAAAAGTCACACACTCCATTCCTTCTATAGATTTTCTAGTGTTGAAACCACTCACGTGCTCAAACTAGTAGACATTACCGACAAATAAACAATTTTACACCAAACTTTTAAAAAAAGTTAAATTCACCATTCCTTCAAATAGATATTTTCATGTTGAAAACACTAAAAAATGCTCAGATTAGTAGATATTACCAACAAATGAATAAATTTACACCAAACTTCTGAGAAACGTTCAAATTCCCCATTCTTTCAATAGATATTTTCATATTGAAAACACTCAAAAGAGCTCAGATTAGTAGATATTGCCGACAAATAAACAAAATTACACCAAACTTTTAAAAAAAGTTGAATTCTCCGGACTCACTTCCTATAGATATTTTCATTTTGAAAACACTCAAAAGTGCTCAAATTAGTAGATATTACCGACAAATAAACAAATTTACACCAAACTTTTAAGAAAAAGTCAAATTCTCCGTTCCTAAAAAAAGATTTTATCATACTGAAAACACTAAAAATTGTTCAAATTAGTTGATATTACCCACAAATGAACAAACTTACACCAAACTTTTAAGAAAATCTAAATTATTCGTTCCTTCAATAGAATTTTTTTCATACTGAAAAGTGAAAACACTCAAAAGTACTCAAATTTGTAGATATTACCGATAACCAATTCAATAATTCATAAAACACATTTAACCTCCAGATTAAAAAATATCATATACAGGTTAGGAACTAGGTGGAACTATCATAAAACGAATATACATGATTTAACCTTCATAAAAATAGATTAAAAAGTAACAAAAAAAAACTACGTATTTTGATTAAAATCTTTAAAAATTAGCGTTTCGCCCTATCAACCAAAAATATCGCTTCAGCCCCCAATTTACCAAAAGTATCGTTTCATCCCCCCCTATTTACACAAAGTATCGTTTCATCCCCTCTATTTACCAAAAGTATCGTTTCAGCCCCCAATTTAGCAGAAGTATCGTTTCAGCCCCCCTATTTAGCAGAAGTATCGTTTCATCCCCCCTATTTACCAAAAGTATCGTTTCATCCTCCCTATTTAGCAAAAGTATCGTTTCAGCCCCCTATTTAGCAAAAGTATCGTTTCATCCCCCCTATTTACCAAAAGTATCGTTTCATCCCCCCTATTTACAAAAAGTATCGTTTCATCCCCCAATTTACCAAACGTATCGTTTCAGCCCCTCCCTTTAAAAGTTTATGGTTCCGTCCATCCATGGTCATATAGGGCAATCCGGCAATATTATTTGATTAATAATTTAATTCACTGGCTCACAACTTTGGGACTCTTATCTATTTCAGTGAGGTACTAAAAAGAACAACACATGAAACTACAGGGACTATAAGCTGATAAAACCTAATCAAGAACTAAAACATAAAAGTTAAGGTCATGAAATCGGAGATAAAAACTAATAATTACCAAAAATAAAAATAAAAATTAGGGGGATACAAAAAAAAACTCACATCCATCGATAAGATTCTCTTCTCTGAACTGCTTCGGCACGTGCTCGATATACCCGCACGTGACCTTAGGTACCGTAAAACCCGGTCTCCGGTATGATGACGTGGCACGAGTAAAACGAAGCTTAGTTCCATGAATAAAGAGGTTTTGGGAGGGTGACGTGGCGGTGGATAGAGGAGAGAGAAGCGATGTCGCCATTGATGAGAGAGAGAGAGAAACTGGGCATAATTTCGGGTTGGTTTATAATATTTTACTATTTAGTACATTTGGATTTTATGTCTATTTGGTCCCATAGGAATAAATCAACCATGCAATGACCCCTAATTTCGATTTAGTAACAGATTTTATATTACCATTAGGGTGTGGGAGGAGGGGGTTTGGTTACGAAAAACCCGGTTACTACCCCGATCATAAGTTGTTGGTCCATATAGCTATAAACCGAGATAGGTGAATAGGTTTGTCTACTTTTTTTAAAAATTTCCGCCATTAAGATAAGTAAGGTATTTTATTAGTTTAAATACTATAAAAAAATATAATATTATACCAATATGTATATTCAAAAATAATATGCAGCGGATAGATATTATCATAATATAATATATGAATACAGTAATATACGTCTATAGCAACTGACAGTTTAAGGGTCACGCCCAGCCAGCAATCAAACAATCAAGTATATAAATATTTAACCAACAATATTGTTGATTTTAGATGCGCACTAAATTGTGCAGTTATCGACAAGTGAATATGTTAACTCAAGAGTTAATTCAACTTGTTTGTTTCGGACTATCCGGCTATCGACAAATAGATCGCGTCACCGGGAGTATGATCTTATTTGTTTGCTTCGGATGTGAGTTAACTCCAAGTCAAAAAATATGCACAAGTCCAATATATATGTAATTATATAGATATAATATTACAAGTATAGTAAAGACTTGAATATAAATAGTTAATATGCAGTTCTAAGTATATAACTAACAATTACTCTAATTATCAAGTTGATCTAATAATATAGCAATTGATATAAACTTGATAAGTAAAGTGCAAGGACATAAAGTATTTGATAAGAGAGATTAATACAGTTTCGCCTCAATGTGAGATTGCGTTATGTCCCCAAGTCCAAAATCGAATCTTTAGCTTTTTATATTCAACCACTACTTCTTTAGTGAAGAGCTACCATGTACAAAATCTCTATTTAAGAGGTAGAGCAACCCACAAAAACATCTCATCTCCATAGGGGTATAGTTACCCACGTACACGCTTCTCCTTAGGGGCAAACCTACCCACGAACAAGTCTCAAAACGACGAGACAAATGGATCTACGATCCAAACAAATATAACACTTGAAGTTGTACACAAGTTATACAATCAACAAGCATATACAACAACTTTGTTTAACGCCAAGATCGATGTAATCAAGGCTTAGACAAAAGTTGGATCACACACAAATTTATATAAAATTATACAATTATTTTCTCAAATAAAACTCTCTCTTTTCACTTAATATAATATGGTTTATGATCTGATCTTGAGAGGTGACTAGCTTGAATGATGAGACGATTAAGTCGATATGATGTTGGAGACTTTGAATCGTCACCAAAAATTGTGTATAAATTTGTCTAGCCTTTGGCTATGGTTTGGAAAATGTGTGGTAAAGTTTTTCTGACCCCAATGGGTGTATTTATAGTGGTGGTGATAGATTTGGCCGTTGTAGGTTTGAAATTCAAAATATAGGTTTTCTAACCGATTAGATTATAATCTAACCGATTAATTCTTTAGGATTTCGTCTAACCAGGCGGCATATTGAATGTCGAATATCTCCTTCGTTATTAACCTTTTTAATGCTATTCTTTTTGTGATATTTCAAACGTTGAACAGAGAATAATATCCATTTTGAATTTCTCAATTTCATAAACAATTGAGGTTGTTATGGCCGTTGCAAGATATACAGTTGACTTTAGCTGTCAGTGTAGCAGATCATGGTGATGTTTTGTAAAGCGAATATCTCCTTTATTACTCGTCCAAATCAGTTGATTCTTTTTCCCATATTTAGTCCATTATCCAATGGATCTTCATAACTTTGCAATTAATTCACTAATCGATTAGGTGAGATATAGTCGATTGAACATGATCACTTGCTGAAAATCTGTCACCTCAGCATTTCGGATCCCACTTTCTAGGATTGATATCTTCGTGTTTTAATGTCCATTTGAATGTTAAAGAGGCTCCCAAATCTTCCATTGATGTTGTAGATGATTCCCAATCGGCTGTACTTAAAGTTGGAACCTTTTTTTATTACATTTTTATGTCTCCAAAAATGGTGTCCGCACCTTCCATAGTTACACAACCTAACCGGTTAAATTGTAACCTAATCGGTTGGGTTTTGCTGTTTTGGCTTTGACATTTTCTTCCATTTGCTTTTAACTTCTTTTAGTTTACCTGTTTGATCTGTAATATGTTAAATAAAATTATCAGTACTACGACACTTTGTTATGTAACTAAAATTTTATTTTATTTATCATCAAAACATAATTCAATATCGTAGAATTGAAAATTTGGTTCAACATAAGAGTATTTAAACAGTTAGGTTTACGACATACCAACTTGTGACAGATCTTTTATATGATTTAGTTCGGGTCTTGGAAATTTCATAGAAGGATATATTTTGCTATCCGATCATAACAGCATTTAAACGGTTAGATTTATGACGCATCAACTTCTAACCAGAGGCGATGCCAACAATAGCTTACGGGGGATGCCAAAAATTACATAAAATAATAAAATAAGTGAAATATAGAAAATAAGAGGTGTCAGATTATCGTTTTTCTTACCTATTTTAGTGAAAATACATGATCAAAGTTTTAAAAATCATAATTTTCGTAATTATGTTGGGTCACCTCCGATGGACGATGGTATGTACTTAGCTCTCCCGACTCGTATTGGTAAACCATTCAGGTCGGGTCTTTGGCAATTTCACGGAAAAAACTCATTTACTACCCGGTCATAACAACATATAAACGATTAAATTTTCAATGTATGACTTCATCTGGGTATCCAATTTAATTGTTCACACAAAATCAACTTACTTGATCAAGTTATGTGAGTACTAAACGGTAGAAGTTGGCAAGATACAGTAGTATTAGTTTTATTATATGCATTATTGATACCAAATTCCGAAAAGTAGTCACGACATTGTACTAAGTGTTTTTTCCTCGAAATATAAACAGATCGGCAAGAAACAATAGTTTCGTAACTGGATCTCAAACAATTTGGTACTCCCTGTATTCCCAAATAATTGTTCACTATGAAAATACATGCAATTTTGACCGGCCAATAACTTGTATCAAAATTATCGAGAATGAAAATTTTCAAAAGTTGATCATATAGTTCAAACATTAAATTATATGATTTAGGTTTGAAATTTTTATTTCGACAATTTTGATACATGTTATAAGTCGGTAAAAATTGCACGTAATTTCTTAGAGAACATTTAATTGAAAACGGATTGAGTACCATAAAAAGAAACTGGTACACTGACTACTCAATTGTTAAAAAACCGATACAATGTGATAGAAAACGTTATTTGTTTTTTGCGGATTTATAATATTGGAGTTTATAAATTTGAAAAAAAAGTTATAAAAATATATATGGAGAAAAAATCATGTAAAGTAATATAAAAAAATGTAATTATATAACAATAATCAATGTACAGCAAAATAAATATTGTTTAAAAAATACTCCACACCATCAAATGAAAATGATGTTGTTTTACATAAACAATAAACAAAAAGTTAAATGTATTTTTGACGTCTATGTGATTACACCGTTAAACACGCATAAGCGACTTGGTTGACTTATAATGACGTGTCATACAATAAATTTATGAATCAATCAAAACTAAAAATTATTTTGATATTTTTAAACCAATTATTATCATCCATGAAAGATTATCTACTCTCTATCCTCCTATTTAAACCAATTATATTTTGATATTTATAAAAGATAAAATTAATCAAATCTTTTTTACTATCAAATTTACATACTACTAATCACAAATATATATGTGTGCAGTATTTTAGTATAACAAGTTTGAGGATTTGTAACAAATATATTTGAAATTGATCTTACTTAAAATAAATCTTTAAGTTTCATACTTTATAAGCACACATTATTATAAATTAGAACATTTAAGAAAGAAAAAAAAAATATATATACATATATATTTGCTATACTTCCATTATATTGTCAAAGTTCAAACTCAAGATTTTATATAAAAAAAAAATGTCAATTGTTTTACTTAAAGATAGTGTATATATCAATTCTTTTGAATAATTGTTGATTTATTTTTAGTCGCGTGCAACTTCTCTATGAATTCAATTAATACTTACTCATTTTGTTTGCAGTAATGTTGTTTTTGTTATTTTAAAGATACATGTCTCGAACGAATTTTAAAAAATTATTAAAAAAATACTTCCAATTAACCTATGTTTTTAAATCAGTAGTAAAAGCTAAAATATTTGTTATATACTCAAATATAATCTGAAAATATACAAAGAAATAATCATATATAACAAAAGAAACAGAGATAAATTATTTGCTATTTATTCGGTCAAGTTTTTAGTTAATATTTCAAGTTATGATAGATAATTTATACAAATTGTCTCATGTTCACCTACCTATAACCATTGTGTAATTGTGATATTAAAAAGGATTTGATTTGTAATATTTGGTACTCCCTCCGTTCCCATTTAATTGTCTATTACGAAACTATTTACAATTTTGATCGGGTTATAACTCGTATCAAAATTACCAAAATGAATTTTTTTTAAATCTAATCATAAATTTTAACATTTGAACTATATGATCAACTTTTGAAAATTTTCATTCCGACAATTTTGATACAAACTATTGGCGGATTAAAATTCCACGTAGTTTCATAGTGGACAATTAAATATAAACGGAAGAAATACTAAAATTATAACATGAAATAAGCTTAACTATACTAATTTTCTTATTCATATATATTAAAATGTAATTAGTTCAAGCATCAAGGTGTGATATATATAATATATCGATAGCGCAGAGCGAAAAACCGGAAAAACCGAACGGACCGATAACCGAACCGAAAAAGAACAAAACCGAAAAATCGAAAAAAAATCGGGTCGGTTTCGGTTTTCAATAAAATCGAACCGAAAAATACCGAAACCGAAAAGGACCGAAAAAACCCGAAAAACCGAAAAAAACCCGAAACTCGACCCAAAAAAACCGGTCCGGTTCAGTCTAAAAAATAAAAAAACTGAAACCGAAAAATATGTTCGTTTTCGTTTTTATTAAAAACCGGACCGAAACCAGCCTATATGGAGGTAAGTTTCATGTCGATTAACACATATCTAGACTTGACAGTTCTTTAATAAATAAATAAATAAAAAACCAGTCTTCCAGTGTACTTTGCTTACTTAATTCCATTTGGCCAAACTCTTAGAAATATCTTAAACCATCCACGTGGCAAGAGTAGCAACATGGAAGTTTTTTCAATTTAACCAACTATTTACTGTCACGTCACTTGTTGCGTATCTAAAAATAAAAAACCCGTATACTTGCCTTCTAAATAAAAATTAGCAACCATACAAAAAGGGGTTTTATTTGACCACCACGTGTAAAATAACTCTAAAATGTTACTACGTGGCAGCTAATGGAAATAAAAGTGGTTACGTTAAAAAAGTCTACTAAAATAAACTAGTCTAGTCTACTACTCAACTAAGCTAATAACACTGTTTCTTCCACACAAAAAAACTTAGCTGTTAATTAAAGTTAATGTTGAACTTTTGTTAAATTTAACAATAAAACTTAAAGGATGATGTGTTGAAACTATTCGTAATCATTATTTGATCATATTACACTTTATAAACCAATATATGGAATTCTAGCAGATACGTTCTCTAAATTAGTAAATTCTGAAATACGTAATAAACTTCTATCTTGTTTGTAGGTTTGAGGTAATTTACAATACATGTATCTTATAGTTTGAATAAACATTATATTTGATCTACACAGTAGCAACTAATTTATTGAGAAAATAACTTCCGTAGTTATACATAAAATGATACTCCTTGAAAAAATCAAACTTGTTTTGAACATTATTACTGCAAACTTATAAATTGTGCAAGAATTAAACAGAATTATACTGGGACTATATATATTATATATACACGAAATAGGTATTTTGTTCAGATTAATTATAGTAGATTCTTAATCAAAGTACAAACTTTTCAATCTTGGTGTAACTCACCCTCCAGATATATAGCTCAACTATGGGACCATTTTTTTTAACTCAATTTGATACTTTTCTTGCTAATTCAATTTTATACCATTACAAAAAAAAATATCAAAATAACGACGGAATTAGTGACGGTATTTTTTGTTACGAGCTTATTAACGACGGTTTTTGTGACAGTTTAGTCAATTTGCGACAGATTTATGACAGCTTTTTAAATTAGCGACGGGCTTGTAACAGTTTTTGACTCTTAATAAATCAAATATTATTTTGTAGTGTATCACGGTCATATAATAAATTAGAAGGAAAATCGTACTATATAAACTTGGATCAATCTTATCCATTTCGTCAACATTTTAAACCTTTTTGTCAACTTGTCATTTTTACATTTCATTCACAGATTTTTATTCAATCACGCGGACAATTCTGTAACTAACTCGTGTTATTGAAAAGCATAATTTACATTCAGTCAAAAATCTGTTTTTATACAACAGTAGAAAAAAAAAATTGATTTTCAAAATATAAACTTTCAACGTATTTTGTTTTGGCATCGGCTAATATCAAAATAACTTAATAATACATTTTTTTTTATAAATTTTCATAATATCATATTTAAACGAACAAGTTACACATCAAGTATACGAATAAAATTTTAGTTGAGATAAGATAAATATTTATTTAAATGATTAAAATTGTGGCGATAAAGTTAGCAAAATCTTAAAAATGTGTGGATTTTTTGTTTTTAATTTTTATAGTTATATTGTTTAAAAATTTAGATTTTTAAAAGCTAAAAAAACAATGATAAAAAAAGCGCACGTGTCTTTTTAAAATCGAAAACCTAAAAAAATCTATAAAAACAAAATGATAGCTATTGTAACACGTGGGCTTGATGCATCATTTAGAGATAGAATTAGGTCTCTAGATAACCAACTAAAAAGGTTACTTTTGAAAAATGCTTTACTTAAACACGTGTCGTAATTAACTGACCCAAATTAAAGATTCTAAGCATATATGAACAATAAGTTTGACTACAAATTGTGACAGTAAAAGTTTCTAATTAACACGCTAATTCGTTCAAAGCATTTTATGCAAATCTTGCATTTGCATACTAAGTAGTTGCTAAATGTGAACACAAAATGACACAAGTAATTAACAACCGTGACTTTTACACAATCATCATATTATCATCATGTACTAAGTTTTAATGTCAACAAGTTTCACAATATAAATTACACTCACGATTCACGAGTAGATATGATTGAAATTGTCAAATTAATTGCCTCTGGGAGACTGGAGTAGAGTAGTGAAAGAAAACGGGAGAGTAAATGCGCGAAGTGGTCGAAAAATATAGACAAACCAGTTACAGTAAGACCCACAAAACACGTATGAGTTCGGGTAAAGACTCTCCTGTATAATTGGTCGTTGTTGTTAAACGAGGACGAATAGTTTATGAATCATTTTGTTATATCCTTCGTACTTATTAATAGGAATGCACTCTCCATAAGCAACATTGATCGTATGGACAATTAATTAAATAGAATAGTGTGAAATATAGAATTTAATTCTGATAACTGGCATTAGCCTAATAGTCTTTCAATAAACCGATACTTACAATCAAGATAATCAGTTCGTTTATGCCTTATTTACATCATTCGATAAATAATTAAGTCTTCAATAATTTGCTGGTTAGCGAAAGTTCGTACTCAATGTTAAAACTTCTTAATCTCCTACATCATTCCTTATTAAATCTCAAATTGCTACATGTTGGCATAAGATTATTTTCAAGTAGATATCATTCTATTATAATAAGTCAACTCAAATCAAATGAGTCTGTCCAATTTAGCCAATTTTTTTTCTAAAAATACGCATATATTTTTTTATTAATTACAATAATATCATGGTCACATAAAAAAAATTAAAATAAAAAATAACAAATAATAACACTATGTGTCGCTCTTTAACAACCAAACATTATTTTAAGTCTTATACTATTTTTTTTTTTGGTATTATCCACGTATTTGTATCATAACTACACTTATTTTTTATATTTTAATTGCATTGCGCGTCACACACGCAACGCGTGAGACACGATTACTAATTTTTAAATAAGCACACTCGGTGGCGGCTTTATCTAATTATATTTAGTGTTCAACTAACACTTGTTTTTCCTCAACGACCTCAACTTAATTAGGTAATTGAGATACTACTTTGTTGTCTCGGTTAGTTCATAGTCCTTTAATGATTTTAGTTAAAATGAAAAAGGTCGAAATTATAAATATCTTCTTGCATAAAAGTCAATTGAAGAAAAACTTCAAAAAGTTTAAAACATAAATCTATACCAAACAAGTCTATTCTTTTTTTTTTTTTGTAAAGTTAAGTCGGTCCACATCTTAGTATATCAGATCCCAAAACAATCTCTAAAATCTTATCAACTGCATTTTCTTTATTTGTAGTGACAAAGTCCCCACTGTTTTGTCCTCGGTCCGTTCCATTTAATTGTCTATTACGAAATTACGTGTAATTTTGATCGATTTATAACTAATTATCAAAATTATAGAAATAATTTTTCTTAATCTAATCATAAAATTTAACATTTCAACTATATAATTAACTTTTGAAATTTTTTATTCCGACAATTTTGATACAGACGGTTAAAATTACACGTCGTAACTATGTTTTTAGATGCTTTTGATTGTCCTTTTCTGTGAGTAAGGCCACTCTTTCTCACTCCTTTTTAGCATCTCTTATACACACTAAAAAATAATGTTTGATTCAGTGAGAGTTAAAAGTTGTCACAAGCCTGTCACAAATTGACTAAATTCTCACAAATCCATCATAAATTGACTAAATTGTTACAAAACGGTCATAAAAACCGTCGTTAATAAGCTGGTAACAAAAAATACTGGCTATTTTTTTTTGGGTAGTGATGTCTAATCACATGCTACTTGCTCAAATACTCATCTATTAGTCTATTATTACCAACACAAGTAAGCATAACAATATTCAGATTTTTGTATTTTAATTGAGGCGGCTCTAAGCCAAGTCAAATGGTACTATATATAATTACATGTGGTTCAATGTCACTAGAGAAGGTAAAAATGAAACCATTGTGCGTATGTTTGTTTTGACTGAATATTTACCTTTTTGGAACAAGTCCCTTTGTTAGTTTTATTTAATTAGGTTAGTCACACAAACTTAACAGACAAACCCTCCAATATAATGTTTGAATTTATTAAGAGTCAAAAGTTGTCACAAGTCTGTCACTAAATTAAAAATCTGTCACAAATCTGTCGTAAATTGACATCACAAAAACCGTCGCTAATAAGCTCGTAACAAAAAATACCGTCACTAATACCGTCGCTATTTGGTTATTTTTTTATAGTGAATCACCTAACTCTCTTTATAATTATTAGACTATAAATTATACTCCATATATATATACCCATCGAGAGTAAACTATACTTACATAAATGCTGCATCTTAAAATAAAATAAAAGAGAGTTTGGAACCACTAGTAGAGTGACTAACAAAATAACTTGTGAGAGTTTAGCATTTTTTTTTATATATATCTATAGTGATTTTCTTTAGTATTTTTTAGTTTAAAGTTGAATTCAATAGCATTTCCTAATTTGTATTCTATTAATGGAGTATTAATGTATAATAAAGCTCTAATAAATGCAAAAGAAATAAAAACCAAGTAACATGGGTTGAATATGCTAATTAAACACTTATTCATCCTATTAGATTAAGATGATCATGCTCCCTATGGTTCGTATATTTTCTACAACTCTTGGTTTGTTTTGTAATTAACTTCTACACCTTAAGTTTCTAATCTTATTTTTACTAAAAATCCAAAAAGTTTAGTATTCCCTTCACCATATTTTCATACTAATCCCTAGCAAAAGTGGTTGGTACAACTGTTTGGTATCCGAGTCTACCATGCATGTTTATTATCAGTGTTCGAATTTTAACGTCTGCGAAGCAAGTTTACCTCAAATAGTTACTAATTATAAATAAATAAAACATCATCTACCATTCTCCGTACGCACCGATAGCTTACATCATTTCCAAAGATCAATTAAAAACTCCATTATTGTCATATCATAGGAAATCATACCCTTTAGTAGGGTTGGGTTTGGTCCGATCCGATTCGATTTTTGTCAAAACCGAAACCGAAATCGAGCATATTTTTTTGTTCGGTTTTCTTCGGTTTCGGTCTTTTTATTTTTTGGACCGAACCGGACCGGTTTTTTCGGTCCAGTTTCGGTTTTATTTTTGAATTTTCGGTCCTTTTCGATTTCGGTCCTTTTCGGTTTCGGTCTTTTTCGGTTCGGTTTTACTGAAAACCGAAACCTACCCGAAATTTTTTCGCTTTTTCGGTTTCGGTCTTTTTCGGTTCGGTTTTTCCGGTTTTTCGTCCGGGCCTAGTTTCTCATTGTATTGTGCAATGTGCTATCCAAATCTCACGATTAATCTTAAGCATGGTATTTATATCCATATCTTTCACAGCTCACAAGTACTAGTAATTAGCGTGATTAGAAAGTTAATAAATACTAATTAATACAAATAGATTAGTACAGATTATAAACAAAAAGGGCCTGAATCGAGACATTCCAATATTCCACCAATTATTACTAATAACTATATATAATTAACTACTCCTCTTTGATAAATATTAACACACTTGTCATTCAGTTTGACATGATAAATATTCTTTTTATTACTATAGAATTCTCTAGACGCAACGAATAATACAACATAAAACAAGATTTAATCTTAAGGTTTTCATGACTTGATCAACTCGATTATAAGCATACCAAAGTTTCGAATCATAATTCCCCACAAATCCATCTTTATTTTTCACACAAAAATAAAAAATAAAAAATTAGGTTTCACCTGTTTACATAGACGCAATGTAGGCACAAGAATATTCTTACAGACATGCGAGATCAAACCAAATCAGAATAATTTTTGCTTTCAAACTCGATTATTTAAGGGGTAATTAACAAAAACATATCATATCCCTATTATATTAACAAAAACATACCATAATAATTTAAATTATTAAAAATATAACTATATATACTTATTATTTCTCTAATTCTAATCAAACCATAATCTAACATTTCTCTTTCTAACACACGATAATCGCAACTCTTTCTAACACGTGCTAATCACACGTTTCTCTCTAAAAATAACTAAAAACTCATAAAATATTCATATGTGTTGTAGGATATTATTGTCCATCTTGGGCCTTACTCTATTGGGCCTCTATTGGGCTTTCCTAGCATATGTAACCCTACCTTCTATTATATAAAGAAGGTTAGGGGGTCTCTTGATGTAACTTCCCTACACTTATCAATGAATAAAAGACGACTCTTTTATCTCTCTATACTTGTATCTCCATATCTATATATCTAGCTAATATGTCACACAACACGTTATCAGCACTTTGCTCGCGGATATTGGAGATTTTGGGTAAACGCACGGATATTGGATATTTATAAATATTGAGGTTTATCCCGGATTTAATTAGGTTATTGCTATATCGACCTTCACCAAAATACGAGACGTACGGTACATTTTTTTTTATATACCTAACTGCATGATATAACTATTGCACGTTGGCAGTGTTAGATTTTTAATAGTACTGTTACCTTGCCTATACAGCCATTTACTGTACCGGATGTTGAGTTGCATGCTAGTAACCATAAAATATGATATTGGATGATCATATTTCATAGTACCAAATTTACAGTATAAAACCCTCGACCTGTTAATTGCAAGTTGCATGTTCATTGAAAATAAATTTATTGTTTCATGCTACTGGATCTATTAAATTGAAATTAGAGGTAGACATAATCAAGTTATATGTTATCATAACTTTTGAGGATAATATAGTTTACACCGCCTAACCAAACAACTATCCCAAAAACTCTGGATATAGAATATTCATGTAGGCCGTATGAACATCAGAACATGGTTATATAATCCTGTACACGAAAATTGTATTGTTATGGCTATATAAAGATTAACATGATTAAACTTTGGTTGACTAATGCTTGTAAGTATGTTTTCTTTATGATTCATAAGACCTAGTTTCACATTACTGAAATAAAATTTGTACCCGTATATGTATGAATCAACTATAATTAATGTTTGGTCTTATAATGTAAATTAGAACATGCAGTGTAAAATTGACAATCACGTCCATGAGTTAAAAATTTATTTGACTTCTTTGTATGTTATGGTGTACTTTAAAAATTACCATGTATGTAAATTACGTGTATATTGTTAATTGGTAATTATAAATCCATATGATTCCTTGCATGTTTTAGTTACCATGAATAAAATGTACATATATGGCATATAATAATTAATAGATTATTACATCTTTCTAGTATAAACTGTGATTTATAATATCTCTGTTATGATTGTCTGCTATATTAGTTAATCATGTAAAGAGCTACAATCTAAATATTTAATCACAGTACTATTTATTTACTGCCATGTACAAATGTGTAAAATATGGTAATTTGCGAAATCATATATTTTCACATTTAAGTTGGAAAAATTATGAACCTTCCCCAAATAGGCTCACCTATTTGAATACGATGTCTAGGAAAGATATAGGCGGAAGTCGATATCCTAATGAGGTCGGGTTTTAAGTGGCATTCGTGCCCTCCACCCTCACCGTCTTTCCTGGTCGTTTTTCAAGTAGAGCTACCGAAAGGGGTTGACTAAATAATAATTTCCCCGAGTGTGTTTATATAGTGATGTATGTTTCGCCGAATTGGTGTTTCAGTATCGACCCGTAGTTCGATCAATGAGAACCGATTCACATGAGAAGCAAAACTAATATTTTCGAACCTGTCGTTTCGAAAAAACGTTTGTGCTTGTGCAAACCATAAACATATAAACCAGTCGTTTTATATGATAAATAATCCAGAACTCCCAACACATGTTGGATGCCATCTATGATGAGAAAATTCGTAAAACATACTTGCGAAATGACTGTTTAAACGTTGATTTTAATCCGTCACCACATGTTACTCACCCTGATGTGTGAAAATGTGATGCCCAAAATTTTTTTTTGGATGCCATATTTGATGAGTAAAACACGAGTTTGTTGTTACCATCAGGATGAATGCTAAGGCGTTGATTTTATTCCGCCGCCACATTTGAGACGTGATGACGTCTAGGGTGAACAAATGTCTGAAATTGACATATTGGAGCAATCCTTCACCAAAATACTAGCTTGGAAATTGTATTTCATAAGCTGTATCGTGAATTTATATTCACCATGTTCCTTTATCGCCCATATGTAATTGGATAAAAAAATTACCCCGGTGAGTAGTTTTAATCCTATTGGGTCAATGGCGAATTGTTTGCCTGATATTAATGCTCTTCGTGTACATTTTTTTTCCACGAATCGAGAACCGAGAAAAGTGTTATTTGTCTCGAACTGTCGCGATCCCGATGAATCGCCTAGCCAAGGGAGATTTTAGACAATCGTCAAAATCGAAAACTTGTGGCTCCAAGACAGTAATTGAAAGGAACAATATGGGCCGTTGTCACAAAGTAAGAGATGATGCTCAAGGAGCCAACTCTATGCTATAAAGACAACGGTCATGCACGGTTACTCCTTAGATAGTTCACAACTATTATAAAGGTGGAAAAACCGATGCTAATGTGGTTAAAGCTAATTGAAAGGAAACTCTTGAGACCCCCGATTTTGTGGCTCAAATGAGTTTGACACCTTTCTTTATTGATTTTGATAAATCATTGAGCCATTTTTTTCGCTCATCTGGATTATGTTTTTCCATTTGGATTATTATTTTTCCATTTGGACATACTTTTGGATTATGGTTTGCCTGTTTATGAAATTTCTCGAAATAATTTAAAGTGTTTTTTGAGCAAATTCCTTTGACAAATGTGACCAAACTTTAAATTATGAAATTTTAGGCAATACTTGTGGTGTAGTTGGTTTTTTGGAAATAGTGGGTAACAGTGTACCATATAATTTCACCAACTACTTGCCTAAAAGAGCACTCAGTGACAACGATTCTGGACCTGTCGTTCCAAATCAAAAATCTTTGGTAAAACCAAATTGATTTGTCAAATATGAGGTCTTATACTCATGTAGGTCCTGCCGTACCTTGTTGAGTTATAAAATATTCGAGAAAACCAGTGTTATCTGGTAATAGCTCATGAAAGAAATGAAATTTCTTTACATAGCCTCCACTCAAAAACGTATTTTTAGAGGAGTTGGAATGTCTTTCAAGTGGTTTCTATCACATTCTTTAAAGCGTTTAAAGTTTCCTTATCATTTCGCCTGTCGTCGAATGATAAAGAATTTAAATGCTAAGACATGATTGTCTTTACTATCATTCGCCTGTCGTCGATTGATAAGAGCATTTTGATATTGTGGCATTGACCGGATTAGATATTCCCGGGTCAAAAGACGATGCTTGATTTATAATCGCATCGCATTTGGATTCTCTTTGAGGATATATTTCGTGATTAATCCGAAATTCATGCCACTAATGCTCACTTTGAAAGACTAGTATGTGTAAAGATCACGAAATGAACTCGTAGAATTCTTGTAAAGAATTGAAGGAGTTATTGTGGACTTATCCAACCATAAGACGGACCATAAATATAAATGGTTATGGTTGATGCATCGACAATATGGTCACATTTTAATGTTGTCCACATAAATGCAGCATTTTCCAAACTTTTAGCCCTATCATTAAGTTGATGGCTCATGATCCGGATTATCCTGAAAAGTCTAGTCGACTTGATAATTCCGAAGAGTAATAATCGAAATTTCGATTTGAATTACCTGAGTTTGGAAATTGAAATTGAACATCCTGTCGATTATGTTCAGATTATGTTCAGACCCAAATGGACTCACGGAAAGTTTGATGATGCGACTGCAAATAATTGCACGCATTTCTTGGTCTTGCGCACCAAGATTTATATTTCCGTGTGGGGTTATGCTATTTTGCTGCATTGGTCCGTTATGAGGCCCATAGACACTCAAACACCATATGCGTACCAGCTGGTTACTGGTTATGAGCCAGAAGTCTCATATTAACGCGTGTTTGGAGTGCTTAATTAATATTTTGATTGAGCCGCTATAGCGTTCAAAATATGGACCTCTGAAGGGGACATAAGTCGATTATGAATCTCCTGCCTATCATTTGATAGAGTAACCTTGGCAAGCGATCTCTTTACTGCATGATATGCGAAAGTGACATCGCTAAGACTGTTCTCCCCGTCGTTAGGGGGAGATTTGCATGTTACCATTGATAAGGAACGACGTGAAGTAACGTGGCATAACCCACTCAGTCTTAGCTTGATCCCAAAACTGCACTTAGTGATAAGTAAGTGCATAGACTCCCTCAAGTCTAACTAAATGCCAGACGCATTTAATGACTTTATGAGATGTCACGAGATCATTTATACCTGCTGCAAAATGCTTGCAAGGATAGACGTCCCTGTCGGACGCCGTGTTCCTGTCGTAACACGTTGCTTTGGCCGAACCCGCCAAGCAAAGGACGCTGCCGTCGGCCGTCAGTCTGTCATCCTTCCCAAGATATGAGGAAGTTGAGCGGTTCTTAATTCATTCAGCCCTAGAGGTGGTGAACTGAAACTCATTTGTCGCACGAGATTATAAAGGATCAAGGAGATGTGTGATTTCCTCCTCATCTTAGGATCTCGAAATATTTGTCGATCATGATATCTTAGACAATATTGAAGCGAAACGAGACTGTCATTGATTACTTGTTCATATATTCGGTGACGACTGATAATATGAACAAATTATGACAGAGAACCATGTACCGTTGCCTGAAGTCAACATAGAATAGACTGGCCTAATGGAAACTTGCAATCCAAGTAGACTCCTTAGCGAAAGTGTGTTCGGACCTGTAGTTCCAACACCACCAATGTTAAACGAGTTCGTTTATTTGGTTATTCGTAAGGAAAAGTGATGAGAATAATGAGATTGTAGAATGCTCGCCTAGTAGCGCAAGGCTTCTCTCACACCTTGGAATTGATTACGAGATGGTTGATTTCCTCGTAATGGACATTATAACAGTCCCCTACTTTACCAGTTTAGTAGTTTCCGAAAAACTGAGTATGCAGCCATGAATGTGGTCACGGTTTTATCTCTATGGGGATTTAGACAAAGAGATATAGATGAAGGTCCCTGTGTGACTTCATGTGCTTAAATCAAGTAGTTTCTGACCACGGAACACGATCTCAATTGACTGAGACGTTCACTATATGGATTAATATAATCCGAGCGGATGTGGTATACCGCCTAAGTGAGTACTTGATTAGCTTGGGATACTTGAACAAGTATTATGCCCTTGCGTGTTTTATTACGCGATCCATTTTTGGATTTGCCTTCGAGATGAAGGATCTTGGGAAGAAACGGTAGTGACTCGGCCTGATGATCGACTCCCGTAAAGATTGAATCTAAGTCCATGATTCAGACTACACCCAGAAGGTGTTATGACGTTGTATTCATCATGACGCTAAGTCGTCAGATTCTCCCATGATCGTTCGATCACTAGACATTGATATAGACCCATTCCGTCCCTGATGTGACGATGAAGAGATATTGAACCATGATGTTCATATCTAAGTACAATAAGCGCATTATTGTACTTGGTCTAATGTGCTAGGACGAACATCTCGTCTGCTGTGAATGGTATAGCTCGACACAGCATCGCGCTAACACGCTGTCATCGAAATGGCATAAAAGACATTTTCCCATTACCTTAAGGTAACTGTGGATGAGGGCTTGTCTTATCCCATTTGCGTCATCGAGTGTACCTACCCCCTTCGGTACTCGAATTAACGCAACCTTTTTTCGGTTATACCGATGCTGGTTACTTATCAGACCCGCATAAGGGATATTCCTAACATGGTATGTCTTTACCATTAGGAATAAGGCGACATCTTGGAGGTCTTGGAATGACTCCAAGTGAATCACTCTGATCTATTCGTGCTCTATGAGACGACTAGAGAGTATATATGACTTCGAGCTAGTATTAGTCATATTTGAATTACATATGTTCTGTCTCACGATCCAGATAAAACACTTGTCGTAGAAGACAACTTGTTGTTATTGATCAAGAGAGACATGACTACATTATGCTATTTAGCGTTTCTCGCCGAAATTAATCTTCACAAATGAAGTTTAAGAGCATCCAGTTGAATGCTCGTTCTATTCCACGTTAGATTTTCTTGCATCCAGTCGTATGTAAGTAAATGAGGCATCCAGTCGAATGCTCGTTTTCTTTCTTGGAATATGAAATATTTGCACCCAGTCATGTGCAAGTGAGGGGGAGCATCCAGGTGAATGCTTATTGTACTAATTACTACTTAGTCGAAATTCTCGCACCCTGTCGTGTGCAAGTGAGGGGGAGCATCCAGTCGCATGCTCGTGTACTTTTTTTGTCCTTAGACCAAGGTTTTTTCCCACTGGGTTTTCCTTGGCAAGGTTTTTAGCGAGACACGTTCCCATCATATCTCACTTAAGATTGCCGAAATTAGGGGGAGTATCCGGTTGTATACTTCTTACCACTGTGTACTCTTTTGTCCTTCGACTAGAGGTTTTTCCCACTGGGTTTACTCTAGCAAGGTTTTGATGAGGCACCTGTTTTGTGGTTGATCCCCTACTACTACCACTGTTGCACTCTTTTTCCTTCGATCAGAGATTTTCCCATTGGGTTTGCTCTGGCAAGGTTTTGATGAGGCACACTGTTTTGTGGTTAGTTACTTACATGATATTTCGGCCTATATCATTCGGCTACACAGTTTCTCCTAGGTACCGGTTTTGTCCCACATTGGGTTTTCCGTCCCTAAGGTTTTTATGTGTTTAGCACTGCGAATGAACTCGACTCAGATCGACTGCATGAAGACGAAGAATTCAAGACGTCCAAAGGGGGAGTGTTGTAGGATATTATTGTCCATCTTGGGCCTTACTCTATTGGGCCTCTATTGGGCTTTCCTAGCATATGTAACCCTACCTTCTATTATATAAAGAAGGTTAGGGGGTCTCTTGATGTAACTTCCCTACACTTATCAATGAATAAAAGACGACTCTTTTATCTCTCTATACTTGTATCTCCATATCTATATATCTAGCTAATATGTCACACAACAATATGTTAATTATAAAACATCATATCCTAATTTTAAAATTTCATATCGTTTTAGATCAGAAGCAAATGTTGTGAGCTAAAATCTTTTAGCAATAACTAAGCACCCAAAAGCGTGCATTAATAGTTTTCCATAAATACGAATGATTCTTTTCACGATAACCATAAATTCATAGTATACAAAATTAAGGTCAAAGTAAATACCATTAAATTTCCACAAATACTACTAATTTACACACCCACACTCTCATGCATTCCCCACGCAACTTCCCACTCAATATTTAACCCCCCCAATCCCCTATATATACACACACTCACACACACACACACACACACAAAACATTACATTTACATACATACAAAACTCAATATTACTCAAACCAACTCCACTCTTTCACTCAACAAACTCTTTTTCTATGGCACTTGAAGCAATAAACTCACCTACGGCTGCGGGAGCTCCTCCGCAACGCTGCCTCTTTGACGATTTCGACCCTCGAACCCTAGAGTCATGGACAAAACGAAAACGCTCGAAACGTCCACATGGCAACACCGAACCCTCACCCACCGAGGAAGAGTACCTCGCCTTATGCCTCATCATGCTCGCCCAAGGCACCACCGCCGGAGCTCTTCCACCCACCACCACCGCCGGAGATCCTCCACTCACCATCACCACCGGAGAATCTCCGCAGGTACCATGTTACAAGTGCACAGTTTGCGACAAAACATTTTCATCTTACCAAGCCCTAGGAGGACACAAAGCAAGTCACCGGAAAACCCTAGGCAGCGGAGATGACCGTACCTCCGCCGCATCCACCTCTGCCACGTCAGTACTAACCCTAAACCCTAGCGGGAGGGTGCATGAGTGTTCGATATGTCACCGGTGTTTCCCTACAGGACAGGCGCTCGGGGGACACAAGCGCCGCCATTACGAGGGCGGAGCTCCTGCGGTTGCCACGTCATCAGGGTCCGGGACCAGTCTACGGGGGTTCGACCTTAACCTGCCTGCGTTGGAGCTGAGCGTTGACTGCAGTGGAAAAAGTCAACTCTCGGGCGAGGAGGAGGTGGAGAGCCCGGTGCCGATGAAGAGGCAGAAGCTTTTCTTGCCGTCGAATTTGGGAATATTTTCCCGAGATTGAATTTAATTTTTTTTATTTTTAGAAATGTTTAATGGTTTTTTTCTTTTCTTTTTTTATATATGGGGATATTGAATTTATTAGTTGTTAGTAGGTGATGATTAAGATGATTTGTGTAAGTGGGATTTGTTTTCAGTTATTGGTTGGCATTGTACAGATAATTAATTCTTTAAAATATCTTCTTTATTATTTTGTTATTTATTGATTTAGATATGAAAGTGATTATAGAATTATTATTTCTTTACTTGACTTCAAGTCTTCTCTTGTAGGAACAAGTAACAAGTAAAGGAATAACTTTAGATAGTTGCAATATAAAATAAGTATGGTATTTTATGACACATGATTAGAGGGCGAGTCGGCTTACGATTGCTCCGATCGATGTATATCGAGACAGATCAATACAGTTCACCGGATTTTTGTAAGCTTGTGTGTTAAAAAAGTCATTGTGTGTTAAATAACAAATTTTGTATGAGTTGTAGTATTCAATAACAAACATAACATGTTATAAATCTGTCACTATTTTAAAAAACCGTCACAAACCGTCATAAAAACTGTAACTAATAAACTCGTTAAAAAAAATCGTCACAATTTTAACATTTTTTTTTTATTGTAGTGATTAGTTGTCAAATCTGAATACTTCAATTTCGTCATGTAGGCATGATACAATTTAAGGAATTAAATTTAACATGAGCAGAGAATACACATATGGCACTAGGCACTAGTGTTGTTGCAAAAACTGTAAAAATAAATAAATAAATAACAATTAATTGGATATAAGATAATGATCGAGAAGAATTCGTTATTTGGTAGTCAAAATATTACACCGGACATATATGGTCTGTATGCTATTTTTGCCATTTTAATTCAATTAAAAAGGAACCGTAACAATTATTCTTTGTTCTTATTTGTTTGCCAAGTCCAAAATGGAATAGATGCAATGTATTAGCAAGCATGTAGACAAGTCATCAACAATCTTTTAAGGGTATTTTATTTTTGATTTAGCCAAACGCGGTTATAAAATTGCTTAATTTGTAACACTGTATTTCATATGTTTCCATATTATAAACTAGAAATGTTTAGTGAGAGTTCAAATCTTCTATCCAATTTCTCTACCCTTTTCTATACCCACTTGCTTATTTTATTCAAAAAAATTTTCTAAAAAACTTGAAAAAAAATTATACAATTACTATAATACATGTATCAATACATTCCAATAATTATTTTTAAAATAAAATCCACACAAAATTTATTTTGGAATAAATGTATAAATTAGTGTAAATTAAACATTGAATATTAAAAAAATTGTTTAAAACAATATTATGTTCAAATGTTTTAAAATTTGAATACAATATAATATAAAAGTTTATAAAGTTGCGGTATAAGTTTTGAAAATTTAAATTTGAGTGAAAATAAATAAGGGGGCACGGAAGGGATAGAGAATAATAGGTAGAATATTTGGACTCTTGTTTGACACATAAAAGATACAAAATTAAAAATTGTCATTCTTGCTATATTTTAATACCATAACATTTTAATATTTTTATAAAATCGAATCTTTTTATGTATTATTCTTATTGCTTTATATATGTTAAAATGATATAGAAAAAATTAAAATTTGTTGAATAACTATTGATTTAAAATTTATGCACTTTTTTGGTGTACTCAATTAAATATTAACTCAATTAGTTTGCAATAATGTTTTTTTTGTTATTTTGAATTTATATATATATATGGTCTCGAAGGAATTTTAAAAATGGGTATAAAATATATATAAACTTATGTTTTTACATTGTTAGTAAAAGCCAAATAAAGTATGTTATAGTCAATATATTTTAACATATTATAAAGCAATAAACATAATAACATAAAAATATTCGATTTAGTAAAAGTATCACATTAAATATTATGGTTAAATTCTGTGTGAAATTGACAAATGGTAAATACTATAATCGCGTACGTTATACTAAAGCTAGTTAACCATGTTTTACTAATATTAATCGAGGTCATGGTCAATAAAATGGGAACCTGTTGGTGATTACAAAAATAAAGTAAATTGAGGCGTTAGGTTTAATTAAGAACCAATTGGTATTGCAATACAAGCATAATTATTCACACTTTTAATAAATAATAAGATAATCTTGGATGTTAAGAATAAGATTTATGTTAAGGTCTTAACTAACAACCTCTATTCACCGATTTCAATTTTTTAATTTTTATTTTGAAATGCCCAATTTCAATTGTTATCATATGTATATATTTTCGTTGCCACTAATTATTTCGGGAAAAAAAATGTTATGTGCATATTCTTCTCACTAAATTGTACATAAAAAGCGGCATGTGTTGGTGTTCGCACTACAAAATAATGTTTGATTTATTGAGAGTTAAAAGCTGTCACAAGCCTGTCGTAAATTGACTAAATCGTCACAAAGGCGTCACAAATTGACTAAACTGTGACAAATCCGTCACAAAAACCGTCGTTAATAAGTTTATAACAAAAAATAGCGTCACTAATCCCGTCGGTATTTGAGTAAGTTTTTTTTAACGTCGTATCGTCATATTTAGTTTTATTTAGGCCACTGTATATTGATATAAATGCCACAATATTTTACTACCATGGCCACGTATATATTTATTTATTTTGGCCTAGATTTTACATTTTCTTTAGTATGACACATGTTACACAAATAACATGTCACTTGTCTAACTGAATTTTTAACACTTATTCCAAACAAATTTGTTGGTTCTGCCGCTAGATACACCACTACTTAATTTATTCACAAGATTGTGTATGGTTGTCATCATATATAATATATAGTCGATTGTTTCTAAAATTGTAAACTTTGTAAGTGTCAACTATTTATGAAGACACCTAATATATTATATACTTCCATATAGAAAAATCAAAAGGAAAAAAAGTAAAGCTTATGAAGGCACTTGTCATCACACACGCAAAGGGGTTGCCAGATAATAAGTGTGACAAAATTTGGTACTATTCTAGGTTGGACAGTTCACACTACTTAATTATTGTTGTGAGTCTTATTAGCTCAGTATATATATTATATAGGAGACATAGAGAGAACATAGAGAGAGGGAACAGTAGGTCTTTATTCATCAGAATGTATGAATGAATCATCAAATAGAAGACCCCTAACCCTCTTTATATAGATAGAGGGGTAGGGTTACAAGCCCACTTGGGCCCATAAAGTACAAGCCCAATAGTCCAATAATATCTTACAACACTCCCCCTTTGGACGTCTTGAATTCTTCGTCTTCATGCAGTCGATCTGAGTCGAGTTCATTCGCAGTGCTAAACACATAAAAACCTTAGGGCCGGAAAACCCAGTGTGGGACAAAACCGGTACCTAGGAGAAACTGTGTAGCCGAATGATATATGCCGAAATATCATGTAAGTAACTAACCACAAAAACAGTGTGTCTCATCAAAACCTTGACAGAGCAAACCCAATGGGAAAATCTCTGATCGAAGGAAAAAGAGTGCAACAGTGGTAGTAGTAGGGGATCAACCACAAAACAGGTGCCTCATCAAAACCTTGCTAGAGTAAACCCAGTGGGAAAAACCTCTAGTCGAAGGACAAAAAAGTACACAGTGGTAAGAAGTATACAACAGGATACTCCCCCTAATTCGGCAATCTTAAGTTAGATAAGATGGGAACGTGTCTCGCTAAAAACCTTGCCAAGGAAAACCCAGTGGGAAAAAAACTTGGTCTAAGGACAAAAAAGAGTACACGAGCATGCGACTGGATACTCCCCCTCACTTGCACACGACAGGGTGCAAGGATTTCGACTAAGTAGTAATTAGTGCAATAAGCATTCACCTGGATGCTCTCCCTCACTTGCACACGACTGGGTGTAAAGATTTCATATTCCAAGAAAGAGTACGAGCATTCGACTGGATGCCTCATTTACTTGCACATGACTGTATGCAAGAAAATATAACGTGGAATAAAACGAGCATTCGACAGGATGCTCTTAAACTTCATATGTGAAGATTTATTTCGGCAAGAAATGCTAAATAGCATAATCTAGTCATGTCTCTCTTGATTGATAACAACAAGTTGTCCTCAAATAAGACAAGTGTTTTATCTGGATCGTGAGACAGAGCATACCTAATTCAAATATGGCTAATACGAGCTCGAAGCCATATACACTCTCTAGTCGTCTCATAGAGCATGAAATCAGAGTGATTCGTTTGGAGTCATTCCAAGACCTCCAAGATATCGCCTTATTCCTAATGGTAAAGACAGACCATGTAAGGAATATCCCTTATGCGGGTCTGATAAGTAACCAGCATCGGTATAACCGAAAAAGGGTTGCGTTAATTCGAGTACCAAAGGGGGTAGGTACACTCGATGACGCAAAATGGGATAAGACAAGCCCTCATTCCAAAATTACCATAAGGTAAGGGAATGTGTCTTTAGTGCCATTTCGATGGCAGCGTGTTAGCGCGATGCTGTGTCGAGCTATACCATTCACAGCATACGAGATGTTCGTCCTAGTACATTAGACCAAGTACAATGATGCGCTTATTGTACTTAGATATGAACATTATGGTTCAATATCTCTTCATCGTCTCATCAGGGACGGACTGGGTCTATATCAATGTCTAGTGATCGAACGATCATGGGAGAATCTAACGACTTAGCGTCATGATGGCTAAAACGTCATAACACCTTCTGGGTGTAGTCTGAATCATGGAATTAGATTCAATATTTACGGGACTCAATCATCAGGTTGAGTCACTACCGTGTCTTCCCAAAATCCTTCATCTCGAAGGCAAATCCAAAAATGGATCGCGTAATAAAACACGCAAGGGCATAATACTTGTTCAAGTATCCCAATCTAATCAAGTACTCACTTAGGCGGGTATACCATATCCGCTCGGATTATATTAATCCATATAGTAAATGTCTCATTTAATTGAGATCGTGTTCCGTGGTCAGGAACTACTTGATTTAAGCACATGAAGTCACACAGGGACCTTCATCTATATCTCTTTGTCTAAATCCCCATAGAGATAAAACCGTTACCACATTCATGGCTGCATACTCAGTTTTTCGGAAACTACTAAACTGGTAAAGTAGGGGACTGTTATAATGTCCATTACGAGGAAATCAACCATCTCGTAATCAATTCCAAGGTGTGAGAGAAGCCTTGCGCTACTAGGCGAGCATTCTACAATCTCATTATTCTCATCACTTTTCCTTACGAATAACCAAATAAACGAACTCGTTTAACATTGGTGGTGTTGGAGCTACAGGTCCGAACACACTTTCGCTAAGGAGTCTACTTGGATTGCAAGTTTCCATTAGTCCAGTCTATTCTACGTTGACTTCAGGCAACGATACATGGTTCCCCGTCATAATTTGCTCATATTATCAGTCGTCACCGAATATATGAACAAGTAATCAATGACAGTCTCGTTTTGCTTCAATATCGTCTAAGATATCATGATCGACAGATATTTCGAGATTCTTAGGATGAGGAGGAAATCACACATCTCCTTGATCCTTTATAATCTCGTGCGACAAACGAGTTTCAGTTCACCACCTCTGGGGCTGAACGAATTAAGAACCGGTCAACTTCCTCATATCTTAGGAAGGACGACAGACTGACGGCCGACGGCAGCGTCCTTTGCTTGGCGGGTTCGGCCAAAGCAACGTGTTACGACAGGAACACGGCGTCCGACAGGAACGTCTATCCTTGCAAGCATTTTGCAGCTGGTATAAATGATCTCGTGACATCTCATAAAGTCATTAAATGCGTCTGGCATTTAGTTAGACTTGAGGGAGTCTATGCACTTACTTATCACTAAGTGCAGTTTTGGGGATCAGGCTAAGACTAAGTGAGTTATGCCACGTTACTTCACGTCGTTCCTTATCAACGGTAACGTGCAAGTCTCCCCCTAACGACGGGGAGAACAGTCTTAGCGATGTCACTTTCGCATATCATGCGGTAAAGAGATCGCTTGCCAAGGTTAATCTATCAAATGATAGGCAGGAGATTCATAATCGACTTATGTCCCCTTCAGAGGTCCATATTTTGAACGCTATAGCGGCTCAATCAAAATATTAATTAAGCACTCCAAACACGCGTTAATATGAGACTTCTGGCTCATAACCAGTAACCAGCTGGTACGCATATGGTGTTTGAGTGTCTATGGGCCTCATAACGGACCAATGCAGCAAAATAGCATAACTCCACACGGAAATATAAATCTTGGTGCGCAAGACCAAGAAGTGCGTGCAATCATTTGCAGTCGTATCATCAAACTTTCCGTGAGTCCATTTGGGTCTGAACATAATCGACAGGATGTTCAATTTCAATTTCCAAACTCAAGTAATTCAAATCGAAATTTCGATTATTACTCTTCGGAATTATCAAGTCGACTAGACTTTTCAGGATAATCCGGATCATGAGCCATCAACTTAATGATAGGGCTAAAAGTTTGGAAAGTGTTGCATTTATGTGGACAACAATAATCATGTGACCTTATTGTCGATGCATCAACCATAACCATTTATATTTATGGTCCGTCTTATGGTTGGATAAGTCCACAATAACTCCTTCAATTCTTTACAAGAATTCTACGAGTTCATTTCGTGATCTTTACACATACTAGTCTTTCAAAGTGAGCATTAGTGGCATTAATTTCGGATTAATCACGAAATATATCCTCAAAGAGAATCCAAATGCGATGCGATTATAAATCAACTATCGTCTTTTGACCCGGGAATATCTCATCCGGTCAATGCCACAATATCAAAATGCTCTTATCAATCGACGACAGGCGAATGATAGTACAGACAATCATGTCTTAGCATTTAAATCATTTATCATTTCGACGACAGGCGAAATGATAAGGTAACTTTAAATGCTTTAAAGAATGTGGTAGCAACCACTTGAAAGACATTTCAACTCCTCTAAAATACGCTTTTGGTCGTATTGAATGGAGGCTATGTAAAGAAATTTTAATTCTTTCATGAGCTATTACCAGATAACACTGGTTTTCTCGAATATTTTATAACTCAACAAGGTACGGCAGGACCTACATGAGTATAAGACCTCATATTTGACAAATCAATTTGGTTTTACCAAAGATTTTGATTTGGAACGACAGGTCCAGAATCGTTGTCACTGAGTACTCTTTTAGGCAAGTAGTTGGTGAAATTATGTGGTACACGGTTACCCACTATTTCCAAAAAACCAACTACACCACAAGTATTGCCTAAAATTTCATAATTTAAAGTTTGGTCACATTTGTCAAAGGAATTTGCTCAAAACACTTTAAATTATTTCGAGAAATTTAGTAAACAGGCAAACCATAATCCAAAAGTATGGTCCAAATGGAAAATTAATAATCCAAATGGAAAAACATAATCCAGATGAGCGAAAAAATGGCTCAATGATTTATCAAAATCAATAAAGAAAGGTCCCAAACTCATTTGAGCCACAAAATCGGGGGTCTCAAAAGTTTCCTTTCAGTTATCTTTAACCACATTAGCATCGGTTTTTTTTACCTTTATAATAGTTTTGAACTATTTAAGGAGTAACCGTGCATGACCTTTGTCTTTATAGGATAGAGTTGCCTCTTTGAGCATTATCTCTTGCTTTGTGACAACGGGCCATATTGTTCCTTTCAATTACTGTCTTGGAGCCACAGGTTTTCGATTTTGACGATTGTCTAAAATCTCGCTCGGCTAGGCGATTCATCGGGATCGCGACAGTTCGAGACAAATAACACTTGTCTCGGTTCTCGATTCGTGGAAAAAAAATATACACGAAGAGCATTAATATCAGGCAAACAATTTGCCATTGACCCAATAGGATTAAAACTACTCACCGGGGTAATTTTCTTATCCAATAACAGATGGGCGATAAAGGAACATGGTGAATATAAATTCACGATACTGCTTATGGAATACAATTTCCAAGCTATTATTTTGGTGAAGGATTGCTCCAATATGTCAATTTCAGACATTTGTTCACCATAGACGTCATCACGTCTCAAATGTGGCGGCGGAATAAAATCAACGCCTTAGCATTAATCATGAAGGTAACAACAAACTCGTGTTTTACTCATCAAAGATGGCATTCAAAAAAAATTGGGCATCACATTTTCACACATCAGGGTGAGTAATATGTGGTGACGGATTAAAATCAACGTTTAAACAGTCATTTCGCAAGTATGTTTTACGAATTTTTTTTCATCATAGATGGCATCCAACATGTGTTGGGAGTTCTGGATTATTTTTCATATAAAACGACTGGTTTATATGTTTATGGTTTGCACAAGCATAAACTTTATTTCGAAACGACAGGTTCGAAAAATAGTTTTGCTTTTAATGTGAATAGGTTCTCATTGATCGAACGACAGGTCGATACAGAGACACCAATTCGGCGAAACATACCTCACTATATAAACACACTCGGGGAAATTATTATTTAGTCAACCCCTTTCGGTAGCTCTACTTGAAAAACGACCAGGAAAGACGGTGAGGGTGGAGGGCACGAATGCCACTTAAAACCCGACCTCATTAGGATATCGACTTCCGCCTATATCTTTCCTAGACATCGTATCCAAATAGGTGAGCCTAGTTGGGGAAGGTTCATAATTTTTCCAACTTAAATGTGAAAATATATGATTTTCGCTTTTTATATATGGCAATAATATTAACAATATAGACAATATCTATCTAGATTAACCACATATATATAATCAGGCAGTAAATATATTTTAGGATCTATCTAATCATGCAGTAGATTTGGTGTTATAAACAAATCAATTTAAGATTATCAATTAGATCTAATCCAATAATTTACTGGCATATGTGATATTTATATATATGATAATATCAAAAAGATATGATTATACTAACAAGATATTAATCAATTATCTATGTTTATCGCCATATTAATAATTCTATACATGGTGGTTTTAGCATGCAAGCAAACAATATATTTTTAATTACCAATCAATTCTATATATGGTAAAAAAAATATTTTAACATGCAAATGGGTTAAATTTACATGGAAACATATCAATTTATTCAATTAACATGCAATTTTTATTCGCTTGCCTTTTAATAAAAAATATATATGCATGTGTGTGTATATTTACCAAATATTGTATCTTTATCAACCATATGTACTGTTTTCGTATAAGTATTATACTACAGGACCATGCATGTAATTTCAGCAACTATATATCTATTTACAGCATTATTACATATACAGTCCAGAATTTCAGACAAGTTTCAGTTTAGTCCTTGAGTAATTTTACAGCTTTCAGAGAATTACCAATCAGTACATACGTTTCAGTTTGTTGTAGATTTAATCCGACATATTAATACATGTTTTCCGGGTATATGTGTGTTACACTACCAATTGACATATATGGTTACAGGAAAACACGCAACATACAAATTTCCATGCTATATTAAGAGATTAAGATAACAGTACAGTCATGGTATATTAAGAGTCAGGAAATTGATGATGGCTAGCATAAGGTTTCAATTTCATCACTACAACTACTGGAATTGTAATCATGCTATGTACAGTATAACATACAAACATGCAGGAAATTGTAATCATGCAATTTCATAGGTACAGTACAACATACAAACAAGTACAGTACCATACAAACATGTAATTCGTGCATAGAACTATACAAACATGCAATATCAGTTTAAAAAAAATAGTATATCCGGGTACCTTACGCACGGTATGTTGGTGAAGGTCGATATAGCAAAATCCTAAAAATCCGGATAAACCTCAAGGTTTATTGAATGTATAATCCGTACTTCGATCTCCGAGAGCCGTGCTGATAACGTGTTGTGAGTCTTATTAGCTCAGTATATATATTATATAGGAGACATAGAGAGAACATAGAGAGAGGGAACAGTAGGTCTTTATTCATCAGAATGTATGAATGAATCATCAAATAGAAGACCCCTAACCCTCTTTATATAGATAGAGGGGTAGGGTTACAAGCCCACTTGGGCCCATAAAGTGCAAGCCCAATAGTCCAATAATATCTTACAACAATTATGAATTAATTAAATAAATCTACCAATATTTGATTTTAATAAATGAATATTAAAGAGAAATTAGAAGTTGGTTTTAGTGGGTTGAGGCAAGTATTGGCAGTATTCACAGGGCATTTATCACACAAACAAAATATCCATATGGTAACAGTTTAGTTACAGTTTGTCTGATACTATACGACTTGTTGCTGGAATTTAGCAACAGTATAACAACAATTTCTGTTGCTACGTGCTGATAATACTAAATATCCATATAGCAACAGTTTAGTTACAGTTTGTCTGATACTATACGACTTGTTGCTGAAATTTAGCAACAGTATAGTAACAATTTCTGTTGCTACGTGCTGATAATACTGTTGCTGAATTTTGTACAATAAGACTTATTGCTATACGGTTATTTTCTTGTAGTGTATATCCAGCTGTCTATGTAGATGTGGGTTGTTTACTAAGTAACTAAGTAACTAGACTAAAGCTATAAATATAAAGAACCGTGTTTGATCGATTGTATGCAATTATCTCAAAATGGTAAAACTATGATATTTTTTAATTACTTCTTATTCTCACTTATAAATAAGACTATCCATAATCACTATAAGAAAATAACCGGATAGCAACAATTAGTCTGTTACTATACGGCTTGTTGCAGAAAATTCAGTAACAATATAGTAACAGTTATCAGCACTTAGCAACAGAAATTGTCGTTATACTGTTGTTAAATTTCAGCTAGTGATGGACATGAAAAGCAGAAAAAGTAAGAAGATTGTTTTTTTTACTAAAGAGTTTGGCCGGCTTTATTTTAGTTGAATTCTAAAATATTTGGATGACACTCTTAGTTATATATCCAGTAGATATATATAGCTTATATAGGTAGGACAAAAGTCACAAAACAAGTAATCCTAACAATTTTTAAGTTGAAAATCTTTACCAATGTTATGATTCTTTCAAATACTTTGGTCTCATACATATATATATATAGTGTTTAAATATCCTATGTTTTTGTGTGAATAGAATACACCTCTTCTAATATTTTATGGAACTCATCTGAAATTTGTCTGAAGCAACATGCTACATATTCAGATATTTAATACGAAAAAAAATCAAAAAAACTTCAAAATCTTATCCTCATTGGGTCATTCCAGTTCCAAACTTTTCTTGGATTATGATTTCTAACTCGAAAAGAAATGGATGTTCTATAACTAGCTCATGCACATTGTTGTTTTGGCCCATTGTGTTATAACTTTGATGGGATAGAGTTCCCTAGAGTGACTAAAAAATATCGAAAAATTACAAAAGCATACAACTTTTATTTCCAAAACATACAACTCTAATAAATATGTAATTGTATGTTTGTATGTTTTGATAAAAAAACTTTTAGCTTTTGTATGTTTTGATTAATCATATATTTTCGGCATTGCCCCAAAAAATATTAAGTAATGCCAATTCTAGTGAAGTGCACTATATAAGTTTTAGACCGCTCGCAACGGGGATTGAGCTGATCTGTATTCAGCACGTTTAACGAAACCTAACCACGAAAGGGTTAAAAACTACGTAAAGATCGTCTATTTATCACAGTGTATCTATCGCTCTCCCTTGTACTACCCTTATGAAGCACACAAAAATATGAACTTATTATGTAGGAAAGCCTCCTTGCATACAAGTTTTGTATCTCCCCCTAAACATGTATCGGAACATAAAATAGTGAAGTTGTACATAGAATGGCGAAACTGGGAACACAAATCAATTCGGATTGTTTAGATATATAACAAATTAAAATTGCTGCTTTTTAGTCACTAATTTAGGGTCCGTTTGTAATCAGATTTTTTAGTCAAAAATCTGATTTTAAAATTTTTTGACAAAAATTCTTGATTTTTAAAAGCTACTCCAAAATGTTTGACATACAAAAATCGTTACTTTTTTTTTAAAATTCAGATTCTTAATGCCAAATTACTTTCTAAATATTTCTTCCTTTATTACTTTACTGTTTGTTTATAAAAAGAAAAAAAGTATTTTTTTCAAAGATATTAAGGGTACATATGTCCATCCGTGTAAATTTCATTTAGCTCCCTAAAAATGTGGCGGAAAAATCAAAAAATTCATCAAATAGTTAGATTATTGGATTTTTGATTCTTAAGTGTATTTTGGCAAAAAAAAATTAGATTTCTAAAATCAAAAAAAAATTACAAACCAAACACACATGGATTTTAAAAATCCAAAAATAAGCCGACAAAATTTCATACGAAACGGACCTTTAGTTGATTCTTGGGAAAAAATACATTTATTATCCCAAACTATAGTACGGTTAACGATTTGGGTACCCACCTTTTAAATTTTCCAATTTAGGTACCACACTATAATAAATTTTCAATTTAGGTATCACCGTCTTAATAAATCACGAAATTATGTCACGTCATTTGACAAACATTAATTTGATAGGCTAATTTGACAATTTTGCACAAAAATATGTCATACTATAAAAACTTTTAGCATATAATCCAAATTTAGCATATAATCCAAATTTTTGTTATTTGTGAAATTGAGAAAAATATTTTTATAGGATGACGTATTTTTATGCAAAATTGTCAAATTAGCCTCTCAAATTAATGTTTGTCAAATGTCACGTGATGTGATTCCGTGATTTATTTAGACAGTGGTACCTAAATTGGAAATTTATTATAGTGTGGTACCTAAATTGAAAATTTTGAAATGTGGGTACCCAAATCGTTAGAAGCAGATAGGTTGGTGTAGTAAACCTATAAAACCCGTTGATTCTTCTATGGACGGTCTCTTGTTACCTGAATTTTCATTCTAGTGTGTAAATACAAAGGTAGTTTAATCATATCAACTTTTAAAAAGTAAAATTACTCATGATCATATATAGTGATCCACTTTGCAAGTCTGATACTGGTTTCGTTTCAGCATGGTGCGTGCATGTGATTGTAACATGCAACTTTGATGGGTACTTAATTAACGACAAAAGCGGAATTAAAGCTGCCGTGCGCGCAATGATTTAGAAGTAAAAAAAAACGAGGCCTCCTTAGATAGATCACTTTAGTTTCGATTTCTATTAGTAGAGAGGTTTTGCCATGGCTGTTTTAGGGCTAGCTATAAGCCTTTTCTTGTTATTCTAGCTTGAGCTAGAACTGTTAAGTTGTACAAGGCATATTCTAAGTTTCTGTTTTGATTTTATGATATTATTGTAAATCTGGGTTAGGTCCTGCTTTGAGTTTTAATATTTTACTTATCGGAAAAAAAAACTTTCAGAATGTGACAAACACAATTATAAAACCAGTTTCTAAAGTGATCTTTCTCGTTTTTGACGGTGTTAGAGCTATCCGAATAACTTTCTCCTCCCGCACAAACCCATTAATTAGTTTTAACACTCATTGTCGCCATCGACTAAATGAATCAAGACAAACAACTCTCGAAGTAAAATAAGTTGTATTTTTTTTTTCCAGAAAGTTTAGTGAGGTTCTTGTGTGGTAGCATGCAAATATGATTAATTATTAGTGTCAAATTAGTGACTACTTGATTATTGAGCTATAACTAAGCTTTAGAAATTGAAGCCATTAACATAAACTCTCTCCTTAAGTGAACACAAACAGGGTCTACTGATTCATCAACTTAATTCTTGTAGCGACAAACGCATTCAGATATGTTCTTCAGCCTTATATTAGATTTTCAATATATTTTTTTATATTAATGGTGGGGGAAATCCACTTTTTTATTTATTGATAATTGAGAGAAAAATGAAAAAAAGGGGAAAAAACCACACACAAAAAAAGAAAGAGTATCAATAGTACAACGAAATGAAATACATGGACTTAAAAACAAAAAATTGAAACTTGAAATGGTAAGAACCAAAATCTTATGCGGTCTCGTAGTATTCAATAAACTTGAGGGATTAAACATACTCCGTACGTATTGCATGTATGCATCTTCAACTACCTGTGGATTTTAATCTATCTCTTCACTGATTATTCACCTTCGATTATCTTATAAAATCGTATTACAATGGTAATAACAAATGTTAGATCGAAAAAGAGTGGTGATATAAGGAGAGACTTTTTGACAGAGATTCTCGTAGAGACTTAATGTGAATCATTGATTTACCCTCATATACATGATCTGCTGGTCCACATTGAGTTTCTGTAAGAGTTTATGTCAAAAAGTATCTCATTATATCACCGCTTATTAAGAAATCAGTGAAGCATATGAGTAACTATTCAAATTATAAAAACTATCGTATAAATATATATTAACACGATATATATATATATATACACTAACCATTTCACTAGAAAATCTACATCATATATATGTTTTTATAGGAGGTAGCTCATGACACAATATAGGAGGTAGCTAGCCTTAAGAAATGATAATAATGTCATTATTCGTTGATGTAAGGATTAGTGTTCCCACATCATAAAATTTTGGTATTGCAACTATTGACAATGGGAAGAATATCCAAGACCGCCAAAATAAAAATGCGATCCATTCTGTGTCCCGGAAGGTCCCATAGTTATGTCATAGCATGCCGGTTTTGTTGGAGGTCGTTCTTGAAGGTGTGCATCAACCAATGCGAGCCCTGTGTCATTCTTTATCTGAATACTGCTTATGAAGCACGCTCTCTTGAAACCTTTGGCTGAGAAATTCCCGCTACCCATTGTAGTCGCAGTGTGGTGGCCTCCTGGTAGTCTGTTTACGATTTCACCACCAAACTCAATGAACTGAGCACCATCACCCAAGTAATTGGGGAAAAGTGTGCGGGGATAATATCCCAATACATATTGACCTACTAAAATTACATTCATTTAGTTTTTGTTATCTCGTATCATGTTGTTCCGCATTTCGAAATGTATCAAAAAGCACGGAAATATCATGTTTATGTATATCTTTTAATTTTTCGTTAGCAATTGTCTTGAAATGATTCTACACATATATACTTTTTTCCGATTTAATTCCAAGACATCGTCTATCCGGATGCCATCTTATACGTATACTTCAAATTTTAAGCAGAAAGGAATTGTCAAAACAAAAGAATCTAAAAACAGTCATGATGTGGTCATACCCTTACAAAGGCAATGTTTTCCACAGTTTGTTGTCCGTCGTAGACTGATAAAACATATGCATTACCGAGAGCTATATCATTAGTTGTTTGAACAAATGCCCCGCATAAAAGATTATAGCAACCGTTTTTGTACTTCCTGTTCTGGAAAAAAATCAGGTGACTCATTAATATTCTTACGATAAAAAAGAAAAATTTATCAAAGATTTTTTTATATATTACAAAAGTTGACATCGGGAAAACAATCTAGACTCGTCTGAGAAGAACAAAAGATTTGGCTGAAGATATTAGATGTGTATCCGAAGATTCTGTAGGCGAAAGCTAATAATTACTTCTGAAGGTCGGATCAGAATAGTTTCTCACATTTAATAAATGGTATTAAGTTGTTGGAAAATCTTACCGTCCAGTATATGAACAATCTTGGTAGTGAATCGGGAAAAAGTCCAGGATAAACCTGAAAAATAGAAAAATACATCCAACACAAAATAGCCTAACTGGTTATGGTAATTGGCAAGGGAGAAATATACATATTGAACTCTATACTAACCTCTAACCACAGTAGACTTTACATACAGAGGATACTTAATTGCCTATATCGATAACTTACCGTCCATCCAGCTTCAATAGTATTCCTTTCGCCCATAGGCCCATCCGCAAGCCACAGTTGAGATAAGCTCAACTCATTCAATGATACAACTCGAGGCTTCCACACGTTAAAAACCGCATTTGCACCATGAATTTTGTTTCCACGTTGAATTGCTGTGGAAAAATTAGGTTCAAAATCTGGCTATACACACCTCATGAGTATTTGGATCATCGTTTCCTTTCCGATGAGTAGTGACATTGTTCCAAGTTCTTCTTATTGGAATTGTTGCTTCGGGGCACTTTCCATATTTATTCCATGTCTGGATTAACTTTGGTTGATGATATCTTGTTCTGTTAGTTTCACTCGCAATTGATTTAGGCACCATCTTATTCAACAAAAACAATAAGAAAATTTTGTTCTTAAAACACGTTCATGATATAAGACATTTACCATTAATGATCAACCATTTATAGGTCACTAAAAAAATGTTGTTAACATAAAAAGAGCTTAAAATGCTTTCCCTTTGTAAGTTTTTTAAATTTTGCCTCGGTGTATTTTTTTAACATAAATATCGTATTACTCATCGTCTATTAGATCTTATTGATCAGTTTGTCAATAAAACGAAACATGTGTAGAATAAAAATAGTTTTTTTAGATAATATTTTTATTAGAGATCCGATGTACATTAAAGGAATATACTTCTGAAAATGATGATTTTCAATTTGGAAAATAAAGGAAGAAAGCATTGTATCATCAACTGTAAATATTTCTTTTCTCTTTTTTTGCAATTCCATTACATGTAGACTTGTAGTCATTAAAATACTTTTCACCGTTAAATATTATTATATATATAAACCTTTAGCTCCCTGATAGGTGGACACTACAAAAAAAATACTCAAATAGCGACGGTATTAGTGACGGTATTTTTTGTTACGAGCTTATTAGCGACAGTTTTTGTGACGGTTTTGTGACGGTTTAGTCAATTTGCGACAGATTTGTGACACATTTTTAAATTAGCGACAGCTTTTGACTCTCACTAAATCAAAGATTATTTTGTAGTGCGATTTCTGTAGGTTCCGAGGGCGGTGATGTGATTGATTGTGTAGATATTTACAAGCAACCTGCATTTGATAACCCCACTATAAAAAAAATACTCAAATAGCGACGGGATTAGTGACGGTATTTTTTGTTACGAGCTTATTAGCGACGATTTTTGTGACGGTTTTGTGACAGTTTAGTCAATTTGTGACAGCTTTTTAAATTAATGACAGACTTGTGACAGTTTTTTACTCTCATTAAATCAAGCATTATTTTGTAGTAGTGATGGTTTTAAATTCGTTAATTGGTATTCTCATTACATTTACCGTTTATTGTATTTGGCAGGAAATGAATGCTAGAATCTATCGAGACTCTAAAGTTTTATCGGGAACGATTATTAAAGCGGTCGAATTCTTAGTTGTTAATAGTTTGAATAGTTTCGAGAATGTTAAAAATAATGCTAGAAATAGATTTATTCAAAACGTTTAGAAGTTAGCCCATTCGTTCTTAAAATGAGACGCTATTTTTCGTTGGATTTGTTATAGCACTCGGGCATTGATCAAACATTTTGGCTAAAAAACTTACTTAATTTCCAAAAAAAAAAAAAAAAAATGTTGAACTAATTAGTAAAACACTGGTTTAATTGAAGATGCATGCATGCAATACGAAGTATGTTTAAGTTTGGTTTCCACGAGTTTTGGCCCTTGTTTTTAATTATAATATGATTAATATAAAATCAGCCCATACTTTTTATAAACCTCTCCATTAACTTACTATTATAATAACATACCCCTTTAAGAACGGTTCATTAGTTCAGTGAATTTTTTTTGGTTAAAATCATATAAAATATACAGTAGTATTCATTATAATTAACTTATCAATGCACAGAAAACTAAAAAAAATGCATGCTATTATCATTTATATGTAAATAGATTCGTCTAACTTGTTATCTTCTATTAGTAGAACGTATAAGAAATCCGTCGGCAAAGATGAAGAGTTTTCATTAGTTGTCGTTTAGCTCATCAAGGAGCAACTTGCAACTTATTGGCATCGTTTGGTCGCGTCTTTTATGTTCAAAAGTATACTTTTTGTAAATGGGTTGAAAAGTATACTTTTTATGTTTACTTTTTAATAAGTAATGTTGTTTGGTGAACACCGTAAAACTATACTTTTCATTAAAAATGTTGTTTGGTAAAATATGTTTACTTTTACTTTTTGAATGAAAATGAATTGTTTATTCAAATAATGCACAATAGGTACCACTTTTGAACTTATATTACTCTTACGTACCTCCATAAGTTCATATTCACAAAAAATGAAAAATAAATAAAAAAATCATAAAAAAATTATAAAAAATGAAAAAATCACAAAAAAAATCACAAAATTTTAAAAAAATTACAAAAAAAAATAAAAAATCACAAAAATCACAAAAATCACAAAATATTAAAATAAAAAATAAAAAAAAATGAAAAAAAATGAAAAAAAAATTATAAAAAATTATAAAAAATCACAAAATCACAAAATTTTAAAAAAAATTACAAAAAAAAAAATAATAATAAAAAAAATTTTATAATTAGGAAATATTTTTTGTGATTTTTTATAAATTTTTTTATAATTTTTTTTGTTATTTTTTATATTTTTTGTGATTTTTGTGATTTTTATAAAATTTTTGTGTTTTTTTTTTATTTTGTTGTAATTTAAAACTATTTTTTGGGGTTTGTGGAAAGATAAAATATGTATATTATATTTTGGTTTGTATGACAATTTAGTAAATAAATTAAATAATTAAAAATTGTTACTTATGAGGAATGTGAAATTATCAAGTTATCTAGGAGGAATATAAGTTGCTATGAGTTACTTATAGGGAATTACCCCTTGTTTATTTCGATTAATAGAATAATGCAAAATAATTAACTAGCAAAAACATATTTTATTATTTAAAGATTAAAAAATACAAAATTAGGAAAATATAATTATGATAGGAACTAGGTTTTGAACTATACTTTAAAAGCACATTCAGATTAAAACCTATTTTTGATCAAAATAAAAGTATCATCAAACTTACTTTTAAAAAGTATCATCAAACTTACTTTTAAAAAGTATCATCAAACTTACTTTTAAAAAGTATACTTATAGACATTTAATTTTCACCAAAAGTATACTTATGAGATGACGTCCAAACAAACTAAATATAAGTAAAAGTAAAGCCAAAAGTATACTTAATGGTTTACTTTTATAAAAGTAAATTTTTAAAGTGGCAACCAAACAACATGTTGAAAAAGTAAAAGTAAAAGTATTTTACTTTTGACCTTCAGCAAACAAGCCCATTGTGTGTCTTGTTATTTATAAATTTAGTAGTACACTTAGAGGCGGAAACAGAACCAAATGTGTATGATTGGTAAAATTAATAAAAACGTATAATATTTTTTAAAATATAAACACGAAAAAGCTGGATTTTTGTATTTTTTTTACCATATTTTCTTCATTTTTTTTTTACCTTTTTTTCTTGATTAAAATGTATTTGATTTCTATTTCGCTCAATTTCGACTTTATTTTCAAACTTCCAAAAAAGTAATGCCACGTGCAGTCATGTGTCGAAAGTTTCAGCATTTTAAAATTGACTAAAAAATAAATAAAATATAAACCCAAAAGATACAAAAGTTAAATTTAGAAAATTAAGTTATAACGATTAAAAAGATTAAGACGCGAAGGTAAAAAAATATATAAAAAAAAACTTAAAAAAACCAAACGTATATTAAATAATAGATATATACGAACATTTAAATATCTATTACACAATTTTAGTATATTCACTTCAATTAAAATACAAACCACCAAAAATTATTTTATAAATTTTGTTTGCACCCATCACTACTCTAATTATTATTTTTTTTTAATTTTTTTTTAAAGATGTGTGTTACCACTTACGTGTCAACATGATAAGTTGGTGTAAAATGTATTTTATAATCACTTGCACATGTTAATTTTTTTAAGTATTACTTATATATTATCAGCACATACAAAATTATAGTATGTTATTGCACTAACAATATATAATTTTGGAAGGGGTTTCCAGAAAAAAAAATTAATGGATTGTCAGAATACCGTATATATAAATTATTATGAAAAAAATTAATAAAAAAAATTATTTTTCGAAATTGTGAGATTCTCGGGGGTGTACAATATCATTTTTTAACCTAGAGTAAAGGCCAATGACCCCAGAGTAAGCACAAATGAGCTGAAAAAAATCATCACATCGAGAATTATTAAATATTACACTACAAAATAATGTTTGATTTAGTGAGAGTCAAAAGCTGTCACAAGTCTGTTACTAATTTAAAAAGTTGTCACAAATCTGTCGCAAATTGACTAAAGTGTCACAAAGTCGTCACAAAAACCGTCGCTAATAAGCTCGTAATAAAAAATACCGTCGCTAATCAAGTCGCTATTTGACTAATTTTTTTATTTTTTTTTAGTGTTAGCTAGTAATAGTTATGTATGAGACCATTGCTGTTTTTAGCAAGTTATATATTTCATGTTCTTGTTCACGTAAACACCAAAACTGAAGTTTTAAACATGGAACACTCAATAGTAAAAGATATATATATATACACCGACTCCTAATACACGTTTCTTTAGGTCATCAATATAGATATGTAAGAAATAGTATAAATAGAGAGGGGTTCCAATTATGATTCCTAATAAGTGCCTTTTTTAATAAACTTAAATAGAAAGCTGAAAAGAAAGGCCAGGCCTAAGGCTTTAGGCCACACACTACACCAACATAGGAATTGAATTTATTACAACTTTTATTAAATGGAATATGAAGTCAGGTTTATAAAAGCAAATTGCAACCAGAGTTACATGGTTTGTTCAAACCATGGGCTCAATTTGACAATATTTTATAAATTCTATGCAACATACTGACAGATTTTATCATTTGTTTGATAAATATTTCTACTTAATTAGTCCCCATTGTTTTACAAATTTTTCTATCAAACAATTTATTCATAAACTTATAAATATCCCTAAGCTGAAATACCATGACTTTGTGAAAGTATTTGTTACAAGATATTGGGTCCAGATTTAAATTTATGATCACATTATATAGACATTAGACGAATAAATTTCACTCAGTACCATGGAGATTAAATAGATTTTCTTACCAAACTAAGGGACGAAAATTTCCAGCTTAGGTTTGGAAACCATTGCTGTAATTCGAGCGAACCTTTACCCGATTCCGGGACCATTGTAATCTTTCTGAAAAGTTTCATAATCATGTGCTACAACTAAACTTATGGGGGTGGAATGGAATATTCTCTTGAACTGTGGAATATATATGTTATTCAAGATTTGTCGACAATTGCGTACATATCATCCATTTGATAAGCGAGTTAATTATTCGATTTTGAGATTTGAATAACATCGGACTTGATTCATCATTCATGAAACTTAAATTAATCTCTGATAAACACGGTGGGCGGCTACCCTCTTGGGTGAGGCGTCCACCCTTTCGTCTACATGTTATTATGTGACAGGCTACTTCATTTTATTGCTTATAGACTATTTTATTATTTATTATTAATTTAGTGTCTTATGGGATTAGTATTATTTCATCGAGAATCTTGTGTTATTTCATTTTGGGCACATAACTATATATCTCTAATTTTTTTTATTATGATATGTCTACGGAGTTCTGGCCAAAATCCTTAGTTATTCTTCTATTTTTCGACCTTTTTTTTTTTTTCAGTCACACTTTTATGCACTATTTCTCAAGAATATAACCGTATTCATCAATATCTTTTGTAACAATTTTGGTGATCTCTTGATTTGATTTTGCAGTATATATGTTGGATTATTAGTATTAATCTTTGGAAAATAAAATTATGGTTATAAAGTTATCGTGTTGATCACACTGTAATTACTCCTAGCTCGTGTATGTTGATCACCCCTTATGTTGTTACGGTGAACACTTACAATCCCCATGTACATGTCCTTCAAAACTAAATTCAGAAGGGTGATATTATAAGTCTCGTCTTGATTGCGGGACATTAATATAAGGATTTACAATCTCGTCTGAGTACCAAATAAAAAAATTAAAAAAATACAATCTCGTCTGAATAACGAGTGAGTTTTCAAACCATGGTCAGCGTAGAAATAATTTTACTCTTCTCAATTTTATCAATATAAACAATTATGTTTCACCCAATATATATAATTAAATTAAGAAATCTAATGAAAGCAAAAAAAAAAAACACCAATTGAGGCTAATTAATGCAACCACTTGTGGTGTGGTCCTAAACCTTATATATATGAGACTACAAATAACCACTCAAGTGGTCCTAACAAAACCAAAAAAGCTAATTTTTTTCAAACTTTTAATCAGTCTATAATCTAGTAGTATATTATAGTTATGTTATACTCATATTTTGGCGCATGCCATTGGATACTTATGTGTACACATGTGAGTTTAATTTAAAAATAACATTGTCGACATATGAGGATCAAGCATCTAATATTAATCAGAGTTAATTGGATTTTCTTATGATTAAACTAAATTATATTGTAACTAAACTAGACAACAAATTAGTTTGCAGAGATTGTACATTTATAATTAGATCTTGTAAATGGTGGCCATGTGAATGGTATTAAGCATATCAAGAAGCCAAGTTTATTTTAGGGTTTGAAATGATGAGATTGGATTCGATATGTAGGGATCCACTTACAATATGTTGTTTGTTAAACTAACTATAACATATTGTTGATTAAGATTGTTAACACGTCATTTTCAAAGTAACAAATACCACTAATGCTATAGAACCAGATTGATTCAACCAGACTGATTATCAAACAGTCATTTATGTAATTTTTAGAATTCTTTTGACACTCAACCAAAACAAAAATAAAACCTCAAATATAATATTTATGGGACCCTAGTCGAGACTATCCTAAACTTAAATATTAATTAAAAATATTTAAAATTTTAATGATTTTAATATATTTTATTTGACTATTCAACAAAATAAAAACTCAAATATAATATTATAGAATCCTATTTGAGACTATCATAAACTTAAATATTAATTAAAAATATTAAATATACGGTCGAATAGCAGACTCTTAAATTTCGGGATGAAAATGAAATTTTAAATTTACATTAATAACTAGATCCCGAAATTTAAATTCTAAATTTACATTAATAACTAGTGTGCTGAGAGTCTGATTGAGCCTATCTGACTCATTAGCATTGTTCAACAAATAGTATTAATCTATACCCACCAAATCTCTAGCAAATGTGTTGGCCGTTACTAAACCTCTAATTAAATAGTATAAGTACTAAAGTACAAGCACAATACTTAATTACCCAAGTAAATTTATAAATACAAAATCGTAGCCACTAGCCTTGTAGGCTCTTATAGAGATTATTGATTAGTGGTCTATCTAAACTTAGGTTGGGTTAACTTTGCAATTGATTTGATATGTCCAAATCCAATAATTGCATGACATCAATATTGAAACTAGGACTAAACCAAAACAAGACAACTAGGTTAGGTTTGGTTTGGTTTTTTTTGTTTTTTTTGTTTTGATAATCAACTTTGGTTTGTTTTATTGTTTATGGCTACATATGTGATCCATAATTTTACATAGGATCAAAGTTAGGTAACATTTGCTTATCAAACACCTTAAGAATTTTGGGTAGATGTCATTAGTACTGTGATCAATACTATTATTGAAGATTTTACTTTGACATAAGGTTTTTTCACTTTTGAAATGAAGCTAACATGCAATCAAAGATGATAAATTTGATATTGAATTAGTCATTTATCAATGGTAAACTATTACTTGCAAAAGTATATTGCTACCACATTGTTCTATCATGACCATATAATTGATCTAAAATAAGGAAAACACTTGAAGAGTATGGATTTGTAAATTTAAAAGTTAAGGGACCACCAAAATCCTTTTCAACTTTTGGGAGTAAAATAGTAATGACCAAATAGAAATTTAATACAAACTATAGAGATCGGTAATAGTATAGTTCAACCCATATTTTTTATATATATATAAGATCCATTCATTAATTATTGAAAAGTAGCAAATACAGTTGAACCCATAGCTTTGTCAAGACCATTTACTAACACTCTAATCAGTCATTGTGTTTGATTTAATTTATGGCATAATTAATTAATACCATGTGTATTCATTACAAAAATAATGTTTGATTTATTTAGAATTAAAACATATCACAAGTCTGTCAATAATTTAAAAAGTTGTCATAAATCTATCACAAATTGACTAAATCTGTCATAAAAATACCGTCACCAATCCCGTAACTAATTAAGTATATTTTTTTTAGTTAGTGATTTTTCTTTTTGAAGGAAGTTTTAGATGATTCTCCGCAATAATTAGGAATACTATGTTAGTAACATATATATATATATATATATATTAGTAATCGTGCCCCATGATTTGCGAGACGCGTAATGCGATAAAATTTAGAAAATAAGTGTTGTTATGATACAAATATTTGGAGAATAAAAAAAATATAAGATGAGAAGATGAGAAGATTCAAAAGAATTTTGAGAGCTTAAATAGGAATAAAAAGTGTTATTAGTTATTACTTTTTCTCTATTTTTTATGAGAATATGGTATTGTGGTAATTAATAAAAAAGTGCAAATGTATTTTTGGAAAAAAATATTAAAATTTGACAGGCTCAAAAAATCTTGGATTAACTTATTATAATAGTATAGATATATACATCATAGTATCAATTATTCTTGAGGTTCATTTATGCATGTCACGTATTTGAACACGCGTCAATTTTAGATAGGAGTATACTATTTGGAGTTTGGTTTAAGGTCACAACCATCAAATGGCTTTTGATTTATGGAAAGGACTTTTGATTACACGTGCTAATCGTACAAATCACGTTATTTATTAAAAACCCAACCTATTAAAAACTCAAATAAATATATTGAAACCTTAGTTTGAATCTATACTAAATTTAATTAATATTATTTTAAAAAAAATTATTTTTATTTTTATTTTTAGTAGATTGAGTTTTTATTACGTGGCGTGACTATACCCACCCCACTAATACAGCCGCCGTATGTATCAAGCAGGCAGCGTCTGTATTTAGCAGATGAGAATAATTGAACCTAAGTTTATACATATTTGATGGGCCATCATCTGCTAAATACAGACGCTGTACTTAGATGATATTTTTATATGATATTTTCCAGATACATGTGATATTTTTATGTTAGATGATTACTGGTGTTACTATGCTAATGAAGATATGCTGTTATGTAACCTATCTCCATTTCATCTTGATTAATTTGGAACATTTAGATCCATTTGTATGAATTTAATTATACTCCTAACACCGACCACATAGATCAAATACTTTAAAACGGTCCTCATATTTAAACTAAAAAGTATACTTTTACAACTTTATAAGAAAACGTTTTGTTTTATACAAATTATCATGCTCCTTATCAATTTTACTATAACAACTATACAACTCATCTTTTTGTTATTTTATTAATTTATACGTGGAAAGTACAAATAAAATAAAGAATAAGAGAAAAATAAGAAGTTATTATTTTAATTATAAGAAAAAATCTTGATCTCTTGTATTTGATATATATTTGCGTTCATGTATATTTAAGGTAATGTATAATAAAACTGATACGTGTATAATTTTAAAACAATCTACTCGAATTTAAGGTAAACCGGTGATATAAGTAAACCGTTTGGGTTGATGTAATGTCCTACATTTGGTAGAAACTGTTTAAGTGAAAACTAAAAAAATTGAATCAAATGAAACCAAACAAATATTCTCAAATTCTATCAAAAGGAGTTTGTGTTTGTTTAAAAGTTACAAAACAGAATATCTTCATAATTGATGAAGACAGCCCCATTGTCCTTGCTAAAATATGCACCATCCAAAAAAGTGGGAATGCACCATTTAAAGATTCTTTATTTTTCGAAATATTGTCCTCTATTGCATGTCATGTAATTTAACATAAAAATAAAATATAATGTGGATAAGATGTATATAATATAACCATATGAGTCAAAATCTTCTACTTCATTTCTCTACTCCCTTCCGTGCCCCCTTACTTATTTTATCCAAAAAAAAAATTGAAAAAAATTGAAAAAAATTGTACAATTACTATAATACATGTATCAATACATTCCAATAATTATTTTTAAAAGAAAATCCACACAAAATTTATTTTGGAATAAATGTATAAATTAGTGTAATTTAAACACTGAATATTAAAAAAAATGTTTAAAACAATATTATGTTCAAATGTTTTAAAATTTGAATACAATATAATATAAAAGTTTATAAAATTGCGATATAAGTTGTGAAAATTTAAAATTTGAGTAAAAATAAGTAAGGGGGGCACGGAAGGGGATAGAGAATAGGGGGTAGAAGATTTGGACTCATAATTTGTGCTCTAGTTTTTACTAGCAAGTAAAAGAATTCAAAAATTGTGCTATATTTTTTTGTGTAAGTGTAAATTTAATGACTTGCTCTTGCTGATTTTTTTGTATGATAAGTATGTTGATAAATATAGTGCAATTGGATGCACTTATTCCTTACGATTACCAACTAATTGTATTTTAGGAAATTACCTTTAATTTTAATCGGTTTATAACATTAAAATTGTCGAAATAAAAAAATTTAAAACTAAATCATATAATTTAATATTTGAACTAAGTAATTAACTTTTGAAAAATTTCATTCCGACAATTTTGATACAAGTTATTGACCGAAAAAAATTATAAGTGATTTCGTAACGTATAATTAATTAAAAACGGATGAAATAATTTATGTATAAATATATTTTAGTACTGGTATTAAATTTAAGAAATGGGAAAATGGGAAAAAATAAACATATGAAAATGAGACATTAATGGAAGCAGAGTACCTGACTCAAGAGTCAGGATTACTCTGCTTCCACAGCTAGGGCTGTAAATGAGATGAGCTGTTCGTGAAATCGTTCGTGTTCGGTTCGGGTAATGCTCGGTTCATGTTCGTTCATTTATAAATGAACACGATAATGAACAAGAATATAGTGTTCGTCTATTAAGTGAACTGAACATGAACAACCCTCTGTTCGGTTCGTCTAAACTCGTGTTCGTGTAACTATATATAAAGTTTGATAAAATAAAATAAATAAATCTATTAATGATGTAACAAAAATTAATATCACTACACAATTAATAAACTTATTTATGCTATAATAATATAAATGATATGTTTGTATTATTTTAAAATTTTTATGTTAATTTATATCATCATACTATAAATACAGTCTCCGATTTTATCGTTAAGTATTCAACTCGTTAAAGTAATATAGTAATATATGATAAAAGAATAATATGTTTTAAAAAGAAAGAAAAATATATTTTTTTTCAATTATTAAATGTTTTGGAAGAAATTAGATGTTCACGAACAACTCGTGTTCGGCTCGTCAAATGTTCGGTTCATGTTCGTCAAATGTTCGTTCGTATTTAAATGAACATGAACCGAACATGAACAAGAGTTTTAGTTCATGAACTGAACATGAACAGAGGGTTGTTCGGTTCGTTTCGTTTCATTTACAGCCCTATCCACAGCCATTGGATCTGCTACAGTTTAAATTTAAACTTCGATCCAATGGCTGTGGAAGTAGAGTAACCCTGACTCTTGAGTCAGGTACTCAGCTTTGGACATTAATGGCCCACTAACAAGCAGACGCATCACATGACGATAACCTATTTGACTATAAGTATATAAGCAATCCAGTAAGACTTGTAATTTTGACAAGTTTCCATAAACTTATTAGTTTTATACACTACTTGTTGGGGTTAATTTAGAAAAAAAAAATCAAAATTTCCAGATTTTGCATAGGATGTGTAGCTGTATTATGGTGGGCCAGTCAGCACCATGTGTGTGTCTAATATTGTCCACAACATTTTACATCAAAGTATAATCTCTGTATGAACTATTAATAACCAACAAACAAGGATTTGAAGACTTCTAAAAAAATAATACATTACACTTACTATATGTAAATCAAATTGGTAGAATAAGAAAGGCGTAAAGGAAAGGAATAAGTCTTTGTCTATGTTTATTTAAATATAAACGAACGTTTGATGAACATGAACCGAACATTTGACGAGTCAAATACGGCTTGTTCGTGAACGTCTCTTTTCATTCAAAACATTTAATAATTTAAAAAATAGTATTTTTTTTCCTTTTTTTTGGAATATATTATAATTTTATATTTGTTATTATATTGTTTACTATGATAAATTTGTCTACAAATAAATAAAACGTTAGTTAATTAATCTATTAGACATTATAACATAAATTTTTATTAGCTTTAATTTTATATATTTTATTAATGTATAAATTCTTTTTTACATACGTATAATTAATTAATTTAACGAGTCGGACACTTAACAATAAAATTGCTGACTAACTGACTATATTTATAGTATGATGAAATAAATTAACTTAATAAGTTTAAAATAATACAAACATATCATTAATATTATTGTAATATACATAAGTATTTTATAGTAATACTAGCCAGTTTTTGTTACATCATTAATAAATTTAGTTTTTATTTTATTTTATCAAATTGTATATATCATTACACAAACACGAGTTTAGACGAAACGAACAAAGTCGTGTTCATGTTCAGCTCAACTAATAGACGAACGATGTATTATTGTTCATTATCATGTTTTTTTTATAAATGAACGTATATGAACAGAAAATTAGACGAGACGAATACGAATGTGATTTCACAAATGACCTATCTCATTTACGGGCCTAACAATAATTGATTCGCCATAAACTTCGATGTGAATTTTTATATGTTTATTTATAATTTATTAATATTTGGAAAGTAGGACAATGAATGCCCCGACCATTGAAGGAACCTATATATATGTTGTGTAGTATTTTAGGTAATTAATTATTTGATCAAATTGCTTTGACCACATCTAATACTAAAAAGTATCCAAAGACTAAATTAAAATATTATATGATCGTATGATCGTACCAATATTCTGTATAATATTATATGACTTGCTATATTATCGTATCTAAATTTATTAGTATTAATTTGCATAACACTCTGTTAATTTGATGCTAAAAGTTGTTCCCTTTACTAGTCAACGTATCAATTAGTATAATTTTAATTAGTGCTCAACAAATGGTTTTTTATGTGTTAGCGGCACAGCTTGTTGCTCGTTTGTCTTCCATTTCCGTGTAATCATTTCATTGGTTTATTATAATAAAGAACATAAGATTATGCATTTGAAAAAAAATAAAAATAAAAATGCTTGAAATTTATAGATGACTTATGAAAGACTTAATTCACCTTTAGTTTTCGCCTAAACTTGTTTCCCAAACTACGCTTCTAATGTTACTTTCAACTGAGTCCAAATTTTCTATCCCATATTCTCTACCCCATTCCGTGTCTCCTTGCTTATTTTCACTCAAATTTTAAATTCTCACAACTTATACCGCAACTTTATAAACTTTTATATTATAAACTTTCAACTGGTAATTTCAATTTTGCTTGTACTTAACACTCCGTTCAAATACAATAAATTTTGTTCCTACTTATTACCACCATCGGTTGTCGGGTACTGCCAATCTCGCCTATATCAAAATCAGTACCGGATTGCCAAAATAAACAATGTTTGCGGTCTGAAAATCGGTTGTGTTGTCGTTTGATGAGTCCAATAGTTTCTTTTTTCTTTTTTGCATATCCGCCCAATCGTGACAGAGCTGGTATGAGTTCCGAACAAGGCTTTTGAGTTTTGCCATACAAGGCCTTAAAAGAGAAAGGTAAAAAAATGTTAAATTAATAATACTCATAACTAAGTTCACCAAACAAGATGTAGAACAAGAAATGGTATTTGAAAAAAAAAAACAAACAGATAAGCTTACAGTTAATACAACTGCACTTACAGTTGCACATTTGCAGCTTGCATTTATCAAATTATTCTTTATTCATTGGATTCGGAAAACGGGACGGAGTCTAACTACGCATTTTTGTATAGTTTTTCTAACTATACTTTATTTTCACTAATAAATGTTATTAAATTATTAAACTTTTTTTGTAAAGTCAATGATTTCATCATTTTGTCAATATTTACTTTTAAAAAATATTGATTTTCATGTTTTTATAACCTTTTGGCAATTAATTTGTTTATTTGGCATTATTTGACACTTTAAAGAGATATAATTCAAAAAAAATACAAATCTTTACTTTTTTTCAAAATTGATTTCAAGTTATAAATATGTATAACTAGAGATTATTAAAAAAAAAAATTGAAAAAGATACAATCATTTACTATGAAAATAAGGTACCGTTAACCTAAATATACAAAATATATAATTTGGAAAACAGTTTAGTCTATTGCAAAAACAAAAACAAAATATTGGAACATCAATATAGTAGTAAATGAATTGAGAGAGATTGATTTTGATTGGCCTGTGAGTCCATTTATAGTTAAACTTACAGGCTCAAATAAATGAAAGGATCAAAGGACTAGTATAGGCATTTCAAAAAAATAAAATAAAAAGGGACTAGCATAGGCCAATATTTCAATCTTAAGGGTCATTTTGCTAAATTCCTCTTATAAAAATTACTTCATCCGTTACCGATTAATGATTCTCAACGAAATTACGTGCAATTTTGACCGACTTATAACATGTATCAAAATTGTCGAAGTGACGAATTTCAAAACTAAATCATATATTTTAATGTTTAAACTATATGATTAACTTTTAAAAATTTTTATTTCGACAATTTTGATACAAGTTATTGACCGGTCAAAATTACATATAGTTCGTAATGAACAATGAATAGACTGCTAGATTATAACTTATGTATTTGATGATGTTAATAAAGCTAATTTTGTTTTAGTCTAGTAAGTTACTCCAAGGGCCATTACCATAAACTTAAGTTTCAACTTTTCACACTTAAGATGGACACTATAAAAACTAATTTTACTTTAGTCTAATAGAGTAAGTGATTACCATAAACTTAAATTTCAAACTTTTGACTTCTAAGTTCTAAGAAACTCATATTTTAAGGTGTACCATTTAAAAGCTAACTTTATTTTAGTTTAACAAATTACTACCATAAACTTAAATTTTATTCCGTAAACGCTTCACTCTTTGATTAAAAAACGTATAAGAGTATATTTGAAGGTCGACCATCCAAAAAATTACTTAGTATAGTAAGTTACTACCATAAACTTAAATTTTAAACTTTTCACTCTTAGATTTAGAAAGGCATATATTATAAGCTATTTTTCACTCTTAAATTTTAAACTTTTCACTCCTAGATTTAGAAGCACATTTTTTTTTGTAATCGGTCTTTCATAAAGAAGGTCGGAAATCCGTACCTCCAATTAACTATTACAAGAGCATACACCACACGAAAAAAAAAAACTCAAACTAGAATGAAACATACAAAATAATTAAAAAGAAGCTTAAATTCCCATCTCTTCTCAAAAAATTCCGGAGTATCAAGACCGTTAACTAGTCGTCACTCTAACCTTGTCGAGCAAATGCGCCTATGAGCTATCACCTCTGTCCATTTTTACGTTCGTCCACTTTTCAACCTTGTCGAGTTCGTGAACATAGTCTTGCTTAATCGAATCGAATCTCCAATAAGTACTTTCCTTACTTCGAATTTAACCTTACGGTGCGTGAACGCATTTTTTTTCTTTATTCTTCTTAATATTTGTACAAGCTTGTTTGCTTTTGAATGCCCTGTTTTTAAAGTTTTCAATATATTTATCCATTTTTTTATGAATAGAAAAACTATTTATTGTAAAAACAAGAAATCTTAAAACTAAGTAAAGCATTAAATGCAAAATTTGTAAGTAAAAACAAAAACAAAAAGAAAAGAAAAAAAAGAAAAAGAAAGAAAGCACTTAAAATTAGTAAGTAGAAAAAAAGAGGGAGCAAAAAAGCTGAATGTCAGTTGTTTTTGGCGTGCAATGCTCATCAAAATAAATGCTGTTATTTAATAATTAATTAATTTAATTAATATTCTCTCTATCTCTATCTCTCACTAGCCTCTCTCTAAATCAATAAAAACCCCTTTCAATGTTCACTTTCTCGATAAAATCCAACATATAAACATTAAAAAGCTGATAAAGAAAATTACAAAAAAAAAAAAAAAAAAACTCTTAAGTTTTCACTTTCACTCTGCTTTAAAAGAGGAAAAAGAACAATTGTTAGGAGAAAGTTGTGTGTTTTTTTCCTAAGAAAAGTGATAAATGGTGAGCATCTTATTAGCACTAGCTTTCCCTTTTTTTTGTTTTTTTTTTTGTCGTTTTTTTTGTCGTTTTTTGACCTTTTTCTTTTCTTTTATGCTGGTACATTTTAGTTTTCTGATGTGTTTTTTTGTTTGTTTTAGTTTTTAATTTGTGGGTTTTTGTTTTTGCTACTTTATTTTTGGTGGGTTATAGTTTGATCCTCATAAAGGTTCTTTCTTTTTATGCCTCACATTTGGGGTTTTATAGTATCTCTTGTGCTTATTTAGTTTTGCTGTTTTTTACCAGTGTTTTAAAAAAGCAAAAACTTAGCTAAAGCGTTTTTGCAAAAGTTACGCTAAAAGCTTATGCGGTCTAAAAAGCGAAAAAACGAGCTTTTTAAGCTTTTTTTAAGCTTTGAATCGAGTTTTTTTATTTAATATAAAGCAATCTTTTTAAAACAAAGGTTTATAGTTAAGTCATTGTTTTGTGGATTTTTGGTTTAAACTTTAAAGCTACTTTATTTTTGGTGGGTTATAGTTTGATCCACATAAAGTTTCTTTCTTTTTATGCCTCACATTTGGGATTTTATAGTATCTCTTGTGCTTATTTAGTTTTGCTGTTTTTTACCAATGTTTTAAAAAAGCAAAAACTTAGGTAAAGCGTTTTTGCAAAAGTTACGCTAAAAGCTTATGCGGTCTAAAAAGCGAAAAAACGAACTTTCTTTTTAAAAACAAAGGTTTATAGTTAAGTCATTGTTTTGTGGATTTGTGGTTTAAACTTTAAAGCTACTTTATTTTTGGTGGGTTATGCTTTGATCCTCAAAAAGGGATAGTCTTCTTATACCACTCAAATATTTGCTACTCTATATCCATTTCTATATTTTTATATGTATGTATGTATGTATCTATTTAGCTATATCTCTCTATTACAAGGAGAGTGGTTTTTGGGTTTTGTCTAGTGATGCCTAGCTGATGATGAAATAGTATGTTTTCTTATTAATTAATAATACTTGTGATTTTGAACCTACTTGCAAATTTTTTGATAATTTTTATTTCATACTTATTGACTTAAAATGAGCTTATGTTGTGACATAGAGGTTACATAGAGATGCTTATTGTCTTCTATATTGGTGTTTGCTTAAACTGACATCGAATGCACTGTTTTTGTTGCAGGTTCCTATTAAGAAAACTCTTTTGAGATGGTGGAATTAGTTTATTAAGAAAAAGCTTTGTAGATCTTATTAGTTTATAGTTTTTATTGAACTTAGGGATCTAATCTTTTAATGAACCATTAGGGGCTTTTAGTGGTACCAATAGTTATGGTTTATATTATAAAACAGACTAAAGCAAGTGAGAGTGTGGGATAAAAAAATATAGGTGAAGAAGTATTTGAGTGTTTAATAAGATTTGTGCTTATGGTTTTGATAGTAATATTTTAGTGTTGAGAGTCTGTTGGTAGTGTCTCCTGTGGTATCCCGGGGTCCGTGGGCTTTGCCGCCGGCCAAGGAAACAAGCCTTGTCTACCTCTTTCTTTCTCTTTCCCTCTCTTAGTTTCTCAAATTGTTGTCTAGATTTGGTCCTAGTGTTTTAAGTGTTGAAATCTTATATCCCTTCTATACTCAATTGGAGTTTGAGAAACTTGGCTATTTTAAGAAACCTGGTCCCCACCTGAGTTGAAGTATTCTATTTCTATTTTCGGGTCGATTTTCCTCGATTTGGGTTGAGTTTGATGATTGGAGGTGTGTGGTGACAATAACTTAACACACTGTCTAGTTTTTATTTAAGGCAAAAGCTTCCCTTCAAAGTTACTGAGAAATTGAAGTAGATTATTGGTTTGCCAAGATGAAGTTTATGAAACTCGGATCAAAACCGGATTCTTTTCAGAGTGATGGAGACAATCACAGGTGAGACCCTCTGCGATTCCACTATTCTTACTGTTTATCTGCTTTTCATTTTTGTGTCTATTAAGAGCATTAGAAGCTTGGTGACCTACATTTTTACCATCGTTTTTTTTGTATGTGTTTTTAATGATCACATATAAAACTAGTTTGTGAAGAATTTTAAGTTTTTTTTTTTGAAAATTAAAATTTTAAGTTGGTTACTACAGTGAAGCCATGCGCTAATTTGTATTTTGATATCAACTCGGCAAATGACTTCCTATGGTGTTTAATAACCAAAGATGGGAGTTTTCGGATCCAATGGTTTGTCGTAGTAGCTAAACCATATCTCCTATATACTCCATAAGTGTTCCTGCAAATAAACTTCAAAATAAGAAATTATGAGTCCTTGCAAACTTGGCTCGGATGCTCTTTTCTATAAATATTTAGTCTTATTATGTGAATGGCTTCCTTGAAATTTGTTCTAAAAAATCTATAAACTAATTTTCTGTTTTACCTTGAGAGATAAGATTGCACATGTCAATGAATTTCTCTGCTAGATCCAGTCAAGGCTCTTTTGGCTGGTTCTGTTCAGGGAAATAAATGTATCTAGAGTATATTCTAACATGCATTTTGTTATGGCTTGAAAACTAATTTACTCGTTACTCGATTTTTAAAATTTTAAATTATAAGTTGTTTAATCCTAATATATTGTTGACTGGCTGCTTCTTGTTTTGCTTCATTTAAATTGTTCACGAGTCTGAATTTTTATGAGCATTTCTTAGTCAATTTCCTATAATTTTTTGTAGAATTTTATAGACAGAAATGTTTGAAATTATTTTCCTCAATGACGATGTGCTAACCTAGTACTGTAGCATGGGTTTGTTTTAGTGCAGCTTTAAAGCTCAAGATTTTCTCTTTTGGTTACAACTTGTACTTTGTTTTGTTAGCCAGCTTCAAAATTTGATCTTTTTGTGTTTGTGGGCTAGAAAAAGTTCAGATTTGTTTTCTCATAATAGTTTTTCCCTTGCCTATCATAAGCCAGCTTATTTGCCTAAAAGCCAAACGAGCTTTAAGTCTACTGGCACTGTCATTCTTACTAGTGGTCATGGCCATGTTGTGTTAGAATTATATTGACCCTAATTGTGATACGAAGCATTTTTTTACATGGATTTCTGCTCTCTTTTTTAGTTTTGAGAAACAAATGTGATTTGTATTGGTGTTCATTTGACCATATGCAGTTTGGTGTTAATAACAATGCTTAATAAATAAGTATGGTTTTACAGGTATGTGGCCAGTGAATTGGCAACTGACATTGTTGTTAGGGTCGGGGAAACAAAGTTTCATCTACACAAGGTATGATCCGAAATCATGAAGGAAAATCCTTCAGGGGGTTGTTCGTTTATCACAAGTTTCATGTTTCTGTATCTACCAATTTTGAAAAATCTTACATGGTTAAAAAATCATCATCTAAAACTAATTTCTACTCCATCAGGAGCAAGGTATTGTCCATATCCTTGATTGGCTTATTGCCTTGAATTTTTTTACGATGCTAATCATTTTTGCAAAAAGATAAAAAGAAAGAGATTCAGCGAGTTTCTGGAGTCTTGCTTTCCTGCTCCTAAACGAACTTTATCTTGAGGTTATATTAAATTTATCTTTGTCTGCCAGTTTCAGTTCATAATTTCTTAATATTGAGAATGTAAAAGCAATTGAATTAGCTCCCTCTAACAAAAGATTGCTGACTAAATCAACCTTAGACCAAACTATTGGGTGAAAGTGACCTATAGTTTATTTGGTTATGTTCTTTAAGAAAACAAGCTGGTTGCCTGAGTTTGAGAAAAAAATTGGATTCTGCAACCTAACAACGCCATAACTGTTTAAATCTTGGTGAATCTATCTTTTAGTGTATACATATTATATTTCTAGTCATGCTAATATTTAGTAATTTACTCTGGTTTTACAGTTTCCTATTCTGTCAAAAAGTGGGCGCCTACAAAAACTTGTTGCATCCACAAACGATGAAATCTACATTCACGACCTTCCAGGTGGGCCCACTGCTTTCGAAATTTGCGCCAAATTCTGTTACGGAATGACCGTGACACTCAACGCGTATAACGTCGTTATGGCTCGTTGTGCAGCCGAGTACCTAGCAATGGATGAGACCCTTGAAAAGGGCAACTTAATATACAAAATCGACGTTTTCTTAACCTCCAGTATCCTCCGAAGCTGGAAAGATTCGATAATTTGTCTTCAAACGACGAAGTCCCTTTTACCCTTTTCAGAGGATTTGAAACTAGTGACTCACTGTGTTGACGCTATAGCTTCGAAAGCCTCAGTTGATGTTTCTAAGGTGAATTGGTCGTATAGTTATAGTAGTAAAAAGCTCCCTGAGGAAAACGGTAACGATTTGAACGGTTTCAGACCCCGTTCGGTGCCTAAAGACTGGTGGGTCGAAGACTTGTGTGAGATAGATATAGATTTATACAAACGCGTAATGACAGGGATAAAAAATCGAGGGGTGATTTTCGGAGAGGTGATCGGAGAAGCGTTGAAAGCATATGCTAATCGAAAATTGTCGGGTTTTACCAAGGGTATTATCCAAAGTAGTGATACCATGAAATCAAAATCGATTGTTGATACGATTGTGTATCTATTGCCTACAGAAAGAGGATGTGTGAGCTGCGGGTTCTTGCTTAGGTTGTTGAAAGCAGCTAATTTGGTTGATTCAAGTGAAAATGTGAAACTGGAATTGGTGAAGAGAATTGGACAACAATTGGAAGGGGCCTCGGTTAATGATCTTCTAATACGGGCACATGAAGAGGAAAATCTCATATATGACGTGGCGATTGTTAGGAATATTATTGAGGAATTTATAACGCAAGATCGTGACGATGAGGTTCAATTGGTGGATGGGAATGAGGGGATAAATACTAGAAATGGTATTTTATCAGAGGCTTCAAAATTGATGGTGGCCAAGGTTGTCGATGGATATCTAACGGAGATTGCGAAGGACCCTAATTTACCTATATCAATGTTTGTTGGGATTGCTGAGATGGTTTCTGATTTCAATCGTCCTAGTCATGATGGCCTTTATCGGGCCATCGATACGTATCTCAAGGTATGTGTTGTTTTTACTTTATATGTCTGTATTTCACATTAGTGTATGTTTGGCATGGGTTTTTGGAATTCAATGAACTGTGAAATTGAAGAAAAAACTATTGCAGCTGTGTTCCAAAAGTCATGGAAGTTGAGACATGTTTTCATAGAAACACCTATATTTACTTGGAAATAATACAACGTTTCGAATGCTTCTATATAATGCTTAATAGAAGTTATTGGTAAATCATTATCCTTCTATATTACTCCATATTAGTTGCTGCAACTCTTTGTTACTAGTAATTAATCATAAACTTTCTTATGGGATCTATATTAACACGATAGTGTCAAACAGATGGGAAGAGAATAAGTGACTAAGAACTATTTAGTTTCTCCTTCTTTAAATGTTTTGAAGTTTTTCGTACAAATTTACTCTTGCTGAAATTGTTCGTTATCTTAGTCTCTAATTTTATTTTTATAGCACACAGTCAGCGTTAGTCCTAGACATTGTCTTATGAAAATGTTATCTATGTCAACACAATTGTGACCAACTTAAGATATAGTTCATGTTTATATGATCCGTGTCTACACAATCGTGACAAAGAATTTATCAACTAATTAATTTACCATTCTCCAAATGTTTTCAAATTTCTTTTAAAATTTAGTTCCTGTTTAAATTGTTAGCCACCTTTAGTATTTAGTTTCGTTTTATAGCATAGTCAGTGATAGTTTCAAACCTTGTTATGTGAATATGTGATCTGTCATGTCAACACAATTGTGACCAACAAGTCCAACATATACAATGATATAGTAGGAATACTTGTTTATCTCAAGTTAAAAATAGTGAATTTTATCACACACAAAATACAGGGTTCTATATTTTTACTCTTTCACTAAACTGTCTCAATCTTATTTATTAACAAACTGCAATTCCTTTGTCTATTTAAACTTAATTTATAGCATGAAATATGTGAACTATGTCAACCAATCATTACTAGAAGTAACATAGACATACATAAATACATGCATATATCAAGTAATGCTGAAAATTTATACAAACTTTCTCACTTTGCAGGAGCATCCTGGAACAACGAAGAGCGAGAGAAAGAAAATCTGCAAACTAATGGACTGCAAGAAGCTCTCCGCCGATGCCTGCACCCATGCTGTCCAAAATGAGCGCCTTCCAATGCGCGTGATCGTCCAAGTCCTCTTCTTCGAACAGGCCCGGGCAGCTGCTTCCTCGGGCAGCTCCACCCCTGACCTGCCCAAGGGTATCATCCCCACCGACTTACGATCTCATGGGAGCTCAAGGTCTGTTAGGACCGCTACAGACGAGGACTGGGACGGTGTTGCCACTGTGGACGAGCTCAGGAGCCTAAGGGCAGAGGTGGCTGCCCTTAGGGTTGGAGGAGGCGAGAGAAATGGGAATGGTGGAGAGAAGAAGGGGAAAATTGGGGCGGTTTTGTCAAAAAGGATTTTGTCGAAGATTTGGTCGAGGAAGATAGAGAACAATAGTGGGTCGGATTCAGCCGAGAGTCAAAATTCGGTTAACCCTGAGATAGAAACTAAATCGACTCCGTCTAGAAATCGACGTAAATCAGTGTCTTAGGCTTTGTTGGGAAAAAAAATGAAGTATTTTGGGATTATTTGCTTTTTTGCTGGGAATTTGGCAGTGTAGGAGAAGATGGTTTTCCCATGGAAAAAATTTAGCTCAGTATCGTTGAGTTGTGACAAAAGTGTAGTCTTAATGGAGTAATTAGTGGATGTTAGTCTTTGGATTTGGTAATGTTGTATTTTTATTCTGTATGAGAATTGAACATGTTTTAGTTTTCATTTATGAAAATAGTGAATCTTTAATTTGTTCCAAGTACACTCTCAAATTGTGTGCTCATTATCAGGTTTGATCACGTTTTATAAGTTTCTGGGCAAGCAGAGAATAATAGCAGGTCGGATTTTTCCGAGCTGTAATTTCTATCTGAAAACTAAAGGAAAATCAATTCCTTTGAGGGAATGGAAGTACTTCAGTTTTTTAGATTTCGTTTGGAAAAAATAAACCGAGTTGAACTTTCGGGAGTTTTTTGCTGGGAAAATGACAGTGTAGAGGATGGTTGTTCCCTAAGGAGAAACTTAACTCGTTATTGTTAAATTGTAACCAAGTTTAGTCTTGTTTAATTAGTGCACATTACTCGCAAAGCTTGTACCGATTTGCTGATAGTGTCTTTTCCTTCTCTATGGATATTGAACAATGAAACTGTTATAGACTCGTCTATGAAGCTGTGATTCTCTTTAATCAAGTTTTCATCGATGGTTGTTATGGTTGTATTACAGAATTTACCGTTTTCTCTTTATCTTGTCATCATGCTAATGGACTATAATTGGGTTTGGCACTCCTGCTATCGACCTTGAGGTTTAGCTGGTGGTTGGGAAGAAGAAAATGGTTACGATCTAAGTAATAAATACTAGCTTAACACTTCCCACTGGATTGAAATTATTGAAAAAAACAAACTACCCTTTTGTAGGTACACTAATGGATCTAGGAAATTCTAGTCGTGAGAATCAATGTTATGCTGTTTGTAGGTCAATTTTGGCAATACTCAAAGATGTCTAAACAATGCAATCTGGGATCAAAATCATTTTATTAAAGAGTGGAGTTGTTTTTTTTTTATAATCATAAACTCTTCTTCGGAGGTAAACCTGTTTCGCAAGCGTCAGGGTTCGAACCCTGGTGGAAGAGCGGAGTTTATTTGCAGGACCTAGAAAACAAAACAAATTTGGCACAACTGTTACATGAGGTGAAGAAGTGAAGCTTTCGGTCCCCAACAGTGCATTATAAATTGCTGGCAAAGATGCCTTCAATTAAATACTAATAATAGGACTGTTTCTGCAGAGCTCAACTTCTACCATGTGCCAACAGATAAAAATAAATTTGGCATTATTGTTTTTGTAGGCATTATATTAGTAGCAGTTGAGCAACTTGCCAATCCATCGGTCCATTTTTCAATCATTTTGTAGCTCCAGAATATGCAGGGTGGTAATCGCGAGCGTGGCAGTAAATAAAAAATGATTCTATTATACAAATTTCTGTTCCGGTCCGATGAACCTTTTCTACTTAAATTTTATGAGAAAGGAAAGAACTGGCAGATAAAATCGAGGGACTTTTCGTAGTCCCAAAATTTAAGAGCAAAATACATGTGCAATTAAATTGAAGTCACAACCTATAGATTAGGTGAAACAACGTCACCAAAGAATCAACTCATTAACTTGCTAAATCAATTACTCCGTATCCGAGTGTTACCTATACACTACACATATACACAAGTTTTCCTTTTTCTCCGGAGAAAAAAAAGAGCATGTATACAATCTCATTAGCAGGAGGCGAAGACCATAATAACCTAAATTCTTTTAATGCTGAAATCCCAAAATAGTATTTAGGTCTACACTTGTTACCTCCCTCGTTTCCGTGCCACTTCAGCAAGGTTTCAATTTTCAGGTACGAAGTTAGGATCGAAGTAGATGTCAAAGATCAGTGCTACACATGATGTTAGGCTAATGGAGTAATGGTAACGTGCGATTATCTTGTAATATATGCGTTCTCAAACTACAATAGTCGACCTGTTGATACAAAAAACATATGAAACGATACCATTATAAGTATTTAGAGATACAAAGAAGGCCAAAGTCGAAATTCTAAACTTAGGGAACTATATATAGTATAATTTTTTGGAAAACGCCAAATTATATGGCAAATCTACCTGTTGGACAGCTAGCTTGGTGAAATATACTTTGCATTGTTCAAGCAAAGCTTGTTCTCTTGAGACCTCCTTTGTGAGTTCCAATGCCAGGAAATTCATTTCTTCCACCTGATAGCGATTAATGACATTATATGTAAATATGTCTTCAAAAGGATCAGAAAATATTTATGTACCTGTATAAATTCTGTTAAAAAGTACAGTATGGTAAACTCTGGTCGGGGGCCTAATGAGGAAACTCAAAGTCACCACAACTATTTTCTCAACCCTACCTAATGATTTATAAATGCAATTTATCCAAAAATAAATAAATATTGAAGTTTTAATGAGGTTACCTTCGACAGAAGTGAACATATAGATGAACCCATTGCCTGCATTACATCAACTGCTGAACCAATCGCTTCTTTAATACTTTGTAAGTCGGTCTGTTAAAGAAAATGAAAAATCAACTTGGTCAAACCATTTTGATTAGTTCTAAATAGATGATATTAATATATATTTGCATACAAAATATATAAATAAAAAAGACCAGATGAGATGCTAACAATTGCTCCATCAACAACTGGAAGGCGAAGTGTGCTACCCTTCAATGCTTCAATGGAACCATGTAAGGACATGCAATGTCCTTTACCTAAAGAAGCCCAATCTTCTAAGAAGGTTATCTGCAATGAGCATAACACAGTTCAATCAAATAAGCTTCACAGATTGTTATACAGATACACTCCGATCAAAAGTGAAAAGCCACAACTAAAACACCAGTCTCGACCTCTTAGGTTCATAATCAGTTTCATCGTAAACACAACTATTAGGCTACGTATGTTTGGCGGATAGTATAGGAGGGTGTAATTTACTGGGTATTGTTTATAATACGAAAGATGTAACTTTTAACACCCACGTTATACCCCTTATTAACCAAAAGGCTGTGAAAAGCACAAATAGTACTTCCTATATCCTGTTTGATACCTCTTGACAAAAGTTATTCCAAACACAAAATAAGATGGGTCCCACGGGACATCATTCTATATTATGATATCATATCATATCATACTATTAATATAAGGGAACCCAAGAAAGCTTGAGGCTGCCCAATTTTACCAATTTTTCCCAAAAATGTCCCTATTCTAATTTACTAATTACTCAAATAACTTGATGCAATTTAAATAAATAAATAAGTAAATAAGTAAATAAATATTCTATTTTTTCATCATACTATTAATATAAGGGAACCCAAGAAAGCTTGAGGCTGCCCAATTTTACCATTTTTTTCCAAAAATGTCCCTATTCTAATTTACTAATTACTCAAATAACTTAATGCAATTTAATTAAATAAATAAGTAAATAAATATTCTATTTTTTCATCATACTATTAATATAAGGGAACCTAAGAAAGCTTGAGTCTGCCCAATTTTACCAATTTTTTCCAAAAATGTCCCTATTCTAATTTACTAATTACTCAAATAACTTAATGCAATTTAAATAAATAAATAAGTAAGTAAATAAATATTCTATTTTTTCATCATACTATTAATATAAGGGAACCCAAGAAAGCTTGCGGCTGCCCAATTTTACCAATTTTTTCCAAAAATGTCCCTATTCTAATTTACTAATTACTCAAATAACTTAATGCAATTTAAATAAATAAATATTCTATTTTTTCACACATCAATTCATCTCCCAAACAAATCATCATACATGTATTTTTATATTACTATAACAATAAAACATTATATTTTTACGAAATTCATTCCATTATTTTTGCAAACTTTTTGAAAATATTAAATTTATTTGTGCTGGATCATATTTATGCAACTACGTGTCACACACGCAACGAGTGGGCTACGATTACTAGTCTTATTAATATAAGGGAACTCAAGAAAGCTTGAGGCTGCCCAATTTTACCAATTTTTTCCAAAAATGCCCCTATTTTAATTTACTAATTACTCAAATAACCTAATGCAATTTAAATAAATAAATAAATAAAAATTTCCACACACATCAAATCATCTCCCAAACAAAATCATCATACATGTATTTTTTATATTACTATACATTATATTTTTACGATATTCGTTCAATTATTTTTGCAAACTTTTTAAAAATGTTAAATTTATCTGTGATTAAAAATGTTAAATTTATCTGTGTCAGATCATATTTATGCAATTATGTGTCACACACGCAACGCGTGGGCTACGTTACTAGTATTATAATAAGCCAACCCAAGTCAAATGAGGCTATCCAATTTAGCCATTTTTTCCCTAAAATACCCCTATACTTTCTTATTAATTAACATAATAACTACTTTCATAAAAAATAAAAACTAATTACACTATTTCTCTCTCTTTAACCACACAAAATTTCTTATATCCTATATTTTTTTTCTCTAAATATTTGTATCATCATCACAATTTATATCATATTTTTTTTCTTATATCCTATATTTTTTTTCACTCTACATTTGTATCATCATCACAATTTATAGCGTATCACACGCAATGCGTGAGTATCGTTTACTAGTATATAAGATTGTAACCCCTCTTATAATGAAAACAAATATGGGTTTACAGTAAACATCCAATATGATTTATTTTTTATTGACTGCTGTTTTCCTTCTACTTTTATAGCTAATTCAGGTCTGAAACCAATAATCCTTCGAAATTACATAGGTTAACACATGTTTCCACTTTCTAAGCAGTCATCTATTTATCATGCCACGTCAAATTTCCTATCCATAGAACATTCAGGAAATGAACTCACAAGCAAATCTTACTTGTTCTTTGAGAATGTCTGCTAGCTTCAACTTTTGCTTCATCAAATGCAATCGATGTGTTTTCCTGGCAACTGATTCGCGTAAATTGGAGATTGTATTCCACGCGTTGCAGAGATTTGTCTATCACAATAGAAGTTTGGTCAGCTAATTAACTTGAACAAAATGAACTTATAAAATCTTTAACTTTCATTTTCTACCAATGATAGAAATAGCAGTTCAGAATCACAACTTGGAAATGAGTTCAGTGTCGGCTACCTAAACTGGCCTTTTGGGGGGGTGCAAGGGTATAGCAGACAATTGTACACTAAGAACACTAATGGAAATTGATCCTGGCCGACTTAGATAGAACAGATTCCATTTCATGGCAATTAATCGACTAAATCAACGCAGTGACTAATATCCATGGATGAAATATACTTAGTCAACTAATATTCCTTAGTAATACATAGGACTGTTAACAAAAGGATGCCCCTTTTAATGTCACTACCTCCTACATCTGACTGTTGCTACCCAATCTCACACAACTTTGGATTTGAGCTTATGATGCATTTGACGTGTCTAAGTGTAGACATTCCATATCTACAGAAATAAAGTTATAAAGGTGAAGTAGTTAAAAGGAATGTTATGTGACTAGTCTATTTGGAACGAGTCTGAGATTGTATCAGTACTTATGGATTTAATATCAGAAGATACTTTGCTTCATTAAAAAGGGAATCATATCCATACAGTAAACCAAATGAAATACTAATAAGTTCCGGGGTCGTTTGGGTTGTATATAACACGAGGACTTCCAACCATGGTAACGGGAAAAAAATACTAACATTATAAAAAGAATTAGGAAAAAGGAATACTCATACATCTATCTAATCTATTTGGGACGAGACTGAGACAGGTCAGATTTTAGAAATTCAAAACCAATAGATACTTAGATTTCATTAAATAAGCCAATCCTATCCATACACGTAGGTGGCAATCTAATAAATTACTAATAAATTTATGGGATCCTCTGGCTGTAATGCTGTATACAATATCAGTACTCCGAAACCATGATAGTGTTATATAAGAGTCATTTAAAACATATGATACTGAACCTCTATCAATACAATTAAGAAACACATGTATGTGCCTAATTACTATCCTCTATGAAGGATCAAGCGAGATATTACAGGTTAAAAGACCAAAGACCTTTTAATTTCAAACTTTCCTGTTTCAAAATACAACAGGAAAAGCTTCTTAGTATAAAGACAAGACGATATAATTCAAACAATTTCAGGTTCTACTCTCTTGCAACTCAAACATTAAGAAATTTCAAAACAAGCTTTGCTCTATCATATTATCCTCGAGTAAATCATTATCATAAGCATCGACAACTCAAGCTTCAATCCACTCCGTAAACTATAGGTAGTGTATATCCTTCTAACAGAACGGTATTTGTTTAACCTTGGAACCATTACGGAAATAAAATTTGCCGATCATCAAAGTACCTATAACCTAACCAAATTTAAGCCACTAAAATGCTTATATAACGCGTTTTCACAGTATATACATGGAAAAATTTAGAAAAAACTCGTCAAATCACATCGAACATAGTGCCCTGATATACAAGACTGAATTAAGGGCAAAACGAGCGATTGTAAAGGAAACTAAGGCTCTGTTAGGCAACATAAATTATGCTCAAAAATCAAATTGTAAAGGAAACTTAGGCTCTGTTAGTAAGCGATATCATTCCACAAGTTCATAATGAATTCAACCTTCACACACATGGCAAAGAAAACACAAACGAAAACACGACACTAAATTCTTACTATAAACATAAAGATCTCAAGCCCACTTAGTAACGAGGTAAATGTGTTTTTGTACCATGTACTGCTGCGTTTTTCTTTTCTTTTTTATATACTACCACCCTCTATCATCGATTTTCCTATTTTGTACCACGTTTTCGTCTTTTTTTAATAATTAGAAAAACTAACAATGTAGGGTACTAATCGATAAACACCAAACAATACTAGGTACAACTTGCTTAATAATTAATATCATACTTAGTTACACATAATAATATACCAAAACTTAGGTAAACATAACAATATACCGAAACGCAATCATTAAATCACGTCGAAATGCATTCATAAAGTCTACATTCTGTGAAGAATACATAGAACATTTTATACCATTGTCTAATCAATCATGTTCGAAAAGTGCTTAATAAATTGAACCTTCACACACATGGCAAAAAAAACACAAACGAAAAACGCTTACACTAAATTCTTACTATAAACAAAAAAAAACTCTACACATAACAATATACCAAAACACACGATCCTTTTTATACCTGTACGGTACGTCTCTGGGCGAACAAAACATCCTCCTTCCTCGCATTCACAAACCGCCACTGCAAATATCGGTTATACAAAAGCCTCAAATTATGCGCATCATTAATCTGACTCTCTCCCACCTTCCCTCTCTTCACATCCACCGCATAGCTTAATACCGAAGGCGTCTCACTAAATCCACCACTAAGCGATACCCTAACCCTACTAGGACTCCCCATTCCCCTTCCATTAATACTATTATTATTATTATTATTATTGTTATTAAACCCTCTCATTGGCGAAGATGACCTAACTAACCCTCTCATAGGCGACGAATTAGCTCTCGGCGAAGGAGCTTCTGTCGGGAACCTCTTCGGTTGCCCGAATTTAGGCGGAACAGATATTTTCGAGGGGATTTTTGGTAAATTCGAGTGCCAAAACTTTGCGGAATTTACAGTTAAACCCGAATTACTACTACCAGAAGAGACACTATCCGAATCTGTCTCGTTCGAATTAACACTCAATTTTCTACTACTATCTAATTCGGTTTTTGGCTTAACAATAACCTCGTTATTAGATCTAATCCCAACCACATTGCTCGATTCCTCTTCGTCTACGCTACTATCGAAACTCTTCAACAATGAATTAGGGTTCGCTTGCCTAATCCTCGCAGGCCACCGCTGCTGATCGGGTCTCGACCCCACCGGAGTACCCGGTCTCCTCCTCACCACCACCGGAGTCGTCGTCGTCGCCGCTTTTCTCACCGGAAGCGAGAACGACTCCCCCTGGAACGAGACCGAGAGGCTCCGGGTCGCAGTGAGCCTCGTCTCGGGAGTCTTTGTAGTCTCCGCCACGTCATCACGCCGAAGAGGGCGGCGGTCAGCAGAGACGGAGCGGGGTTTGGTCGCAGGAGTCGGCGTTCGGTGGATTATCGGAGAAGGTGAACGACGAGGGGTGGAGAAAGATGATGACGTGGAAGATGACGTGGAGGAGGAGGAGGATGACGTGGCGGGGGAAAGTAGGTATCGGGAATGAACGGTTTTGGATTTAGGTCGAGACGGGTTTAAAATGGGGCACGGGTTACGGAAAATAGAGTGATTATTAGTAGAAGAAGTTGTTTTAGTAGTAGCATTGTTGTTAAGAGGCCGATTATCGGATAAAGGGGGGCGATTAGGGTTTGCTCCCATTATCACATTGTATATTTTTAATAGCTTTCTCTCACTATATCTAATTTATATCTATATATTTATGTATGTATAGGTGGGGTTATACTGAGATGCAGAAGAAAAATAAATGTAGGCAAAGAGAGTGTGAAGAGAGAGAGAGAGAGAGAGGATTGAGTGATTTTAGTTATATGGTTAATTTCCGGCGTTAATGGAGTTTTATACTCACTTTGGACTCCCTTATCTTCCTATACGAAACCAGGTGTAATTCTAAAGAAGCAGAGTATCTGACTCTGAGTCGGTGTTACTCTGCTTCCACACCCATTGGATCTGTTATTAAATTTAAACTGTAACAGATTCAATGGTTGTGGGAAGCAGAGTAACCCTGACTCAGAGTTAGGTACTCTGCTTCCTAATTTTAATCTGTCGATAAATTTTACTAAAATTGTCAGAATAATAATTTATAAAAACTAATCATGTAATTCAAAAATTAAATTATATAATTTAGTTTTGAAAATTTTCATTTCGATAATTTTGATACATGTTATATAACCCAGTTAAAATTGCACGTAATTTCGTAAAATATAGTTAATTTGGAATGGAGGGGAGTATATAGGTATTGTTATTTTTATTCTTTGTTTATGTTTAATGTTTAATGTGTAGGGGAAATTTGGCATGCTTTGTTTAAGGCAGTTGCTGGATTTTAAAATGAAATTTAGCTTTAAAGTTCCACTCTGCTAATACTAGATTTGTATCCAAAATATTGGTTGGAGTATTTTTACCATTTTTGAAACATGTATGTATTATGGGCGTTGGATGCATCTTCAACTGGACTATATCGAAACTTTATCCGCTTAATTTTATTATGAATTTTAGTGAATCCAATTCTTATGTGTTCCGACTGACTTTCGAATTTGATGGCAAAAAAATTTACGTTCATAATTGATATTTAGATATGCATCTACATGAGTAGTTTTAACTCGAATATGATCGTTCATAGTTACCAGAAAACTCGGTACCCTTTTTGAAAAGTTCATTTCACATTTTTCGCTTCTCGTTTACCGTTTTCTACTATTTTACATGTAAATCTGGTGATATCATAATCTCAAGACTAGGAGTTGTTGGGGGTGTTGGTTTCATCTGTATATTTTTAGTCAAGGTAATTATAATCTCCAACACAAATATTTAATAAAAATAAATATTTTTGAGTGATGAGGTGCATAAAAATACAATATATATAGGTGTGGGATTTTGTGAAGAGTTTGGGGAGAGACATCATGCTATTTAATTTATTGTTATTTTCTTTTGGAAACATTGCGCTATTTAATTTATTGTTATTTTCTTTTGGAAACATTGCTTACGTGTTTGTCCTTTTCCTGGTTTCTTAATTAATTTTCCTTTTTTTCATTTTGTTTGTTAATTCAGGTAACTGTCCTTTTCTTGTTTATTTAAGCAGACTACGAATATAATATTCCTAGGTTTATTACCCATTGATTGTTATTTACCAAATTGCCGGGAATTTTGATATTTTAATAACATATGTCAAAATTGTTAAAATTAATTTTTTTAAAACTAAATCATATAATTTAATATTTGAACTAGGGCTGGGTTCGGTTCGGTCCGGTTAGGTTTTTGGCAAAACCGAAACCGAAACCGAACATATTTTTTGGTTCGGTTTTTTTCGATTTTATTTTTGATTTTTAAGTCTTTTTCGGATTTTTTCGGTATTTTTCGGTTCAGTTTTACTGAAAACCGAAACCGACCCGAAATTTTTTCGGTATTTCGGATTCGGTTTTTTTCGGTTCGGTTATCGGTTGAGTTCGGTTTTTCGCACAGCCATAGTTTGAACTATATGATTAACTTTTGAAAATTTTAATTCCGACAATTTTGGTACAAGTTATCGACCGGTTAAAATTAGACGTAGTTTCGTAATAGACAATTAATCGGTAACGAGTGATTAGTAGACAGTATACATGGGTGTAAAGTGATTCGAATAACGGGTGACAGGGTAGTTTTTAATTTTATTTCTAGTTATCATCTTTCGAGTTGGAGTTCAAGGGTGTAAAGTAATTTACAATTGTACAAGTATTTTGTTATATCTATCCTGATTATCCACAAGTTAAATGATTAAAATGATATTTATGTGTTCTGGCCTGCTTAAGTGAGCCTGTTACGAGGCACCGTCCGGCCATAATAGGCTCCGTCCGGCCATAATAGGCTATGGTCCGACCTATCAAGCTGAAAGTATGGCAATGATAGGCCAAAAAACGAGTCGTACCTAACATAGCCTAACTTGGAGCATGGTATGGACCATCTTAGATTCATATGTTGCTCGTAAGCATGCTGAGTTGATCGAGTGCTTCAACAGCGAACTAATCTCATACGAATCAATTCATTAATCCAATTAAAATAGAAGAGCTAACTACACACTACGAGTTACTCATGGCCCAGATTGTGGCTTGAGGAGCGGCTATCTCTCAATAGTAACTGACAATTATCACAGTCCCATCAAACCGGTCAAGCCACGATTCTTCGTCTACCATATTTCAGGTTACATGTGGAGCTAGCGCTCTAGTTATATACAGTTGATAAATCAGCTTAACCTTGTGAAATTTTATACAATGGTCGAACCGTATTGTTGCTTGAAAGAAAGGAGTGAAATTTGATTTGGATCTTACTGGTCGAGATGTTTAATAAAGTTAAATATGTCAAAACACATTAGTACAATAGGATATTGGTTTTATACAATTGTGACAATAGATAAATCCAGAAATTAAGCTTATGGACATTATTGTATCAAAGTATATTCAAGGAGTGATAAATAATTATGTGACAAAACTGCAACAGTGACAAAATGTGCATGGTTGATTACATCTGCATAGTCGTACGTGCATAACCTTTTTTAATGATATTGTTATTTTTGGACTCTGACAAATTTCTATAATTATTGACTTAATTATTCACAGACAATAGCACGACTAATTAATAATAACTACTTGTTTGGCTTAATTGTCGTGATATCCAGTCATCATTATACATAGAATAAGTGCTATACTAATTAGTGTGATTAAGTAAATTTGGACTCCATTTGCACTTGAAAATGGTAAGAAGTTGCGTTCATATATAAGATTATAAGATTGAGATACAATCTATAGTTAAAATTTTATAGTTGAATTATAAGATTGAGAAAAAATTACTTTCTTAGTAATGGAAAAATATAACACCACATGGTTACCAACCAATAAACATTTTCATGTTTGAAAATAGTAAGTACTAAGTAATGTGTTCGATCACCGCTTTTGCAACTAGAATTCGGATCAATTCAAATTGTGGACCACAACTTACGTCGCAAATCCACCGCTTACTCACAAATTCGTCGATAAAACTAAAATACGGTCGTATTTCCCTCTACAAACAATGAAACAAACATGATAATTAACTTTTATTGCTTTCAAAAACAGGCCAGTGATGCCCGTTTTCCTTACACTTGTAGCGTTTTTTATTTTGTTGGTTCCGCAACTATATATTTCATCCATTCTGATATTTGAACACTGGATTTCGCTTGCAAAGGTAATCGAGAAACAAATAAAGAATAGACAGGAAAGTTTGGTGAAAAGTATTTTCGTTATCCCACAAGAAATTAAAAAGGGTGAAGCAGTACACTCTTTGAGTAGGAAGATTTAAGGAAAATTTTAAAAAGGTTTATAATTTGGCATCAATACTTTAGTTAAATAAATAAGATTATAGAGAATAAATTATAAGAGCATCCGCATCACATACTTCAATCATTTCCTCACTAACACATTTTATACCTTTTAATGAACCATTTATATTTACACAAAATTTCAACTTTCTTATTACTTTCCTTATAATAACCATATATTTTTTTTATTATTATATTTTAATAATCATAACAATATTACAACCAGTTTATTACTATTATATTCTCTCCGTCTCTAAACAAATATTCCATACGAAAATACATGCAATTTTGACCATCAAATTTTTCATATCAAAATTACCGAAATGAAAAAATTCAAAATTTCATCGTATAGTTCTAACCATAAACTACGTGATTAACTTTTGAAATAATTTTTTCCGGCAATCTAAATATGAAAAAATTATCGGTCAAAATTCTATGTATTTTCGTAGGGGACATTTGTTTAGGAACGGAGGGAGTATTAATCTAGTAAATCATATGCATTCTTCTGAGTTTTGTGTTTCCTTAGATTTAGGGAATTTATAGGGTTTCTGATACATGTCACTTTTTATACCATAATCATCAAATTTTAGGGAAAAATATGTTTTGAGGAACCAGATACGGATGCTCTAAAGCCGGTGCAAACCTTTTTCCTCATCACACAGTAAAAAAAAGGTTAGCAATTTTTTTTTATTAATTACTCCCTTCAAATGGGGTTATACGATATTTCGTTCAATTTTGACAATTTTGACCGACGGCTATGTTGTTGAAATCGAAATTTTAAAAGATAATCACATAATTTAAATATTAAACTATATGAACAAATTTTAAAAATTTATATTTTAACAATTTAAATACGAGATATTTATCATTTAAAGTTGTACGTATATAAGAAAATACGTATAATCCCAATATAAGAAAATACAGATATTTAAAATTTTGAAGCTTTCTCATCACTTGTCATCTCACAAAAAAGCGGTAAAATGTTGAACTTTGCATCACTACTTAACAATAAATCAAGATTGGAATAAATTTTAACATTTGCAAAAACTTCAAGTTCACTCTAGTTAGTTGTAGGTCAAGTAAGCAAGCAACATCATCACCGAAAGTAGCTACAAAATTACAAATTTCTTACGTATTTAAATTTTGTACTCTAATTTTCTATATAAATAGAAAAAAAATGAAAACAGAAAAACAATAGCCAAGTTTATATCCACTTCACAGGACCACTTTTATGGGGACATTGCAACATACCCTCTGATACAAAACAAGACGGGTAGATATACAATATTATATGTTAAGTTTTAAATGAGACATTTTTATATGGTCCATTTTGCACCGAAATTTATTCGGAAAAGGGATGAAATTCATTTAACATCTTTTTGTTTGTATCAAAGGGTCATGAAGATAATTTTCCATAAAATTGAATTTGGATGATGAAATTTCTATCCGCTGTTCTAGTTGCAATTTTGCAGTTAGGTTTCAAGTGATGTTGCAACCACAGTTGGAACCTACGTAAAAATAATGGACAGAACTGAATAAAGTTAAATATACTTGAAATAAATCACACACGCATTTAACAACGGAGTTCAGCTAACTAGGCTACGTCTCCGGGACACTTACCCAGATTATGATATTATAAAAGGCTTACAATATAGGATTCAAGTCTTAATGAAAAACTCCTAGACTCCCTCTAGGTTTTTCTGCCTATCTCTATACTGCTCCTACCTTATAACTATCAATTATAAATCAATGGCATCCCACCATTGTTTTCTTTTAAAAGCTCTTTGTGTATTCTCTAGAATGAGTTCTTTATAATTTAGAACACACACTTTTTACAATCTAAGTTTATCAACTATATAAGCAAGTAAAGACAATCTTCTATCTTCAATGTCTTTTGTGATTCCTTTTGACTTTATTGATTGGCTTCAATCTTTCCAACCATTACGTGATTCTTCAACGTGGATTGATTCCAATCATCATTGGTTAATACTTGTTTAATAACTAGCTTGAAAATATAAGTTAGTTTTTTCCTATAACAGAAAACATATAGGATAATATATTTTAGAGATAATATATTTAAATATACATATGAAACATTAACTCCATATCCGTTGTTCAATCTTAAACATATCATACTGAATCGATAAGAAACAAAGATTGAAACAAGTGATAAAAATTTGCATAAGAATAGAGATATAGATTTATTTATGTAAATGAAACATAACTTTATAAACTAATCTCTTTATATCTTTTAGGAAATCTTTCCATACCACTTTGATATTTCTCAATATAGACGAACTAAACCTTTAAGAGCATATGACATTATATCATGCATATTTTAAAACAAATAATTACCATTAAAGAATAGTTATGCAGATTTACAGAACAACACAGAATTCTGCAGAACAGCAGGTTGGAACTGTGGTTTCAACTGAGGTTGCAACATTACTTGAAACCACCAACGCTGTCTTAGCAGGTTGTAACTGAGGTTGTAATATTGCTTAAAACCTATCAACACTTGTCTTAATAGGTTGTAGCTGAGGTTGCAACATTGCTTAAAACCTAACAACACTGTCTTAGTTCATAATAAACAGATAGGATTATTTAATGAAAACCAATAGACAAAAAATAGAATTTAGACCAGAAATCTGGTCCTAACAGATGAACTATTTAACACTACAAAAAAAATTCAAATAGCGACGGGATTAGTGACGGTATTTTTTGTTACAGGCTTATTAGCAACGGTTTTGGTGACGGATTTGTGACAGTTTAGTCAATTTGTGACAGATACAGCTTTTTAAATTAGTGACAGATTTTAACTCTCACTAAATCAAGCATTATTTTGTAGTGTAAATCGTGTATCATCTCATTACAAATTTTTTTTTTTTGGAAGTTTACTGTATTATCTTATTACAGTCTTACTGATACAAACCATATCATATAATACTTAGTAAATTTTTGAAATCTTACTCCATATTTGAAAAGCTTTTGATATAAATGCCTGGAAAAAAAAGTATGGCTCTATAACTTGAACAAAATGTAAAAGTAGATCTGACCCCTACAAGTACTGAATACATTGATTGCACATATTTATTGAAAATTTTGACTCAAAAATTTAAACCATTAATTGAATTGCAAGATTTTTGCGATTATTATCCAGTGGTGATCAGATTTGAGAATATAAATAGCAATTTGTTGTTCAAGTTTTTCATGACAAAATTTAAAACGACTTGCAAATCATTTATTTTTTCATTAGTTATCATTTTCTACTAATTCAATAGCCTCTCTGTAATTATTAATCAAGTCTTATGTCACGACTTATTTGTAAACAGAAGATTTTGAATGCTATTCGAAATTCATAAGATAGCAATGGTTCGAACCATTTCATCATTTTTTACACTATTTTAGAAACACAAGGACTCGGTCGTATGAATATGTAAATTAAGCTAGACCTGTACCGTGCATTTAGTCGATCTGTCGATGCGTGCAAAAGCTGACCCGGTTACCGCAATCATTAAAAATAAAATATATCTACAAAGTGTACTGGTCTTTTTGCTTTCTTTTTTTCTTTTTGCTGTTAAAGTACACTAATCCGTAAAGGACGTGTATTGATATGTAAAGCTGTAAAGAATAAAGAGTAGGACTGCAAATGGACCGAAACGCTCATGAATAAGCTTGTGTTCGACTCCTTGAATATCCGGTCTGTGCTTGTTCATTTACGAATAACCAAGGCTGAACAAAATAATAAGACTCATGTTATCAGACAAGCTCGTTTAAATATTTTAATATTTATTTAAATATATTCATGTTTTATATATGAAAAAGTATAAAATATAATGCTCTCGACCGATAAATACTCTTCACTTTATATAAGTAATAAATTAGTTTTAAAAAACTAAATCAATTTATATTTTATGTTAAACCCTAAAATAATTATTTGTCCTATTGAGTTATCTTGTCATATATTTAAGCTAAACATTTTTTTTAAGAGAAATGTCTGAAAACGTGTACAGAATGGGCTTGTGAATACAGAATATGCTCCTCTTGAACTCGTCTATAAACAAGCCGAGTCTCAATAAGATTTCAATAATCGTTTAATCGACAAGCTAAGATTGGAGTTTTGAGTAGTAAACGAGAGTTGCCAATGGTGTTGCTCACTTATCAGTAAATTTGTAAGAAATAGCAGTGATCGTAATAGTTTTGTTTGGGCCGAAAGTATGTTGTCCCTCATTGATTTGGACAATGCAATTAGACAAGATTGAATCATTTTTGTACACAAGCAAAGATTGAACATATATGGGCTTAACTTGAGTCATTTGCAGGCCAAGAGAAACAATAATGGGCTTTTAATTAGATGTTGGAGAATATTAGTCTTGTTGTGAGATTATTGGACTCTTGGGCTTATACTTTATGGGCCCAAGTTGGGCTTGTAACCCTACCCCTCTATCTATATAAAGAGGGCTAGGAGTCTTGTATTTTACATTCATTCACATATTCCTTCATTAATAAAGATCATGTTGTTCTCCCCTCTCTCTACTTCTGTCTCCCTATATACGTAGCTAATAGTGTATTACAACACGTTATCAGCACTGCTCTCGGAGATCGAAGTATGGATTATAGATTCAATAAACCTTGAGATTTATCCGGATTTTTAGTATTTTGCTATATCGACCTTCACCAACATACCGTGCGTAAGGTACCCGGATATAATTTTTTTTTGAACCGTACAAGTCACATATAACTACTGTATTGTATGTTAGTGCTATATCAACCATATGACATCTTTGTATGCTGCTATACTATTTGTATGTTACACTGTATTGCATGATATAGATTAATTTGCATGTATTCTGACTAATGATTCCTTTATACACACAATGATTAGTGCTCTGTAAAAAAAAAAAAAATTGTACATGCATAGTACATGCGGCTGCTTGACTTTTGCTTTGGTCTGCTTGATTGTTTGCATATTATATATATTAAATAGTTTGCTTTGCTAAGAAACTAGATATATGAAATAGTACATAATGTCGAAACCTCATTATATATATCATGCGTATTACATGTATAACCGAATTGTAAATCGAAAATCATGTAATTGTAAAACATGTATTAATCTGTCGGATTAAATCTGTAATAAACTGAAACCGTATGTACTAATTTGTAATTCTCTGAAATCTGTATACTATTCTGTAAATTACTCAAGGACTAAACTGAAACTTGTCTGAAATTCTGGACTGTATATGTAATAATGCTGTAAATAGATATATAGTTTGCTGTAATTACACGCATGGTCCTGTAGTATAATACTTATACGAAAACAATACATATGGTTGATAAGATATATTTGGTAATATACACACACATGCATATAATTTTTTTTATTAAAAGGCAAACGAATAAAAAAATTGCATGTAAATTGATTTGATTTGATTATGTTAGAATCTTCATGGATTGATTGATAATCTTAAATAGATTTGATTTGATATGTTAGAATCTTCATGAATTGATTGATAATCTTAAATAGATTTGATTTGATATGTTAGAATCTTCATGGATTGATTGATAATCTTAAATAGATTTGATTTGATATGTTAGAATCTTCATGAATTGATTGATAATCTTAAATAGATTTGATTTGATATGTTAGAATCTTTATGGATAGATTGATAATCTTAAATAGATTTGATTTGATATGTTAGAATCTTTATGGATAGATTGATAATCTTAAATTGATTTGTTTATAACACCAAATCTACTGCATGATTAGATACCTAAAATATATTTACTGCATGTTTATATATATATGGTTAATATAGACAGGTACAATCTATATTTAATTTATTGCCATGTTTATGATATGATAATTTGCGAAATCATATATTTTCACATTTAAGTTGGAAAAATTATGAACCTTCCCCAACTAGGCTCACCTATTTGGATACGATGTCTAGGAAAGATATAGGCGGAAGTCGATATCCTAATGAGGTCGGGTTTTAAGTGGCATTCGTGCCCTCCACCCTCACCGTCTTTCCTGGTCGTTTTTCAAGTAGAGCTACCGAAAGGGGTTGACTAAATAATAATTTCCCCGAGTGTGTTTATATAGTGATGTATGTTTCGCCGAATTGGTGTCTCAGTATCGACCCGTCGTTCGATCAATGAGAACCAATTCACATTAAAAGCAAAACTATTTTCGAACCTGTCGTTTCGAATTAAAGTTTGTGCTTGTGCAAACCATAAACATATAAACCAGTCGTTTTATATGAAAAATAATCCAGAACTCCCAACACATGTTGGATGCCATCTATGATGAAAAAAATCGCAAAACATACTTGCGACTGTTTAGACGTTGATGTTATTCCGTCATCACATGCTAGTCACCCTGATGTGTGAAAATATGATGCCCAATTTTTTTGGATGCCATCTTTGATGAGTAAAGCACGAGTTTGTTGTTACCATCAGGATGAATGCTAAGGCGTTGATTTTATTCCGCCGCCATATTTGAGACGTGATGACGTCTATGGTGAACAAATGTCTGAAATTGACATATTGGAGCAATCCTTCACCAAAATACTAGCTTGGAAATTGTATTCCATAAGCAGTATCGTGAATTTATATTCACCATGTTCCTTTATCGCCCATCTGTTATTGGATAAGAAAATTACCCCGGTGAGTAGTTTTAATCCTATTGGGTTAATGGCGAATTGTTTGCCTGATATTAATGCTCTTCGTGTATATTTTTTTCCACGAATCGAGAACCGAGACATGTGTTATTTGTCTCGAACTGTCGCGATCCCGATGAATCGCCTAGCCAAGCGAGATTTTAGACAATCGTCAAAATCGAAAACCTGTGGCTCCAAGACAGTAATTGAAAGGAACAATATGGCCCATTGTCACAAAACAAGAGATAATGCTCAAGGAGCCAACTCTATGCTATAAAGACAAAGGTCATGCACGGTACTCCTTAAATAGTTCACAACTATTATAAAGGTGGAAAAACCGATGCTAATGTGGTTAAAGCTAATTGAAAGGAAACTCTTGAGACCCCCGATTTTGTGGCTCAAATGAGTTTGACACCTTTCTTTATTGATTTTGATAAATCATTGAGCCATTTTTTCGCTCATCTGGATTATGTTTTTCTATTTGAATTATGATTTTTCCATTTGGACATACTTTTGGATTATGGTTTGCCTGTTTTACGAAATTTCTCGAAATAATTTAAAGTGTTTTGAGCAAATTCCTTTGACAAATGTGACCAAACTTTAAATTATGAAATTTTAGGCAATACTTGTGGTGTAGTTGGTTTTTTTTTGGAAATAGTGGGTAACAATGTACCACATAATTTCACCAACTACTTGCCTAAAAGTGTACTCAGTGACAGCGATTCTGGACCTGTCGTTCCAAATCGAAATCTTTGGTAAAGCCAAATTGATTTGTCAAATATGAGGCGTTATACTCCTATAGGTCCTGTTGTACCTTGTTGAGTTATAAAATATTCGAGAAAACCAGTGTTACCTGGTAATAGCTCATGAAAGAATTGAAATTTCTTTACATAGTCTCCATTCAATACGACCAAAAGCGTATTTTTAGAGGAGTTGGAATGTCTTTCAAGTGGTTGCTATCACATTCTTTAAAGCGTTTAAAGTTTCCTTATCATTTCGCCTGTCGTCGAATGATAAAGAATTTAAATGCTAAGACATGATTGTCTTTACTATCATTCGCCTGTCGTCGATTGATAAGAGCATTTTGATATTGTGGCATTGACCGGATTAGATATTCCCGGGGTCAAAAGACGATGCTTGATTTATAATCGCATCGCATTTGGATTCTCTTTGAGGATATATTTCGTGATTAATCCGAAATTCATGCCACTAATGCTCACTTTGAAAGACTAGTATGTGTAAAGATCACGAAATGAACTCGTAGAATTCTTGTAAAGAATTGAAGGAGTTATTGTGGACTTATCCAACCATAAGACGGACCATAAATATAAATGGTTATGGTTGATGCATCGACAATATGGTCACATTTTAATGTTGTCCACATAAATGCAGCATTTTCCAAACTTTTAGCCCTATCATTAAGTTGATGGCTCATGATCCGGATTATCCTGAAAAGTCTAGCCGACTTGATAATTCCGAAGAGTAATAATCGAAATTTCGATTTGAATTACTTGAGTTTGGAAATTGAAATTGAACATCCTGTCGATTATGTTCAGACCCAAATGGACTCACGGAAAGTTTGATGATGCGACTGCAAATGATTGCACGCATTTCTTGGTCTTGCGCACCAAGATTTATATTTCCGTATGGGGTTATGCTATTTTGCTGCATTGGTCCGTTATGAGGCCCATAGACACTCAAACACCATATGCGTACCAGCTGGTTACTGGTTATGAGCCAGAAGTCTCATATTAACGCGTGTTTAGAGTGATTAATTAATATTTTAATTGAGCCGTTCTAGCGTTCAAAATATGGACCTCTGAAGGGGACATAAGTCGATTATGAATCTCCTGCCTATCATTTGATAGAGTAACCTTGGCAAGCGATCTCTTTACCGCATGATATGCGAAAGTGACATCGCTAAGACTGTTCTCCCCGTCGTTAGGGGGAGATTTGCACGTTACCGTTAATAAGGAACGACGTGAAGTAACGTGGCATAACCAACGCAGTCTTAGCTTGATCCCCAAAACTGCACTTAGTGATAAGTAAGTGCATAGACTCCCTCAAGTCTAACTAAATGCCAAACGCATTTAATGACTTTATGAGATGTCACGAGATCATTTATACCTGCTGCAAAATGCTTGCAAGGATAGACGTCCCTGTCGGACGCCGTGTTCCTGTCGTAACACGTTGCTTTTGGCCGAACCCGCCAAGCAAAGGACGCTGCCGTCGGCCGTCAGTCTGTCATCCTTCCTAAGATATGAGGAAGTTGACCGGTTCTTAATTCGTTCAGCCCCAGAGGTGGTGAACTGAAACTCGTTCGTCGCACGAGATTATAAAGGATCTAGGAGATGTGTGATTCCTCTTCATCCTAAGAATCTCGAAATATCTGTCGATCATGATATCTTAGACGATATTGAAGCGAAACGAGACTGTCATTGATTACTTGTTCATATATTCGGTGACGACTGATAATATGAGCAAATTATGACAGGGAACCATGTACCGTTGCCTGAAGTCAACGTAGAATAGACTGACCTAATGGAAACTTGCAATCCAAGTAGACTTCTTAGCGAAAGTGTGTTCGGACCTGTAGCTCCAACACCACCAATGTTAAACGAGTTCGTTTATTTGGTTATTCGTAAGGAAAAGTGATGAGAATAATGAGATTGTAGAATGCTCGCCTAGTAGCGCATGGCTTCTCTCACACCTTGGAATTGATTACGAGATGGTTGATTTCCTTGTAATGGACATTATAACAGTCCCCTACTTTACCAGTTTAGTAGTTTCCGAAAAACTGAGTATGCAGCCATGAATGTGGTCACGGTTTTATCTCTATAGGGATTTAGACAAAGCGATATAGATGAAGGTCCCTGTGTGACTTCATAATGCTTAAATCAAGTAGTTCCTGACCACGGAACATGATCTCAATTAACTGAGACGTTCACTATATGGATTAATATAATCCGAGCGGATGTGGTATACCGCCTAAGTGAGTACTTGATTAGCTTGGGATACTTGAACAAGTATTATGCCCTTGCGTGTTTTATTACGCGATCCATTTTTGGATTTGCCTTCGAGATGAAGGATCTTGGGAAGAAACGGTAGTGACTCGGCCTGATGATCGACTCCCGTAAAGATTGAATCTAAGTCCATGATTCAGACTACACCCAGAAGGTGTTATGACGTTGTATTCATCATGACGCTAAGTCGTCAGATTCTCCCATGATCGTTCGATCACTAGACATTGATATAGACCCATTCCGTCCCTGATGTGACGATGAAGAGATATTGAACCATGATGTTCATATCTAAGTACAATAAGCGCATTATTGTACTTGGTCTAATGTGCTAGGACGAACATCTTGTCTGCTGTGAATGGTATAGCTCGACACAGCATCGCGCTAACACGCTGCCATCGAAATGGCATAAAAGACATTTTCCCATTACCTTAAGGTAACTGTGGATGAGGGCTTGTCTTATCCCATTTGCGTCATCGAGTGTACCTACCCCCTTCGGTACTCGAATTAACGCAACCTTTTTTCGGTTATACCGATGCTGGTTACTTATCAGACCCGCATAAGGGATATTCCTAACATGGTATGTCTTTACCATTAGGAATAAGGCGACATCTTGGAGGTCTTGGAATGACTCCAAGTGAATCACTCTGATCTATTCGTGCTCTATGAGACGACTAGAGAGTGTATATGACTTCGAGCTAGTATTAGTCATATTTGAATTACATATGTTCTGTCTCACGATCCAGATAAAACACTTGTCATAGAAGACAACTTGTTGTTATTGATCAAGAGAGACATGACTACATTATGCTATTTAGCGTTTCTCGCCGAAATTAATCTTCACAAATGAAGTTTAAGAGCATCCAGTTGAATGCTCGTTCTATTCCACGTTAGATTTTCTTGCATCCAGTCGTATGTAAGTAAATGAGGCATCCAGTCGAATGCTCGTTTTCTTTCTTGAAATATGAAATCTTTGCACCCAGTCGTGTGCAAGTGAGGGGGAGCATCCAGGTGAATGCTTATTGCACTAATTACTACTTAGTCGAAATCCTCGCACCCTGTCGTGTGCAAGTGAGGGGGAGCATCCAGTCGTATGCTCGTGTACTCTTTTTGTCCTTAGACCAAGGTTTTTTTCCCACTGGGTTTTCCTTGGCAAGGTTTTTAGCGAGACACGTTCCCATCTTATCTCACTTAAGATTGCCGAAATTAGGGGGAGTATCCTGTTGTATACTTCTTACCACTGTGTACTCTTTTGTCCTTCGACTAGAGGTTTTTCCCACTGGGTTTACTCTAGCAAGGTTTTGATGAGGCACCTGTTTTGTGGTTGATCCCTACGACTACCATTGTTGCACTCTTTTTCCTTCGACTAGAGATTTTCCCATTGGGTTTGCTCTGGCAAGGTTTTGATGAGGCACACTGTTTTGTGGTTAGTTACTTACATGATATTTCGGCCTATATCATTCGGCTACACAGTTTCTCCTAGGTACCGGTTTTGTCCCACACTGGGTTTTCCGGCCCTAAGGTTTTTATGTGTTTAGCACTGCGAATGAACTCGACTCAGATCGACTGCATGAAGACGAAGAATTCAAGACGTCCAAAGGGGGAGTGTTGTGAGATTATTGGACTCTTGGGCTTATACTTTATGGGCCCAAGTTGGGCTTGTAACCCTACCCCTCTATCTATATAAAGAGGGCTAGGAGTCTTGTATTTTACATTCATTCACATATTCCTTCATTAATAAAGATCATGTTGTTCTCCCCTCTCTCTACTTCTGTCTCCCTATATACGTAGCTAATAGTGTATTACAACAAGTCTTCTGTTATCTTTTATAAGACTTTTTAAATACAAATTGTGAGCCGATTTTTTTTAAAATTTCAGTCATCCGACCCAATAAAAAAATATTTAAAAGCTGTTTTTAAGTTTAAAAAATAACTTATAATCTATACGAAAAAGATATTAAAATATAAAAAATAGCTTAAAAGTTATTTTTAAGATTAAAAAACGATTATAATTTACACGAGAAAGATATTAAAGTGTAAAAAAACAGGTTAAAAATTATTTTTAATTTTTTTAGTGTTTGTTTGAATTATTAAGTAAAAAAAATAATCAAAAAACTACATTTTTATCACTTCTAAGGTGACTTAGAATTAAAAATATAGTGAAAACTAAAATATTATTAAAAAAAGGTGACCGGACATAAATAAAAAAAACAAAAAAACCCATACATACATACACATTATAAAACCTACTAGCGGACATACCACCCGATGGATGTGAATTTAAGAAAAAACCTGTAACCCGTTATGATAGATAATTTGTAAAAAAATGCAATTAATAATTAGACCACAGTTACTATTTTGTAATGTTATTAATAATAATTTTTTATAAATAATTGTTTCAATAATTCATAACCGTCGTCACCTAGACTAATACTAATAGCATAGATAGTGAAATATAGGGCTGGTCGAAAAACCGGAAAAACCGAACCGAACCCAAAAAAACCGAAACCGAAAAATTTTCGGGTCGGTTTCGGTTTTCAGTAAAACCGAACCGAAAAAGACCGAAACCGAAAAAAACCGAAAAAACCCGAAAAAAACTGAAAAAAAACAAAAAAGACCGAAAAATAAAAAATAAAACCGAAAAAAACCGAAACTGAACCGAAAAAACCGATCCGGTTAGGTTTAAAAAATAAAAAGACCGAAACCGAAAAATATGTTCGGTTTCGGTTTTGATAGAAATCGAATCGCACCGGATCGGACTGAACCTAACCCTAGCGGAATACATACATACACATTATAAACATACATACAGATAATATAGAGTGAAAGTAAAAAAGGGAAATAGTAAAAGATAAAAAGGGTGTGTAAATAATGGGGTCATCATCATCATTATCAGGCGAAGAAGAGTATTCATGTTTAATCGGGTCAGAATCGGGTTGGGTTGAAGCCCGTACCACTTGCGATCATTTAGCTTCTCTCTCTACTCTTCTCTCTCACATCCCTCCTCCCTCTACTCACTGCAACAGGTCTCTCTCTCTCTATATATATATATACGCGTTACCACACGATGCGTGGTGTAACGAAACGCGTATATGATTATAATGCAAAGAGTACATAGAGAGAGCGGAAGTTTATTTCCACCTTGAATTAAATGACCGTTTCTCTCGAAGCAGTTAATTACTCCATCCATCCGTTCTGGTTTAATTGTCCACTACGAAACTACGTCCAATTTTGACCGGGTTATAACACTGGCGGCCCAGTACTCTATCAAAATTGTCGAAATGAATTTTTTTTTAAAATCTAATCATAAAATTTAACATTTTAACTGTATGATCAACTTTTGAAAATTTTCATTCCGATAATTTTAATAGTTTTTGGCTCGTTAAAATTGCACGTAGTTTCGTAGTGGACAATTAAATAGGAACGGAGGGAGTATTTTATAGGCAGTTTCTTTTATTTATTCTCGTTACTTAATGTGTAAATTTTTAAACTATCTCGTCTTTTTTTGTAAATAAGTGTATCAAGGTCTCGTAAGGGGGTATTCACTTAAAAATACTCCTTCCGTTCCTGTTTAATTGTCCACTGCGAAAGTACGTGTAATTTTGACCGGCCAAGAACTTGTATCAAAATTGTCGGAATGAAGATTTTCAAAAGTTGATCGTATAGTTAAAATGTTAAATTTTATGATTAGATTTTAAAAAAAATAATTTCGACAATTTTGATACAAGTTATAAGCCGATCAAAATTGGACCTAGTTCCGTAGTGGACAATTAAATGGGAACAGAGGGAGTATTTTGCGTGAAATATCTAAGTGCAAGTTTGGGGACAGCTTTTTTGCTTGGATTTTCTAGCTGTTTGATTAAAGTTTGGTATGCCAGCTTTTTTGAATTTTTAAAAAGCTAGTATTTGGTTAGAAAAAAAGGCTAAAATCAGAGAAGCTAGGAAGTTTGGTAACCGTGGACCACTAGTTGAGTGAAATGTTAAAGTGCATGTTTGGTGACAACTTTTTTCCTTAGTTTTTTAGATTTTTAATTACAAAAACCGTTTAGGGTTTGGTATGTTGGCTTTTTTAGCTTTTAAGAAGCTAGTATCTGGTTAAAAAAAGCTAAAAGGTTCAAAAACTGAGAAGTTAGGAATTTGCGGGTTTTTTAGCTTTTCCACGTTAAATTTCCCCAAAACAAAAGCTTTTCCGTAAAACACGCTAGTTGCGTGAAATATCTAAGTGCATGTTTGGCAACAACTTGTTTTCTTAGTTTTTTAGCTTTTTTGATTACCAAAATCCATGAATGTTTGATATGTCAGCATTTTTCGATTTTTAAAAACTAGAGTAGTATTTGGTAAAAAAAAGAAGCTAAAAAAGTCGGAGCTAGGAATATACGGATCTTTATAGCATTTTCACATTAAATTTCCCAAAAGCAGAAACTTTCTAACAGAATGTGTTTGTATATTCACAGCTCACTTATAAGTTAAAATAGGTGATTAGTGACTTATGGATAAAAATAAGTTATAGGTCACTTATAAGTAAAAAAGTTACAGTTGCGTCGAGCGCTACAGTGCAGCTTCGTATTTTGGATTTTTGAGTCAACTTCATGTTCTGTTGGTATGTCATTTATTGACATATTGGCTTGTTTGGTTAGAGATTTTAAGTGAATATACTGGGATTTTTTAGGGTCAGGAAAAATAAACAAGCTAGGTTCATTTACTTTTAAGCCTTTAGCTTCTTCAAGCCAAAATAATAGGAGTAGGAATCAATAACTCAGCTTTTAAGCTGGTCAACTAGTCGTTCCAGATTTTAATCCAAAATAAATTTTATGAGCTAATAAGCTGTAAAACAGTCTAATTTTGATACCTCATTCCAACATGTTTGGTATGAGAAAACAGAGAAAAGCTAGCTTGCAAAAGAGTTGCCGCTGCTGTTGTGTATGAACATTAAATATAAAAAAACATGGCAATCTGTGTTTGGTGTTAACAGGACAAATGTTTTAAAAAGGTTTCTTGTTCTAAAATGAAAGTCCTCTATTCGATATCAAGGAAAAGCTTCGTTGATAAGCTTTTGTTTTCAGTTATCTTTTATATTTTTTGTTAAGTAGTACTAATGGCTTCAAAAAAACGTTGGTATCGAAGAATGTATCAATCCTGTAGTTATGTCATATATGATCCAACTATTAATTACTAGTCCTTTTTACCAATTCTACATACAAATCCTTTACTATTGACGCATATGAATAGTTCAAAGCATCATCAGCTACCGATGTCAATATGGGTATGATATGAAATATTTGCATTTTGATCACCACAAATTTGCGCTGTGTTAAAAGGTGTGACCACCCAAAGGAGAACTGGCTATGCTTGAGTTGCAAGGATGTTCTATGCAGTCGATTCATCAACAAGCATATGGTCGAGCACTGTCGAGAAACTGATCACTGTGTGGCACTTAGCTACAGGTAAATTCCGTCAAAACAATACATCATTTACCCTTCATTTTTGAAAACTTTTAAAATTGCTATTTATGTTTAATTCCTCTAATGATATTGGGTGTTCAAATTGTGGAAACAGCGATCTATCTGTTTGGTGTTTCTCTTGTGACGCTTACTTGGACGCTCAACTGATTTCAGAACTTCGCCCTGTTTATGAAACGGCATATTTGCTCAAGTTTGGTGAAGCCCCGCCGTTGAGGACCATTTAGGATAGTTTTTCAAGAGTTGAAAGTTAGATCAGAAGACAAAATTGTTTCAAGCACCGACAGAAGGTTCAAAAACCCAGTCTTTTAAATGTTTTGGAACTTCAACTTGTTTCTAATCCTATTACAACTTTCTCATATTGTTAGGCTTATATATTTGCACCCTTTATAATGCCCTTCATCTGGCTTTTCGTGGCTTGTACTATTGACATTTTGTTATGAAATGAAGTCCACTGTTCATATAATATGTACTTGTATGGATACATTGTTCAGTGTGTGATCAAACACTGATACTATATGTGAGTATTTTTTTAGACATGCGTAGTCACTCTAGTTATGAATCTCGTTTTGATGAACAAGTCCTAAAGTCGTCTAAGTAGAAACCTGAAACACAATTTGGGAAGAGTGTGTGAGAGAGAGAACGAATAATGTGGAGAGAACAGAGGTGAATGATCACCATCTTCGCTAATTCACACAATGCAGAAGTTTTCTGTTTCATTGCTCAATTTTGGTGAAGCTCAACCGATTAGAGCGATTTAAGATGGCCTTTCAAAAAATAAAAATAGCCTAGAGGTCTCTTGAAGGTATTGGAACCTAAAACAATTTTATAGTTTGATCTTTTATAAATTCTGCATATATCAAAGGTGTATGCTAGTACACTAAGTACCCTCTCTACCGTGCCCCTCATCGGGTCGTTATGGCTGTACAATTGATGTTTAATTTTGTTCTGATTTTCCTTTTTGGCATAAATGTATTCGTTTAAGCTAGGACACTTTATAAGCAAGTCACGCTAGCATATCCGTGTTTGAACTTCTTCACACTAGCAAGTCACTCTAGCTAGCACTCGATTTTGATACGTGATATGTTTTCTTCTTTCACGGAAACTTTAAACTTTAAAGCGGTTGGTTTATGTGTAAAGCCTTAACTTTTTAAGGCAAAGACCAAAAAGAAAGTTTGGAGAGATAAAGAGCGAGTCATTCAGAGAGACTGGTGCTGAATATGATCACTGTCTTTACTAGTTCACAAAATATAAATTGGTGAATCGTTTCATAATTTGATTACAAAAAATACAATAATGATGATGATCTACATATGAATAAATATCATTCTGCTTCAATCAGGATGTCAGTCTTGTAATCGAGGGGAGTCGCCTTCTCTAAGCCCGCCATGTATGTCATGTAAACAGTCCATAAATACGAAAATGAATTGCTCACCAGTGGCTGCCATATACAAATAACCAAAAAAAAGAGTGAGCATCGATAAAGCAAATCATAAATGTAATCAACGTGTTACATGACTACTGGTGTAGATTCGAAAAAATAGTTTACAGCGATAGCGGTAAAAGATGTGTATACCTGTAAATGAACAGGGATGAATTTGAATGTTATGAAGTCGCAAATAGGCCAGTACATAGCTCCGTTTATCAGGGTAGGGATCATGTCTCGCTTCAAACGAGCTACTATTTCAGGAATATCTTCCCCTGAAAATATAAAAAGGGAGTTAAAACTTTGTCACGAGAATATTTAAAGTTTTAATAAAGTAGAGACAATTGGCAAGTGATCGATGTGTAGCAGGCAAAATTTAGCCGCTATCGACGAGGAGAATTAGTCGACTCCTAGTTGTATTTGTTTGTAGGTAAAAATCTAGCCCATCACTAAATTTGTTACTTTCTACCACCATTAAAATGAATCAATTTTTAGCCAACACTGCAATAGCTAGTCATTAATGATTTGGAAAACACGACCACTAAGTAAGAAGTAAGAACTAAAACTCCGAGAAAACTTTGTAGTTATTTATATCTTCAAGAAACTGAAAATGACTACTTTCTATTAAAACATTTTAACAAGTTAATAAGAAAGAACTGCTTTAGAAAATGCACTGTTTTGTACACACATAGGACTTGTTATGGTTGCACCTTTTGATGTTCAACTTATTTCCTTTTTATGCGTATGGGCTGCAAATTGCATTTGGTTGGTCAATGTTAAAGGTTGAGGAAATTTGGCTTTATTTATCTGTAAAAAGTTACTTTTAAGTTATCGACTAACAGGCCTTAGACCCAGTCTCAAATGAGCATGCTTAGGATCAAAAGCGGTAGTCAAGCACGCTCATAGACTATTGGAATTTTGTGCCTTTCGACATTTATAAAAGCAGCTACCATATAAATGCATAACCGTGTCATTAATCCAAAAGTACATTAATTATTCCGAAAGACAAAATAAGTAAAAGATGCTTTTTGTTACTCGGCTTTGTCTGGGCGCACCAAAACAAATAAAACTGCAAAAGTTCTTTTGAGTTTAAAAAAGTTGAAAGAATTTGCTACCTTGTAAAGCAGCATTTACAGAGAAGAAAACAACTGTCATCACCGGTCCATATAACGTCTGCCCCATTACAATCTTTTTCAATGTGGTGTAAATGTCTCTTTTTGGAAGAACTTTTGATACGAAGTTGAACCAAAAGTGCAACGATGGTCCCAAAATTATCATTCCGTAACCCGCCATGCGTGCAGTCCTCACTTTATCATAAGGTTCTGAAGATGGCCGAGCAATTGTCTGAAGAGAGTAGTAATACTATGTTAAAAAAACCTCTAATTAATCATAAAACATAATTCTCTTCCAAGAAATTCCGATTGTTAAATAAAAATTTGCTATTAAGTGTTCAGAGAGAGTTTAATATCCTTTCCTAATTTCAGTTCATGAGCTGCTATTGCTAAAATCAATAGAATCTCAGAATTTAGTTATTACTTCTCAGCACATATGCAATAATGCAGATCTCCTCAACTATATGTTTTTTATTCATTAATTTCAAGGGTTGAAAAGAAAAACTGAAATAATCAAATACCCATTGAATCATTTAAAAAGTTGAAGACTACGCTATATATGGAGACACGGAGACAAGAAACTTGCTAGCATGTGACGTGATGGCATTTGTGTAGTATACTTATTCCTTTTCTTATTTCTAATGCAATCTCCTCTGGTAATAAATTGTGCAGTGCACCATTAGATTAACCTGTTTGACTAGCGCCTACAAGTACATATTTACGCACTAATCTTGTACCGTTATAAGATATAAAGAAAGCTAGGGAAACAGTAATAACTGGAAAGCCCAACCATTTTTCCCCCAACTTTCAAGCTTTCCTAAGTTCTTTAAGAAATTCTAGTTTGATAAGCAATCCATCAAAGCTTTCAAGCAAGCTTGTACATAAAGTCAAAGAAACAAAAGGCATAGCTTAAATCCAAGAAAACAGCCGCACCAGCCTTTAAGAAGAATGAAGGGGAAAGTTGAGCTTGAAAAGCTCCGATCATACATAACGCCTAATTAATTCTACATGTAACATGTCACAAGCTAGTAAGTCATACACAGAAATTCCGTACAGATTATTTTTTAATTATACCTTCCTACACAATTAATCCTTTTCTGGAGTATAGCAAGTTAATCACCATTTTCTAAAGGCTGGCATTTGACGTTTACTTGGATTTAAGCTGTAACTTTTGTTTCTTTGACAACTCCTTGCACCAAACATTGCATTAACTAACTAAACTTCCATACATGCAAAAACAACGTAAGGAAATTGGGCGAGAAAAGCAAGTGACCTCACCGATTCTTTAGCAATCATACTACTCCAAGCATAAAACATACTTTTTGAAGTCATACTAATTACTAAACTATCTACTCATTCCACAATATTCGTCAAACATTTTGTAATTGATATATCAGTAAATTTGTTCCTTACTAAGTATATCAACACCTAGTGACTTTCCGTTTAACCTATATGTACCGTTACGTTAACACCTTTTCTGATGCAGCTTTTAAGATTAGCCAACTCTTGTATTTCTTTCTAAATTCTAAAAAAGCTCATTCAAAATCAAAATAGAATTACAAGGGTAGTTTTTTTCTTTTTGCTAATTAACCAGAAACACTATAAGCTTAATCTGGATGAACTCGAATTTTCTGTATGTCAAATACGCTATAGCTTGTTTTCTTCAACCACTTCTTGTCTGATTGCAGCTATTCAGTTTTTGTTTACTCAATGTTGATTGCATTCGGTTGATAAGCTTAAAACCTACTTATTTATTTCCTGAAAAACACTAAAACCTTTAAACTGGATGTACAGAGCTTTTAACTCAACCTAAATACCCCAGCTTATTTCTTAAAAGCTCCAGTAAACAACCTCAGCACCCAAACAAACCCTCATTTACTATACCACCATTCTAAATGAAACTATCAAAGTATTAAGCACTATATAATTCAACAATTTATCTTGTTTAAACACAAAAATTGTACGCAGGAACGGAACCACGAACTTTTAAGACGAAGGGTTGAAACGCTTATTTTAGTAAACGGGGGCTAAAACGCTACTATCAAAATATTTTAATCAAAATACATAGAAGTTTTTCATTTTTTCATCAATCTTTAACAAAATAGGGGTCTGCTGCCTCGACTATTTCCACCTAGTTACTTCCCGACTGAACATACATGCTATAACATTGTATCATTACAAAGTAATTACAAGTTTAAATATCCTAATCAGGGAAGTAACTAGGTGGAGACAGTCAAGGGCCGCGTCCCCTCCCCCATTCTGAGAAAAATTAATAAAAGGTAAAAAAAAAAATCTATGGTATGTATTTTAATCAAAATCTTCATAAATTAGCGTTCGGCCCCCCTATTACGAAAAAAAAAAACTAATATAGTATGAAAAAAAATATATATATATATAGAATATTGGCCACTCTCATTTAACTTTCCTCGTTTGGCCAGTGACCCTAATAAAGAATATTACCAATAAACAAACAAAACCCGAAAAAATGCATTATTAATAATAAACAATAACACCAATATCTAGAATATCGGCCTCTCCCATTTAACTTTCCTCGTTCTGCCACCGACCCTAATACAAGAATATTACCAATCAACAAACAAAACCCGAAAGAACGCATTATTCATAATAAACAATTACACCAATATCTAGAATATCGGCCTCTCCCATTTAACTTTCCTCATTCGGCCAGTGACCCTAATAAAGAATATTACCAATAAACGAACAAAACCCAAAAAAATCCATTATTCATAATAAACAATTACATCAATACTTAGAATATCGGCCTTTCCCATTTAACTTTCCTCGTTCCGCCACCGACTCCTAATAAAAGAAAATTACCGATAAACAAACAAAACCCGAAAAAACGCATTATTCATAATAAACAATTACATCAATACTTAGAATATCGGCCCCTCCCATTTAACTTTACGACACTAATAAAAAAAACATTAGCAATAAACAAACAAAACCCAAAAAAATGTACAATACTAAAAAATTACTAAATTAACTTTCCTCGTTCCGCCACCGATCCTAATAAGAGAATATTACCAATAAACAAACAAAACCCAAAAAAACGCATTATTCATAATAAACAATTACATAAATACTTAGAATATCGGCCCCTCCCATTTAACTTTACGACACTAATAAAAAAAACATTAGCAATAAACAAACAAAACCCAAAAAAATGTACAATACTAAAAAATTACTAAATAAACTTTCCTCGTTCCGCCACCGATCCTAATAAGAGAATATTACCAATAAACAAACAAAACCCAAAAAAACGCATTATTCATAATAAACAATAACATCAATACTTAGAATATCGGCCCCTCCCATTTAATTTTCCTCGTTCCGCCACCGACCCTAATAAAAGAATATTACCAATAAACAAACAAAACCCGAAAAAACGCATTATTCATAATAAACAATTACATCAATACTTAGAATATCGTCCCCTCCCATTTAACTTTACGACACTAATAAATAAAAAAACATTACCAATATACAAAAAAAAAACCAAAAAGAAATTAAAAAAACAAAAACGAAATAGTAATTTACCTGAGAAGACAAATCAGCAGCTGTATAAATACAAGCAGAGGTAACACTCTTGGTAAAAACAGGATGAGATTTAACCATACTTAAATACCAACCCACTACATTAAACTTTGAAATATTTGTTGAATAATAATAACTCGTTTTTTGTATATTAGTGTATCGGGTCACGGGTCGGGTCAATTCACTTATGGATCGTCGGGTTAGAAGGGATGTTATTCTAGTCCCGTTACGTATAATCCCACTACTCATAATTATATATTTATTTATCTCTCTCTCTCTCTCTCTCTATATATATATATATATATATATATATGTTTGTGTATGTATATATAGATTTCTCTCAGAGAGAGAACTGAGAGAGAGTTTGAGTTCTTAACTAAGGGTTTTGACTAGAGATCTTGTGTCATCTGGACCGTTAATTAATTATATGTGTGTGATACGTGTGTATTATTTGACGGTGGAGATTAGATGTGTTCACCTCCTTTTTTTACTAGTTTTGAATAGGTTTGGTTTCGGTTCGTTTTTTTGGTTTTCAGTCCTTTTATTTTTTTGGACCGAACCGAACCGGGGTTTTTCGGATATTTTTTGGTTTTATTTTTGGTTTTTTGGGTTTCTTAGATTCAGTTTTATTGTAAACTGAAACCGACCCGGAAAAGTTTTTTTTCTTTTTCGGTGTTTTTTCGAGTTTTCGCGCGGACGCTAGTTTTGAAGTCAAAAGCAAATGTCGCAAAAAAAAACATTACTAATTTTGAAAAGCATTTTTATTAGTTTATTATCAATAATGGTAAAGCATTTTAAAGCATTTTAAGCATTTTAACCGATACTAGTTTTTTCTTTTAATCAAGCAGACCAGAATTTTATTAAAATAAAATAGGTTCGTACCATGGAACACGCCTCCATAACTAGCATAAGAAACGACCAACAAAAGAAACACAGCAACAAACCTTGCTGATAAGTAACAGAAACTAAAATTCAAATGAATACCGCAACAAGTGAGGTAATGGCTAAAATCCGATAGGTTCCCGTACTCATCCGACGAAGAACAATCATTACCAACAAAGCAAGTAGAGTCTAGGTTATATTCTCCCATCAAATCCTCTAAAGTATTGTTAAAAGGCACATAGACTTGACTACTATAATGGACCTTTGTGGCTTCGACATCAACGTTTTTTTTTCTTTTTCTCTCTCTGCTTTACCTTTTTCCTTCTATTTTTCTCGGTTTTTGACTCTTCAATGGGAGAAACATTCTCTATGAATTGTGACTGTTCAATATTTTTTTCCTGTTCTGCAATCGTTTTTAATTCCTTTTCTTCATCACTTGCTACTTCAACCAATTACCATATGCTAGTGTTAATTCATCATTATCAACTGTTATCGAAAGCTGTTCATCTCGTCGAATACAATAATTACGTCGTCTCGTCATAAAAGAAAATTGTTTATCGGTTTATTGATTTCAACATTAGTCTAGATTCTAGCCTTCTCATTAGGGCATTAGGGCTCGGCAAAAACCCGGAAAAAAGCGAACCGAACCGAAAAACCGAAACGTTTTGGGGTCGGTTTCGGTTTACAATAAAACCGGACCGAAAAAAACCAAAAAACCCGAAAAAACCCGAAAAAGACCAAAAAATAACCGAATAAAAACAGACCGAAACCGGACCGAAACAAACTGGTTCGGTTCGGTCCAAAAAAGAGCGAAAACCGAAAAAAATCGAATCAAAATATCTGGTCTGTTTTGGTTTTACCAAAAACCGAACCGAACCGGATCCAACTGGTTTTGATTAATACTATTACACTAACATAGACAATAGAAGTATTTTACAAGATAGAGTATCAAAAATACAAATTTATTGTGTTAGTCAAGGTGACTAAAACTATCATTTATTTTTACAAGATAGTGTTATAAAAAATGGAAATTCTGATGACAGAGATTATTGCAGGTGGCTTCAATATCAACCCACAGAAGAACACGTGTAAAGTCATTTGAAAGTATCTTTCCAGCCAAACAAGTCTTTAGCTAACAATACAAGTGTCATCAACTTTTACCATCTACCTTATGCCACGTGTCCCTATACTTTCTTCCTTTGCTATTTGGTCCTTTTCTATTTTCAAAATTTACTCTAATATCCAATTGATGCTATATTTTTCGACCGCAACAATTCTGTTTACACGCATAAATGGTAAATCCGAATTACGGTTTGTAATTCAGATTAACGATTTACCGTTTTATTTTTATTTTTATATATAAAAAAAAAAAAGGTAAACTGTAAATCCGAATTACAGTTTGTAATTCAGATTTACGATTTTGGCATGAAAACAGACATTTTGCAGTTTAAAAATACAGAATCTATCCCCTTAGAAATAGTATGTAAAGGTTAAATTATATATCCAAATTACTCTTGATTGTAATCATAAAACAACGTGGAATCTGAGTTTTAAATAAAATAAAATTACGGTATTTTGGTTTCTAGGTCAACAAGATCTCAACGGAATCAGTAAACCTTCAATCAGTAAAACCGAACATGTCACTCTTTACATTCCATTTAAAAAGTGAAAACAATAAGAAGTTGTAAGGAATGTAATTTTGCCGTATAAATGCGAAGATATTAGGAGCCATCTATATGTATCTTTTCGACATATAACAATTAGAAAAACATCTTGTGACAATCGTATCATACATTTCAAGAGATTAATAGGGTTTGTAGTTTTATTATTTTTTGATAACAATATATAATTATTTAACTAAAACATTTTTATTAATTGAATCCACCTTTCGTAAGGTTAAGTTTGATAATTATAAATGCATAATTTAAGTTAGAAACAAATTAGTCACTCGAGAAATTATGAAATGTTCGCATGCTAAGATGACATTGTGCACGGTGCACCATTTGTTTTATTTTTTTTAATCTCTTATTTGGAGGTAAAATCTACGAAATTTCATCGAAGTAAGCACGAAGCAATAATAGGTCCCAAAGTCATGTTGAGACTTGTAAATCAACATTCATACGTAAAAGATATAACATTTCACCTACATTCAATAAGAAACAAAACATTTCGATTAATTATAGTGTATGCATCTTATCAAGACCCACAAGTCTACATTATACTTTGGTCAACTTTTTAGCTTTGATAAGTTTATTACTCCAATTGTTTATGCCTTTTCTTTTGTAGAGCACTAGAGACCATAAAGTCCTCAAAGTGATCAACCCATTAAATATCCAAGGACTAGAAATAGTGTATTTTTCGTCGTTATATAACTTGTCTACAAATTGTGAAATCTAAGTTTTCAAAATGAGTTCAACACTTAAATTAATATATGTTGACCTATTCAGTAGTATATTGAATGTTGAGTGGTGATATAAAGATATACTTTTTGATATAAACTCTCACATAGACTTAATGTGAATCATCATATTATGTATATGAAGGTAAATCAATAATTCATTCGGCGAGAGAGTCTCTGTCAAAAAGTTTATCCTTATATCACCACTCATTAAATATTGTTAGAGCATTCGTAATATCTATGTTATATTTATTGTCAAATATAAATAATTTAGTTAACAAACAAAATTATTTCACTTTAGTATATTATTTATTAACTTTAACATTGTTAATTTATGTGAAATTTAACAATATTATTAGTTGGTGATGTGGCAAAAAAGGTTAACACACGTCTATAAATCTTCCAAAATACTAGATAAACATAAAAAAAGATAAATTTATTAAAATGACAAACCAATGTAGAGATTAATTTTAACATGTATACGTTTCATTTAATATAAGATTAATCGATGAATATACATATTGACTAGTAAAAGTTGCATATCGTAAATTGATTCACAGTTGGTCATGTTAGATAGCTCAAGTTTTGATCATGTTATAACTTTTTTCATATGTATTAGTAATTTTATTTTCTTAAATTAACGTTTTATTTTATTTATAAAGTGTTTGTTCAAATTTTACAGTTTTTTGGTATTTTATTTTTATAAAGTGTTTTTTGGTATTTTATTGTTTCTTTTGGCAATTTATAAGGTAATATTATTAATATATACCAAAAAATATATAAAAAGTTAAATTTTACAGTTTTTTTCGAATATACACTTTAGAAATAGAATAGAAAGTTTATTTAAGAAAAAAAAAACAATTTTTTTTTTTACGAATACATATGAAAAAAAACTAATAATAACATGACCAATGTGGAAAAACAATGTACGATCAAGCCTATGGATGGATCCTTCTACCTCTACGGACTGTTCACGTAAGCATAGGGAATCTATACTCAAGTGTTCAGTCGGGCACCTGACAGGATATGTGAGAAATAACTGTGGATCTGATGCCTACAACTTCGTCGAGTCGACTAGCCTCCCTTTCGCTTATCGAACACCGAAGACTACTATAGAATAAAATGAGATTTTTATGGTAAAATGGTCGTCACATACCAACTAATTATCTTATATATGTGGAACCAAGTCTTTTTCGATTCCACCTCATTACATATCTAATATGACGAAATATATTCCTGTAAATGATAGTGTAGTGATGATTATAAATTGAAAACCCAGTTGCGAATTTAATTGTATGCACTAGTTTAGGGTTGAGCGAAGACCCGAAAAAACCGAACCGAAAAAAATCAAAAAACCGAAACAAACCGAAAATGGCCGAAAACCCCAAAAAAGACCGAAAAACCAAAAATAAAACCGAAAAATAACGAAAAATCCGAAAAAATCCAAAACAAGACCGAAATAAACCGGTTTGGTTCGCTGCAAAAAATAAAAAAACCGAACCGAAAAAAATGGTCGATTTCGGTTTTGCCGAACCGGACCGAAATGAGACCGAAGTCAGACCTACACCAGTTAAGAAAAAGAGATGTCATTATGAGTCAATTAGTAGATGTTCACGCGGTATAAAACTCCCCGCGTTTTCCCCCTTTTTTCCAAACCAATCTACCCGCCACCTGACTTTGACTAAACATTCATTCATTCACTCACATACACGCCATAATATATTCACATTTTAGTGTACAATTTATCTATATCACCATTAATAATCATCCAATTAACAATTACATTTTAGTGTACAATTTATCTATCACATAATTAAATGGCAGGAACGTTGTGCAAGGCGGTAGAGAAGTGCATAGGCGGTAACCGACGTGGCGCTGGCGGAGGAGACATGCTGATGTGGCATATGGATTTAAAACCGCATGTTTCCGGAGACTTCTCGATAGCGGTAGTGCAGGCTAATTCTAGCTTGGAGGATCAGAGCCAGGTGTTCACTTCTCCTTCCGCCACTTACGTTGGTGTTTACGACGGTCATGGTGGTCCCGAGGCTTCTCGGTTCGTTAACAGCCACCTATTTCCTTACCTACAAAGTATTTCCCCGATCTATCTATCTAGATATATGTATTTGTAGGAAGCAGAGTGCCTGTACCTGACTCTGAGTCAGGGTTACTATGCTTTCCACAACCATTGGATCTGCTACAGTTTAAATTTAATAACAGATCCAATGGCTGTGGGAAGTAGAGTAACCCTGACTCAGAGCTGAGTCAGGTACTCTGCTTCCATATTTGTATGTATGTATAGTTTGATCTTTGTTCAGGGTAGTGGCGGAAATAGAATTTATGTATTGAGCGGAACTGAATTATATGTAAATACTCGTCAAATTTTCTGTAAAATACATGAAATTTTTTCGTTTTGCTCGCAATATACAGGGTTCGGGGCTGAATGTCTTAATCCAGTTTAAAATCTTAATATTCATGGTTAAAAACTGTAGGGATGAGTTATGACTTTTCTTTTTCTGGTCAAAATCGTAAGAGGCTGTGTTTGGCGGCATATTTTCTGTTCCAAAATAAGCAATAAAAACCTGTTTAAAAAATCCTGATTTTTGATTTTTAGATTTTTTTTAAAGCTTTTGTAGCCTAAAAATCTGCTTTTTTAAAGCTAAATAATAGTATAACTGTCCAAACAAGCACAAATATTTAAAATCCAAAAATCAGCTATAAAAACTGTTACCAAACGGACCCGGAGTGCGAACTGTAACCATGGTAAAAACTGAATTTGACAAAAAAAATCAAATTAAACCAAATAACCACAACTACTCAAAAATTTGAAAATGTAAAACCTACGGATTTTCTAGACCAACAATTTTATTCGTGAACTGTGTAGTGGATAAGGAGACATATTTTGAGATTGTATTGTTTAACAAAGAGAAGTATTTGTTGAATTAGTTGCAGCCTAGGTTTACTTTTTATTCCAAGTGAATGAGGAAAAGTTAAAACACTGGAAACATGAGATCGTGTATGTTTTCGGAAGTTACATAAAGAGCTTATGTATTTTCTGGCAAAAAACGTTGAAAACTACATTTCCTGTCTTGTTATTACATTGTGAAATAGAAAATCGGATCAACATTTATAACGGAAAGAGGACAACTGATTAGGGAAAACAAGTTCACTTATCTTTCAGAGATCTTCTTCTTTTATAGAGCCTAAGTGTTGGTTTGATCTTTTTTTGCCACATAAGCTGTTCATTCCAAGTTAATTAATGATGTGGATATGTTTGGTTTTGGCCACTTATCTTTTCTTTGTAAAATTTCGGACTTTTGTTGTAGAAATCCAATTTGAAGTTAAGTTTCATTCTCTTAGCGGTTTCATAATGCATACAGAATTTGCAACCGACCAAGGGGGGATTTCAACAGAAGTAATAAAAAAGGCATTCAACGCCACAGAAGAAAAATTCACGCGCCTGGTCAAACAATCTTTGCCATTTCATCCACAAATCGCCTCAGTCGGCTCATGTTGTCTCTTCGGAGCAATTACAGATGACGTGTTATACGTGGCAAACCTCGGGGATTCGAGGGCGGTTCTGGGTCGCACAGTTTTTGAGGGGAATAAGAATAAGGTTGTCTCAGAACGTTTGTCGAGAGATCATAATGTTGCGTGTGAGGATGTTAGGAAGGAGGTCGAGGCCCTCCACCCTGATGACTCAGCCGTTGTGATTTCTTGCCGCGGAGTTTGGAGAATTAAAGGCATCATTCAGGTAATTAGTGCCATTATTATGTATGAATTGTGTGGCTATACTTGTGTCTTGCATCACATCTTTAAATGTTGCTCTATAACAGTCTTCTTTTGCTTTAAACAATTTCTAGTCTAACCTCTGTAAAAACCTTCTGAAAAAATGTAAAGCTTCGTATATCATTGAATTTGACGTATCATTGCTAATTGGTAGAGTTTTTTTGTTTAGGGATGAATACTTCTCTGTTTACAGATGAATAGTTTTCTGTTTAGAGATGAACACTATTTGTTTGAATTTGTAGTTATCAGTATTGTTGAAATCCTTCACACCAGTTACTGTCATCAAATATCGTATTCAAGCAAATATAGTGATTACCAAACTATTTCATGTGCGGTGTAGTAAGGAATGTTGGATTTTGTCCTCTGTGGTTTTTAATTCATCTCTCTGTGCGATATGGGAAGTAAAAGTTTTTTTCGCATCTCAGAAGGGCTTACACACTTTATCTCTTTATAATATTTGTTTTACAAAAGGAACTTTTGCCCATCTCATTAAGTTGGTCCTTAAGGAAGATAACTTTCTGGTCTTCAATGCTTGATCAGAAGTGTTTCTCTAATGCATGAAAAGAACTATTCTATTCTGTATCTTACCGTGACCCTTTTGAAATGATTTAATGGTTGGATTTATAAAAGTTTTGTGCCTTATACATGGAGAATTCAATTTCAGTTTAGCACCTTGTACTAATTTATATTTATTTATATTAGTACCCTATTCTACTCTCATTTGCTAACTTTTCGTGAAATAATAGGAAGGGAAGCTGTATATGTGTAGTCATACGAGCGCATACCGCTCTTTTACCTTTAAAATTAGTACCCATCCCTACAGTTATTGGTCAATCTATTTCACTGTTGTTAAATAACTTGCTGGAAAAGCTCTGACTTAAAAAATAAATTTAATATTAATTTTGGGTAGTAGACGTTATTAAATTGAATATTTGTGATACCAGAGGGTACCAATCTTAATTATCCCGATAGTGGATACATTATCGTCCTGCACTTGAAGGCATCTACCAGTTGTGATATCTTGTAAAACTGCAAAGGAATGCTAATTGTATGAAATGCTATAATGAGAATGCTAAATTCCATTCATTTTGTATTCTTCAGGTGTCAAGATCGATTGGAGATGTCTTTCTGAAAAAGCCTGAGTTTGATAGAGACCCGGTTTTTCGTCAGTTTTCTGTCCCATTAAAACGACCTGTATTGAGTGCAGAGCCATCTGTTCATATCAGAGACCTTAAACCAGAGGACGCATTCCTCATATTTGCTTCTGATGGCCTGTGGGAGCATTTGAGTGACGAGGCAGCCGTTGAGATTGTATTCAAGAACCCGAGAGCTGTAAGTTCCCCTTCTATTTTTAGTATTTGTAGGAAATTAAAATTGACTAATCGAAGAAGTGACAACCATTTAGTTACAAAGAACATGTTTCTAGTTTAGTGCTACTTCTCATCGGCATGCTTCATGAATTAATATAATTTGATATAATGCCAAGGAAACTTATTTTATTTTTGGTATGCATAGAACTTACTGTAACGATTTTTCATTGACATAGGATTGAAACTGTTTTGGATATGGATAATAAATATGTGATGTCACTAATAGGGAACGAAAAGTTCTCAGTAGTATTTATTAAAAATCACCTCAAAGACACTGGAATAAGTTTTCCTGCTGTGATTTGTGCATAATCAGTTATCTGGTTTTACCATCACCAGCAATTGCCGATCTTCTAATGCATGTGGATTGTGTTTATGATCTTTTGGATTTTAAAGCAGCCGATTTTGTTCTGCTGGACGTCTGTATCTAACCCATCACCAAGATGTGTAATGTGGAGTATAAGTTAGACTTTTAGAGGCAGATTTTTTTTTTATCCATGTTGAGTTGGTCTAAAAGGTTTAGGAAGTACATAGAGAACTCTGTCATATGTAAAATATACGTAGGCATTTGCTTTTTTTTTTAAATGCTTAATTGAAGTTTTTGGGCAATAAAACAAGTTTGTTGAACACTGAGAAAAAAGTTGGACATTCCAGTCTTAAGTGCCTTAGCTTTACTTGAGCCAAAAGTTGAAAACTGAGCTTAGCTTAAAAGCTCTATAATATTTGCAGGGAATATGTAGAACATCAAGAGATTGTTAGGCTGTGGCTTATAAACAATAAGTAGGCGTATTTGAGCCTGAATCACTCAAGTTATAAGATTTTTAAGGTACAAAAAAAACTTTGGCTTATAAGCTACTCAACCAAGCAACCTAATTAAAAAAATATGTTTACAAGTTTAAAAGTTGCAACCAAACAAGTGTATGTTGGCATATCCTAAACTTGAAATACCAGTACGATGATGTCTGTTCCTTATAAAGATTATTGCTAAGTATCACTATGATAATATATTTGCAGGGAATAGCAAAGAAATTAGTGGGAGCTGCTCTTCAAGTAGCTGCGAGAAAACGCGAAACGACTTACAAGGACATTCGGAAAATTGAAAAGGGTACAAGGCGTCATTTCCACGACGACATCACCGTAATTGTAATATATCTCGACCACAAAAAGGAGGTGGTCAATGGTAGATTTAGGCACAATGCTGCTGGCTATACATCTACTCCAATGGATATTTTCTCCAATGCGGATGCAGATTTATAAGAGTTACATAAGACATCTTTGAAGACGACCCAACTTAGTGTGAACTAACAAGGCTTTTAGACTATAAATGCAAAAAGTAAACTAATTTCATACAGATTTAAGGTTACTTTGCTTGAAGCTGAGCTTTTGTAAAAAGAAAAAAAAATCGAGATACAAACTTTATCCCTTTTAGTATGAAACTCTTGGGATCAATATTTAGTGTATACATCTTCGTTTGTTCTTTTTCATAATTCCTGATCCAAGATTCCAATTTTTTGTTTTTTTGTTTCTTACACGGTCTTGCTTTATACAGTTCAAGCTAAGGTAAATTTGTGAATGTGATCTTTTTTCCTTTGGCTAAAGTATGTGGGAATTATAGCAATAATTGGCAAACTTATCTGGCAAAAAATTGGCGAAAAAATGTATTTGGTCTCTAACTTTCACTTATGACACTTTTGGTCCTTATAATCGGGTAGAGCGTGTATCTGTCCCCTATATTTTAATTGAAACGTTATTGGTCCCAATGAAAGATTAAACAAGGTCTCTCGTCTTAAAGTACAAATCATGCAGCAAATGATTTTTTTAATAAAGAAATTAAGGCGAAAAATCGGATGTTAGCCAGACACCTGATTTTTTCCATTCTTGTCCGACTTTAACTTCACTAGACCTTTAAGTCTGATTGTCACCAACCTTCACACTTAGAGCGGAACTTCACGAGAGAAGAGGGCAAGCTTTTTCTTTAAGTGTACAAATATTGGATTGTATAAATTTATAATGCTTTTTCTTTAAGTCTAACAACCTTATGTTTTATAATGCTTAATGAAATTCGTAATTTTAGTATTCTTTTTGTTACTACTTACCATTTTTTAAGCTCTTTCGAGCTTAAAAACATGACACATAAAAGCTAAATAATATGATTGTTCAAACAACCCATTCTTGAAATCAAAATCAAATCAGCCAAAAAATATATTATCAAAAAGATCCTCAATTGCTTTAAGAAAAACAGATCCTTAGTTTAAATGTAACATGACCCATATTGACAATGGAGACTAGATTTTTCGACCACAAAAAATATTTTTTCACGTAAAAATCGTAATTTCAAAGTACAAACCGTAATTCAGAATTACGGTTTACCTTTTTTTTTTTGTGAAAAATAAAATTAAAAGCTAAACCGTAAATCAGAATTACGGATTGTAACTAGTATTTACAGTTTTGGCATGAAAACATATTTTGTCCGGTCGAAAAATACAGCCTCATTGTGTAATTGTTGATATTTGACAATGAGGCTCGGTTTTTCGACTCCAAAATATATGTTTTCATGTCAAAACCGTAAATACGAATTAAAAATCCGAATTATAAACCGAAAAAATTTGTAATTTGAATTTACGATTTTGCGTGAAAATGTATATTTTTCATCCCTCAAACATCCCATCTCTCCTCATTTTCCCTCCCAAATTGGGGAACTTTTTTTTTTCTCTCTCTCTCTCTAGATATATATATCTGGTGAGTAGTTTTATTTTCGCGTGTCTCATAATTTTACTTTGTATTATATTATCCGTTTTTGTTTTCAATATTGTCAATTTCTAATAGTTTTCAATATTGTAAATTTCTAATAGTTTAAGCTTCTTTTTCGTATTTGTTTTAGGTGCGTGTTACCGATATACTTGCAATACGAATATTAGACTAAGGCTATGTTTGGCAACTTATTTTCTGGTCCAAAATCAGCTTTAAAAATTATGTTTCAAAAAATCTACTGAAAATCCAGATTTTCTATTCTTAGCTTTTTTAGCCTAAAAAACTACTTTTTAAAAACTAAATAATCTGACCGTCCAAATAAGCCATATATTTTTAAAATAAAAAATCCAAAAACTAAAAAACTAAAAAAATCTACTGATAAACGGACTCTAAAGTATAATTGGTGAAGTATACCGATAATCTCTCCGTTTTAAGTGATTTTATTTATTTCAAATAATTTTTTGTCATTTTTTGCCTTCCAAAATCTGTTATAATATCCCATTGCAGTTTTTGTGATTTTAACTCTAATATTATAGATATCTAAAACTGTTCAGAAAACGCAAATATATATTTTTTGATATGCATTTGCATTTTAGTTTTTTTTTTTTAGCTTTATGTGTTTTCAAAATTTCCTATCAGGCTGCTTTTTGTCCCAGAAATAAGAACAGTAAAACCGAGGCTAAGGCGGAAAGTAGTACGTATGGATTTGAGCAGTAATTTGGTTGCAAAAACAGTTTGGAGAGAAATTCAGTCGAATCGTACAGGTTTTCCCCCGCTCCTATCTGTTTCCTGGGAATACTTACGTGGTTTTATTGTGCTGACCATGTTCCGATTCATAAAAAATTATTCTTGTTATATTCACGTTTTTTCTTGATGCTGTCACCGATGACGTAACACTTGGGGATATTGAAGTTACCAGCGACCAGCTCTCAATGTTAGTATACACAGCCATAAGCTCATAAGCATACATGTTAAGTCATATTTATGAAATTTAATCGCCTCACATTCAAGTTTCTCGTTCATATTTAGCAATGTTTTAAAAATCGCGCTATATAGCGCGAAATAGCGCTTTTTGGGAAAAAAACGCAACGAAAAACCACTATTTGGCTGGAATTGCGCTAAAATCGCGCTATAGTGGACCAAAAGCGCAAAAGGCGCGAAATTCTGGACCAAAAGCATAAATAGCGAGTTAGGAAAAAAACAGTGGATCTAAATAATTAATATATATTGTGTAATTTTCATAAAAGTGTGTGCAGTCCAAATGGTTGAGACAGTGCTGTAATTTCCAGCAGACCCAAGTTTGAAACTCACCTACAACAATATTTGTTTTCAATATTTTTTTATTACTATCTAATATATAACTATACATTTCTTTTTTTATTGTTATATATTCTAAAGTTTAGTGCATATTTAGGCAAAAAAAAATAGCGCTTTTAGCGTTTCTCTCGAAAAAACGCTACGATAGCGATAACGCTATTTAAAACATTGATATTTAGACATCATATTCCTTGTGCAACTGAAGGATAAATGCTTTGAATATACTTCTTAACTCTGTAAATTGTTAATGTTGGATATAGATTGCATTTTCTGTTTGGGAAGAACTTTGAGCGTGCGAGTAGGATAGTGGATCAACAAGGTGTAAAGAGAATATCTGGAGAATTTAGTGGGCGGTTTATCTTTCAGGTAAATTCTGAAGCTTGGTAGTTGTAAACGCAAAATGTACTTTTTTACTGCTTCTAAGTTATGTATTTCTGGGCTATGTTTGACATCTTTATCGAGATCGTTGATGAATTATTATTGAGAGAATTAGTAAAATCTCTTAAGACACAGACAAGTAGTGAAGGAAGTTGCCATTTGTCTGCATATTAGATTTAAAACGGGAAAGAAAATAAGACCTTGTCTTGTTGCAGCTTTTAAGCTCAATCCCTTTTTCTCTTTAACGTAAGAGCTGAATACACGTGATTGACCAACTTAAGGCCAAGCTTATTGTTTAGTCTGGGTAAGCTAGAAGCTTTAAAGCTGGATGAACCGGCTATTCTTTTTTGACCAATAAAAGAACTCACCTTATTTGGTTATATCTGCAATCAAACTATCCTAAGTAGCAAGTATGAAACAACTTGTGACTTCAGGAGTAGCAAAAACAGGGTCCTTTTATTTGTTCCAAAATTTTCTTGTCCAACGAAACAAAAGTCTAATAGGCTTTCAAGTAAGGAGTAGAAATCGAGACGGCTAAAAATGGAGGAAACGTACATGATACACGCTTAGGGCTGTATTTAGGCATTCACCAGAAGTAACATTTGTCTTTATTCTATCCTATTTGTCTTTTATTTTGATTCTGAAAGTTCATTTTATCAATTTTGTGTTTACAAGGTTGTGGGAGAGTCACGGAGAAAAGAGGAATATTTCTGTTTTGCGGAACATTATTGTGCTTGCTACTCATTTTTCTATGACATTGTTAACAGAGGGGAACAGCTATGTGTGAGTTTCATTATATCTTTTTCTAGTAACAAATCCCTTATTTATTATTTCAGTATGTCATGTCTTTGGTTGTTAAAAAGTATTTTTCGCTCGCATTTTGAGTCTGATGTATCGGTTTTTGTATTTTCAGTGTAAGCATCAACTGGCTGCAAGACTTGCAGAATCTCTGGGAGTATGTGTTAATGTTCAGGTACCCGATGAACAACTAGCTCTGCTGCTTTCCAAGTTATAAACATTTCAAAAAAAAAAAAAAATGGATTTAAGGTGAAGTAAGATACGATGAATATGCTTTTCTACATGAAGTTAATTATCTCATGTAATTTAGACTTATTACAGTAGTATTTCTAGGTGGGTCAGAGCCTTCCTTTGCTAATTGCTTTATTGTAACTTAATGTCCATATTTGCAATTGGTAGGCAATTCGATTCGATACGCTGGCCGACATGTGAATAAAATATTTAGGAATTTTATGATTCGTTCTTTTTGGCTAGCGATAACAGTCTGGTTGATTTGATTGTCCAGAAAAATGAGCTAAGAGAACATTTATGCATTTGAGAATCTCCAGCTTGGAGTTCCAAGGTTATTCCTGAATTTAATACAAAAAGATGTTGTTTCTGTTGCTTTTCAACTCCAGTTTCTTTACTTGGGAAAGTTCGGGAACCATACATTGAGTCATACCTATATTTGCAACAAAATACTCAATATATGAGTATGCAGATGAAAATATGTGTGGAGCAGAAAGTTAGATAGAGCTAATATAATCTATATGCTGATTCACCATTATGGTAAAAAATAATCAAACAGACAGATACTCTAAATCTTCACTGCTTCAACAGTTCAACATCACATGAATAAACACGTAAAGAAGGCCAAAATTCAATAAATTATACGATAGATAAGATGTAAATTACAACAAAGAAGGCCAAATGCAAATACACTGTTTCAAAAAAGCAAAACAATTTGCCTCCTTAAGTTATTATTCCTTCACATAAAATCAACAACCAACCAAACCAGAACCAATTTAACAAACATATCACAAATCATATACCCCGAATGTACCAAACATATCACAAATCAGAAGATTCAGAAGGTACGATCTTAAATGCTTTCATCTTATCAATCCATGAAAGAAACGACGTTTTCGAGTTCCTAAATCCCAAAAACCCATGCTCTTTACTTTTATTCATGCTATCCAGCTTTTCTTCTTTGCTAAAAACACTATCAACAACCCACCACCCACCAACTTCTTCCAACTTGGTATCCAACAAATCATGTTTCTTCACAATTTCATCCCAAACAGACCCTTTATCCTTCATCATCTCCTCTAGTTTCACCCCTTCACCTTCCTTAAACTCACCACACTCGATCCCAAATTGCTCTGCCAAAACATTCCAAAAATGTTTCCATTTGAAAACATCTCCATTACTACAATTAAAAGCTTCATTTTTTGCGTAAGGATCAACCGCGGCCCAAATATGATGTTCGGCAACTAAATCAGCGTCTGATGCATCTGAATATCCCTCCCAGGCAGCTTTACTTCCAGGGAAAATCAAAGGTAGGCTTTCGTGCTTACATATGGTGGCGTATATACATAATGATCCGACTATATTCATCAAGCTATTTGGGGAGAAACCGAAGATGTTACCGGGCCTGTGCACGGACCAGGTCAGATTTTCTTTTTTCTCCACTGCTTCAAATAGTATATCTTCAAGGCTATAGTAGAAGTTGGGGGTTTCCAATCTCGGGAGATCCTCATGAAAAGGGGGCTCGTGTGGTTGAATTTCCCCAATATATTTCATGGGGGTCCTATAGTGGTTTCGACCTGTTTGTAGAGATATATGCTGCAAATCGGGGGCGTTGGGAATTAGCGCATTGACAACGTTCCTAAGAAAAAATAAAATTAATGTTGTAAGCCTGTAAGATAGTATTAAGAATTTATGTATTGCTCTTAATTCTAGAATAAACGTTATGGCAGTTTGATACTAGTCACGAGACTGCATACTAAACTATGGGACTGTTGGGACTTGGGATCAACGTGTTGAGAAGGTTGCTAAGCAAAGAACATTGATAAAGAGTCGTAAAGTTTCCCTGTTTTAACGTAGTTGAAACTCATTTTAGGCTGTAACTAGTATTTCACCACTGTTTTGAAAAGCTCGTTTCAAGGTGAAAAAAGCTCGGTACAAAGCAGAAAAAAGCTCGCTATCTGGCTTTTTATGCCGATAAAGTTTACGCTTTTAGAGTAGTTGCTGCAAATGCTCTTTCGCTATGTTTTCCCTTTTGAACACTGTTTTAGATACATATATCTAAATTCTACTGTAGTTCAATAACTGAGAAGTGAGCCGTAAAACTGCAATTGTTGTTGTAGCTAAAATTTTAAAAAGAAAGTTAGCTTTAAACTTCTAACCTCTTTATCAAAGAGGCAAACAATCAGAGCTTAAAACCTAAACAAACAAATTAATAAATTATATCCATCTTAAAAGCTAAGACAAACAAGCAAACGACTTCACAAGTTTCACGTGAACAAGTTTGTAATCCTTATAATTGAACTATCAATAGTTATACTTAATCATGGCATAGTTCGCCAAAAGTGGAAATTATTTAAGTAAGGAGAGTATGTAAGTATAGTAGACATAGTACACCAACATATAACTATTCGGATATACACTGAAGTAAAATACACCAAAGATATATTAACATATTCATTTAGAAAGAGATTTATGCTATATGTTAGTACATTGAATTTAGTAATATTACATGGTATGACAAGAGATGATGAACTCCAGGAATCTAGAAATGAACTCAATAAAGTCAAATACTGAGGTGATAAGATGTATACCACACATTTTGAGTTTAAGAGTTATGTATACCTAAACATGGTGGAGTTGGCCTCACAGTTCTCTTCCACGGTCGACGTATTTGTCCACGTCACGTAAAATAAGTGTGTAACATCACTCAATACAGAGATTTTATCCTCGACCTCTTTTGGATCTGACACGTCACACTGTATGTAGTCGATCGGGTGGTCGGCGCTCCATGATGGCCGTGGACGGCGGGCAACACCATATACCTGTAATAAGCAAAATACAGGCATTGGGTACAGTTTTGATCAGAAGTGGGGTTGAAATAGCGATACACCCCTGTCTCGTAAAATGTAATTTGACCCTAGCTTGAGTACAATTTTACCTCTAGTTGTTGTCAGCTATCTCATCTACTGTTATCACCTAGGTACCGTGGTCCGTACCGCTTAATCTACCTTAGAATACTAAATATTTTCTTACACAAATAAATCACAACTTATGAGCAAATAGAGTAGTGCTGGAATGGGCTACAACCTCACATATTGAGAACCATATATTCTATTGAAAATATCCAGATTATATTCCATTAAACCCCACAACATAAGAAAAAGTATCCACAGCCCCTCCTATAAGTGAATCCTTGTTTCGCTGCCTGTTAACAAATAAGCCGGGCTTATAAGCTACAACAAGCAAACAAGCCTCTCAAACAAACCACATGAAAACTAAAAAAAATTCATCAAATTTTATAAAAACGGGAGGAGATAGCACCTGGTTCCCCTGCCAATTAAGAAACCTGATCGCAGTGACGGAACAGGAACTCTAATTGGGAGGGCCTGATATTCTAAATGATTTCTTTCATATTCTAAATGTGTATCTAGATTTTAATCAAAATACATTTATTTATTTTCCATTTCATCATTTTTTTTTTGTCAAAATGGGAGTCGAGTCTACAGCCGTCTCCATGTAGTTCCTTGACCAAAACGAAACTCTTCGAAACAAACATACAAGCGGATCCGAATAGGGAAAACGTAACCAAAACAAGAAGATCATATAACAACACTAAAAAAGTGAATACAAGGCGGAAAAATCTAGCGGAAATACCTTCCATGGTCCGCCAGGTGTATCGGAAAGAGGCAGGATCTCGGCAAGGCTATTACCGACTATACCGGTGGCCCCCACTATAAGTGCCACACTGTTGTGCTTAGGTGGTGCATCATCTTCCTCTACCTTCTTCTGCTTATTAAAAAATAATAGTTCTTAGTTTATTATCTACTTACTTTCGTACTTAATTATCAAAAACCCGAATTTACGGTTTTTTAAATAATAGTTCTTAGTTTATTATGTACTTACTTTCGTACTTAATTATCAAAAACCCAAATTTGCGGTACATATCAAGCATCAACATAGCATCAAAAGTTAAAATAAAAGAGTAAAAAAAGTTTACCCTAGCTGCTCCAATAGCACCTGCCCACCACCAGCTCATCTTTAGAGAGAGAGAGAGAGAGATTGATTGGTTGGTTGGTTGGTTTGTTTGTTTGTTTGAGTTGTAAAGTAATTTATGAGTGAATGTCATGAAATTATATACATTGTATTTATTTACGTATTTATGTTTTTTTTCTTTCGAAATGAAACGTTGCAATGCATCTATTATTGATGGATAAAGTTTCCAATTTGGTGATAAAAAAAAAGTTTCTAATTTAGAAGGTCTGTCAATACAATCAACATGGTTTCACACACGTTTTGTGTTTTTTTAGCTACCGGTCTGTTGAGCTTCTCAGGAGAGTGAAGAAAGTCATGAATATAAATGCGTTGACTGCAGTTTCAGCTGAATATGTATTTTGAATGTTATGATTTGCTATTAAAAGAGGACTAGCGGCGCAGTTTGTTACCCGTTTATCTCAAACTCATATGTAATAATTTTACTCTTCTCAATTTTATTAATATAATTTTTTTATAGAATTTATTGCAAACTAATGTAGGAGTATTCAGTGTTTCTCTTAGTTTTAAATTATAGGTTCATTTCATAAAATCCCCAATCTTACTTTTTACACTTAATTTTCATATTTATCCATTATTTCTTCACACATTTACTGAAATTACTGTAAAAAGTACAAATATGTATGTAAAATTAACTAACAAAAAGTTTTTATTATGAAAATTAGACTTATAAATAGGACAAGTAAAAAAATGCAAACATGGACTTATAAAATATAACGTATTGTGAACAATAATAAAACTCCAAATTAATAGATAATTTTTATATGGTCCTATTTTAAATCCTTACAATCTGATTAGTACGACGGGGTACTAAATAATTTCTCGTAAGTAATATTCATAATGATTTCATATCGGACCGATATCTTGTTGGGACCTCTTTCTATTTTTTAATCTTCTAAATGATCTGTTTTCTGATATCTCCTATTAAAAATCTTGGACAAAATACGTGTACGTCTATCAGTTCAGCTGTTGATATTTTTGTAGGTTAAACGCTTATTTTGGTAATTATTGGTGCAGCCTCTCTGTATTTAATGATCCCTCAGACTTTAGCCAAAATTTGGAAACCAATATTAACATTTGAAATTTTATCAAATGTTAATATTGTGAACAATAATAAAAAATGCAAACATGGACTTGAGTTCGGTAAAAAAAATTATCGGCAAACTCGGAGCACTTTCTTATATACTTGGTAGTTAAAGATAAGAATTTAAACAACAATGTGTTTACATTATGTTGTTGTAGCTCAAATGCTAGATTAGATTTCTTAATTCACAAAACTCTTTAGTTACATTTTTATTTTATTTTATTTGTATTTATCGAAGAAAAAAAAAATGAGCGTTAGACATTCTGATATACCTGACCGTCACTGGTTCCGGCTACAAACGACGAACAAGAGTAGAACTTAAATTCATGAATGCATGAAACTGATTCCAACCATAATTATATTTTAATTCATTCGGTTGTAACTACGAGGCTGTGAGTGGTTCAACTTTGAAACAAAAACCACAAAAACAGTTCTCGATGCTCGTTTTCACCTTACAAACCATTCAAGGTTAGAACGGAGCTGAAGAGATCTAAAGTATTGAGATTGATCAATTTTATCTGTATCCAGGCCGCAATTTTTGTATCAGTTAACCAACATTTTTTTAATTCTCAATACTTTTTTTATCACTTAAATTTAAAGTATTGATTGGTCAAATTCAATTCGATGTGGTCTTCTTTGTTTAATTCTCTATCTATCTAGGATTGTTTAGTATTAATCCAATTGACTCACCAAAAAATTGGAGTAATCAGAAATCCCTATCTGTTTTTTAAACTGTTAATTTCCAATTTAATCCAAACTGGTTTGGTTCAAACTTCAAACGATTAAGACTCCTAAGTCCCTAATTGACATGTCAATGAAGAACAAGTTACCATCACACAATTATATTATTGAGTAGTACACCAGCGGGCAAGGAATTATTACTAAAAATACATTCCTGCACGTATCAAAGTGTAATACGCTAACATTTCATTTGGGTAATGCACATAATTAAGCTTTCACAATCATCATTTAGAAAACTTAGTTAATAATGCAAATAAGTAAACAAAACTTATCATCAGAGAATAGTCAAATAAAGGTTACTACTTAAGATATTCATTGATTATCTAAATATACACGCATGAACATTAGTTAATTGTAAAAACATTGTAAGCTAAAACCATCATTATGGTGTGCGAACCACCAATGGTTAGATGAAGAAACATGGCCCAAACATGTAATGCACTAATGGTACTCCGAAAAATAACGTAAATGAACATAAAACATAAATTTTGAGCAAAACATTTCATTCTCCATAATAGTACAGGGTTGTGAGCAAAAAAAACGTCATGAGAACTAAATTCCCATAAAGCAATTCAGTACCGAAGCTACCACAGCATTAAAGTACTACTTGGAACTAAATCCTACAACATAATTAAACAAACTCCATTTACAAAACGAGTTCATAGGAGATTAAGACTTAAATGTCACCCCCCTGTAAAGAACTCACTTTAGAAAGTGAGGGCTGATCAATCCAGCAATCTCAAGGAACCCAACTCTGTCTTTTCCAGCAAAGATTTTCTTCAAATTCTCATCACAGACAATGACCTTCCTGTTCTCGGGATCCTAGAAAAAACCAAGGGAACATGTCACCAGATGTTGCAAAAACTCTCTAAGCAATTTAAGAAAAACTCTCTATGAGATGTAACATTGCCTAAAACTCGGTTTTAGGGCAAAGCCGTTTGGACATGTATTACCTTAAGGGCATATGCCTTTAAGCCGACTCAATAAAAAAAAGAAAATAAAGCATGACAAGATAGTCTCTGCCTGGTAAGTAATGATGTCGATTTCTAAGTCGTTTTGTGCAATTCAAGATAAAAATTTGGACTGACGTATAGAAAACAGAAGCAAAACAAACATAACAACATGAGATGCATCCCAAGTTTCCTTAATCAAATACATCGTAGCAGTTTGTCATGTAGGAAACTTAGTTCTTTGATTGAAACACATAATTACCCACTAGATGGAGAAAAGAAAATGATAGCCTGCCTTCTAGGTACATTGGACATCATGACAATCAGAACCACTTTTGCAGCAAAGTAAAATCGATCAAGTAAGAAAACAGTGTCGCAACTCAAATAATGTTACTTTTTAAGCACAAAGTAAACGATACACTGATGTGCTGAGACAACTAGCCATTTAAACACCATTTCTAGCATGAAAAGATCAGATGAATTATTGAAGGGTAAAAGGAAGTTGTTCAATAAATGAATAAATGATAGGTTGATACACCAAGTTGCTCCTTTGCAATTAAGCTATCCCAAAATGTCGAAAATTAAAAAGTCGAAAGAGGAGTGTATGTAAGGCAGTATCAAGAGTCAATGAGCTATAATTAATAAATGAATCTCCTCATACAATACCAAGGGTCGATAAGCTATAATAAACAATTAAATCTACTTATACTAAGACAAAGAACCATTTAAACACCACCTCTAGCATGAAAGATCAAATAATATATTGGATGGTAAAACGAAGTTGTTCTATAAAATATAAATGATAGGTTAACATACACCAAGTTATTCCTTTTGCAAATAAGCTATCCAAAAATGTTGGACAGTTAAAAAATCGAGAGAAGAGAGTAAATGCAGGGCAGTACCAAGGTTAGATGAGCTACAATAAAAATTAAATCTACTCATACAGTCAATAAGAGGGTATTTTCTGACCAGTGAGTTAACTGTGATTTTTGAACCAAAGTGAAACAAGAAGCCGCTTTACTAAAAGTTACTATAATAATCACCGTTTTAAAAGTATTATTGTTCAAAAAATATAATATGGTGGTTTTCCAAAATATGCAACCTCGTCAAGCAACATCACAACAAAAAGAAACACAGATTTGGACAGCCTATTAATTTTATGAGATATGAAACTAGAAAATAAGCTGGCTGTCGAGTTCTATCAGTTGATAACCATCAAATTTTGCAATAAATCACAGCTAAACATTTTAATAATAGACCTAGCCAAAATTCGTAAAACCCATTGAAAGAAATGATAATAGAACACTACTCACAAACACTTATGTTCGCATATGTTTCAATAAAATAAGGCCATTATGAAATAAGTTGTTCCCGCTCAATACTTAAAACAACGCTAGCAAAATGTGAAAGTTCTTTACAGTAGACAGACACAAACGAAAGTAAAACTGACATGCATAAAAGAGACAACCAAAACAGTATGATCAGTAATCACAGTCCTACAGAACACATAACGATACTAAATTTGTATATAAAAAGACAGCATCGGTCGAACCCCAAAACAAAACAGCTTTAGTAATATGCTGGCTAAAGAAGACTAATGTTTCAATATGCTTCAAACACTTATATGTTCCAAAACATGTAAAAGTATATGTTATAACTAAAAACTTATAATTGTGAAAATGCAAAACTTCTAACATGTAACTGTTACTCTAATTTTTTATTTTTTTACGAGTGTCAGGCCACACACCTCGATTTAATCGGCAACATGAGGCTAGCACAACTTATCATCGACTCAATAATTTATTTTTCAAGTCCAGATTTTATGATTGCATAATACGTTCTTTGTACAAAAAGCTAAAACTAATTATTAACGAACCTCAATGAAATGTACTTCGTAATTAAATACCCAGAAAATAAATCCCCAACCTGCACACCCACTCACGCACAGACTCACATAGATATATACACAAAAGTACATACATAGCAAGAGAGACAAAAGGCCTGAAGGTCAAGTTGCTTGATATAACATGCAACAGTTACGTATCATTTTTAATTTGTTACGACCGTAGCATCAAGGAAGCAACTACGTGGAGACAATAGGCGATACATTTTTCCTATGTATTTTGAGAAAATTCCTCAAAAATTAGCATATCAGTCCCACCCCAAACCAAAATTAGCATATCAGCCCCATCCTGTACCAAAATTAGCATTTCCGCCCCATCCTAATACCAAAATTAGCATTTCAGCCCTATCCTATACCAAAATTAGCATTTCAGCCCCATGCTATTTAAAGTTCATGGTTCCGTCCTTGTGTGGTATCCCGACATCTTACGTACTTAACATGCACCGCAACTAATCATCAGATTTATAATTTATACAACTGTCACAAACCATTTCCTTATATATTTCAAGTCCATATTTTATAGTTAACACAATCTACTTAACAAACAAACAGCTAGTATTTATTAATTAACTTCAATCCAATCCACACATTAATATATCTATGCAAACAAATGTAAATATATATTATTTACATGTATACACTGATACACATATATATAAATAATTAAATAGATATATATAGAGAGAGAGAGATAGAGAGAGAGAGATTAAATACCTGAAGGTCATGCTGTTTAATATAAGCCCAAATCTCTTTTAGCGCCTGAGTACGCGGAATCTCCTCGACACCTCCTAGAAACTCCTTCATCTCTGTCGATACCTTCTTCGGCTTCATTATCCCTCTCGGTTCCCTCTTTGCCTTCTCCGTCGTCTCCACCTTCGCCGCCGCCGCACGAACACCGCCGCGTGAGGTGGTGACACGTAGGCAGATGGTGGGGAATGATTGTGGCCTGATAGAAGCTGTTTTGGTTGGGATTAAGAAGGTTGATGATAGGCTTATCGATAACGCCATTGTTAGGGTTTTGTTTAGCTTAGTGTTCTCACTCTCTCTCTCTCTACTTTCTCTCTCTAGAAGGGGAGGGATGAGTGAGCTGGGTGTGGGAGTGGATAAGGGTTTTATTTTGGACTGTTACCGTATGTTTTCGTGCCAAAATCGTAAATTGAAAGTACGGTTTATAATTCGGATTTACAGGTTTGACGTGAAAATATATTTTAGTATTTTACGGTCGAAAAATCCATACTCTTTTATTTTGGATTAATTACAATTACATGTCGTTTTGATTTTGTTCTATTTTAGACTTGTTTGGTTTATGCAATGACACCGGATTTATTCTTTTGGGGGGAATAAACACTGATGGGGTGACTTGCTATTGTAAGATCGTTTTATTATCGAATTTAAATATCTTAAACCGAAGGAAAAGGCTCATTAAACGAGAATAGATACAAACAAACAAAAATCAAGCAATATAGGGAGAAAATTAGGAAATTTATTATCGGGAATGTAAAATATGACACTTTTCTTGAATCATGCGTCACAAGGTTCACTTCGTTTAAAAAATAAGCTCTCTTTTTGTTTAAGTTTTTTTGTGTCTTGTACATGTTTTAGAACTAGATTACCAAAATTGCCATGTTGAAAAGTAATGTGATTAAATTTGAATTTGGTAATTTTGAGAATCAAAGTACATATATATATATAGATGTACCAGGAAGAAATAAAGTTGAGCGAATGAACAATTATGGAAGGGACACGTGAAACCAATTACCTCACACTTTTAAAAAAAATAGACTAAATAGTTAAAGGGATGGAGAGGTTATACGAAGATCAATTTAGACATCAACTTGGACAATTTTTTTTGCAAAAACGCTCCAAATCAAGATTTGGCTAGTGCAAATCTACACGGTTTCACGACATGAACACAAATGGAGTGTTCACGCATAATGTGCAAAACATGCCATTATACATCTCTGGAAAAAAAAACAAGACACATATTTGTGTTCACGTCGTGAAATCGTGGATATTTGCATTAGCCAAATCTTGATTTTGAGCGTTTTACACAAAAAAAGTGTCCAACTTGATGTATAAGTTGATATCCATACTTTAAATACTTTCATTTGAAACTATAGGCTACATTATAACATTAAACTATGAAGACCATTTCGTAATGGCATTATTGTCAGAAAAGTTTGATTACGATTTTACACATTTATTCTCTATTGGGTTGGGTATATCTATGCATTTGTGTAGGCCTATTTTTATTTGAAGCAATTTTGGCCCAGATATTAAAGACAATAATAGGTCCACTAAAAATATAGTAGACATTTTGAAATGGAGTGATTTTGAACAGTTTGCATTTTATCACTAGTGTTGTGTGACACACTAGTTATGACTTTTAACATTGTCTTTTTTAACTTTAAAAACTACTAAATTGATAGATTATATATTTATTAAGTATCTTTTGGGGGCAACATAACTTTAAAGAGGAGTGGAGTTAAGATAAATACACTTTATTAAAATTATTTAGAAAACTCAAGCAATTAATCTTGTTTTCTCCCATTTGGTCGTGTATACTTGAAAATTGGTATCCTTCAAACTTCGGCCCCGAGGAGAAAGTCTATGATATAACTACAGTGACAGGGGTTTTCTTTCATCATTTTATTTCGTGCCGTAAATTATCAGTTTACGTCGTGGCCTGTCAATTTGCACGACCAAGGTGAAAATAAAACCATTTTTCGCCGCTTGATTAGTTGCTTTTTGGTGAAAATGGTATTGTACTATCATTGTGGAACCAAGAGTACAAAACTCTGTTTGATAGTGAATCAAGCCCACAATGCCGGTCCACTCGATGAATTTTCCAAGGCTCTGAATGTTTCATTGCTCATATTAGTATCAAGGGGAAAAAGAAACCGAAAAACCGAACTTTTTCTGGTCGGTTTCGGTCTACAATAAAACCGAACCGAAAAAACCGAACCCGGACCGAAAAACCCCGGTTCAGTTCGGTCCAAAAAATAAAAAAACTGAAACCGAAAAAATCTGCTTGGTTTCGGTTTTGCAAAAAAAACGGACCGAACGCAGCCCTAATAATTAAGTTCAGGCTATTGGAAGTCAAGCATCTGCGACCGACAGAGTAAATGTAAAACTTTTTGACATATTTAATTATTGGAATTTTCATCATATGGTTGATAAATGTATGTGTGGTAAATTTAATACTGGATCTTATCAATCCCATCCACATTGTACCTTTCAAGATGCAATATTCATTTCCCAAGGTAGTAAAGTACTAGTGAAGTTCATTATATTGTAAATGGTGACAAAATTTTGGTTACATGTAAATGCCAAAGTTTTAGTCAATCTAACTAATGTTCGTTTTTTTGGTGTGATAGCCAGTTAATTACCAGGTAATTCTACTATGGTAAATAAAAAAATGAATTGAAAATAAAATAAAATTGGGACACTTCAAAAAATAAATACCCCAACAAACAAACAAACTACTATATATTGTAAGGCTCATAAGTCATGCTCAAATTAAAAGTGAAAATACAACACTAGTGCCATTATGTACGTTACACGCGAAAAAAGGCCTGAGTAGTAAATGCGAAAATTGGAAAATGGTACAAATTAGTACTACAAAATATTGGAAATTTGTACAAATTAGTACTACAAAATATTGGAAATTTGTACAAATTAGTACTACAATAATAACTCAACCCCTTTAAACTAGTAACCACAGATTCCGAAGCATAATTGGGAAATGGGACATTCATATATTTTTACGTGAACTATAAAAGTCAATGAGTAGATTAATTATACACGCTTTTATGCTTTTGATGACGGTGAAGAAATTGTAACAAAATTATCGGAATGAAAATTTTTAAAAGTTGATAATATAGTTCAAATGTTAAATTTTATGATTAGATTTTAAAAAAATTCATTTCGACAATTTTGATACAAGTTCTTGCCCGATCAAAATTGTGCGTAATTTCATAATAAACAATTAAATAGAAACGGAAAGAGTATATGATATATATCCAAATTTACAAAAGGAATAATAGCAAATTTGCAAATGCTCCATCAGTTGCTAAAATTATGCGTCTTTTGTAAGAAATTCTGCATTTTCTTTATTGGATAATGGATATAATGATTGTTCTTTAAATTGTTAAAAAAAAAAAAAAAAAAAAAAGCTCTACACATTTAACATGCATATCTTGATAGTTTTCTTTCACTTTCTATAGCTTGTATACTTGGCAATAGAATATTCTCAGAATGCTTCAAGTTATTAGAATTCATATTCTTTTACCGTTAAAAAGTTTCGTAATGATAATCATGGATATCTCTTTATAAATCACATGTATGATTATTATCTAGACGAAGTGGTATAATTACTCTGACACAGGTACAATTTGGAAAATTGAACTATTTTTTTTTCTAGGGATATTATAAGAAAGTCTTCGGTTAAGTCTTTGGTATATATCTTACAATTCAGTCCTTTAAATTTTGTTGGTTACTTTTTATTCGTGTTTCATAATACAGTATGAATTAAAATAAGTTTTTGTTTGCTTTTCTTCTGTTAATCTAGTTTATATTTTGTTTATTTATATACAGAAGACTCAACATTGTATGTCTCTCAAACTTTAAAAAGGCAATCTTAAAGTCAACTATTTTTAATCATATATCTGGGTTAGAGTAGTTATTAGTCTGAGTTTTGATAATTGTTTTGAGCTGAAATGGAAAACTAATCTTGTTTTGTAAGAGAAAACACTAATTATTGTAGCAGTTTTGTTACAATTGCTCGAGTTATTTGACAAATATGTTTATTCGAAAAGAATTGTATCTGCTGATGATGTAAGATTTGAAAAATATTGGATATTTACAATTTTGTCATATTCAAAAATGATGATGACAATCTTATTATGATGATTCTTGGTTTTTTTAGTAACTTCAAAGAGGTGTTTATTGTAAGTGAAAACGTAATTTTGCATACTTAGAATCAGGGGCGGAACCAGTATGGTTTTTTTTTGTGATGGGGTATGGTATAAAAAATATGTCGAATAGAGGATAAAATAAATAATATCTAATAAAAAATAAAGAATTTTTTCTATATTTAACATAGCATAAAATAAATATGAAGTTAAAGACAAAAGATATTGGACAATACAATATTTTTTTTAGTAATATTTGTTTGGAAAAATAGAATGGTCATTTACGAAATTTGGTAATTTCAAGTTAAAAATAGAAAATTTTATAAAAAAACAGCTAACATAATTTGAACTCATAACATTCCACTACGTTAAAGCCAATTTTACCACTACACCAACAACTATTTTGTTTAATTAGGGGGACCATCAATATATATATCTTAAAAAAATTTAAATTACACATATAAAAAAAATATGAAAATCACGGTCGGGGATCGTCGGGGGTGGCCCAAGCCACCCCCTGGGTCCGCCCCTACTTAGAAGAATAGAATGTGAAGAGAAAATTAAGTTCATCTTATATCTGTGAGTTTAGTCGTATTTGTTCTCACAACTTATAATAGAAGGTTTGTTTCATGAACGTAGTTTGTTTTGTTCTCAATAAAATGGTCGTTGTTAATAAAAAATAAATCATATATCTCTAAAAAAACAGTCAAATAAAATAATTAAATAACAAGTTCGTTGAGTACTGTATGGTTTTTATGCAACTTAATTAGGTTACAGTGTACTGGTTGCCATAGTTGTTCCATTCATGTTTTGAGATATTGTGACATAAATTTTTGGTGAAATTTTAATTATCTAGGACTTAACTTATCGGAAGCAGAGTATCTGACTCTGAGTCAGAGTTACTCTACTTCCCACAGCCATTGGATCTGCTACAGTTTAAATTTAATAACAGATCCAATGACTGTGAAAAACAGAGTAATCCTGACTCAGAGTCAGGTACTCTGCTTCCTAGATTATCACACTCATATAGTGAAGTGAGCTGGATTAAATAAAGGATTTTTTGGTTTATTCTCACGTTCATATACAGCAGGATATGCATGTGCTATATACCAAACCTACCAATTTTTTTAATACCACATTTCTTCAAATGGAATAAGCATGATAATTCACAGATTCGTAAATCATGTTAGTAAACAAGGTTAATTATTGATAGTTGAGAAAATATATAGTACAATCACTAAGGATTGTTTTAGAAAATGCATTAGTTAAATTTAGTGCACTACAATTTGACCTATAAAACTAGTTATAGGAGTGATTCCTTATATAAAACTATTCAGTTGGTCGAAAAAATTATTTTACGATATTTTTATGCAAATTGATTGAGCTGCCATAGTGTCAACATAAGAATTTTTTTTTTTTTGGCAGTGAAGTCAACTACATATTCTAACTTCTAAATAAGCGCAGGTGAGCAAATTACTACATTATTTAAAATGTTCACGGCAGGATATATATTTAAAGTCAAATTTATAACTAAAATGTAACATTTATCAAAGTATTGAGTAAGGTTAAAACATGGCAAGTGAGTGATGGTTAAACTTGTCATGTTTTAAGCTTTAATATCATAAATTGTTCTCTATCACATTACTTTAAAAAACAAGTTCTAGCTTAATATGGGTCTCGGCGTCACATGTTAGCATAACCGTATTGTAATACTTACAATGTGAATAGTCGGCATCTTACCTATACAAGTAATTTGATACAAAAGGAAAACAAAAACCGCATCTATGATTATAGGCATGCGGCTCTATATCTTATACTTTGTCTTGCGATGTAAACATAACGTCCAAAGATATTCTAAACTAACTTCCCTTGTAGTATTCTGTATTCCTTAACGCCCCTTGATGAATTAGTGTTTTTCGTTCACAATGTTAAACGTCTCGGATCATTATCGTTCCCGTCGATCATTTGATTTTCCCAAAAACAGAACACATCAATATTTCCATCTTGATTATATTTAGCCTTTTGAATTATATATTCAGAAGAAACTGACCTACGATGGGAAGCAGAGTATCTGATTCTGAGTCAGGGTTACTCTGCTTCCACAGCTATTGGATCTGTTTAAATTTTTGAACTGTAATAGATTTAAACAGATCAAATGGCTGTGGAAGCAGACTCAGGGTCAGGTACTCTGCTTTCCCTAAGATGATGGTGTAAAAGAACTATAAGATTCAAAATTTTGGTACTAATTAAGTACTATTAACATATAGTATAAGATGTCAATTCATGTCAAAAAGCGTTAAATACTCCACCAGTAACACAGGTCATCATGTCATATGCTGAATGATAATTTGATTTCTCATTCAAGTGGGTCATCTCCGGCTTTATGACAAAATCGTGTTGTATACGACGTGAAATAATAAGATAATTTTTGATATAAACTATCGCAGAGACTTAATATGGATCATCAGATCATTTATACGAGGGTAAATCAATGATCCACATTAACTATACGTGAGAGTTTATGTGTCCGGTATTCATTTCATTTATTTAGAAAGAAAAACTTTATAATACGGAGAAACTACAAGACATAATTCCACTTCTCAATTTCTCATCTTGCCTTTTTCCATGATACTAAACATACTTATTTCTAAAAATTCATATTCTGAAGTATTATTTAATATTTGATATATATAATATAACAACATGTAGCATCAAAATTAAAATTAAATTGTAAAAATAAGTAGGATTACATAGCATATGTACTAATTTTTAAAAGTGTTTTAAAATATTGTATACATCTTCTTTAATTAAGTACATATATTATTGTACTTTTTCATCATTTTCTCTATGATTTTATGATATACCTATACCATTTTCTGAAATTACCACACCATATAAATATAATTAGAGGACGAGCTCAACGCATTCAATGTGAAATGTCAGCATGAGTAAATAGTCTATATATATCTTATGTCAAAAATAAAATAAAATAAATAGCCTATATCAAGGTGTTTCTTGTTTAACTAAATAGATATGATTTTTATTGGCTGTGTATACTCATAATGGAATGATATTTGGTGGAGAATTTTACTATATTCAGTGATTACAATAAGGTCACGGGATATCCTTATCCAACTTCTAAATTATATTTAGAAAGATGACATCAATACAATGCTAAGTAAAGTTGCTTCCATTTCACTTCCAAAAGAGAATGATGTCACATATGAACAAAGTGAAATTTTATCTGATTTGGTTTCAACGGTTGCGACCGGAGTCTGATCCGACTCGGTCCATAAATTTTGTTTCAGATCATATTGTGAGTATTTCCAGTCGAAGCCAACTCCGACTTTTCCAAACATGTAAATTATTTATTTGGTTTCATTTCCCAACCTCTAAGACTGTTAGTTGGGGAAAATTGTTATATACTAATGTTCCCGTTTGGTTTCGGGCTTGGTAGATCCGTGATTAACAATTTTGGGCGACCCAGACTCAAGTCCAGTAAGACTTGTGTCTGTGGTAAAAACTGGGCTGGAGCTAAAAAAAACTAGACTGATCCTTAGGCAACCAACAGTACTGGACTGTCCCTGAGCGGCATTTGAGACAAGCTCGGATTAACGATTACGAAGGGATTGGATTAATCTAAATACTACAGTTCCATGTAATTGCAAATACACCAAAATGACATCAATATTTATACCCCCGGTCCGTACTAATAGTCCGACTGCACTTTACCAACCAAACACATTATTTGTGAACGGTAGTACTTATAGTCGGATCCCAAACTTTAAATGATGCACCGAAACAAGATGAGCTAAGTTATCATCTACTGTATGTAACTTCTCAATCAAAATTAAAATCATATGGGGCCAGTTAATACACGACACTAGTGGTCCTTTTGATCCCCAAAAGATAATAATGCAAGCACCCCTAATAAATGGAAGATTTTGACGAACAAGAGACACCTTCATAGAGGGGGAAGCTTCCTTACCACACCCACAGTTAGAAAAAAATAAAATAAAATAAAAATAAAGTGACATTACATATTAGTGGGGTAAGAAGATAAAGACTTTGGACAAATTGATGTGAAAAAAGAAGTTAAAAAAAATACTACCAAAGAGTACAATAAAAATTAAAATGAACAAAGGACAAAACAAAGAGAAAGAGCACATGGGTTGAAGGCTTTTACCCCGTGCTATGGTCTGATGATGCATGTTGGTAAAAGCTGTTAATGCAATATTCTATGTTGAACACTGAAACTTGATTCAGATAAATACCAATTTACAGTGTGTTTTCTATAAATAAAATAAATAAAATTTACAGAGAGTTCACAGAGAATTTGTATCAGTGCAATTTTAAAGCTCATTTTGTGGTGCTGTTCTAATTTTAATTTTGTTTCTTAAAGATCAAGGAATTACTATTATGAATCTAGTGTATTTAATTTCACGACCTAAAGTGATTTGTCTAAATGGTTAGTAACCGAGTATATCATGTATACCACTAGAATTCGAACACTGACACATGCGAAGCAGGTTTACTCCAAACGAGGGTTACTAATTATATATATAAAAAAAATCTCTAATTTAATCTGGTCATGGATTACGTAGACTCCCATTATTTTTAAGAACACTAGGGACGTTTGAGTCAATGGTCAAAGGATTGTTCCAAAAAGTTTAAAAAGAACCATACACAATGCCAAATACTCTTTCCAACAACCACCCATGATTTTTGTCAAGCTCAATTGAGATATGAGTAAATTGCTTTTCTAATGTAGTTTAGATTAGTAAAAAGTTTAATCATGATCACTAATAACTTGAATTATTTAGAATAACTAATGCAGTATCAAGAACTAATCGTATTAAGTCTCTTTAGTGTTTGTAACTTAAAGGCTCAAAATGGCAAAACAGACCAACAACCCATAATAAATGCAGGAAAAGTAGAATTTACCCATAAAAAAGGACTATACAACTAACTATAGAAAGTCAAGTGAGATTTTAGAAGATCACATTGAAATCCATTGGGTCTTGAAACATTCTAGAAAAGTACAATTCACTAAGATACAGAGGGGGAAGGGAAGCAAAATACCTGACTCTGAGTCAGGGTTACTCTGCTTCCCACGGCCATTGGATCTGCTACAGTTTAAATTTAATAACAGATCCAATGGCTGTGAGAAGCAGAGTAACCCTGACTCAGAGTTAGGTACTCTGCTTCCGGGAAAAAGGGAGTTAATATGGGATTATCACAAGCCATCATTCAATTTCTAGTAGACAACTTGTGTTTACATCAACATCTCTTCTCAGTATTACACTTTTTCATCTTCATTCTTTATGGTGAAAAGGAAAAAAAGAAGAAGAAAAAAAAGAAGGTAAACCAAAGAGAGTAAGCTTAAACACAATACAAATAAATTAGAATCAAACCCACATTAGCAGTATTTTCCTTACAACACTGCTACAGCCGGATATAATTAGGCCGGAAAAAAGCAGGATCAGAAATATTAAAATCCTTAAAAAAGCATGGAAGGTAATAAAAATAATAAACCTCCACAGCTCTATCCTTGCTCGGAAGTTTGAGCTCCAACACCTTAGTTGGATCTGCACTAAAGAGTATAACCCTGAACGATTATGCTCTATTTACAGATTAGTAGAGGATTAACCCTAAACTCTAAAATACTTAAAAAGGCTCAATTACTACATTTAAACTTTTTCTCAAGTCAGTTAATTATAAACCTAGTTAATCCTATAAACAGTTGCGCTACATTTTTTCCATCTTCCATATCAAATTGTCGACATTCCCGTTGTGATCTTTCTCAATGGCAGCTACCTTAGAACGATGGGATGAAATGGTACTTCCGTAATTTGCCCTCTCGTCTAGTGGAAGCTCACATGCTTCACTAATGGAACCGGATCTCAAATCAGCTGGTGGGATAAAACAATCTAATGATAATCCGGGTACATTAAATGCCACCTCATCAATCGTCCAAGCTTCTTCCATCCTCGTCTTAGTATGACTCATCGCTTGTTCGCCAAATCTAAAAAGGGTCACAACTGATCGACCCGAATGAGCAATCATAATACCCTCAACCGGCTTATAATCCTCTAGGAAAGAGTTTATAGTTGTTTCCCAGTAGACGGCATCTCCACCATTGGATTGGATCCGAGTGAGATGAGAATCCTCCATGTGCACAAGAAGGCCTGTTTTGTGGCTAAAGTAGCCGAACAAAACGTGTCTTATGATTTCCGCGGGACCCTCTGATCGAGATTTTAAAGTGAGAGGGTCAGCGCAGAGTTTGAGGATGAAGCAATCCTCGCCATTGATTTTTTTCTCACCGATGCATCTAGCGTTTGTGAACATGCTAGCAGTGGTTCTAGGGTCAAGCCCCTGCATTAGAAGACAGCTTGAAATTAAGATATATAATATTTACTTATGACCAGCACAGCTAAGCTCGCTACTAATAAAGAATATAGGCACACACTCTCATCATTTTATTGATAAATGTGTGCATTCATTATTCTTCACCTTCACTCAAGAACAATAGTAAACAAAGACTACATGTAGATATATTGTTCACTTTAATATACTAAACCAGATTTTTTACTTGCTTTGGATTTTCGAAACAGAAAAGTTGTTTGCAAGTTACAAGTTAATTTTCATAGTCATGAAAAAAAACATTTAAAATAAGTTCACCTCCACCTAAATCTCCTAACCTTTTCATTTTTTCATCAAACAACTTTTAAAACTCCATACATTTCACCAATTACATTTTTAAGTTTCCAGCTTCACAACATTACTATTCAAAATATGACGCCAAAAAAGTTTACTGAGGGAAAATGAAGCACATGAAGCTGTTTCCAGAAATCATTTTCAAAAACTTCTTTGTTGACATGTTTATTTTCTTAGTCATGAAAAAAGAAAGAATATGAGCAAAACTTTTTTTTGTATAGCGTTTTTATGGATTTCAAAACTACTAACTTAAAAAAATTAAAATTCCTTAACCACAATTTCCTTCCCCTTTCATTAACACTCTTAATTTTCATCATGTTTCACCATGCACCATTTTCACAAAATTCTTTTCAGAATATAAACACCCAACACAGTTTCTAGATAATAACAAAAAGAAACTAAAAATTCTCACAAACATTTTCAGAACAAATGTAATGGAATTAGTAGATGGCGACACAAGGTCCATTGTTTCAACAAATAAAACACCACACTCTAAACATCTACCTGAAGGGCAGAATTTTTTAGTTACCTCCACTATTAGAAATTTTCAAAAGTCCTAACGAAAATTTCATTTCCCTTTCACTAACACGTGTTTCATCATTCACAATTTTCATTTTCTAGTTTCACAAAATTTCTATTCAGAATGTAAAAATGGTTTTCTAGTAAAAGAATTTTTCAAAGAAAAATTAAAAAATATTTTCACAAAACCATTGTCTTGACAAACACAGTGTGTACCTGAAGGGCACGGCGTAGTGGCCTAACAGGCCCTTTAGCAGTGTGAGCCCCGAGCCAGGGCGTGTGTCGCCAAACGATCTTCCCATTACATCCTGCATGGACCTTGCTTCCCCCAACCGCCAGCTCGACATACCACATGTCCGGATCCATCTGCCACAGTACAAACCCGCCCGACTCCGCGTCTCTTGCAGAGTTTCGGTTTTTCATCACTCTTGTGGCGGTCTCGAATTCGGACGCAAGCATTTTCACTTTACCCATCGCGTACGCGTTTCGTATGTTCTGTAGCTTTTGTCCTCCTGATGCGGCGGTGTATTGCTGTAGTATGTACTGAGCAGACGAGGATTCCTGCAGCGGAAATGCGAAAAAGAAATTAGTACTTACATATTAAGGATGTTAAAAAGGTTAAATTACCAAATAGGGGTAAAATATTCAATTCTTAAGAAAAGTAGTGGTGTAAATTAAATAAACTAAACACACTACTGTTGTATTTTGAAGTAGGACTAATAAACTAAGTACTAATATATTATGAACTTGTGAAGGAAGACTGTTATAACTTTGCAGAAGATCTAACATGCATTCTGGATAGTAGATATTAAATTTAAAGTCTATCAATAATTTATAGTTATTATTCAAGACAAAATATATTTAAGGTAAAAAAACTTAAACATGAATACAGGAAATTGAAAATGCAATTAAGTCAGTTATTACATTCTCTCTTTTTTGAAATATTCAGTTAATACAATTTTTTCTATAGAAATATAATGGTACTACTAGTACAAGTTAATGAGGAAACTACATTTATCAATAAAAGTATTCATGATAACATAAATATCATCATTTAATGAGCAAGATTTAGTTAAAGAAAGCATAATCATTATTCATTACAAATTCAGAGAAGGATCTTATATACAATCTGGAATAGGTAGTCATTTAAGTCTAGCCAAAGTCATTGATCAAACTAAAATGAATTTAAAGCAAAAGTTTTTGTTTTTTTTTTAAAAAGGGAAAATAAAATTGGAAGATTTGAGACTAAAAAGAGAACTAAAGCCATTAATGATAGAAAAGGGGAAAAGGAGGAAATTTCCTCTCCACCTTTTAAAAAAAAAATGACTTTTCTCCTCTTCATCTTGTACATTTTTCCCACTGTTTTCCTATACTTTTCTTTAATAAATTTTGGATCCGTTACTTAAAAAAAAAAAAAAAAAAAACTTGTACATTTTTCTCTAGTAAAAACTAAGCCAAGGCTTGTTTGGCGGCAACATCTTAACAAAATAAGCTATCTTTTTTTAAACAGATGAAACGAAATTATCCGACACTTTGAACAAAAAAAAACTGCCTTTAACAAAGGTTTTTTTTATATCCAACACTTGAACAAAATAAGCTAGTTTTTTTTTTTAAAACAAAAAATAAAATTATCCAGCTTCCACCTCTTAGCTTTTTACTAATACACAAACAACTAGAAATAAGCTTACAACCATTAAAAATAGTAGCAAATTAGTCAATAACATAAGCTTAAAACTGTAAATCTGAAACCAAACAATCCCATAACAAATATAGTAAGTAATAAACTAAGTAGGTAACAAAATAAGTGGTCATTCATTTCCCCATAAAGCAGAAAACTCTAATTTTAGCATTAAAACAAAAAAACAATTGAAAGCAATAGCCTCCATTAAATAACAAATACACATATATATATATATATATATATATAATAATAATAATAGTTAGTCATTCATTTCCTCATAAGCAAAAAAGTCTATTTTACTTCTATTTTTAGCAATAAAACAAAAACAAAAATAGTGAAAGCAACAGCCTTAATTAAATAATACATACATACATATTAGATAATAAATAATACTATAATAATATGTGAGATTAAACACATTTGAAACTAAACTATCCAATAACAAATTGTAATGAATTAGGGTAAGAAATTAATTGGTCATTCATTTCCACATAAGCAAAAAAAATCTAATTTACTTTTTGTCCGGTTTCGCTTTTTTTCGGTTTTATTTTTGGTTTTTCGGTTTCGGTTCGGTTTTATTGTAAATCGAAGTCTTTTTCGGTTCGGTTTATCCTTGATGGAAAAATCTAATAGTTGAAAACGATAGTCCCCATTAAATAACAATATAGTATATATTCTTATGTACATTAATATATATATATATTATAAACAAATTAAACTCACAATGGGAGTATCTTTGATGGAAAGGTGTGGCATAGGATCCGACCCGATAACATGAACCGGTCCAAGCGGAGCCCCCATTACCCCCAACAACAGCCTCAGATCACATTTTCTATTATTATTCCCGCTTCCTAAACCCGACCCGGAACCGATCCCTCGACCTGAACCCGCAAGCTGTCCTATTACCCACTTTCCCAACCCGACCCGCTTATTATTATTATTATTATTACTATTGCTACCGTCTGTTAAATAAGTATCGGGGTGGTTATCGGGATCGGGTCCTTCCATGAGCGGGGTGAGGGCCTCGCCACCGAACCTCATGCTGGTGGACCTATCGGGGGTGGAGACGTGGCATTTTTTGGAGCGGCGGAGAAGGGAGGAGATTGGGGAGGAGCTGCGGCGAGAGCGGGAGGGGGAAAGGCCTCGTACGATCTCCGAGAAGAATCCGCCTCCTCCTTGCTTTTTCTCCATTGTTGCAGAGAGAGTGAGTGAGTGAGTGAGAGAGAGAGAGTGGTGATGGGAGAGAGAGAGAGAGATTTAGAATTGGGAGGGGATCATGTATATTATATGTATATATATGAATATGTGTGTTTTGTGTATGTATGTAGAGAGAGAGTGAGAGTGGAGAGTGTGAGAAGGGAACGGTTTTTGGCTTTTTGTAGAATTTGGGGATTTTTTACAGTGGGGGGTAAAGCTGTAAAACAGTAAAAGCGTTTTGTTTGTTATCACGAGCAGGGGATGGTCGGGTCCGGTTCGTTTCGATTCGATTCGGTTTTTAGCAAAACCAAAATACAGCAGGTTTTTCGATTTGATTTTTTTCGGTTTTTATATTTTTATTTTTTGGACCGAACCAGACACTTTTTTTGTCCGGTTTCGTTTTTTTTCAGTTTTATTTTGGGTTTTTCGGTTTTTTTGGGTTTTTTTTTGGGTTTTTTTTTGTTTCGGTCTTTTTCGGTTCGGTTTTATTGTAAATCGAAACAACCCGAAAAAGTTTTGGTTTTTCGGGTTTGGTCTTTTTCGGTTCGGTTTATCCGGGTTTTCGCCCCGTCCTAATCACGAAGGTGTGTTGTGTGGAAAAGATGGTGTATTTTTCGACCGTAAAATATATGTTTTCACGTAAAAAACGTAAATCCGAATTACGGTTTACCTCATTAATTTTTTTTTATAAAATTAAAAAGTTAAACCGTAAATGCGAATTACAAACCGTAATTCAAATTTACGTTGTTTTTTTTTACGTGAAAACCGATTTTTTTGAAGTCGAAAAATTAGGTGGAAAAATATACAATACAAAGAGAGCATCAAAAGAACGAGGAGTGAGAGTGATGGTAGTGGGAGATGTGCGCCACGCGCAGATGGACCACGTGTGTTACTTTCCTTTATGATGATTTGATTAAGGCTTGTTTGGAGCAGGTGTTTTTTTTTAGCACTTTTTACACTGCCTTATAGTCCATCTGTCCTATTATAAGTAATATACGAAACCACGCGTAACTTTAACCGGCAACTAATTCATACAAAATTGTCGAAATGTTTTTTTACACTACCTTACTTTCCTTTATAGAAGCTAAGCGACAGTAAGACACAATTACATGCTAGACAATATATTTTTATTAGACTCGTCTTGTCTTTTTAGACCAATGACCATTATTCAACCTATTAAGTAATATATCTATTTCTATTTAATTGTGCATTACGAAACTATGTGTAATTTTGACCTGTCAATAACTTGTATCAAAATTATCGAAATAAATTTTTTCAAAAGTTGATCATATAGTTCAAATGTTAAATTTTAAAAAAATCATCTCGACAATTTTTCTACAAGTTATAAACCGGTTAAAATTGTACGTAGTTTCGTAATGTATAATTAAAATGAACGTACGGAGTATATAGAAATAGAATACTACGTGTTAATTCGTATTTCTATTTTTTGAAAAAAAAATACATGTAGGCATGAAAAGCTAAGTTAGAGATTATTTTATTGTGTTTCTATCTTTAAGAGGCTAAAATATTAAAAGAAGTTTAAAATCATACATCCGCGTACAATGTTCGCAATGAGTTATTCAAAACTCACGAACTTTTACCCAAGCACGCACATAGTTTATTTGACTATCATTTAAAACCGCGGCGTTCGAATTAAATTATGCACACTTCGATCGATTGTTATTCAATGTGTTTATCGGCTACTCAAGCGTTTGTTGCAAATCCGCTAGCAGGTTATACAATTATGGTGAAAACCGCACTACATATACTAACAATTTCACTACACTAATTTACGACGGATAATTTGGAGACAAATCGGTCACCCACAAGATTTAGCCTCAACTTTTGTTATTTTGAATGTAATTAGATGTTGGTCTTATAATTACGATCACATCTGACTTTAGGAGTATTTATATTTGGATATGTATGAAAAAAATATTTTGTGCTATTGAGACCCATCAAATACACTCAACGTCTGTGGCGGAGCCAGGATTTCAGTTGAGCGGTGACACAAGACCTCCATTTGAAAATGTACATATATATCTTATTTTGCTGGATGTGATAAGCGTATTGTAAATGATATTTCCTACTCTTCAATAACCTTCGTTGATTGATTATATTGTGCACATGACATTTTTTTTCAATTGCGTTTTGATAAATTCAGACAATATACTTTACTTACGATACAATTAATTAAATAAAAGTCTCTCATTTGTTTTTAGAAACTATAAAATATTTTTAAAACAATCAAATTTATTGTTAAAATGTAAAACTAAAATGTTATGCAAGCAAAATGTTAATTAAAAAAAATTTATTGTTAAAATGTAAAACTAAAATGTTATGCAAGCAAAATGTTAATTAAAAAAAATGGTATAAGCATAAATTCATTACAAAATGTAAGGATGAATAATTTCGATTTTTATTTCATTTTAAAATCTTTCGAAAGCTAAAAAAATATATATTCATCTAAAAAAGAGACAAAATTTGTTGACGAGAGATTTGAACTCATCATCAAAGGGACCAGAAAACTTTAAAATTAAAGTCAATACTTAACCACTAAACTACAAATAACTTTACTTAGATATTACATATACAATAATAATAGTTCAAAATCCAACGGTGCTTTAGCCCCCACTTAACGTATACTGGCTCCGCCCTTGTAACCAAATGTATATAATATGTTATTGTATGTACACAGGTGACGGTACAGTATAGTGCTATAGAATGTTAAGTGATGCCATTTTGGAGGACTACATAATAACATGGATGAACCCATTTTTCTTTCAAAGTTAAAAGTTATGTATATTCCATATACTTGCAATCTACAAGCAAGTAGTAATTATATGTGTAACCAAGTATTGAACCTACTATATTAAAACCAAGTATTGATATAACTGTTTCAAGTCAGAATACTGATATTATTACTTTGCTAACCCAGCAATTAGAAAACCTGAATATTGGGAAGGGAAAAAATATAACTGTCTTATCAGAAAACTCGAATGATATCGACCAGATAAATATTTTTGAAAAACAACTCCTAGCTATGGATAATACTCCAGACCAACATCAGTCTAGCATTAATCAAAATGTCTTTGGAAAATCCACTGCTTTTGGTCGTAAATCGGTTCCAACTGCCCCTATGAAGCATTATTATTCTAGACCTAGTCCACAAGATCTTCTTTATGAAGAAGAAGGTGGTAATATTTTTAATAGTTTTAGTGCTAGAACCATTTATGAATGAAATATTGATGGTATGACAGAATACCAGATTATGATTATGTTACATAGAATGACTATGTATTCTACGGTATGTCTAGGTGCTAATAACACCGATTACCAAATTGCTGAATTTATAGTAGCCGGATTTGCCGGTCAATTACGTGGTTGGTGGGATAATGTTTTGACCCTTGATCAACAGCGTACGATATTAACAGCCACAAAAATGGTTAGGAACCCTATTAAGACCGAACAAGGTGTAGATACCTATACGGATATAGTCTCACCCAATGCAGTTTATACTCTTCTCACTGCTATTGTACATGCATTTATCGGTTCTAATCCTGTAGCTATTGATAGAAACAAGGATTTATTAATCAATCTTAAATGTCCCACTTTAACCCATTTTAGGTGGTATAAGGATGTTTTCCTTACCAAAATTATGTTACGACCTGATGCAAATGCTGATTTTTGGAAAGAAAAATTCATTGCAGGTCTTCCTAATCTTTTTGCTCAAAAAGTTAAAGATAGGATTTTACGTAAAACTGGGAATACAACAATCCCCTATCATGAATTTACCTATGGTCAGCTTATTAGTGAATGTGTCGGTGAAGGGTTATCTCTTTGTAATGACATCAAACTTAGAGCCCAATTAAAAAGTCAAAATTTGACAGGCAGAAAAGAAATAGGTACTTTCTGTGACCAATTCGGATTTGATCTTCAAATCCCTCAAAATTCTCATAGAGATAGTTCTTCTAAGAAAAAATATTTTTCTAAATCTAAAAGGTTTTCTAAAAAATCCTCCCAACCAAAACACGACCGCCACCATATGGATTCATCCCGACCTAGGTCCTCTCGACCAAAACCAAAACAAAGCCAGAATCCTAGTGCTACCATTATTTGCCGGAAATGTGGCAAAACAGGTCATTATGCCAACAGATGTTGGACAAAAAAGAGATTAAATGAAATCTCCGATGAAGGTCTTAAGAAACAACTTATAGCTGTTATGCTATATTCTTCTGACGAAGAAGTTGAGACAAATGATATTGAAATTTATAATAGTAGTACGTCTGGGCATTCTAGTCCAACCTCATCCTCTTCCGATTGTGAATGCAAAGATAACAATTATAAAGCTATGCTTGATATGAATGATTTAAGTTTGAATGTTCTTACTTCTCAAGAACGATCTGTAGAAACGTATTTTCCACGTTTTGGTGGAATTTATACGGATCAATATAAGCAGCTTTTAAGCTGTATATATATACGTGTATATATATATAGAGAGAGAGATAAAAATGATTTTTCTTATTTAATTATTCTGTGAGATTACAATATATATATATACACAAGTTTCTATCTGGTCCTGTCAATTACAAACTTGACAGTAATAGTACTACACTGAATATTTCTATCTGGTCCAGTGAATATGAAATATAACAGAAACAAACATACATCTTCCATTAATTACAAAACAGTTTAATATACTCAATATGCCCCGCTCAAGATGGATTGTGAAGAGATAACACACCCATCTTGAATAATAAGTGCTGAAAAGGAGCTGCTCCAAGAGCTTTAGTGAAAATATCTGCAATATTGTTAGCAGTATTGACATGAAGAGGATGAATAATCTTCCTAACAATTAAATCTCTAATAAAATGACAATCAATTTCAACATGTTTGGTTCTTTCATGATTAACTGGGTTATAAGCTAAAGCAAGTGCTGACTTACTATCTGTATACAAAGAAACTGGTTGTTCTGCTGTAATTCCTAGATCTTTTAACAAACTAAGCAACCATATAATCTCACAGCTTGTAATAGCTAAAGCCCTATATTCTGCCTCAGCACTACTTCTTGAAACAACCTTTTGCTTCTTACTTTTCCATGATATAAGAGATGTTCCTAAGAAAATGCTAAACCCTGTAACTGACCTTCTAGTATCTACACATGCAGCCCAATCAGAGTCACTAAAAGCTTGTAAACTTAAAGAAGACTTAGAAGAGAAGAAGATACCTTGAGCTGGGTCTTGTTTGATGTACCTGAGAACCCTTACAGCAGCTGCATAATGAGACTGACTTGGTGCTGCTAAAAACTGACTCAACACATGAACAGAAAAAGAAATGTCTGGCCTGGTAATGGTCAAATATAATAACTTTCCAACCATTCTTCTATATAAAGTAATATCCTCAAAAGGATTATCATCACTGTTTGTGAGTTTTTGCTTTGTATCCATTGGAAAAGAAGTAGGTTTGCAGGCTAATAAACCTGTATCTGCCAAAATTTCTAGTGCATATTTCCTTTGACAAACATGAATACCTGTTGAATTTCTTGCTATTTCAAGTCCTAAGAAATACCTTAAACTGCCTAAATCTTTCAATTTGAACTTATTATCCAAAAAAACTTAATCTCTGTTATTAACTCTTGGGATGCACTTCCTAAAATAATGTCATCCACATATACTAATAAGACCAAAAAGCTACCATTTTTGAAAATAGTAAACAAAGAATAGTCTGCAATAGATTGCTTAAAACCATAAACCAAAAGTGCACTACTTAACTTAGAAGACCACTGCCTAGAGGCTTGTTTTAATCCATATAAAGATTTTTGAAGCTTACAAACTAATTTATTATTGTTTTGAAAAAAACCTGGTGGTGGCACCATATAAACATCTTCTTCTAGTTCACCATGTAAAAAAGCATTGTTAACATCAATTTGAGCTAGAAACCAATTTTGAGAAGCTGAAACAGCTAAAAAACATCTTACTGTAGTCATTTTAGCAACAGGTGAAAAAGTAGCCTCATAATCTATTCCTTCAAGTTGTGTATAACCCTTAGCAACTAGCCTGGCCTTATATCTTTATATTGACCCATCTGCTTTATGTTTTATTTTAAAAACCCATTTACAACCAATAGGTTGTTTATCATTAGGTAATTCAGTTAATAACCAAGTTTTATTAACCTCTAAAGCTGTAATCTCATCTTTCATTGCTTTAATCCATAGTGGATTAGTACTAGCCTGCTTATAAGTTTTGGGTTCCACAGCAGAAGAAACTGATAAACAAAAAAACTTATAAATATGAGAAATTTTATCATATGTAACACATGAACTTAAAGCATGAATAGGATTTAATGTAGGTAAAGAACTATTAACACTGCTTATTGCACAATGGTAATCCTGTAAATAAGCAGGAGCTTTACCAGTTCTTTTTGTCCTCTTAATAGGTATAATAACAGAATCATCTTCTGAATTACCAACTCCCTCAGTATTAGAAACATTATCATTATTATCATTAACAACATTGTGACCAGGTGAATAGTCTTGAATTTGGTTTTGAAAAGGAAAAACTTCCTCATAAAAAATAACATCCCTGGTATAGAAAAAAACATTAGTATTTAAATCTAATAATTTGTAACCTTTTGTGCTAGTACCATATCCTAGGAAAACACTTTTCCTTCCTCTAGCATCAAACTTAGACCTATCTCTTTTTAAAGTGCTAGCATAACACAAACATCCAAAAACTTTTAGATGATTATAAGTAGGTTTATAACCATAAAGAACCTCATATGGACTTTTATTATTTAACACAGGTGTAGGTGTTCTATTAACAAGATAAGCTGCAGTTAATACACATTCTCCCCAAAATTTCATAGGTAAAGAGGACTGAAATCTTAAAGCTCTACCAATATTTAACAGATGTTGATGTTTTCTTTCTACTATTCCATTTTGTTGTGGTGTTTCTACACAACTAGTTTGATGAATAATCCCATTTTTAGAATAAAAATCCACTAAATTAAACTCAGTTCCATTATCACTTCTTAATATTTTTATTTTGCTATTAAACTGGGTTTCCACCATCTTGTAAAAAACAGGTAATCTAACAGATGTTTCAGACTTATGTTTCAATAAAAACACCCAAGTACACCTAGTATAGTCATCTACTATAGTTAAAAAATAAACAAAACCATCATAGGTAGGAACAGAATAATTACCCCAAACATCACGATGTATAAGATCAAAAGCATTTTTAACATGAGTACTGCTTAATGGAAAACTTAATCTTTGATGCTTAGCAAGATGACAAACATCACAAGGAGTACAATTCTGAACAGTAAATTTTGCTTTTACATCTTCTGAAATCAAATTCAAAACAGATATAGAAGGATGTCCTAGTCTGGAATGCCAAATATGGGGCTTATTGTGCAAAGAAAAACTATTACAGCTAATATGAGAAGAACTATGAACACCCTTTCTAATGAAAATATATAAACCATTTTCTGCTTCTGCCCTACCAATCATCCTCAAGGATACCTGGTCCTGAATATAACAGGCATTTGAATCAAATAACAAAGAATAATGAGAATCCCTAGCTAACTTATTTACAGAAACAAGATTTTAACCAAAAGAAGTAACACAAAGAACATTTTTTAATACTATTCCATTTTTAAAAACCACATTTCCTACATGAGTTACTGCAGCAACTTGTCCATTTGGTAAATTAACATGGGAATCAACTAATTTAAAATGACTAAGATGTCCTAATGAAGCAACCATGTGTTCATTTGCACCACTGTCAATAATCCATAAATTGTAATCATAAGCATGTTTCTTTTTATCTAAAAATAAAGTAGAACAGGTTATAGGCATACCTGTCATGCCAGTATGCACCATATTTGATATTGCATTAGAAGTATCTACAGCTTGTTGTTGTTCATCTTCCTGGTTTTTTCTTTGATCAACAGACCCTTGAATGTGAACAGGAGTAGGATTGAACATCCCATCATCCTGATATGAAACTTGGTGTGCCATATTACCCCCAGAAAAATTATGACCAAACCCTCTAGGCCTAGGTGTCCAACCTGGTGGATAACCATGTAGCCTATAACACCTATCTTTGGTATGCCTATTAGACCCACAGTGTGAACATTTCATAGGATTACCCCTCCCCATATTAGGCCTAAAAGGTCTAAAACTATTAGCAGTAGCTACAGGTGGCCTAAAACCTTGATTAATGGGACCCCTAACATAATTACCCTGAGTATATTGAGAGGCAAGAACCATATTCTGTTGATTAACAATCGTATGAACACCTAGATTCTGTTGTTTCTCTTCTTGTCCCATTAACTGATACATATCATTCACACTAGGAAGAGGTTTCATTAACAAAATCTGACTTCTCACATGAGCAAACTTCTCATTTAAACCCATTAAAAAGATCATTTTAAAAACCCTATGCTCTCTTGCTATTATAGCAGCCATGAAATTACAACCACAACTACCAATAGTACCACAAGTACACCTAGGTATAGGGCTTAAAACACTTAGCTGGTTCCATAAGGTTTCTAGTTTGGTAAAATAAGAAGAAACAGACAAATTATTCTGAACCATTGTATGAATGTCATGATGAAGCTCATAAATTCTAGCCTCACTACCTTGAGAAAATCTTTCTGTCAATTCTTTCCACATCTTAGAAGCACTATCAACATACAAGATAGACTGTCCTATCTCATTATTAACAGAATTAATGATCCAGGACATAACAATCAGATTACACTGCAACCAAGCCCCATTCATGGGATCACCTTCAGGTGGACAAGCTAAAGAACCAGTAATAAAACCTAATTTAGATTTAGCACCTACTGAAATTTCCATTGCTCTCCTCCAAGAATGGAAATTAAGACCATTCAAGACAGGATTAACCAAACTAGTATTAGTATTCTCATTAGAACCAATAAAGTAAGGACTCATAGTAGTAATAGGCAGAACCCTAGAATTAGCCCCTATTTGATTTTCCTCTGATCCTGACATAATCTTGAATACAAGATTCCCAAATATTAACCAGAAATCTTAAAGAATTGATAAAGCAGAACAAAACCCTAATTCCAATATTCAGAAAATCTGCTAATAAGAATATTAACAGATTCTAATAGAAAAAGAGAGATCCAGTGAATACCGAGCGTAATAATGATTGAATTGAAGATAGATCAATCAATCAACCAAAAACCCCAAATTTGTTGAACAAGAACCCTAGAAACTCCAATCAACCAAAGAAACCCCAGATTGAAAAAGAAAAGCAGCGGAATAGCTAATCAACGCTCTGATACCATGTAGAAACGTATTTTCCACGTTTTGGTGGAATTTATACGGATCAATATAAGCAGCTTTTAAGCTGTATATATATACGTGTATATATATATAGAGAGAGAGATAAAAATGATTTTTCTTATTTAATTATTCTGTGAGATTACAATATATATATATACACAAGTTTCTATCTGGTCCTGTCAATTACAAACTTGACAGTAATAGTACTACACTGAATATTTCTATCTGGTCCAGTGAATATGAAATATAACAGAAACAAACATACATCTTCCATTAATTACAAAACAGTTTAATATACTCAATACGATCTATATTAGATCTTATTAATGAAATTGATAATTCTGAGATAAAGAAAAAAATGATTGAACATTATTTAGATGTTCTTACAAAAGGTAAGAAAAAGGAAACTCCTTATATTCCTCAGGAAACTTATTCTCTAAAACATGTTTTTCAAGGACTACCATCATCTCCTTCTAAACAGATTTCTCATGAAGAGATTTATCACGAAGTAAATACTCTAATAGCAGATATTAACATGCTCAAAAGTAAAGATATTTCTATTTCTGATTTACATAGTGAAATTCATATATTAAAATATGAAGTAAAATTTCTTCGCAATTTCATTCAAGCAGAAAAGGATATTCCTGTTGAAGAAAAAACAGATAGTCTGCTTTCCAATAAGAATGACACTTTTTTAAATATTATTGACAAAATTGCATACCAAAAGTGGCATTCCCATGTTACTATAGTTGTAAACAAAGAATTTACGTTTTCAAGTCCAGCTCTTATTGATAGTGGGGCTGATTTAAATTGTATTTGTGAAGGATTAATCCCTATTCACTATTATGATAAAACTACGCAGTCTTTAAATACTGCTGATGGATCTCATATGAAGATTCATTACAAACTTTCTAACGCTTATATTTGCAATTCTGGTATATGTTTCCAGACAACTTTTGTTATGGTAAAAGGCCTTACCCAACAAATCATTTTGGGAACTCCTTTCTTAAATTTAATAGAACTGGTCACTTCAAAAGGTATTATTTTCGAAACCAACGGACAAAATATTATGTTTGATTTTATTTCTCAACCTCAAGTCCGCGAAATTGATATGATAAAAGAAACTTTAATTTATAAAGAAAATCAAATCATTTTTTTACGAAAAGATTTAAAACTTATGAATATTTCTAAACAACTTATTTTTCAAAAGGACAAAATTAGTTCTCTTACTAATATTATTAAAAAAGAAATATGTAGTGATATGTCCACAACTTTTTGGGATAGGAAAAAGCATATTGTCACTCTTCCCTATGTGGAAGATTTTAAAGATACTGATATCACTACTATGGCTCGGCCTGCTCAAATGAGTCCCGACCTTATTGATTATTGTAAAGAAGAAATAAATTCTTTATTACAGAAAAAACTTATTCGTAAGTCTTATTCCCCTTGGAGTTGCACTGCTTTTTATGTTTATAAAAATGCTGAAATTGAACGTGGTGCTCCGAGACTAGTTATTAATTATAAACCTTTAAATAAGGTATTAAAATGGATTAGGTACCCTATTCCTAATAAAAAGGATTTATTAACTAGAATTCAGTCTGCCAATGTATTTTCTAAATTTGATTTAAAATCTGGCTATTGGCAAATTCAGATTGATGAAAAAGACAGATATAAAACTGCTTTTGTTGTTCCCATGGGACACTATGAATGGAATGTTATGCCATTCGGTTTAAAAAATGCTCCTTCTGAATTTCAGAATATTATGAATGATATTTTCTATCCCTATTCTGCCTTTAGTATTGTTTATATTGATGACATTCTCATATTTTCTAATGATTTAGACCAACATTTTAAACATATTCATATTTTTATTAAATTAATAAAAAATGCTCGCTTGGTAGTTTCTGCTAGTAAAATGTCTTTATTTCAGACACATATTCGTTTTTTAGGTCAAGAAATAGACCAGGGAAAAATTATTCCTATCGATCGGGCAATTCAATTTGCAGACAAATTTCCTGATATATTATCACACAAAACCCAATTACAACGATTTTTGGGAAGTCTCAATTATATTGCAGACTATTACCAAAATCTCTCTATTGATAGTTCTCCGTTATATGAACGGCTAAAAAAGAATCCACCTATATGGAGTGATATTCACACAAAGGCAGTACGACTAATTAAGTCTAAAGTTAAAAGTCTGCCCTGTTTGGCTCTTATTTTCCCAACTAGTTTCAAAATTGTTGAAACAGATGCATCTGATATTGGATATGGTGGTATTTTGAAACAAAAATTTCCTTCAAAAAATAAAGAGATATTGTCTCGTTATACTTCTGGTAAATGGAATAGTGCACAACAAAACTATTCCACTATTAAGAAAGAAATTCTTTCTGTTGTCAATTGTATTTCTAAATTTCAAGATGATTTATTAAATCAAAAATTTCTTCTTAGAATCGATTGCAAAGCGGCAAAAGATGTCTTAGAAAAAGATGTGAAAATTTTAACATCAAAACAAATTTTTGCTCGATGGCAATCTATTTTGTCTATTTTTGATTTCGATATCGAATATATCAAAGGAGAAAATAATTATCTTCCTGATTTTTTGACCAGGGAATTTATTATTGGCCCCACATGAGCCAATCTAGTCATGGCCGCGGCCGAAGAGGATATTCCTCTGCCCTCGACATGAATTCGATAAGAAGAGATATTCCTCTTCCCCATCTATTGCTGGCTCTAGCTCTTCTAAGAGTCCTGCTGTTCGCTCTAAAAAAGAGCCCGCTGATTATGAGGATTATTTATCCTCTGGAAAAACCCAAGAAAGCTTCCTTGAAGCCCTAAAAGAACCCGTCCTTCCTGGCATCAAAAAGTATAACGACGAGTTAATTATTCTTCTCCATAAAGGAGATGAGAGGTTATTTACCTCCCCCAATACATTGACCAAACGATATTTTGATTCTGAGGTTCATTTTCCTCTTTTTGACAATAAAGACTTAAAATATTTTCAGTCCATTCTTATTGAAATTGGTTCAGTGGTTTTTAATCACATGAATCAAAATAAACATACCGGGGATATTTCCTTTAGCAAAGCTTTTATTAAAAAAATCATTCCTATTACTGAATGGGGTTTAAACCCAAACAAGCCTATGCAACTAAAATTTTCGCACCAAGATTTTAATTATTGGGATTATATTTCCGCTTGGAGATATGCTTTTTATTACCAGAATAGGGCCGAAAAGCATACTTGGTTTATCAGATTGGAACCAACCCTATTAACTCAAGAAATGCCATATTGGTTTTATGAATGGTTCTCATTTATTGGTCCCAATGAGGATATTCTTCCTCCAGATATTTTTTGTCAATATGAAGATTATTTTTTATACAACCCAAAAAATCGAGGGGTTACAGTTATTAAAGTAAGTAATTTACTTCGCTTTCTTACTCTATTTAGCCTGCCTTGGATCTGGCAATGGTCCTGCATTGAAACCAACTGATATTGGTCTTATGTCTTTGGTCCGACAATCGTATTATAAATGGTGGACGAAGTTTGATTACAAACTAGTCCTCATTAAAATTCAAGAGGCTATTACGTCCTTTAAAAAAATGGAACGGGAATATGCAACCGAATCAAAAACTACAAAATTAGATTTGCCTTCTTTGACAGATCTCAAAAAGCAATTCCCCTCTGCTTCTTCTATGGAATTAAAAACAAAATTATTTGCTCTCGTACAGAGTCAATTAGACATTGATTTTACTGATTGTCTCGCCAATAACTGTTCATCTAATTCTTTAATGGAAGAAGACTCTGGTGCTGAAGAAGATTTTGCCCAGAGTAATGAAGATATGGAAAATTATCTGGATCATCTTATAGATGAACAAGTGCCAAAAACCACAACTAAGGATAAGGGCAAAGCGAAAGCTTAAATTATTTTAAAAGATACGATTCCTTCAATTACTACCATAAATTTACGTGTTCGATGGGGCCCAATGAGCACCCGGCGTAATTTACGGAAAAGCTGTTGAATCTATTCTTTTTATATGGGCCAGTATGTTGGCCAGTATTTAGCCGCCCATGTTTTGGCAGTTTATGGATAGTGCGTTTTTATGCGCCTTTTCTTTTATAGTGCGCTGATAGTGCGCTCTTTTCTCTTTTTTACTTTTTCTTTTGTAAAAGTTGTGCCTATATAAGCAGACGTTTAGTCTTGTAGGAAGGCAAGCAATTTCAAACGTGTAACTCTCTCTCTCTCTCATATGTAAAAATTGCTCAAGTTTGAATAAATATAAATTTCTGTGTTTGGTATCAGAGCCAATCTTATTTAACATCTCGTCGCATTTTGGTGCAACCTCACAAAGCCCAGAAGAGACGTAGAAGGTATAAGCACTTTTTGTTTGTTGACTGTTGTTAGATCCTTTGGCTTTTCTTATCCGCATTTTTATATATTTATTCATGATAACCTATTATGTTCTCTAAAATGAGTCGATCTAATTCTTCTCGAAATTTTTCTCGAGGAAGTTATACTTCCAACTCTAATAAAAACACTTCTAATATGCGACAAGAAGAATGTCAATATAATGATATTCCTGAAATGGCTAACTTTGAAGAACAGTTAGCAAATTGGCGCATTCCTAAGGTTAAGCCTTTTGAGATATATTCTATTGGTATGTTTGATTTTAAAATGGCTATGACCGTTAAAACAATAGAACAAACTATCCCTATTAACCGAGATATGGAAACTATTCAGTTGCATCATAAAGAAGAACTACGTAGGTATTTTGATAAATTCAAATATGTACATCTTGGTATGGTACAAGTAGCTGTCAAACCCCTTACAGCTCAAGGATTAAATATTTCAGTCCTTATTGCTTTACGCGATTATCGTCACTTAGAATTTAAAGATTCCTTATTAGGTATAATTCAAACCAGTTTGTGTAACGGTCCCGTATATTTCAACTGTTTTCCAAACTTCTTTGTTTCGTTAACAGATAAAAATATTTTAGACGTTCTTACTCTAAATATCCAAACCCATGGTTATAAACTCAAGGAAGGAACTGAACCTTTAAATATTACTTATAACCTGTTGAAACAGTTATATCAATACTTGGTTTGAACCCATTTTTCTTTCAAACTTAAAAGTTATGTATATTCCATATACTTGCAATCTACAAGCAAGTAGTAATTATATGTGTAACTTCAGAAAATGTGACAAAGTGCTTTGTTGACCTCTTTGCCTATTATGATAAGGCTGGATTTTTCGACTGTAAAAAATCTGTTTTCATGCCTAAACCGTAAATCCGAATTACAAACCGTAATTCTGATTTACGGTTTACCTTTTTATTTTTACAAAAAAAAAAAACAAAAAAACCGTAATTCTGAATTACGGTTTTGACGTGAAAACATATTTTTTTGTAGTCGAAAAATTCAGTCTCCATTGTGATACACCAAGAGGGCCATCATTAAAAAGGAAAAAGCTAAAACATTATTAGCATAATTGAGACTAAGTTCTTTGCAAACCTCGTATAGAACATCATTAGCATAAGCGAGACTAAGTTTCTTTAAACTCTAGAAGTCGACAAAAGGAAAAAGCTAAAACATTTGATTTATTGATTAAACAACATAAAAGTATAACTATTACTATTAGTGAGTGTATCGATCAAAGACATTTTTTTAATAAATGAACCATTATAAAACTAAAACGACGTTAGCTCCTGTGTTACGGGGCCCAAGACAACGAATTAAACTTAATTACATTGTGAACGGAAGTAGGGTGCCTGACTCTGAGTCAGTCAGAAATTGCATTTAAAACGCTCAATTTTATTTTAATTGTCTTTGATTTTTAAAATCAAAATTATGTAAAACTTACAAATATGAATATAAACAACAAACAACACTTTGTATCTATATATTATTATATTTACATATACATATTTATAATATGTATGTATACTACATATATAATATTCAAAATTTTCAAATAATAGTTATAACTTGATTTCATTGAATTGAAAAAAAAAAAAACTCATAATTTTGAATTTTAAAAATTAAAGGCAATTAAAATATAAAATTGGCTATTTTTTAGCGCAATTTCTGATTCTGAGTCACACTGACTCAGAGTCAGGGCCACTGCTTCCATTGTGAACAGCTAAATTAATCACTATTTTGATTTAATCTGTCTCACTCCAAGTATTTTGATTTTTATGTTGATTGTTGAACTGTAAAATTTTGTAATCCTCTTATCTATCTCAGCAAGGGTGATTAAAGTCCTTATATTTTCTAACTCAAATTTTTATTTATGTAGATTAATTCACTACGTTTTTAATAAGTGTTGTATTGTTTGTGTTACAATTCAAACTACAGGAACCAAACAAAAGTGTATCTAAAAGACAGTTGTGTAGGTCACTACTCTTCAAACTTCAAAATATAACATTATTAACCCAATGATGCTTAAAGGCTTAAGCATAAACATATCTAACTTAAAAATCAAGCATTGAATAACAAATTTAGTAAAATTTAAAAGACGACATTATCAACTGGACAAAGAAAAAAAAAACTGACATGATCAATTGCCTATTTTGGGGTCCATTTTATCCCGTCGTTGAACGAGACGGTAATACTACTACTATGTTCAACCACGTTTAAATACTATGTTCAGTCACGTTTAAAACCATTAGATTAAAAAATAGAGGCTTATATGATACATTTTCAATAACTAATTAAAATTTTTATTATATATTAGACAAATTATGATTTAATAAATTAAAAATAAATTTTATAACACAATAAAAACTCAAATAAAAATATAGAACCCTAGTGGATGCTAACCTAAATTTAATTATTAATCAAAATTTGAAAAAAAGTAACAATTGAATATTTAATTGACCGAACAAAAGAAAAACCCGCCTATTTTGTCATATTCATTATTTTGTATATTGTGTTTTTTTTTACAAACTATTTTTAATCTTTTTTTTTATCAGTGAAGGAACTAGGAAGCCACAATTAATTGTAAGTTCCGATTTTTGCAATACTTTATTCTTGAAATATCCAATGATGAGATTTATGCTGAACAAACAAACAAAGCAAAAAATATAAAGAAAGTTAAAGTATGTAACTTTGTATAAAAAAAATACAGATAGAGATCCTATCATAGAATCATATCAATCTTTAACCAAATTTTAACCTTAAACAACTTTTTGGATAGAAACTTAGTATTAGTGTCCCGCTAAGTGCCTAAAGTACCTTAATTATATTCGTTTTTTTTTTCAAATAAAGAAAAATTAGATATCATACGGTTCCTTCCCAGATAACGTGACACTATACCATATTTTTGACATAAAATAAAACTCGATCTCATGTACAATAATTGGTGAACAAATTTTAAACTAATAAACATATAAATACATAATAAAGTTAAATTTCTTGCAAGATGATCTATAGGTAAATACATGTTGGATTAAAAAACACATTGAAGAGATTTCAATTGGATTTGTTCCCTCTATTTCCAGCTACAGTAAATATAAATAATTTCTCTCAATTTGGTCGTATTATGTCTCTCTTTTTGCTGGCTTGAAAGAGAAACATCTTAAATTGTTTTCATTTTACATGGTCCCCTACTAGAAAAAAGTCACATTATTGTATCAAATATTATATGGGCATATTGTAATGTCTTTAATGGACCCCCAATTATCATATTTTTTTTGACCCATTTAACAACCTTCACATTCACGCGGTGCACCACGTGCTCCTACACTTGTACTAATTCATATTTCCAGTTAAAAAAGACAGTAACTTGCATATTTTATGTCGAGGAAATGAGTGTCACCAAACTTTCCAGTTGAAGATTTTGGTACAATTCCTTTTTTTTTTACATCCTCATTTTTTATGTAAATCCGGATTCTTACACTTTTTCTCTTTCCCCGTCACATGCCGTCCTCGTCGAACATACCGTACTTCCGGAGATGGTTAATACACCATCAGCTAGATAGCGGCTCGTATAACAATTGTAACGATCCGGTTATCCGATCAGACCGCTACTATCTACTTCCTACCATCAATACTGTCTTCGAATTTCGCCATCGCTTCTTGGGCCGCATGACTTTAAAGAGGATTTAGTTAGCTTATATACCATATATATACTCACATATCCAGGTGATGTGTGATAATACTTTCTCTCGTTGGGCACCGGGAATGGTTCACACACCATCGGCTAGATAGCGGCTCTGATACCAATTGTAACGATCCGGTACTCCGACCAGACCGCAACCATCTGTTTTTTACCACAAATATTGTCTGTTTTGTCTCAATTTCATCGGTTTGGTGATAGTAAGTAGTATTTACTTAACTTATATAGCATATATGTACTCACATATATAGACGACATGGGACAATACTTTACCTTTAAATCGGCATTTTTTTACGAAAATCCGACATTTTTCTACGAAAATCCGCAATAGATTGTACGATGACATCTCACACCATGGCGCGCCTGTCTACAGCTTATGTACATTTTTGCATACGGTTTTTTTAGTTTTGTCTGAAAAAATATAACCCGTGTAAAAAATTAAAATTACAGAAAAACGACAAAAAACAAATCATGTCATAATAAAACGAGATATGCTCTTTACATTACAATAAATATATCATGACATGAGTTTTTCTTGGATTGTATTAGGAAAAAAACGACCTCATCCTGAAAGAACTAGTTTTTTTTTTGGGCGTCTATTCGGAGAACTAACGCCTAAGAAAGGTGGCTTGTTTGGTTTGCATAAGAAGCGGCCCTGGACGACACAAACGAGCCTTGGAGAATACGATGAATCAAGATCTCAAGTGTTTGTCATGTGTATAAACCTCTGAAAAAAGTACAGTAATTATTATTTAGAATTGAGAACCTTGCATATGTTTAGATAGGGCTGGTCCATGTTTCATTGGTGATTATCTGGATGCTAAACCTTTGAAAAACGGGTTGCTTTGGATAAGACCTCTTCAAGTTCTCGATAACAATCATAACTGCTGATCTTGTTTGAGCCGGGTTGAAACCGCTTAGTTGAGGTTAAGTATTCCTTCGTGCATTGTTGTCCTTGGATTTTTGTTGAAAGACTTCCTCACTTCCTATTTCCAAATTTTAGTTTCCCATTTCCGTACAAGTAAATCTTAGGAAAATACCTGGAATTGACGCGATCTAAGGTTGATATTCTCATAATTTGCATCATCGTATGGTTTGTCACAACTAGTATATCGTTATTAGCAGCATTTTAAGTTACTTGGTTACATGATTATATGTAAATACGTCTTCTACATTATTTTAGACTTTATATCATCGTAGTATACATACAGGCTCGGCCCTCGGGTTCACATGGCAAGGTTGAATCTCAAACCCGTGACCAACCCAAACATCAAAACCGCGCTCGGTTAGATCAGGTTCCGTTCAAAGAATTTCTTTTCTGCTATGAGCATAACCGAGTAACAGAATTACAGTTTCCTCTTATTTTTCTGCAGCTGTGAATATTTTGGAAAGCCCAGAGTCGGCTCTGTCAAAGAAATTCTGATGTTTTTCACTACAAGTTAGCTATATACTTATATTGGTAGCAGCAATTTTTATTAAAAGTTCGTTTATATTTTGTGGCTTGAAATAGAAAAGCAGACCATGATCCTTTAAATAAATTGGAGCTGTCAAATCTTACAGGACAAGTGACAAGAGACTAAAGAGGCAAACGACCGCTAATTTTAAAGCTAAAAAGTGAATAAGTGATGATATAATCAGATCAACTTTGCATAAAATCTTGACTTTAAATTCGTGCTTGTACATTGAGTATAACTTAAGCCAAATATTAAAAATTTATGGCACACACCCTCACAAGGAAATAGGAGTTTTTTGCCAAAATGGCTCACTGGGGAGCTATAATGCCCAGAATGGGCTACCTTTCTGAAATATTCCCAAAATGGTCTACTTTCGAAAAACGACCGATCGAAATGATTAAAACGACCGGTCGTTTTATTATTGAACTCTCTGGAACAATTTGGACAATAAACGATCGGTCGAATTGGACAATACGACCGGTCGTTTTTCAGACAAAAACGATCGGTCGTTATGTACATTTCGATCGGTCGTTTTTATGGTGAACTCTCTGGAAGAAATCATACCTAAAACGATCGGTCGTTTCTGAAAAACGATCGATCGTTTTTCTTGTGAACTCTCTGGAAGAAATTTGGATTTATTAGATCGATCGTTTTTTAATAACGATCGGTCGTCTGTGGATAAACGATCGGTCGTTTTTCACAGTCGACCGATCGACTGTAAACAATTTACAGAACAAAGAATTTTTGGTACTTTTCGACACTGATTTGGCAAAAAATATATAAAAACATGATCCCCTTTTTGAACATGATCACTTAAAAAATGATGTAAATTAATATGTTTAGTACATCGGATTGTCCGGAAGATTTATAGCACAAGTATTATCACATAAAATGATGTCGTAAATTAATATATTTAGTATAAGATGTGTAGGTGACGTTTTACTAAACATCCGATTTAAAACATCCGATTTAAAACGAAGTTAAACAAAGCTAAACGATTAAGGAAAACGAACGATCAAATGCAAGCGAAAAATTGGCCATAGTTTTGCCTAAAAACGGTCAATCGCCACAAATGAAAACAACACAAATAACCCAATCAACTATAGATATATATACGCACAAGTTATAATAACATCAAAATCGCATTTGTAGAATTATAAATACGCAATCTCACAACGTCATACAATTTAACACGTAATGATAAATAGCAACATAAAAAAGATAAAAACGCATACTATAAGTGCGCAAACTCACAACGCATAAGCAACATAATAATGATTCATAAAATAAAGCGTTTGCTACTTATTACATCAAAAACCAACGTTGTTCGAAATCGAAAGAAATGAGAAATACAACCCAAAAACAAAAGAGAGGGTATTTCTCCCCCTTTGACATCATCAAAAATAACAAAAAAATATCCGCCTAGTCGCGGTGGGAGGTTGCATCATCCTCGTCGTCATCGTTGTTTGGCCCGGCAAGGTTGGGAAAGAAGCGATTGAACTCGGCCCTTTGCTCGGTGCTCATTCGATCAAGTTCTTCGAGTTCTTCTTGACCCGGGTTCATGAATCGAAACATACGACGGGTCATTTGAGCATTGCGATATTCGTTTATATAGAGAGCGTTGTAGAAGTCGTCCGTGCGCGGGGGAGGGTTGGAGGATCCGACTTGAGCTTTTCCTCGACCTCGAGTGGGACGAGAAGAGGAAGGAATGTGAGACGGGGGAAGGGACTCGGAGGAAATAGGCACGTCCTCACGAGCGGCTTGCGGTGTGGCCTTAGGGCCGACATACTCTTCCTCTTCGGCGGAAAGAGTAGTGTAGTCGGGGCCGGACACCCGTTTACCGAACCAAGTAATGGTCTTGGCGGTAGTGTTGAATTTTATTGACATTTGGGCAAGATAAGAGGTGTCCCAAATGTGTTTATCCTTGTTCTTGAAAAGGGTTCCACCGGGAACAAGGTTTAGGTCTTTTAAGATGGCCGAAATCAAGGCACCGTAAGGTAGCCCATTCTTAGATTTCGTTTTGAGCGAATCCATCTTAAAGAATATGAGCGTCGCGAAGTCAAGCTTGACTCAGGGATGGATGCACCCTAGAAGGAAGATGTACTCATTGGTAACATCTGTGAAATTTGAAGTATGAGGGAGGACGATATGGGAGAGGATGTGGTAGGCTAATTTATTTCTAAAGAGAAGGCCGTGGGCTTTGTTAGACTGATTGTTGTGGGTGGGATGAAATAGCTCATCTTTGAAATCGGTAAAATTAACGATATCGAGCATATCGCAAAGTTCGTCACTTTGCTCGTACACCCCCGCAGCATCGAGGTGTAGAAGATTTCGTAAACGGTCTATACCGTAAACGAAGGTTTGGCCATTAAACGATGAACGCAAGCGGAGTGCGTCATCAGGACCCCTATCAAGAACTAGGTTATGGTAAAATTCATATATATTTTCAATGAAGAAAGGCTCTTTTAGAGTAAGAATTACGTTGAGTTTTTGGAAGTTTAAATCTTGCATGAGAAGAGGAAAACGTTCAAGAAATAAAGGCATGTCTAATGTAAAGTTAGTCAATATAGCTCTTTTACCCATTGCAGGTGGATAGAGAGGAGGAAGAGAGCCGGAAGAGGCACCGGGGCCCGATGGTGGAGCGGTGGAGGAGCCGGTTCGTCGAGCGCGAGGAACACGCGTCGGAGGCACGTAGTCGTCCTCATTTGCATCAACGAGGGAGGGTTGCGTCGCTTTCTTGGTACGAACCATATTGGAATTTATTACGGATTTTGAAGAATTGGGTTTTTTTAAGAAAACGGAATGAATCGAGAGTGATTATACGGATAATAAGAGGAATTGGGTAATATATTTATAGAAAATTGGGATTTTTGGGTGATTTGATGAAGAGGGGCGAATTTTTTATATATAAGAGAGAGAGATAGTTTTGAGATAATGAAAAAATTTAGGGTTTGAAACAATTAAAAGGCTGAAATACAGAAAAACGATCGGTCGTTTTCGGAATCGATCGGTCGTTTTTGGACAAAATTCTTCCAGTGAGCACATTGAAAAAACGATCGGTCGTTTTTTCAGAACGATCGGTCGTCTGTGTAAAAACGATCGGTCGTTTTTCACTGAGATCGGTCGTTTTTGGACAAAATTCTTCCAGTGAGCACATTGAAAAAACGATCGGTCGTTTTTTCAGAACGATCGGTCGTCTGTGTAAAAACGATCGGTCGTTGTATACAGCGATCGGTCGTTTTTGGACAAAATTCTTCCAGTGAGCACATTGAAAAAACGATCGGTCGTTTTTTCAGAACGATCGGTCGTCTGTGTAAAAACGATCGGTCGTTGTATACAGCGATCGGTCGTTTTTGGACAAAATTCTTCCAGTGAGCACATTGAAAAAACGATCGGTCGTTTTTTCAGAACGATCGGTCGTCTGTGTAAAAACGATCGGTCGTTTTTCACAGAGATCGGTCGTTTTTGGACAAAATTCTTCCAGTGAGCACACCGAAATAACGATCGGTCGTTTTTTCATAACGATCGGTCGTCTGTAACATTTAGACATAACAAATAATTTTTTCCTAACGATCGGTCGTCTGCAAGAAAAATATATATAAATACTAAAATATATATAAAATCAATCAAATATATATATTTATGTTAATTGCACTTATTTATTTATTTTGTTCATTCTACTTTTTATGTTAATTGCATTTATTTATTTACTCTCATACTTAACAAACCAAACCAGTACAAGATGCATGAAAAAACAGTATAAAAAAGATAGTATGAAAAAACACTGAGAATAAATATAGATATTTCATCTTAAAAAAACAATTACAATCGGAAAATTAAAATAGTACAAGATACATATTGTCTCGTTTAAGCTACAGCTAAAATCATAAGCGTCGAGCACGTATTGGATACGGACATTTACGACAATCATGTCCTCGCCCTTGACAACTAGAACATCTCATACGTGCTCGTCTCTCCGACTGATCCATATCATTATGAATACGAGTAGATCTTGGACGACCCCTTTCTCTTAAAAGAGTAACATCCGGAAGAAATAATCTATCACATGAATCCCAATAGTCTTGATGCCGAAGAGGACAAAATTGCGCCGAGTACGTACCTTCGTATGATTCAAGACTGTAATATTTTACTATGTAAGCTTCGCAATCAAGACGGTTTGCAGCGCATACGGAAAACACATGTGAACAAGAGATTCCATCACTCTGCCACTTACCGCAATCGCATTGCCAAAGTGAAAAGTCGACAACTTGAGTATTGCCTCCCCTGGAATTTCTTGAACTTGTACACATGGAATAAACCCCTCTTTCATAATCGAAAGTAACATTGGTATGACCAATGTCCGACCTACGTTTCTCTAAAATTTTAAGGATATTGGGACCATATCTTGTGCCGCTGTTTCTCATCCCGATTACTATCTTTTTCCGCTCGCAAAAATAGTGTACCAACTTATAGAAAATAAGCTGCACAGCAGCAGTGATTGGTAAATTACGAGCAGCTTTTAAAACATTATTGAAAATTTCAGCCATGTTTGTGGTCATATTACCATGTCGCCTCCCTTTATCATGAAAATATGACCATTTTTTCGCAGGCTCTCTTATCAACCATTGATATGCTTGAGGATTCATGACTTTTATTGCTTCCATGATTCTTTTCAATTTTCTTTCTTGTAATTCCCAAATGGCGTTCTCCGCTAACTTGTGTAAGTCAGGATCTCCTTTGAAAGCTTTCTTAAAATTATCCAAAAAATGATTTGAACAATATCGATGAACAAAACCTTGACCACGCCAAACTCCTCTCACTGCACTTAGAATACCAGCATGTCTATCCGAAATTAGACAAATATTCACGCGCTCTTTAATCACATGTCGCATAATGTTAGAAAGAAAATAGCTCCACGAAATTGTACTCTCCTCAGCAACAAATGCACAGCCAATGGGAAAAACATGATTATCTGCATCCGATGCCATGGCCAACAAAATCTTACCTTTATACTTCCCATATAAGTGAGTAGCATCAATAGCGATAACTGGCCTACAATACTGAAAGACATCAATAACGGCCTTAAATGTGAAGAAAAATCTGTTCAATACCTCACCCACTGGATTTCCTACCACATCGTAAACTGGCGTGGTCTCATAAGAAGCAACGGTACCGGGATTATACTTTTGAAGCGCTTTCATAAATTTAGGTAAAACCTTATACGAGTCTTCCCAATTACCAAATATCTCTGCGATTGCTTTTTGTTTACCCAAATAAGCTTTTTTGTATGAAACTGACATTTCAAAGCGGGCATTCACAATCTCTTTAACTAATGAAATCTTCATCATAGGATTAGTTGTGATGGCATTTCGAATGGTTTGGGCAACAAGATTGGAATCTAACTGTGGATGATCAGTTGTAAGCTCGGCATGAATGCATGTATGAGGACCGTTGTACACCGACACTTCAAAAAATCCATGTTTCTTTCTTAGTGAAGCTCGTAGTTTCCATTTGCATTGTTGAGTTTCGGCCAGTTTACAACGAATTTCCCAAAATTTTGCCTTCGAACTTTTAGTGGAAAAATGGATGTTACGTTTGATTGACCAAAGTTTTATTCCCTTTTTCAACATTTCTTTATCCCTAAATAAAAGACCAATAAAAGGATCATTAACTTGAGGATCCCAAAATCCAGGATACATCATATAATTTCGTCTCTGGTTACTATAATTTTCTTGAGTGTCAAACGGTTCATTAAGGTTGATGCATAGGAATTTCATCGAGGATAGTATTATTCGCCAATTGTGACCCACTTGATTGGTCGTTTTCATCCTCATCCATATACAAGCCCATTTCAGATGATAATTCTTCGTACTCAACTTCTTCTACATTTTCTTCGTCATCGTCAGACTCGTTTTCGCTAATATTGAAGTCCGGATCTTCATCCTCTGGTTCATCCCCAAGTTCTATCGACCAACCAATATTATTTGCCAATCGACACACTGCATCCAAATGTGTCAAATCTGGTTCGTTGTTCTCAGAATATACCTCTAGCATTGGCTCTTGTCGAATGGGTGTTCTACTTGATGTACCGATTTCATGCATTGGCTCTTGTCAAATGGGTGTTCCACTTGATGTACCGATTTCATTAGTGGAAAGAATATTATAATACAACCCGTAATCTTGATCAGAAGAGTAAACTTGCTCAATTTCAACATATAACTCTATAAACGTTCTTCCATTTTCTTTTATTAACTCAAGCATGGTTTCCAACGAATCATTATCATCAACAGTCAATCGCATATATTTAAACTCAGTAAGTGTAGTCAGATATGGATAACGACATGTTAAACTCAAACGATTTGAAGTCGATGATACATCAAGTACCTTAAACAATTTTTCCAAAAATTGGTCGTATGTCGTGTTTCTAGATACCTTAAAAAAAAAATTATAAGAAATATCATAAGATAACCCCTCGCTAATAGTTTCCATTATCGTACCTCCCCAATAACACATAATTGTAGGATTTTTCATTTCGATAACCACACGGTAAAATTAACAATTCTACTCAAATAATACTCCAACAACACAAAATATTGAGCTTTTACCTGTTTTGGAAGAGATCTGAGATTTGCCCTAAAATGATCTAAGAGCTCTGTTTTTTTTATTTTTACAGTGGTAATGAGATGAGTACAGTGGTCTGTGGAAATGAGATGAGTTTTTTAAGTACAAGTATTTCTGAAAAACGACCGATCGAAATGTACATAACGACCGATCGTTTTTGTCTGAAAAACGACCGGTCGTATTGTCCAATTCGACCGATCGTTTATTGTCCAAATTGTTCCAGAGAGTTCAATAATAAAACGACCGGTCGTTTTAATCATTTCGATCGGTCGTTTTTCGAAAGTAGACCATTTTGAGAATATTTCAGAAAGGTAGCCCATTCTGGGCATTATAGCTCCCCAGTGAGCCATTTTGGCAAAAAACTCAGGAAATAGACTAAAAGTTGAGTCCCTCTCTTAAATATTTTCAAGTTTTAATTGTTAAAAACTACTATTAATTGTTGTCATGTGACCGAGAGGTCATGAGGCCGAGTCGTGTGGAAACAACCTCTTGCATAAATAAAAGAGGAGATTGTCTATATTAGACTCAGAAAGTCCCAACCCCTTTCCAGACGGAGTTTTAGCACCGGTTTGCCTCTTTTTTTTTATTTCCGTCTCATTTTTAAGTGAACTTTTGAAAATAAGTTATTACTTCAACAGACAAGTAGAAAATTCTTTAACAAAATTTCTTATTTTTTAAAGTTAATTAGCAATAAGTTTACTGCAAATACTCCCTAGGCCCTAGCAAAAGAGAAGAAATAAAAAGGCGAGACTTGTAATCAAAGTTATATGTTGATTGAGTTAGTAGAGCTTTTGTGTTTCGTCAACAGATTATAATCTTCGATTCTAGTGACAGTAATCTCTCTTGATGCAAAAGTATTAGACTTTCAGATAATAGAATTGGGAAAAAAGTTTTTTTTTTTCCACATTGCTACTTTCAGGAACTCGGTTTTGGAGAACTAAAAACAAGAATGACATTGAAAAACAAAGAAAAAAAATGACATAAGATTGAAAAACGCAGACCAAAAACGAAGCTTAATGTAAAAGTATGAAACTTGTTTCTATATGAACTTAATTGAGTAGAATAAATGAAAGGATTTTGGGCTTGTTTGTTGCTGCTTTTAAGCAAATAATGTGGATCACTAGCTTACAAGTTACAACCAAACAAGGCCAGTATGCTGCTTCTATGTTTGAGGGCACCGAAGAGTATACATATAGACAGTTAGTAAAAACGGATTATCAAAAGCATAGGTGAACCTAGACTTAGAATATTGGGACAGTTCACCACCATCAATTAGCATACAATATACTCCATCGCCAAGAACCGCAAAAATTGACGAATTAACAGGCGCTACGCTTTGAAAACCTTCGCAATTTATGATTATATTTGTTCGGCTACACCTGCAGTTGTTGTATATGGTCACTTCCCATTCAGGTTTGTTCAAGTAAAAATTGCCCGTTTTGTTTTGGGTGATGACAAGATTGTCTTGTTTACATTCGACACACTTGGTGTAGTTTGGATTGCAAATTTCACTTATACCTACAATTGTAAATATAGAGTGAGTTGTAATTGTTACTTGACAATAAGAAGAACAATAATAATAAAAGTTGAGATATATAGAATTTAGGTTGTAGCTAGATGTTCAGCTTCAAACTTTTGATTCTCTTAGGCCGGAACAGCAGAAGCAACGCGTTCAAAAAGTTGAACAACTAAATTTTGCGTACTTATTACAAAATCGAAACAGCAAAATAGCTGAGGTTGTATATTTTTGTTAAACAAGCTCACGACTTTTAGATCAAGTTAAAAACCTTTTTATATGGTCGATCAATCAGCGGTAGAGCAACGGATTAGCTAGAAGGTGAACTGGCCAAATGGCCAACTCTCAGGTTTAAATAATTACCATCATGTACAATGTTTCACTCGAAATCAGCATAACACCCAATAATATGAAATCATACAAGTAGGGTTAATACAGGAGGTTCGGTAAAATTGCTTCAAGTAAGAGTTACTTAAGCATACTTATCAATTTTTGGAATCTTGAAAAGAATTTAAGCTTTGAAATTTGAGTACTCTGTACTTCATGCAGATATCACAACAACAAAAAACTTATGACGACAAATTTATCGACCATAGCGTACATCTTAGAGGGCATTGGATAATATCGGTAAAATATGTAAAAATTAACAAAAAAAGAGGAAAAAGAGCAAGAACTCGTCTACTTAATTAGAAGAACTGTATTTACCTGTTCCAATCAAGCAAAGAAGAACCATTGCGAATGCAACGATAAACTTATTGAAAACCATCATTCGATAAGACAAGCTCCTTTCTGTTTTGTGATACTAATTCTTATTACTTACTCCATTGAAAGTGATATGAATCTACATATATATATATAAAGATTAAACTTTGGTCCAACGATATGGAAATACTCATTTTAGGAAAATTTCTTATTTTGAATCTGACTAATTATTGTTGACATATGGTAAGTAAATATTTCGTAGTCTAGCCTGCCTATAGCTAGGCAATAAAATCAATAACAAATTTGTGGTTTAGTGTCTTTAGGCCCGATTACGGATTTTGTCCCAACCCAATGTTCTTCATGAGTGCGCGAATGTATCAGGAAGACCTTAACTTAAGGTTCTCCATTTTGTACCGTTATTAATTTAGACTATACACTGTCATATTACCCTAAATTTAATTATTAATCAAAATTTGAAAAAAAATAACAATTGAATATTTAATTTTGAAAATGTGACTTTGTGCCGTTTAATTGATTGACTGCACAAAAGAAAAACCCTAACTTAAGATTTCTAGTTTTTTTTTTTCCAGCTAAAATAACTTGAGATTTTTAGTTAAAATACCAAGATCCACTTATATTTACATGTATCTATAATCACAATTTCCAAATGGGAAAACTACCGAAGGACCCGTATGCATTGATCAATGAAGTAACAAAATTGATGTATACCGTTTAGGATAAATTAACAAAACGTACTAGTTTTGAAACTAAATTATCAAAAACATACCCTTACAATTTTAACTATCAAAAACATACCAAACAAATTTAAATTTAATACTGTTTATTCTTTTCTTTATCTCTGTCCCATCTTACTCTCTCTATCTCTCTTCCATTCTTCTTTCTCTCATCTTACACTATTTTCTCATCTTACTATTTGATATATGCATACTTAATACACAAATATTACACTATTTGATACCCCGTAATATATGAAAAATATATAGAATTGGTGAAATTGATTTCTATTTTAAAATTAGGGTATGAAGTTTTGAAATTATGATATGAAAATTTAAAATTAGAGTATAAAGTTTTGAAATTAGGGTATGAAGTTTTAAAATTAAAGTATTAAGTTTTGAAATTAGGGTATGATGTTTTGAAATTAGGGTATGAAGTTTTGAAATTAGGGTATGAAGTTTTAAAATTAAGGTATGACGTTTTATAATTAGCATATGCATATTTTGTGAGTTTTTAATATTTTTGGAGAGAGATGGGTGATTAGCACGTGTTAGAAATAGGTGCGATTATCGTGTGTTAGAGAGAGAGAGGTGCGATTAGAGAGAGAGTTGCGGTTAGAAAGAGATAGGTTAGATTATGGTCTGATTAGAATTAGAAAAATAATAAGTATATATAGGTATGTTTTTGATAATTTAACTTTTGAGGGTATGTTTTTGGTAATATAATAGGGGTAGAGTATGTTTTTGTTAATTGCCCTTATTTTAAAAATTTGCAATAATATAATAGTGTCTAGAATTTAGTGCTTGTACATGCAACTTGTTTTCAAAATAAAAACAACTCGGATTCGCAAGAAAATGCAATACTTATCACTAGTTTAACTAAACCGTTATCAAAAAATTGAAACAAACAAATGAAAACTTCTCATGATAATATAATACGAGTACCAAAATCTTCATTAACCATTTTACTCAACTATAACCGATTCCAATCAATATCAATTAAACCCAATATTCAAAAAAATCAGTAAATAATACAAATCAAAACTTCAACCGAAATTAAGCCAGTTAGAAAAAGAATTTGAAACATTACAAAAATTATTCTATCATTTCGTATTTAGGATGGATTTTTCAGTAAACTTGATCTGATGTGACGTGAGGTGATAGACCAAGCCCGGTGAGGAAACTAAGTATAGACTATCGAGATCCCCGACACCTTTCATCACCCTTAAAATTGAATTTTTTTTTTAGCTTCTGATATACAATTTTACTATATTTCGTTAGAATTAATCATTTGTCACCCCCATATTTTTAGGGCTCATCGGTGAGATATCACATTTCAATAAAAAAATTGTTTATAGGTTACTACTCTCGTAATATTTTTGAGTGTATGTCACTTTACAAGTGATAAAAAAATAATATTATTTTCGTAACTTTTTGGTTTTTTTTGCTTAATAATTCAAACAAACACTAAAAAAAGTTAAAAAACAGCTTTTTAGTTATTTTTTTTACACTTTGATATTTTTTTCGTGTAGATTATAATATATTTTTTAAGCTTAAAAACAACTTTTAACGTCTTTTTTATATTTTATTATATTTCCCGTATAGATTATAAGTTATTTTTTAATCTTAAAAACAACTTTTAATTTCTTTTTTATTGGGCCGTGTGACTGGAAATTAAAAAAGTTTCGGCCCAGGACCTCAATTTTAAAAATCTTGTAAAATATGACCTATGACTGCTCAAATATTCTCATATTTTTATTACCTGTATTCTCCGGGTTCGATCGTGGTCCAAGCCGATACAAGCCGATACATGACCACTAACTTCACTTCTCACTCTCCATTTATGTGTTTAGAGTAAAATTCGACACCAAAAAGTTACTCTAAGACACCAAACGTTTTTTGTAAAATTAAAGGTTTATTAGGAAGAACTAAAACCTAAATACCCAAATAAAACTTATATCCAAACTATAAGGTATATTAAGTAAATTAAGTAGCTCACCATATTAAACTTCGTCGTTTTATATCACTCTCAAATAAATCAGTTTTTTAAAAAATAAATCAGTTTTTTAAGATCTCTAGTAATTAAACAATGGAGAACAAGGTCCAAGAGGTAATTCGATTTATCGTAATATTATTGTTTAATTATAATTATCTTGTTATAATATAGTGGTATCGTATTTTAATTTAGTGTAGAAGATTTCTATAATAATGGTTACAAATGTTTCAAGATTCAATATTTTTTATTTCTTAATTCACTAATGCTAATATAAAAATATATGATAATATGATTAGAGATATACAGGTCCAATGAAATGAGATTTGTAGGTGGTTAGGTAATAGGGTTGTGAATAGCGAGCGATAAACCGTGTTTCGTTATCTCAGCCCTTGGTTTGAAGCCAGTGGCGGAACAAGAAATGTTATTTTCTTCTTCCCGTAATTATGAGGTGGGTGAAAGGCTAAAATCGATACATAAAATCAAGATACATGGTAGAAAGATCGGGTTTTCTCAATACGGGGGCGATGAAGTCCCTTTTTAGCTTGTTAATAGTTCCTCCATTGTTTAAAACAGCGTTCTAAAAATCGAGCCTAGACGAAAATTAGGCGGAGCCTAAAGCCTAGCAGATTAGGCGGTGAATAGGCAGGACTAGGCGCTAGACGACCAATTTCCGCTTAAATATGCATTGTGGCATTGTGCATTTTTAAAACATTGGTTTGAAGGGTTGAGATAAATGTTTTAAAAGCGAAAAGTTTGCTAAATCGTTTTAGCAAGAGCTACGCTAAAAGCGTAAAAAGTGTAAGCTTTTAGCGGCCTAAAAAGCGTAAAAGAGAGCTTTTAAAGTTTTTTATTAAAGCTTTGAATCGAATTTTTTTTAGTACGAAGCGTGCTTTTTAAAACAGAGGTTGTGATGGGGTGATTAATTGGGTGTAAAAAGGGGTAGTATTTCGAACCAACCCATGTATGTAACCATGTATATGTGTTAAGTATACATTGCTTTACGAATCGATGTTCCGTTTTTGCAGATCATAGATCAGCAGGTTTTGACGGTAGCTAAAGCGTTTGAGGATAAGATTGACGATGAGATTGCAGCATTGGATCGTCTCGACCTTGACGATATCGATGCGTTGAGGGAGCGGAGGCTGCAGCAGATGAAGAGGGCGGCGGAGAGGCGGAGCAAATGGTCGGCGCTAGGTCATGGAGAGTACACCGACGTGCCCTCTGAGAAGGACTTTTTCAAGGCGGTTAAGGCCTCCGAGCGTGTCGTTTGCCATTTCTATCGCGAGAATTGGCCTTGCAAGGTAGCATTTTTCTTAATTTTGGTTTGTGCTTTTGTATAATGACATGTTTATTGAAGTGTCAGTGTTACAATTGCCATGTTTTGGGTGTTTTCTTTTTTCACAAATTGGATTGATTATATGACCAGTTGGGTATATAGATGGTGACACAAAGAGGTCTCATCCAATATTAACACAAAGATCAAAATTGTTTTAGTTAAAAACTTACATTTAGAAGCTCCTTCCTAGTTAAACTCTCTACTAACAGAAACTTGCCTGACATTTAGATCCGGGATATATTCGTAGTCTGTGTGGTTAGTACTACCCTTTGATAAGTTTTTTTTTTCCTTTTACATTATATTAATGCAATTTGGGTTAGAAATGCCTAACAGATTCCAATACCGTATGTGTATATTAATTTTTGTAGTAACCGATAGCCATTTTTGTGCGTGTTTTTTTACCACAGCTGATATTAAAGCTTGCAAACTAGTAGATTGTGCTTGGCTGCAGTTTTTAAGAAAATAACTTGATTTTGGGTTGATATAAAATAACATCCATTCAGCTTAAATATTTTCGTTTAAGCAGATAGAAAATAGAAAAGCTCAGTTTTTAAGTTTTTCATACAAATACACTCTAGCTTTTGTTCAATAATTTTTGTAGCATTATTCAGGACGAAAAATTTGGCGACTTGTTGTGTGCTGAAATTTATATATTGCCACACACTCAATTTCACACTTCGGCACCAGGACCGAAATGATGTTTACAAAAATGGCGTCTTGGTTCTTCCTTCATTTAAGGGAGATGCACAACAGTGCAATATTTTTTTTAACATTTTGGTCCTTGGTTAACGAAGTGGATATGGAAGGCGTGATAATTATCAGCAGTCTGAAGTTAAGTATGCTGGTATCTTATTTTAGCCATTAAATGGTTCAAACTTTCATAACTGCCTCCCTAGCATGGAACTGATGTTGACACTTCATCGTGTCATTGCATATATAATATTATTAAGTTTTCAATGTGACGGACCCCTTATATCACTGAAATCCTTTTACATTACTTGCTAAGGTGGGCGTGGCGGTAGAGGCAGCTTCATCTAGACTTCCCAGGAGTACAATTTTCACACAAAATCATGTCTATTTTACAATTGATTTTCACAAGAGACATTAGGATAGGCATGATATTCTAGCAATGTGGTGAGACAGACAGTGGCGGCTATACGAACAAATTAATGTTGCGTAGCATTGGCCATTTGTTTTGTGGTTGGCATTGCTTATATCAAGAGTGAGGTGATTTATTGCTGATAAGCTTAGGGAACTGTGTAGTAACAATTGGAATGTTGATTAGTTTCTGTAGATCTGGGAAAATGAGGTTTTGGAAGTACTCTGGATATGGACAATTTTTTATCCCAAGATTAGCTTTGGAAGGCATCACTTCTTAATATTTTATTGCAAGATGCTATTGTCCTTTTCTTTTTTTGAGTTTCTCTGTTTTATTTGACTTCTTTGACATTTGAATTGTTCATTTTAGAAAGGTTACGTAAAGATGTTGTGAGGAATGAGATTTGAAATCTGGTAGAATGTCCTTTATCCCGCCAGCCAAAATCTTGAATAAGGCGTTGCAAAGATTTAAGCAACTTAGTTATGATTTTTACTTTTGGCTTCTGGGCTTTCAGAAGTAATTTGATTATTTCTATAGGTTCCATCGAGGTTGGTGTTTTAAAGTCTGGTAGTGACACGGACATGCCAAAATGTTGAATAGAAAGGGTTGGTTATGTCTTATTAGTTCCCTGGAAATTTAACAGAAAAGATTTAATATTGTGAGGCTAATGTAATCTTGGTTCATGTCATTGGAAAAAATGCTCTCAACATCCCTCAATTTGGTACTAAAGTGATTCGGATGGGTGATTGTACAGGGGTATCAGACTAACTATAGACAAAAATTTCTTTCACATCTTGACTGCCGACGAGGCTGTCACAATCCTTTACAACTTGCATTTTTCTTAAAGGACTAAGCTTGTAGAGACCTTCTTTTTCTTTCTTGATTTTCTCCTGAACATTGCTAACACTTCAGTTTATAGATTTGATTAGACAGTCTGGACTGTTTGTACATAGTTACATATACTAAATACCCTCCTCTATGTGACAACTCTGAATAAACTTTTGTCATCTATCTTGCTGGCAGATCGAAGCCATGCGGTTTCAAAGTTGAGTTTAGTTACTGGTTGAGATTCCTTGATCAGTTCGTCCTCTGGTTGGTGCTAGCTGAAATTTAGTTAATTTATCTAGTCCCTACATTTGTTCCATCATTTATGTGTTTTTTCGGAACAAAGTTTTTTCTCTTCTTCCACCAAACTGGGATTTTATACATCAAAATGCTACCAAATGCAGCTTACACCAGACTGTATTACAGCAGAGATGATGACCTGCACACTTCTACCTAGCACAGACTATATAAGACAGAAACCAAGCTCCGATGATGAGAAAAAATAGCTAAGCTAAATTTGCAATAAAACTTAGCTAAAGCTCGAACTAGATGTCAGACCCTGAGGTTCTAACTAGGTGTTCCAAATAGGACACTTCCCCATTAAGCTCATTCATCTCGTATTCTAGCCTCAATTCAAAGTTTAATACATATTCCTGCATGTATTCCATTAGTTACCTTTTTTTTTGGAACAAACATTAGTACACCTATTATCTTCAAGAAATTCACCTTTACTTGAGTCAACCATTGTTATCGATCTTTCATGATATCAAGCTTTAAAACTGGTAAAAGGGAATGATATAGTTTTATAAGTTAAATTGTTGTTTCGTCCTTTAGAGATAGAGAAAATTTCGGTATATGATGATTGCAGAACTAATGCAGGTGGTGGACAAGCATTTGAGTATCTTGGCTAAGCAGCACATAGAAACACGGTTTATCAGAATACAAGCGGAGAAAAGCCCTTTCTTAGCGGAGAAGCTCAAGATTGTTGTACTACCAACCATCGCACTTATCAAGAACACTAAAGTGGATGACTACGTGGTATGCACCAAAAACATAATGCCCAACCTACCTTTAGTTTGACAATTCTGTGCAATCATATGATTATATACGCGTAGAAATATGTACTGATATTCATCATTGTAGGTCGGATTTGACGAGCTTGGTGGAACGGATGATTTTAGTACGGAGGAATTAGAGGAGAGGCTGGCAAGAGCTGAAGTTATATACTTTGAAGGTGAATCATCAAAGGCATCAAAGCCTACCAAAACCAGGAGTGTTAGGCAAACCGCATATTCCTCAGATTCGGAGTAATGTTGACTTTGCCACTTGTTGTAATTTAATTTATGATCTATACTATAGATCAATAACTTCGTTTGTAGAGGATATGTTTCATCGTTTAAGATTTTATTGCTCGAGTTTTAACAGATTTCCTTATTTTATTTGGTGGATGACAATTTAATCTCTGCTTCTTTCTTTTCTGCATACAAATGTTTAGCGGTAGAGGTTCTTTTGGAACCTAGAAATTTTCGTGACGCAACGGTAAAATTGTTGTCATGTGATCTGGAGGACAGGTTCGAGTCAGGGTAAACTGATGAGTCATCATGCATGACTGCATGTTGCGAGTCGACATGCAAGGCCAGATGAAAGTGTTGAATACTTAAAAATATAAGCTCTAATGCCAAAACAATGTTAAACTAGATAAAACACGACACAAGAAATCCAACTGGGAAGTATATTTCGAACCTTGTCATAAAAATAATGGTTCTGCCGACGAGTGCCCCTAGAGTACAAGTTAAACACTAAATATCTTTTCCAAATCAATTTAATTTAATTTAATAAAAAAAGCATATCTAGACTTTAAAAATGTTACACTTTCATTTCATAGTAATATCACCAAAATATCATTTATTTAGTTGCTTGACTAAAGGCATTTTATTACTGAGTTGCTATGATAAACATTTAAAAACAATGTACCCCGTAGCAAATATAATTAACCAATGACTAGGGGCTTCATGGGACCACTTTGTCAAAAAATGGTTGCATAAACTTACTGTATTTAATACCTTTCAAAAAAATATATTTAGTTATTCTAATATCTTGCATCTAATTTCTTCAGCTGTCCTGTGACTAGGGCTGTAAATGAAACGAAACGAACCGAACAAGACTATGTTCATGTTCAGTTCATGAACTAAAACCCTTGTTCATGTTCAGTTCATATTCATTTAAATACGAACGAACACTTGACGAACATGAACCGAATATTTGACGAACCGAACACGAGTTGTTCGTGAACATCTAATTTCTTCCAAAACATTCAATAATTAAAAAAATAAAAAATCTTTCTTATTAAAATATATTTTAATTTTATCATATATTACTATATTGTTAACTAGGATAAACCAGTTCACATATAACTTTAAGTTTATATATTGTATAATTTTTTTTTTACATACATATGATTATTTTAACGAGTTGAACACTTAACGATACAATCGGTGATTGTATTGCTAGTATGATGATATAAATTTCCATAATAAGTTCGAAATAAAACAAACATATCATTTATATTAGGGGCAATTAACAAAAACATACCCTACCCCTATTATATTACCAAAAACATACCCTCAAAAGTTAAATTAACAAAAACATACCTATATATACTTATTATTTTTGTAATTTTAATCAAACCATAATCTAACATATCTCTCTCTAATCGCAACTTTCTCTCTCTAATCGCAGCTCTCTCTCTAACACACGATAATCGCACCTATTTCTAACACGTGCTAATCACTCGTCTCTCTCTAAAAATGATTAAAAACTCACAAAATATGCATATGCTAATTATAAAACGTCATACCCTAATTTTAAAACTTCATACCCTAATTTCAAAACTTCATACCCTAATTTCAAAAACTTCATACCCTAATTTCAAAACTTCATACTCTAATTTTAAAACTTCATACACTAATTTTAAAACTTCATACCCTAATTTCAAAACTTCATACCCTACATATGAATTTCTCTCAGTATTGTACATATGGATTTTTCTCTTTCAACTTGAAACCCAGAATGTTTACAATAGTCTCAAAACTCAATAAATAGAAAACAATCTCACCAATTCCATATATTTTTCATATATTACGGGATATCAAATAGTGTAATATTTGTATATTACGTATGTATATATCTGTATTTATATGTATATGGATATCTATATAATATAGATGGTGTTCGGTAGTTAGTGGCGAGTTTTCGTGGTGGAGGAAGGGAGAGCATAGAATGAGATATTAAATAAAGATACATAGAAGAATGGAGGAGAGAGAGAGTAAGATCAGAGAGAGATAAAGAGAAAAATTGGTGAGAGAGAAGAATGAAAAGATACAAAGAAGAATTAGTGAGAAAGAAGAATGGAGGAGAGAGAGAAAGAGGAGAGAGAGAAAAAGAAAATAATAAACATCATTAAATTTAAATTTGTTTAGTATGTTTTTGATAGTTAAAGTTGTAAGGGTATATTTTTGGTAATTTAGTTTGAAAAGTAATATGTTTTGTTAATTTATCCATTATATTATTATAGCATAAATAGGTTTATTAATTGTGTAGTGATATATTAGTTTTTGTTACATCATTAATATATTTAGTTTTTTATTTTATCAAACTTTATATATACTTACACGAACACGAACTTAGACGAACCGAACAGAAACATGTTCATGTTCAGTTCACTTAATAGACGAACACTATATTCTTGTTCATTATCGTGTTCATTTATAAATGAACGAACACGAACCGAACATTAGCCGAGCCGAACACGAACGATTTAACGAACAGCTCATCTCATTTACAGCCCTACCTATGACACTCTATAACAATCTATAATATTAATTTACGTGAGAAACTATTTAAAACAAATATTTGTGAAACAACATTACTATTAATAAAAATTATAAAAGTAAAGAGAGAAGTAACTGTCAGGAAGTTTGTAAAAATAAAATAAAATTTTAAATAACCGCTTTATTATTATTCACATCAAAATTTCTCCTGCGTTTTTCTACCCATTGTCTCTCCTCTTTTATATATTTAATAGTGCAAAAACCCATTTCTTCTTGTCAATCTTTTCATGATTCAAGTTTTTGAAGAAAATTAAAATCTTAAAATAGTTTTTACAGCGCACATTATTTCCAATATATGGTACGTATGTTTGTTTATTCTCTGTTTTATGATTTCACTACCGTACTTTTTTTTTATTGGTTCATAAGATAAAATTTTACTTTTTAAATAATTCACGTGTTACCCCACGTATCGTGTGTATTATGTACGCTAGGATCACTTATATCTACGTCAATGGATGATTAAATTGAGATATAAAAGGGATAAAAAATAGAATTTTATTTAAACTATGTGACCAAAAATGTAATTCTTACTCAAACTAAGCATATCGCAGTTAGGGCTGTGCGAAAAACCGAAAAAACCGAACCGGACCGATAACCGAACCGAAAAAGACCGAAACTTAAAAACCGAAAAAAATTCTAGTCGGTTTCGGTTTTCAATAAAACCGAACCGAAAAAAACCAAAAACCGAAAAAAACTGAAAAAACCAAAAAGAAAATCAAAAAAACCCGAAAATAACCGAAAAACCAAAAAATAACCGAAACTGGACCGAAAAAAACCGGTTCGGTTCGATCTCATAAATAAAAAAAACCGAAACCGAAAAAAACCGAAACCGCTAAAAAAGCGAACCCAACCCAGCGAGGTCATATAAGTCAGGTATTGATCTAATATAGAGATTGTGTTATATATATATATATATAATTTCCGGCGGCGATTATAGGTATAGGTATGGAGATCGAAACCGATGAGAGAGAGCTGAAAGCCGCCGGAGCTCAGCTCCTCCCCGACGGCCGCCGCGGAGTCGCCATTCACGGCTGGGAAATCGAAACTCTCAACGGCCCCATTCTTAACTCCTTTAACCGCTCCATGTATTCATACTCTCTCTCTATATATATATATCTATCTATCTATATCTATATATATATATATATATATCTGATTACTGAGCTGGAATATGTGGTTCGTGATATTGTTTAATTATTTAATCGCTTTCTTTGTAGATTGATTTTGGAATTTTATTTCAGTTAAGTTTGTTAGTCGGTTAGTTAGTTAGGATTTAATGAGGTTATTAATATTTAAATTAGGGCCGACGCTAGCAATCACGTACCTAAAACAAGAGTCGGAAAACGGCAATATATCACGAGGACCATCGGTGTTATGGCAATTTGAAATGTATGTATACCATCAGATTTTTTTGGTTAAAAAGCTGTTTTTAAAAATCAATGAGAAAAAATCTTAATTAAAAAAAGCCAATATATATATATATAGATATATGATTATTGAGCCAGAATCTGTGGTTCGTGATATTGTTAAAATATCCAACACTTTGCCCTAATTTATCTGGGGTTTTATTTGCAAATCGTACAATTTAGTTCAGTTAAGTTTTTCATTCGTTTAGTTAGGGTTTATGAATTTATTAATTCTTAAATTAGGACCGATCTTAGCAATCCCGTAACTAAGACAGTTGAAAAAATGGCAATATAGTATATTTATCTCTCTCTATATATATACACACATACATACATATCTGTCTATATATATATATATATATATATATATTATCTATGAATAGAATACAAGACAAGAATATATTTTAAGTTTGTATGGTGGAAAGCTGAACGGAACTCTTGCTAGTCTATCCCTCTTCGTTCGATGTATTTCTAATTATCTATGTACTTACGAGTATGGGTTTTAAATTGATGTTATCGATTTTTAGTTAGATCGAGTTTAGTGTTACTTTGCCGAGAGTTTACAATGGCAACCATCTGAAGTAAAGTATTTTATTTGAAACTTCATCCAGATAGATTTGTCCGTAGGCTAGGGTTTAAGAAGTCGTTTCTTTAGAAACTATCTGGATTATTAGGTTAATGGGTTTTTAGGGTTTGAGTCTCTGTAGTACAAACACAAATGATTAGCCTTTATTATATGCCGAGTGCCAGTATCATGGGTGTGTATGCTTCTTCAATTTACTCCCCCCGCCTCCTCATACGTGTAGTGTTTGAACTAACGTTTGTGCGTTTGCAGGTGGGAAACTAAACTAGGAACATCTCACTTGCCCGAAATGGTTTTTGGAGACAGTTTTTTGGTTCTTAAACATAATAACAGTGGTACTAAAATTCATTTCAACGCTTTTGATGCTCTCACGGGATGGAAAAAAGAAGCATTACCAGCTGTTGAAGTTCCTGCAGCTGCAAAGTGGAAAGACAGAAGGTAAAACGGGTACATCGCTTTCTTTTCAGGACCATAGTTTGTTTGTTCCCAGCTTCTTCTTCTTTTTCTCTCTCTAGACATTGCCTTTTAGCACGCGTTATTTTTGAGATAATGTTATTCTCAGAATTGTGTTAGTAAGTGTCATATTTAACAATTTGTTATATCTCATTCTGATTTCTGCATGCACAAGTTCAGATTCTTTAGAAACTTTTTCTTTGGTTATTTCCAGATGGCATTCTGTTAACTTAATGCTACACATCTGCAGACAATTTAAATGATAGTTATTTTTCCCCCCGATGTTCGATGAACTCAATAAGGATCTTCATAAAAAAATGATCTACTGACCCTCTTTCTATTTGTATACAATGCAGTAAACCCTCCCAAGAGATTTTGATGGATTATGACTATACCTTCACGACCCCTTATTGTGGAAGTCAGACTATTGAAACAAATCCAGAGGTATAAACTCTTTCCATTTGTGTACCTCTTGTGCATGGCTCATCATGTTTATGTTTCACAATTTTCTTGTAATATCATATATTTGAGCAGTATAATTCTTGAAACGCGACATTGCGACTAATCATGGTACTGAGCTTCTTCTGTTTTTATAGTGCTTATTTTTAATGTTGTTGCTGATTTATTATCGGTCAGCTTGGAGGAGAAATCCCAAAAGAGGGAGATAATGGTGTTAATTGGGAGGACAGTAAAGAGAAAATTGACGTATCTGCTTTGGCATCGAAAGAGCCTATTCTCTTCTATGACGAGGTTGGTAGAAAGGTTACACTCAGGAGTTTTTTTATTTACATGTATTTATTTTTGTGTTTTCCCTCTAATTCGGTTATTGCTATGGTTATATCTACCAGGTTATCCTGTACGAAGATGAATTGTCAGATAATGGCACATCACTTTTGACTGTAAAAGTTGTAAGTTCTCGACTCTTTTAAGATAAGACAGAACAAAAGGCATCAAATTCTTCAATGATGTTATTAACTGAGTTTGTTCTTTTATAGAGAGTGATGCCCAACTCTTGGTTTCTTCTCCTGCGTTTCTGGGTAAGATCTACCCTTTCAACTTTTTCTGCATCATTGCTTCCAAGCCGATATTATCATCAATCCAGTTTCCATTGTTCCTTTTCTGCCTGTTTATCGTGTTAAATTCCTTGAATCAAGTCATTGAGAGGTAGAGGATCATTTTGGAGAAAGCAAACGAGTTTAGATATATATTTACTCACTAATTTTCTTCTTCCTAATAAGTCAAGACATATGAAAATGTAACTTAAGCAAAAAGGTTTTACATTTATCCTTAAACATGTCAATGGTCTGGAAATAAGCTTACGTCTCTTGTTGGTAGTCCTTGGAAAACTCGATCCTGTTTTTAGAATTGAGAATCTACTGATGATTTTATCTTTACAGCTTCGGGTTGATGGAGCAGTTATGAGATTAAGGGAGACAAGGATGCATTGCATGTTCAATCAGAGCAGTATCCCCATTGTTCTACGAGATTGTTCTTGGAGGGAGGCCACTTTTCAAGCTTTATCTGCTGTAAGTTAATTTCTCACCCTCCTCCCTCTCTCAAATGATGATTAGTCATGGAAAATTACAAAAAAGGTTTTCCATACTTCCTTGATCTACAATTCATCTTACACAGACATTTTCAATATAGTTTAAAGGGCTAGAGGAATTTTTTTATCAATTTCATTACTGCATTAGGAAGTTACTGAAAATGCCCTTTGCTTTTTGAGTCTGTTTATTTATCTTGATATCTAAGATTATTATAAGTTGAACCTCATTTTGATGATATTAATTAAATGATGCAGAAAGGGTATCCATCTGATTCAGGAGCATACAATGATCCCAGCATCATCAGCCAAAGGCTTCCAATTATCATGCACAATACTCAAAAGCTTAAGGTCCCTGGTAACCTATGAGCCCGTGGTTGGTTTTTAGGGTTAAGGTGGAAATGAGTTATGGCAAATCTCAAGTAATCTAGCTGAAATTATCCGTGTTTTGCACTTGTAATCTCTTTTTAGTTGACATAACAAATCCTATTCCCATTGGGTCTGTACATTTATCATATTATTATTACGTCAAGTGGCATCAAGTCATTATGCTGGTTTAAAGTATAGTTTTCTACGCATTTTTCTTATACTGAGTTTTAAGTTTACTTGTTAGCCTCAGAAGAAAAAAAATTCACAATAAATGAGATAGGCTCTTAAATGTTAGCTAGGACATCTGTGCAAGAGGTAGGTTTTAATAGTGTTTAATAATTCAAGTCTTAACATATGTCGATGACAATTAATTATTTAGGAAAAAGTATAGCTACTTATAAATCGCAAATTCAATTTGCAGGTCAATATGGTTTACAAGTTTGATTCTTTTATGTTGTAGTGTTCACTTAAACCAAATAAAAACTACAAATATTCAAATGGCTTTCTATTGTAAGCTAGCTATGTATGAGTTGGACTGATTGGTTGGATGGATGCGCAAAGAAATACACCAGAGTATCCTGGTTACGTAGGATTATTTGAATGTGCTAAACTATATTCCTCATTTCTTGTTTGCCATCTTCTCTTACTACTTACTGCGAATACAGAATCTATGAATTGTAATTATATTCTGGTGTAGTGTAGCTGCATGCGAGTTGGATTGGTTTTTGTTTGCGTACCTTCGGCGTATGTGCGCACACACACACTGACTTATATGTATATGTATGTGTGTGTGTATGTAGGTTTTTTGTTTGAGGAGTAGCATGGTTAGCTTTTTGAATGTGTTTGTATATTCCTCATCTGACTACTTATTTGCTCTCCATTCTTTAGTAGACTGTGAAAAATGCGACACAAATACATTAAATATTTTCACACTGTCAAGTACAAAGACTTCAACAGTTATTCTGCTTAGGATATAAATTGAAGATTTTACAAGTTAAGTAATAGCAGAGTACATAACAAATACGGAGTATGCAAGAAGATCATTAATCCTTCCTTGTTGGTTTTGCTTTTATTTGGAAGAACCTTCTTTTGAAACTTGGATCTCGAATCCCTGAACTCGGCATCTCAGTGTTAGTTAATCGAATCACCGGATAAAAAGGAGAGAGATTGGAGATTTGGTTAGAGCCTGAGATCTAAATCGAGCTTAAGCCGATCCGATGGTTCCTCTGTTGGCTGGGAATCCAATCGAAAACTCCCTGGCCACATCATATCTCGTGTTTCCTCTATCTTGTGATGTGTATGTATCATATCTATAGGTGTATTACTATTGTTGAGTCTTCCTGCAGTTATTGTGTTTTCTTTAACAGGTTTATGGACGAGAGAGTGAGGTCGAACACCGAGACTTCGAAGCACCAAATTATTACTTGGGAATCCCATCATTGCCATCATCGCATGAGTCTGGTATCTTCTTGCTGCGCCTCTTTCTCTTTTATGTGCATTCTGGTGACCTCCTAAAGCTTGTGAACTGAAAAATTTTCTCATACAAAAGTTGCAAGTGAAGACCTTAGTAGAAACAGGTTTTGTTTGTGGATTTGTTTCTCTTCCGATGTTCAAATTGAGCCACTCTTCGTTGTGGTGGGTGGTTTTCATATTTTTTTTGTCTCAACCCTGATTTAGAATAGGGTCTTATTGGAAGTTGAAGGAATAAGAGAAGAGCTACAGAATTCCCATTTGAAAGGTATAAATGGGGGTTCAGATGAAGATGGACATTATAAAGTAAAATAGAGGAAATGGGCCTTTCTTAAAATTATCTCAATTTTGTGCAGTGTCCCCACTTAAAGAAGACAAACTTATGTCATCATATACTGCTCCCATGTCAAGCTTAGGATTCCCCACTTTAGTAATTGCTGTACTTTCTTTTTATCCTCTAAAGAAACCAGCTTTACTTGGTTCTATTTTTTTTAGTAGTAGTACTAACTTAAAGAATACTAATAGGTTGACATCTTCCTATTCATCTTTCAAGTAGCTTGATGGCAGTTCTTAAATTAATATATGCATACATACCCCCTACCATTAAATGTTACTGGTATTTAAGTTAGAATTAAATTGATTACATGTAGCAAATGCTGTTTTAGTATTTAAATTAGGTAGTGGACTTCTTAAGGGAATTTCTTTCAGCTAAGTCTTGAGGAAAGACAACTATTACTGATATCTTAGTAAATTATGTTTTTCACTTTGTTATATCCCTTATGATAGGTAACACAGTGAAGTTTTAATTTTGAGGGAGGTAGGGTATGAGACATGATCTATATTGTAGCCAATGGGTAAGATATGCCTTTTCAATAAAAGAATTGAGTGGTCAGTGAACACCCGCACAAAATTGAGATGTTAAACTTGAGTGACAGGTGAATTATTTTACATCAACTATTTGGTATAATATTTGTTTTCTTCTTATGGTTTTTCGGTGGAGTTTAGAAAAACTTCCAATAATGAAGATTAAAATAAGAAACAAAATGAGGCGGTATTTCCGGTTTTGAGCGTAAGCTACCTAACGTCGGTAGTCGGTTTCTTCTTGTTGGGACTTCTCATCGTTCCTTTTCAGTGATGTACGTAGTGGGGATCACTGTAGGAGATGTGCCCTGAGAGCTATTTGCAGATTTTGCTACATAATTGGGTTTGTGATATGTAGCCAGTGAGTTAAATTATACTTGAGGGGGAACACTAAATTTATTTATTTCATGTAATTAAGTTTATCCAATGGAGTATTTGATAACAACATCTAGGCAAACTTAATACTAGTGCAGCAAATCATGTGGAATTTTGCTTTTGAAAACCTAGTAGTAATTAAGTTTATCTGGCGAGGGGATGTCGGCACCCCTCGTCCGGACCGATATCAACTCCACAGCAGGCGATCCGGGCCTGTCAACCATGGGTAACGCGTCGCCTCGGATCTTGAGGGGCCGGACCGTGCCTAGGCCGGCCCGGAGAAGCTTGTCGAGCACACTTCCCCAATTAATGTTGCTGCTCCCTTGGGGGACCCTTTATGTGTTTCATCGACGTGGCCCAATCACAGGCCAGCCCTGTGGTCCCCGGGAAATGACAGTACCATTGTCAGAGTCATAAATGACCTGAAGCCGTTGGATCAATATTAGACAGTGCAGTGATCCAAGGGCTAATAACACTTCTGATCAGACTATAAATACCCCCACTAATACCAATTAGAAGGGGACACACAGAAAGACAGAGAGGAGAGATAAAACTAAAACAACCCGGACCACTAGAATATCAACCGTGACACATGACGCCACGACTTGTAACTGGACCAATCCCTCACCCTTAACTATATTCCTACCTTCAGTCTATACCGATACTGATTTGATCGTTGGAGAGGGAAAACCTGGTACCAACCCCGGGTCCCTGTTCGTTTCTTGTGAAGGCATAGAGAGCATCCCAACGACGAAGCAGATACCACCGACGACAGATACCTTGAAAGATCGGAGCCGACGCAAATATATAAGACGAGTTTGGAAAGAAAATCAGGCTCGCCATTATCTACTGAAATATGGTTCATGAAAGTTTGAGATAATAGGTAAACAATAATTAAACCCTATACTTTATCTACTGTATATGGATATAAATGACATAATTTTGTTGGAAGTGGCGAGTTCTAGAAATTTTACCAATTATGGAAAGATGGAGAGTAAAATGGGTGGTTTGTACCTGTTATCTTACCTTTAAACAAGGAGTATCTTAACTGGTGCCTTCAAGTTGGGGCTTCTATGTCTTTATCATAAATGTAGTGGAAAGTATATTTACATTTGATGATGTGAGAACCCACTTGGAAGTATTTTTTTTACCAATTTTTTAGTTTGTAAATCTAGGAAAAGATAAATGAACTTCAATTTTCTCAACTTTAAATGTTTATATCATTGTACTGCTCCTGTTTGCCAACCTCATGATGATTCCCCACTTTAGTTCTCTTTATCTTCTCTAGTCACATCAACTTTATATGGTTCTCTTTTGAGCAGTTGAAGATATGATGATGGGTTTAAAAAAAGAACCAGTGCTTCCTTTATTTGCAGTCTCATGGTTATCCTAAGAGTATATGCACTGGCTAGTGAAATGTGGCAGTTGCCAAGTTGCCACTTTCAGTATCAAGACTTTGAGACCTTTTAGGTATGACTCTTCATCAACAGAGGACAAAAAAACTCTTATTCAGTAACAGTAAATGAGATCATCTTAGACTGTGTAGGCACAGTAGGGGGTTATTATCTTGGTTTTGTACCTTCTAGGAGGACCTACATGAGAGTTGAGGCAATTTCTTTTAGCTTATGAGGTGGTGTACGTGTGTAGGGATACCATGGGAAAAAAGAGGCGTAACTTGAAAAGCCTCTTCAAGTGAAAATGATGTGCAAAGAGATTACGATATACATATTTATAAGATAATGTTAGGTTGTTAGGTTGCATCATTTAAAGAGTGAGATGAGACTAGAAGTACCACCAGCCTCACACAAATTATGTGTTTCGTTGCGTAAAGTGAAACCGAACTATTAGCACGGATCAGACTACAAATCATGCATTTTGGTGTATTTGTAGGGGGTATGGTATTAGATTAGTGCTATCCCATTCGGATTGATAATCCGACCTTCATTTCAAGTCTCGTTCACAATCCAGATTGATTTTTAACCTCGGTGCTACTATCATGTAACCAAAGGTCCAAACGAGGCCTTGTGAAGGCTATCTCGAGCATGCCATTTTTTTGTGTCAAACCTGCCTGTAAAAAATCTGTATTTGTCCGGAATGATGAAAACTATCGGGGTTGTTTTAATCAGTTTTTCCTCTTTGGTAATAATAATAGGGGATCGTGATTGGCAATATAAGAAGCAGAGCCGGTCCAAAAAAATAATTTTTGTGGGTGCCTACTTGGAGAAAGAATTGTTTTGCCCATTTAAAAAAACTCAAGAAAAAATATAGTATAAAATATTATTTTTTCCAGAAAATTATTTGCTATTGGGTGGGATGTCCGGTTCGCTCGGACTACTCGCATCCCGTCAAGACCGGCCATAATAGGAAGTCTCCTTCATCTTTTCCCTTCACGAAAAGGTGTCCGGCATGGCCTATTTATATGCAGTAACGTTATAGAGGCAGACTGACTTAACCAGACTAATTATCAGACAGTCTTTCATGTAATTTTTAGAATTCTTTTACACCTCAACAAAAACAAAAATAAAAGACCAAATATAACTAACTCTAGTTGATATTACCTTAAATATTAATTAAAAATATTTTAAAAAATTAATGATTTTAATATATTTTATTTGACAATTCAACAAAATAAAAAGTCAAATATAATATTATAGAATCCTATTTGGGATAACTAAAGTTAAATATTAATTAAATATATTAAATATATGGCCGAATAGCACTCTTAAATTTTAGGGTGAAAATAAAATTCTAAATTTACATTAAAAACTGATGTGTTAAGAGTATGGTCTAGCCTGTCTATTAAAGACTGATGTGTTGAGAGTATCGCCTACCCTGTCCGGATCATTACCATTATTGATTTATATGTGATACAGTGTTGATATATTTTTTTTACAAGTTAGTGCAGTACTAATATTGGACACGAGTGGGTATTGTGCAATGTTGCAGTCTTTGTCACTGTGAACTAGTAAAACCATTGATGACAAGTAGGTGTTATGTTACATTTAATAAAGATACCCACCATGAGATATAATTATATGCTCCCTCTATTATTCAAATCAATCATCAACATAGTTCAGATATTTAACTCAGTGGAGGTTGAATTGTATTATTAACACTTCTCTTTGATTCGTCAATTATGGAGATTAAAGTAGGGATATTTTACTATATTTACATGCTAGTTGCTCTTATCCAAAAAGCCTACAACTTTTTATTTTAAAAAAAAGAATGATGTAATTTGTGTTAATAATAATTTGAATTGAGAGATTTGATATAACATAGATCGATGCCGTTGGAGGAATTTGCTAATTTGCATTTGTTCAATTATCAGTGCGAGTCCTCAAAATGAGATGACGCCGGAACCTACTTAATCCAGAAGTTAGTCGGTCTTGTGTTTGCCGATTGTATATGTGTGTGTGTATATATATATATACATGTATTTGGAGTTTGTTTGATTGCAAATTTATGCTGTTTTTGGTCATGATGACCTTAATAAGTTGGAATCTTAATAAAAAAAATTAAGCTTGGATGTTGGATTAATCCAGTTTTTATCTATTTCTTGTTTGCTTTATAGAAGTAATCCAGCACCAAATATCACTAAATTGATGAGATGGATCACACCAATTACATATAAAATCTTTTTTATTGAAATGTCTTTTTGTTGATGTTTCTCGTGATGGCTTTTCATTACTTGCTGATGGGCTATGCACAAACTTTTTGTTATGAAAACAAAAATGTCAATAAAACGTCAATTTCCCATAAAGTTATTACATCGTCTTTATCAGTGTTATGGTTTTAAATTGTGAAATTTGAATAAAAGAAAGATTTGTTTGTCGAAAAAGTTCTTGCAATGTATACATGTGAGGTATGGGTCCGGTCCGGATTGGTTTTGACTGTCTTGAATTTTTCGAAAAAAACTGAACAACCAAAAATAAAACCGAAAAACCCGAAAAAACCCGGTCCGGTTCGGTCCAAAAAATATATGGACCGAAACCGAAAAATCTGCTCGGTTTCGGTTTTACCAAAAACCAAACCGAACCGGAACGGATCGAACCCAGCCCTACAATCAGGTCAGGCTGCAAAAATTCAATACCCCAAAATGGATCGGTATGGGGACCCTACTTGTAAGGCAACACTGGCGTGTGTTGCACTTATTGTGACACGTTAAGATTGTCCCGACCTTATATTTTATTTTATTTTATTTATATTCTGTATTCAAATAATATCATAATTGCCAATTTATGTTTTTCATAAATATCAAAAAATGTTGATTAGATTCATCTGAGTAATAAATATACATGTATAAAGTTTCAAATATACCATTAAAATCTTGACCGATATTCACGATTTGCAAATAGAGGCATATGAGAATTAAGTTTTTTAAATGGATTATTATTTGAATACGGAGTTAACAATCAAATTGAACTACTAAATCGACCAGGGCTATCCTAATGGATGATAATCCGCACTCTAAACTAGGAGGTGTAAGGTTCAAGTCCATTTTTTTTAATTCTCTTAAATAAGATTAAAAAAAAAATGGACTATTATTATTGAATGGAGGGAGTAATAATTATTTACTAAAAGTCATTATGATTTCAATACAGCTTAAAATGTTGTATGGTTGCATCTTTCCATGGAATAGGATTTATAGCTTATCTAATAATGTAGTTGGCTAACTAGAAAGAACGTCTCAAGTATTTCTACCCTTTGTATCCTAGCATTATTTTCTTTTAGGGCTCGTTTGGTTACAGGATTGAGAATTCCGAGATTAGGAGTGCAACCCGAATTACACTAGTATTATAAAAGATGGTTAGATTGTTAATCCGGGGCACTAATCCAATATATTGTTTGGTTGCGTAATTTTTAGAGATCAACTAATTTATACATTTTACAATTCTACCCTCTTGTACTTTAACTTAAAAAACAAACTCAGTCTAATACGTATTTATTCTTCAAAATTCGTAATGGTTTCTGCAATTGTATCAAATTGAGAGCTATATGTCCAAAAAATTCAAACCTCAAAGACCAAAACATCAGATATTGCAGATTCGTAACAGTGGACAACTTATGGCTCAATATATAGGCGTAAGGAGTACGAATCTTATATTCCTATTTTCTATCTATTTTCGTGCCCCTTGTTTAGTTTATGCAAAAATTTGTTATAAAAAACATGAAAAAAATTATATAATTACTATAACGCATGTATCAATACATTCCGATAATTATTTTTAAAATAAAACCCACACGCAGTTTATTTTGGAATAAATGTATAAATTAGTGTAAATTAAACATTAAATTTTAGAAAAATTGTCTAAAACATTATTATGTCCAAATGTTTAAAAATTTGAATGCAATATAACATAAAAGCTTATAAACTTGCGGAAAAAGTTGTGAAAATTTAAAATTTGAGTGAAAATAAGTAATGAGACACGAAAAATGATAGAAAATAGAGGTAGAATATTTGGATTAACCTCTAAGACGTTGATCCTTTAAAACAACACAGGATATGTAAAACAAATATTTTTATAATGATAATTAGTAAAGCATTATTCTTTCCCAAAACGTTGCCAAAAGCTCCCCAAATGGTGGTATCGGACCTGAAATCCTACCACATATTGGGACATGTAAGCCAATTATCATAGTTTAGAACTTTTAAACGAATATATTTATAATGGTAAAAGCATTATTCTTCCTTGAAACAATACTAAAAATGCAGAGACGTTCTCATCCTACCTGAAATTCTAAGCCGATTACCATAGTGAGCCAATCCGGATACATTTTAAGGTTTTACTAAACGTGTAAACTTTGCCGGCTAAAATATTAACCGTCTCAATTTCACCAGCTCTGTAACTTAATCTTTTGATAGTAATTTAATTTGGCACCAAATCCCAACTTCATGAAGGTCACCCTTGTTCCAGAAAATACTTGCGGTTACACCACCACGAGCTTTAGCCTTTAATACAACCGGTGCGCCATTTATCAAACAGAAATGTTTTTTTTTATCTTTTTGTTTTAGTACCAAAAACAGTCGATACATGGAGTATGTTAATAGTTTAGTCGACAGTATACTAGTTTCAGGATGTAAATTCACAGAAGATTTTTAAAATGCACACATATGAACTTATCTGAATCCTCGAGAGGCGGTCGAGAAGTGTAACATTAGTTAGTGAGTCCTACATTTGTCGACAGTGTACTAGTTTCAGGATGTAAATTCACAGAAGATGCTTAAAATGCACACAAGTAAACTAACTGAATCGCCGAGAAGTGTAACATTAGTTAGTGAGTCCTGCATCTGTAGATTGGACGACATAATCGAAATATTTAAATATAGGAGTACTATCGATCATGGGTGTAGTACTGTCTTGATTACAATTTACAAGTGTGGTGCTTCTGTTTTTCTTCCATTAGTAGTTTTTTTTTTGTGTGTTTGGTAATATCAGAAGAATGTGCTGCATTTATCCTTTCTGGTGCTTCTAAAAGCTCATTGAGGTAGGTTTAACAGGCTATTTCTGCTTTGTACATATGGTGGACGGAAGATATATATGTTATAAATTTTGGTTCTTCCACATTCTTTACTAGTTTCAACGTTAGTTACCTTAAGCAAATAAGTTTAGGACCGCGTCAAGTAAAATAACACTTTGGCGGTTTTAGTCCCATTTCGTGACAGATTAAAAATAAGATCGAAGAGACTCTTGGTATTTTTGCAGATTGCAAGGGACAGAAGACCAGTAGTGAGTAGAATTCATTTGAAGATTGATATCCAATTGAAGAGCAATTATTTGAACATTTGAAGCTTATGAAGATGTTTTTTTTTGGAACATTCTGCATAACATGCACACATGCAGTTATCAAATGAAACTGAGAGCAATGTTGTCATACATTGGAGAACATATATCGCTTTCAACCTCTTTTATACCAAGTCATGTAATTGCTTTCGCCATCTCTATGCAAACATACGAAGCGGAAAACCAGAAACTAGAAAGATGAAAAGAAAGGCGAAATGTAACATATGTAGAGAAACCTAACTACTTCTAACAACCAATCTACTCGAAAGCAAACAACTAGTATACCAACTTTAACAGTAAAATTTTAATTTAAAAACACTATTTTTGAAATAATTTGTTCGACCAAGCGTTTGTGATGAGCAAGCTAAACAAATTCGAATCATTACATCAGCGTCCTCTTGATTTTGCTTAATCTTGTAATACTTTGGAAGAAAAATTAAGAAAATACAGCAGCGTTAAACATAATATCAAAGCTTCAATTTATAAATAAAAACAAACATATAGAATTAAGTTCCATGTCCCAATAAGAAAGCTTACCGCCACTTTGGATTTTTTGGATCGATCAAATAACCGAGCTCTAAAGAAAAATCAGATCCGGGATGTGGTATGGTTCCGAAGGATGAGTACTTGGCCGTGGACTTGGAAACTTCCTATTTTCCAATAGAAATGTTGGCCTACTTCTACACCGGATATATCATATAAACACTTTAGTGTGTTAATGGAACATAGAACTCCGGTTAGAAGTTTTGTATAAATGTATCGCCATGCTATTAAGTATTTTGATTTAAGTTGTTTTCTTTCTAAGAGGTGGAATAGAATAACCCGGTTGACCAAAGATGAAGAGAGAAACAAAGAATATCGCTAGTGTATAAACAAAAAGTTTGAGAGTAAGCATGATCAGAAGCATCTAGCAGCACCACGCCGGTAGAAAGAGTGTTGCTACTAAGCTGCTGTTGGGGAACTCGGTAGAAGCGATTTGCCGCTTCCGCCTCTCTAGGCTCCCTTTCATTTCGTTTGATGGGGAAGTAGTTCAACTTCTTTTATTTTGACATCTAGGATCCGACTATCCAAGAGGTCCGCTCGTGTGGTTCCTTAAACTCTAGCGAGCGGTTGAAGAGGACGACTAGCCGGCTGCGAAGTTGCCGAGAAATGTTGCCGGCAGGGTTAGCAACCTGAGTCCCATGCCTTAAGCGAGAAATTAACAAAATATCGACCAAAGTTGAATAAAAGCTATACTGGAGAAGAATCTTTGCTGCATTGAAAAGATTTCACCCTCTCAGCAATCGACACATATCAACCATTCTTCGAATTTTTCGAAAGCTCCAATGAAACTGGATGAACAACATTCTGATAATCATTTTAATGTCGACCATAAAGCTTATCATAAGATAAAATCTCAATCATTTCCAGCTTCTGGGATTTTCTATGATAGGATCTTTTTCGAAATCTGAAGATCTAATGAAAGGGCCATCATACGATGACAAAGCAACTAAGCGTATAACAGCCCAATCCGACCCCTTAACCTTCAAATTTCCATTCAAGAAGATATGTATATCATCGAGATTATCCCTTACATGCATATCAAGAATGGCAAAGGATTTGATTCCTTTAGGATTATCGTTTTCCGTGAGTTTTGGTGAAGTTACACCAGAAGGTCCAGAACAGTGTCCTTCTGGACTTCTAGTATTATCCGATTGTTTCTGTTAATATAGGAACGGTATTTTAGCTGGCTATCAAGAGAGACGCTAACGTTCTTGCTGAGACTTTCGTAGACATTAACTTGATCCGGATACGAGGCAAAATGTTCTATAGTATATATATTCAGTTTCACTTAGTATTTTTTTCCCACTATTGCAGTATCTAAGTCGAATTCTCGCAGTCGCAAACAAGTTTATTTATTACTTACCCAAAAAACCATATATATGTTAGAAATTTAGGTTATGATAATCCTGGATAACTTCGAAGAATCGTGTTCGTACACTTTCCGAACAAAGTATTTCGACCCTATTATTGCCTGAGTTCACGAAATCTTTGTGGGGATAATTCTTGAAGAACAATCTGTTTCTGGCAAGGAGAATAGATTAGGAAATGTAGAGAGAATTTTCTTATCTGTTTATGTTTTTGAAATCGAGGCCAAATGACTTCTTATATAGGAGATCAATAACTGAAACTGAAAGCAAGCAACTGTTCGGAAAGGAAGCAACTGTTCGGAAATGAAGCAAGCAACTGTTCAGAAAGGAAGCAAGCAACTGTTCGGAAATGAAGCAAGCAACTGTTCGGAAATGAAGCAAGCAACTGTTCGGAAAGGAAGCAAGCAACTTTTCGCTCGGGGCGCTGCCCCGCACCCCGCCCGCTGTCCTGGCAGCGGGACCCCAGCCAGGGGCTCTCGCCCCTTGGACCCCGCCAGGGGCTCTGCCCCTTGGAACCCCGTTAGGGGCTCTGCCCCTTGGAACCCCGTTTCAATTATTCATATTCAATTATACGTTGGCTCGACGAGCGTGCACTCCGCACTTCCCTAACTCGTTTCCGAGTTTAACGCATTATTGCATCGGCCTATAATAAATCACATTACTACTAAAATACATTGATGATACAAAAATCACCAACAATATATATACATGATATCACAAGATTGTATATAGTACTTAAATCTGCTAATGTTTAAACTACAGTATTAGCTTTCATTTTATACTTCTTTGGTGTCTATGGTGCAAAACTTTATGTGAATAATTAGCTGATGAAATTTTTATTTGAAACTGTTGAGCGAATGGATGCAATTCCCGTATAAAATATGAGAAATTGTAAATAGTTTTGCATTTATAGGCTATACTTTATTACTTATAAAATAAATAAATTGGTCTCTAGTTCCGTTATTTAACCTATTTTTTGTTGTCATGACATTTATAAAATCCAATTTCAACATCACTTACCTACCCACCTATTTTAGCTTTTACAAACGAACAATCTTATTTCGGTTCTATTAACTATGAATGAAATGTCATAAAAAATGAAAATAATTAAAATTTCAAACTTTCAAGTTGTATAAATGTGCATATATATCATTCTATTATAAATTCTAATAAAACGAGACTGTTCAATTTATCCAATTTTTTCTAAAAATACATCTATATTTTTTTTTATTAATTAGCATAATAAATACTTTCATAAAAAATAAAAACTAATTACACTATTTCTCTCTCTTTAATCACACAAAATTTATTATATCCTATATTTTTCTCTCTTTAAATATTTGTATAATTATCACAATTTATATCAAATTTTTTTCTTATATCCTATATGTATTTTTACCCTACATTTGTATAATTATCACAATTTATAGCGTATGAGTATCGTTTACTATACTTGGGGAAGGAGCAAAGCACACTTAAAAAAATGAGTTTAAAATTTACGTTTTTTTATAAACCAATCTAGACAATGATTCAAAGTTTTATCTTTTTGGGTGTTTTTATATGACAAGTTATCATCCATGATTAATGAAAATTCATAATGAAAACGTAAGTAACAAAATAGTTGAGTGCACCATATAATTAAATCAGTTCCCATTACAGTTTTCTCACCCACTCCACTTTCTCATTCATTTATTTCTCACTCTACAAAAAGCAAGTTTCTAAACAAATATATTCTGTATTTTTCAAAAAAGGATAATAAAACAATGGAGATGAAAAAAACAGTGACAGGATTGGCAGCAAAAGACCCATCTGGAATTCTTTCACCATATACCTACACCCTTAGGTAATTACTATAATACTCATAATTGAGCTATTATTAATTTTTATCACTACAAAAAAAATACTCAAATACCGACGGAATTAGTAACGGTATTTTTTGTTACGAGCTTGTTAGTGACGGTTTTGTGACAGCTTTTTAAATTAGCGACAGGCTTGTGACAGCTTTTGACTCTCACTAAATCAAACATTATTTTATAGTACCTTTTATACATTTAATTTTTATACATGTACCTTTTATACATAAACGGTCTTGTAATTTTTTTTTTTAATTTAATTTTTTTTGGATAGAGATACTGGGGATGAAGATGTGTTGATCAAGGTAATATGCTGTGGAATTTGTCATTCTGATCTTCATCAGATTAAAAATGATCTTGGCATGTCTAATTATCCCATGATTCCAGGGTATAACACACACTCTCTTCCCTTTCCATTTTAAAAAAAAAAAATTCTATTCCATATTTTTGAGTTAATTATAAGAAGTTTATTTTTTCTTGATAATTTGTGTCACCACTTAGTTTGATCACTTGCTTTCGTATATGCGATACGTAGTGACATAGATACGATACCGATAAATAAATTTAATATTTTTTTTAAAAAATTAAATATCAAATAATTAAATATAATTAATTAACAATCGTATATAAAGAGTGACATAATGTTTTACTCTTATAAAAAATACACAACGATTTTGTTTGAAATATAAATGTGTGAAAAATAACATTTTTTAAATTATTTATGTATTTGAATTGAGTTATAACATTTAAGAGTAAGTACAATATTAAAGTGCGGGTATTTTTGAAAAATTTAAGCAAAATTTGACAGTCTCAGAATGTTTGGGTTGATTTATATTAATAGTATGATATAGTTTCCTTATGGAATATACTCGTAATCGTGCCCCACACTTTGCGTGTGAGACGCGTAATGCGATAAAATTTAAAAAATAAGTGTAGTTATGATACAAATATTTGGAGAATAAAAAAAAATAAGAGTATATGATGAGAAGACTCAAAAGAATTTTGAGAGCTTAAATAGGGATAAAAAATGTTATTAGTTGTTACTTTTTCTCTATTTTTTATGATAATATGGTATTATGGTAATTAATAAAAAAATGTAAGGGTATTTTTAAAAAAAAGTGGTAAAATTTGAGAGGCTCAAAATTTTTTAGATTGACTTATTATAATAGTATAGATATTACTTGCTAGCTACTAATAAAAATCAATAAACGTTGTATTCATGAATATTATTATTAACCAATTGAATAGAACAATACACTAATTTCACCCCAGATAAAAAAAAGTTTAATAATTACTGATTTTAAGGATAAGACCACTATGGCAAAGAACAAAGACACGTGTAACTTTTAGGAAATAACGTGACCCTAAATTATAAGAAACGTGACCATACCATATGGAAAGAATGAAAAGTGACAATATGTCTATAAATTATTAAATTTCATGTTCAATGAGCATTTGTACATTACTAAGCTAGATTGAAATAATGCAGTTCCAAATTTTATAAGTTTGATACAAAATATACGAAACAAGATTTTCAAGTTCCAACTAATATGCAGATTATCTAGTTATATTCTTCCTAGTTTTTTTTCCCCTCTTTTAAGTTAGTAAAAGGGCGTTTTTTTTTCAAATTGGCCGGTTCTTAGCTTTCGTACAGGGCCGGATCTGATTGAAACTAATTGCGTTTACATCAAGGTTAATTAAGTATTGGTTCATGAGACGCACGCTAAAGTTACCCTTTACATCACCTTACACTATACGTTAGAGTTAGTACACCAGCTTTTTATATATTGTATATGCTGTTTATTTACGTAAAAAATAAGATAGATAAGAGAAATTTAACCAGTGTGGCTATTTGAATAAACAATTAGTAGCGGTCTTGTTCAGATTAGAATAAATTAAATTTAACTATCTAGACAAAGTCTTTTGCCTGCCAAAATAACAAAATTTAATAAAAAAATATAAACCGTTATCAATTAACCATGTTAATTTGGTTCTATCAAGGTTAAAATGCACGCTTATAAGCAATTAATTCATGTTAGTCTACGGAACAACCAAGCATTCGATCATTCGTGTACCGAAACCATCAGTTCTTGTTAGACATGACTCACGAGGTGGTCGGTGAAGTGGTAGAGGCGGCTTCGTGGGTGACCAAGTTCAGAGTTGAAGAAACTGTTCAACAAATCAGTATATAAAATCGTTCTCAACGAAAGATAAATGAGAAGAAAAAATAAAAGTTGTAACAAGTTTAGTTTAATTCACCAACCTTTCTTTGTCATTTCTGAAAGTCTTTTTCTCCTTTACGAGCATATTATCAATTATTCATGAACATTTTGTGGAACATTAGTCTCTTGTAGGACCATTTGTTTGTATTATTTCAAAAAATTCAATGACTAGATCTGATAAAACAACACGCATATGAAAACATTCAAATCCACATCATACTCTACTTTATTATTGTAAACTATCATCCTCTGCTTTATTATTGTAAATTTAACGGGTTAAGTACAAATATTTTATCCAATTTCTTTATCTCCTTCCGTATTTTCTTATTTATTTTATTAAAAAAAAAATTCTAAAAAAGTTAAAAAAATTGTACAATTACTATAATACATGTATCAATACATTCCAATAATTATTTTTAAAACAAAATCCACACAAAATTTATTTTGGAATAAATGGATTCTTCCTGGCTCGATGCCCGAGCGGTTAATATAAATTAGTGTAAATTAAATATTGAATATTAAAAAAATTGTCTAAAATAATATTATGTTCAAATGTTTTAAAATTTGAATACAATATAATATAAAAGTTTATAAAGTTACGGTATAAGTTGTGAAAATTTAAAATTTGAATGAAAATGAGTAAAAAGACAGAAAAGGAGATAAAAAATATGAGGTAGAAGATTTGTTGACATAAATTTGACTCGTATGCTATAATACTGTTAACACTAATGTCTATTATGTTTGAAACATGCTAAAGTTGAAATCATTGCAAATGATAATGTTAATTATTCTAAATGATTAATATATATTATATACATATCACATATGAAAACCAATGACCACTGCGTTGCTTCCCTTACAAAATAATGTTAATTTAGTAAAAGTCAAAAAATATTATAAAACTATCATTAATTTGAAAAGTTACAAATCTACTAAACTGTCACAAAATAGTTAATAACCTCGTAACAAAAAACTGTGTCACTAATCCCGTATGTGTGTAAAAAAAACCCGTAGCTAATTCGTTCGTTGTGAAAGTAAAGAAAAATAACCTGTGTAACTGTGTAACTGTGTTTGGTTCTTTTCAAGGTAAAAGAGTCTGCTTATAACTAATCATGTTTGTATCTTAACCTATTATGACCATGATAGTATTTTGAAAGGACATTATTGAAAAACTAAATATTCGATCATTGATGCTTTGTTATACAAAAACCATCAAACTAATTTTTAGTTATGGGAATTTTAATTACTGTTGTGTTTGTATTGGTCAGACATGAAGTGGTTGGTGAAGTGGTGGAGGTGGGTTCCGGTGTAAATAAGTTCACAATTGGAGAAACTGTAGGAGTTGGTTGCATCGTCGGATCGTGCAAAAACTGTCGGCTATGCGATGGAGATAAGGAGCAGTATTGCAATAAAAAGATTTGGTCGTACAATGATGTATATACCGACGGTAAACCAACACAGGGTGGATTTGCTCCATACATGATCGCCGATCAAAAGTAATTTTCGGTCTCTTTGCACTCTCTATATTTTCATTCTAAGTCCGAAATGCACATGCAGTCAAACCCATAATGTATATATAAATATATAGTATGTATGTAGTCTCCAAGTGACCCATTTTCACTTCTTCTATGTTAGAGGTTCTTATGATGATTTATGTTTTAGTATATTTTCTAAATATTAACATGTTAAACTTGAAATTTAAATACTGTCAAAGCAACCCATTATGTTCCATTTCTTAAAGCTTGGTAAAAATTTGGGCATCATTTCAAAGTACTGGTCTATCCGTCTATGGGATCAAACACGATTTTCATTAACACAGGTGTATTTCAGAGAAATTCAAAAGGATTAGAGCAATGATTGAAATGATAATTAATTAAGAAGTACTTGTTACTTTAAGAAATTGAGGGTCCTTAATTTTCTTTTACTATTATGGTCTAATTTAATTTTAAAAACGTTAAACAGTAGTTTTTTTTTAGGCCATTAACAGGAGAAATTCAAACATTGGTTTTATCATGGTTTCAATCACCCCAAAAAATGACAATATTTTTTCTAATATATAGGTTCGTAGTGCACATTCCGGACGGAATGTCACCAGAGCAGGCAGCTCCACTACTGTGTGCCGGGGTAACTGTCTATAGCCCGCTAAACCATTTCGGGCTTAAACAACCTGGCCTTCAATGTGGCATATTGGGCCTGGGCGGAGTGGGCCACATGGGAGTGAAGATAGCAAAAGCAATGGGCCATCATGTGACAGTCATCAGCTCGTCCGATAAGAAGAGAGTGGAGGCATTAGACCACCTAGGGGCCGACGAATATGTGGTGAGTTCAGACGTGGCTCAGATGGGTCAGCTCAGTGACACGCTAGATTATATTATTGACACTATTCCGGTTGTTCATCCACTCGAGCCGTATCTTGGGTTGTTGAAAGTGGAAGGGAAGTTGGTTTTGATGGGTGTTATTAATACTCCTTTGCAGTTTTTCTCGCCTGTGCTGATGATCGGTGAGTCGCCTATATCGTACTACATTCATTTTGTTTGGATTGTGTGCACTAGCAGTACTAGCACATGAGTCGATGAGCTCAAGTTTCCACTCTTGATAATTTTCTAAATTTACAATAGATAAATCATTCAATAAGTAATAGATTGATGTGTCATCACTGCAATCCCGACAGACTGACTTTAGTTTGACATGATCAGTTTGTATGTTTCTTCAGACAAGGACAGACGGACAAACGTTTTATCATGTGTTAATAGTGAAATCGTTGAGACATTCGATATCAATATATCATACATATACAATCTTGAACTTGTATGCTGTGATGTTGTCACATACTTGTGACTCTACGATCAACTGATCTGAATTATTTTTAAAAAAATTGTTTAGGGAGAAAGACGATAACGGGTAGTTTCATAGGGAGCATGAAGGAGACACAAGAGGTGCTCGAGTTTTGCAAAGACAAGGGCTTATCTTCGATGATTGAAGTGGTGAAGATGGATTATATCAACACAGCCATGGAAAGGCTAGAGAAAAACGACGTTAGGTATCGATTTGTTGTCGATGTGGCAGGCAGCAAATACTAAATAAAGGCGTAAAGACACAAAAAGTACGTTGTTAAGAGTGGCTCGTTCAAACATGTTGATTTGAGTGGATAAGCTGAAGAAATGATCACGTTTTATGTTAGATATTATATCTAAATGATCAATTTGCATGTGACAGGCTATTTCCATTTTAATAAGTTCAAAAAAAATCGACTTGTATGTAAGTGTGTTTAAAAATTTGAAATTTAATTACAAGAATGACTCCAGATTGTTTAGTATCTGCTAATAATTGTGGAGTTAGGTGTTCATCTGTGACCGAGTTCAATGAAAGATTATTTAGTCTTCCAAGAGGAATGACGCCGAAACGTGGTTCTACACCCCCACAATAACCGGGGACATGGTCTTGTGAAACACGTGTCCGGATACCAGCGTTGTGGAGGACCAGGGGCGGAATCAGGATGGTTTTTTTCGGGGGCCGCATGGTGTAAAAAATATGTCGAATAAAAAAAAAGGGTTTAATACAAAAATAAAATAAAAATTCTATGTTTCACATACCATAAAATAAATATGAAATCAAGACAAAGTATATTGGACAGTAAAATAATTTTTTATATAATCTTGTTTGGAAAAATACAATGGTTATTTAGAAAATTTGGTAATTTTAAAGTAAAAAACAGAAAATTTTAGAAAAAAGAAGCTAAAATGATTTGAAACTCTAACATTTCACTAACTTATGGTCAAATTTTACTATTACACCAACAACTCTTTTGTTTAACTTGAGGGGACCATCAATGTATATATCTCAGAATTTTTTTAATTACATGTATAAAAAAAATAAATTAAAAATCGTTGTCGGGGTTGCTGTCCCTTGGGTGTGGAGGAATGAATACGCATATGCGATCCCCTTCGAAAATAAAATAAATACTCATAGAGTGATATTTACAGATTATCAAAAAGGACCAACGAGAATGGCACCATTTTTTCTATAAAATGAAATTAATGTTCTTGTCAACTCAATCGGTTCATTTAAGGTTGGTAAGTGAAAAGGAAAGATACCTATCAAGTTTTAGAAAATGCAAATGCCAACTTTACGTGAAATGATTCACATACAAACATCTTCACAACCATAAATGAAATTGACCACCAATCAAGATAAAAGGGCCAAAATACCCTTGTAGTTAATTGTTAAAATCAGCAAGGCATGAAATTAAGGGTTCATAAGCATTTCCTCACACTTCGCAAACTTTAATTCTATAAGCTACGAAAATAGTACTAATTTGAATCCAAACTTCTTTAATGTCACAATTCTTCAAAAGCAATGGAACAGGAAAAAGCTTGAATCTCATTCTATTAGTGTTACAAATGTGGTCAAATCCGATAATAAAATTTTAAATTACAAGACACGGAAAATTATGTGAGCAAACACCTCTCTGCGTAAGTATATACTCAAAGAACTACCGAGTGAGTTCAGATACAGAATACTACCCAGAATAAATCCAGGGTCAAGGATCATAAAAAAAGAAGAAAGAAAACAGCTGCGCAAGGGGGGCAAAACCACATCATGACCATAGCATATTGCGTTTAAATTTTTTCAAATTAAAAAGGGAGAAGCCATTTGGGTGGAGAATGCAGTTAAAACCTACTGATACAAAAATACATCTTATTGCTAGTCTTCATCAGCAATATCAGAGTCATTGCCGCCATCATCCCTGTCTGACAATACTTCTTTATGCTCATCTCCACCCGAGCTCACTTTAATCTTCTTTTCTTTCTTTTTCTGTTTGTTTTTTTGCCGTTTTAATCGTTTCTTAGCAGTTCGTTCCTCAGCAGCTTTAAGTCTTTCTTCCCTTCTTTTGTAAAACTCTGCCTCTTCTTTTCTTTTAGAGTAGTCAGCATCCATACGTGCAAGACGGTCCTGCTCTTTGCGCCTCATTTGCCTATACTGTAAAAGATAAAATAAAGCCATGTCAGCAAAGGATTCAACCAAAACAAGGTCGAAATTTTGACTTTTAAAGTTCACTCCAATTTTCAAGGTAAAAATTGAAGCTGCTATTGAAATACTACAAATAATTAACAGGTTTTGCAATTCCAACCACATTCGCGCCATGCGTGGAAAAGAAGATGATGGAAAGTAGGACGATTGTTATACCCCACTCACACAATGTATTGCCTAATGAAGTTTGGGTATCCTAATCCTAAATAAGTATACCAACAAATAACAAGACGAAACTGAAAGTGTGTTACTGGTAAGTGATATGCTTGGCTAATATGCTCACTGAAACTAGAATATAACAATATTTTGACATATCCACTACCACTGGGTAAGGATATTCGAGCAAACATCAGTAACTTTAACAGAAGATGTTTTGCCTTATCTCATCAGTCATCCCTACCAAATCAGTTTCAGTTCATCGTATCTCTGATCTGGCCTATAATTTTGGACCACAAATCTTCCCCAGTCTAAATTGTCATTGCCTTGGAACGAAAAATAAATACCTTACTACGATGATGAATTTTAGACAACTCTTCTTTATTTTAATTCATTGAGTTTCTGATAAGTGGCTCTTAACCTATGTCTCCTGTTTAAATGTTTTATGTAACGTCCTTACCTTTCACCAATTGCTAGGAATAGAATAAGATACATTTTTTTCTTATAGGGGGCACATGGTTTCTCCCTCGAAACAACATTTCCAGCTTGACTGATTGAAGCTATGGAAAATCTCTCTTATTCAGGTCACAATGAGGGCCAGTGACTAGGCACTAGAGAAAAAAAAAGGTAGCTTCTAAGGTTAGCTTCATCGGGGAGATAGCTTTCCAGATTCACATTGTGAACAAAATGCTAAAGCAGCAAGTAACAAACTCAACAAGCTTATTCACAGATAAATTATGTGTAATGTATGTGCGAGGAAAAAAATATGAAAAGTACTCCACTCAGAAACTCAAAAGAAGCTTGACGGATGCATTTTCATAGGTATGCATTACTGGAACATCCGACAAGCAGTATAAGATAGAATCAGTTTTTAGACACCTTTATGATCAACATAAGTCTTTCACTAATATTCTTTCAAGTGTAGGCTAGCATGTTAGAATGAAAAATTTAGCAATATATTCCTAACTTTTTTTTTCACATTTCTGAAACAAATTGGCCGTTGGGAAGTTTTTACGCATACATCAATATAAATATACAAATAAAACTGACTTAAAATATTCATATTTTCATTTTACGCGGTCTCAATGCTCTCTTTACAAGACAGGAAACTCAATTATTTTAAACTGTAATACTGTTTCCACTTTCCAAATACCTGAAACAAATTGCCCCTTGAAAGTTTTTATACATACATCAGTTTAACTATACAAGTAAACCCGACTTAAAGTATTCCCTAATTTATATTTGTCATCACATCCTCAGAAAAAATGAGATGTACCAGATCATCACAAAAGAACAAACGATCATCGATTGTATGTAATTGCATGATTTGCATCCAGTAGTTATCTCATTAGAGAAGTTAATGAAGTTAGCAAACAAGAAAGACAACGCAAGCAATTTCTATTTAGCTCCATTTCTTCACACAAAAAAGCAAGAACACCAAAAAAACACACCAATGAACAGCACTGTAATTTCAGAAACTGAAATCGAGTGAAATGTTCTTTCATTAAAAACCAAAACCTGTCACACAGCATATGTTTTCGGCTTATAAAACAGATTCACATATAATTACTCAACGATAACCGACCGAAAAACAAAAATGTTGAGCACACTTTTGCACCAAGATGAAAAAATCTAATCACAGTCTAAAAGAACGCACTTTAAGCATTAACCTATATGAACATGTAAAAAAATTCACTCCAAAAATCTAAATATAAAGAAATCACTTAGTAGTTACATAAAAACATGTAAATTTTATAGCAGGAACAGGGTTTTTTTTTATCCATGAAAGAACACACTTTGAATGCATAGAATAAGGTCCGTCCATTACTTCACAAAACAATAAAATCGCTACTCCCCATATAATAGAATACAATTACAGAATCGAAATTAAATAACATAAGAATGGAAATAACATAATAATGCATTATAATTTCAGAAACTGAAATTGAGTGAAATGTTGTTTCATTATAAACCAAACATGCCACACAGCATATGTTTTCGGCTTATAAAACCGATTCATATACAATTACTCCATGACAACCCAAACCGAAAAACATAAATGTTGAGCACACTGTTGCACCAAGATGAAAAAAATCTAATGGCAATCTAAAAGCACACTTTACTAGTGTCCTAATTTAAGCATTAACGTATAAATACCACTCCGAAAATCTAGACATAAATAAATCACTTGACAGTTTCATAAAAACATGTTAAATTCATAGCAAGAACACACTTTATTGTTTGGTTTAAATCATGGAAGAACACACTTTAAATACAAAGAATGAAGTCAAATTCTTCACAAAACAATACACAGAACACACCATTAAAGTTAATTTGACTGCACCACTAAAGTAATAAAGTTGGATAATCAATTAGTGACAAAAGTATGAAGCCAAGAATGAATAACACAATAAAACCGCAATCAAGCACTACCGAACACGACCAGAACAGATGTTCACATGTTTATCATCACATCCTCAGAAAAAAATGAGATCTAATGTAACAAAAAATCACAAAAGAACTGACGATCATCGATTGTACATAATTGTATTTAGTAGTCCTCATTAAAGAAGTAAATGAAGAATCGTCCTAACACTGGAAAAATGAAACAGCAAGCAAGCACTACCGAACACGACCAAAACAGATGTTCACATGTTTATCATCACATCCTCAGAAAAAAACATCCCGGTTAGCAAACAAGAAAGGAAAAGCAAGCAATTTCTATGTAGCTCCATTTCTTCACAAAAAAAGCAGAACTACGAAAAACGAAAAAATGAAATCAAAAGACAAGTAGTGCCTGACCCGCTGTACATTAAAAGAACACACCAATGAGCTGCATTATAATTCCAGAAACTGAAATTGAGTGAAATGTTGTTTCATTAAAAACAAAACCTCTCACACAGCGTATGTTTCCGGCTTATAAAACCAATTCACGTATAATTACTCAATGATAACCCACAGAAGAACAAAAATATTGAGCACACACCAAGATGAAAAAAAAAGACAATCGAAGAAGACAGATACAAATTGATTCATTCGGAAACAGCTATGAGCTAGCTGCTCTTGTCTTCACCAATCTCCGAAGTTAAGCAATTATATGTTAACATGATTTATTTCCCACTCCTAAAATAAATAAATAAAGTAAATAAATCACTTCACAGTTTCATAAAAACATGTTAAATTCATAGCAAGAACACACTTTTTTTAAAGTTGAAATCACGGAAGAACACACTCTAAATACGTGTTATTTTTCTTTTTAAAAGAAAACGTGGGTGCCACATAAAATTAGGAGGTACTCATTTCTCTTGTAAAAGGTAAGGTACTAGTAGGAATATACGGAGTACAAGAAACACCACTTTATACTTTTCGAGACTCACTTTTGTCTAAATCCATCATACATTTAATAATAATTTAATAATAGAGTTCCTCACATGTGGATGTGGTTCCATCTGAAAAGCAAAACATGGATAAAGAAATCGTTACAAATATCTCACAGAAAATATCTCATTTTTAACTTCCAAGTTCCGCAAAAATAAAATAAAAAAATCACTCATGTTTGCGTCATCTAAATCTTGCCTTTCTCGGCTGAACAACCTGAACTTTATCGATTTCGAGTTGAATGTTTATTTGACTGCACCACTAAAGAAATTAAGTTGGATAATTATTTAGTCTCAAAAGTATCAAGCCAAGAATAAATAACACAATGAAACAGTAATCAAGTACAACCGAACGACCAGAACAGATGTTCACATATTTGTCATCACATCCTCAGAAAACATGAGATCTTATGTACAAGATCATTGCAAAAGAACTAACGCTCATCGATTCTAAATAATTGAATCTAATAGTTACATCATTAGAGAAGTAATTGGATAATCGGTCTCATACTGGATAACATCCTGGTTAGCAAATAAAAAAGAAAAAAGCAAGCAATTTCTATTTAGCAAAAGAGGTAATCCGTTCAAACACAATACAGAACAAGTTTTATTCAAAAAAAAACAGCACTACGAAAAATCAAACAGAACTACGGTCACATGGTATACATGCATTTCAAATTGCAATAACACCAATAATCCTCGTCATATATTGCCATTTTTCCGACTCTGTCTTAGATATAGTATTGCTAGCGTCGGCTCTAAATTTAAGTAATAATAAATTCATAATCCCTCACTAACGGACCGACAAACTTAACTTGAACCAAATTACGAAATTGTACGATTTGCAAATAAAACCCTAGAAAAGCAGCTTTTTCACTAATAAATTTATAAATACGATGCCAAGACATTCCGATATGCTGTCTCGGTGCACTATTTACAAGACAGGAATTAGACATTCAATTATTTAAACAAATTGGCCCTTAATAGTTTCTATCATACATCGATATAACTATACTACGTATAACTAAAACCGACTAAAACATTCATAATTTTTTTTAATAAAAAAAAAAGGAAGTCAGACCTGATGAAAGTCGCCGGAGCCGGAACCGGCGGAGGATCCGGAGGTGTTGCTAACACGAACAGGTACGTGTTCGAGTATTCGCCGGAGCTTAATCTCGAGATCTTCACCTTCCAAATCCGGTAAAGGTTCGACGTATTCCACCACCGCGTTCGATCCCACCACCGCCGGAGCTACGGCGGAGAGCGTGCTATTCTCCGGCACCGCCATTAACCTCCTCTCTCTGTTTTCGCCTGACATTTTTTTTAGAGAGAGAAATAGAAACCCTAAAACCCTCTATTTGGACCCAAATTTTGTAACCAAAACAGTATTAAATTTTTCATAAAACGTCTCGATAAAAAACTCATGAACGGTTTCGTCTTTAAACGAATCAAGTTTGACTAATATTTTAGGCTTCGTTTAGTAAACTCGAACTAAACAATTCGAGTTTGATCACAACAAGTAAACTAGGTTCGTCTCGACTCATTTGCAGCTCTGATTATAGTTGTATGTTAGTAATTCTTTTATTTTAGTTCACTCAATATTTAATCAAAGGGGATTTATGCGTTTCTTCATTTTTTTTTTCCCGTTTTGTAACTTGGTTTCTTAATTTTTATTTTTTGTACCATGATTTCTATTTTTATTTTATTTTTGTACCTTTGTTTTTAAATTTTTTACCTTGAATTTTATTTTATTTTTCTTTTTGTCTCCAAGTTTTAGTGGTTGGAAATTGACTAAAAAGGAAAAAAAACTATATAAACCATGGTAAAAAAAGAATGAAAGTAGAAATCATGGTAAAAAGAAAATTAAAAACTAAGAAACCAACATTCAAAACGGAAAAAAAATGAATAAACGAATGTAAAAAAAATATAAAACCCGTCATTTACCCATTAGCCGCCATTAGCGTGCTATTCTTGTTTTTTAATCAAAAGCTCTTTGTATCCCAATTGTCTTTTTTACTCCGAAAGTATTATATAGAAGTACAAAAATGTAAACATTGGCCTCGTTTGGTCGCGTCTTTTATGTTCAAAAGTATACTTTTTGTAAGTGGGTTGAAAAATATACTTTTTATGTTTACTTTTTAGTAAGTAAATGCTGTTTGGTGAACACCGTAAAAGTATACTTTTCATTAAAAATGTTGTTTGGTAAAATATGTTTACTTTTACTTTTTGAGTGAAAATGAATTGTTTATTCAAATAATACACAATAGCTACCACTTTTGAACTTATATTACTCATAGGTACCTCCATAAGTTCATATTCCATATAGGTACAACTTTTTAATTATTTACTTTATTTACCAAAACGCCATATACATATTTCATAAAAAATGGAAAAAAAAACCATAAAATTATATAAAATAAAAAAAATTCTCAAAATAAATGAAAAAAAATTACAAAAAATCACAAAAAATGAAAATAAATAAAAAAAATCACAAAGAAAATAAAAAAAATCACAAAAAAATTAAAAAAAATGAAAAAATCACAAAAAAATGAAAAATTTTTAAAAAAATTTTTAAAAAAATAAAAAATTTATAAAAAATCACAAAAATGAAAAAAAATAAAAAAAATCACAAAAAAATTATAAAAAATGAAAAAATCATAAAAAATCACAAAATTTTAAAAAACTTAAAAAAAAAATTACAAAATTACAAAAAAATTTTTTTTTTTTTTTATTTTTTGTGATTTTTTATAAGTTTTTGTGATTTTTTTATTTTTTTTTTGATTTTTCGGTATAAAAAGTGTTATATTGACAAAAAAAATTATATATATATTTTTAATTTTTTTTTTAAAAGTTTGTGATTTTTTTCATTTTCTGTGATTTTTTGTAATTTTTTATAATTTTTATAATTTTTTTGTGATTTTTGTATTTTTTTAATAATTTTTGGTGATTTTTTATAATTTTTTGTTTTTTTTTGTTATTTTTTATATTTTTTGTGATTAAAGATTTTATTATTTAAAGATTAAAAAATACAAAATTAGGAAAATATAATGATGATAGAAACTAGGTTTTGAACTGTACTTTAAAAGCACATTCAGATTAAAACCTACTTAAAAGTATTATCAAAAGTAAAAATATCATCAAACTTATTTTTAAAAAGTATCATCAAACTTACTTTTAAAAAGTCTACTTATAGACATTTACTTTTCACCAAAAGTATACTTATGAGATGACATCCAAACAAACTAAATATAAGTAAAAGTAAAAGTAAAAGTAAAGCCAAAAGCATACTTAATGGTTTACTTTTGATAAAAGTAAACTTTTTCTTTGCAACCAAACAAACATACAATGAGTAAAAGTAAAAGTAAGTAAAAAACTTTGCAACCAAACAAGGCCATGTTAGACCCGAATCTATCTACTCGGGTACTAACCAAACTATGCGTTATTAATGGGTATCCAATGCAAAAAATAAGACCCGGGGTATAACAATATTTTCCCCACTTAAGGATCAGGACAATTATCCATGTAATTAATTTAGCCCAATCCACGAAGGCCCACAGTGGAAAAGCCCATGAGATGACGCATGAGATGAAGACATTTGTCAACATCTGATGACTCATAAATGCCTATAAATAGTCAAGTATCTTCACTGGAAAGAGGACCTGAAAAAATCACAAAGAATAGATATACAAGAGAGATTGTCAGAGTTTATCTCACAAGAAAGTGACAAAGAGAAGTTAAAGAAAAGGACCGAGCAACAAAAATAAAGATCAAGATCAAGATTAAGACTAGAATATTAAACCGAGCATAAGTGTAATAACCAATTGTAATCCGAGTAAGTACAATTACCGATCAATAAGAAAGAACAACAACGTGTCCAATATTTACTTTCTTTACTTTATATTAATATCGTTGAAAAGCATAACGTCAACCCATCAAAGTTATTGCTTTATCACATACAACATTGATCTTATTTCTATGGCAAAATCTGCTTAATAAATGGCATCACCTTCCTATGTGCGTTTCACATGCAAAACATGTGCGTGTAACATGATTTGATCGACATAGTTAGAATTTATTGTGGACTCTTCTACATAAACATTTGAATTGATCGACTATTCTTCGCACCCTGTCAAGAGAATTCCTCTGCATTTTGGACACGACAATATCGCTTAATAAATGCCATCATCTTCTTATGTGTGTTTATCGTAAAAATTATGTGTATGTTAATTATTTTACATCAAAGATAGTTAGAAGCCGATGGTAGTGTCCTTTTCGTTATTTTTTCTACCATGCTCGTTATAATGTTGGGAAACCATTACTGATCACGTACGAGTATACAACTAAGGTTAATATTTTAGGTCATTTAGTCGCGGACTAAAACATGTAGGCTACAACATTTCGAAAGGAATTTGATTTTGATTCTCCTTGAGATTTTAAGGGTCATGGTAGTCAAGTATGAGTTGTTGCTGCTGGAATCCCGTCCCTTTGCGCCAATCAGGGGGGAAGCTAAGTGGGGACGATCGGGTGCCACGGCACCCCCCATAATTTTAGAAATCCCAAATGACGCAATTTTTTTTTAGTACAATTTCTTTTTAGGTGTAGATTTGGCACCCCCCATAAAAATATGTTACTTGTACATATATTTATAGCTAATGTTTGAACCCAAAACACAATAATTAAATTTGGGCCGAAAGACCCAATTATATTTTTCTTTGATATTAGACTCTTTAAGATTTAATTAAAAAAAAAATAACATCAACAACACTTCTCTTCGTGCGTGTCAGCGTGTGTATCAAAATAAAAAACAAAGTTGAAAAAATAAAAACTCCACTCCTCTGTGCTGCTGTGCACCGCATTGATTGGGGTTAGATTTAATTAAAAAAACATCAATAATTCTATCCTTCTGACTCGGCAAGGTATACTCTTCTATTTATTTTTTCCTTTAATATGCTTCTTTTTATTATATGTATTGATGTTATGTTGCACCATAGGTGTTTGATTAAAGTACTCAAAGGGAAAAAAAAATAGGCTATTAACTCTTAGAGTTTTAATCTGCAGATCTGGCATCGTTAATATTTTTATCGAGTATAAAATGGGAAAGACACCTAAAATAAATTCGTTCTTTAAGAGAGCTAATGTTTCTCCGACGGAAGAGAATGTTGGTAGTAGTGTTGATCACGTGACAATCGATACGCCTAGTCCTCCAACAAAAATTCAAAGAATCGACACAGTAGAATTTGATATTAATTCGCTAGAGCGTGATCCTGGATTACGTAGAAAAATTTGGGAGTATCCTGTTAATAGGCGTGACGAAGTTCGTAGGGCGTACATAACTCTACATGGTCCAAATCGTCCCGATTTAGGAAAAAAATATCCGTATACTCTTGCATCCGCCAAGGCTCGTCCTCGAAGATTTCAAGCTCCGTGGTTTGCTTTATTTTCGTGGTTGGAATATTCAGTGGCCAAGAACAAGGCTTTCTGTTTTCCTTGTTTCCTTTTTGCGCCTCCGGATGGGTCTAGTTTTGCAGGACATAGTGCATTTGTTGTTGAAGGTTTTGATGGTTGGAGAAAGGTCAATAGCGGGAAAACTTGTTCTTTTCGTTTGCATGAAGGTGTTAATTCCGATTCTTGTCATCGAACCGCTGAACATAAATGGAAGGAAATACAAAACCCAGCTCAAAATATTGAAAGGGTGATTGTAAAATTTTCTGCCGAACAAGTTTTTAACAATCGCATTCGCTTAAAAATTTCTATTGACTTGGTTCGAAGATTGGCCTTTCAAACTATGCCTTTCAGAGGGCATGATGAGAAATCAACATCAAACAACCGTGGTAATTTCCTTGAGTTTTATGATTTATTAGCATCATATAATGAAGAAGCCACCAAAGCATTGATAAATGTTCCAAAGAATGCCACTTACAAGTCGTCTGATATTCAAAAAGAAATTTTACATATCTTTTCTATAAAAGTGAAAGAGGCGATTCGAGAAGAAATTGGACATGCTAAATTCTGCATTATAGTGGACGAAGCTCGAGATGCGTCAAAAAAGGAGCAGATGGCAGTAGTTATAAGATTTGTTGATAAAAATGGTGTTTTACGGGAGCGTTTTTTTGGTATTGTTCATGTTCCCAACACTATGGCAGTGACACTAAAAGATAGCATATGCTCAGTTCTCAATCACCACAATTTCGATATTCGGAATATTCGGGGACAAGGATTTGACGGTGCAAGTAACATACGGGGTGAGTTTCATGGACTACAAGCTTTGATATTAAGTGATTGCCCATATGCTTATTATGTTCACTGCTTCGCACATCGATTACAATTAGCATTAGTGGCATCAGCAAAAGAAGTGCTTCCAGTCGACCAATTTTTTGCTAAATTGCTTCGGATCGTGAATATTGTTAGTGCATCATGCAAGAGAAATGATGAGTTGAAAGCTGCCCATGCCGATGATATTGCTTTCTTAATTTCCATTGAAGAGCTTGAGACTGGAAGAGAATTAAATCAAATTGGTAATCTGCAACGACCTGGTGATACTCGCTGGAGTTCTCACCTAAAGTCTGTTTCTAGCTTGATAAAAATGTATAGTGCTGCTTGCATGGTTTTACTTAATATTTATGAAGATGGACCTACTTCTCTAAAGTGAGAAGCTCGTTCAACACATAAGGCATTAACTTCCTTTGAATTTGTCTTTATACTTCATCTTATGAAGTCAATGTTAGGAATCACGAATTCTCTTTGTCTAGCTTTGCAATCTAAAACTCAAGACATTCTTAAGGCTACTTCAATGGTTTTATCTACTAAAAGCCTTCTTCAAAATCTTAGAGATGATGAATTCGATGATTTGGTTGCTACCGTCAAACTCTTTTGTGAATCACGCAACATTGATATCCCAAACTTGAATGCAAAATATTCTTCGAGGTATGATCCCACTCGTGATAACTTTTCAGTACTTGACCGCTATAGAGTTGATATTTTCTATCATGCTATAGATTCTCAAATTTAAGAACTAAATCGTCGCTTTGATGAGCAAGTAATGGAATTGTTAGTTCTTAGTTCTACTTTGAATCCTAATTGTCACTCTTCAATATTCAAAATTGATGATATTTGTCTACTTGTTGACAAATTTTATCCGGAGGACTTTACGGAGTTTGAGAAAAGTAACTTGAAATTGGAACTTCGACATTACGAGAATTGTGTTATTTCTCTTCCTGAATACAAGAATTTATCATCGATTTCCGAGCTTTGTCAATGGTTGGTAGAAACAAAATGGTCTACAACATATCAGCTTGTTTATAGAATTGTGGTTCTCGTGCTTACTCTTCCCGTTTCTACCGCCACCGCAGAAAGATCATTTTCAGCTATGAATATCATCAAAACTAGTATTCGTAATAAAATGGAAGCCGATTATCTTGAAGATTGTATGATGATGTATATTGAGAAAGATATTGCTTCAAAATTTAGCACGGAAACTATCATTGATGCATTTGCGAATGCGAGCAGCCGTCGGGTTCATTTCTTTTGATTTTATCAGGTATCATGTTAGTTATTTGCAATAATTTTTGTGTTTATGCTTTGGTATTTGTTCAACAACACTTAAATGGGGTATATAGATTATGGGTGAGTATGAAAAATTATTATTTTAAGTTGCTTTTTTTTTGGTATATTTTGGCACCCCCCATTTACACATCCTGGCTTCGCCCCTGGCGCCAATATTTTGGCTACGCAAAGGGAACTTCTATCGGTATAGCTCCAAGGCGCATATAGCTATGTATAAATTTGTTTTTAATAATGATGATGTTTTCACTAGTGATCAGTTGGCAGCAATGTACCGGACTTTTTCAGACGGTGTGGGTCTGATATCCCTTTCAATATCAAGCGCAATCGAGACCCTTTTTTTATGAACCCCATCACCTTAGGTGCATTTGCGGCAATGGAAAAGGACATATTTGTCGCATGTATGGCGTCTAACGGTTTTTTATGACAATCCCGTGTTTGCGAGTGATCAGCTTGGTTGCGATGCACCAAACCATCTCCGACGGAGTATATCTCATATTCTTTCTATTCAAATTGTGGTCGAGTTTCCCCCTCGCCTTAGGTGCGTTTGCGGAAATGGAAAATGACAATGTAAAATATTAATAAAAACGTTTGTTATAGGCCACAAAATCATGCAAAAGAGGGTTGAAACAAAATACGATAAAAAACGTGTACTATAAATCATAAATTTAATAAATAAAATGTCAATGTAAAATTTGAATAAAAGTGTGTATTATATAGGCCATAAAATCATGAAAAAAGAGCATAAACGAAAAACGGTAAAAACCATTTACTATAAGACATAAATTTAATAAATAAAATGACAATATAAAATATCAATAAAAGCATGTGTACGTCACAAAATCATGGAAAAAAGGGCGGAAACAAAAAACGGTAAAAACCGTGTACTCTAAGCCATAAATTCAACAAATAAAAATGACAATGTAAAATCTTAATAAAGGCGTGTGCCCACAAAATCATGAAAAAAAGGGGAAACCGAAAAATGGTAAAAACTGTGTATTATAAGCTAGAAATTCAAGAAAGAAAAGGACAATATAAAATATTAATAAAAGCGTGTGCTAGGCCACAAAATCATGAAAAAAAATCATAAACAAAAAACGGTAATACCATGTACTATAGACCATAAATTCAAGAAAGAAAAAAACAAAATAAAATATCAATAAAAGCGTGAGCTATATGTCACCAAATCATGCAAAAAAGGCCACAAAAGAAAAGGCTAAAAAACAGTGTACTATAAACATAAATCCAAGAAATAAATGACAATTTAAAATATCAATAAAAACGTGTGCTATAGACCACAAAATCATGCAAAAAAGTGACAGAAATGAAACAACGCCAAAAAGCGTGTACTATAGGCCATAGATCAAAGAAAAAAAAGACAATATTAAATATCAATAAAAGGGTGTGCTATATGCCATAAAATAATGAAAAAAAAGACATACACGAAAAACGGTAAAAACCGTTTACTATAAGTCTTAAATTCAAGAAAAAAAAAAGAACAATTTGAAATCTCAATACTCATAGTGGTATTCTCAAACAATTTGAAAAAAAGGCATAAACGAAAAACGGTAAAAACGTTTAACATACATATGGTTAAAGTGAGATATATACACATTGTGTGTATTTCAATATATTAATCTCCCACTCTTATTATATACTATTGTATTAGTTTTGTTAGTTGTTCGTGAATGTTCTAAATATTTTTTAATTGATTTTAATTTATATTGTTGGTATATGGATTTTTTGTTGCAGTGTTAGAGCATTCACATCGGGCTAATCAATTTTTTTTCCAAATAGCGAGTGAAATTTCAATTTTTTGGTATTTAGAGAGTCATATATATTTTATACGCTCATCAAAACATACTCTCTATCAATAATTAATTATTTTAATATTATATTTTAATATAAAATTCATATTTGGGGAATATCATACATATGGTTAAAGTGATATATATTAATTTTTAAGTAATGAATATAACTATTTACTCTGTATTTGTAAAGAATCATAGTTGTGTTCTCTAATTATATAAATTTGATTTGTGAGTTTGATGTATTATAATTTTTGAGATAAAAGTGATGAATTAGAAGACAAAAATTAGAATTGGGTGAGCAACACAGTAACAAATTTCACAATGACATACTATTATTTTAATAATAAACGAAAGAATTGAATTATTTAATTAAGAGGAAGAATTACTTGGGGCGAAATAATGGGAGATATATACGTTGCAAAAACCGCCTCTAAAATAATCTATATATACATTTAATAAATAATAATCCAATTTCATCATTTAATTTATCAGCTTATTCATCATCTCCCTTCTCTCTCTCTATATATATATATATAAATATAAATATAAATATAATTTAAATATTGAAGAAAAAAACCCAATAAATAATCTTAAATGGTAAATACACATAATAAAATTAGATTCCTCGTACATCTACCTAAGACACCTGATATCTGATCTCTCTCTCTGTTTATATATAAATACAAACATAGTGTGTATATGTATATATATATATATCATCAACTCTAGCTTTCACTTTTATGCATGCATGCATAAATCATAAATTAATATTAAGACATATTTTCAGTTTCCTAGTTGCTTTGTTAACCCTAGGTTTAAAACTTTTGGTATCAGGTTGTAAGTGTTGAATTATACTATATTAGGGTAATGAAATTGTTGAAAATATGCCCTTTTAGTCTGTATTTATGAAATTATTGTTTGGACATTTTCGAGAGCTACATTCACTAGATTTTTATTAGGGTAATGAATTATTGGAAATCTACCATTTAATCTAATATAATATTGGATTTTTATTTCCAGTATGGTTGTATGGGTTCAGAATAATGTGTTATTCTCTTAATTGCTGTGTTGCATGATGTTTTCTTTTTTAAGGATTAAATTTGATTTGTATTGCTGATCTGTTGAAAACTATTAATAGATTATTAAAGTTTTGCCTAAGAAGATCGACTCTTTGAACCGATCTAGCCTGAAATCCGCCTTCTATACAAGACCGGATATGTTATATGTTACCGTCAGGTTTTCGTGTTATTAATGGATGCTTTGAGTTTCATGAAAATAAAATTTGTGATTATTTCCTCTTTATTAAAGTATTGTACTATTTTATATCAACATATCACGTAGTGCGGAAAATTGATAATATTATTCTTCAGAGTTCAGACTAGATGGTTCGGGTATTAGAATCCTTATGTGATTGAGTACGTTAACTGCAATATTCTCTTTCTAAACCCATCTAGAGAAAGTTCAAAATATTAGTCATGAATTCATATTGGCACTATTCCCCTATCTTTTCGAGATTCCATATGTTGCTGCAAATTATAAGTAGCTTTTACAATCGTTTTCCGGTACCATAGTTGCATTATTATTTTTGTGTATATATCGTAATATCATTTTTTTTAAATCATGCCTATTGGTTATTTTTGAAGTTGGAATGAAACATTTGTTACATTACATGATGTTTCAGTGTTTTCTAATATATTGTTCACCTGTTACAGAACTTAATTAGTACAAAATCCAATGATTAGAAGTTAAAACCTTGAATTTACTCAATGTGTTTCATACTACTGACTACATAAATTTTGCTAATTTGACATTCTCCTGCCATTCTCCGCATCATTGACCTTGTTAATTGGTTGAATTTACGTATTGTTAAAGAACGTTATTACCGTAGTTTACTTATTTTATGTAGATCTACTTTATCGACTATCTATAATGTCACCGCATCTCGTTTCTATATTTTTTATGTAGTTTACTTATTTTATGTAGAGCTACTTTATCGACTATCTTAGTTCCTTTTGCATACTTCTTGAAAATTTTCAAGTAGTAGATTTCACACCCAACCTTAATTAAAAATTATTTGACAATGACTTTGAAGCCTTTTTTTTACGATAAATGTAGACATTTTCTTTGACCTTGAATATAACATGCGTATTCACAGAGGCTTGTCGTTTCTTTTCTAGTGTTGCTCTATATCGCATAGAACTCAGTCAACAACAGGACAAGCTTCAACAAACATGATAGAGGCTGATGGGGAGGAAGAAGTGAAAGAAGATAAAAGACTAGGAACACATAATTTCAACCAGTTTCCAGTTTGCATAAATTAAAGCGAATAAGTGAATTACCAGATATATAGTAGGTACATTTTGTCTCCCTCATGTATGCCAACTATAATGATCTCGTCCAAAGTAATGAATTGTAGTCTAGAGCTTGTTATGCTGTAAAATTTAAGCAGATAAATGATTAACAAAATATGGTATTGCGCTGATGTAAGCTTTTACATCAATGATTTAGAGTATCAAAATTAGCCAGAGCATACCACGTCTTAGTTTTGTCGAATACGGCGGTATCTCATACATGCCACAAACGAAAACTTATTAATAATTTTATTTGTAGCACCTACTAAGATGGATTAAGCACTAGTATTTGACACAGACCTAGACCCGTTAGAGTAAAAAATTACAATACGGACTGTACAGTACACCATCACCGGTAAATGGACATTAAATCCATCAACACCAAATCTCAGCTTGTAATGTCATATTCTATTAGTAAAGAATTGATAAGAAGTATCAGTTTGACATACTTAAGCGTCCTTACTCCTTAATATTGTTTCAAATGCACGCTTTTGTGTTACCTATTGTTAGGAAATGGCTTACTTCTTGGTGTTTAAGTTAAGAGGCAGTATTTTGTGCATTTCTCGCCATCACAGACTTTCCCTTGGTAGCTTTTGCTTTGATTTTTGTACGTTAATGGAGGATTTACTCTCTACAGTGGTTGATTAAGTTCTGAAATCAATGAATCGATATAAAAAGAAAACACGTACACTATGTTTATGACTAGGTCATAAGAGAATCCCCATATGTGGATATTCTATATATAAAATGTACTCATTTGGTATGTGTTGGGATGACTATTTATACCTAGAATGACTTTGGTAGAACTTTATCGATAACCAGTTGGGTAAAGTGTTGAACTTCTGAACCCTTGTTTTTTTTTTATACATATATAAACATGTAAACATCTTGGGATAATAAAAATATCAGTTAAATACTACATTTTCATATTTGATGAGTAAGAAGAACAATAGAAAAGTATCATCATTATTCATTAACTTAACCCTTCAATGAATATTTCTTCGCAGAGAATGCTTGGAACTTTGGTTCTTCTTTCTTTGGAGGTTGCTCCTCTTTATTAGAAGGTTTTGCAACTTCCTTTTGTGGGTTGTCCTTGGAGAAGCGACTTGAGTTGGAGCCAAAGACAAGCTTGCCCTGAGTTTGGCGAGTGGTTCCCTGTGAGCTTGAGCCAGCTGTTGACTGTCCATTGGTGGCGACAGTGGCCTTTGAGCCAGAAGAAGAGAGAGGTGGTGGCTGGTAACTCAATGGCCTACCATCCAACCGTCTTGCCGACCCTGTGAATGGGTTGAATTTTGGATCAGGCTCAGATGGAGCCTCCTCACCTTCCGCTGGTTTTTTGCTTCAAGGTGCAGATTTAGGAGGGTTTCCAGATTCCTTGTAAATTGAAATCCAGGGGAGGGTGCGAAATCAACCTCGCAATCCGTCTCAATGATGCTTATTGCATTAGCAGGCTTTGATTCAACAATATTTATGCAATACTTTTTATTATTGTAAGCCACTATTATACTATCTCCAGTGTTTAAACAAGAGAAGTTCCTCAGCGTAGTCTCCAATATGGCCTTTGGGTTGGAAATATCCAGAAAGTCCGTTGTATGAGGCTGTAATTTCACATAATTTCCTTTCGGGAGGGACACATTTTTAACTTTCACAAGGTCCCATTCTCGTAGTAGCAGGTTCTCCATCATCCAGTAAGGCATGTATCATTAAACTCCAGCGTGCCACAGTGAGAAATACGCGTGGTAGAGGGATTGGTAAGCTCATTTAGCATAGGATACTCGATGTGAAGGGATGCAAGGCGGTCAAGGGCGGAGGGAGGAATTATATCTTGTCTTTTGTTCATGTTGTATTAATCATATTCATTCATGAATATCCGAGGGCTCTCTTTTCAACTAACATATGTAAAGGGCTTTTGGTACACTGTCACAAAATCCAACGTCGCCCTTAGTTCTAGTTATATGATGTTAGTGCGCCCATTTACGTTAATTATATGTATCTAATTCACTGCAAACCGGAAAGTAAATTTGTTCATGCAATAGCTTTCCTGCTAAACTAAAGTTGTATGAGTTCGAGCATTGTACTGCGTTTGCACAAACTTTGATGGCCATTTGTAGCCGAGTCGTTGTGTATGTGCCTAATATTTATTTTTATTTTATTTCTTTACTTTGCAAGTTCTGTTTCTGTGAACTCTTGGTTTGCTTTTGCAATTTCTGTTTCAATACCGGGGGCGCGCTTGACCCCAATTCACATGTAAAGTTTGTATACCCCATCAGATATCATGTATGTCAAGCTTTTACATTAGTTTGTATACCAAATTTTGCACGTAACTTTTGAACTGGTTAACTTGCTTATTTAAGGATGAGACAAGTTTGTTTTTATATTAGATAGACAAACTGCACTCGTTACTTCAATTGGAAGCAAATTTTGCTGCAACTTTTAACCTACACTTGCTTATTTATAGGTGAGAAAATTCTGCATATGTAAGGTTGTTATATAAACCTGTTTGCTTAGCAAGTGTTGGTTTACTTAAATGTTGCTATTTGGATGTAATTGTTGGGTTTTTCTTTTGTGCCCTTCTACGTTGAACGGTATAAAGTACCGTTACCGTTGGATCATTTACTTTAGATTTAGACCGTAAGATTTAAGAATAGAATAGTAATTTAAGGGTTTTTTTTAATAGAGTTTTAGATCCTACGGTTCAGATATAATCTAAAGTAATCAAACGGTTCATGAATTAACGGTACAATGTGCAGTTAAACACACCGACCGCACAAAATGAGGTCCCGTAATTGTTCCCTCTTTGTAAGATGGGTTCGGTCCCATTTGTTATATAAAATGGGGGAACGGGGTGGAGGACGCCTAATTTATATGACTACTAAAAATCAGATCAATAGAGAGTATCTAATATGAACGGTGAGCAACTGAAAATGTAGATTATTCCTCATTTAAGAAATGTATTAATGTTGCTTATAAAAAAAAAGGAAATGTATTAACGGGGAGAGAAGATGCGGTACAAATTTGTCATATTTTTCGACCCAAACAAAAAATCCACCCATTCGATTTACCATCATTTTTTTAGAAAAATAATTTCTCATGTACGTTGAATGATTTAGAACTAATCACGGATTTCAGTTTTTTTACATACACACGGTCCTTGGCGATTGCATCTTTAAAAAATTAAAAAAATATTTAGATTTATATTTTTCTGTTATTTATCGCTAAATTATTCAACGCCGCCGTCACATGAGTGTCTTTTTGGAACAGTCATCTTATTTAACCAGGGGCGAACCCAGGGGGTGGCTGGGGTGGCCACGGGCACCCCCGACGGCGATTTTTTTTTTTTTATATGTATAATTTAAAATTTTCTAATCTATACTATTATAATAAGCCAACCCAAGATTTTTTGAGGCTGCCAAATTTTCTAATCTATACTATTATAATAAGCCAACCCAAGATTAGAAAATATATGGTTAGATGATTTTTTTAATAAATAATTTATTTTTTCTATTTTTAACAAATTAGAATTTGATAAATTAAAAACAAAGTGTACAACAAACTAAAAACTCAAATAAAAATATAAAACCCATGAGGGTCTACCTAAAATTAAATATTAATTAAATTTTTTTTTATCCAATACTTATATGTAAACGGGTCGTGAATCTGTTTGACCGTTCACTATGGCTGGGTTCGGTCCGGTTCGATTCGGTTTTTAGCAAAACCGAAACCGAGTATATTTTTCGGTTCGATTTTTTTCGGTTTCGGTTTTTTTATTTTTTGGACTGAACCGGACCTGGTTTTTTCGGTCAAGTTTCGGTTTTTTTTCGGTTTTTTGGTATTTTTCGGTTCGGTTATCGGCGGTTCCCTATTTTCCCGGCCCTACCGTTCGCTACTAATTCCCCCGTCACAGTATTTACAAGTACAAGCTGAGCCCCACACTCTCTCTCTCTCTCTCTCTCTCTCTCTATATATATATATAAATATACTCTCTGTTTCCAAAAGAACATCACCATTATATATTATATACTATTAGGGTTTCACAGTTGTCTGCTAACATACAGGTTACAATTCCAATGATTCTTTTTTTCTCCTTTTATTCATCCATTTATCAGATATTTTAGTATTGCTTTTAGTTTTATTATCTTTCTATATAATTTTTTATTGTTTGATATTTTTTTAGTTTTCACTTTTATGCATTGCACAAATCATAGAATCTTTTTTTAATAGGGGTGGAATCGGGATCCGCCACGAAAAGGTTAAACTCGTATCCCGATCCGATAGTTTTCGGATGTCATTTAAAAGTGCCGATCCAGACCCCAAAATGGTCGGGTCCCGATAATTCGGGATCCGAAAGGTCGGGACAGGATTTCCCGATACTTCATACTCCTAAAAAAAAATTGTTAAAAAGTTACAACATAACTAGCAATTTTGTTAAATAGTTCGTTAGATTTAAACAAAATAAAAAAATTGGACAATACTATGTTGATATTGTATTCGTTTATAAGATTGATTATCAAACAAGACAACTAATTATAATTATTTTTAATAAAAAATAAACAATACCATAATTCAAACTAAAAGTAGAAATCAAATGTTATAATTTTAGTTATTCAATATTAATATAAATACACAACATATGCAACAAGAAACTCATACGGAAATAAAAGTGTGTTATTTAGTAAATAGAGTAGATGTGTGAGTAAGTTCATTTTTTTTTAATAAATATAAACTGGTACTATTCATAATAAGTTTTTTTTTATTAATGTATATTAATTCTATCGGGTCGGGTCGGGAAATCCATCGGGATTGGAAATAAAAATCCGATCCCGAACCGAATTACTTCGGGACGGGACAAAAATCCGATCTTTCGGATCGGGTCGGGACCAGATCGGATGTCGGATCGGGATTTCGGAAACTTTTCCCAGCCCTATTCTTTAGTGCCGTAATTGCATGTTTTGCTACACCTAGGTTAAAGAATATTCGAATTACTTATATATTAGGTTTAGTGATTCTTTTAAAACCCCCTAATTTTCTTTAAGATGTATTAATGAAGTACTTGTTTTAGACTTTTTCGAGACATGCTATTTCCAAATCTTATTGCAGTTTGGATTAATTCTGCTTTTTGATGTCACGCTTAGTTTCACAATTGATGTGCTTAGTTGTTACAACAAATAATATTTACGATCACATGCTATTTCCAAATCCTATTGCAGTTGTGATTACTTTTTGCTAATTGATTTCGCGTTTAATTTTTAATTTCCAGTTCAGCTTCAGAATTGATGTGCTTAGTTGTTACACCAAATAATATTTACACCGATCTGCTGAATTTTTGTAGTAACTTTTTCATAATACAGCAAAAAATAGTCCCAGTATAATTAATCTTGAAATTATGAGCAGATCTAGCCTTTACATGATCAGATAAATATCCTTATCTGCTTCATGGATCTTGTTGGATGTATTAATAAACGAGGATGTTACCGTCGTGTTTTCTTTTTTTGTTGTGTTATTGAATTCTACAAGTTACGTGCGAATTAGCTATATGATTAATTCCTCTTTGGTATTTTACTTCAATATCACGTAATGCGGAAAAATGACAACCATTTGATACTCCGAGGATCAGAACTATTATTTGGTTGCATAAGTTAAATGCAATATCATGATTCTAACTTCATGCAGGGACAGCTTCAAAAGTAGAAAACTCCCGTTAATAAAGTATCGAAGTCTCGCCACTTAATATTAATATATTCTTATGAAGAAACTTTATCAATCGGTTATATATGCATACATTTTTCTTACTATAGCATGCTTGGTTTTAAATCCCATATGTTCCTGCAAACGAGTAGCTTAACAATTGTCTTCGTTTTCGTAATTGCACTCTAAAGCAGTTCAGGTAGCTTCACTTTCTTCTTGTTCAATATTAGAGTAAAGGGTTGGAATACTTACAATAGGTTATATGTTATTGAAAATAAGTTTTTGATTCCGTTTAAAATGCTTTTCAGTATTTGTGTTACATTGCATGATATTTATTATTTGACTTTGCCTACTATTTTCTGCATTATGAACCTTGTTGATTGCAATTTCTACCTTAGGTTACTTCTTTTATGTAGCACTGATTTTTCTTCCATGATATTACTGCTTCTCGTTCTCTTATCCTTTTCAAAATATTCATGTTACCCTTATCTAAGTTCCGTTTGTACACTTGTTTAATTTTTATGGTAGCAAGTTCTTACACCGGCATATGTATAACAATTTGGCACCTATGCTGCTAATTTGAAATAAATACGTTTTGTTGATGAATTTCAATTTTTTTTTTGCATGACCTGGATACCATATGCAGATTACAGAGGCTCTCAGGTTTTTCTATACTATCACTCAAAATTAGAAACATTTTCAGAGACCAACAACGCAAGCTTCATTCAAAATGATAGCCACTGAGGGGGACGAAGAATCGGAAGAAGATAGATACAAAGATTACATAACATCAACAAGCGACCGGTTTGCAATGAAACGAATAAGTGATTTACCAGATATAGGTAGGTTTTCTCTCCCTCCTTCTGTACCTTAACAAGAAGCTTCAGTTATTCTAAGCAACAATAGGCTTAATCACTATGTTTTTTAATTGCAATATGTTGGGTATGAGAATGGGAACCACCGTCTCCTTAGGAGAAGGTGAACCGTCAAATTACATTGTTCAAAGTTTTACCTATAAGTTTTTTTTAGTTAACATAAATTTTTGCTCTTTCATGTTGCTTCTTCCCCACCCCCTTCTCTTTTTACATTATTGGTTCACCGGAAATGCCCACAACATCAATTAAACTTCAATCTCATTTTTTTGTGAAGGAGACGAGGTAGGATTTGTATGCCATCTAGGCTGAAGTATGTAGGTTAAACACTCCATCAGAATTTTTGTGGGATTTACTTTACGCAATCTCCCTTCCGGGAAAAGGGACGATAGCAATTAATTAGATTTCAGCTGGTACATATATGTAGCTGATCTGGACCCAATAGTTTTTCAGTTGTGGTGTGTGTAGTTTTTCCGCATGATTCTTGATTTTCATTTACAAAACATTTTTTTTAGATAACATTCTGTGTAGTATTCAATAACATTTTGTTAGTCAAAACTAGAAATGTTAGTATTTGCATTGGTGAAGCATTGGCAGGTCATTGCAAAATACTAAACTTTAGATATTATTTGATTGGTTTCCCCCTTTAATTCTCTTTGCATGACATTGAAAGTGCTGCTCTTAGTTATGCATTTCGTGAGCAACTGAGCATGATTCAGTTAGTTCTTTATTATGGGTGCAATTAGATTATGCTAATCAATTTATCACGTTTTATTTTCTTACATTTCTGGTCAGTACGTTTTTTATTTACTTATCAGTGTCAGCATTGGTGATGTGCTGACTCTGATTAGCCGGACGCGTGCCGTGCCTTTTGAATATTGGTGCTTTTTTTTAAGGTAAGCCATTTGTTTCATCCCTTCTTGTTTTTGTACGTCTGTGATTTCTCACTCTTTTCGCCATGTCACCTTTATTCTCTCTTTTAGAGAGATGATATTTTTTTTCTCCAATTATGAGAGGTAGGTCAACTAGCCCATAAAATTACTTACTAGAGCTTAATATTCTTTTTACTTTACGAGGGGTGAGCCAAATAGAGACTAATAATCAGCTGATTTAAAAAAAAGTATACTTCTTGTGCTTATATCATTTTTTTATACTTCCCCTTAAAAAATGTTTCTTGCTGAAATTGAGCTCTTATAGTTCACCTTTCTGAAAGAGTCTTTAGAGATGGAGTATCCACCTTTCTCCACTATCTTTAGACCGCTTATCCTTTATATTTGACTTTATCTTGTTAACTCAATGTCTTATTTCGCCGTTTGGTGGTTAATCGAAAATTAACTTTTTTTCCAACAAATGTTACCCAATTTCGTATTTTGACTTCGTTTTGTGCTCACTTAATACCTTATTTCGTGTTTTGGTGGGCAAATAAATGGAAACTGGCTTATATTTCTAACAATTGTTGCCGATGTTTGTTTTCCTTCTTTCAAAACTTTCTTGATATGGCATAGCCGTAAAGATTGCCAACCAATTACTTGGTGCAATTCTAAATGATGCTGGCTTCGTTGGTTTCAGTGGACGGAAACTACATCCCATCAAGCTCTACAAACATCATGTTACATATTAAAATCTTCCAAGGTTAGTTAATTTTGAAAATCACATTCCTATATGTGCTCTTATGAGTTTTAAAGTTAGTTTGAGAATGTTAGTGTTGATTATATCAACTAACACGATTTGTGTAAATTAGGGTGTTTTGGTTTGTATATTTGAAAACAAAATATAATAAAATTAGAAAATTTTGGATTCTTGTACTACTTGTTATAACATTCTGTTGTCTGCTAACATTGCACAGCGAAGTGGATTAGCGCATCTTGACTCCCACTGTGGTTGCTGCTGACCTTTTAGTTCAAAAAGAAATTATCTTGGTTGAATGTACTGTACTTGGTCAAGGTTAAATAATGACAAATCACTCCCACTGTGATATGTATATGCACTTGAATTAGCATTGGATAGAAAAGGTAGGAAATGACAAATCTGTTTATAATCAAATGGTTTTAAGGTTGGAATTTGTGTCTAGTCCAGACAAATTTTGTATTTGTCAAAGACATCTATTGACAAAGTTAATATAGCAAATTTTCAAATTGACAAAGTTGCATTCACCTGATTGTGTTTCTTATGTGACAGTTCTCAATGCTGATGAAGATGATGGGACCCAAAGTTGTGCCTTAAGCTGATGGTTATAATAAAGGCAGAGGAACTAATGTAAGCTCATGTTATCTTCTTTGCCATAAAAAAGCTAGAATCTTTAAGTGGGTCAAACCCAATTTTTATTTTTATAAAATAAAACTCAAATCACCTTATTTTCCTGTAAGCGGTAATAGATACTACTAGTTGCTTATGCTGTCTTATTTTTGTCATTATCAGATTTTAAAAAAGGCAAATGTATGTTTGGTTTTATGCCTATAAGCAGACTACTTTGAGTGCTAGATACTATGGCCTTTGTTTGTTTGCAGCTCTAAAGCTCAAAATTTTACAACTTAAATCTTGGCTTCTATTTACTTTGGCATGTAAAAGCTAGAACCTTAAAGGGGGTTGAACCATTTCTTTAATTTATCAATAAAACTCAAACCAGCTGATTTTCCTACAATTCGTAACCAACAAGCCCTGTGTGTCATATGCTCGGTGGGAAGAAAGCGAATAATTAATAACTATATATCGATTGCTATTGTACTAATAGTGATTGAATATTATTGTAACCAAACAAGCCCTCTTTGTTATAGGTTTAAGGTATAGTGTCTTGTAGTAATAGTGATTGAACATCGATACTAGTAACTTAACTGCGAAGTTTTTTAGTTGCAAAGTTGAAAATGAAGCGCGATTTTTCTAAATACATCACCCCTAAACTGGGGATAGTCTTCGACATTGCGAGCAAGGTTATTGTACAGGTTGTTAATTACCGCTATAACAATATTACTTGGTTTTCTCCTCTAGTCTGATTGCGTTCGAAATATTGCCCAACATAAAAGTTATTATAGCAAATTATCAAACTGACAAAGTTGCATTCACCTGATTGTGTTTTTTATGTGACAGTTCTCGATGCTGAATTGGATCGAAATTTGTTATGGGGCCCTATAAGATGATGATTTCATTAATGCAGAGGAACTAATGCAAGTTCATATTCTTCCACATAATGATCACTTATCTATAATCACACTTTGTTTCGATGCCTATATTCATATTAATGTTCCACGCGTCTTTTATCATTATAAGCATTTATTACTTTTGTCATAGGATTGTTACAATCTTACATTAATCTTATTCAAATTAATTCGCCAGATTAATTTCAACATAATTTTTGTCGTGTGTTGACCAAAAGTGATAATAATAAAAGCGTAATCTTAAGGTTTGACTCCAGTACTAATATATTAGACGTTGATTATAATTTGTAATCAACGGTTGTAACCCCGCACCTTCTCCTATATAATAATTGACTCGAGAGACCAATATCAAAAAAACCTCTGCCTTTTGTTTCCTTCTCATTTATCTTCTACCAATTAGCGTCTTGTTGTAATGGAGTTCAACGCAAACTTCAACAAAAGTCATGCAGAAAACCCATGCAGAACAGTAAAGAGAAATGAGATTTCAGCCATATCTAACTGTCCATACCAAATAGGAAATAATTCTCATTTTTACTATTCTTCTTTTCCATCAGAAAGCCAATCTGGCAATAAATCTTTTATGCATTTAGGATCTGTTAGTTCAGATGGCGGTGTGCATAGTGAGATCCCCATTTATAACCAAAGTATTTTGTCCCAAGATTCAAAAAGCTCATCATATAATGGTGAAAGTTACAATAGATCAGAAAATCCATTAAATGAAAATTTAGGCATAAGCAATCAGGCTTTGAACAAAAGTGTATCATATCAAAACGCCAAGCCGTGCACAAAAGGGAAAAAAGAAAGTGGTAATTCCACTTCTAAAGGGCAATGGACTCCAGAGGAGGACAGGTTAAATTTTAGACTTGTTTTAGATTTCATTAATTTCTCATTTCCTTGTTTTGTTTTATGTTTATAATTAAGATGTAAGCGAAGCCAATTTTTTCTCTTTTGTTTCCATTTTCAGTCAATTGATTGAGTTGGTACATGAGGTGGGAGAAAAAAAATGGGCACAAGTTTCTCATAGGCTTAAAGGCAGGGTGGGTAAACAGTGCAGGGAGAGATGGTTAAACCATTTAAAGCCCGGGATCAAGGTAACCTTTTAATTTCTGTTCCGAGTCACTCTTTTTTTCTTCTGTTGGCACACATTTGGTAGTCCTGTCTGAATGGCTATTTTTGGTGTATTTTGTTTTATTTTTGACTAAAGGATATTCAGAACTAAAGGTCTATAATATTGTTTTGACTAATTGTGAGCACTTTTCTCTAAATATTGAGATGAAGATTTTTATGTTCAATTCCGTGTCTCTTTTTCATGGGGAGGAGGAATCAGACTCACGACCTGATTTCTGAGTTCTGACCCACCAGACTTGAAACTTACTTTTTCCACGACCTGCATTTCAGTTTTCCTTAAAATAAAATAAAATTACTTTTTCATTTTGAACGTTGAAAGTGAGAACATATACCCAAAAAATAAAATTTTAGAAAGGATACTCACCTTGAAATATTTAAAATATTAGTATTTCCTTAAGCTCATTATTGTATTCCAACCAATGCAACTCATAGTGTCTTGTAAACTCCGTTAGATTTTATTTTATTTTGCATTGTATTGTATTGTTTTGGGAAATTTGTACTTATTTGGCCTACAAATTTTCTTTCCATGTTTTTAAAAACTGAAACCCCTAAATATTATTTTAACTAATACTATATGGCACTTTTCCCTTTAATATATAGGAACAGATTGTTAGTTCCTCATATTTCAAGCCATTACGAGAATATATCCTTAAAGGGAAAGGACGGAAAAATTACTTGTCTGACAAATTTTATCTGATACCCATTTTTTTTTTATCATTACTCTATCTCAAGCATTCTGTTTGTTGCAGAAAACTTTTATATTTTCTAACACTTGTCTTTGCATTTTATGTGAATGTGCGGTTGTTCCGTTTGTCTTTTAGAGATTTACGTATTGGGTTCCATGTCAAATAGATTTTTATTATTTTCTGATACTAACTGGCACTTTAGTATCTCTATCTCCATTTCATAGTGTGGGTTGTATATTTGAATCTTCGGTTATCACTTGTATTATTGTAATTGAAAACCACTTTGATGATGGATATGAAAACCTTTTTTTCTTGAAACTCTTAATCTCTGAAGAAAGCATTTTACTTTAGACGATTTTCTTTATTTTCTTGTGTATATCCGTTGCTGTTCTGTTCTTGTTTTTAACATTTACATATTGTATGTTGCATAAAATAGTTCTTTTATAGTATAATTTTTTGTTCTACATTATTTTGTCCAATTGGCACATTGATAATTGATATCACTGTGTCTCTTCCATCGTATAGGTTGGTCATGAGTTTGAATAATTGGCTATCTGTCATCTTGGGATTACGTTAGTTTACTAACTGCTTAAGCTGTTAAGAGAGAAAAAATTAATATGGGTTAGCTACACTATTTGCACTGAAATAGCATCCCTTAATTTTCTTTTGGTCTCCTACAAAAGTTAGCAAACTTAGCACACTATAATAATACCTTTCTCGGTGGGTTTGTACATTCATTTTAATATAGAGAAAAATAAATAAAAACATAGGATGGTGGCTAGTTTGTTCTGTAACTAAGATTTTTAAAGGTCTTTCAGTCATATGTTTCTATAAATATTGTAGACTTTCTATCACGCTTGTTTCTATTGTACTACTCATTCTATGTTTTTTCTCTATGTAGTGTAAATACTGTAATTAACCCAACGTTAAGCCAAATTAGTTTTTTCCAAGAAGAACTGGTCTCGTACAAAACCATATGATACCAAGTTTATTTTTGTTCTGTAGAAAGAAAAGATAACAGAAGAAGAAGAGTTGGTAATTGTTGATGGGCACCAACAACTTGGCAATAAATGGGCCATTATTGCCAAGCGACTGCAAGGTAGAAGTGAGAGTTCTGTTAAGAACCACTTTTACGCGACGAAACGAAGGCTGAATAATAAAGCTGCTCCTAAAACATACTTAGAGAAGTATATAATGAGTCTTTCTTCGGAGTCTTCCAACAATGATGATAAGGAACAGGTGAGGTGGAACCAATAATTTATAAATAATATAAACCAGTTAGATTAAAAAATATCATTCCAAAGTTTGATAATGTAGGGTTCAAGCTGAATAAATAGGCCGCACTGGTTATCTTGCAAAAGTGGAGTATAGGTGAAAAACTTGTATTTGCTGTACTTTTACAATTGTGTTTGATGAAATGTAAAAAGTATACTTTTTCTATACTGGATAGTGGAAAACAGTACAGTAGTGAAAATTAGGTAAAAAGTAACATTTAATGGAGAAATTGTTGATCAAGATACCTTAAAATAGTTTACTTCTTTTACTCAACGTATGAATGAATATAGTTATTTTCTTAGTTGCCCAAACATATGTTTTATTTAAAAGTAAAATGTATATAAGGTTTTATCAAACAAGAGATCTGAAAGCCTTTTAAGTTTAGTATATGAAATTCTTTTCTTCTAACTTCTAAGAGATCCTTTTACAAAATTCTGCTTAAAGCTCTTAATTAGGCACATTTACTTGTACAGGTGACTCCAAATGATGGTGCTGATTTGGGCTTGATATGTGATTTTATTCAAATGGTTGATCCAAGATATTGTCCAGTGCATAATGATCAAATGCTTCCAACCGATCATGCTGACATGGTGTCGCCTTGTTTTCTTGAAGAAGCAGTCATTTCTGGAAATTTCGTTGATGAAGACTTTTCTGTCAAGAATGATAATACTGCGTCAAATTTCGGAATGAATATGGGGTTCAATTTGGAAAATGATGACCAGTTTTTGGAGGCATTTACTGGCTGGAAGTGAATCATTTCTTCAGTCTTCAGTTTAATTTGTTTTTTTCCAGTTTTTCAGTCGCGACAATTGGATTTTAATTGTAAGCGTGTTACATTTTCTTTTATTTTTGGTATTGACAGTGGTGACTGAAGTTTTGTTTCTATGAAATGTTTTCGAAATTTCCATTATATCCTTGTTAATCGTCTCCTTTTCCAATTTCTGTGTCAACTATCCGTCCTGGCAAAAAAATTAGGAGAGTACAGTATTCATAGTTTGTGCATACATAGATGGATCACTTCAATGTCATTTGAGTCAAGTTAACAACAATGGAACAGTATGCAATTACAGAAAATACTTAAAAGTCTTGCTTTTTTATGTTATGGCTTATTCTCTCATTTTTGTTGGATATTGACTTTTGTTTTTCTTTTCTTTCTGCTAATTTGTGTCTTTCTTTCAATCGAAGCACGTTTGTTAATGCCAAATATACGAAGTTGCATTTCCTTCTGGTAAAGTTCTAGGATTGAAAGAACCAAAAGATGGTTTTCAGTGGCTTTGGAACAGACGATAAATTCATTGTGAACATAATTCAAGTTTCATCCTATACTACTTACATGAGTATTCACAAGATCGGACCGATCTTTTCTTCTGTTCACTATATTTTATATCCTTAACTTTCCCCAAGCCTCGAATACAGCAACTAAATGAATTATAAACTGGGTCAATTGTTTGCTTATATTTCCTGAAGCTTAACTTATTGTTTTTTAGCTTTTAAGATGTGAAGTACTGGATTGGGCATCTTCAAGACCAAGTTTTAATTCAAAATAGCAATAAGGTTTTTTAGCTGGATTAAGTTCACTCTTTTCCTCGGCCTAAAACAAAGCAGTTTTTTTTTTGCTTAAGAAACTGCAGCCAAACAAGTCTCACAGTGCTTTACCATTTGTCGCTAGTACGAAGAACTAGATTTCCCCTCATCTGCCAGAATGGCAATCGGAGCTAGCATAACGAAGGACATTATTGTCTATACAGAGAAGAGGTTGATATGTTCATATATTGTCACACTTCTACTCCTTGAACATCGACTGAAAAACACATTACCGCGACAAAAAACATAAAAAAAAAAAAAAAAAACCAAAATATTTTCTTACCATTGCACTTCTAAAGCCTATATTCCTGTCCATTTATTATTAATTATACATACACGTTTAAAATCTTATATTTATTTTAACCAAATAATCATGAGAATGTGTAGCTCAATATATATCTTACCAATTAAAAGAAGCCTTGGTGAAAGATGCTAGTGCTAATTTACATGTGAGTACATAAAAAGGAATTATACGTGACCATATTATGAGAAAACTACCAATAGATTGGGGTTTTATGTGACCATATAATGAAAAAGGTTACTTTATTAGCATGACTTGACAAATATCAAATCGCACCTTGATTACTTTATATGTGAACTTGTAGTTGTAATGCACATTCAATGTCATTTTACATGTCTTTGGATGTTTTGTATTCATAATTGGATGAAAATGTTTAGTAAAAAGAAAATTTTATTAATGTAGAGTATTTAACGAGAAAAACGCAATAATACAAGGTATAAAATTACTAACAACCCCTTGAAAGATGAAAAAAAAACTAAAAGAAAAAATGTCAGATTCAGACGTGAAATAATGAAAAATAAGGGTTTTCAAAATAAAAACAAGTTTACGTATAATCAACCTGAGTCCAGTGTATTTTAGCGGGAATGGTCTAATCATTTACTCCAATTAAAACCCTTAACTTTTATCAAAATTTACAACATCTACCAAGGTTGAACGGGTACGGGTACGGGTAAGAGTGTCGTATGCGATATGATCCGTTACAGCGATACGACAAACGTTAAGAAAAATTGGGCACGGTACGGGAATGGTACATCAATACAAAAAACAATTCTTTTTATTTATTTGACTCACGATACGAATTCCAACATTCCAATAACATAATTAACGGTCTTAATAAACAAGTTATGATTAACTACGACACTAATTTTTGTTGAATTTTAACATAATTTTCATTAATACGTAAATCAAATTTAAATAAAATTGTCATATTTTTTAAAATATAAAATATTTACATTTCCATATTAATAAACTTATAATTTTCTTTACTTTTTTTTTATGAAGAAACAAAAATAATTCCTAGACCTAGACCTAAAAAGTACGTACCCATGACATATTGAAGACTTACCCAAATGGTCAAAGTTGAAAAATATAAACCTTAAAATATTTGTACTTTATATTTAAAATACAGTACTGTGTATCTGTATCGATTATCGAGTACTTAAAAAAGGAAAAAAAAATGATACCTAGGGGTTTACTTTAGATATAAAAGCACTGAGCCGTTTATTTTAGATTATAAAAAATTATATTGATAAACAAACCTGTACCCCCATTCGTTCTTCTTTTAAAAAAATTTAAAAAAAAATGCAGCTTTTGTTATATCCTGGTATAATCTTTATCTCTCTCAACCTAAATACGTATAGTTTTTTTTTTTCTGTGATGTATCATATTCTGCTTCTTTTTGTCTCATATGCCCATGATTTTAACAGCGATTAATTTTATAACAGAGATACAAAATTTAAAACAGTCGGAATTTTTAGGATATATATCCATGCAATTTTTAGGATATAAAATTAAAAGTTATTTACATAGTTGAGATGCCTTATGTCTATGACTAAATTTTGAAACTCGACTTTCAAATATGTAAATTTTTCATTGTATTAATTTTGTACGTTGTCCGAACTTTTTATTAAATTGAGATGAAGGGTGTAATAGTTGATTAATCTACGAGAAACGGTGATAAAAGGCATCCTTTTTAATGAGTAAATCTTGGATTTGTTATTAATTCTCGTGTTAGAAAGTTGCGAAGAAGGCATCCTTTTTAATGAGTAAATCTTGGATTTATTATTAATTCTCGTGTTAGAAAGTTGCGAAGAAGGCATCCTTTTTCTTAATGAGTAAATCTTGGATTTGTTATTAATTCTCGTGTTAGAAAGTTGCGAAGAAGACATTCTTTTTAATGAGTAAATCTTGGATTTGTTATTAATTCTCGTGTTAGAAAGTTGCGAAGAAGGCATCCTTTTTAACGAGTAAATCTTGGATTTGTTATTAATTCTCGTGTTAGAAAGTTGCGAAGATTGCCTTTTATGCAAAGTTAACATCTTTTAATTGTTTTATGAATAGTAAAAAAAGGCGGTTCTGGCTTAAATTTAAGATTTATCTGGAGCCTTTGGAAGAAAAGGCGTCGAGCCCGTGATCACTTATATATAATAACAAAGTTTTGGTGTGTGGTAAATTGGAAGATCGTTGCTCATTTCATTTCATTAAATGGCCTCGTCGCAAGGTAACACTTTAATTTATTAATTATATTTATGCTCGTGTTAGTTTTCCGAGCTTTGGTCAGTTTTATGTAGAGGCTTATGAAAACAAAAGATCGAGGCTAGATCGGAAAAGAATATTAATAATTTTATAAAGAACATTGCCCTTTAATATTTTGGGACGTATTTTATGTTCTTCAAATTTCAACCCATTCTGAACATAAATACCAGAATATATCCCTAAAAGGGAAAAGACAAGAAGATTACTCACCAACAAATTTATCTAAAAACTATTTTCTTGACACATTATTGTATTCTGTACCTTGCAGAAAGTTTATACATGCTAACACTTCTCTTTACATTTTATAATAAAATGCAGATTTTTGCAGTCTGTTTTTTTTAACATTTACATATTGACTTCCATGTCAAATAGATTTTTATTATTTTTTGGCTACTAATTGGCATTTTGTCATTTTTGTCTCCATTCCATTGTGTGAGATTTATGTTTGAATCTTCAGTTATCACTAGTATAAATATAATTAAAAACCACTTTGATGCAAGGTAATTGGTAGATGTTCCTGTTCTATTTTTATTTTCAATATTTACATATTGTATGTCCGATCAAATAGTTTTTCTATATACATTTTTTTGGTATACAGTTTTTTGCCCAATTGGCAATGGCACGTTTATTATTGATATCGATGTCTGTCTTCCATCGTGTAGATTTGTGAGCTCGAATAATCGTGTTGGCTTACATTCAATCTTAAGGCAAATTGCCATTCTCAAAGACCCAGTATTTGGCCCCATTTTGCATTCACGTTCGAATGTTGATCTCAAGGATAAGTGGAGAAATGTCACGGCTGGTGCTAGTGAACTTGGCTCTCGTCACAAGGCTAGGCTTGCGTTGAAGAACTCTCCAAAGGCCACAAACCATGATGATAAGGCTTTAACCATAACGGTTGAAAGGGAAATAAATGTTGTAAATGTCGAGCCTCTTACAGTTGTAAGTGGATCATCAGAAGATTATGAACCTGTGCCAAGGTTGGACAATCTCGTCCTGGATGCTATAACTAAACTGAATGAACCTCGTGGATCTAGCCGGGCTGCAATTGCCACATACATCGAGGGAAAACACATAGCATCTTTAAACTTGGAAAGGCTAGTGGCAAATAGCCTGGAGCTTTTGACAGAAAAAGGCAACTTGGTCAAGATTAAGCATCAGTACAGGATTGCTCCGCCGACGTTGTAGAACCAGACACTTCCAAACCAGCTCTTGAGGAAAATCAGAAAAAAAAGCTCCAAATGTAGATAATAATAGAATTCCGAGTAGATCCGAGATTGATGCTGAGCTGCAGAAGATGAAGAGTATGAGTGCACAAGAGGCGGCAGTTGTCACATTAGAATATACTCCATCCATTCCCATTTAATTGTGTACGAAACTACGTGCAATTTTAACCGTCTTATAATTTGTATCAAAATTGTCGAAATGATTTTTTTTAAATCTAATCATAAAACTTAACATTTGAACTATATGATCAACTTTTAAAAAAAAATTCATTCCGACAATTTTAATACAAATTTTTGGTTTATCAAAATTGCACGTATTTTCATAATGAACAATTAAATAAGCAATATAGAGTTTCTTACCAAAATATTGTTATTGGAGAAACTAGTTAGCAATCAATCTATGGTTATTTTGAAACTAATTACGAATCTATGGTTGTCCCATTTCAATGATAATCCTATCATTTTCAAAAAGCTCCATATACTTGTTTTGCCTCCTAAAAATATTAGTTAAACTGCCGAAATTAGTTAACAGTTCATATCAAATTTTATGTACATACTTCCAATAACATACATCAACAACCTTTAATTGTTAAGTTTAATACTTTAGTAGATTATTGCTTGAATGATTAAATTTTGTTACGAAAATTCATAAAGATGTCGATCTTATTTTGTGTAGAGTACATCTTTACGTCTTTCGTCAAATAGTACATATTTAATATCTATACGCTACGTAATAACATATGATAACTTATTGTATTTTTTATTTCTTTTTTCGCTTATCTCCGGTCTTGGTTTTTATTTATATAAGAACTAAAGGTGTTAGAAATTAATTTCATGAATTTTTTTTCCTTCTAAAAATTATAAACAATTAGATGTGGGTCTTATTTAATATTAATAAATACTTTTTTTAGCGGGACTAAGCGAAAAAATATTGTCCTACATAGTTATTGTCATGTATTAGCAATTTCTAACATATTTGCTCTTTTTACCTTCAAATTTTGTACATCAACTTGTTATTTTACCATTTATATTATCTAAGTACTTTAAATATTGTCCTTCAAATTTTGTACATCAAGTTATTATTTCAAATATTGTCCTACATCAGGTTATTAATTAGAAGTATGTTTATTTTTTAGCATGATTTTGAAAGTGGGTTGGGATCATGTTGAAATGCAATAATCATAAATTGGTAATTAATTTATCCAATGACAATACTTTGATAAAAAAACACTCATAATAATTTAAGGGCAACAAAGTGTAACTAGTGAGCCTTCGTATAGAGATTTCGTTACGGGCTGCTATGGTAAGGGAAAAAAAAATTTGAATCCAAAGAATATTTTTAAAAAATGGGAAAAACCGTCAAAAAGGTTCATTAATATTGATACAACATTCACATGTCATAATTATATGGCCGCGGGTGGAGTTATTACTCGTAATTATGTAGGCGAAGTTTCCGACTTATGAATCGGTGATTTTGCAGCACATTCCCTGCTGCAAAACGGATTGTAAAGTTTTAACAAAATATTGTACGGATTTCGACACTATAGCTCATGTGAACATCCAAACAATCCTAGAAGATATTAGTGAAATTCGAGATAGATGTTCGTTTGGTGTCCACTATTTAGCTAAATTAGCAATAGATCATGTAACTTACGTTAGGTCCGTAATTTTGCGTGACCAGCCGTGGTTTATTTTGAAATAATCAGTTTTAATATAACAGAATCTTTATTTTCTAAAAAATAAAAAATAACTAGTGAAGTTAAAACTTAAAAGTATTTATTTATCTCTGTTTCTTATTTATTTTACCACAAAAAAACCAGAAAGAGAGAGAGAGAGAGATCAAATTAAGCTATATAATTCAGTTTATTTAAGTGTAACAAAACGTGATAATGTTTACTATAAGCTAAAAATCATGCAAAAAAGAGCTAAAACGAAATACGATAAAAAAACGTGTACTATAAGCCATAAATTCAATCAATAAAATGATAATGTAAAATCTCAATAAAAATTTGTATTATATAGGCCACAAAATCATGAAAAAAAGCATAAATGAAAAAAGTAAAAACCGTGTACTATAGGCCATAAATTCAAGAAAAAAAGAGGATAATTTGAAATCTCAATAAAATCAGGTGCTATAATAGGCCACAAAATCATGCAAAAAAAGGCTGAAATGAAAAACAATAAAAACCATTACTATAAGACATAAATCCAAGAAATAAAATGACAATGTAAAATATCAATATAATTGTGTGTTAGGCCACAAAATCATGAAAAAAAAGGGTGAAACGAAATACTATAAAAAGGGTGTACTATAAGCCATAAATTCAATAAATAAAAGGACAATGTAAAATTTGAATAAAAGTGTGTATTATATAGGCCACAAAATCATAAAAAAAAAAAGCATAAACGAAAAACGGTAATATCCGTTTACTATAACCCATAAATTCAAGAAATAAAATGACAATGTAAAATATCAATAAAAGCATGTGTTATACGCCACAATATCATGCAAAAAAGGGTAAAAACCGTGTACTCTAAGCCATAAATTCAAGAAATAAAATGACAATAATAAAAATCTATAAAAGCATGAGTTGTATGCCACAAAATAATGCAAAAAATGGCAAAAACAAATTTTTTTTAAAAACTGTGTAATATAAGCCATCAATATAAGAAATAAAATGACAATAAAAAATCTTAATAAAAGCGTGTGTTATGGGCCACAAAATCATGCAAAAAAGGGTAGAAACGAAAAACAGTAAAAATCATGTACTATAGGCCATAAATCAAAGAAATAAAATGACAATGTATAATATAAATAAAAGCGTATGCTATAGGCCACAAAATCATGAAAAAAGGGCTGTAACGAAAAATGGTAAAAAAACATGTACTATTAAGCACCTGTTTGGTAATATATAAATGAACAAGGGGTGGTGGCCCACATGAAATTAGAAAAGTTTAGTAAGGGTACTTCGTATGAAAGTTTCCGGTAACGCCAGGTTACAAAAGTGACGAAAAATTGTAGTATGGAACCATAATCGGATAATTTGGTAGTTTGGCGTAAAAAGTCGCAAAAAGTTAATAGTTTGATATACAAAAATGTAAAAAAAACTCCACAATATAGCAATGTACTTATTTGTGTAATTTTAAATATTTTACATATTACTAGTAAAATATTTCAGAATGAGCACTCATTTTTAATAAATGAAACAATAAAATGATTTAATATTACTTGGGCAGTGATAACATGATTTCAACAATCAACCCATTTTAGGTTAGAAACTACATGTGCATACAATACGTATACCCGACTCGTAACTGAATCCGTACAGATTAAGACGAATTGAATGTTCAAAAAAAATTAATCTATCTCGTCTAATCCGTCATATATTTTGCGGGTTGGGTTAGAGTTGAGGTTTCCAAACCGCATATTAATCCGCCTCAATCCGTTTCAACCCGCATTATATATATATATATATATATATAGACATTAGTCTTGTTACTTGTTTGTGAATGTTCTAAATATTTTTTAATTGATTTTACTTTATATTATGGTATATGAATTTTTTGTTCCAGTGTTAGGGCATTCACATAATTCAATTTTTTGTTATTTAGAGAGTTATGTACATTTTATAGCCTCATCAAAACATACTATCTATTAATAATTAATTATTTTAATATTATATTTTAATATAAAATTCATATTTTGGAAATAACATACATATGGTTAAAGTGATATATATTAATTTTTAAGTAATGAATATAACTATTTACTCTGTATTTGTAAAGAGTCAGATTGTGTTATCTCTAATTATATAAATTTGATTCGTGAGTCTGATGTATTATAATTTTTGAGATAAAAGTGATGAATTAGAAGACAAAAATTAGAATTGGGTGAGCAACACAGTAACAAATTTCACAATGACATACTATTATTTTAATAATAAACGAAAGAATTGAATTATTTAATTAAGAGGAAGAATTACTTGGGGCGAAATAATCGGAAATATATACGTTGCAAAAACCGCCTCTATAATAATCTATATATACATTTATAATAAATAATAATCCAATTTCATCATCTAATTTATCAGCTTATTCATCATCTCCCTTCTCTCTCTCTCTATATATATAAATATAAATATAAATATTTATCAACTTTTGTTTGTTCTTGATTTTTTATTTAGTTTTAGATTGCGATAGATCTAGTTTAGTTTTTAATATGAAACTTCTGTTATTATTATTTGGGGGTTAATTAATTTGTTCTCCTATTTACACATCATTAATTAAACCCTTTTAATCTGGTTCATTAAATCTATGATATTTACTAGTTATGTGTTTTTTGGTTTTGGGATAATATTTGAGTTGTTTTTCTTTTCCTTATTTGTATCTTATTCTTGTTGTTCCAGTTTTTTATGATTTTGTTTAATTTTATTCACCTAATAAAATATTTAGGATGGCTTATAGATCTAACTTTGTGTTTATTTTTAAGTAAATAATTTGTGAGTTTGGCATCAATTTTATTCTTCAATTGTTACTATATATATTCTCACAGGGTCAGGGAAAACCTTTAATTAGGCTCCGATAAATTTAACCAACTTTAGTTTTATTTTCGAAAAATATTTGGGTCGGGTTTCTTTTCACTATTTTTTTGTAATTACTATACGTTTTTTGTAATTATGGGAGATTTTTTCATTCTAGTCAAATGGAGGGGGTTGATGTCCCGATCTCTGACAAAAAGTGAATTTTCCCCCCCCAAAAATTACATATTTTCCTATCTTTATTAACTGGAACTTAACAAAGCCTTCATATACTAGTTATGTGAATAAAATTAAACAAAATCATATTTGGGTCGAGTTTTTTTTCACTACTTTTTTGTAATTACTATATGTTTTTTGTAATTATGGGAGATTTTTTCATTCTAGTCAAATGGAGAGGGGTTTATGTCCCGATCTCTGACAAAGAGTGAATTTTCCCACCCAGAAATTACATATTTTCCTATCTTTATTAACGTAACAAAGCCTTCATATACTAGTTATGTGAATAAAATTAAACAAAATCATATTTGGGTCGAGTTTATTTTCACTACTTTTTTGTAATTACTATATGTTTTTTGTAATTATAGGAGATTTTTTCATTCTAGTCAAATAGAGAGGGGGTGATGTTCCGATCTCTGACAAAGAGTGAATTTCCCCCCCCCCGAAATTACATATTTTCCTATCTTTATTAACTGCAACTTAACAAAGCCTTCATATACTAGTTATGTGAATAAAATTAAACAAAATCATATTTGGGTCGAGTTTCTTTTCACTACTTTTTTGTAATTACTATATGTTTTTTGTAATTATGGGAGATTTTTTCATTCTAGTCAAATGGAGAGGGGGTTGATGTCCAGATCTCTGACAAAGAGTGAATTTCCCCCCCCAGAAATTACATATTTTTCTATCTTTATTAACTGCAACTTAACAAAGCCTTCATATACTAGTTATGTGAATAAAATTAAACAAAATCATATTTGGGTCGAGTTTCTTTTCACTACCTTTTTGTAATTACTATATGTTTTTTGTAATCATGGGAGATTTTTTCATTCTAGTCAAATGGAGAGGGGGTTGATGTCCCGATCTCTGACAAAAGAGTGAATTTTCCCCCCCAGAAATTACATATTTTCCTATCTTTATTAACTGCAACTTAACAAAGCCTTCAAATTCTTTCTATCGAGATTCTGCTCTTAAAGCGAGATATTCTTAGTGTATTCTGGCACCTACTTTTCAAGTTTATTGTTGCTTTCTGCTCTTGGCTGTTTAAGTTTGTGTTATTTTAAAAATGACAGGACATGCACAACAGTTTATTTTTCTCTCCTACTGTTCTGTTCCTATTTATGTAGAGATAACTGGAAGTTCTTTATTTTTTGATAAATTATTCTGTATTCTTCTTCTATTCGGGTTTTATATTTTAGCTTAATCTAATTAATGAATCTACCCAAATAAAATAAGTTAGATATCTTAGGATGTGTCAGATGACTCGGATCTAATATTGGGTTTAAACGTGACATATTTGTTCTATAAGTTGAGCTGGGCGTTAATTTGTTATGTTCTCCTATCGTTTTTAGTCATTCAGAGGTAACTAGAAGCCTTTAATTTGGTTGATAAAAAAATCCAGAAGTTATATGTAGTTGTGTATTGTTTAGTTTGACGATAGTTTTGTGGACATCTGGGTTTACTGAATTGTATATGGAATAGATTTGTACCTTCTTATGAGTTGAATATCTAATTTAAGATGTGAAAGATATAATTCAAAGTTCAACCTTACATATTTGTTCTATGAGTTGGGGGATAATACAGAGTTGTAAAAGCCTTTGATTTGGTTTCTAAAACAAACCTTTGTTCTATTTTTGTAATCCTAATTTGTTACTATGAAGGTTTGTTACATTATCTGGGTTGGCCAAGTTTTATATCCCTTTACTTGTATGGTTTTTAAGTCTAGATTGAGCAGATAAGTAATAATGTAAACATCCCATTGTTATTTCCATGTTCATTCAGTCACTTTAATTTAAGTCTAGCCATTGTGTGCATGAAATGAAGATCACTGGTTAGAGGGCACAAGGTTGTGCATCAGAGGTCTCTTTTACTTTTGTGATTCAATAATGAATTCGCTGCAAATTACTCTTGTAGACTCCTGTTAAATTTACTTTCTAATATAGTACTTTAATTAAAGGCTAATCTCTGATTATTGGGACTACTGACACATGCGTTCCATGACCACTGACACGTTTTTTTTGTAGTCGTGGAACTCTTATTTTCCGGGCAGGTGAAATTCCTAATCGAAGTCTGATTTATTGAATACTGACACATGCGTTCCCAATATACATGTTTTTTAACACCAGTTGATCAATTTGCTCCCTTCTCACAGGTAAAAGTATCCTCTTTTACTAACTCCCCCAAAACGTATGTTCTGTTTTTATTGACTACCGCTCGACTGTATGGAAAAATGTAATCTGGTTCCCATCTCTGATAGTGATATTTTAGTTCTTTCTTCTATTTCCGAAATAAAGTCTTGTTCTTCATACATAAATTGTTTCTCTGGTCCAAAAATTTATTTATATTTAAACTGTTAAGGCTTTTACATTTTAGTATACTTTTAGTAAACGCGAACATAAAGTTGCCTCTAATCTTATTTAGTTTGTGATGATTCTGTATGATTATATTTGACCAAGTGACTGTTTTTTTCTATTCTCATAAGCTAATCCGTGATATGATGACATGAAGGTTATGGTAACTCAATTACTTGTTGGTTGTATTCGTCTATTCCCTAGTGTTAGTTTAGATACTCCCTCCGTTCCCATTTAATTGTCCATTGCGAAACTACGTGCAATTTTGATCGGCTTATAACTTGTATCAAAATTGTCGAAATAATTTTTTAAGTCTAGATTGAGCAGATAAGTAATAATGTAAACATCCCATTGTTATTTCCATGTTCATCCAGTCACTTTAATTTACATCCCATTGCTATTTCCATGTCCATTCAGTCACTTTAATTTAAGTCTAGCCGCCTTTGTGTGCATGAAGATCACTGATTAGAAGGCACAAGGTTGTGCATCAGAGGTCTCTTTTACTTTTGTGATTCAATAATGAATTCGCTGCAAATTACTCTTGTAGACTCCTGTTAAATTTTAATGTTAAATTTACTTTCTAATATAGTACTCTAATTAAAGGCTAATCTCTGATTATTGGGACTACCTATCATTATTTTAATTTGTTATAGCTATGTGTCAAATGTGTGGCCTTATTGAGTAATATATCCCGTTCCATTATCTTTATTAAAGTTCTGTATGAAATATATAATTAATGATAAGCGACACATTTTTCATTAGAATTTGTATGTACCCAGTAATGCGCATCACAGTTTTAAATGTGTTGAAGTTTACCCTCATTATAAATATATAGTTATACGTTTTTCTTTTCTTTTTCAAGTTTAAATCTGTATATTACTCATGTTTTTTTATCTTTTTCTTTTTCGAGGGGCACAAGTGAAAGCTCCCTATGTACTGGTCTGCATACCAAGTCTTTGAAGGCAACGATGCAGGTTGAATGTAGTAGGAAGCCAGGAATCATACAGATCTAGTTCTTCACACAATTTGTGGTTAGTCATTTCAATTTTGTTTTCCTTTCATTACGATTGGCAAGAGAATTTCTCTAATTGAGTGTGCTATATCGATAAGTCCTTTATAGTTGAATGCCAAGCTTTGTATATGTAACATGCAGCTCATACTTCTTTTTATTTTGATTTTTGGTTGGAACGAGGAAAACTTTGCCGAGTTCAGCATCAGATAAGCAGAGTACACTTTCTCTGGCGTTCTTTCTTGCTAATTTTCAGGTCAGTTTCACTATTTCTTCCTAATTGTTTTGTAGAATTGGTTTTATATACGGGGCTTAATTTACACAGGGAATCACAATGAGGCTGGCTTGTCGAACAACGTTGTTTCAGACTCGAGAGCTATACTGTAAGTCATATTTTTTGTATGACCCACATTACCCTCTGGCTCAGAAAGATGAAATCTTAATGCCTAATCTGTTGTCACATGCTTTATAATATGTCCATTGTTGGGTCGAAACGACCACTCACTCACATAAAATGACAACGCAAAATATAGAGAGGGAAAGAACTCTTATAATATCAAACTCAAACTAAATTTTGGTGTACTTACAAATGGAAGTAAAACGCCTATTTATACTAAACTCAAGAGAACATCAAAGGTCTTGAGTTATCAACATTTATTCTAGAAAATCAAAAGACATAACTTATTCATGCATCCATATCAAAGGTCTATGCATGTATCCGAAAGGTTCATGACATTAAAGCAAAGATTGTACCAAACAATTTATTATTTCAACACTCCCCCTTAAACTTGTTTGGCAACGCTTCTTCAACGCCGATCGGTTCACAACCCGCAAAGAGACAAAAGAGAGTAACGTTGTCGTCGATTCTTTCGGTCACTTCGTATAAGTCTTGTAAGGTTCGAAAACGTTTGGGCCTTTCGCTTGAACTTTCATCGCTCGCGGATCCTACTTCGCCATGCGAAGGAGGTGATGGTGGTGGCGTCGTGGGCTCCTCTTCTACTTGAACTTGCTCGTCTTCCTCATCGCTATAATAAGGAAAGAAATTATAGTCGTCCTCCATTTTGTCGAAATTCCACGTTCCTTTTTCGTCGAACTCAACGTCTCGACTCACAACAAATTTTCCGTTCTCCGGATTGTATAGCTTGTAACCTTTTGCCCTCGGGTCGTAGCCAATGAATATAAACTTCTCGCTTTTAGCATCCAATTTGGACCTTTTTTGGTCCGGAACATGAGCATATGCGATGCTCCCAAAAACTCTTAAATGCGCTATTCCCGGCTTTCTTCCACTCTACGCTTCTTCGGGAGTTTTACCACAAACACTTCGAGATGGGGATCGGTTCGACAAATAAACCGCACTATCAACGGCCTTGGCCCAAAATTCTTTTGGAATATTTTTGCTTTTCAACATACTACGAGCCATATTTAAAAGAGATCGATTTTTTCTTTCAACAACCCCGTTTTGTTGTGGGGTATAGGCAACCGTCAAAGGACGAAAAATTCCATTTTCTTCGCAATAATTTTCAAAATCATTTGAGAGAAATTCTCCCCCTCGATCTGATCTCATAGAATTTATTTTGTGACCACTTTCATTTTCAACACGAGCTTTAAATTTTTTGAAAGCATCAAAAACATCGAATTTTTGCTTCAAAAAATAAACCCAAGTCTTTCGACTAAAATCATCAATAAAAAGAGCAAAATAATTGCTTTTTCCAAGAGAACTTGGTTTAATAGGACCACAAATATCTGTATGAACAAGTTCCAACGGTTTTTTAGCTCTTGTAGTCGCTTGTTTCGGAAAACTTTTCCTCGGTTGTTTTCCAAACAAACATGCCTCACAAAGTTCATCAACATGATCAATATGAGGTAAATCTTTCACCATATTTTTCCTACTCAACAATTTCAAACCACCAAAATTAAGATGCCCAAATCTCAAATGCCAAAGCCATGATTTTTCTTTAAAACACGCTTTCAAACATTTAGCCCCAACATTTTGAATATCCAAAGAAAGCATTCTATTTTTCGACATAGGCACTTGCGCAACCAAATTTCCATTTTTATCTTTTAAAACAAGGCTAAGGTTTTCCGAATACACATAATAGCCTTTTTCCAAGAGTTGTCCCAAACTCAAAATATTAGATTTCATATTAGGGACGTAATAAACATTCGAGATAAAATCATTTTCTCCATTTTTCAATTGGATTAAGACTTTTCCCTTCCCTTTCACCGGAATTTTAGATTCATCACCAAAATAAATATCTCGATTTGCCGTTTCATCAATTTCGGTAAACATATTTTTATTACCACACATATGGTTGCTAGCCCCCGTATCTAAATACCACGTAGTAATTTCTCCGCTTTTATTTTCATTATGCGCAAATAAAAGTGTAGAACGTTCTTCATTTTCTCTAGCAAAATTAGCCTTTTCCTCAAATTTATTATTACTCAATCTACACTCGGAAGCATAATGCCCAAATTTTTGACAATTATAACATTTAATTTGGGACTTATCATACCTCGGTTTTCCATTATAATTTCCTCCTTTTCCACCGCCTCTTGTCGGATAAGAGTTTTGTCTCCTCTCTTCTTTTTTGAAAGAGTTGTAACCACCACGGCCATAATTTTGACCTCGATCTCTTTCTCGTTGGCTTTTCGAGTTATCAAAACTTTTTTCGTTCATGCTAAATTTCGTTTGAAGAGCTTGCTCGAGCAGCTCTTCTTTCACAACTCTTTTGTTGAGTTTTTCTTCATGAGCTTGGAGCGAGCCCAAAAGTTGATCCACCGTCATAGATTCTACGTCTTTAGATTCCTCGATAGCCACAACAATGTAATCCCATTTGGAATCTAAAGAACGTAGAATTTTTTCGACAACACGGGTGTCATCCAATTTTTCTCCGTATCTTTTCATTTGATTGACGACCTTTTGAACTCGTGAAAAATAGTCGTCAACCAATTCGGAGACTTTCATACATAAAGCCTCAAAATCAGAAGGTTTGGAGTCGAATCTTTTTTACCTTGTCAACTCCTTTGAATGAATTCTCCAAAATATCCCAAGCTTCTTTGCTCGTGATTGCACACGCCACCTTTTCGAACATAGTTTCATCCAAAGCTTGATGGATGATGTTAAGAACCTTTCGATCATTCTTCTTTAAGTTCTCCATTTGAGCCTGAGTTACGTCAGCGTCTTCTTCATTAAACCCGGTCTCTACGATTTCCCACACATTTCGGGAACCGAGAAGCACTTTCATTCTTATGCTCCAATTATCATAGAAATCTTTCTTAAGCATGGGGATAAAAGGGGTCATTCCACCGACCATTTTGGGACCGTTGGCTCTGATACCACTGTTGGGTCGAAACGACCACTCACTCATATAAAATGACAACGCAAAATATAGAGAGGGAAAGAACTCTTATAATATCAAACTCAAACTAAATTTTGGTATACTTACAAATGGAAGTAAATCACCTATTTATACTAAACTAAAGAGAACAGGTCTTGAGTTATCAACATTTATTCTAGAAAATCAAAAGACATAACTTATTCATGCATCCATATCAAAGGTCTATGCATGTATCCGAAAGGTTCATGACATTAAAGCAAAGATTGTACCAAACAATTTATTATTTCAACATCCATTACTTTAGCATGAGGACAATCTGGGTTTACTGAATTATAATTTGAATAGATTCATACCATAAGAAAATGAGTTGAATATCTAAATTAGGATGTGAAAGGTATAATTCAAAGTTTAACCTTACATATTTGTTCTATGAGTTGGGGGATAATGCAGAGTTATAAAGGCCTTTAATTTGGTTGCTAAAACAAACCTTTGTTTTTTTTTCTAATCCTAATTTGTTATAATGGTGTGTTACATATGTGGGTTGACGGAGTTCTATATCCCTTTACTTGTATGGTTTCTAAGTCTAAATTGAATAGATAAGTAAGGATGTAAACATCCCATCGTTGTTTCCATGTTCTTTTACGTTTCTGATTCAATAATGTATTGACAGCCAATTACTCTTCTAAACTCCCGTCATACCCATTATTTTAATTTGGGAAAAAATACGATTAGTGTAAAGTACATGTGTTTAACGATTTAGGTACCATACTATCACTCTGTTACAATTATGGTACTGAACTATCATAATGTTCACAATTTAGGTACAACCATTAAATTAACTGGATGGAAATTAGTTTCACTTTTCATTTTGGTCATATTCTTTGTAATTTGTATAAATCTAACCCTTAATTTTCTGAAATGTCTCATTTTAGTATAAATTCTAAAAAATCAGATTTTAAAAAAAAAAAAAACTAAACAAAACTAAAATACCAATTTTTTTTTGAAAAAACCTTTAAAAAAAGTAGGAAACCCGAAAAAACTACGAAAAAATGGTAAAAAAACCAAGAAAAATCTAAAAAAACAAAAAAGTTTAAAAAAACCGGGAACCCGAAAAAACCCAAAATCGGTAAAAAATCAAAAATAAACCCTAAAAATAAAAAAATCCAAAATCACAAAACAATGAAAAAACGTTCTAAGTCGGAAAACTGTAAAAAACCCGAAAAACAGTAAAAACCAAGAAAAATCAAAAAATCCAAAATCACAAAAAAAATTGGGTTTTTATTTTTTTTAAATTTTTTCTCGACTTTTTCGAATTTTTCGAATTTTTGATTTTTGATTTTTTAATTTTTCTTGGGTTTTTAATATTTTTTTTTACTGTTTTTTGGGTTTTTTTCTCGACTTTTTCGATTTTTTTATTTTATTTTGTTGTGTTTTTAATATTTTTATTTTTATTTAATCTCGACTTTCTCGACTTTTTCGAATTTTATTTTTATTTTTTTGTGATTTTTGATTTTTTGATTTTTCTTGGGTTTTTAATATTTTTTTTTACTGTTTTTTGGTTTTTTTTACGGGTTTCCGACTTTTTTGAACGTTTTTTCATTATTTTGTTATTTTTGATTTTTGATTTTTTGATTTTTAGGATTTATTTTTTTACCGATTTTGGGTTGTCATATTCCCGATTTTTTTGATTTTTTTGATTTTTTTTTGTTTTTTTAGATTTTTCTTAGTTTTTTTACCATTTTTTCATGGTTTTTTCGGGTTTCTTACTTTTTTTTAAGGTTTTTTCAAAAAAAATTAGTATTTTAGTTTTTTTTTTTAAATTCTGATTTTTCTGAATTCATACTAAAACGAGACATTTCCGAAAATTAAAGGTTAAATTTATACAAATTACAAAGAATAGGACCAAAATGAAAAATGAAACTAATTTTCATCCAATTAATTTAATGTCGATACCTGAATTGTGAACATTATGATAGTTCAGTACCTCAATTGTAACAGAGTGATAGTATGGTACCTAAGTCGTTAAACACAGCTAGTACAATACACTAATTGTATTTTTTCCCTTTTAATTTGTTATGGTTATGTGTCAAATATGTGGCATGATTGAGTAATATATCCTGTTCCATTATCTTTATTAAAGTTCTGTATGAAATACATAATTAATGATCGAAGCGACACAATTTTTGTTAGAATTTTTATGTTATCTACTTTGATTTGGGGCTAGTAATGCGCAAGCCTTGTTCGCTCTTCTTACGGGTGAAATGGTCTCTCACCATGCTTTTTTAAAATGTGTTGCACGTTTCCCCTCATTTTAAATATATAGTTATACTTTTTTCATTTCGTTTTGAAGTTTACTCCCTGTTTATTACTAATGTTTTTCTTTCCTTTTCTTTTCCGAGGTTCACAAGTGAAAGCTCCCAATTTGTGCTAGTACCAAGTCTTTGAAGGCACCGATGCAGGATAAATATAGTAGGATGCCAAGAAGCATACAAATCTAGTTCTTCACACAATTTGTGCTAGTACATGTGCTGATTGCTGTGAGTATACGCTTTCCTTGTTTAAATTTGATTTAAGTTTGGTAAGTTATAACGTATAAAGAATTACCTATCTCATAAATATTGCACGTAATTGGTAATCGTTCTGATGGTTTAAGAAGAGGAAAACCTCCAGACAATATAATCTCCCCTTATTTCCTCATTTTGGTCATACTTTTTTGATTTTTTCTCATTTTCTGTTTGGTTTCTTTTCATCTTTCTTAGCATTTTAAATTCTTTTTCCCTTAGCATATCTTCTTTTTGCCTTGAACGAAATAAGATGTAAGCATGAAATTGATGTTTCTGCATATTATTTCTTATTACAGATTCATCTTGCAGGACAAATTTCTCTCTCTCTGCTAGTCTTTATGGCTCTTGTTTCTTCCAATTCAGTTTTAATTGGCAATCAAAGTTCAGTTCACGGGAATGTCAAGAGTTTGGAGAGATGGATGTAAGTCTCCCAACTCTTATTTGATGTTTGAGGTCATTCTACTAACAAATTCCAAGCATTATTTCATGATTAAGCTCAGATTGGTTAATTTCTCTTATAAAGGGTTCAAAACAGAAAACTTTTATTGAAACTCTGATGAGTGTTTCACTTGCCCCTTTAGAGAAGTGTGTGGCTCCCTAATTAGCTTTTGTGTTTCCCTATATAAAACATTTCCTTGTATTGCCTTATGCATATGCATTTAGGTTACAATAACTTACTATTGTACGGTCAAATACGTTAAAAAGCCTTTGTAATTAACCTTTGAGGTTTATAATTTCCTTGTTAAGTAATTTATAGCTATAGAAGATTCTTTCACTCTGATGGCTCCCTAATTAGCTTTTGTGTTTCCCTATATAAAACATTTCCTTGTATTGCCTTATGCATATGCATTTAGGTTACAATAACTTACTATTGTACGGTCAAATACGTTAAAAAGCCTTTGTAATTAACCTTTGAGGTTTATAATTTCCTTGTTAAGTAATTTATAGCTATAGAAGATTCTTTCACTCTGATTCCCAAATTGGTTTTGACAGTGAATGATACCCAACACCAATTGTGTTTCTATTGTTTCTGTATATATATTGGGGAACTCTTGAGATATTATTTAGAATAAGTACGTCTGGACTGATTATGTGTATATGTTAGGCCTTTGAGCATGGTCACCATAAAAAGCTAGATTTAACTGAATGAGTGTAAGTTGTATAAGATAGTTCCCACATTTTGTGTCTTTAGTTTTGCTTTTACATGCATGTCAAGTTCTAATATTCTATCAATCGGAAAAGAGTCCTCTTTACTTCTAGTAAATAACTGTAAGAGACATATATTCCAGAAAAATATGTTTAGTTAGCTGCATTAGAAAAGGTTAACAAACGGTCTCTAAGATTCTTAATGTGTTCACCTTGTTTTATTCGGATCAATCCCTTGTAGTTTAGTGCAGTAAGGTTATCACTATTGGCATCAATGTTAATGAATTGGGTACTTAGTGCGTGTTAGATTTATTTATGATGTTTTTGTCGATTTTTTTTAGTTTTAACATAAATTTTTGCTATTTCATGTTGCTTCTTCCCCACCCCCCCTTCTCTTTTTACATTATTGGTTCACAGGAAATGCCCACAACATCAATTAAACTTCAATCTCATTTTTTTGTGAAGGAGACGAGGTAGGATTTGTATGCCATCTAGGCTGAAGTATGTAGGTTAAACACTCCATCAGAATTTGTGGGATTTACTTTACGCAATCTCCCTTCCGGGAAAAGGGATGATAGCAATTAATTAGATTTCAGCTGGTACATATATGTAGCTGATCTGGACCCAATAGTTTTTCAGTTGTGGTATGTGTAGTTTTTCGGCATGATTCTTGATTTTCATTTACAAAACATTTTTTTTAGATAACATTCTGTGTAGTATTCAATAACATTTTGTTAGTCAAAACTAGAAATGTTAGTATTTGCATTGGTGAAGCATTGGCAGGTCATTGCAAAATACTAAACTTTAGATATTATTTGATTGGTTTCCCCCTTTAATTCTCTTTGCATGACATTGAAAGTGCTGCTCTTAGTTATGCAATTCGTGAGCAACTGCGTATGATTCAGTTAGTTCTTTATTATGGGTGCAATTATATTATGCTAGTCAAATTATCACGTTTTATCTTCTTACATTTCTGGTCAGTTCGTTTTTTATTTACTTATTAGTGTTAGCATTGGTGATGTGCTGGCTCTGATTAGTCGGACGCATGCCCTGCCTTTTGAATATTGGTGCTTTTTTTTAAGGTAAGCCATTTGTTTCATCCCTTCTTATTTTTGTGTACGTCTGTGATTTCTCAGTCTTTTCGCCATATCACCTTATATTCTCTCTTTTAGAGAGATGATATTTTTTTTCTCCAGTTATGAGAGGTAGGTCAACTAGCCCATAAAATTACTTACTAGAGCTTAATATTCTTTTTACTTTACGAGGGATGAGCCAAATAGAGACTAATAATCAGCTGATTTTAAAAAAAAGTATACTTCCTGTGCTTATATCATTTTTTTATATTTCCCCTTAAAAAATGTTTCTTGCTGAAATTGAGCTCTTATAGTTCACCTTTCTGAAAGAGTCTTTAGAGATGGAGTATCCACCTTTCTCCACTATCTTTAGACCGCTTATCCTTTATATTTGACTTTATCTTGTTAACTTAATGTCTTATTTCGCCATTTGATTGGTTTCCCCCTTTAATTCTCTTTGCATGACATTGAAAGTACTGCTCTTAGTTATGCAATTCGTGAGCAACTGAGTATGATTCAGTTAGTTCTTTATTATGGGTGCAATTATATTATGCTAGTCAAATTATCACGTTTTATCTTCTTACATTTCTGGTCAGTTCGTTTTTTATTTACTTATTAGTGTCAGGATTGGTGATGTGCTGACTCTGATTAGTCGGACGCATGCCCTGCCTTTTGAATATTGGTGCTTTTTTTTAAGGTAAGCCATTTGTTTGATCCCTTCTTATTTTTGTGTACGTCTGTGATTTCTCAGTCTTTTCGCCATGTCACCTTATATTCTCTCTTTTAGAGAGATGATATTTTTTTTCTCCAGTTATGAGAGGTAGGTCAACTAGCCCATAAAATTACTTACTAGAGCTTAATATTCTTTTTACTTTACGAGGGATGAGCCAAATAGAGACTAATAATCAGCTGATTTTAAAAAAAGTATACTTCCTGTGCTTATATCATTTTTTTATACTTCCCCTTAAAAAAATATTTCTTGCTGAAATTGAGCTCTTATAGTTCACCTTTCTAAAAGAGTCTTTAGATATGGAGTATCCACCTTTCTCCACTATCTTTAGACCGCTTATCCTTTATATTTGACTTTATCTTGTTAACTCAATGCCTTATTTCGCCGTTTGGTGGTTAATCGAAAATTAACTTTTTTTCCAACAAATGTTACCCAATTTCGTATTTTGACTTCGTTTTGTGCTCACTTAATACCGTATTTCGTGTTTTCGTGGGCAAATAAATGGAAACTGACTTCTATTTCTAACAATTGTTGCCGATGTTTGTTTTCCTTCTTTCAAAACTTTCTTGATATGGCATAGCCGTAAAGATTGCCAACCAATTACTTGGTGCAATTCTAAATGATGCTGGCTTCGTTGGTTTCAGTGGACGGAAACTACTTCCCATCAAGTTCTACAAACATCATGTTACATATTAAAATCTTCCAAGGTTAGTTAATTTTGAAAATCACATTCCTATATGTGCTCTTATGAGTTTTAAAGTTAAAGAAGGAACAGTTTGAGAATGTTAGTGTTGATTATATCAACTAACACGATTTGTGTAAATTAGGGTGTTTTGGTTTGTATATTTGAAAACGAAATATAATAAAATTAGAAAATTTTGGATTCTTGTACTACTTGTTATAACCTTCTGTTGCCTGCTAACATTGCACAGCGAAGTGGATTATCGCATCTTGACTCCCACTGTGGTTGCTGCTGACCTTTTAGTTCAAAAAGAAATTATCTTGGTTGAATGTACTGTACTTGGTCAAGGTTAAATAATGACAAATCACTCCCACTGTCATATGTATATGTACTTGAATTAGCATTGGATAGAAAAGGAAGGAAATGACAAATCTGTTTATAATCAAATGGTTTTAAGGTTGGAATTTGTGTCTAGTCCAGACAAATTTTGTATTTGTCAAAGACATCTATTGAGTTCATTGCCTGTTGCTTTGTAGCTGTTATGTATTTGAACTGTTAATTTCTGTCAAGTCTTTTTAACTTGAAATTTTGTCTTCTAAAGTCTGATTGCTATTGCTTATTGCCTATAGTATTCTGTTCACTATAGCTTAAATACTACTAAACTGGTGGATACAAAAGAGGACTGTGCAACTTTAAATTTGAACAACTAATACCCATTTTTATATCTTGTACCCATTTCTTTTTAGCCTTTCGCTTTTTGGTATGACCCTGATTTTTCGATTTACAAGTTCAACATTTGCTGCATCTGCTGGGGTTTCATTTTTGTATTCATCATTTCTAGGCATCAGGAAGAGGGAGAATTGTATTTTGCTGTCTGTAGAGCAGTCAATGAAGTACATGAAAGCATTGCGATTGCTCTTGGTTTCGCTGGGAATACATTGGCTGAAAGGTACATGCTTGGACTTTATAATCTCTCACCAATTTAGTTTATGCTACTCAAACCATGACGTCTTTCACCTTCTTTTAACTGTGTGGTTCCAGTTTTGTAGTTGAAAGTCTGTAGTCCGTACGTGGTTTGACCATGCATTGCTCAAGTACAGTTACCAATGAAGTGATAAAACATAACACCAAAGCGCACCGTCTTTTTCAGATACTGCTAACAATGTATCTAAATGACCTGCGATTTTAAAGAGGAGCCTAGAAAAGCAGTCACTTCCATCCTTTGAATTCTGTAGCAGTTTGCTTAAATCCAATGAGAAAATATGCTGCTAATAAAATTAAACGTTCTCCTGGGATTTTTCTGTATGATCTTAAAACCCTATTTCATCATCATACCATTTGGGGTCGGTTGATCTCATAGCTTATATCATCGTTTTTTTTCCTGACGTGGAAACAGAAAATAAACATGTGATTTTCCTTCAGAATTTTTGTTCTTACCCCTCTCTCCCCCTCAGCTACTTTTTATAGAGATTTATATACCTACAAAGTTAAAGACGGAAAAATAAAATTATCGCTTTTATAACATTCATAATATTATCGCCACGTCATCGCATTGCCAATTGTTTTTTGCTTTGGACATTTTTTTGTAGTCATGGGACTCGTATTTTCCGAGCAGGTGAAATTTCTTACTGGAGTCTGATATATTGTATACTGACACATGCATTCCCTATATACATGTTTTTTAACTCCAATTGATCAATTTTCTCCCTTCTCACCAGGTAGAAGTATCCTCTCGTACTAACCCCCCCCCCCCCCACACACACACCCCCAAACACAAAAAAACCGTATTTTCTGTGTTTGTTGGCTACCGTTCTTCTGTATGGAATTTAATTTCCAATATGTAATCTGATTAATGGGACTACCTTTCATTATTTTAATTTGTTATAGTTATGTGTCAAATGTGTGGCCTGATTGAGTAATATATCCCGTTCCATTATGTTTTGTATGAAATATATAATTAATGATGAGCAACACCAACACATTTTTCTTTAGAATTTGTATGTACCCGGTAATGCGCATCGCAGTTTTAAATGTGTTGAAGTTTACCCTCATTATAAATATATAGTTATGCGTTTTTCTTTTCTTTTTCAATTTTAAACCTGTTTATTACTCATGTTTTTTTTTTCTTTTTCTTTTTCGAGGGGCACAAGTGAAAGCTCCCAATGAATTGGTCTGCATACCCAGTCTTTGAAGGCAACGATGCAGGTTGAATGTAGAAGGATGCCAGGAATCATACAGATCTAGTTCTTCACACAATTTGTGGTTAGTCATTTCAATTTTGTTTTCCTTTTGATATGATTGGCAAGTGAATTTCTATAATTGAGTTTGCTATATCGATAAGTGCTTTCTTTATAATTGAATGCCAAGCTTTGTATATGTAACATGCAGCTCATACTTCTTTTTATTTTGATTTTTGGTTGGAACGAGGAAAACTTTGCCGAGTTCAGCATCAGATAAGCAGAGTACACTGTCTGGTGTTCTTTCTTGCTAATTTCCAGCTCAGTTTCACTATTTCTTGCTAATTGTTTTGTAGGATTGGTTTTATATAAGGGGCTTAATTTACACAGGGAATCACAATGAGGCTGTCTTGTCGAACAACGTTGTTTCAGACTCGAGAGCTATACTGTAAGTCATATTTTTTATATGACCCACATTACCCTCTGGCTTAGAAAGATGAAATCTTAATGCCTAATCTGCTGTCAGATGCTTTATAATATGTCCATACTTTAGCATGAGGACAATCTGGGTTTACAGAGTTATAATTTGAATAGATTTATACCATAAGAAAATGAGTTGAATATCTAAATTAGGATGTGAAAGATATAATTCAAAGTTTAACCTTGCATATTTGTTCTCTGAGTTGGGGGATAATGCAGAGTTATAAAAGCCTTTAATTTGGTTGCTAAAACAAACCTTTGTTCTATTTTTCTAATCCTTATTTGTTATAATGGTGTGTTACATACGTGGGTTGACGGAGTTCTACATCCCTTTACTTGTATGGTTTCTAAGTCTAAATTGAATAGATAAGTAATGATGTAAACATCCCATCCTTGTTTCCATGTTCTTTTACGTTTGTGATTCCATAATGTATTGGCAGCCAAATTACTCTTCTGGACTCCCGTCATACCCATTATTTTAATTTGTTATGGTTATGTGTCAAATATGTGGCATGATTGAGTAATACATCCCGTTCCATTATCTTTATTAAAGTTCTGTATGAAATATATAATTTATGATCGAAGCAACACAATTTTCGTTAGAATTTTTGTGTTATCTACTATGATTTGGGGCTAGTAATGCGCAAGCCTTGTGCACTGGTTCGCTCTTCTTACAGGTGAAATGGTCTCTCACCATGCTTTTTTAAAATGTTTCACGTTTCCCCTCATTTTAAATATATAGTTAATACTTTTTTCTCTTCTTTTTGAAGTTTACTCCCTGTTTATTACTAATGTTTTTTTTTTTTTTTGTTTCTTTTCCGAGGTCCACAAGTGAAAGCTCCCAAATGAACTCGTCTGCATACCCAGTCTTCGAAGGCTGCGATGCAGGATAAATATAGTAGGATGCCAAGAAGCATACAAATCTAGTTCTTCACACGATTTGTGCTAGTACATGTGCTGATTGCTGTGAGTATACTCTTTCCTTGTTTAAATTTGATTTAAGTTTGGTAAGTTATAACGAACAAGGAATCACCTATCTCATAAATATTGCACGTAATTGGTAATCGTTTTGATGATTTAAGAAGTGGAAAATCTCCAGACAATATAATCTCCCTTATTTCCTCATTTTGCTCATACTTTTTTGATTTTTTCTCATTTTCTGTTTGGTTTTTTTTCATCTTTCTTAGCATTTTAGATTCTTTTTGCCTTGGCATATCTTCTTTTGCCGATAAGTTTTTCTGTTAATCTTCTAACTCATTCTCTTCCATAACTTTGATCGGATAAGAAATACTGAAAAATTCATTTGAAGCAATAAACGAGAAGGCCAATATGAGTGATTGTTATTTTATAGGTGCATCCTATATATTACATAAGGAAAAGATAGCACCAGATCCTTTAGGTACTTGTTTATTTCATCTCTATCACAAGCTCTATATCTTGAAGGAAACTCTTACCTCATTAGTAACTCTTTCAAATAAATTATTTCCAACTTATAAAAGGCCCACGGTGGTTTTTCATTTCATTTTTTTTCCTTTCAATACGAGTGGCAAGAGGATTTCTTTAATTGAGTTTGCTCGATGGATAAGTGCTTTCTTTATAGTTGAATGCCAAGCTTTGTATGCAACTCAATACTTTTTTTTTATTTTGATTTTTGGTTGGAACGAGGAAAACTTGGCTGAGTTCAGCATCGGATCAGCAGATAACCAATCCTCTTGTGATATTCATGCCCGAGTACACTTTCTTTGACGTTCTTTCTTGCTAATTTCCAGGTTAGTATCACTATTTCTTGCTACTTCTTTTGTAGAATTGGTTTTATATACGGGGCTCAATTTACACAGGGAATCAAAATGAGGCTGCTTGTCGAACAACACTGTTTCAGACTCACAGAACTATACTGTAAGACATACTATTTATATATTTATATGGCCCATTACCCTTTGGCTCAGAAAGATGAAATCTTAATGGTTTATCTGTTGTCACATACTTTATATTATGCCCATACTTTAGCATGAGGAAGCTAATCTCGTGATGGTTTTCTACATGTCATTATTGGATAATTATTTCCTTTGTGGTACTTTCCATGTAAATCCTGTTAAACAACCGCAGAGGGGTTTCTATTGTTGGATTTGGGAATTGATTTGGTTTAGCGAGTTTGTAGAAGACACATAACAAATCGCCAATGATGATAACCAAATAATCAGTCTCAAAATAAACAGCAACAACCAAATTGTCTCAAAATTAACAACAAACAACCAGATCAGATGTGTGTTCACAAACACAAAATAAGAAAAGAAATACTTCAAATAAAAATTTGCAACCTGTTTAGGCATCTTGCACTTAATTCCCGTCCGCCTTAGGAGCTTCTTTGGGTGTAACTTTATCCTCATCCTTCACCTCTTTTGCCTTAGGAGCTTCTTGAGGACTAACTTCTTCATTATTCTTCATCTGCATGGCAGCTGCTTCTTCAGGAGCAATTTCATCCCTGTTCACCTTACGTTTCTTAACTTTATTCGTAGCCTCAATATCAATCACTGGTTTACCCAAAAGAGGATCTTGGGGATCATGTTCATCCCCTTCTTTAACGGTTTGTGAAATCTCATAATAGTCTTTTTCCTAATTCTATAACAATACCAGATACAGTTGAAGGGTAACAATAACCAGCAATCATACCCAAACTTGTCTCTATTATCATTGTGTTAAATATGCTAAATTACTTCTCGTCAGTCAATTTTGTTGTTTCCAGTTTCTTCATTATTTCCAGAGTTTGAACTGCTGAAATAACACTCTTCACAATCAACTCAATTGATGCAACAGCCATGACACTAGCAATATATGGGATCAACATACAAAGATCATTCGCCACTACTTCAGCCCAATTCTCCCCACCCTTCTCCCAAAATTTTGTTAAGTATTTGCTGGTGAAGGTAGTTTCTTCTCTACAAGAAACACACAAAAAAGAGAGTTATTACACTAGCTAGGATTAAGAGGGAACCTATAACCGAAAATGATGGACCTAATTAAATGAGGGAGTTAATAATTAAAGGAGAAAATGATGGACTTAATTAAAGAAATCCCCACTTTAAACACACTATTCCTAGACTACCCCTATTTTATGTTACATATGTACACCCTTTCTCATCCCTCCTTTTAAATACTATTCCTAAACTATTGGACTGAAGTAGTGGCGAAGGATCTTAGTATGTTGATCTCATATATCGCTAGTGTCATGACTGTTGCATCAATTGAGTTGATTGTGAAGAGTGTTATTTCAGCAGTTCAAACTCTGGAAATAATGAAAAAACTGGAAACAACAAAATTGACTGACAAGAAGTAATTTAGCATATTTAACACAATGATAATAGAGACAAGTTTGGGTATGATTGCTGGTTATTGTTACCCTTCAGCTGTATCTGGTATTGTTATAGAATTAGGAAAAAGACTGTTATGAGATTTCACAAGCTGTTAGAAGGGGATGAGCATGATCCTCAAGATCCTCTTATGGGTAAACCAGTGGTTGATATTGAGGCTACGAATAAAGTTAAGGAACGTAAGGTGAAGAACAGGGATGAAATTGCTCCTGAAGAAGCAGTTGCCATGCAGATGAAGAAGTTAGTCCTCAAGAAGCTCCTAAGGTAAAAGTGGTGAATGATGAGGATGAAGTTACACCCAAAGAAGCTCCTAAGGCGGACGAGAATTAGGTGCATAATGGCTAAACAGGTTGCAAATTTTTATTTGAAGTATTTCTTATTGTGTGTTTGTGAACACAAATCTGGTTGTTTGTTGTTAATTTTGGGACACTTTGATTGCTTGCTGTTTATTTTGAGACAATATGATTATTTGGTTATTGGCGACTTGTTATGTGTTTCACATTTTTATTTATCTATTACTTTGTTTTGGGTCTTGTTGGGTTTGTTTGTCCATTTATATTAGCAGCCTGTCGCATTTTAATCTACCATTAAGGTGACTATATGTGGCACTTCGAGAAATTTGACACTTTTTAAAATCCAACTTTCCTAGATAGGCCACCTTAATTAATTTAAGAGCTCCAAACTGTAATTGTTTTTCTAGTAAATTAGATTTTTTACAAGGTTATTTTTAGTAACAAAAATTACCACTAGATTAGTGGAGATACTTTTTTGTATTAAAGTATATTTTTATGTTGTCTACTTATAAGTTATAACTAACCATAAAAAAGTAACTTTTCTACCTCCATAGAAACAAGTATAATTTTATACGACTAGCAAGACATTGAATTAGAGGAAACTCTGCTTTTAAATTGACAACTTAACATTAAGCTAGATACTAATAAATAAGCTTGAAAAAGGAGCCCACTAAGGACTTTTTTTACTAGCTGATTCTACCTATTAAGTGCGTTTACCCTCTATAACACACTATTCGATTCTATGTGGCAATGTTTTAATTTCAAAATGAAAACAAATCAAACTTGTTAACAGTCAAAATTAACCATATATTACTCTCAACCTAATATAATACTCTCAACCGTAATTAGGACTGACTGGACTGTTATGACTTATGAGTGTAAGAAGAGCATTGCTCCAAGCGATTTAACTGAAGTTTTAGCTGATACCAACGCATAAGGACGCGTTATCCTTAATTCGCAGGAGTATAATGCGCAAAACTTGTTGCACTCTTTCCACTTGTCTAGCTAGAAATTCCACTGCTTAAAAATGTTACCATGTTCCAATTTCAAGAATGGAACTAAAAGATTTTACGCAAATTGTTGGACCCAGTTGTACACATTTTCTAGATTCAAGAGTTATAAGACAACAAAAAATTGGGGTTCAGACATTGTGGGGTAATAAAGTCCAAAAGAACACGAGACAAAGTCAACCCCCCGATCACAAACAACACATCTCAACGGCAATGCTAACAGAAGAGTAGTTACCAAAAGTTATATTATCATGTACCAGAAGAAAGTTGCATTCCTTGATGAACTAGACAAAAAAAAATGTCAAAACAGGGATGGATATCTCTTCCAGAACATCATCATATACTAAATCTAAGGAAGAAGAAAAAAGAGCGCAAACTCGTCGTTGTGATTCCCCTGAATACAGTCAAAATAAACCAGTAAAATTCCTACTGAGGTCCCCTCAGGTGCTTAAAGATGTCGAGATATGTGAAGGCTCATACATAACTCAGAATCATGCTACAAAAATGAAATTTCAATACCATTCTCAACAGTAAATACACGTAAGATGTGGGTTTATTTGCGTTTTGGCATAAAAATAATCTAAATTAAAGAGGATAAATTCATGTAAAGCTACGCACGGCAGGTATTTTTTTTTTAAAAACTCGAGTATCCGGTATGGGTACAAGTACGGTATGCGACTTATATTTTTACAAGTACGGTACAAGACGGTCGAGTATCGCACGCGTACTCATATGATACGTCTCCGGTATTTTTCTAGTACGACTGAGAATTTTAATTTTATAACCTACAATTATAATGAATTTAATTACAATTATTTTACACGCTGACTATAATATTTATATAAACATTTAGCGAAAACGGTTGTATTTAAGTCTAAATTGTTAAATCTATTATTGGAATATTTTCGTAATTTGATATATATATAAATATTTGTAAATCATATTTTTTATTGCAGTATCATTCTCATATCGTGCCCGTAAAAACTAACTTTGGTCGTATTGTTGGATCCATATCGTACCAGATACGAGAATCGTATCCGTACCCCGTTTTAATTGTAATGGAACGATGGAGACTCAGATATAAGGTGAATTTTTGATACCAAGTCTACTTGATGCAATGAGTTTTTTACATCATTAATATTTTTAATTTCTAATTTTATCAAATTTTGTCAAATTTTATACTATTAAATGAACTGGCATCGACGAATCCACGAACACGGAGATGAACTATTCCACGTATACGGGTCAGTCATAGCTCCCCTTTTGTCCGGTTGCTACAATGAACCGATAAAATACCTTTAATTAGTAAATCGAGTATCTAAACCCTATTCAAAAAAACCTAAAATTAATATTTTGATAGAGATGTAAATTAAATGATCCGACGATAATGATTCTTCTTCGTCTCTCTCTCTCAAGCTCATTCTCAATAACGACCTTGTGTACTCTCTCTCTCTCCTTATATATATATATATGTATGTATGTATGTATATGTGTATATACTATATTTGTTATTCTAAGATTTTATATGAAGTTTTCATATACTCCAGCTACCTTACCGACCTTAGGGTTTAATGAATATTTAATTTGTAATTTCGTATTTCTCTATTGAATATTTAATGAATATTTAATCTGCAAAGTGCAATTAAACATCCAATTAATTACCTTCTCTCTTTCTATTCATTTGTGTATCTACTATCTATCTATCTCTGTATATTTGTGTGTGTGTATATATATATACACACACTAGCGCACGTGCACTCACACGATGCGTGGTGTAACGTGTAAATGTGTAGATTGTTGTGAAATATTAAATAAAAGTATTTAGCAACACAAACTCAATTTTACAAAAAAAAACCCTTCTTATAAACATAACAGGAAGAGTAATACCTGATAGGGGAAAGAGAGAGAGCGCAAATAGTAATTGGTATCCTATTTTGAACGTGAGCAGTTATATTTTTTTTACCTTTTGAATTTCAAACATGTGTAATTTTTTAAACTGTCAATAGTTTTTTGTAATTAATTGTTTCAAGGCATAAATGGTCTTCACATAACTAATAGTATATATATATATATATACACGTGTGTGTGTGTGTTTATTTGAAGTTAGGGTTTAACGGAATTACAGTGGTAAAAAGTTATAATTACTATGGTGCTGTGTAATTCAGTTACTGTGAATTTGGGATTTTCGAAGTAGGATTTGTTTGATTGAAAACTACTAAAAAAAAAAGTAATGTAATTCAGTTACTTAGGGTTTAATGATATTACGGTGCACAAAACTCTTTATTACTCTCTGTTGTGTAATTTCGCATTTCTCTTTTGGATTTTATTTAATTGATAATCTGCAAAGTACAATCATCTCTCTCTCTCTCTCTCTATATATATATATATGTATATGTATTATGTATGTGTTTTTCTATTTGAAGTTCGTATATAGTCCATAAACCCTAGCGACCTTAGGGTTTAATAGAATTACAGTGGTAAATCATTCTAATTACTGTGGTGATTCAGTGATTGTGAATTTGAAATTTTGAGTTGGAATTTGTTTGATTGGAAAAAAAAATACAAAGTACAATTTAATTTCCGATTAATTGCTTGTTAGTATGCTAGCTTTAAGCTCTTTTCTTGGGTTTCCATAGATGGGTCAGTTTATCTTATTGTTTGTAGCTTATTTAGGTCAGAAATGTAGAAAATATCCATTTCGGAAGCTGGATCCCAATTGAACAGTTGGCTTAAAATATCGATATATGTATGTAAGCATATATATGAAATTTGAGTGTAATCCACAGATTCTACCAAGTACCAACCATAGGGTTTAATGAAATTTTCTGGGGTAAAAACGTCTAATTATAACGGTGTTGTGTTATTCTGTATCTTGAATTATTTATACAGTGCAATCAAGTATAAAATGAAGGGCTTGTTTGTTTGCTGGGGTCAGTTCCCAGAAAATAATAATTTCCGTCAGTTTGTATGAAGTTTGCATATTTTCCACTAACCCTAGTGACCTTAGGTTTAATAAAATTGCGGCATGGAATACTTTCAGTTACTATCTTGTTGTGTAATTCTGAATTTGGATTTGGTATATATTTGATTGAAAATACAAAGTGCATTTAAATATCTATTTAATTGTTTGTTAGTTTGTTAGCTTTTAGCTAAACAATCTTATTAGCTTTTACTGGTTTCAAGAAGCCTGGGTCAGTTTAGCTTATAATTTGTAGAAATGCAGAAGAAATTATCTAGCTGAAAAGCTCAACCCCCAAATGAATCAGTAAAAATAAAAAAATAAAAATGACATTACTGTGAAGTATATTTCCAATTACTATGGTCTTGTTTAATCTCTCGTTTGGAACTAAGATTTATTTTGTTGAATTTACATAGTGCATTCAAATATTCGATTATGTTTGTTTGCCAGGCTTAGTTTCCAGGAAATAAGAGTGTTTGTTTGGTCAGGTTATCTTACCGTTTGCAGCTTGATTTAGGCCTGAAATACTGTAAAAGAACAAAAAATACTGGTTTAAAAGCTGGACACCCAATTGCAAAACTAAGATTTAAGGATGAGCTTTCTGTGACAACCCATGTAGTTCTTCATTTGTCTATCTCTATATGCACGCCTACATATATACAAATCTGTAGATACTCTAGAACCCCTCACAACCTTAGGGTTTAATGAATATTCATGTGTAGTATTCCAATTGACGTGGTTCTCTTTAATTGGCTTTTGGACCAGGTACTTATTTATTGAAAGTACAAAGTGGAGTTAAGTGCTTGTTTGTTTACTAGATTTAAGCATAAAAAAAAGTCTTTTATCTTTTTCCAAACAGAAAAGAAAAAAGTTGTGTCGGTTTAGCGTAGCTTGGACATGATTTAGTTCAGAAATGCAGAAAACCCAGCTTACAAGGTGGTCACCAAAATGCAAGCACTTTGAAGCATTTTTTGTTTATTATATTCAGCCATGTAGACCATAAATGGCTTAGCTATTTATGACTTGATAGTTGTGCTACACAGTTGCACAAAGCTAAACACTCAGAAGCCTCTTCTTCTCTCTCTCTCTCTCTATATATAGATATATTTATATATGTATGTATTTGTATATTTGTATTTTCGTATATTATATGAAGATCGGATACTCCACAAACCCTACCAACCTTAGGGTTTAATAAAGTTACGGTTGACAAAAACCGTTAATCAATCTGATTTTGTGTAATTTTTCATTTCCCTTTTGGATTTTATTTAATTGATCATCTTCAAAGTGCAATTAGTTATTCAATCAAGTACTTTCTCTCTCTCTCTCTCTATATATATATACAGGGAAGGAACTATGTTGGGACAATCAGGGGCTGCTGTGGGGGATTATTTTTTCATTACTATATTTACTCATATAAATATAAGAGACCCGGGATTGGGAATCCCACGTCTACGTGGCATGTGCCACGTGGCAACTTTGCCATTTTTTATTTTTTTTTCTTTCATTTTCTGTTTTCTTCTTTGTCTGCTGCTGTGTTTTCTTTTACCTAAAAAACTTTCTCAATTTTACCCCAAAAAAACCCTAACCATCAAACTCCTTCATATATCAAATTAATATATTTTTTTCTCAAATTAACATCCCTCTACCACTACAATTATCCCCAATTTTACCAAAAAAAAAACCTCTCCCAATTTACCAAAATAAAACTTCCTCCAATTTTACCAAAAATAAACTCTAACCATCAACACCCAAACCACTTCCTATATCAAATTAAGATCATTCTATAACTCAAATTAATATCACTCTACCGCTACAATTATCAAGTAAGTATTTCTTTTTATTATTAAGTTTAAATTTTATGTAAATAGATATAATTATTAATAAGTTATAACATTTATTAATTAAAAGTTTTTAACTTTTTTTATTGACCTTTAAATATTTATCTTCAAATTTGTTTAATCACAACTAATATTGAGTTCTAATTATATAATGTTATATGTTGCTCTAATAACACTTGAGTAATTAAATTAGATCAAGGATTAAAAAAACTTGTTTCGGCATGTACATGTGAACTTGTTTTGTTAGAGACATTTTATTATTTTGGAGTTTAGGTTAGTAATTAATTTGTTGGATTCTTATAATTTTTTGGAAGTTAAACGTATTATCTCATATATTTAAATTTATGTTAAATATGTTATTGTATCATTTATATTTGATAGTGATATTTGTTGATATATTCAATTGTTTAGGTACCTATGACAGAAAAAATAAAGTTAAATCCAGGTCTCATTGATGATACCGTTTTATATGAGCAGAAACATCATATTTGTAATATCATTTGGGGATCAACTTTGTTAGACGAAAAAAAGACATTCGTAACTATAATCGGTTTCCGGTAATTGATGATCATAGAGTTTTATATTTGCTAAATGTGGCTGGTTTAAACAACATTTAAGATGTATCTACACACGCTCAAAGATTCTGCATCTTTATTCTTTACATTGTTGGCACTAGTAAAACTGTTAATTTAATCTTATATCATTACAACATTTGATTGTTGGGTCTGAATTGATTTAGTTTGCTAACTAGTGATATAAATGGCAGAGATGGTAGTGACACAATGCAAGTGCATCAAATTTTATGTGCTTTGTTTTTTTGAGTTTACAAAATATGACACATGAACTTTAGATTTGGATGTTCAAATACTACGATATGAACCAAATTTTTTAGAATGCAGTGTGCGTCTTAGTTCCCGGTGGATGTAAAGATTTAGGTGTACAATTGAGTTTTTAGAGTTTCCATATAATTTTTTCTAAGTGCATTGTCAGGTTCTACATCTGAAAGCATGTGTAACTGTTACTTCTGACTATTTAGGGTTTTGGTTGGATTATGGCAAAAAGGCACCAATCATTGTTGATAGAAGACATCCAGTCCTCATTTTCATGCCAGGTGTACTCACTTTCTTTGGCGGCTCTTACTCTGCAGGTAAATATCTATAATCATAGTGTTTTGTTATAACTTGTATATCTTATAGAATATTTTTGACAGCCTTTTTATTTGACAAATAATTATTACAGGATCCTAGTTGCACAAATGCAAAACTGTAAAAGATTTGTATGGTCAATATAATGCCGTCCAAATTTAATGGAACTCATTGCAGAAATATTTGCCCTTGGGACGTATGGTAGTGTCTTAACATTTAACTGCTTGCTCTTTGTCTCACAAATGTTAAAGCTTAATTGCTTATCAGCTGTATGGTAGTATCTAACATTTAACTACTTGCTCTTTGTCTCACAAATGTTAAAGCTTAATTTCTTATCATCTGTTTGTCACGTGCCTTAGTTTTTATAGGATCTATACCTTTGCATGAAGTGCATTTCTTTATGGTAAGTTGTTGCATAAGGCATGGCCCCATCATTGTAAATCCATTTTTACCCATTTTTGCTAAGTTTGGTCGAATTGTTAGTTATTGTTACACATGTCTTGATTGTTAAATCCTATATAAATAAATGCAACATATATTTATTGTGTGAGGTAGACGTGTACCAGAAAAGTTTCTGTGAGGGACGAAGCAAGACTTGCAAAATTAACTGTATAGTCTATATTGAGGTGTATAATAAATGCAACATATATTTATTGTTAAATCCTATATTAATAAATGCAACATATATAGTAGAAACTTTATAAAATAATACACTTGGGACCACCAAAATTTATTAATTAAAAGAGTTATTAATTAATCGATAAATTAATAATTATTAATTTATATATTAACTAATATTTTATTAATTTATAGTAAAATACTTAGTTTACAAACACCTTTCAAGCTTCCACCTTTCAAGCTTCCACTTAGTTTACAAACACCTTTCAAGCTTCCACCTTTCAAGCTTCCACTTAATTATTGTAATTAATCAAGTTGATAAAATGCATGTATATCAAATGAAGGGCCCAATTTGAAAGAAACCTTTCAAGCTTCCACCTTTCAAGCTTCCACTTAATTATTGAGTCATTTTTCAAGAAACCTTCGTAAATCATTCATGTAATATGCTATATATAAGGAATTATTAATTTATATTTTATATGGGGTCTAAAGAAATTATCAAAAATGTATTATCTTATAATTTTAGCGAATTATTAATTTAGCACCCTATCCCCGAGTCGGAACCGGCCAAAAATATTATGTTAGAGAGTTTATTAAATAATCGAGTATTAATTTATCGAGTTTCTACTGTATTTTATTTTGGAGTTTGTACCAGGTAAGACTTACAAGAATCTGTAGTCTATATTGAGGTGTAAAATGGCTCTGTGTATCGATATCTTTCTTTTCTTTTTCAGAATGTGGCCAAAGATACAATTTGATCAAAATCTAGAGGGAATCGAATGATACGTAGTGTTCTTGACATCTTGTAAGTCTGACCCATTTCTTTTCGAAAATTATGCTTTAAACAAATTTCTGGTTAATTTTGTAATTTTTAAATGAAAACTTATACTCCCTCCGTCATAAAGATTTGTTCACCTTATACCTCATACGTGTTCATGAAACTGCCATTTATTTTGGGACGGAGAGAGTAAGATTTTAGACAGTCTGCAGCACAAGTATAGCCACACAAAAAAAGATGCAGTTGATATCAGTTAAATTTGCTTACATATAAATGATTTGGCACAGACGCCCCTGGTCCTTATTGTCCCTTGTTTATGTGTTCCATTAGTTACCTTTATTGAAGTCACAACTGATTATCCCCACGTCACCGCAGCACTAATTGTTTTTTGCTTTAGACATTTTTTTTGTAGTCATGGAACTCTTATTTTCCGGGCAGGTGAAATTCCTAATCGAAGTCTGATATATTGAATACTGACACATGCGTTCCCAATATACTTGTTTTTTAACACCAGTTGATCAATTTGCTCCTTCTCATAGGTAAAAGTATCCTCTCTTACTAACTCCCCCAAAACGTACTTTCTGTTTTTATTGACTACTGCTCGACTGTATGGAAAAATGTAATCTGGTTCCCATCTCTGATAGTGATATTTTAGTTCTTTCTTCTATTTCCGAAATAAAGCCTTGTTCTTCATACATAAATTGTTTCTCTGGTCCAAAAATTTATTTATATTTAAACTGTTAAGGCTTTTACATTTTAGTATACTTTTAGTAAACGCGAACATAAAGTTGCCTCTGTTCAATTCGTCATTGCACTAATCCTATTTAGTTTGTGATGATTCTGTATGATTATATTTGACCAAGTGACTGTATTTTTCTATTTTCATAAGCTAATCCTTGATATGATGACATGAAGGTTATGGAAACTCAATTACTTGTTGGTTGTATTCGTCTATTCCCTAGTGTTAGTTTAGATACTCCCTCCGTTCCCATTTAATTGTCCTACGAAACTACGTGCAATTTTGATCGGCTAATAACTTGTATCAAAATTGTCGAAATAATTTTTTTTTAAATCTAATCATAAAATTTAACATTTGAACTATATGATCAATTTTTGAAAATTTTCATTCCGACAATTTTGATACAAGTTCTTGGCCGGTTAAAATTGCACGTAGTTTTCCTGCATGATTCCTGATTTTCATTTACAAAACATTTTTTTTAGATAACATGCTGTGTAGTATTCAATAACATTTTGTTAGTCAAAACTAGAAATGTTAGTATTTGCATTGGTGAAGCATTGGCAGGTCATTGCAAAATACTAAACTTTAGATATTGTTTGATTGCTTTCCCCTTTAATTCTCGTATTATGACATTGAAAGTGCTGCTCTTAGTTATGCATTTCGTGAGCAACTTAGCATGATTCAGTTAGTTCTTTATTATGGGTGCAATTATATTATGCTAGTCAAATTATCATGTTTTATCTTCTTACATTTCTGGTCAGTACCTTTTTTATTTACTTATCAGTGTCAGCATTGGTGATGTGCTGGCTCTGATTAGCCGGACCCGTGCCCTGCCTTTTGAATATTGGTGCTTTTTTTTAAGGTAAGCCATTTGTTTCATCCCTTCTTGTTTTTGTACGTCTGTGATTTCTCACTCTTTTCACCATGTCACCTTATATTCTCTCTTTTAGAGAGGTGATATTTTCTTTCTCCAGTTATGAGAGGTAGGTCAACTAGACTATAAAATTACTTACTAGAGCACCGGTATTCGACCCTTCAACTGGTTGATGTTTGGAACGGGGAAACTTTAGTTTATTGACTAGTCGATTCGTGAGTGCAAGTTTAGTGTCAAATGACGAATTGGGCCATTACTATTGGGGCCAATATTCGGTCAAGTGAAATAATTTGAAACCTTAAAACCGAGCAATAGTCGACTATTTATCATCATATTGCCCGAATGAAAGTGCATAGATGACACGGTCACAAATTACCTATAAACGGTCCCGATTTGATGGTCTCTAAGATGATCCAAAATATTGGACGCCAATTCTAAGATAGGTCGGATTAGACCATCACCTGGATATGGACAACCGGATAGCCGATCCTCCGGACATCAGTAAAAGAGAGTGGGAGCAAATAGCTATTTCCATCATATCCAAGTTCTTCTAAGACTTCAATTTATTTTGACATAAACAGAAGGCTTAGGGAGAAATATCTTATCTCTACTAATCATACATCTAAAGCTCGGTAAACCTAGATTGTAGCTATGTAGTCCGGACCAAAAACGAAATCATCTGGTAATACAAGGTTACTAAATGTTGTTCAGATACATCATAAAAATTCCAATAAAAGTACACTACGGGTGTAGTTCGGACCAAAAACAAATCATCTGGTAATACATCACTAAATGTTGTTCAGATACACCATAAAAATTCCGATAAACTACACCAAATATGTAGTCCGGACCAAAGAAAAAAGTCATCTGGTAATACATGATAAATATGTTGTTTAGAAAGCGTTAAGGTGAAGTCTCAGTCAGACCTCAAAACCATCACTAAAAAAGAAAAATGTGTCGTCCGTTATATAAACTGATAAACCAACATTGAATAAATGTTGTCCAGATCAAACACCGACATTGAACAAATGTTGTCCACAAACCGGTAAAACTACATGAGTTCATATAGTCTGGAGCTAAAATTAAAAAAAAACTGATAAACCAATATTGAAAGATGTTGTCCAGATCAAAAACCAACATTAAAACGAAATTTGTCCAAATTACAAAATATTCTAAGGTATGACCAGACCCCGACCTTAAAGATAAGGGTCTGGTACATCACCAGGCCTCGACCCTATAGATGATTTTCTGGTTAATCACCAACCCTCGACCTTACAGATGAGGATCTGGTACATCACCAGGCCTCAACCCTAAAGATAAGGGTCTGGTACATCACTAGGCCTCAACCCTACCGATGAGTTTCTGGTTCATCACCAGCCCTCAACCTTACATATGGGGATCTGGTTCATCACCATAAATAGTCATTTACCATCATATACAAAGGTAAAAGTAGCCGACCGGATGATGGAAGCATACCGGACAACACGATAAATCAAAAAATTATAAATTGATGCAAGTAAAGAAAATAAAGTCAGCGTAAAAAGGTAAGCATGAAAACATAAAGTATGGTAAGTAGTATTGATTAATCGTTTCAAGAGCCAAACTTACAATGAATGACCAAATCCCCAACTACTAACCAAACGAAGGAAAACTCTTACTCAAACAAAATAGAAATGTAGACTAAAATTAATCTAAGAACGCGTAGTAGATCCGGACCCGATGATAGAAGAGTAAAATAGAAATTCTCCCTATCCTATATGGAATGCCTCCGGATCCTATTAAGGTCTCCCTCAAGATGAGGCCCAAGAATCCTAAAAACCTATGCCAGCCAATTCTCCATCTCCAAGAGCGAATTTTTGGCTCCAAACTGGTCACCATCCTCATTAGAGCCTCCTTATCGTCACCATCCTCCTCATACGACAACTCTAGGGGTGAGCATAGATGAAGTCATAGGATGAGCCATGGTCGGAACCACGGAACCGCCTATCTCAAGAGCTACCATGCTATCGTAATCAGGTAAGTAAACATATCAAAACAAACACAACAGATCCAAGCAGTACATGTGGTTAGGCTAGGGCTCGGTTGTGGTTCATCGAGGCTCGAGGGTAGGGTTCAACTCGACATGGGTCTGGCTCGGAGTGGGGCTGGATCGAAGGTGGCTGGTCCGGCTTAGGTGAGCGAGTAAGGAGTGAAGTTGAAAATTATCTTCAATAAATCCAACATTAAAAATGGACAGGTTATATTCTTATAAATTGCAAATCAAGTCTCACCTTCACCCATCCACATGAAAAGTTCATGTTAGTCCCGGACGTCTGACTCATCAAACGACCGAAACTAGGGACCCTTTGATGAACATATTAATGAATGGGTTTGACCCTCATATTTGACCCTATAGCCTTGAGTCTGGTCCATCACCTGGAAATAACCCTATATGAGTCTGGTCCACCACCTGGGGATGACCATATAGCCTAGAGTCTGGTCTATCACCTGGAGATGACCCTATAGCGAGAGTCTGGTCCATCACCTGGAGATGACCCTATATGCTAGAGTCTGGTCCATCACCTGGACATGACCCTATAAGATAGAGTCTGGTCCATCATCTGGAAATGACCCAACGAAATACCAAGCGAAAGATAAGTAAAATTAGTCATCACCTAACAAACAATCACCCATACCCTAGATCGTGGGTAGAGTGGCGGTTATATCCTTCTCATAGATCGTGGTGGGTAAAAAAATAAATAACCGTCATGACCTTGCGTACCTATAAATAGAGAGCATAAACCATCAAGGGAGGGGACGACAAAAAAACTACTCTTTCCCTCTAGAATAATTTTGATACACATAAATATTTCGCCAATGAAGTCAGACACGTGGAAGGTTCAAATTTGTTCATCACCCGACGGGCCAAGACTCAACCTTGTGAAGATTTAAGGTTCATCATAAATGGAAACTGATTTCTATTTCTAACAATGGTTGCCGATGTTTGAAAAAAATTACACATCATTGAAATTGAGTTGTTAGCAATTATACTTTCAATTCAATGGTTTTGTAACGATATATTTATATCATCACAACTAATAGAGTTCATATACTGTTCGATATTTATATTCATTTTATTTGCTAATTATGCAAATCATTTAAACGCATGTTTTATATAAGTGTGTAATATTTACAATTTTTAAGCGTTTATCCTTAAGTTTTAAACTATACGGGCTAAATTGAAATTTTAAAACGGTTTTTATCCAAAAAATATAACGGCAGGTTACTAGAACAAGACAAACTATAAATTTAGGTCATTAATACAGGATTGTAAAAAGTTGGGTCAGTAATCCTAAAAGTGGCTAAAACACAGGTCACCAAACCATAATTAACTCGTAGGAATATATATAAACTTAAATCTCTTGTCTTGAGAAAATTTATGTGTATTTTTATCATATTAGTTGGGACTGACCCCGGTTTTTAAAAAAAATTTTACGTTATACATAGTAGAAAAATAATTAAAATATTTTCCATGGAATAAATATAATGTATATTTTTAAATTGCTGGTGTGTTTTGATAGGGGTTGACCCTGGAAAAATACATGTTTTAAATTATTCCCAAAACTTCGCACAGTTTGGAAGGGTTGTGGCACTGGGTGCTTTGGCCTAACTACTTGACCACATGCAGCCATAGTATAGTATTTTGAGTCCTGACAGATTTTAATAATAATACCAAGCTAGTGCAAAAGGATAAAAAATGGGATGTAGCTATTTTTATATTTTAAACGTTACAGTCAAGTAGCTAACTAACTGATGAAATATTCCTTGATTATTTTATTAGCTTAGTTATGCTAAAAAAACTCGCTGTAATTGCCAGGTGTGCTCTACTTATGTTGGATGAAATATTTCTTGATTCTTTCTTATTACAAATTCATCTTGCAGGTCAAGTTTCTCTCTCTCTCTCTGCTAGTCTTTATGGCTCTTGTTTCTTCTTATTCAGTTTTAATTGGCAATCAAAGTTCAGTTCCGAGAATGTCGAGTTTGGAGAGATGGCTGGAAGTCTCCAAACTCTTATTTGATGTTTGAGGTCATTCCATTAAAAAGTTTCAATCATTATTTCATGATGCATCTCAGATTGGTTAATTTCTCTTATTAAGGGTTTATATCAAAAACTTTTGTTGAAACTCACGAGTGTTTCACTTGTCCCTTTAGCTAGAGAAGTGTGTGGCTCTCTAATTAGCTTTTGTGTTTCCCTACCCTATATAAAGTATAAACATTCCCTTGTATTGCCTTATACATATGCATCTAGGTTACAATATATATCTTACTATTGTACGGTCAAATACGTTAAAAAGCCTTTGTAATTAACCTTTGAGGTTGATAATTTCATTGTTAAGTCGTTTATAGTAACAGAAGATTCTTTCACTTCGATTTCCAAATTGGTTTTAACAGTGAATGGTACCAACATGAACACCAATTGTGTTTCTATTGTTTCTGTATATATATATTGGGGAACTCTTGAGATATTATTTAGATGTAGTCTTGACTGATTATATGTGTATATGCCTTTGTGCATTGGTCACCATAAAAAGCTAGATTTAACTGAATGAGTATAAGTTGTATAAGATAGTTCCCACATTTTGTATCTTTAGTTTTGCATGCATGTCAAGTTCTAATAGTCCGTCCATCAATCAGAAAAGAATCCTCCTTACTACTAGTTAATTACAGCAAGAGACATGTATTCCAGAAAAATATGTTTAGTTAGCTTGCACTAGAAAAGGTTAACAAACGGTCTCTAAGGTTCTTAATGTGTTTACCTTATTTTTATTCGGTCCTAATTCCTTATAATTTAGTGCAGTAGAGTAATCACTTTTGGCATCAATGGGCCATCAGTGTAACTGAATTGGCTACTTAGTGCGTGCTGCTGTTAGATTTTTTTATGTTGTTTTTTTTCGAAATTTTTAGTCAATATCAGTTTTTTGCTATTTCATGTTGCCTCTTCCCCACCCCCTTCTCTTTTTACAATATTGGTTCACAGGAAATGCCCACAACATGAATTAAACTTCAATCTCATTATTTTTGAAGGGGACGAGGTAGAACTTGTACGCCATGTAGGCCGAAGTATGTGGGTTACTTAACACTGCTTATCTTTTTACATTATAGGTTCACAGGAAATGCCCACAACATGAATTAAAAACTTCAATCTCAGTTTTTTTTAACGAGACGAGGTAGGATTTGTACGCCATCTAGGCCGAAGTATGTAGGTTAAACACCCCATCAGAATTTCCCTGGGATCCACTTTACGCAATCTCCCTTCCCAGAAAAGGGACGATAGATCAGATAAGTGTGCTTGATACTTTCCTGCTACATTTTCGCTGCAGTATGTTTCTTTTTCTGAAAATATTTTGAAAAGCTCTTTCCTTGATACGAATTTGGAAAGTTTAGTTGCTATGATTGGTCTGCTGACTTGAGAATCAAAATGAGTTTAAGAAATGAATATATTAAATGTTGAATCCCTGACTCCCTGAGACCAATAAATAACAAGTGCTGATGAGTGTTAGCTATACCATCATAAATTGTTTTTGGGTTTAACCATCTTTTGTTTGGTCATAGATTGATCCAAAGTATGAGAGTCTCTAACACAAGTCCTAGATGTTCCTCCTCAGTAGCTCAGTGGTAGAGCGATCGGCTGTTAACCGACTGGTCGTAGGTTCAAATCCTACTTGGGGATAATCTTTTGCTTATAGCTTTTCTTACCTAGCTACTCGTCTCTGTGTCTACTATGAATATCTGTATTATTTATTTGGAATTCACTTCTCTTTTAACTCAAACAAAGACATATCCCTCTTTTTCCTGTCGTGAAAGCCAGCAGCATATATTGCTGACCATAAAATTTGATGTTCAACGCTTTTGCAGGCAAACCCCTGTGCCTTCAGGTATTACGACCGTATGCTCTCTCTTGTTCTATTTTTTTCTACTTTTAGGGCTGATTTGATTATCATATTAGTTTAGCCTTTCATCCCTTTGGGAGTACTAATGTACAATGTTCCCGCTGGTTCACCTGCAATATTGCAATGAATATCTTGTTTATGGTCTTCCAAGACAAAACTTGTTTTCGTGTTGAGTTTTCGAGCAAAACCAGCCAGGAAGCCAGAAGAAGTAAATTCCCTCATGGAGCCTTCTATGTTTGATTACTGATGCGTTCTTTCTTTGATTTCATTGATCATTACCTCCATCAATCGGTTTTCTTTCTGCATTTACTTCAAAAAACTATAGAAAAATCTATATCTTCAATAGGATATAGGCTTTTAAGCAACAATAAAGTTGTTCCTTTGTGACTTATGATCAAATAATGGCACCGATCACGAACAACAGAAGTTTAAATAAATAGAATCACCTAAACGAGATTTTCCAAACTACTATTGATTTTCCAAACTTCTAAACACATGACCGGAAAATAATTTCAAATTAATTTTTATTTTTTTTACTTTTTTTTTTCTTATTTTCTGTGACATTTTCCGGGTTACAAACACAGTATTAAAAAAAGGTGATGACAAAGGGAGTAATATTTTAAAATTGAGAAATTCACATCCTTAATTTAGTAAGGTGTGGAAACTATAGGGGGCAAATTCTATAATATTCTTAATCCCTTCATCTCCGTTTGCTGTTTCCTTCTCTCTCTCTCTCTATATATATATATATATCTTATATCTAACAAATGCATACATATAAATATACATATATCGATACATACAAACAAGTATATTTAATTGCAATTTCATCAAATGTAGAATCGCTTCATTATCATCCTCACTCATTTCTCTCTACCCTCAAATGTACAGAATTTAATGACAGGCACAAAACCCTAAGAGCATGTTTAGCGGGGGCTGGGTTGCGGTGGGAGTAGCAGCAAATCCGTCCGTGTCACGTTTATCGGAGTGTTGGCAGCGATCTGCTATCGTCTACCCCTCTCTCTCTTTTGAATTTAGAGTTCGCATCTCCGTTTTCCTGTGTTGGCTCCGTGTGTTTAATTGCAAGACTGATCCCTGTATTATTTACAAACAGTCATGTAGTTTTAAATGTATTAAAAAAAAATATGACCGTTAATAATTTCAAAATGATCGTTGTAGTTTCGAAATAATTACAAAACAGTCCCTATAACGGTAATAAACGGCTTGTTTAACTTTTGTGTCCGAATTTTTTTAACTTATACTAGTTTTTTGTCCTTAAAAAATTTTAAATTACAAAATAGTACAATTTAATTCCTATATAAACCCGTACTCTACTATCATCCAAACCATATCATTTCAAAAACACTTTCTTTATCTCAAATATATTATTCTATAAATCATATAATTCAAACACTTTCTATCTGAAATACAAATGAATCCAATCCGATTCTCCTCCTCTCCATTTGATTCCTCGTCTGATTCCAATGATGCCAATTTCGCAACGATAAATGAAAATTTTCTCGTCGACGACCCTTTGTTTATTACCGAAAAATGGTTTAAACCGTTTACTATAAGTCATAAATTAGAAAAATAAAATGACGAAAAATATCAATAAAAACGTTCGTTTTAGGCCATAAAATCATGAAAAAAGAGCATAAATGATTTTTTTTTTAAATGTGTACTATAGTCCATAAATACAAGAAACAAAAAGACAAAGTAGAATATCAATAAAAGCGTAGGCTATAAATAAGGCCGAAACGAAAAATGGTAAAAACCGTATACTGGCCATAAATTTAAGAAATAAAATGACAATGTAAAATATCAATAAAAAAATGTGCAATAGGCCACAAAATCAGAAACGGAAAAAACGGTAAAAAAGCGTGTACTATAGGCATAAATCCAAGAAAGAAAAAGACCAACTAAAATATCAATAAAAGCGTGTGGCCACAAAATCATGAAAAAAAGGGCAAAACGAAAAATGGTAAAAACTGTGTATTATAAGCCAAAAATTCAAGAAAGAAAAGTACAATATAAAATATCAATAAAAGCGTATGCTAGGCCACAAAATCATGAAAAAAAGGCATAAACGAAAAACGGTAAAACCGTGTAGTATAGGCCATAAATTAAAGAAAGAAAAAGACAAACTAAAATATCAATAAAAGCGTGAGCTATATGTCATAAAATCATGCAAAAAAGGCCACAAAAGAAAAATGGTAAAAAACAGTTTACTATTATAAATCCAAGAAATAAATGACAATTTAAAATATCAATAAAAGCGTGTGCTATAGGACACAAAATCATGCCAAAAAGTGGCAGAAATAAAAAAACGCCAAAAAGCGTGTACTAGGCCATAAATCCAAGAAAGAAAAAGACAATATTAAATATCAATAAAAGGGTGCTATAGGGCACAAAATAATGAAAAAAAGGCATAAAAAAATGGTAAAAACCGTTTAATATAAGCCATAAATCCAAGAAGAAAAAAGGATAATTTGAAATATCAATAAAAGCATGTGCTCTAGGCCACAAAATCATGCAAAAAAGAGCTGAAACGAAAAATAATAAAAATCGTGTAATATAAGACATAAATCCAAGAAATAAAATGACAATGTAAAATATCAATAAAAGCGTGTGCTAGGGCACAAAATCATGCAAAAGAGGGCTGAAACGACATACGATAAAAAAACGTGTACTAGCCATAAATTCAATAAATAAAATGACAATGTAAAATTTGAATAAAAGTGTGTATTATTAAATAAATAAATTCAATAAATAAAATGACAATATAAAATATCAATAAAAGCATGTGTTATACGCCACAAAATCATGCAAAAAAGGGCGGAAACAAAAAACGGTAAAAAATAGTGTACTCTAAGCCATAAATTTAAAAAATAAAATGACAATGTAAAATCTCAGTAAAAGCGTGTGCCCACAAAATCATGAAAAAAAAGGTCAAAACGAAAAATGGTAAACTGTGTATTATAAACCATAATTTCAAGAAAGAAAACGACAATATAAAATATCAACAAAAGCGTGTGCTAGGCCACAAAATAATGAAAAAAAAGCATAAACGAAAAACGGTCAAAACCGGGTCATAAATCCAAGAAAAAAATGACAATTTAAAATATAAATAAAGCGTGTGCTATAGGCCACAAAATCATGCAAAAAAAGTTTGAAACGAAATACGATAAAAAGCGTGTACTATAAGCCATAAATTCAATAAATAAATGACAATGTAAAATTTGAATAAGAGTGTGTATTATATAGGCCACAAAATCATAAAAAAGGGTATAAACGAAAAACGGTAAAAACCGTTTACTATAAGGCATAAATTCAAGAAATAAAATGACAATGTAAAATATCAATAAACGCATGTGTTATACGCAACAAAATCATGCAAAAAAGGGCGGAAAAATAAAACGGTAAAAACCGTGTACACAAGCCATAAATTCAAGAAATAAAATGACAATGTAAAATCTCAATAAAAGCGTGTGCCCACAAAATCATGAAAAAAAGGGCAAACCGAAAAATGGTAAAAACTGTGTATTATAAGCAAGAAATTAAAGAAAGAAAAGGACAATATAAATATCAATAAAAACGTGTGCTAGGCAAAAAATCATGAAAAAAAGACATAAACGAAAAACGGTAATACCGTGTACTATAGGCCATAAATACATGAAAGAAAAGGACAAACTAAAATATCAATAAAAGTGTGAGCTATATGTCACAAAATCATGAAAAAATGCCATAAAAGAAAAACGGTAAAAAAAACACTGTACTATGAGCATAAATCCAAGAAATAATTGACAATTTAAAATATCAATAAATGCGTTTGCTATAGGCCACAAAATCATTAAAAAAAAGTAGCAGAAATGAAAAAATGTCAAAAAGCGTATATTATAGGCCATAAATCAAAAAAAGAAAAAGACAATATTAAATATCAATAAAAGGGTGTGCTACCACAAAATAATAAAAAAAAATACATAAACGAAAAACGGTAAGAACCGTTTACTATAAGCCCTAAATTCAAGAAAAAAAGGACAATTTGAAATCTCAATAAAAACATGTGCTATAGGCCACAAAATCATGCAAAAAAGGGCTGAAACGAAAAACAATAAAAACCGTGTATATAACCCATAAATCCAAGAAATAAAATGACAATGTAAAATATCAATAAAAGTTTCGCTATAAGCCACAAAATCATGCAAAAGATGGCTGAAACGAAATACGATAAAAAGCGTGTACCATAAATAAAATGACAATATAAAATTTGAATAAAAATGTGTATTATAAAGGCCACAAAATCATAAAAAAAGACTTAAACAAAAAACGGTAAAAATCGTTTAATATAAGACATAAATTCAAGAAATAAAATGACAATGCAAATTATAAATAAAAGCATGTGCTATGCGCCATAAAATCATGCAAAAAATTGTTGAAACGAAATATGATAAAAAAGCGTGTACTATAAGCCATAAATTCAATAAATAAAATGACAATGTAAAATCTCAATAAAAGTGTGTGCCCACAAAATCATGAAAAAAATGGCAAAACAAAAAATGGTAAAAACTGTGTATTATAAGCCAGAAATTCAAGAAAGAAAAGAACAATATAAAATATCAATAAAAGTGTGTGCTATGCCACAAAATTATTAAAAACAGGCATAAAGGAAAAGCGGTAAAAACCGTGTACTATAGGCCATAAATCCAAGAAAGAAAAAGACAAACTAAAGTATTAATAAAAACGTGAGCTATATGTCATAAAATCATGCAAAAATGGCCACCAAACAAAAACGGTAAAAAACAGTGTATTATAAGCATAAATCCAAGAAATAAATGACAATTTAAAATATTAATAAAAGCGTGTGCTATAGGCCACAAAATCATACAAAAAAGTGGTAGAAATGAAAAAAATGCCAAAAAGTGTGTACTATAGGCTATAAACCAAGAAAGAAAAAGGCAATATTAAATATCAATAAAATGGTGTGCTATAGCCAACAAAATAATGAAAAAAAGGCATAAACGAAAAACGGTAAAAATTGTTTACTATATAAGCCTTAAATACAAGAAAAAAAGGTCAAATTGAAATCTCAATAAAAGCATGTCCTATAGGCCACAAAATCATGCAAAAAAAGGTTGAAACGAAAAACAATAAAAACCGTGTACAATAAGCCATAAATTCAAGAAATAAAATGACAATGTAAAATATCAATAAAAGCATGTGCTATAGGACACAAAATCATGCAAAAAAGGGCTGAAATCAAAATACGATAAAAAGCGTGTACTATAAGCCATACATTCAATAAATAAAATGACAATGTAAAATTTGAATAAAAGTGTGTATTATATAGGCCACAAAATCAAGAAAAAAAGGCTTAAACGAAAAACGGTAAAAACCGTTTACAGCCCTAAATTCAAGAAATAAAATGACAATATTAAATATCAATAAAAGAATGTGCTATACGTCACAAAATCTTGCAAAAAAGTTCGGAAACAAAAAACGGTAAAAACCGTGCACTCTAAGCCATAAATTCAAGAAATAAAACGACAATGTAAAATCTCAATAAAAGCGTGTGCTAGGCCACAAAATCATGAAAAAAAGGCATAAACGATAAACGCTAAAAATCGTGTACTATAGGCCATAAAACCAAGAAAGAAAAAGACAAACTAAAATATCAATAAAAGCGTGAGCTATGTCACAAAATCATGCAAAAAATGCCACAAAAGAAAAACGGTAAAACACAGTGTACTATTATAAATCCAAAAAATAATGACAATTAAAAATATCAATAAAAGCGTGTGCTACACAAAATCATGCAAAAAAGTGGCAGAAATAAAAAAAAATGTTAAAAAGTGTGTACTATTGGCCATAAATTCAAGAAAGAAAAAGACAATATTAAATATCAATAAAAGGGTGTGCTTATAGGCCACAAAATAGTGGAAAAAAGGCATAAACAAAAACAGTAAAAATCGTTTACTATAAGCCATAAATTCAAGAAAAGAAAGGACAATTTGAAATCTCAATAAAAGCATGTGATATAGACCACAAAATCATGCAAAAAAGGACTGAAACGAAAAACAATAAAAACCGTGTACTATAAGCCATAAATCTAAGAAATAAAATGACAATGTAGAATATTAATAAAAGCGTCTGCTATAGGCCACAAAATCATGCAAAAGAGGGTTGAAACGAAATACGATAAAAAGTGTGTACCATAAATAAAATAAATAAAATGACAATATAAAATTTGAATAAAAGTGTGTATTATATAGGCCACAAAATCATGAAAAAAGCCTTAAACAAAAAACGGAAAAAACCGTTTACGATAAGCAATAAATTTAAGAAATAAAATGACAATATAAAATATCAATAAAAGCATGTGTTATATGCCAGAAAATAATGCAAAAAATGGTTTTAATGAAATATTATAAAAAGTGTGCACTATAAGCCATAAATTCAATAAATAAAATGATAATGTAAAATCTCAATAAAAGCGTGTGCCCACAAAATCATGAAAAAAATGGCAAAACAAAAAATGGTAAAAATTGTGTATTATAAGCCAAAAATTCAAGAAAGAAAAGGACAATATAAAATATCAATAAAAGTGTGTGCTGGACCATAAAATTATGAAAAGCAGGCATAAATGAAAAATGTTTAAAATCGTGTACTATAGGCCATAAATCCAAGAAAAAAAAAGACAAACTAAAATATTAATAAAAACGTGAGTTATATGTCATAAAATCATACAAAAATGGCCACAAAAGAAAAACGGTAACAAACAGTGTATTATAAGCATAAATCCAAGAAATAAATGGCAATTTAAAATATCAATAAAAGCGTGTGCTATAGGCCACAAAATAATACAAAAAAGTGGCAGAAATGAAAAAAATGCCAAAAAGTGTGTACTATAGGCTATAAATCCAAGAAAGAAAAAGGCAATATTAAATATCAATAAAATGGTGTGCTATAGGCCACAAAATAATGAAAAAAAGGCATAAACGAAAAACGGTAAAAACCGTAAATTGACGAAAAAAATGACAATTTGAAATCTCAATAAAAGCATGTCCTATAGGCCACAAAATCATGCAAAAAACGGTTGTAATGAAAAAGCATAAAAATCGTGTACAATAAGCCATAAATCCAAGAAATAAAATGACAATGTAAAATATCAATAAAAGCATGTGCTTATTATAGGCCACAAAATCATGCAAAAAAGGGTTGAAACGAAATAAGATAAAAAAATGTCTACTATAAGCTATAAATTAAATATATAAAATGACAATGTAAATGTGAATAAAATTGTGTATTATATAGGCCACAAAATCATGAAAAAAATGCATAAACGATAAACAGTAAAAACCGTTTACTATAAGGCCATAAATTCAAGAAAGAAAAGGACAAAATTAAATATCAATAAAAGGGTGTTCTATATGCCACAAAATCATGAAAAAAAGGCAAAAACGAAAAACGGTAAAAACCGTGTATTATAAGTCATAAATTCAAGAAATAAAATGACAATAATAAAAATCTATAAAAGCGTGAGTTATATGTCATAAAATCATGCAAAAAATGGCAGAAACAAAAAAAACGTTAAAAACTGTGTAATATAAGCCATCAATATAAGAAATAAAATGACAATAAAAAATCTCAATGAAAACGTGTGTTGTATGCCACAAAATCATGCAAAAATGGGTAGAAATAAAAAATAGTAAAAACAGTAAAAACAGTGTATAAATTCAAGAAAACAAAGGACAATTTGAAATCTCAATAAAATTATGTGGTATAGGCCACAAAATCATGCAAATAAGGGCTGAAACGAAAAATAATAAAAACCGTGTACTATAAGCCATAAATCCAAGAAATAAAATGACAATTTAAAATATCAATAAAAGCGTGTGCTTATTATAGGTCACAAAATCATGCAAAAAAGGGTTGAAACGAAATAAGATAAAACACGTCTACTATAAGCTATAAATTCAATAAATAAAATGACAATGTAAATGTGAATAAAAGTGTGTATTATATAGGCCACAAAATCATGAAAAAAAGGCATAAACGAAAAACGGTAAAAACCGTTACTTATATGTCATAAATTCAAGAAAGAAAATGACAAAATTAAATATCAATAAAAGAGTGAGCTGGCCACAAAATCATTAAAAAAAAGTAAGAAACGAAAAACGGTAAAAACTGTAGAAGAGTAGAATCCACGTACTGGTGGATTTTACTCAGTTGATCGTATTTGCGATCAACCTTTTCTGGGAAAACACATGTATATATATATATTGAAGGGGAGTTAGAGAGAGAGAGAGAAAGAGGAAAAGCTTTTATTAAAACCACTTAAAAGTCATTGTTTACAGAGGAAAAATATATATACATTGACAAACTTCTATTTAGTCCTAGAAGTTCCAGAACTGTCACAAACAGTTTTTTACAATTCAGTACTTCATGTTTACAGTAACTTCTATTTAGTACACAGAATCCCAGAACTGTCTTAAGCAGTTCTTTACAACTTACAAATACACTTTATAAATACACTATAATCAATATGCCCTCCTCAAGATGGAGAGTGAAGTGATAACACTCCCATCTTGACAATCAAATGCTGGAACTGAGCTGAACCTAAAGCTTTTGTAAACAAATCTGCAATATTATCATTAGTACCAACATGTAACAAATGAACAGTATTTTTAAGTACTAAATCTCTTATAAAATGACAATCAACCTCAATATGCTTGCTCCTCTCATGATTTACAGGATTATGAGCTAATGCAAGTGCACTTTTACTATCTGTGAACAAAGCTACAGGTTGATTATGAGTAATGCCTAAGTCTTTTAGTAAATGAATCAACCATATTATCTCACAACTAGTCACTGTAAGTGCCCTATATTCAGCTTCTGCACTACTCCTAGATACAACATTCTGTTTCTTACTCTTCCAAGAAATCAAAGAATCCCCTAGGAAAATACTAAAACCAGTCACTGATCTTCTAGAGTCAATACAAGCTGCCCAGTCAGAATCACTGTAGGCTTTCAATGATAAAGAAGAAGAAGAAGGAAAGAAAATACCTTGTGCTGGTGATTTCTTAATGTACCTTAAGACCTTTAAAGCTGCTGCATAATGCTTCTTGCTGGGCTTAGCTAAAAATTGACTCAAAACATGAATAGAATAGGCAATGTCTGGTCTTGTAATGGTTAAATATAAAAGTTTACCAATTATTCTTCTATACAAAGAAATATCTTCAAAACAATCATCATCAAAACTAGTAAATTTCTGTTTTGTATCCATTGGAAAACAAGAAGGTTTGGATGCTAAAAGACCAGTATCAGCTAAAATATCTAATGCATATTTTCTTTGGCATATATGTATTCCTGTCTTATTTCTAGCTACCTCAAGACCTAAAAAAAACTTCAAAGGTCCTAAATCCTTTAATAGAAACTGTTTATTAAGAAAAGTTTTAACTTCATCTATCAAATCTGAACAAGTACTACCTAATATAATATCATCTACATAAACTAAAAGAGCTAAAAAAAAAACCATTTTTAATGGCAGTAAACAAAGAATAGTCAGCAACAGACTGTTTAAAACCAAACAGTACTAAAGCACTACTTAATTTTGAAAACCACTGCCTTGAAGCCTGTTTCAAACCATACAATGATTTTTGTAATTTACAAACCAAAGTAGTATCTTTTTGTAAAAAACCTGGTGGTGATGTCATGTAAACCTCCTCATCTAAGTCACCATGTAAAAAAGCATTATTAACATCTATTTGAGCTAAAAACCAATTTTGAGAAGCTGCAAGAGCTAAAAAACATCTTACTGTTGTCATTTTTGCTACAGGTGAAAAGGTAGCTTCATAATCTATACCTTCTAATTGAGTATAACCTTTAGCAACTAGCCTAGCTTTATACCTTTCTATAGATCCATCAGCCTTATGCTTAATTTTATAAACCCATTTACATCCTATTGGTTGTTTACCAGGTGGTAATTTAGTTAATAACCAAGTATCATTAACTTCTAAAGCTTGTATTTCTGTTTCCATAGCCTTTATCCAAAGTGGATCACTACTAGCTTGCTTATAAGTCTTAGGTTCAGAAACAGAAGATACTAACATACAAAAAGACTTATATGAAGAACAAACATTCTCATAAGTAAGATAGGAAGACAAATCATGAACAGGTTTATTATGAGTTTCAGACAAAATATTATTACTAGTAGCAGAACAATGAAAATCATGTAAATATTTAGGAGCTTTAGAAATTCTTATAGATTGCCTATTAGGCAGAGACTTAACAGGTACAGGTACACTTTTATCATTATCTGGAATACAAACTAAACTTTCATTTGGAACTATAGATTCATTAGCAACCAAAGGTTCTGTGGAAATAATCAAATTAGGTTGCTGTTTAAAAGGAAAATAATCTTCATAAAAAACAACATCTCTTGTAAGAAAAACCTCATTTGTAATGTAATCTAATAATTTGTACCCCTTAGTACTAGCACCATAGCCAAGCAAAACACACTTTTTACCCCTTGCATCAAATTTAGTTCTATTTCTACTTAAAGTACTAGAGTAACACAAACAACCAATAACCCTTAAATGATGATAAGTAGGTTTAAAACCATACAACATTTGATAAGGACTTTTATTAGACAGAAGAGGTGTAGGTGTTCTATTGATTAAATATGCAGCAGTTAAAATACATTCTCCCCAAAATTTCAAAGGCAAATTAGACTGGAATCTAATAGCCCTAGCCACATTTAACAAGTGCTGATGTTTTCTTTCTGCAACACCATTTTGTTGTGGAGTCTCAACACAACTGGTTTGATGTAAAATGCCAGTTTTAGAATAAAAATCTAACAAATTAAACTCACTTCCATTGTCACTTCTCATAATTTTAATTTTGGAATTAAACTGTGTTGCTACCATTTTATGAAATTGAGGAAAAATAATAGCTGTGTCAGATTTATTTTTGAGTAAGAAAATCCAAGTACACCTTGTAAAATCATCAACTATGGTCAAGAAATAATTGTAATTATTATAAGTAGGAACAGAATAAGGACCCCAAAGATCACAATGAACAAGATCAAAAGCTTTATTAGTATGAGAAGTTTTTACAGGGAAACTAAGCCTATGGTGCTTAGCTAAATGACAAACATCACAAGGAACTGATTTCAAATTACTGAACTTGACATTTACATCATTTGAAAGGATACTTAAAATAGCAACAGATGGATGTCCTAACCTAGAGTGCCAAATATGTGACTTATTTTCTGGAAAAACAACATTACAAATAGATGATCTTTGAGGAAAATCCTTTCTCTGGAAAACATACAAACCATTCTTTGCCTGTGCACTACCAATCATCCTCAAAGATACCTGGTCCTGAATATAACAACCTTTTGAATCAAAAACCACTAATAACCCAGAGTCATTAGCCAATTTGCTAACAGCAATCAAATTAAACCCAAAAGAAGGTACACATAAAACATTGTACAATCTTATATCATTTTTAAAAACAATAGTCCCTATATGAGTAACTACAGTCTTTTGTCCATTAGGCAAATTAACATGTGAATTAACCCTTTTAAAATTGCTAAAATGATGTAAAGAATTGACCATATGTTCATTAGCCCCACTATCAATTATCCATAAATCAGTATCTAGCATGTTCTCATTATGACATACATTAGAATAAAAAGAAGAAGAAGAAATTTGCTTACCTGACATGCCAGTAAAAACCATATTTGAGAGAGGTGTAACTCCAGCTTGCTGACTATCAGCCTGCTGCTGCAGATCACCCTCTCCTGAATTCTCCTTCTTATGATGCTGTCCTGTATCATTACCAAAAACATCTCCATCTTGATAAGTGACTAAATGTGCCATATTATTTCCAGAAAAAGAATTACTAAAACCTCTAGGTCTTGGAGTCCACCCAGGTGGATACCCATGCAATTTATAGCACCTATCTTTTGTGTGTCTATTTGACCCACAATGAGAACACTTCATAGCCATACCTCTACCCATGTTATATAAAGGTCTAAAAGGCCTAGAAGTACTGTTAGAACCATTAGACCTAAAAAACTGACTAGAATTAGGTCTAAACCCTTGATTAACCCCTTGATTATTCTGAGACTTATCATACTGAGTAGCAAGTGCCATATTATTTTCAGAAATCCCACCATGAACTCCTACACTCTGTTGTTTCTCTTCTTGAATAACCATTTGATACATATCATTCAGAGGAGGAAGAGGCCTAGTCAAAAGAATTTGACTCCTAACATGAGCAAATCTTTCATTTAACCCCATCAAGAAAATCATCTTAAAAATCCTCTGCTCCCTAGCCACTATTGCATTCATAAAATTGCAAGAACATCCCCCTATAATACCACAAGAACACCTAGGAATAGGACTTATAACACTCAGCTGATTCCACAAAGTCTCAATTTTAGTAAAATAACCAGATACACTAAGTGATTCTTGAACAGTTTTATGCATGTCTTGATGTAATTCATAAATCCTAGCCTCATTCCCTTGAGCAAATCTTTCTGTTAGCTCTCTCCACATCTTAGAAGCAGAATCCACATATAAAATGGACTGTGCTATATCACTATTAACAGAATTAATAATCCAAGACATAACTATCAGGTTGCACTGCAACCAAGCCCCATTCATTGGGTCAGTATCTAATGGACAAGGTAGGGTACCTGTCACAAACTCTAATTTGGATTCGGACCCTATTGAAATCTCCATGGCCCTCCTCCAAGAATGGAAATTAGCCCCATTTAACACAGGAGTAACTAGACTAGTGCTAGTATTCTCATTAGAACCTATGTAATAAGGACTCATGGTATTTATAGAAGAAATAACCGTAGGTTGAACATCACCAAATTCTGACATTTCTTGTTTTTAGAAAAGAAACCTAACTTTTAATAAGGAGAATTAAAACCCCAAACAAACCAAGAAGAGAGTATAATAGCCAATTTGAATCCCAAATAAACCCTAAGTCTTCAATTAATCCCAAAAGATTTAAAAACCCTAATTCTTCAATTAATCAAAGAATTGATAATCAAAAGAGAGTAATACAGATATTACCAATTGTAGAGATGAAATCAATAAAGAACCCCAAAAATTTTCCAACTCTTCAATTAACCCAATAAAGAACACCAGAAATCTGTGCAAATCGCAGCGGAAAAGAAGCTCTATAAAGCTCTGATACCATGTAGAAGAGTAGAATCCACGTACTGGTGGATTTTACTCAGTTGATCGTATTTGCGATCAACCTTTTCTGGGAAAACACATGTATATATATATATTGAAGGGGAGTTAGAGAGAGAGAGAGAAAGAGGAAAAGCTTTTATTAAAACCACTTAAAAGTCATTGTTTACAGAGGAAAAATATATATACATTGACAAACTTCTATTTAGTCCTAGAAGTTCCAGAACTGTCACAAACAGTTCTTTACAATTCAGTACTTCATGTTTACAGTAACTTCTATTTAGTACACAGAATCCCAGAACTGTCTTAAGCAGTTCTTTACAACTTACAAATACACTTTATAAATACACTATAATCAATAAAAACCGTGTATTATAAGTCATACATTCAAGAAATAAAATGACAATGTAAAATATCAATAAAAGCGTGTGCTTATAGGCCACAAAATCATGCAAAAAAGGGTTGAAACGAAATAAGATAAAAAGCGTCTAAAATAAGCAATAAATTCAATAAATAAAATGACAATGTAAATGTGAATAAAAGCATGTGCTTATAGGCCACAAAATCATGAAAAAATGCATAAACGAAAAACGGTAAAAACCGTTTAATATAGACCATAAATTCAAGAAAGAAAAGGATAATTAAATATTAATTAAAGGGTGTATTAGGCCACAAAATCATGAAAAAAATGGCAGAAACGAAAAACGGTAGAAACCATGTATTAGAAGTCATAAATTTAAAAAATAAAATGACAATAATAAAAATCTATAAAAGCGTGAGCTATATGTCATAAAATCATACAAAAAATGGCAGAAACGAAAAAACGTTAAAAACTGTGTAATATAAGCCATAAATATAAGAAATAAAATGACAATAAAAAAAGTTAGATATCTTAGGATGTGTCAGATGACTCAGATATAATATTAGGTGGTTTAAACGTGACATATTTATTCTATAAGTTGAACCGGGCATTAATTTGTTATGTTCTGCTATCGTTTTTAGTTATTCAGAGGTAACTAGAAGCCTTTAATTTGGTTGATAAAAAAGATCCAGAGGTAACTCACTTTGTTTGGCTGGTAAATATCTATAATCATAGTGTTTTGTTATAACTTGTATATCTTATAGAATATTTTTGACAGCCTTTTTATTTGACAAATAATTGTTACAGAATCCTAGTTGCAACAATGCAAAACTCATTTTTATTTGACATGGCCCCATCATTGTAAATCCATTTTTACCCATTTTTGACTAAGTTTGGTCGAATTGTCTTAGTTAAATAATACTCATTATTATTATTATATATGTACAAATATCAATTACTATATGTTTTTTGTAATTATGGGAGATTTTTTCATTCTAGTCAAATGGAGAGGGGGTAATGTCCCGATCTCTGACAAAGAGTGAATTTTTTCCTCCAGATATTACATGTTTTCCTATCTTTATTAACTGCAACTTAACAAAGCCTTTTCATATTCTTCATATCGAGATTCTGCTCTTAAAGCGAGATATTCTTATAGTGTATTCTGGCACCTGCTTTTCAAGTTTATTGTTTCTTTCCGCTCTTGGCTGTTTAAGTTTGTTTTATTTTAAAAATGACACTTTTCACATATTCCATGAAAAGGTAGGTTTTGTTTGGAAACACTTCCCCGTTCCCGACCCAAACTTGTGAAATATCTTACTGTCACCCTCACAATGTTGTTTTCGGAAAAAAAAAGGTTTCCCTTTGAATTCTTTTTCCTGACTGTTTGACGCGTGTCATGTAGTTTTATCATTTATCTTTTTAGTTGGACAACCAAATGCAGTCCAAATATTAGTATACTCCGTTTGTTTCATAGTAAAAGTTTTACATGGGGAAATATTTTCATCGGAAATTTTTACACTTAAAACTTTTGTTTGCCTTTCATTTGCGGGTGTTTGGTGCATACAAAGTTTTCCACACAAAATTTTATTTAAACTCAAGTTTTTTTTTTTTACAAATTTTTTTTTAACAAATAAATCGTTATTTGGTAAAAACCTCAACATGTATAGAAACTTTAGCTAAACACACATTTTCTGTCATATACGTCACTTATAATAACTTATAAATTTTCAACCTATAAACTCATAGAATTAGTATAGAAGATATTATAAATTATTTTCAATAAGATAGATATATACGTAAAATAATATTGACTTTTATTATTTTTTTCGAATTTTCTTGGGTATTTTAGATTTTCGGATTTTTTTAAAAACCATTTTTTGTATTTTTTTTAGAATTTCTCCAATTTTTTCCTTTTATTTTTATTGGTTAATTAGATAAAATTTGGCTACTTATTAAATAATTTTGAAAGAGTAGACCTATAATAAATAATAGTTACAATACTAGTAGTAGAAAGAGTATAGAGAGAGTTTCCGTAAACTGCTTACAACTTTATTTGCAGGGTAATTGTTTCCCCCAATTTTACTGGATTTTTGGGGAATTATTTCCGAAAAAAATGTTTTACGGTAAACCAATCATTCGAAAAATCTATTTTACCCGTAAATGTTTGTTTGCACCCATTTTACACCAAAACAAATAGAGTTGTAACCAAATGTTATCCAGATTTTGAGGAAAACAACAAAGCATTTGATGTGGCCAACCAAGAGTAGCTCTTATTGTGCGCAATAAAATACAAAACTGAGCTTAAAAAAAACAACCAACTAAGGCCCGAGCCTGAATAAACTAGAAGTTGCAACTGGATGAGGCCTGAATAAGCTTAAAGAATGAGGCCTGAATTAGCTTTATTTAAAAGAATTTATCATCTCTAGGCTGTCTCTCTTAAGTCTCTGAGGAATTTATCACAGGGTTATATAATTTCATGTGTTGTTTTTCTAAATATATGTTGAAATATAGTAAATCAATTTGATATAACTATGTTTTTATCTCGCCTTACGTTTAGTTTGTGAAGAAAGAATTTATATACTGACCAAATAATATCTATCCTCTAGGTTGTATCTTTTATTAATCAATCTCAGGGTTTTACTATTTCATGTGCTTATCTAGATAAATACTAAAATATAAAAGATTAACCCTGATAGAACTACGTTTTTATTTAACTTTCAAGCTTTTCCTTTGCGATTCCCTCAACTGAAACTGTTAAATTTGGCCATGTCACGTTTTTCTGGAATGGCAACCGCTCTGGTTATTTCGAAACTGAGATGGAATTCCATTCAACGTTCAACCAAAGATGAAGCCGTGCAAATAGCGGAGAAGACGAGCGATGCTATTTGATTGGCAAGTTCCAGCAGGTTATTTATGAATTCCAGTCACTTCTCAAATCAACTATAAAAATTTGTACCTATGCCATATACTCACTTTCTACCATTTTTATAGGTACATGTGAATCTACCCAACCGCAATATGGTGGGCCATACAAGTGGCATTAATGCCACGATTGTGGCTTGTAAGGCGGCTGATGAAGTGTCAAGGTATGTTAGTTGGATGCCATATAATTGCAAATTTATATGTTTTGTTGGATTATATATTAGAGGTATACTTGTAAAGATCGTTCATTAGTTTTTTTTTCCAGTGTGCTTGGATAAAAAGCATTTACTATATGTCATAAATCCAAGAAAGAAAAAAACAAACTAAAATATCAATAAAAGCGTGAGCTATATGTCACAAAATCATGCAAAAAAGGCCATAAAAGAAAAACGGTAAAAAAACAATGTACTATAAGCATAAATCCAAGAAAGAAAAAACCAATATTAAATATCAATAAAAGGGTGCGCTAGCCCACAAAATCATGAATTAAAAGGCAGAAACGAAAAACAGTAAAAACCGTATATTATGTCATAAATTCAAGAAATAAAATGACTAATAAAAATCTATAAAAGTGTGAGCTATATACCACAAAATCATGAAAAAAAAGGTAGAAACGAAAAAACGTTAAAAACTGTGTAATATAAGCCATCAATATAAGAAATAAAATGACAATAAAAAATCTCAACAAAAGCGTGTTGTGTGCCACAAAATCATGCAAAAAAGGTTAGAAACGAAAAACAGTAAAAACCGTGTATTATAGACCATAAATTCAATAAAAAAATATAACAATTTAAAATTTCAATAAAAGCGTGTGCTATAGACCACAAAATCATGCAAAAAATGACTGAAACGAAATACGATAAAAAGCGTGTACTATAAGCCATAAATTCAGTAAATAAAATGACAATGTAAATTTTGAATAAAAGTGTGTATTATATACAGGGCACAAAATCATGAAAAAATGAATAAACGAAAAACGGTAAAAACCGTTTACTATAATCCATAAATTCAAGAAATAAACTGACAATGTAAAAAATTAATAAAAGCATGTGCTATATGCCACAAAATCATGAAAAAAAGGGCGGAAACAAAAAACGGTAAAAACTGTGTACTCTAATCCATAAATTCAAGAAAATAAAACGACAATGTAAAATCTCAATAAAATCGTGTGCCCATAAAATCATCAAAAAAAGGGGCAAAACGAAAAAGGGTAAAAATTATGTATTATAAGCCAGAAATTCAACATAGAAAGGGACAATATAAAAATATCAATAAAAGCGTGTGCTTGGCCACAAAATCATGAAAAAAAGCATAAACGAAAAACGGTAAAAACTAGTGTACTATAAGTATAAATTCAAGAAATAAATGACAATGTAAAATATCAATAAAAGTGTGTGCTACCACAAAATCATGCAAAAAATTGGCAGAAATAAAAAAAACGAAAAAAGCGTGTGCTATAAGCCATAAATCCAAGAAAAAAAAAAGACAATATTAAATATCAATAAAATGGTGAGCTAGGTATTAAAATCATGAAAAAAAAAGACAAACGAAAAACGGGAAAAACCGTTTATTATAAGCCAAAAATTCAAGAAATAAAATGATAATAATAAATATCTATAAAAGCGTGAGCTATATGTCATAAAATCATGCAAAAAAGGCAGAAATGAAAAAACATTAAAAACTATGTAATATAAGCCATCAATATAAGAAATAAAATGGCAATAAAAAATCTCAATAATAGCGTGTGTTATATGCCACAAAATCATGCAAAAAATGGTAGAAACAAAAAACAGTAAAAACCGTGTACCATATAGGCCATAAATTTAAGAAAAAAAAGGACAATTTAAAACCTCAATAAAATCAAGTGCTATAGGCCACAAAATCATGCAAAAAATGGCTGAAACGAAAAATAATAAAAACCGTGTACTAAAAGCCGTAAATACAAGAAATAAAATGACAATGTAAAATATCAATAAAAGCGTGTGCTTATTATAGGCCACAAAATCATGCAAAAAAGGGTTGAAACGAAATAAGATAAAAAAAACGTCTACTATAAGCTATAAATTCAATAAATAAAATGACAATGTAAATGTGAATAAAAGTGTGTATTATATAGGCCAAAAAATCATGAAAAAAAGGTATAAACGAAAAACGGTAAAAAGCGTTTACTATAGGCCATAAATTCAAGAAAGAAAATGACAAAATTAAATATCAATAAAAGGGTGAACTACAGGCCACAAAATCATGAAAAAAGGTAGAAACGAAAAACGGTAAAAACCGTGTATTATAAGTCATAAATTCAAGAAATAAAATGACAATAATAAAAATCTATTAAAGTGTGAGCTATATGTCAAAAAAATCATCCAAAAAAGGGCAAAAATGAAAAAACGTTAAAAACTGTGTAATATAAGCCATCAATATAAGAAATAAAATGACAATAAAAAATCTCAATAAAAGCGTGTGTTATATGCCACAAAATCATGCAAAAATGGATAGACACAAAAAATAGTAAAAACCGTGTACTATAGGCCATAAATTCTAGAAAAAAAGGGCAATTTGAAATCTCAATAAAATCATGTGCTATAGGTCACAAAATCATGCAAAAAAGGGCTGAAACGAAAAACAATAAAAACCGTGTACTATAAGCCATAAATCCAAGAAATAAAATGACAATATAAAATATCAATAAAAGTGTGTGCTTATTATAGGCCACAAAATCATGCAAAAAAAGGTTGAAACGAAATAAGATAAAAAAACGTCTACTATAAGCCATAAATTCAATAAATAAAATGACAATGTAATGTGAATAAAAGTGTGTATTATATAGGCCACAAAATCATGAAAAAAAGGCATAAACGAAAAACGGTAAAAACCGTTTACTATAGGCCATAAATTCAAGAAAGAAAATGACAAAATTAAATATCAATAAAATGGTGTGCTATAGGCCACAAAATCATGTAAAAAAAAGGCATAAACGAAAAACGGTAAAAACCGTGTATTATAAGGTATAAATTCAAGAAATAAAATGACAATAATAAAAATCTATAAAAGCGTGAGCTTGTCACAAAGTCATCCAAAAAAGGACAGAAACGAAAAAACGTTAAAAACTGTGTAATATAAGCCATCAATATAAGAAATAAAATGACAATAAAAAATTTCAATAAAAGGGTGTCTTATGTGCCACAAAATCATGCAAAAATGGGTAGAAACAAAAAACAGTAAAAACCGTGTACTATAGGCCATAAATTCAAAAAAAAAAAGGGCAATTTGAAATCTCAATAAAATCATGTGCTATAAGCCACAAAATCATGCAAAAAAGGGCTGAAACGAAAAACAATAAAAACCCTGTACTATAAGCCATAATCCAGTAAATAAAATGACTCTATAAGCCATAAATCCAGTAAATAAAATAACTATGTAAAATATCAATAAAAGAGTGTGCGCTTATAGGCCACAAAATCATGCAAAAAAGAGTTGAACGAAATAAGATAAAAAGCGTCTACTGTAAACCATAAATTCAATAAATAAAATGACAATGTAAATGTGAATAAAATGACAATGAAAAAAAGTCATAAACGAACAACGGAAAAAACCGTTTACTATAGGCCATAAATTCAAGAAAGAAAAGGACAAAATTAAATATCAATAAAAGGGTGTGCTAGAGGCCACAAAATCATGGAAAAAAAGACACAAATGAAAAACGGTAAAAACCGTAAGTCATAAATTCAAGAAAATAAAATGACAATAATAAAAATCTATAAAAGCGTGAGTTATATGTCACAAACTAATCAAAAAAAGAGAATAAACGAAAAAACGTTAAAAACTGGGTAATATAAGCCATCAATATAAGAAATAAAATGACAATAAAAAATCTCAATAAAATTTTATGTTATATGCCACAAAATCATGCAAAAATGGGTGGAAACAAAAAAAAAAGTAAAAACCGTGTACGATAGGCCATAAATTCAAGAAAAAAAAAGGACAATTTGAAATCTCAATAAAATCATATGCTATAGGCCACAAAATCATGTAAAAACGGGCTGAAACGAAGAACAATAAAAAGTGTGTACTATATAAGCCATAGATCTAATAAATAAAATGACATTGTAAAATATCAATAAAAGCATGTGCTATAGGCCACAAAATCATACAAAAAATGGCTGAAACGAAATAAGATTAAAAGCCTCTACTGTAAGTCATAAATTCAATAAATAAAATGACAATTAAAATGTGAATAAAAAAGTGTGTATTATATAGGCCAAAAAATAATGAAAAAAAGGCATAAATGAAAAACGGTAAAAACCGTTTACTATAAGCCATAAATTCAAGAAGTAAAATGACAATGTAAAATATCTATAAAAGCATGTGCTATACGCCATAAAATCATGAAAAAATGGCAGAAACGAAAAAGGTAAAAACCGTGTATTATATTCCATAAATTCAAGAAATAAAATGACAATGTTAAATATCATTAAAAACATGTGATATACGCCACAAAAATCATGCAAAAAAGGGCAGAAACAAAAAATGGTAAAAACCGTGTACTCTAATCCATAAATTCAAGATATAAAATGACAAATGTAAAATCTCAATAAAAACATGTGCCCACAAAATAATGAAAAAGGGAAAAACGAAAAATGGTAAAAATTATGCATTATAATCCAGAAATTCAACATAGAAAAGGACTATAAAAATATCAATAAAAGTGTGTGCTAGGTCACAAAATCATGAAAAAAAGGCATAAACGGTAAAAACTTGTACTATAGGAAATAAATCCAAGAAAGAAAGACAAACTAAAATATCAGTAAAAGCGTGAGCTATATGTCACAAAATTATGTAAAATGGGCCACAAAAGAAAAACGGGTAAAAAATAGTGTACTATTAAGTATAAATTCAAGAAATAAATGATAATGTAAAATATCAATAAAAGCGTGTGCTATATGGCATAAATCCAAGAAAGAAAAAGACAATACCAAATATCAATAAAAGGGTGTGCTAGGCCACAAAAACATGAAAAAAATGATAAACGAAAAATGGTAAAAACAGTTTATTATAAGCCATAAATTCAAGAAATAAAATGACAATAATAAAAATCGATAAAAGCATGAGTTATATGTCACAAAATCATCCAAAAAAGGGCAAAAATGAAAAAACGTTAAAAACTGTGTAATATGAGCCATGAAAATAAGAAATAAAATGACAATAAAAAATATCAATAAAAGCATGTGTTATATACCACAAAATCATGCAAAAATGGATAGAAACAAAAAAAGTAAAAACCGTGTACTATAGGCCATAAATTCCAGAAAAAAAAAAAGGACAATTTGAAATCTCAATAAAATCATGTGCTATATGCCACAAAATCATGCAAAAAATGGCTGAAACGAAATAAGATTAAAAGCCTCTACTATAAGCCATAAATTAAATAAATAAAATGATAATGTAAAATCTGAATAAAAGTGTGTATTATATAGGCCAAAAAATCATGAAAAAAGGGCATAAGCGAAAAACGGTAAAAATCGTTTGCTGTAAGCCATAAATTAAAGAAGTAAAATGACAATGTAAAATATCAATAAAATGATGTGCCATACGCCACAAAATCATGCAAAAATGGGAGGAAACAAAAAATGGTAAAAAGCGTGTACTCTTAAGGCATTAATTCAAGAAATAAAATGACAATATAAAATATCAATAAAAGCGTGTGTTAGGCCACAAAATCATGAAAAAAATGCATAAACGAAAAATAGTAAAAAACCGTGTACTATAGGCCATAAATCCAAGAAAGAAAAGGACAAACTAAAATATCAATTAAAGCATGAGTTATATATTACAAAATCATGCAAAAAAGGCCACAAAAGAAAAACGGTAAAAAACAGTATAGTATAAGCATAAATCGAAGAAATAATTGACAATGTAAAATATCAATAAAAGTGTGTAGGCCACAAAATCATTCAAAAAAGTGCCAGAAATGAAAAAACGTCAAAAGGCGTGTACTATAGGCCATAAATCCAAGAAATAAAAAGAATATATTTGTAAGAATGATAATTCTCTGTGTCTTTATTCACATCAAAGAGTATGGTATATATACAATTAAGGAGGCCTAATTACAGCCTAAGAATACGCACAATTAAGGAGGCCTAATTACAGCCTAAGAATATGCTAATCCTAATTATATTTACAATAATTACGGCTAATACACCTCCGCAGTCGAAACGGGAGGTTCGCGTACGCTGAGACTGTCCCGAAAATCTTGAAAGAGTATGCGCGGAAGTCCTTTGGTGAAAATGTCGGCTATTTGATAGCGAGACGGGACATGAAGTACTCGAACGTGACCTTTAGTTACTTTCTCACGGACGAAGTGAATATCCATCTCAATGTGTTTCGTACGCTGATGTTGAACAGGATTTTCAGTGAGATAGATTGCACTTACGTTATCACAATAGACAATGGTAGCAGTTTGTATAGGAACATGAAGTTCTAAAAGTAGGTTTCACAACCAACATGACTCGGCTACTACATTTGCCACATCCCGATATTCGGCTTCAGCACTTGATCGTGAGAGAGTTGGTTGGCGTTTAGAGGACCATGATATGAGATTGTCGCCGAGAAACACACAATATCCCGAGGTTGACCGTCGTGTGTCAGGACAACCCCCCCAATCGGCGTCTGTATAGGAGATTAGACAGTTGATGGGTGACTTATATAAATGTAAACCGTGAGTTAAGGTACCTTGAATGTAGCAAAGTATTCGTTTCAGGGCGGCCATATGAGTTTCTTTAGGATCATGCATGTGGAGGCATATTTGCTGAACTGCGTAGGAAATGTCAGGACGTGTAAACGTCAAATACTGTAGGGCACCGGCTAGACTACGATAATGCGTGGGGTCGGTGAAGGGCCGATCGGATGAATGGCTTAGTTTCGGCTGAGTGTCAACCGGGGTGGCACTAGACTTGCATGATGACATTCCTGCACGCTCGATAATGTCTTCTGCATACTTCCGTTGGTTAAGAAACAGGCCACTATCATGACGAGTAACCGATATTCCCAAAAAGTAGTGAAGGAGGCCTAAGTCTTTCATCGCAAATTCCGACGACAGAGATTTCATAATGTGCGTGCGTAGTGTGTCGGAGGAAGTTGTGAGTATTATGTCGTCCACATAGAGCAGAAGATAAGCAGTGTCGTGGCCTTGTTTATATACAAACAGAGAGTGGTCGGACTTGCTGTGAGTGAAGCCAATAGTGGTGACGTAGTCTGTGAAGCGTTGATACCAGGCACGGGGGGCTTGTTTTAGACCGTAAAGTGACTTTTTGAACAAGCAGACATGGTCGGGATTTTGTGCGTCTCTAAAACCGATCGGTTGATGCATGTATACGGTTTCATGTAGTTGACCATGTAGGAAAGTATTCTTAACATCAAGTTGATGGATGGTCCATGATTTGGATAATGCTATGCTTAGAACGGTTCGAATCGTTGCGGGTTTAACAACCGGACTAAAGGTAGCATCGCAATCCACGCCAACTTGTTGAGACCTGCCATCACCAACAAGACGAGCTTTGTATCACTCAAAAGATCCATCAGATTTAGTTTTATGACGAAAAATCCACATGCATCGTATAACGTTAACATTACTGGGCCTAGGAACTAGCACCCACGTCTCATTTTGAATTAAAGCGTTAAACTCATCGAGCATGGCGGTTTTCCAATTCGGGTCGGACAAGGTGATTTTGGGATTCTTTGGAAGTGGAGAAGTGGTAGTGTTGGTGTTAAGGTTAAAAAGACGTCTGGGTTGGATAATCCCATTCATACCGCGTGTCGTGATGGAACGGGGATTGGGTGCAGGTGCGGGTGGTGTTATAGAGGCCGGGCTGGAAGATGTGGGTGAAGTTGAGTTGGAGTCGGTTTGGGTTGGTGGAGTAATGGGCTGACGAGAACGACGGCTATAAATTTGTTGGATTGGAGGTCGGGTTTGGGTGATTGAAAGAGGAGTGGGATGGACTATTTGGTTTATTGAGGATTGTTGGACTGGGCCGGTTGTGGATTGTTGGACTGGGGAATGGGCTGGATGAGTAGTGGGGTTGTGGGCTGCTGGAGAGTTGTGGGCGGGTGGAGTGGTGTGGATAGTTGAGGATGAGGGTGAAGCAGGTAATTGCGTAGCGGTTGGAGTGGGAAAAATTGTACGAACCGGTGGGTCAAAAATGTCATAATTCTGAAGAGTGGGTTCGAGTTGTGTGGAGAATGGGAATTGTGTTTCATGAAAGATGACATGGCGGGAAATGATGATTTTTCGAGTGGAGATATTATAGCACTTAAAGCCTCGGTGATTAGTAGGATAACCGAGAAACACACAAGGAGTAGAGCGGGGTTGCAGTTTGTTTATAGCGTTGGGTGGGAAGAGAGGATAGCATAAGCAACCAAACACTTTGATATCTTTGTAAGACGGTTGGCGATGGTATAGTAATTGGGTGGGCGAGGCATTTTTTAGTAATTTTGTAGGGCGGATGTTTAGGAGATAGGTAGCCATTTGAAGGGCATGGTGCCAAAATGAGGTGGGTACAGAGGAGTGAGCAAGGATAGTACGTATGATATTATTAATTGCTCGGATTTTACGTTCAGCTTTCCCGTTTTGTGGGGATGTGTATGGGCAGGAAAAACGGAAAACAAGGCCATTTTGGTTACAGAATGTTTCAAACTGTTTGTTTCGGTATTCGGTGCCGTTGTCACATTGAAAGCTTTTGATTTGAGTGGCAAATTGCGTTTTGATATGAGAGTTAAGAGTAGAGAAAGAAGAGTAAACTTGAGATTTGTGAGTTAGAGGAAAAGTCCAAAGAAAGTTTGTGTAATCGTCTAGAAAAAGAACATAGTATTTATGACCAATTGAACTTGGGACTGGAGATGTCCAAACATCGCTATGTATTATATCAAAAGGTAATAATGTAGACGAGAGAGATGAACGGAATGGTAATTTTATTTGTTTGCCAAAAATGCACGATTGACAAAAAAATTCACTAGATGAAGGTTTACAGCAAATCGATCTATCTTTATTTAAAACATATAAAGTGTCCTTTCCAGGGTGGCCTAAGCGATCGTGCCAAAGATTGGGTGAGATGGCTGCAAAAGTTGATGGAGAGACTGCTTTATGTTTGAAGGGCGTGATGGGATAGAGTTCGCCGGTACTATTACACCTCATGATATTCGTCCCTGTCGTAATATCCTTCACAGAAAAACCAAGAGGATCAAACTCGATTGAAACGTTATTTTCGGTAGTGAAACGACGAACAGAAATAAGATTTTTGATGAGTTGAGGGGCATGAAGGACATTTGTTAATTTTAGGGAATGGTTTTTGGTAGGAAAAGATTTGTGTCCATAACCACGAATCGGAATTTCCTGGCCACTACCTACGATGATATTTTTAACATTGCTTAAATTAAAATAAGGGAAGAGTGTACCGTCCGAAGGCGTCATGTGAGCGGTTGCTCCTGTGTCCATGTACCAGTTATCGTCAGGGGTTGATAATGTCATAGTGTGCATTGCCTCATTTATGTCCGTGGGCTCATAGGTGGACTGGTTCGAGGAGCCCGATGGTGGTGGAAACGGGCCAGCAGTATGGTAAGCTTGTGACCTAGGTCCTAACACACCTGCTGTGGTGGACTGGCCATGAGGTCTGGCCCAATTAGATGTGGGGTAGGGACATGGAGGTGGTCTCCATTGTGGCCCAAGGGAATTTGCCCATTGAGTGAACCAAAGGGGAGGTTGGGCCCAAGTGCCTGTATTTTGTCCACCATCAACGCGTTGAGTTTGTGTGTGGCGACCGCGGCCGCGTCCACCAGATCTGCCACCACGACCAGTTCCCCTTCCACCATTCCGGTCGTTGAGACGCGTTGCTGGTTGTTTTGATGAGGATTCGCCGGAGGGGGGAACGGTGGTGGCGAATCAGTTGTGTTAATAAACACAGCAGCCTGGGTGTCTGAGCTCTTGAGCTTACGAGATTCTTCCATACACAACCGAGATCGGGCGTCGTAGAAAGACGGCAAGGGGTTGGTTTGAGTGATGATGGAAGCCACCGTGTCATATGTATCGGAGAGACCGGCGATAACTTGGAGGACTAGGCGGCTTTCCGCAACCGGGTGATCGACGTTGGCTAGTTGATCTGCCAAGGACTTTAATTCCTGACAATAGTCAGAAATGTTGGTGAAATCTTCAAGACGAACGCGTGTGAACCTGTTTTCAAGAGCAACGGCACGAGCGTCCTTGTTGTCGTTGAAGAGACTAGCAAGACGGGTCCATGCCTTGTTGGCGGTGGTGTCGGTTTTGAGAATTATCTTGACAAGCGGAGTGTCGATGGTTCCGTAAATCCATTGGAGAACAATGGCGTCAAGACGATTCCACAGGGCGGGATCTTTTTCCTTCTCATCGGAGGGTGATGATGAGGGAAGGATGTGCTCCGTGACTTGGTAAGCACAACAATGAATCTTAAATAATTCTGCCCACGTACCGTATTCATCCGTGTCGTTCTTCAATTGAATGGGAATGAAGGAACGGATGTTGTGAACGGTAAAAGCCGGGTGGGAGTTGCTTGTTGCGGCCATGGAAACCGGGAAAGGAGATCGAGAAAGGAGAAGAAACGGCTGTGGAGGGGCAGAGATTATTTAGGTAAGGCTCTGATTACCATGTAAGAATGATAATTCTCTGTGTCTTTATTCACATCAAAGAGTATGGTATATATACAATTAAGGAGGCCTAATTACAGCCTAAGAATACGCACAATTAAGGAGGCCTAATTACAGCCTAAGAATATGCTAATCCTAATTATATTTACAATAATTACGGCTAATAATATTAAATATCAATAAAAGGGTGTGCTATGGGACACAAAATCATGAAAAAAAATCAGAAACGAAAAACAGTAAAAATCATGTATTATAAGCCATAAATTCAAGAAATAAAATGACAATAATAAAAATCTATAAAAGCGTGAGCTATATGCCACAAAATCATGAAAAGAAGGGCAGAAACGAAAAAAAAAAGTGTAATACAAGCCATCAATATAAAAAATAAAATGATAATAAAAGATCTCAATAAAATCATGTGTTGCCACAAAATCATGCAAAATAAGAGTAGAAACGAAAAACAGTAAATACACCCCATCAGAATTTTCCTGGGATCCACTTTACGCAATCTCCCTTCCCAGAAAAGGGACGATAGATCAGATAAGTGTGCTTGATACTTTCCTGCTACGTTTTTGCTGCAGTATGTTTTTTTTTTCTGAAAATATTTTGAAAAGCTCTTTCCTTGATACGAATTTGGAAAGTTTAGTTGCTATGATTGGTCTGCTGACTTGAGAATCAAAATGAGTTTAAGAAATGAATATATTAAATGTTGAATCCCTGACTCCCTGAGACCAATAAATAACAAGTGCTGATGAGTGTTAGCTATACCATCATAAATTGTTTTTGGGTTTAACCATCTTTTGTTTGGTCATAGATTAATCCAAAGTATGAGAGTCTCTAACACAAGTCCTAGATGTTCCTCCTCAGTAGCTCAGTGGTAGAGCGGTCGGCTGTTAACCGACTGGTCGTAGGTTCAAATCCTACTTGGGGATAATCTTTTGCTTATAGCTTTTCTTACCTAGCTACCCCACATGTTTTTTTCAACTAACAGAATCGTGGGACATGGAAAGTTTCTTCCCGGTTTTTATTTTTCACTAAAAAGGTGAATTTGGTTCGTTCAATTCTTTGGGTAACCAAAATTCTAAACTTGTAACCCTTAATCCTGCGATCGGAATGACTTAAAAAGTCTACCCAAAATTATAAGAGATTAGGTAATGCGGGCATCGATTTGGCTGTATTTTATCCTCAAGACCTGTGCGAAGCTGAACTTTTTGCAATTTTGTACAATAAGTGAATTGATCTTTCGAGTGAACGCATCTTATTATTCTAAACTACCTTGGTTGAAAGGTAATTTATTTTTTAGTTATGTGGATTGCTCATTATATGATAAATGAAAGCTTCTGATCACTTGATGTAAGACTAAACATGAGAAGTAATTCGTCTTTTTTTACTTTCTTTTCCTCTCTTTTTTTCCGTGTAGCCGATTCCTCGCAGTATTTAGGATCAAGAAGAGAGTTGTAGAGTCCTACCCCTATTGCTATAGCTCATCTCTGTGTCTACTATGAATATCTATATTATTGACTTACAGTTCACTTCTCTTTTAACTCAAACAAAGACATATCCCTCTTTTTCCTGTCGTGAAAGCCAGCAGCATTTATTGCTGACCATAAAATTTGATGTTCAACGCTTTTGCAGGCAAACCCCTGTGCCTTCAGGTATTACAACCGTATGCTCTCTCTTGTTCTATTTTTTTCTACTTTTAGGGATGATTTGTTTATCATATTATTTTAGCCTTTCATCCCTTTGGGAGTATTAATGTACAATGTTCCCGCTGATTCACCTGCAATATTGCTGTGTTATTATATCCATGACGGTTGATATTGTTTTAACTGGAATAAGGAACTGAATCTATTTTTGTAACAACTAGCAATTTGTGGACTAGACCATACAATCATGTCAAATTGTAATTTTATTTGCCTAGTCTTCCGATCCTTCCTTGGTTTTATTCCGCATGTAACGATTCTAAATCAATAATTTAAACTGCTAAGTATTATTAATGTATTGTATGTATGCCTTGGGTTCCCTCCTCTCAATTTCTAGCTTTTGAGGGTGAGGTGAGCTCTGTTGCACCTCTGCCCAATAAAATTTTGTTCTCTGTTTGTAAATGATTACCTGTTTGCTAGCGTGCTTGACTTTTCAAGTGCGACTATCAACTAAGCTAAGTATATAATAGGAGTATAATTTGACAAAACAACTTTAGAAAATATGAGACTTTTTTCAGCTTTAGTTTTGCACAGTAATGCCGCTCCTTTTCCTCCTAGGAATTAAGTTATATTGCCTTTGATCTGATATGGACTAGAATGATCCTAACGCCATTTACTTGCATCTCTTTTTATTCATTGAATTAATAGTCTTTGTTGGTATGCAATGAATATCTTGTTTATGGTCTTCCAAGACAAAACTTGTTGTTTTCGTGTTAAAGAGTTTTCAAGCAAAACCATCCAGGAAGCCAGAAGAAGTAAATTCCCTCATGGAGCTTTCTATGTTTGATTACTGATACGTTCTTTCTTTGATTTCATTGATCATTACCTCCATCAATCGGTTTTCTTTCTGCAGTTACTTCAAAAAACTATAGAAAATTCTATATCTTCAATAGAATATAGGCTTTTAAGCAACAATAAAGCTGTTCCTTTGCGACTTATGATCAAATAAGGGCACCGGTCTCGAACAACTGAAGTTTAAATAAATAGAATCACCTAAACGAGATTTTCCAAATTTCCAAACACAAGACCGGAAAATAATTTCAAATTAATTTTACTTTTTTTTTCTCTTTTCTGTGACATTTTCCGGGTTACAAACACAATATTAAAAAAAGGAGATGACAGAGGGAGTAATATTTTAAAATTGAAAATTTCACATCCTTAATTTAGTAATGTGTGGAAACTATGGGGGGCAAATTCTATAATATTCTTAATCCTTTCATTTCCATTTGTTGTTTCCCTCTCTCTCTATATATATATATATAGATATATATAGAGAGAGATATATATAGAGAGAGAGAGATCTCTTATCTCTAACAAATACATACATATAAATATACATATATTGATACATACAAAAAAGTATATTTAATTGCAATTTCATAAAATGTAGAATCACTTCATTATCATCCTCAACTCATTTCTCTCGACCCTCAAATGTACAAAATTTAATGACCGACACAAAACCCTAAGAGCATGTTTAGCAGGGGCTGGGTTGCGGTGGGAGTAGCAGCAAATCCGCATGTGCCACGTTTATCAGAGTGTTGGTAACGATCTGCTATCGCCTGTCCCTCTCTCTCTCCTGAATTTAGAGTTCGCATCTCCATTTGTATGTGTTGCCTCTGTATGTTTAATCGCAGGGTTGGTCCATGTATTATTTACAAACCAGTCATGTAGTTTTAAATGTATTAAAAAAAATATACGACCGTTAATAATTACCAAATGATCGCTTTAGTTTCGAAGTAATTACAAAATAGTCCCTATAACGATAATAAAGAGCTAGTTTGACTTTTTTTGGTCTCCGGATTTTTTTTAACTTATAAAATAGTCTTTATAACGGCTAGTTTTTGGTCCTTCAACCATTTTAAATTACAAAACAGTACAATTTAATTCCTATATAAACCCGCACTCTACTATCATTCAACCCAAATCATTTCAAAAACACTCTTTATCTCAAATATATTATTCTATAAATCATATAATTCAAACACTTTCTATCCGAAATACAAATGGATCCACTCCGATTCACCTCCTCATCTGATTTCTCGCCCGATTTCGATGATGCCAATTTCGAAACGATGAATGAAAATTTTCTCGTCGACGACCCTTAGTTTTTACATAAAAATGGTTAAAACCGTTTACTATAGGCCATAAATTTAAGAAATAAAATGATAATGTAAAATATCAATAAAAACGTGCGTTATGGGCCAAAAAATCATGGAAAAAATGGCATAAACGAAAAAAATGTAAAAATGTGTACTATAGTCCATAAATACAAAAAACAAAAAGGGAAAGTAGAATATCAATAAAAGTGTGAGCTATAAGGCTACAAAATAATGCAAAAAAGGCCGGAAACGAAAAATGATAAAAATCATATACTATAGACCATAAATTTAAGAAATAAAATGATAATGTCAAATATCAATAAAAGTGTGTGCGGCCACAAAATCATGCAAAAAAATGGCAGAAAAGGATAAAACGGTAAAAAAACATGTACTATAGGCTATAAATCCAAGAAATAAAAAATACAAACTAAAATATCAATAAAAGAGTGAGTTATATGTCACAAAGTCATGCAAAAAAAGACACAAGAAAATAAATCCAAGAAATAAAAAATACAAACTAAAATATCAATAAAAGAGTGAGTTATATGTCACAAAGTCATGCAAAAAAAGACACAAGAAAAACAGTAAAAAAACAGTGTACTATAAGCATAAATCCAAGAAATAAATGACAATGTAAAATATCAATAAAAACGTGTGCTAAGGCCATAAAATCATGCAAAAAAGTGGAAGAAATGAAAAAAAGACAAAAAGTGTGTACTATAGGCCATAAATCCAAGAAAAAAAAAGACAATATTAAATATCAATAAAAGGGTGTGCTATAACATTATGAAAAAAAGGCAGAAACGAAAAACGGTAAAAAACCGTGTATTATAAGCCATAAATTCAATAAATAAAATGACAATAATAAATATCTATAAAAGCATGAGCTATATGCCACAAAATCATCCAAAAAAGGGTAAATAACGAAAAAACGTTAAAAACTGTGTAATATAGTTCACAAAATCATGCAAAAAAGGATAGAAATGAAAAACAGTAAAAATCGTGTACTATAGGCCATAAATCCAAGAAAAAAAAGGACAATTTGAAATCTCAATAAAAGCATGTGTTATAGGCCACAAAATCAATGAAACAAGGGCTGAAACGAAAAACAATAAAAACCGTATACTATAAGGAATAAATCCAATAAATAAAAAGACAATGTAAAATATCAATAAAATTGTGTGTTATAGGGCACAAAATCATGCAAAAAAGGGCTGAAACGAAATACGATAAAAAGTGTGTACTCTAAACCATAAATTCAATAAATAAAATGACAATGTAAAATCCCAATAAAAGTATGTATTATATAGGCCAAAAATCATGAAAAAAAGGCATAAAAGAAAAACGGTAAAAACCGTTTACTATAAACCATAAATCCAAGAAAAAAAGGACAATTTGAAATCTCAATAAAAGCATGTGCTAAAGGCCACAAGATCGTGCAAAAAAGGGCTGAAACGAAAAATAATAAAAACCGTGTACTATAAGCCATAAATCCAAAAAATAAAATGAGAATGTAAAATATCAATAAAAACATGTGTTATAGGCAACAAAATCATGCAAAAAAGGGCTGAAACGAAATACGATAAAAAGCGTGTACTATAAGCCATAAATTCAATAAATAAAATGACAATGAAAAATTTGAATAAAAGTGTGTATTATACAGGCCACAAAATCATGAAAAAAGGCATAAACGAAAAACGGTAAAAACCGTTTACTATAACCCATAAATTCAAGAAATAAAACGACAATGTAAAATATCAGTAAAAGCATGTGCCATACCCCACAAAATCATGCAAAAAAGAGGGGAAACAAAAATCGGTAAAAACCGTGTACTATATAAGCCATAAATTCAAGAAATAAAATGACAATGTAAAATCTCAATAAAAGCGTGTGCCCACAAAATCATGAAACAAAGGGCAAAACGAAAAATGGTAAAAACTGTGTATTATAAACCAGAAATTCAAGAAAGAAAAGGACAATATAAAATATCAATAAAAGTGTGTGATAGGCCACAAAATCATAAAAAAAAAGGGCAAAAACGAAAAACGGTAAAAACCGTGTACGCCATAAATCCAATAAATAAAAATACAAACTAAAATATCAATAAAAGCGTGAGCTATATGTCACAAAATCATCCAAAAAAGGGCACAAAAGAAAACGGTAAACAACGGTGTAATATAAGCATAAATGCAAAAAACAAATGACAATCTAAGATATCAATAAAAGCGTGTGGCCATAAAATCATGCAAAGAAGTGGCATAAATGAAAAAATGCCAAAAAAACGTTCAAAACTGGGTAATGTAACCCATCAATCCAAGAAATAAAATAACAATAAAAATCTCAATAAAGGCGTGTGTTATTAACCATAAAATCATGCAAAAAGGGTAGAAACGAAAAACATTAAAAACCTGTGTACTATAGGCCATAAATCTAAGAAAAAAATGACAATTTGAAATCTCAATAAAAGCATGTGCTAAATGCCACAAAATCATGCAAAAAAGGGATGAAACGAAAAACAATAAAAACCGTGTACTATAAGTCATAAATCCAAAAAATAAAATGACAATGTAAAATATCAATAAAAGCGTGTGCTATAGCCACAAAATCATGCAAAAAAAGGATGAAACGAAATACGATAAAAAACGTGTATTATATCATGAATTCAATAAATAAAATGACAATGTAAAATTTCAATAAAATTGTGTATTATATAGGCCACAAAATCATGAAATAAATATATAAACGAAAAACGGTAAAAACCGTGTACTATAAGCCATAAATTCAATAAATAAAAAAACAATGTAAAATATCAATAAAAGCGTGTGGTATAGGCCACAAAATCTTGCAAAATAGGGCTGAAACGAAATACGATAAAAAGCATTTACTATAAGCCATAAATTCAATAAATAAAATGACAATGTAAAATCTCAATAAAAGTGTGTATTATATAGGCCACAAAATAATGAAAAAAATGCATAAACGAAAAACGGTAAAAACCGTTTACTATAATCCATAAATCCAAGAAAAAAAAGGACAACTTGATATCTTAATAAAAGCATGTGCTATAGGCTACAAAACCATACAAAAAAAGGGCCGAAACGAAATACGATAAAAAGCATGTGATATATGCCATAAATTCAAAAAATAAAATGACAATGTAAAATATCAATAAAATTGTGTATTATATAGGCCACAAAATCATGCAAAAAATGGCTGAAACGAAAAGCAATAAAACTCGTGTACTATAAGCCATAAATTTAAGAAATAAAATAACAATGTAAAATATCAATAAAAGCGTGTGCTATAGGCCACAAAATCATACAAAAAAGTGCTGAAACGAAACAAGATAAAGAGCGTGTACTATAAGCCATAAATTCAATAAATAAAATGACAATGTAAAATTTGAATAAAGGTGTGTATTATATCACAAAATCATGAAAAAAAAGCATAAACGAAAAACGGTAAATACTATTTACTATAAGCCATAAGTTCAAGAAATAAAATGGCAATGTAAAATCTCAATAAAATCATGTGGTATTGGCCACAAAATCATGCAAAAAAAAGGATGAAACGAAAAACAATAAAAACCGTGTACTATAGCCCTAAATTCAATAAATAAAATGACAATGTAAAATATCAATAAAAGCGTGTACCCACAAAATCATGAAAAAAAGGGCAAAACGAAAAATGGTAAAAAATGTCTATTATAAGCGAGAAATTCAAGAAAGAAAAGGATAATATAAAATATCAATAAAAGCGTATGATATACCACAAAATCATGAAAAAAGGGCATAAACGAAAAACAGTAAAAACCGTGTACTAGATAAGCCATAAATCCAATAAAGAAAAAGACAAACTAAAATATCAATAAAATATTGAGATATAAGTCATAAAATCATACAAAAAAAGCACAAAAGAAAAAAGGTAAATAATAGTGTACTATAAGCATAAATCTAAGAAATAAATGACAATGTAAAATATCCATAAAAGCGTGTGGTATAAGCCACAAAATCATACAAAAAAGTGAAAGAAATGAATAAACGCCAAAAAGCGTGTACTATAGGCCATAAATTCAAAAAATAAAATGACAATGTAAAATATCAATAAAAGTGTGTGATATAGGCCACAAAATCATGCAAAAAAGGGTTGAAATGAAATAAGATAAAAAACGTGTATTATAAGCCATAAATTCAATAAATAAAATGACAATGTAAAATTTGATTAAAAGTGTGTATTATATAGGCCACAAAATAATAAAAAAAAAACATATAAACAAAAAAAGGTTAAAACCGTTTACTATAAGCCATAAATTCAAGAAATAAAATGACAATGCAATTATCAATAAATCATGTGCTATACGTCACAAAATCATGCAAAAAGGGGTGGGGTGGGGGGGGAACAAAAAACGGTAAAATTGTGTACTATAAGCCATAAATTCAAGAAATAAAATGATAATGTAAAATCTCAATAAAAGTGTGTGCCCACAAAATAATGAAAAAAAGGGCAAAACGAAAAATGGTAAAAGCGGTGGATTATAAGCCAGAAATTCAAGAAAGAAAAGGACAACGTAAAATATCAATAAAAGCTTGAGCTATGTCACAAAATTATGCAAAAAAAGGCACAAAAGAAATACTGTAAAAAACAGTGTACTATAGCATAAATCCAAGAAATAAATGACAATTTAAAATATTAATAAAAGTGTGTGATATAGGTCACAAAATCATGCAAAAAAGTAGAATAAATGAATAAACGCCAAAAAAACGTGCAGGCCATAAATCCAATAAATAAAATGGCAATGTAAAATATCAATAAAAGCGTGTGTTAGGCCATAAAATCATGCAAAAAAGGGCATAAACAAAATATGGTAAAAACTGTGCATTATAAGCCAGATATTTAAGAAGAAAATGACAATGTAAAATCTCAATAAAAATGTGTATTATATAGGCTATAAAATCATGAAAAAAAGGCATAACAGAAAAAGGGTAAAAACCGTTTAATATAGCCATAAATTCAAAAAATAAAATGACAATGGAAAATCTCAATAAAAAATGTGTGTTATAATCATAAAATCATGCAAAAAATGACATAAACGAAAAATGATAAAAACTGTTTATTATAAGCCAGAAATTCAAGAAAGAAAATGACAATGTAAAATCTCAATAAAAGTGTGTATTATATAGACCACAAAATTATGAAAAAAAGAAATAAACGAAAAATGGAAAAAACCGTTTACTATGAGGCCATAAATTCAAGAAATAAATTGATAATGTAAAATCTCAATAAAAAAACGTGTTATATAGTCCATAAAATCATGCAAAAAATGCAGAAATAAAAAACGGTAAAAATCGTGTACTAGAGCTATAAATCTAAGAAATTATATAGTCCATAAAATCATGCAAAAAATGCAGAAATAAAAAACGGTAAAAATCGTGTACTAGAGCTATAAATCTAAGAAATAAAATGAAAATGTAAAATATCAATAAAAGCGTGAGTTATATACCACAAAATCAGAATTGTATATTACGATCGGATCCAACATAGCACAAACATGATCTATTTTATGCTTGATCATACAATTGTTTCTTATCTTCAGCAATTTTTTCCATATCCAAGAGCTACTGTTTGGCATTTTAACTTCACAAATAGTCTGGCTTTCAAGTAAATTTAGACCAACCCATTTTTTCCACAGAGAAATATAATTTGGATACTTCAAATTCCAAATGCATTTGGTATTTTAACGGAAATGAGTGCTTTTATGGTGAGTGCGGCCAACAAAGGCATATATAGAAATCTGCCGGTATGAGTTTATCCCTTGATGACTTGATTTACACATTGATTTGTAAGTAACTGGGGTCTCCCGAAACACTGGGCACTCTATTTATGTGATTTTTAATCGTAATATGGATCATGTTAGGTCTTGAGTATGTCACAAAACATTCATCATTATATTGCCAGCACAAGGCACATACTGGGTTTGGTTTATTTCATTGGCAATTCACAACATTTGTCTACATTGCATATGGAGCCCAACAATAAGCACAAATTTGAACAGAACTTTAAATTGATACAAAAAAACAGAATTTAACTATTTATATAACGTCTTAGCTTGCGAGTTTTAAGTATTTGTTTGTGTTTGTCTACACAATCAAACATGCGGCAATTATGCCCCCACTGACTTGAAAGTAGGTCAAATTAAACCCATTTCCGACAAGAGAGAAGAAATTAGTGGAAAATGATATAAAAGCAATTAGACAGAACATGGAATGATGGGAAAAGAATGCTTTGACATTTTAAGAACTTAAGCATCTATGTTTCACCGTCTCGATGTTTGTAAGGTACTGATTCTACACAAGTTTCTCAATTACAGCAACGTCAAAACTAGGTTACGCATGAGTTGTGTAAAGTCTATATCATTAAGTCTTCCTTTGAAACCTGTAGAATTTGCTTTCATGCCAAAAAGTAAAACAAATGTCTCAAAGAAATAGCTTCCCAGTAATTCCACCTAGCTGCAGTACATCAGAACATTGATCCATTTGAGGCAAATGAAAAATAAAATGTTTCCAATACCAAAAGCAAGCTCAACGTTTCAAAACTTTTTACTACTGGTAGAAAGAAAAACACACTGAAACAATACCAAACGCGTGTTTTTCCTAAAATCAAATTCTTCAACCGAAAAGGTTACTCCTCGTCTTCAATTTTAGCAATACTGAGTTGTTAACACCACTAGCAAGTATCCGACAGAACTGAAATCTGAATGAAAAAAAGGCAAACGGTCTGAATTCATCAAAGGCATAAACTGCAAACTGGAACTAATTCCTAAGGCTCAGAGAGGGCTTGCATATTGAACTGAACAAGGAAAATATATAATCTGAAACATCATCTCGCATGATCAGCTGACATTACGTCTTGTTAGCATCAAGTATTCAAAACTTGGATTAGCTTCGATCATTTTCTTAATATTCGTAATAGTTTTCTAAAATTTAAAAAGAAAATTTGGAAGGCCGTGTTCAATAGGTAAATAAGACTAATATTTTAGCAAATTTTAATTCTCCTTCATCAAACTGAACTGGAAACCTACAAATATCAGTAATCTCTCAACTTGAAAATACTAAACATTCAACAATTCATTCATCAACCTCCAACTCCCTACTCACATTTTAAAGATGATAAAAAACGGGATTAATAACTGTTTCATATGCCAACTTTTCACAGTTTTTCGACTTTGTTCAGTAACCTCGACCCAGAAGACTTAATGATATTACTTTTTAATATATCTTCTGGGTAGATCTACCCAGAAGGCTTAAATATATCGACACAGAAGATCTACTTATCATGGCTAAAGCACAAGTGTTGATATATTTAACATCAAAATCATTTGATCCTTGCACACACATGTGGAATAGGTAATAACTATAGCTCATTTAATTGGTTAAGTACATTAATGAAACGTAAAAGAAAGCACTGGTCAAATTTGGATAAGTTTAGACAGTAGCAAACTGCATGCTACTGTCAAGTTCAAGCGATGTGGAAATACGAACTTATACTGTTACCAGAATATTTGTCTACTCAAAATTAATCAAAACTACAGATTAGCTAGAAGAATGAGAACCGTCACCTATGTGGTCAAGCAGCAAGAGCTAAAAATGACAAGCCTTTGGATATAGGATCTAATACAACTAAAACAACTCAACTCATGCTTTGGGAAATACTTCAAGACCAATATTCTTGAAGATGAAAACAATTGATGCCCCTATTTACAACATTCAAAGTAGTAACCCAACATGGACTTAAATCAAGTTTGGAAGGTAGGAGAGAGTTACATGTAGTCTATTGCATTTTCTTTTCTTTGTTTGTAGGCATTGGAATCTTTCTCAGCACAAGCTCATCAAATTTTTTGTATTGCGAGTGTACGATTTTGTATACAGGAGCCAGCTTCTCATCAACTTGATCCTGGTACTTCTCATACAGAACCGGCACTGACAAACTGAAAAGAACCACTACAGTAAAGAAAAAAAGAGACGCTTAGAATCGGACCAAAATAGATGCTTTGAAATGTTTGTGGACCGATTTAAGGAAACAAAATAAGAAACTCACCAATGTAGAGTAAAGTAAGGAAGTTAAAGAAACTTCCAACATAGGAAATGACCCATAAGCTCAACGCAGCCTGCAACCAGGATGCACATAGCATATAAAATCAGTAAAACGTAAACCACTTCAAATATAATAACTAAAACACGTTTCTACTAACAATACCTTGAAAAAAACCTTCAAATTTCTGGCAATTGCAATCTCACGTGCAACAGATAACGCATGGTTGACCCTCACTCGAGCTACCTCCGCAACTTTAAAAACAGTAACCTCAGAAATTTCCAGATTAGGAAGGGGAGGCAGAGGTCTGAATTTTTAATGAAAATTAAAAATTATAATCAATATTCAAAATCCATATATTTCGAAATCCTCTGACAACAAGTGTAACACCTAACTATTAACAACACATAAGCTGCTTTAAATGCTAGGAAAAAAATGACACAACACCATATACAGAGCAACAGTCTCAAGCGATATACAGAGCAAAATATATCATGCGATAACCGAGGGTGAGAGGCAGATTTCTCTATATATTTATGTAGGTGTATGGTAACAACTTCTTAATGAAAACAATAAAAATTAAAAGCACACACCATTGTTTTTATCTGTATTAATCCAAAGAGCATATTAATAGAAAGAAAAATATAGTTCTGTAGCAAACAAAACTGACCTGTTGAGTAAAGAAGCGGATTTACCCCAGAAGAAGAGGATGGCAACCAAAAGCAACAAAACATTCGACACGAAAGACAAGAGATTATAACCAGCTCTCTCGAAAAGAAACCACAATATACTCGACCCCACCAACAAAATCACTGACTCACGCTTTCTCCTCCACAGCAGAACGTCTGCAACTGCAACATGAAATATTCTATTTACTTAGTTGAAAATTCAGTATTATCTATATTTTTTCAAAACCGTTAACTTGTCAACAATAATTAAAAAGAAACAAATCTCAGCTTACTATATTCGTTCAAACTTTAATAAGTGGGTCGTCGTAGCTGATGATAAAGAATAAGCTAAATGGGAAAAAGTAAAAGTAGTTCAAATTGAGATTCTGTGGTAGAATTTAATTGTTTTTATTACGACATTCTTTCCTTAAATTTAAATTTTCTCTATCTCCATGTCGATAACACGTCTTAATCACTATCTCTCCATGCATTATACTTTTATTTCCCCTAACAAAACATTAAAGGCTTTTCTTCCCTTCAAAAGATTCTCTTTGATCAATTGCCAATTTACGACGCCCACCAAGATTCATGGTATTATACCTAAATAAGAGTATGAAAATAAATAAGAAGAAGCAAATCTAAGCCAATCTTACTGAGGAGGGGACACTATCTAAAAATCAGTTTTCTTTTAAAGTGCTAAGAATCGGGATCAAAACATTGGTTTTCTATTAAGTGTTTAATACACGCCTATAGTCAAGACACGATACATACGGCCTAAGGGTGAGTGATTACGTAACAACGAAGGCAACTCATTTTCTCGCCAAAATTGTATACTACTTTATTATACAGTTATAGTTGAAAAACTATTTAATGTTCACTACTACCATAACTGATCACTACGAAAATTATTTAAAGTTATACTAGAAAAACTGCTATGTCATTTGTGTGGACCTAACAAATAACTGATCACTACGAAACTACATGCAACGTTGACTTGCCAAAATCTTGTATCTAAATTGTCGAAATAATTTATTAAAAAATTAATCAAAAAGATTAAATACTAAAGCTTACCACTAAATTTTGAAAATTTCCGTTCAGGAAAACTAGATACGAGATTGTTGTAAGTCAAATTTGCACGTAGATCAATTATTTAGAGACGACGTGAATATTAATTGTAAAATAAAAAGAAACAGTATATGAACAAGCTAGCGATTCTCACGAGGAACCAATTCAATAAACAACGATCTGCAAATTCCTATTAAACTGTAGAATAATCTCATTAATCATTGCATAATCATGCAACTTAAGATCAAAACCTTTAAGTTCATCTCAAATAATTAGCAAAGATCTACATATTCACTTAAATTGTGAATAATATCACTAATAATTGGCTCCATTTCAATATTCTGGATCAAAACAGATTAATGAAATAATAGATTAATAACGTGTGTTGATATATATAAATATATAATATAAATAGACCTGAAGGATCGCCGAGAGCTTGATGAACGGAGAAACGATGAGAGTCTCCCATGGCCAAGATATTATTAGAGAGAGAGATAGATAATAAATTAATGGGGCAGATATGTAATTTTGTACACGATTTAAAGTTTGTAAATTTGTTAAATACACTATCTAATCATGGTTTGTTTGTTATACCACCGATTTAAATATAAATAGATTGTTTTAAAATTGTATATGCATCGGTTTATTTATTTATTAACTTAAATATACATTAAATCAAATATATATCAAATACAATAGATCAATATCTTATCTTATAATTAAAATAATAATTTATATCTCTTACTTTTTTCTTATTATTTCTTCTTTATTTGTATTTTTCACATATAAATTAATAAAATAAAATAAAAATATGAGTTGTATAGTCGTTATAGATAAATTGATAAGGAATCTGATAATTTGTATAAACCAAAATGTTTCCTTATAAGTTATAAAAATGTATTTTTTAATTTAAATATGAAAAAACGTCTAAGTAATTTGATACGGTTGATGGTACAGATGAACCCGTGTTATAGTCTCCTTACTTGGTTTTTACCCCTGATGGAGCACTTTAAAAGAAATTGAATTATTCTTATGTACAGACTTACTATTCTTGTACGTTTTGCATGGAATTGATGCCAATATTCATGTCATCATGGACGTCCGAGTTAATTATTCAGTGCTTGTTTGGTATCAATTTTTTTTGTTAGTTTTTTTAGTTTTTTGATTTTAAAAAGTCACGTGCATTTGGTATCACTATTTTTTTTAGCTTTTAAAATTCTAGATTTTAAAGGAATATAATTAGAAAAGCTAAAAGCAAAAAAGACACACATTTTGAAGATTTTGGTAGTTTTATCGCAACTATTTTAAGAATTTAAATGAATATTGATCTTATCTCAAATAAAATTTTATTCGTATACTTGACGTGTTACTTGCTGGTTTAAATATGATATTTTAAAAATTTATCAAAAAAATGTCTTATAAAGTTATTTTAATTGAAAAGGCAAAAGGTCATTAGTTAATGCCAAAAATAAATATGTTGAAAAGCAAATTTTTTTCCTACTGCTTTCTGAAAGAGTTTTTTGACTAAAAAATTTGATACCAAACTGACCCTTAATTTAACACAAGGTTGTAAATAAACCGAGTCATTCATGAACAAGTGCATCTCCGGTTCTTTAAATACTGGACTAGTATTCATTCATTTATAAATGAATCAGCCTTGAATAAAAATATATGGCTATACGGCTGGTGTACACGTTTGGGGTCTTTACTTTTTTTAAAATAAAATCTATGTTGTGCATATTATATTAAGCACTCTCCTTTTAGATAGTAAATTTATAATCTTAAACTTCATTGGTGTGTATCGTGTAGTATAAATTCATGATACTTATTTGTGTTATTAATTATCCTAATATGGATTTTCGTTGTAAAAATTATTTTTTGCAAACGGAACGAGTCTTAAGGCTTGGATAGTTTGAGCTTGATGAGCCGAATGATTGAGCCTAAACAAGCTCGTTGATAAACGAGCCAAAACTAAGATTTTCATGATCCTCTAGTAAAAGACCAACATAACCGACTCGGCTCACTCGTTTGAATGTAAGATGGATTGTGATAAATGCAATCTTTGCAATCTTAGAAGTCCACTGGTGGCGGCTGTTGTACAGTTGTACCACATGTAAACAGTCCACTAATTCAGTTTGCTCAATCTCGTAAGTCGCAATGTCCTCTTTTCACTGGTATTTTATGTTTAATGCCAAACTTGGTTAATATCAGCATGAATATTCAATAGTAGTCCACGACCGGTGTAAGTCATGTTTTAACCAGAGTGGGTGACACAGATTGCACAATTATGTACCAATATTTTGTAAGACCTTTATTCATCCGTTGAGGAGAAAGTTTCACCAAATCATATGCATTTACACACAAGTTCTTCTCATCCGTCTTGTCATACACAGAAGCTATAAAGCAAAGCAGTCGACAAATGTTTTGGCAAGTTCATACAAGTTTAGCATTACAAAATTAATGGAACTATATGAGTGATTTTGACAGTCTAGCATTACACAGAAGGAGTATTATACAAGCTTACAGAGAAAATGGAATACATATCTGAGAGCATTCTGAGCTAGAAAAATGTGTCATAAACCTAATTACAAGAGAAAGTCTATAACCTTTTGATTTGTATCCAAACTCACTCCATATTTCCCCAAAAGTCAAAACATTACATGTCACTTTTAATTTCCTCAACGTGCCACCAACTCGTATACCTTTACTTTGTTCAGTAAATGAAGAAACTATACATTCAACATCAGAGCAAAGCGTTGCTAGTCGCAGTGAAGGCCGAGAAAGAGAAGACTGAGATATATGTATAGGTAAAGTTATGAACCAGGTAGGAAAGGGACCTGAGCTACGGTAGTTGGTAGAGAGAGATGAAGATTATGAACGGCCAAGTATGTAGCAATACCAGCAGCATATCCAGCAAAGGCAAAGCCACTTACCTGCACACAGAATTAGTTCCTTCTGATATATTGATTAAACCACAGAAACTAGGGAATATTTGACTCATCTCTGATTTCAAATCAATATCTTTTTCATGTTTCCCTTCTTGTTCCTAAAAGAATAGCATTCTCATGTTGTTTCCACACAAAATTATAGAGTAAATCAATAAATAAAAGCGACAAACATGGCACAATTCCTAAAAGGAAGGGCTTCGAGGTTTTTCAAGAATAGTTTTCACAATCAAGTCATTCATTTCCCACACGACTGCTTATATTGGTTGTAAACATGAAAATATTTTCCGGAGGCTTATTCACGAAAGCTAACAAAGTGCGTGTTTGGCTGCCGCTTTTATGCAAATAAGCTGTGTTTTTAGAGGTTGAGCTAGGTTTATCCAGCTTAACGCTTCTAGCCTTTTCAAGCCAAATAAATGAATAGTCAGATAAATCAGCGTTCAAGTTGGTTAACCAAATATATGTTGATAGTCAGCAGAAAGCAAAAGGCGGAGCTTACGAGCCACAACCAAACAATGCCCATGTGCACGAAGCCTGATAAAGGGTCACCGAATGAATGCATGTATGCTAAAAGCAAAACTCAGAATGATATTGCATATGCATGTGCAGCATGTCTACATTGGCTTGCTAGTTCTAGTTGTTCGATCAGGACACGTCCATGTATTCCAAATAAATTTCATTTTTCGGCAAGGTTTGTGAATCTACAAAATTAAATTTGAAAAAAAAAGGCACCTATTCTGTTTCCCTCCTTTTTCTCACTACTTTTAAAACGACAATAACTTGGGTAAATATTTCTAATTGGAAAATTGCTTTCAGCAATGATATCAATAACTACATCCACAATCAATTTATTATTTCCCTGCCTTCTGCTTTTGGTTGTGAAACAGGAAAGTAGTTTAGATTTTGGTCACTGCTGGAATACATGTATAAAACATTGTAGGATGAAAAGGTAAAATTCATTGGCTCAATGGAAAAGAACATATCATTCTATTGGGTTAGGTTATGCATAAAAGAAACTTTTTTTCTTCAAAATAAGCTCTGTACCTTGCGCAAGTACCAGAAGAAATCCACCTTTTCCATTCCCATAAACGCAACCCCTGCAGCTGAGCCAATAACCAGCATGGACCCACCGGTACCGGCACAAAACGCTATCAATTGCCAAAACTCGGAATCACGGGGAAATGAAGTGAGATCATACATTCCCATTGTTGCTGCGACTAACGGCACATTGTCAATTATAGCTGATACGACCCCTATTGCACTCGCAATTAATTCAGCGCTTGGAATATGGGCATCTAGGTAATTTGCTATCTCACGAAGAATTCCTGCTGATTCCAGGCTATAAAAGTAAAAAAAAATCATCAATTAGGAATATAATGTGTAGTTGTGTACTGCCCTGAAGATATTAAGAAGGCATTTTTTTGCGGTAATTGGTTTTACTTAGGCCATGATAGATTGTACTTTTATTGCTTAAAGGCTGTCTGTTTTTAGTGGACCTGCGTATTTGCTTAACAGCTGCAACTAAACAAGCTATTAGTAGGCATTTATAAACTAATTGGTTTTACTGAGGCTTGTTTGGTTACAGCTTTAAGCAAATAACTTGGATCTTTGAGGTTTTAGAAAAGGTACATCGGTCCAGCCTAAATCTTCTAGCTTATTTAGGCTAGAAAGCATAAAAAGTCAGTTATTAAGCAGGTTAACCAAATGCAGTCCAGATTGTAAACAAAAAGTTCTGACTTTATTAGCTGCAACCAAACAAGGACTAAAAACCCAATCCACCTTTAATAGGATTGAAAGTCAAGGCAGGAAAAGTTAAAAAAACACAATTGCCTAGTCTAAATTGGAAATGCAGATTTCTATATAATGATCTTACTTCTTTTTTTTGTGGTCGTAACTAGAGTAGGCCCTTTGCAAATATCTAACAACTCAGAACCACTCGGACAACTTTAAACTAACAGGAGAAGGATTCGTTGGGTCCAGTATTGTTTAACACATATATAACAATTTCTAGCGCTATCTAAGTTGCCAAGCATGTAAAACATCTACGATTACATATTTATGTACAATGGAAGTGAGGAAACACAATTTTCAAAAGTTTTTTAACTTTTTAAGTAAATAATTGTGTACCTGCTGACAGACAAAAGAATACCAAGGAAGAAAAGCGCTCCTTGAGTATCAATTCTCGATAAAGCTTGTGGAACTTTTAATTGTTGCCTTTCCGATTCGCCATAATGTATAGCATCTGTTAATATCCAAAGAACTCCAAGCCCAAGCAACATACCCATATAGGGAGGCAAACCGGTTAATGATTTAAATACGGGGACAAATATAAGTGCACCCAGTCCTACGGCGAAAACGAGCTGCCCTCGAGGGGCCATTTGTTCTGAGGACAATACATTCAAAGAATCCGTCTCCTTTCCATTAACGTCACTGATTATGAAAATATCAAAAGAAACGGGAATAAACCGCAATGGAAAACTGGGATCACTTATGTGAAGTATGACTAACTTGGCTTTTAGAGTACCTTGTGAAGGACATAAGAGCCAGCGGTACAGCCAATGAAACTGCTGAAGGGAGAAATAAGTTCTGCATTGAGGAAAAAGTGTATTACAAAGTGTTTTTTGTCAAAACAAATGGACACCATGAGCATATAATGAACTATATGCAAGTATTTATTTTTCATATGTCTGTGTGTGTTTGGAATGGTAAAACATACCTTCATTGTCTCTATTGTAGATATTTGGCCGTGTATCCACAGCATAGTAGTAGTCACGTCGCCAATTGGAGTCCATGCTCCACCTGCATTTGCTGCTATCACAACCACACCTCCAAGAACCCTATCAAGCACATAATATCACATTAAAAAGCTTTTGCAAAACATCCTCCTCCACTAAAGAGAGTTCAAATTAAATTTATTTAAACTCACTCGCGAGGACGTCGATTTAATACACTTAAGTCAACCATAGGGTAAGATTTCAACTATATCGGTAGATTCAGAAACCCTTTTGAGACTGTTGAAAGTGCTCTAAAATATGAAAAAGGAACAAGTAACATGAAATCTAGAAACGGATACGTACTTTCGATATTCTGACGGAGGTACTAATTTCCGTAACAAGGACACCATGACAATAGTTGAGGTAAGGTTGTCAAGGACTGCACTGAGGAAAAATGTCACAAATCCCACCTGCATCAACAATAAAGTAAACATTCAATAGGAAATGTGGGCTTTTAGATTTTACTCTACTCAAAGAAAAAGACATGTTCCCATTCTCAAGACATAAACGAATGAAAGCCTAACTTTAATAGCCAGCTCTCGTTCTTTATTGCCGACCCATTAACATCTCCACTCTGCCTTCTCATCAATCTAAGTTTTATATTTTCAACAGTGTTCATAACGTTAATTAATTCCTATAATTCCATCAAGTTAAAATGTTAATGCCCATCAAACTATAGGCCAACATATATTACTACCTAATATAATGGAGGCAAAAGTATTGTGAAATGCATATTTTCACCAAAAGATATTAGAGGAGACAAAGAGTACTAACCACCCAAAGTAGAGTTTTAGGCTTCCGAGTAGTGATGTTATCAGTAACTAACTTAAATCCTTGATGAGCATCGACGATTTCTACAATGGTCATTGCACCAAGTAAGAAAAATACTATTTCACTGACTTCGGCAGATGCATGTGATAGCTCAGATACAGCTATTTCAGTTGAAGGAGCCTATACAGCATGACGGTACCAAAGATAAATAAATAAATAAAGAGAACAGTAAATATTAAGTAATGGTTCACTTCACCGATACTAGAAAAATGCACACAAAATAGAAGACATAGATTTTCAAGAAAATAGATGAACAAGATATATCCAGGCCTTTGATGCTTTGAGCTACCGAAAGCACCAAAATAATTATCGTTTTACATTATCCCAAACAGTCTCCAATCAAATAATAAGTGTGCACTTAGCATCCTCTCCATATTTGGCTTACAATTATAATTCTGAAATCGAATTGCGCCTTCAAATCTAAAAAAACATAGTATAATTTCTTTAATGACTTCAACAAATGCTTAAATAGAGGTGTTTATTTGGAGTAAGTACCAGGGTTATTCTAAAATAGTGTCTTTTACATAAGTTCTTCTAAGTATAAAGCATCACAACTTGCACGGAAAAGTTAAATCTACACTATCAACAAGTCCATAGAAAATCTAATCAATAGAAGTAAATAATAGAGGCTAAAAAAGAAAATTAGAAAACTCTAATTGACATTAACTTGCAAAAAACTGACACAATGTGATTGGTGAATTAAGTATCATAAACGACAACGAAAATCTTCAAAAATCGAAACAAGAATGAATCAGTTAACTAGAGGAGCTGAAGTAAGCGTCGGGTTCCAATAGAAAGATCAAAAGAAAATCTGAAACTTACCCCAATGCTCCTTATGACCCACAAGCTTACAGCCATTATCAACCCAACTCCACTTTTATTAAAAGCCAAAGATTCCTCAAATATAATCCCTGCATATCCTATTCCAAAAAGGATTGCCATCGCCACATCCTGTAATAAGAGAAAACCAGCTAAAGCTCTTGAATAGATTTTCCATCCATGTATTCACTTTATGGCTAAAAACATAGAAATGCTGGTATCAATAAAAAGGATTAGTTTCAGTTTGGCAAACTAACATTTTGCAGACCGATCTTAGAAATCTTAATTGGTGACAAAATTTCTTCGCTTTTGTACACTTGAAAAAATATCATAAATAGAGAACCAGACAGTAGAAAATCGTGATACGATAGTGCACATAATAGAAAAGGTATAATAGTACAGTGCATTAAATATTTGAGTTTCATAACTAAGTAGTACCTCAGCCTATGTTTTTGTCCGGATTTGGTATGCAGAGTGTACGCATGATCGAGAAACGTAACCTTAGTGTAGTAATTGCTAGATTCTTAAGTTAGTGTACAAATTACAAAACAATTACGAACCGCAATGAAGAATGATTAAAATAATACTCAAACAAAGTACCTGATTAGCAGCTACCCAGGATTGATTAATTGCTAATGCTCCCGTACCAGCTGCTGCGAGAACTGTAAGAGCTTTGAAAACATCAGTTTTGGGCTGATATGTAACTTCAAATTCTTGTGAGCTTGTTTCATCAACTGAACATATAGGATCACATTCTCCAGGTACTGGTGTTAGCTCCTGATTGCGAGATAAGCGGGAAAAAATAAGAGAAAAATAAAACGAAGGAGTTTGCATCAAAGAAATTCCGGACAAGTCACAGATTAACAATTATCCAAGACAAGTTGTTCCAATGAGATGATTTTCACAATACTACCTTATAACAAAAACCTAGAGAAACAATATCCCTCCAATTCTTTCGAGTTTCTAATTTTTTTCTAAAGCAACTAACTCGTAGTAGCTTATAATAGGGTTCACTTATCTCATGTAGGACCACAAAAATCACAACCCCATACATTCTCTTTCACTAAAGTAATAAAATCATACGATATGCTGCATATACGTAAGTGCTACACCGAAGAATACATTAGTATCCTATAGGTGCGAACAATATATATATATATATATATATATATGCAAATGATGTAGTTGTCAAGCACCGATTCATATCTAGAACAAAAAACACGAGAACATTTCAAAATTGCTAAAGAGCTATACATAATTGGGAATGTTGTGTGCTTAAAAAGTTTAAATTGTAATGCAGTAACAGTATCCTCCCGTTCCCACCCTTATGACGTACGCTCTTTCTTAGGATATACCGTGTTAAACTCCGTTAAACTACAAAAAAAAATAGTAATGCTAGCTTAGGTCATTACTATTCGGTAAGTAATTATGTTCCCGTCCACTTATATAAGTTTTAAGCTATTTGAACCCAATTTTCTTCTTTAGCCTTATTAACCGACTTAATTAAAAGCTGCAACCAAACAAGGCCCAAAAAAAATGCACCGAGTCTTGAAAAATGTCATTCAAAATCATATAAGTGACAGTACCAAATCATTATTTACAGCATAGTTTTGTATAACTAGCGTTACTATAAAAAAAACAATAACAATAAAAGTAAAATTACATAATTATTACAATAAAATCAGAAAAAAAAGTTTACAAATCTTAAATAATCAATCTATATGTTATTCAAGTTATTATTCAAATATGCAAAATCTCAGCTTTACATAAGAGTGATAACAATGACATTTTCATTTCTTTTCCATTCTTCAAATCTGCAAACAAAATCTATATTCTATATTATACTAATATATTATCTCATTCAAACATTTCAAAATAAACACATATAGCTCTAGAATAATTATAATAGCATTCACAAAATGACAAAATAGTCACCTAGAACTTATCATTTCTTTATAAAAAACTAGTAAAAGGAAAAAAAAAACTCAGCTAGTTAAATCTCACTAATAAAAAGTTATTCAACTAAATTTATTTATTTAAAAAAAAGAAGAAGAAGAACCTGAGATTTTTGTTTAAGAGGTGACGTGTCACGAGGTTTGTCCTCATGAGCTCTGGCGAGAAACTTAGAGAAAGGCGATTTATCGGAGCGAGATTGAGATATAAACTCCGATTTAAACGGAGGTATATTAAACCGGCGATGACGTGGCGAAGTAAAACGAGCTTTAATCGGGAGAAGAAAAAGAGAAGACATTTATAAGCTTGAATCAAAGTTTAGTTAGTTAGAGAGAGAGAAAGAAACTTGAGTCTTTTTTTCCCTCTTCTTCTTCAGTCTTTCACTGAACAAAAATATTTTATAGGATGTATTTTTTTGCATATTAGGGTGTTATAATTTAAGCTTGGTTTCTATTTTGTACTATATGTTTTTTTGTTTTTTAATGATAATACAATCTACACAAACTAACTTGGGCCGCTAAAGTTTACGTCATTAGATTATCATCTGATAGTAAAAAAAAAAGTAAAATATTAAGCTGTAATTCTCGACCGTTTAATTTTCAACCAACAATTCATGAATTCAGGTAGAAACTGTAGGAGCCGAAGTTCGGGATGAATTTCATCAACTCTTCTTCCCGTAATTGTACACAAAGAATCCAATGAGGTGGGACCATGCTTGCCAGCAGGGGAAACGCAATCAGGAAACCAAACGGGATACGGAAATGTGAAACATGAAAAAAGAAATATTTTTTTTTTTGTAAAACTTACACGTGAAATGATAGGAAGCTGGAAACGAAAATTGCGATTTTTTAAAGGCGGAACGAGTTTCTGATTAACTATGTGAGGACTTACTTCCCCTGCCCGCATATGTCAGTAGCATTATTGCCATTTTTACTAGAATAGTGATGATCATTGATGTTTTCAGAACATGACAAATTGATACAAATTGTGAAGGAAGAGTTTCATACGGAGCAGATGATAAAAGCTATACCGACTCGAAATGAATCTCAAGAAGACTACAACTGTCGGGGATTACTTAATATATAATGCTTATGCTGATCCTATTTCACATTTTTATCATAGAATTTTCAAATTTATAAAAAATTAAAAAACGATATAAGATATTACTCTCCCTCCTTTTGAAAAGAAACCTGAGGACAATGCCAATTTACAGTTATGAAACTATTGGCATATAAACTGAAACGATGAAGACTGAATAAACACGAGTACAATTACAAGGACCATCACTGAATCACCAAAAATAATGAAACGGAGTAAACAAGAAATGAGATACCGACTTGTCAAAAGAGTTGATTTTACTATTTCGGTTCCGCTTAAATAGCTTTAAGAGTAGGTCGATAACAAATTGTGTTCAAAAATTAATTTACCTTACTAAAAGTTTACAAAATTCAGGTCTCGAAGATAGGGCGTGATTAAAAAGAATGCTAAGATTTGGAACAATCCATCGTAGACCTTAAGTGAAAGAAAAAATCCACAATAGACCTCTTCGATGAACATTTTTGCAGGGGTTTATATTTGGTGAAACAAAGCCACCATGACATGAGCTTATCGCTACTAATACACCATTTATATTCGGACAGGATTGATAAAAGAACACAGTTACATATGCTGTCAAAAATGATTGGAGATAGCATATTAGCAACGGATACCAATTTTATCCTCACTCAAAACTTCATTTCTGTGTCGAGAAACTATTTGTTAGTTAAATCAAGTCTCCATTGATTGAGGACCAGACGAAGCTTCAGTGCTTTTCTTCTTTTTCTTCTTTGTTTTAGTATTTTTTCTACTTTTGATGTTTTTCCTTTTCGGTTTATCTTCTACAGGCTGAGTGCTCTGCAAGTGTAGATGAATGGCAGCCAAAGGATCCGACTTGAATGTAGGATGGTTAAGAACTGTTTTCAGTTGATTCGATTCCTTGAGTCTGGAAAACACCAAAAAACAAATAAGAAAATATGCATAAACAAAGATTTATAACTTTCTGCTTGTTTGGTTCTCACTTACAAGCCATCATTAAAGATAGAGAGTAAATGCAATGTTTAAATACAATGTACATGGCATGGTCGTATTGTACTCTCGAAATGAGCTTCAACTACCATATGGAATTTAATAATGCTAGGGTTTGCAAAGTGATATTTGATTCCAAACAAAGCCAATTTAAATCTCTAAACGTAGTGGTTGGAACCTAGAGAAAATGAAATTTCCAGAAGAAAAATCCCAAAATCAAGTATAATTCTCTTTTTCAGAAACTGAAGCCAAGAATAAAATTGGTCCTAGAAGCCAACTCAAGTGATTTGCCAGCCAAACAACATAGCTAGAAGTAAAAAATGATATTTGTGTCAGTAACTGCATTTCCAAACAAGCTTTTGTTTGCTTTTTTACAACTATCTACATATATAAGTAAAAGCTAGCAAGAAACAAGACTGTTGGAGTACTCACACAAGATCTAGGCGGGATTTACTGTTGAGTTTAAAATCAGGTTGCTTCGGAGCCTTCACTTCGGGAAGGAACTCTGAGAGGGTTGAAAGGTCATATGCTTTCAAGTTCTTCCGTCGGCTTCTTTTCTTTTTCTGAAAAACAAGTCGATAAAATATATAGTCAACTACCAATATTTGCATCAGAGCTCATCTGGAATTCGTAAATGTAAAGCTAAACAGGTGTATTATATAAGGATAATAACAATCTAGCAGGTGAAATTGCTTGAACTAAGCAAGATAAAAGCTCCAAAATATTACTAGCAATTTAGGTTGTAACAGTTTTTGTCTGAGTTGTCAAAAAACTAGATGGAAATTATCAAAACAAACATATTTTTGTGCCAAAAACAGCTTACCATATCAAAAAATCTAGTACAAAAGTGAACTCAGATATCACAACCAAAGGCCCCCCTAAAGCCTTACCAAACAGATCCTTGGTTTCCAACTCGTTATATATACTTCAACATAAATGTATGCAAATCTCAGTAGTCAGATAATAGCCAGATGCATACTTCCTTCCTAGAACTAGAGCTGTAAACATTTACCAGTAACATTTACCAACTAAATCATATGTAAGTTCCGAATGCAGTACTCTTGCCCTTCCAGATTTTGAAACAACCTGAAGTTTGTAATAGTGCTTGAGACTTCAGTCTACTTCAACAATGGGTTCCTTTGTTTGCACCGTCGTTTAGAGCGAAAATGTCATTTAGTATTTTTTTTGTAAAGGTGAACATTACAACACTAAGTAGAGTAGTAATATATAAGAGCTCCATGCTTGAAAGATATCGGAAGAGTAATGCTTAATTGTATTAAGCGTGGTAAAATACAGTTGGTAGTAGTGCAAAATAGAAAAACGGTTGAAAATCTATTAACAACTCTAGATAGCCAAATATAAACCCAAAACGAAAGCCAGCCAATGAGCGGTCACGAAGTATGAGAAATTAGGGAGGAAATTTCTAAATTTTCTCGGCGTTCAAAATGCCACATCATCAACTGGTTCTCATATTTGTTTCCATATCCGGTTATCTAGACTAGCATTATTCAAACTCTATACTATTGTAGGTTTTGCCAAACAACCTCTATATTCAAAATACACAAGTATCGAAGTATGGTGATTTCAAAGTTCAAACAAAATCAAATGCATAAAGCTAACTTTAACAGTAACGGCTCATTTGTTTGAGGACCAGTAACTTCCACTTTTCTTGTCCCTAATCAGGGGCGGAGCCAGAATTGCTATTATAAGGTTGCAAAATGTATAAATTTTATTTGTTGGGATTGCAAGACACAATATTTTGAAAATATTATTTTAAAAAACCCACAGAAAAAATAGCATTGTCGTGAAGATGGCGCAGCAACCCCTTTTCCCACTATACCTCCGCCCATGTCCTTAATAACACTTCACTAGTTCTGAATATTGATTTTTTTTTACATTGTCATGTTGAGTAAGAAACTAGAAAACGAACAAACGCAAATTCGACCACTCGATCACAAAACAAATAAATATATAAATCACATTTTTGTAATAATCACAGTATACATCGGAATCTATAGAAATTCGACTGACCTTTTCGATTGTCTTCTTAAGAACAGTATCTCTAACCTCTGCAAAGAAAAACACAAAAAGGGAAACACGGTGACATAACTTTGTAGAGTCATGAAAATTAAAAAAAAAGTGAATAAAAATTAATAATAGCAAATGTACTAAGACATATTTCTACATAATCTAACAGGCAAGGAGTTATCCACTCATTCTAAAGCTGTTTTACTCTACGTTTTAAATTACCGCAACTTAAAAAGCATAACCAAACTGACCAAGGGCACGTTCGGCATCAGTTTTTTTGTTCAAAAAAATTGCTTTTTAAAAGCAATAAGAAAAAAGCTGCACTGTTTGGCACCGCCTTAATTTTTTTACTTATAACTTATTTTATTGATAAGTCATTTTTTACTTATTACTCACAAGTGACTAGTAAATATACAAAACGACTTCATTTGAAAATTTCTACTTTTGATAATTTTATGTGAAAAAGCTTTAAAAAAAAAACCCTCAAATTCCTAGCTTTTCTGTTTTTGAGCTTTTTTAGTTTATATGACCCAAAAGCTAGCTTCTAAAATGCCAATAAAGCTTACATATACATTTTTTTTAATCAAAAAGCTAAAAAAGCAGAGAAAAAAGTTGTTGCCAAACAGGCACTAACTGCAACTGATAATTGGAAGAAGAAAAACAACTAAACTATAAAACAATGACCAAAATATTTAGGGAAAAAGACTGACTTCCATAAAACTGGACTTTTTTCTCAAACTTGCGGTCGGCTCGTGTCGCCACATCCGATCTGCACAATTAAACAATTCGTTTTATATTAAAAATTTATCAACACACTGTTAAATTTTTATATTTATTTTTTGAACAAAGGTATTTTTTTTTTTTTACCTTGAGCTGGTTTTTCCCATGGTTGTGATTATGCAGAAACTGAAATTTAGAGAGGGAAAGAGAAAGAGTGTAGGTTTTATATCATTACCCGTTTTTTATTTTTTACCCGTCTCTACATAATTGGGCTGGACCTATTACTATCTGATAAACCCAAATGAATTTTTACTTAAAAAAAATTACTGATCCGCCTTTACCGTATTTAGACAAGGTTACCGACTCGTTTTGGATTGTAAATTTAATGGGACAAAATACGTTTAGTACATCAAATTATAATATTGTTAACGATTTGAGTATTCATCTTTCAAATTTTTTAATTTTTTAATTTTTTAATTTTTTTCAATTTAAGTAACACTGTCTGAATTAATCACGAAATCATGTCACGTGACAGCACGTGCTTTATAAGCTTGAATGTGAAAGGGTAATTCTGTCATTGTTCACCAAAAAATATCATAGTAGAACGTTTTTTCAAATTTGTATTATGTGCTAATTTTTGTTATGTGTGAAATTTGGGAAAACGTTTTTTCTAAGATGATATTTTTTTATGCAAAATTGTCAAATTACTCTCACAAATTAACATTTGTCAAATGTCATATGACATGATTCCGTGATTAATTTAGACGGTGGTACGTAAATTGGAAAATTATTATAGTGTTATACCCAAATTGGAAAAATTGAAAAATGGATACCCAAATCGTTAAGAACAGATAGTTTGGTGCATCAAACATATAAAACCCCGAAACTTAATTATTTAAAAATATCGATCATCGTAAAACAATCAAAGTTCGATGGTCTTCACACAAAATTTAACATAGAACGATTAAAGTTAGCAACAACCAATGTAACACCTAAAGGCGATTGAAAGTTCTATCGGAAATGGTTGTTTCTGCAGCTGTATTTCGTCATATGGGAGGTCGATAAACGACAGTAATTATTTGAGACGGGTCTCTAGATCGTGACTGTGGGGTTTCCAAAGGTGGTGGACCGGTGGTGGTTGTCATGTCACGAGAGATGTGGTAGTCGTCTTGTCGGTGTTTTGTAAGGTCTAATTGGAACACGAATTGTCACCTATGGCAAAACATAATTTAGTAGTAATCCACGGACTTGCTAGTAGTTGCCCTTTCAGCGAGTTATAGTCTCATGATAGAGTTATTGTCAAGAATTTGTTGTTTTCTTTTAAATCATGTACTTAATGGAGCGTTTTTGTAAAGTATTCAAATTTGAAATTTGTACAAACTGGTTAATAGTATCATGGAGAAAAACAAACGAACTTCGTATTTTATATTTTACAAATTTATAATTGTAGGGAATGAGAATTGCAATTTCCATACGGGTGCCAGAAATTTGAACAAGTTTCCAGCAAAACAAAGTTATAAAGAAAACTGACTGGGGGACCATTTCTGGTGTTTGACATGACCCAAAATTGTGGTGGTCAAGGACAAAGAACGCAAATGGTTGCTCACATTCCTTAAAAGTTGACCACTTAAGAGTTTAGATATCCAACATTTATCAAAAACAAGAGGCACGGTAAAAAAAGAAGAAAAAACACTTTTCAATATTAGTCTTTTGTTTTTAATTGATAAAAGGTCTTGCAAAAAGTCACAAACACAACTTCATGAAACTATAATTCCTGCCTGACTTGCGGTTCACAATTCACATACAACAGTCCATGCCAGAACCCGGAACTCGAATCAAATGAATGTAGATAAAAAGAGAAGGAAAAAGAAAACAACCTCAACTTACAATCACAAGGCATATTATGTACAACCTTTTTATTGATGATCTACGAAAACACATAATTCACTCACTATAATCATCTTCGTCTCCAAACGAGAAAACAGACGCATCAGCAGCCATTGCCTTGAAATCACTAACCTCGTCAACAGGGACATTGTTGCTAGTATCACTTTTAGGAATGGATTTGTCCAAGGAGACGTGTTTGGTCTCATGAGTTAAACTGGCTATTTGAGCAGAATCACTAGATTCAGATTTTGAGATTTTTGTATCCTCAACTTTAACTGCCTTGTTTTTTGAAGACTCCGATTCTTCATTCTCACTGTCAGAGAACACATCATCTTTCTCACTATTTTCAGGGTCTTTATTTGAGATTTTAATGGTATTATCGCTAGTTACTGGATCAGGAGGGGGAACTGAGGTTTCAACTGATTTATCAACAGTTGATTCGGTCGGAGGTGTTGTAGGAACCGTTTCATTATAATCCACGAGAACTACCTCCACTTGAAATCCAGGAGAGGGCAGTTTCCTCTGCACAATTATACACACACTAGTTATGCCTCAAAATATAACGACACTAATAAATACCGTTACTTTAGTATTTTTGCTTATTTCTTTTAAAAATTTGACCGCAAAAAAAAACTGTTTTACAATGTGTGAACGTGAGACTAGAGGAGAGGAGAGGATTCGGGAAGCAGTTTTAGGTAACTCTGGCATAAGTGACGAATGCTTTATATTTAAAAAAAATTGCTTGCTCCTAGAAATTTCACACAAATTTGAAATAAAGGACCAAGGGAACTAGTAATAAACCAAACTGAAAGTGCACACAAAGCCCCCTTGGAGGAGTAATCATTCTTTGTTTTGACAAGCGGGCAATTACTGTGTTACTTAACTAACACAACTCACGTTCACTGACAGAGCAAGAAAAATAAAGAACGATACCAGACTTATCCTAAACAGAGAGGTACATAAGTCCCAAAGTACTCCTAGTTTTTGAGAAAGAAGAACAAGCACCTAAAAAGCTTTGAGGAACTTAGTAGTAAAGATGTATAGTTACCTTGTCGAACCCATCAAGATCACTCGTGTTTAGCATTTTACGGTTTTCAATCATGGTGGTGTTTAACCAACTGCAGGATCAACAGCAACAACACAACATTACACAATGAAGAACTAGCAATGTTTAAGATCTTTGTGCTTGATTTCTTGTTCCTTTATGTATAAATTTCATAGGGAATTAAGGTTTTTCCCTGTAGTTGACTTACCAGTAAAAGTCTCCTTGTCTATCGTGAAAATGAACTTTAAAGTCACCAGATAACTCTGTCAAACCAGGCTCGCCAGGTAGAGCAAAAACCATTATCCCCTTTTTAGGAGCATTGAACCAATAGTCCTCAGGCTGTGAATACATGCACGGATAGAACATGAAAAACACAAGAAAATTCAGAAGCAATATCATAGTCACACAAATACAATGCTATTCGTGTTAAAGAACTATAGTGCAATCAAATTAGCAATCGGACCTACCGTCAGATCTTTAGTTCTTCGATGCTTCTTTGTGGAGAAAAGAACCCCTGTACGAGGAAGAAAAAATTACATTAAATTATGACACTTACAAATTAATAGTTTAGTTTAGAAAATGATAGATCAGAAATCAGTTTAAGGTTTTGAGAGCCTTGACTTGCAATGGTTTAAAGGTAGTAATTAACCGTAAAATTTGTGGGTTTATATATTCTTAATACCATGATTTTGGTAATATTTGCCCACATCAATCTCGTAAATTAATTATAATTTACACCACATGATTTTACACAAAAGGCATGATCCTTCATTCCTTATCAGTAGGCACAGTTTCAGTTTTGGAAGAAATTGCATAGCCAACTAATGGGCCCAATGGCCAAATTTATTGAATCAAATCAATAATCAACCACAAAGGTTCATGCATAATAAACAAAAGGCATACCATTATGATCAGACACGGTAATCGAAGGTCTAATCCAGTAAGGGCATCGATGAAGCCGAAATCCACGAAGCATGCATCTGCATACAAGAACGAAATAAATGAAAACTTAAAACCAACTGAGAAGTTTTTTTATAAAAAAATGTCATTCTCAGATTAGAGCTCCACAATGGACAGAAACAAAAGAAGAAAGACATTTCAGAATTATACCTCCGCCCGGGCGGGTTTTCACCATTGAAATACGTATGGACACGTTCAAAATACTTGACATATCTCTGCAAAAGCAAGGGAAGAATGCTAATTGTGATATAAAGTGACAGCAATTTCAATGAGAAATGACAAAGAAAAGTTTTGGAGGAAAAAGTAAATCATTAAGAATGAAGACTAACAATCTGACTAGGAAGCACAAGTCCTTTCCCATCAACACATCTCTTTTGGTTGTAGTAATCAATCGACTCCTCAGCAGTGGGAAAGAACTGCAGATAGAACAGTAACTTAATCACAAAATCAAAGGAATAGAAGGACGAAATTGTCGCCATTACATGCTAACTAAATTTTATAGGGGATAATAAATATGTAAAGTCCCATAAACTATGGCTTTTATCCACTTTTGTTCCTGTACTTGTGTATAACGTAGTTTTAAGTACCTGAACATTAGAATTAAGCACTATTCAATCCTAAACATAACGCTCCTAATTATTCCGTCAAATAGAAGAGCATTACACACTTTTCAGACAACAGTTTTTTTTTCCTATTTAGTCATGGTTGTCTCCAAATTCCATCCCATTTAAACTTAAATTGAGAAATAATCATTTTGTTAAAAGTTTATAATATTCCGGCATTGTAAAAAAATACATATTGTTCAAGATAATTAATGCATGAATTTAAGTTTTGTTCAAGTGATGATTCGTTAACAATATTTCCAAATAGCAACCAAAATTTGTTATAGTCTTAATTGTTAACTTTAGACAGCTATTATATTTTGAAAATTTGGTAATGAAATCAACAAAAAAAACGTTGGATTTGCATTTATTATAGCTTGAATTCGAATAGTCATTTAAATCTTAAACATTGCCCCTGAAACACTCGTTAACCTAACCGATTTATTAAATTAAAGGACTAAAACTACATAATAAGAAGGTATGAGGACAAAGTGGCACATAGTATTTACTTTAGAAATGAAAAGAAAATTAACCCAACATACCTTCAAGTACAGAAGGAGACTAGAAATCATAAGGCCAGTCCTCGCCATTCCAGCTTTACAATGAACAACTACGACATTCTCAATATCTTCTTTTAGCCATGCGTATGCACTTTGACAAAACAAAGTAATGAGTTGAATGGGAGGGCAATTATGGTCATCAAATGGAAAACTAGCAAGCTGCAAGAATCAAAAAAATAAATCAACATATAAGCATAAAAACCAATGATAGAACACTGACCCATCCAACAGAGACCATTATCAGTAGGATTGGCGAAAAAATTATTTTCTAATAATTGGTATATATATGCATTTCAAATAATTGGTCACAGAGAATGCTTGAATATAAGGTTTATAAAATAATTATAGGGATCTGGTGATGTAAAGTAGAGCACAAGCTGTTACAAATGCTCTAATAAATTTATGTTTGGACCAGAAAGCATGCATATTCACACACGTATGGATGGACACTTCAAGTTTAGTGAATATCAGAATTTGGAAACACACCTTTCCTTCAAATAGGGATGCATCATATAGCCTCTCTGAACAAAGGTTGTATACTTTATATTTATCCTGCATACAAAGAATAGGAAAAAGGTTTAAAAAGAAATGAAAGAAAAGGCACTGTAACACAGAAACAGCAATCAATGGGTAACGACTGCATATATATCCAGAGTTATTACCTTGTGGCGGGTTTCAAAAAACTTGATAACTTCTTCCATGTGGTTCCGGTAGAAACCCTACATCACATTCTTCGATTTATTTTGCGTCTAAAAAATATAAATAACTAAAAGGAGAAAATGGACCCAATTAAATTTAAGCTTGCCTACCTCAACATAACCGAAGAATCCTGAGCTCATATCACCAGCAGGAAATCCCATGGCAATTATATTTTCAGTGATATACGTCATATCGAGGTCAAATTCTCCTTCCTAAAAGGAAAACCACCATTATAATTTATACATGCATCATAATCTTCTACAAGATCGTATTTTAAGACAGTTTGGTTCAATATATTGAGTCAATGATGGGAAAAAATGACATGTGGAATCCGGCTTACATCCTTGTAAAGAAAAATCATAAAACAGATTGCAAAATTTCACGAAAAAGGACCGTATACAATGTTTCTGACTTGGTTTTCATTTCAATATTCAGTTGCAGATCCCTCCATAATATTTACTTATCCTATCATAACTTGATGCTGAGTGAATATGTATTTATGCACCGTCACATAAGAGTAATAAAACCAAACAGTATTAGCCAGGTACCTGATATCTTCGTTTATTCTGAGAGACAACATGTCGGGCCTTAACCTGCACAGCCTTCACAGCGCTCTTAGATGTATCAACCAACCCTTTAGTGAGAGAATTAAACAATCCAGGTTGGGCTGGATTTGAACTGCCTTCAGTACCATCTTCTGGTTGAGAAGCTTTAGGTGATAAGCGTAACCCTAAACCGGAAGCAAGACGAGAAAAACTCGACTTTCCAGCACTTTCTGACGGCGATTCACTTTTTGTTCCCGCGAATGGCTGGGGAATTTTCAGATTCTTTGCCCATGAGGATATTCCAGAAGCAGATGGTTGAGATGGTGCATTATCTCTAGAGTTATCAGGTTCAGAATCAAAAGCTTGCATTTTTGGACCTTGAGCTGGTGGTGAAGTTGTTGAATCAACTGATCCCGAGTCCATAGTTTCCTTAGCTAATCAGCACTGTCCACTGATTTTTCTTTACTCAATATCTGGGGAGGATACTAAATTTCAACAATCACATCACCAGAAAGGAGAAAAACAGAAGAAAAAAAGACAAACACGTATAAGAAAATTTATACACATAATTAAAATGAAGGAGTATTGTTTCTAAGGCTTGAAAGAACAACTCCTAAACTGTTAAAGGTTGAAAACGGTTATAAGTTATAGAAGAAAAGACCACCATCAGCCAAAAACAAAATATACTCCAGAAAGTAAATCTAAGAATTTTGCGGTTCTACCAAACCTGTAAAAGAAATAGCAGCACTGCCAGTATAAACATTCTCCGTCTTTCAGTATCAGAAGCAGAAATACCCAAGCAAGTTTGCTAAGATATTTGTTAGTTTCCAATTAAGTACTTAGCTTACATGTAAACCTAATGTCATGTCACATGTGTATCTTTCCTAATAATCATAATTCTACTATATTCCCCGTCAGCTACAACTGTAAGTCCTAGCTAAAATAAAAAATATATTCCATATCTAGGCCAACTGAGAGGGTCTGGGTGATCATATTGTCTCTTAAAATTTCACGTCACCAAACTCAATTACATGTAACAACCAAGTCATTAGTCTCTACAAAAAAAGGAAATGAGTTGTGTCAACATTTACCGTCTCAAGCGCTAATTCTAAAAGATTATCATAAGACTCTCTCGAACGAGGCTACCACAAGATGATGAGAGGTTTCCCAGAAAACTGTTTCCGACGCATACACTCTTGAATATCAAAACTCACTTCCATTATAAAAAATACTAAAAAACCTCCCTCCCCCAAATAAAAATTAAATCATGTATTTTTCCCATACACTTCCACTATATTAATGAATAAAAATGTATAACCTTGTATGTAATAAAAAATAGACTTTTTCAGAGGTTACTAGTTTCAGATATAGTCATTTCGCTAGTAATCCAGTTATTTAATATAAATCGTTGCTTTTGGTTTCCCTTAAATATTACAAAATCACATTCTTTCTAAATTTCGTAACCGTCTCTGTTTCCTCTTTTCAAACCGACAACAAAACGACAAACTCAATTACTCAAATAATTAAAAAGGAAACCCAATAATTTCAAACGACTAAGAAGTCAACTTACATCCTAGTTAACTAACATTTGTATAACTAGAAACAAATCTAAGCGCCGTTTTTCATTTCCTGTTGAATCAAATCCTATTGAACTTAACATCACAATAAAAATAAATATCAAAAAGTTCGAGCCTATCTTTATCGCTAAATATAGGGCAATATTTCCTACCTACAAAAAAGCCAAATACCATCTTAGCTAACTAGCATTTGTATAACTAGAAACAAATCCAAGCACCGTTTTTCATTTCCTGTTAAACCAAATCCTATTGAACTTAACATAGCAATAAAAACAAATATTAAAAAGTTCGCACCCATATTTGTCCGTTATTGTTTCTTCCCTCCCTGAATAAACCGCCATTTCCGGAATAATTACCTAAATGCTAAATTTTAATTAAACAAACTATGATTATAATCAAATAAACACTACTTTTCCCGGTTTTCGTACAAGATTATAATAAACTACGATGTTTTGCCTAACCGAGCACTGACTCTTTTTTTGGCAGGTAAAATATAATTTATTTTATTTTTGCTAAAAGTACATTTAATTGATATGGTGAAAGTAATAGCCAACATTTCACTTAGTGAACAAACTGGTAATTCTTGCATGATTAATAATAAATAAATAAATAAACTAGGTCATAAATTTTAACAGAGTAAAAAAAAGAAAGTAATTAAATATTTCTAGCCCTAAATTAAATCATAAAAAATTTCCACCTATAGATCTCAGCTAATAATCGTTTCCTTTATAATCTGAGCCTATACATGCATACATATGTATATATGTGTATATATATAAATATAAAATTATATATAAATATAGTTTAATTGATTGAGTACCTGATATATAAGTGATGTAGCGGCGGTTTTAGTCGGCGGCGGCTTTTATTATTTTTATTAAATTTATAATTTCTCTATATCTATATCTTCTTTTTTAAATAGAAAATGCAATATTGAGAAATTAATATGACGTGAGGTTCGAAGGGAGTATATATATTTACTCCAAAATATGCACATATTGTGTATTTGTCCTCTTAACTTTTAATTTTAATGGTAATGATCCTAAGGTTTAATAAAGGGCGAAAAAAGGGAAGAAAGTGTGTACTATATCTCATATTAAAACATGTAATAAATCTATAAGTTTTTTGTTTATTTAAGGTTCTGATAAAATAAATCGATAAAATTGTAGTACTATATGTCATATTTTGGGATCTATCTCTTATGATTATTGACGGAACTACACGTTATGTGATATCATGATGTTTAATACGAGTCCCCTAGTTGGAAGAAAATCGGTAGGTCACCCATATTAAAAAATTAAAGTTTAGATACCAAAATGGTAAAAGATGTTGCATGGTACTAATAGTTTTTTTCCGGATAAATAAACACTATTTTGTTTGAATAAAGATGTTAAGCACTTGTAGTCGATTCAAAAACAAACTTATGCCAAGGCTTAGATGAGGAAGCATAATATCCAAGTGGAGTCGGCGGCAGCCGTAAAGGGAAAATAAATTAGGGTCTATTTCCTTTAGAAAATCCAAGTATATGTACGGTCTAAAAAAATAAAAATAACAATGCCTCAATCATCTTATTTGCACTTCAAATAGGACCAAACATAAAATAGCGCCTTCTTGACACAACTTTAGGAGTTAAGAGACTTTAGGACTTGTTGAAACTTATGAGTGTAACGGATTAAAGTAGCTTGTCGGCTATAGGCGAAATAACGAATAATGAAACATGCAAATTCGATCATGTCAAAGAGTTAATCTCACGTTCCTGCATTTAGTAAAACTAGATAAAGAATGTAGAAATAAATACTAGTATGATACAAGAAGATTGCAATGGAAAACAAAAACAAGAATGCTAGGAAAGAAGGATCTATCTGAAAGTTTATAATGTATTGAGACCAAATCTGTGGTTTTTAAAACAATAGGCAGTGGTTTTGCATTATTTTGTACCCTATAACACACGCTTTTATTGAGATTTTATATTGTCTTTTTCTTGCCTATATTTATGGCATATATAGTACCTGCTTTTTGGTATTTTTTTTGTTTATGCCATTTTTTGTATGATTTTGTGCCATGGCACACGCTTTTGTTAAAATTTTACATTGTCATTTTATTTATTGAATATATGACTTATAATACACGCTTTTTATCGTTTTTCGTTTCAGTCTTTTTTGCATGATTTTGTGGCCTATAGCTCATGCTTTTATAGATATTTATAGGGGTTTTATAGGTTTAGTACACCAACCTATCGGCTTTTAACGATTTGGGTACCCACCTTTCAAATTTTCCAATTTAGGTACCAACCTATCGGCTTTTAACGATTTGGGTACCACCGTCTTAATAAATCACGAAATTATGTCACGTGACATTTGACAAACATTAATTTGATATGCTAATTTGACAATTTTGCACAAAAATATGTCATCCTATAATTTTTTTTAGCATATAATCCAAATTTAGCATATAATCCAAATTTTTGTTATTTGTGAAATTGAGGAAAATATTTTTATAGGATGACATATTTTTATGCAAAATTGTCAAATTAGCGTATCAAATTAATGTTTGTCAAATGTCACGTGACATAATTTCGTGATTTATTAAGACGGTGGTATCCAAATCGTTAAAAGCCGATAGGTTGGTACCTAAATTGGAAAATTTGAAAGGTGGGTACCCAAATCGTTAACCGTACTATAGTTTGGGGTAGTAAATGTATTTTTTCCCGATATTTATTATTGTTGTTTTATTTCTTGAATTCATGGTTATAGTACACGGTTTTTACTGTTTTTCGTTTCAACCTTTTTTTGCATGATTTTATGGCCTATAGCACACGCTTTTATTGATATTTTACATTGTCATTTTATTTCTCGGATTTACGGCCTATATAATAGTACACAGATTTTACAGTTTTTCATTTCTACCATTTTTTGCATGATTTTAGCATAGCACATGCTTTTATAGATATTTTACATTTTCATTTTATTTTTGGGATTTATGACTATAGTACACGGTTTTTACCGTTTTTTATTTATGCATTTTTTTGCATTATTTTGTGGACTATATAACACACGCTTTTATCGAGATTTTACATTGTCATTTTGTTTCTTGAATTTATGGCTTATAATAAACGGTTTTTACCGTTTTTCATTTATGTCTTTTTTTCATGATTTTGTTGCCTATATATATATATATATATATATATATATATATATATATATATATATTGTTGGCCCGTGCGACTAAACCTTAAAGGGGGGTGAATAAGGTTTTAGGCGTTTTTCGCGGAATTAAAATTCTAAGCGCAACTAACAACCCAACTAGCTCAATATATATTTGCGATAGTAAATATGCGATGATATTGTATGAATAAATTGAAACATGCGCACAATCACAAAAATATAAGTTGCGGAAAGTAAATAGTAAGGAAAGAGATTGACACCACGATTTATAGAGGTTCGGCAAACCCGCCTACGTCCTCTCCTCGGTATTGTCGCTACCGAGTATTTCACTAAAAATCTTCTTTCCGATATTACAATTCCTACCGAGCTAATCAATCGATTTGCTCACCCTCTACCCGAGGTTCCTATTCTTGATACAAGTGCAAGCGAACACGTTTACGAGTCAATGACTCCCCCTCAATCTATGAGTACCCAAGTGTTTAACCTATAACTTTTAACCAACACTAGGGCTTAAAAGCTTCTACCCAAACACTCACTCACAAATGAGCTTATAAATTGCTCTTTACAAAATTGTTGAAATTAAAACAACTCTCACAATTTGATTGCTTCTAAATAAGCTCATTTGTGATATTTGATGTTGTTCGATCTTGGTTTGAGCTTGTATTACTTTCTCTTCAATTTCTTTCTTTTTCGAGCTTTTTCTCAACAATGGAGAATTTAGGTATTTTTGATGGATAGAGGTTGAAGGATTGATTGGTTGTGTTTTTAGAATGATTGGGGTGTGTTTTGTAGACCAGAAAAGTCTGTTATATGTATTATGACCGTTGAGTATGGGTTGAGGGCTTTATCCAATGGTTAAAGCTGCTTATTCAAAAAAGCTAAAAAGCTGTTTCTGAATTCTGCAGAAAAAACGATCGGTCGTTTTCTGCAGTCGACTGGTCGTTTTTATAACGACCTCTCTGAAAGAATTTGGACCAAAAACGATCGGTCGTTTTTCCAGATCGGTCGTTTTTCAGACGACCTCACTGGAACATTTTGGACCAAAAACGATCGGTCGTTTTGTCCAAAACGATCGGTCGTTTTTTCTGGCAATTTCTCGGTTTTCTCGTTATACTTCGAATGCCCGTAACTTCTTCGTTTTGACTCCGATTCTTGTTCCGCTTGGACCGTTGGCTTCGTATTTGATTACTCTATCTTTCTCACTTTCTGAAATATACATTTTCTATTTTTGGAAAAGACAAAGCATTATATCATCGAATAGAAAAATCGTAAAATCATTAAAACATAATCAAACGTATAATCAAAATCAATTATTGAACCCCATGGTTCAACATATATTTTATATATATTTTTTGTATGGCCTATATAATACACATTTTTATTGATATTTTATATTGTCATTTTATTTCTTCAATTTATGGCTATAGTACACGCTTTTTATTGTTTTTCTTTTCAGCCATTTTTTGCATGATTTTGTGGCCTATACACACGTTTTTATTGATATTTTACATTGTCATTTTATTTATAGGATTTATGGCTATAGTACACGGTTTTTACCTTTTTTATTTCTGCATTTTTTGCATGATTTTGTGGACTATATAACACACGCTTTTATCGAGATTTTACATTGTCATTTTACTTCTTGAATTTATGGCTTATAGTAATGGTTTTTACCGTTTTTCGTTTATGCATTTTTTTTATGATTTTGTGGCCTATATAATACACACTTTTACTGAAATTTTACATTGTACTTTTCTTTCTTGAATTTCTGGCATATAATAAACAGTTTTTACCATTTTTCATTTATGCTTTTTTTTGCATGATTTTGTGGCCTATAGCACACGCTTTTACTGAGATTTTACATTATCATTTTGTTTATTGAATTTATGGCTATAGTAAACAGTTTTTACCATTTTTCGTTTATGCCTTATTTTCATGATTTTATGGCCTATATAATACACACTTTTATTGAGATTTATATTGTCCTTTTCTTTCTTGAATTTATGTCTTATAATACTAAATTTTTACCATTTTTTGTTTTTGCCCTTTTTTGCATGATTTTGTGGGCTTATAGCACACGCTTTTATTGAGATTTTACATTGTCATTTCATTTATTGAATTTATGGCTTATAGTACACGGTTTTTACCGTTTTTCGTTTCCGCCATTTTTTGCATGATTTTGTGGCCTATAACACATGCTTTTATTGAGATTTTGCGTTGTCATTTTATTTCTTAAATTTATGGCTTATAGTAAACGATTTTTACCATTTTTCGTTTAAGCATTTTTTTTCAAGATTTTACGGCCTATATAATACACACTTTTATTGAGATTTTATATTGTCATTTTCTTTCTTGAATTTCTGGCTTCTAATACACAATTTTTATCATTTTTTGTTTTTACCCTTTGTTGCATGATTTTGTGGAGCACACGCTTTTATTGATATTTTACATTGTCATTTTATTTCTTGAATTTATGGCTTATAGTAAACGGTTTTTACCTTTTTTTGTTTATGCCTTTTTTTCATGATTTTGTGACCTATATAATACACAATTTTATTGAGATTTTACATTGTCATTTTATTTATTGAATTTATGGCTTATAATACACTGTTTTTACCGTTTTTCTTTTGTGCCATTTTTTGCATGAATTTGTGATATATAGCTCACGCTTTTATTGATATTTTAGTTTGTCTTTTTTTTTCTTGGATTTATGACATGTTTTTTTACCGTTTTTTCCGTTTCTGCCATTGTTTGCATGATTTTGTGGCCTATTGCACACACTTTTATTGATATTTTACATTGTCATTTTATTTCTTAAATTTATGGCCAATATACGGTTTTTACCGTTTTTCATTTTCGGCCTTCTTTGCATTATTTTGTTGCCTTATAGCTCACGCTTTTATTGATATTCTACTGTCTTTTTGTTTCTTGTATTTATGGACTATAGTACACATTTTTACATTTTTTTCTTTTATGTCATTTTTCCATTATTTTGGCGTCTATACACGTTTTTATTGATATTTTACATTGTCATTTTATTTCTTGAATTTATGTCTTATAGTAAACGGTTTTAACCGTTTTTTGTTCATGCCATTTTTTCATGATTTTGTAGCCTATAAAATACACACTTTTATTGAGATTTTGCATTGTCCTTTCCTTTGTTAAATTTCTGGCCTATAATACACAATTTTTATCATTTTTCGTTTCTGCCCTTTTTTGCATGATTTTGTGGCCTATATTATATACACTTTTATTGAGATTTTATATTATTATTTTCTTTCTTGAATTTCTGCCTTATAATACACAGTTTTTACCAATTTTTTTTTGCCCTTTTTGCATAATATTGTGGCCTATATAGCACACACTTTTATTGAGATTCTACATTTTCATTTTATTTCTTGAATTTATGGCTTATAGTAGACGGTTTTTATCATTTTTTATTTCCGTCAATTTTTGCATGATTTTGTGGCCTATAAGCACATGCTTTTATTGAGATTTTACATTGTCATTTTATTTCTTTAATTTATGGCTTATAGTAAAAGATTTTTTTACTATTTTTCGTTTATGATTTTTTTTCATAATTTTGTGGCCTATATAATACACATTTTTATTGAGATTTTATATTGTCCTTTTTATTTCTTGAATTTATGGCTTATAATACACAGTTTTTACCCGTTTTTGTTTTGCCCTTTTTTGCATGATTTTATGGCCTGCACATACTTTTATTGAGATTTTACATTCTCATTTTATTTCTTGAATTTATGGCTTATAGTACACGCTTTTTACCGTTTTTTGTTTCCACTCTTTTTTGCATGATTTACTGGCATATAGCATATGCTTTTATTGAGATTTTACATTGTCCTTTTATTTCTTGAATTTATGCCTTATAGTAAATGGTTTTTACCGTTTTTCGTTTATGCCTTTTTTTTCATGATTTTGTGGCCAATATAATACACTTTTGTTGAAATTTTACATTGTCATTTTATTTATTGAATTTATGACTTATAGTACATGTTTTTTATCGTATTTAGTTTCAGCCCTTTTTGCATGATTTTGTGGCCTATATAGCACACTCTTTTATTGATATTTTGCATTGTCATTTTATTTCTTAAATTTATGGTTTATAGTACACGATTTTTTTTGTTTTTCATTTTAGACATTTTATGCATGATTTTGTGGCCTATAACACATGTTTTATTGAGATTTCAAATTATGCTTTTTTTTTCTTGGATTTATGGCATGTACACGGTTTTTACTGTTTTCGTTTCTACCTTTTTTGACATGATTTTGTGGCCTATAATAACACACGCTTTTATTGAGATTTTTTATTGTCATTTTATTTCTTGGGTTGATGGTTTATATTACACGGTTTTTAATGTTTTTTTGTTTGTGCATTTTTTTGCATGATTTTGTGGCATATAGCTCACGCTTTTATAGATATTTATTATAGTCATTTTATTTCTTGAATTTATGCCTTGTATATGCTTTTTGGCGTTTTTTCGTTTCTGCCTTTTTTTGAATAATTTTGTGGCGCACACGTTTTTACTGATATTTTACATTGTTATTTATTTCTTGGATTTATGCTTATAGTACACTGTTTTTACCGTTTTTCTTCTGTACCTTTTTTTGCATGACTTTGTGACATAGCTCACGCTTTTATTGATATTTTAGTTTGTCTTTTTCTTTCTTGAATTTATGGCCTATAGTACGTGCTCTTTTATCGTTTTATCCGTTTCTGCCATTTTTTGCATGATTTTGTGGCCTATTGCACACGCTTTTATTGATATTTTACATTGTCAATTTATTGCTTGAATTTATGGCCTAAAGTATACGGTTTTCACCGTTTTCCGTTTCCATCATTTTTTGCATGATTTTGTGGTCTATAGCTCACGCTTTTATTGATATTCTACTTTGTCTTTTTGTTTCTTATATTTATGGACTATAGTACACATTTTTACATATTTTTTGTTTATGCCATTTTTTCATGATTTTTTAGCATATATCACACGTTTTTATTGATATTTTGCATTATAATTTTATTTCTTGAATTGATCTGTATGTATCGATATATGTATATTTATATGTATGTATTTATTAAAGATAAGATATCATTCTATTATAATAAGCCAACCCAAGTCAAATGAGCCTGCCCAATTTAGTCATTTTTTTCCAAAAATACCCCTACACCTTTATATTAATTACAATAATACCATACTCTCATAAAAATATAAAAAATAAAAACTAATAAAACTATTTATCACTCTTTAATAACCAAACATTCTTTTAAATCTTAAAATATGTTTTTTTTTGTATTATCCACATATTTATATCATAAATATATAGAGAAAATTCAGGATTTGACCATCAAAACAAAAGTATTTAAAGATTGGTCCGGCTATAAAATTTAATTAAGAATTGCTCCATTATTTCTGAAACTAATTAAGGATCGGTCCGATATATATAATATATATTTTGTTTTAATATGATAGATAGATATATGATCGAGCTCTCTTTCTCTCAATCATCTGTCACTGAACTCTCTCTCTCTCTACATGCACACATACATACATATATATATATATACACACATACATATACATATACATATATATATATATAATCCCCGATGGGCGATAACCTCGATCTCCCCGACGATCTCCTTTCCACACCCAAATGTCTCTCTCTCTATATATATACATACATATATATACTTCTGCCAATGTTATTTGATTTTATGGTTGTGTCGTTTAAGATGCTATAATTAGGAGTTAGCAGATAAGAACAGAAGTGATCAAATTTATCTATGATTAGTCTTTTTAATCTGGGATATGTTTCTCATCTTGTATACATGCTTTAATGAAAATGTAGTTATAGATGTCTTCTGAACGTTGTTTCAGCAAATGTGCCTCTTAACAGCTACCAGTGACATTGCATTTATTTGTTAAGTTCCATCTATCTGTCTTGGCACAAAAGAGAACTTTATTTCTTGGCCAGTACCAGAAGTATACTTTTGGTTCAGACTGTTTTTGATTCAGACTGTTTTGGTTCAGACTGTTTTATAAATGACTTAAAATTGTTCAGACTGTTTTTAAAATGACTTAAAATGGTTCAGACTGTTTTATTTATTTTTCAGACTGTTTTAACAGACTGTTTTCAGATTGTTTTTTTACGTTTTCAGACTGTTTTTTTTTTACGTTTTTGTATTTTTATTTATTTATTTTTCAGACTGTTTTCAAACTGTTTAACAGACTGTTTTCAGACTGTTTTTTTTTTTTACGTTTTTAGACTGTTTTTTTTTTTACGTTTTTGGATTTTTGTTGATTTTAGATTTTTGTTGATTTTTTGGGATTTTTTTTTTGATTTTTTGGGATTAAAAAAAAAAGAGTGTGTTTTTTCGGGGTTTTGCCTCTTTTATTTTTTTTTGGATTTTTTCACTGATTTTTTACATTTTTATTGGTTAGTTAGGGGAAATAGACCAATTCTTAAATAGACCAATCCTTAATTAGTTTCAGTTTCATGGACCAATGTTTAAATACTTTTGTTTTCATGGTCCAATCCAAAATTTACCATATTTTCTATATTTTTATTGCATTACACGCCGCACACGCAACGCGTGGTGATCAAGTATATATATATATATATATATAGAAGGAAACAACAAATGGAGAGGAAGGGATTAAGAATATTATAGAATTTGCCCCCCAAAGTTTTCACACCTTACTAAATTAAGGATGTGAATTTCCCAATTTTAAAATATTACTCCCTCTGTCATCTCCTTTTTTGTAATATTGTGTTTGTAAGTCGGAAAATGTCACAAAAAAGAAGAAGAAAAAAAGTAAAATTAATTTGAAATTATTTTCCGGTCCTGTGTTTGGAAGTTTGAAAAATCTATAAAAAGTAAAAAAAAAAGTGGAGAGAGATGGTTAGGCTCATTTTTCTAATATGTTTTTATTTTCAATCGCATTTATAAAAAAATGATTTATCTCATTTTACACATTAACTTTTCTCACATTTTCTTTTGTTTTCTTTTTCAATAGTTTTTCGGGTTCCCATATGTTGAAAATACGAAGAAATGGGAGTATATGCATATTGTGCTCTTTTTCATCCAAATAATACACATGGAAAATGTCATACATGTCACAACGTACAAATTAGTGGGCATAAGATTTTGATTCATGTATCCCAATCTCAGTTGCATTTTAAAATAATTTAAAATTTAACTGTAACATCATCTAAAAAAATAAAAAAAATAGAAAGTGCTTTAAATATTACTCCTTCGTCGTTTTTTGTTTCCGTTAAAATTTACTTTACCACATACATGCGGAAAATATGCAGAAATGAGAATATATGCATTGTGCTTTTTTTCATCTAAATACTACGGGACAAAGGAAAATTGTCACACAAGTCACGACTTATGTATTTATATTTAATTGCATAAAGTTTTAGCCGGGCTAATCAAATCCTCATGATTTTTTACTTCGCGATAGATTTAGTCCATCGTTCATCACCTACAAGATAAGGTTCAAATAAAAAGGAGCCGTCGATAGTACGAAGGGGCTTTTTTATAATTATTAATTACCTCGAATTCACAAAGAGAAAAAAAACCATCTTTAATTGCTCGATTGATGAAGATATGCATTATGAAAATACAAAAAGAATAAATATCGCCCACCGAGGGGCTCGAACCCTCGACCACAAGGTTAAGAGCCTTGCGCTCTACCAACTGAGCTAGACGGGCTTTTTGTTTTCTAATTTTATTTTAACACTTTTATTAGTTTTTCAGCATCCCATGTTTTTCACTTTTCAGTCCCTACACATACAATTGATTTGTTTAAAATGAAGTCCGCAATTGATCTTAATTTCCCAAACACGCCTCAAATTAGCTCCATACCTCGTTTAAGTGATTCTATTTATTTAAACTTCAGTTGTTCGTGACCGGTGCCATTATTTGGTTATAAGTCACAAAGGAACAACTTTATTGTTGCTTAAAAGCCTATATCCTATTGAAGATATAGATTTTTCTATAGTTTTTTGAAATAACTGCAGAAAGAAAACCGATTGATGGAGGTAATGATCAATGAAATCAAAGAAAGAACGCATCAGTAATCAAACATAGAAGGCTCCATGAGGGAATTTACTTCTTCTGGCTTCCTGGCTGGTTTTGCTCGAAAACTCAACACGAAAACAACAAGTTTTGTCTTGGAAGACCATAAACAAGATATTCATTGCATACCAACAAAGACTATTAATTCAACGAATAAAAAGAGATGCAAGTAAATGGCGTTAGGATCGTTCTAGTCCATATCAGATCAAAGGTAATAAACTTAATTCCTAGGAGGAAAAGGAGCGGCATTCCTGTGCAAAACTAAAGCTGAAAAAAGTCTCATATTTCCTAAACCATTTATCGTTTCAACCCTTTTTAATGATTTTGTGAGCTATATAGTATACGCTTTTATCTGTATTATACATTGTCATTTTATTTTTTTGATTTATGGCCTATAGTACACATGTTTTATTGGTTTTCGTTTCTACCATTTTTTGCATGATTTTGTGGCATATAATACACACTTTTATTGACATTTTACATTATCATTTTATTTCTTGGATTAATAGCTTATACTACACGGGTTTTACCGTTTTTTATTTATGCATTTCTTGCATGATTTTGTGGACACACACTTTTATCGAGATTTTACATTGTCATTTTATTTCTTGGATTTATGGTTTATAGTACACGGTTTTTTATCGTTTTTTGTTTCAGCCGTTTTTTATATGATTTTGTGCCCTATAGTACATGTTTTTATTGTGATTTCAAATTATAATTTTCTTTATTGGATTTATGGCTATAGTACATGGTTTTTACTTTTTCCGTTTCTACCATTTTCTGCATGATTTTATGGCCTATAACACACATTTTTATTGATATTTTACATTGTCATTTTATTTCTTTGATTTATGGCTTTAATACATTGTTTTTACCCTTTTTTATTTCTGTATTTTTTTGCATGATTTTGCGGAATATATAACACACGCTTTTATTGAGATTTTATATTGTCATTTTATTTCTTGAATTTATGGCTTATACATAGTAAACGGTTTTTACCGTTTTTCGTTTATTCCTTTTTCATGATTTTGTATACACACTTTTATTCAAATTTTACATTGTCATTTTATTTATTGAATTTATGAATTATAGTACACGCTTTTTATCTTATTTCATTTCAAATTTTTTTTACATGATTTTTTGGCCTATAGCAAACGCCTTTATTGATATTTTACATTGTCATTTTCTTTCTTAGATTTATGGTCTATAGTACACGGTTTTTACCGTTTTTCGTTTATGCCTTTTTTTCATTATTTTGTGGCCTAGCACACGCTTTTATTGATATTTTATATTATCCTTTTCTTTCTTGAAATTCGGGTTTATAATACACAGTTTTTACCATTTTTCGTTTTGCCCTTTTTTTCATGATTTTGTGGGCACACGCTTTTATTGAGATTTTACATTATCATTTTATTTCTTGAATTTATGGCTTAGAGTATACGGTTTTTACCGTTTTTTGTTTCCGCCCTTTTTTGCATGATTTTGTGGCATATAACACATGCTTTTATTGATATTTTACATTGTCATTTTATTTATTGAATTTATGGCTTATAGTAAATGGTTTTTACCGTTTTTCATTTATGCCATTTTTTCATGATTTTGTGGCCTATATAATAATAGACACTTTTATTCAAATTTTACATTGTTATTTTATTTATTGAATTTATGGCTTATATAGTACATGTTTTTTTATCGTATTTCGTTTCAGCCATCTTTTGCATGATTTTGTGGCCTAGCACACGTTTTTATTGATATTTTACATTGTCATTTTATTTCTTAGATTTATGGCTTATATTACACCATTTTTATTATTTTTCGTTTCAGCCATTTTTTGCATGATTTTCTGGCCTATATCACATGTTTTTATTGATATTTCAAATTGTCATTTTTTTCCTTAGATTTATGGCTTATATTAAACGGTTTTTACCGTTTTTCGTTTATGCCTTTTTTTTTCATTATTTTGTGGCCTATAGCACACCCTTTTATTGATATTTAATATTGTCTTTTTCTTTCTTGGATTTATGGTCTATGGTACACGTTTTTTGGCGTTTTTTTTTCTGCCACTTTTTTACATGATTTTGTATCCTATAACACACGCTTTTATTGATATTTTAAATTGTCATTTATTTCTTGGATTTATAATAGTAAACTGTTTTTTACCGTTTTTCTTTTGTGGTATTTTTCGCATGATTTTATGACATATAACTCATGCTTTTATTGATATTTTAGTTTGTCTTTTTCTTTCTTGGATTTATGGCCTATAGTACACGGTTTTTACCGTTTTTCGTTTATGCCTTTTTTTCATGATTTTTGTGGCCTAGCACATGCTTTTATTTATATTTTATATTGTACTTTTCTTTGTTGAATTTCTGGCTTATAATACACGTTTTTACCATTTTTCATTTTGCCCTTTTTTTCAAGATTTTGTGGGCACACACTTTTATTGATATTTTAGTTTGTCTTTTTCGTTATTGGATTTATGGCCTATAATACAGACTTTTTTTTACTGTTTTTTTTGCGTTTTTGCCAATATTTGCATGATTTTGTGGCCTATTGCACATGCTTTTATTGATAGTTTACATTTTCATTTTATTTCTTAAATTTGTGGCCAGTATACGGTTTTTACCATTTTTCGTTCCGGCCTTCTTTGCATTATTTTGTGGCCTTATAGTCTACGCTTTTATTGATATTCTATTTGTCTTTTTGTTTCTTGTATTTATGGACTATAGTACGTATTTTTACATTTTTTTTTTCATTTATGCCCTTTTTTTCATGATTTTATTGTCTATAACTAATGTTTTTATTGATATTTTATCTTGTCATTTTATTTTTTGAATTTATAGCTTATATAGTAAACGGTTTAAACCGTTTTTCGGTAAAAACAAAGGGTCGTCGCTGAGAAAATTTTCATTTATCGTTACGAAATTGGCATCATTGGAATCGGACGAGGAATCAGATGAAGAGGGAAAGGACCAGATTGGATTCATTTGTATTTCAGATAGAAAGTGAATAATATATTTGAGATAAAGAGAGTGTTTTTGAAATGATCTGGTTTGTATGACAGTAGAGTACGAGTTTATATAGAAATTAAATTGTACTATTTTGTAATTTAAAATTTTTGAAGGACAAAAAACTAGCCATTATAAGGACTATTTTATAAGTTAAAAAAATTCGGACACCAAAAAAGTTAAACAAACCGTTTATTACCGTTATATGGACTGTTTTGTAATTATTTCGAAACTACAACTTTCATTTTGTAATTATTAACGGTCGTATTTTTCTTAATACATTTAAAACTACAGGACTGGTTTGTAAATAATACAGGGATCGACCCTGCAATTAAACACACGAAGCCAACACAGAAAAACGGAGATGCGAACTATAAATTCAAAAGAGAGAGAGAGAGGGATAGACGATAGCAGATCACTGCCAACACTCCGATAAATGTGACACGGGGGGATTTGCTGCTACTCCCACCGCAATCCAATCCCCGCTAAACATACTCTTAGGGTTTTGTGTCGGTCATTAAATTCTGTATGTTTGAGGGTAGAGAGAAATGAGTGAGGATGATAATGAAGCGATTCTACATTTGATGAAATTGCAATTAAATATACTTCTTTGTATGTATCGATACATGTATATTTACATGTATGCATTTGTTAGAGATAAGAGATATATATATAGAGAGAGAGAAGGAAACAGCAAATGGAGATGAAGGGATTAAGAATATTATAGAATTTGCCCCCATAGTTTCCACACCTTACTAAATTAAGGATGTGAATTTCTCAATTTTAAAATATTACTCCCTTTGTCATCTCCTTTTTTTAATATTGTGTTTGTAACTCGGAAAATGTCACAGAAAAGAAGAAAAAAAAAGTATAAAATAATTTGAAATTATTTTCCAGTCATGTGTTTGGAAGTTTGAAAAATCAATAGAAATTTGGAAAATCTCGTTTAGGTGTTCTATTTATTTAAACGTCTGTTGTTCGTGACCGGTGCCATTATTTGATCATAAGTCACAAAGGAACAACTTTATTGTTGCTTAAAAGCCTATATCCTAATTGAAGATATAGATTTTTCTGCATAAACTTTGATTATTTTCCAAAATGTAGGGTTTAGAAAGTAATTCAATTTACAGGTATGGAAAATTGTTAAGTGAACCTCAACTTCTTTTGTATTAGTCTTGACTTGGCATAAAAGAGACACTAGAAGGAAAATCGTAAACGACATGTGAATCTGCCTTCTTTCCTCATCTGAAAGGGTGGGTTTACGGTATTTCATATCTTAATTAATTAATACAAGAATGACAAATATACATATTTTATAGTATATACCTTACATATTTAAAAATATTTATGTACGAATGAATTTTGGTTAAAATCATAGCTCACGAGCTCGAACTTATTTTAATTTGAAGATCACTGTCGGATAATCCCGATGTGCATGTAGATACTATCATCGAAGCTCGAGAAGCTTCTTTCTTCGAGGAGATCTTTCCCCGCAAGTCTTCCATAACTGTAGAGACTGAGGAGTCACACAGTGAGGAAAATGTGGGGGCAAGTGAACCGTTGGAGGAAGAAGAAGAAGAGCCTCGACGTAGTAAAAGGGCTAGAAAGGAAACGTCTTTCGGTCCAGATTTTGTAACCTTCATGATAGAAGGCGAACCGGCGACATTCAAAGAAGCAATGTCATCCCCGGAAGCCCAATATTGGGAGTAAGCGATCAACAATGAGGTTGAATCGATATTACAAAATCACACTTGGGAACTAGTGGATCTACCACCCGGGTGTAAGCCACTAGGACACAAGTTGATCTTCAAGAGGAAGAGAAAGCTCGATGGAACAATCGAGAAATACAAGGCAAGGCTTGTAGTGAAAGGTTTCCGACAAACCGAAGGTGTCGACTATTTCGACACCTATGCTCCTGTCTCCAGGAAGACGTCAATCCGGATAGTCATTGCTCTCGCAGCATTGTTCGATCTAGAAATACATCAAATGGATGTTAAAACGGCGTTTTTGAATGGTGAGCTGGAAGAGGAAATTTACATGGAACAACCGGAAGGGTTTGTGGTTCCAGGTAAAGCGCACAAGGTGTGTAAACTTGTGAAGTCCTTGTATGGACTCAAACAAGCGCCTAAACAATGGCACGAAAAATTTGATGGAGTGATGCTATCAAACGGTTTTCGAATAAACGAATGTGACAAATGCGTCTACGTGAAAGGTAATGAAAAGGACTACGTGGTAGTCTGCCTCTACGTAGATAACATGATTATAATAGGGAGTATTGATAACATCAACTCCACTAAGAAAATGTTGTCACAAAAATTCGAGATGAAAGACTTGAGTGTCGCTGATGTTATACTTGGTATGAAAATTACCAAGACATCAGACGGATATGCGCTATCTCAAACTCACTATGTCAGGCAGGAGCAACATCCAGAACTCCGATAGAGATCTCAACCACCCTGAAAAAGAATTTTGGGGAGAGTGTGAGACAATTGGAATATTCTCGAATAATAGGCAGTCTGATGTACGTCATGAACTGTACTAGACCAGACATAGCCAACTCAGTGAGTAGACTGAGTAGGTACACCAGTAATCCAAATGAGGAACACTGGAAGGCCATCATGAGACTTCTCAGATACATGAGATACACAGCAGACCGAGGGTTGCATTATACCAGATATCCAGCTGTACTGGAAGGGTATTCTGATGCAAACTGGATCTCGGATTCCAACAGTACACGATCCACTAGCGGATATGTGTTCGTGATGGGAGGAGCAGCTGTCTCATGGAGATCATCCAAGCAGACGTGCATAGCTAGATCAACTATGGAATCCGAGTTCATAGCGTTGGATCTAGCAACAGAAGAGGCTGATTGGCTGAGAAGATTTCTGGAAGGAATTCCAATGTGGCCGAAACCTGTCCCAGCAATAAGCATGCACTGCGATAGTCAGTCGGCTATTGGACGGGCGCAGGATCATATGTATAATGGAAAGTCCCGACATATTCGTCGGAGACATAAATCCGTAAGAGAATTGTTAGCTAACGGTGTGGTGTCATTAGATTTTGTGAGATCTAAAGACAATATAGCGGATCCATTTACAAAAGGCTTAACTCAGGTAGGAGTTGAAGTTTCATCGAGGGGAATGGGGTTGAAGCCCATCAAACTGGAAACCTCCTCAGAGGCAACCCAACCCGAACTGGATTCTCCAGCCTCGGGTTCAACGGGAAAACCGAACTGTGGGGGTGACCGAACAAAGCACTCGGGAACTTAAGTTCCCAGCCCATTTCTAGGATGAAAGAGTGATAGACCTAGACCATCTTAAGGGTGAGCATGATGCTCTTAATGAAAACAAGTATCTCGAAGATCGAGAGGGGTGAGTCAGGACACCCTTGACTTGACATCACCTATGACGAGTGTGTATGGCCGATACTATGTGATGAGCCATGGGCTAAATCACTAGAGCACTCGGTTGAATTTTGCCAAGGCAGTCCACGGCCAAATATGGACAACAACCAAAGGGCTTAGTAAGTGGTGTAGAGAGGACACTGTGTGCGCATTACCCTGGTATGCACAAACGCTAAAGGGTTCAAGGCTTAAAGGGTACCCAATAGTAGCATATCAGATTTTACGTCACTACGGCAGGTTCAAAACGCGCGCTACCCGTCCTTATGCAGTGAACTCTTGCGGTTCTCTCGTATGCATTTAGGAGCATTTTATTTTCAGCCAATTGCATTCATGTGGGGGATTGTTGGAAAAACATGTGAAAACATGGGTGTTTCCGAATGGTCACTGGACCAACTTCGAGTCATTATTTCGTGTAACAGCGCTGAGTTGTTTATACCGTACTCAACGTGGTTGAGTAGCCCGTGTGACGAGCTTCGTAACGGTATATCACATGACCTATTCGGAGAATGGGTGTGAATACAAATTGGCTTCAAAGTTGGTACCTCGGGAGCTCAAATCTGGAAAATCTGGAAAACCGAAATGGTAATGGAAAAACCATTTAGTATAATCCCATATTGGAAGATTAAGAGTTAATTTTACAATATATATACCATACCAACCCATGTAGTTATTAAACTAACATGTCCACATACACCTAAGAGTATTAGTGTGTATTGGGCTTGGGCTTGGGATTTGGGATTTGGGGAATATCTCGGGTCTCGGGTCTTGGGTCTTGGGTCCAAACCCGAATAGGGAGTTTTGTATAAAATACAAAAGGAGTCCCTAGAGTTTCCAGCAAGAGAAACGTCAGCAATGAATGAGATTAAATGCTGCGGTTTCAGAATTAAATTGAGCGGATTCTGTGGGTGTAACTCCCGGAATTAATGACCACAATTATGGCTGCGGTTTCTATAGAGCCTATAAAAGGCAGCCCTCCCCCTCTCATTCTAACACACCTTCAAACACACAACATCACAGCATAAGCATCATATAGAGAGAGAGAACCGCACCACCAACAGCTCGACCTGTGGTTCGGTGCCGGTTTCCATACGAGCCACTCTGAGATATAAGTTGTACCTTGGGAACAAAGTCCCGAAACCAGAAACCTTTAAAGGTGGTTCGGGAAATATTGTTTAAGGGAAGCTGCTCAGCAGTTGCCTCTTATTTTAATTTCCTGTTATTTATTTTTCAGTCCTTTACATTCTGTATATTTCATTTCAGTACCATTTATTTTTCTGTATTTACTTTTCAGTATTGTTTACTTTCAGTCTTTCAATTCTGTAATTTACTTTCAGTTCTGTAATTTCCAGTATTTACATAACAGTCCGGCAGTTTGTTTAAAACCTGTCCGGCAGTTTTTTATTTGTTAAAAACAGTCCGGCAGTTTGTTTTATTTACAAAACAGTCCGGCAGTTTTTTTATTTGTTAAAACCAGTCCGGCAGTTTTTATATTGTCAAAACAGTCCTGCAGTTTTTTATTTGTTAAAACCAGTCTGGCAGTTTGTTAAAACAGTCCGGCAGTTTTTATATTGTCAAAACAGTCCTGCAGTTTGTTTTATTGTCAAACCAGTCCGGCAGTTTGTTTTATTATCAAAACAGTCCGGCAGTTTGTATTATTGTCAAACCAGTCCAGCAGTTTTATTTAAATTCTGTACGAGTCAGGAATTGTAATTCATATTCCAATTGTGAGAAATAAAGTGTTATTTCCATTGCGTTCCTGTCTTTTACTTTATTGTCCTTTCAATTATCGTATTCGAAATAGTACCAAAAACCAACAATGAAGTTGCATCGTCGTGGATACCACCGTAGTTTTTCACGTTCAGCTCAACAACTTATGAATTGTTTGTTTAAGAGGGTAATATAATAGGCCTTCACTACAAATGTAGTGGGCCCAGTAATGTCACGTTTGTTAACACAATAGCTCATTGGGACTCCAATACTAATAAAACCCTCTTTTTCTAGTACATTCTTTAGACGGTATAAAAAATACTAAAGGTGCATTTTGATGTTAAAAGCCTAAAAAACAATTTATAGTTTGATAATCTGTTCTTTTTCAATTTGGCTAAACAGATTCCTCATCACTCCTTTATTTTCTTAATATTTTATTTTCTTGTCTTTAAAATTATATCATTACACATATTTTATGAACATTTTTTTAATCATCGATTATTGTGTTGCTAAACCGTGTTTATCTATTTTATTTTTTTGAAAGCAAGAACCATTTATAAAAGAACTAACGACAAGAGGTTCCTATTTTCTAATGTTCATTTATGAGAAATTTGAACTAGGATATGATCTACTTGAGCAAAATGAAATGATATTAGAAAATGAAAGTTCATATGTGGGGGGTAAAATTGTAAAACTATAAAAAATATATTCCAATCCCGGACATAATTCCATGTTAAACAAACATTGTACTTTAGTCGCATTCCAAAATTTTAATCCTACATCATTTGTAATACTACCATTATCTCACTGTATTTGTAATCTCATCGAAAATAGAACCGTAACCAAATGAGGCCTTAAAGATATAAAGTTCTAACTAAGGTGGCTTGATATTATAATGAATGATTAAACATGAAAAGTCTGACAGGTTTTCAAAATCGACTGAACTAATGGCAAGCAATGACTCTTATACTTAGTTGCAGGACTCGTTTTTTGTGCCAAAAAATCACTAGTCGTATATTTTTCTTGTTGCATCAATAACCGACATAAGATTAGTCAGTCGTGAATATTGTAATTTCAAACTCATGAAACCAGGGTCCTCGAAAGGAAAGGCGAAGTTTGAGGTAGACATCTTTTTTAGGTGGGTATGGGGAGGGGAGGATTTTACAGTAGTTGGCACTTTATTACTACTAACATACACAGTAAAATTTCGAAATTAATTTTCTAATTTCTTCCATGCTTAAGTCGTATCCATTATGAATCTATGATGCTAGAAGAAGTGCTTAATTTTTCGCAATTTCCCTTGCCTATTAGTTCTCACTGTTTGTCTAAAATATCTCTTCGACTTTGGTTTCTTAACTGAAAAATACGATGTCAAGGAAAACTAAGTACAAAACAATAGAATATTATCTTGTATGCAAAAAAATAGCAACAATTATAACTCTCCTTGAATATACCTTTAAAAAGAAAATAGAAGATCTAAGACTCTCCAGTAACATATCTGGTTGTTTTGTTGCTCCAGTGGACGTAATGTATACGCCGCCAAACAATATAAAACGCAATCACATAAAATGAAATAGCGAGGAACTTTAATAACAACTGAAATTACAATTGTCTTTCAATGTATTTTTAAAAAAAATACAATAAAATTAAGGACTATGGAGTGGTAGCAATAGGTTGAACCGGTTGATGCTCCGGTAGAGGAAGCATGTATCGCACACCAACGATAAAAACACATTCACATAAAATCAACCATGATTTCCAATCACGACGGCCATATAGACTAAAGGTCTGATTAACGGTTAAACTTGCAAAAAGTTCCAATATCCCGAAATCTATTGGCGGCCTGATGAGGCATAGGGCGACAAAACAATAATGAGCTGCCAAAAGTGACGCTATCATCAAATCCAAAGATTTTCCTTTATACCATTCCAAGCCCAAATTGCAGAAGAACATAAGCAAACACCCAACAGCTTTTCCTATGTGCTTATAACATCCACAAAACAAATTTTGCCCCCTGTGTGCTTTGACAAACACACGAAGATGTAAAAAAAGGAAGAGCATAGAAATGATAATTATGTAGGTAAGGTACTGAAATAAGATAATATGTAGACCATCATATCCTTTTTTTAAGATTATAAAGATATAACCACATAGAGATATTAAGCTTATAGCTGAAAGGTAACTGATGTAGGAGACAATTCCTATATCAAACCTGGCCAAAAAGGATCGAAATGATTGAATGTTTGCTGTAAAAGAGATTCGTATATATTTGAGCAGGTTTGAAATAATTTCCAAAATGATTTCCCGAAACTCAAACATATTTGAGTTCGCTTATTATTTGAGATGGCACCCAGAATGATTCTTTTATGGAGGGCAGATGATGTATAGTGAAAATTTCATGAAGATATTGGCGAGGGGATGTCGGCACCCCCTCGTCCGGACCGATATCAACCCCACAGCTGGCGATCCGGGCCTCTCAAGCATGGGTGACGCATCGTCCCGGATCTTGGGGAGCCGGACCGTGCCTAGGCCGGCCCAGAGAAACTTGCTGAGCATTCTTCCCCAATTAATGCTGCTGCTCCCTTGGGGGACCCTTTATGTGTTTCATCGACGTGGCCCAATCACAGGCCAGCCCTGTGGGCCCCGGATGATGAACAGTGCCATTGTCAGAGTCATAAATGACCTGGAGCCGTTGGATCTTTATCAGACAGTGCAATGATCCAAGGGCTAATACGCCTCTGATCAGACTATAAATACCCCCACTAACACCAATTAGAAGGGGACACAAAAATACAGAGAGGAGAGATAAAGCTAAGACAACCCGGACCACCAGAATATCAATCGTGACACCTGACGCCACAACTTGTAACTGGACCATTCCCTCATCCTTATCTATATTCCTGCCTTCAGTCTATACCGATACTGACTTGATCGTCGGAGAGGGAAAACCTGGTACCAACCCCGGGCTCCTGTTCGTTTCTTGTGCAGGCTTAGAGAGCACCCCGACGACGAAGCAGATACCACCTACGTCAACCACCTTGGAAGATCGGAGCCGGCGCGAATAGAATACATAAGCCGAGCTTGGGAAGAAAATCAGGCTCGCCAATTGGCGCCGTCTGTGGGAAGTCGTAGCGCGCTAGCTCCGACAATCCGTTTCCAAGGAACGATGACAGATAATGAACAGTACGAGAGCCCTCCCCCACGGAATGCCCCAGGATTTGGAATGCCGAGGGCCCTCTCTTTCGGCACGCCGGGAACTGCGCCTGAGGGGCATCCCACTCCACTCAATGCGGTCCAGGGGACGCCCCGGTCGCGCGACGAGCTGACTCGCATGATGCTGGAGATCCATGAGAAGGAGCTCGTCGCCTTGGCGGCTCAAAAGGCGTTGATAGCCTCTATGATGGCGTCTGAGCCCGGACCCGTCTCTCGTGGCGTAGAGCAGCCAGAGCCCGTTCGCATCCCCACCAAGAGCGTGATGTCGCGGCTGGGACCCTCAAGACGACCCCCCCTAGAGGTTCCTGAGGAACCGGCTAGGGGAAAGGAGTCAAGGCGTTCCCACGAGGGGAGTTCGCGTCGTATAAACGACCAAAGCGTACACTCGCGAATCAGTCGACCCGGTGATAGTCACGATTCACGGCCCGCTTCGAGTCATGCTCGGACTGAAAGGCCTCCCCGGAGAAGGAGGCGGGGTCGTCGCGCTGGCCGAGATGAAGTCGCGGACGAGGCAGCGCTGAAAATCGTTGCCTCCACCCGCAGCACCCCGTTCTCAGATGAGATAGAGTACAGCGCGCCCCCCGGAAATTTTACTGCCCCCGTTCTCCAAGTGTTCAACGCGGATTCTGACCCGGAAGCTCATCTCCGGCACTATCGATACCAGATGAATCACTGGTCCCACCTCGATCGCCTTATGTGTAAATGCTTCCCCGCCAGCCTGGGGAGGCTCGCAAGTAAATGGTTCCAGTCTCTGCCTGCCAACTCCATCCACTGTTGGGATGATCTGGCGTACGATTTTGCACACCGGTTCATCAACTTGAAGGAAAGGGCTGCCCAACCGGAGCAGCTGTACCAAGTGAAGGCCCAACCCAAAGAGACCCTCGAGAGCTACGATAATCGGTTCTGGCAGAAGCACGCTGAGTGTGCTGAATGCCCCGATTCTACTGCTATAGCTGCTTTCAGGCAGAACATGATCGTGGGAAGCAGGATCTGTAACGAAATGATAGCAACCCCTCCTGGCTCAGTTTCCCAGCTCCGGTCACTAATCAAACAGCATGTCGATATCGAGAAAGACATGAGATCAGCTGGAGCGACGCTTTTAGTCGCCAGCATCGAGCAGCCTCGGGGAGGAGCCGTCTCAAGGAGCAACCGGCGAGATCGCCCCATAGCGGAAAGGTTGGGAAGACCTCGAACGGTGGAGAGCCAGCAACCGGCCCCTAAGCGTAGAAGGGAGGATACCCGTCGGGTTGGCCCTTCGAACCCAGGAAATGCCTACTCCACGACATTCCGCCTACCACTGACCGACCTGCTCTTTGAGATCGAGAACGAGCCATTCTTTTCCTGGCCTCCCCCGCTCAGGAACGAACCGGCCTGGGGGCCTAATGACAAATTTTGTGACTATCACAGAGGCCGCGGCCACTATACCAATGAGTGTCATGGTCTAAAGGCAAGGCTAGAAGGATGGGTCCGGGACGGCTTGATGGAGAAATACGTCAAGACGCGAAGGGACCCCGATCGACACCGAGAAGGGGACGATGAAAGGCAACCGGACCTCCCCCCACCGGTGATGACTTGCCAAGTTATCCATTCTGGACCGAAGAAGCCGAAGCCAAATGGGGCGGAGAGAACCGAGGCCCGTGAGGCCACGATGAAAAAGCACGTCTGCCTCGCCGAAAGTTCGAAACCCCGAAAGAGGTGCAAACAAGGTACCAAGCCGGATCTAAGCTTCACCGACTTCGACCTAGTGGGGGTAGACATGCCCCACTACGACGCCCTTGTCATCACGGCCCAAGTGGGCCATTGTTCGGTAGGACGCATCCTCGTTGATCAGGGGGCGTCGGTGAATATTCTATTTGGAGACCTCTACCAAAAGATGGGGCTGACGGAGGGGCAGCTAGATACCAACGCCCCCCCTCTGTACGGATTCAACTCTGAGGCTGTTCAGCCCAGAGGGAACATAACCTTGCCTGTTAAGACAGGAACCAAGGTTATGAGCGTGGAGTTCACGGTGGTGGACGTCCCCTCCGTTTACAACATCATTCTGGGGCGCGCGTGGCTTCATGAGATAGAAGGCGTCTCCTCCACTCTACACCAAAAGGTCAAGTACCCCACTGCGAATGGAGTCGAGACCATATCGGGAAACCAAAAGGTCTCGCGAAGCTGTGCCATGGCCGTATACTCCGACAATAAACCGGTTCCGGCCCAGAGTGCTATGAACATAGAAGCTGGGGATCCTAAGCTGCTGCGGGAACTGAACAAGAAGATGGGTCCGGAAGCCGAAGAAAAGGTAGAAGGAGAACTGCTGAAGGTCCAGATCCCGGGGTACGATGAGGACCACTTTTTTATGGTGGGCGCGGGGCTGAGCGAGCCCGAGGTTTCAGGCCTCGTTAAGCTGCTGCTCGAATACCTCGATAACTTCGCATGGTCCCCATGCGAAATGCCGGGTATCAGTCCCGACCTCGCCTGCCATAAGTTAAACGTCAACCCGGATGCGAAGCCTGTGATGCAGAAGGGACGCCGCGTTAGTCCGGAGCATGCCGATGCCATAAACGAGGAAGTACAAAAGCTGCTTCTAGCTGGAGCCATTAGGGAAATCTTTTATCCTAGATGGCTCGCTAACCCTGTGGTGGTCCCTAAAAAGAACGGAAAGCTGCGTGTCTGCATCGATTACACGAGCCTTAACCGGGCCTGTCCAAAGGATCCGTTCCCTCTGCCTAAAATTGACCAGATAGTGGACTCCACCGCTGGAGCCGCCAGAATGAGCTTCCTGGACGCCTGCTCCGGCTATCACCAAATACCCATGTCGGAGGCTGACCAAGAAAAAACCGCCTTTATAACCCCAAGGGGGAACTACTGCTACAAGGTGATGCCATTTGGGCTTAAGAACGCCGGGGCGACCTATCAAAGAATGGTCACCAAGATATTCGCTAAGAGCATAGGCCGGAGCATGGAGGTCTATATCGACGATATGGTAGTAAAAAGCGCCCAGGAGGACGACCACCTGTCCGACCTGAGAGAGGTTTTCGAAACGATACGAAGGCATGATCTGAAGCTCAACGCCTCTAAGTGCGCCTTCGGAGTTGGTGCCGGAAAGTTCCTAGGGTTCATGGTGACCCATCGCGGTATAGAAGCGAACCCGGCCCAAATATCTGCCTTGAAGAACTTGAGGACCCCTGAAAAGAGGAAGGATGTGCAAAAGCTAGCCGGAATGGCCGCTGCCCTCAACCGGTTTATTGCCCGGTTCGGAGATCGATGCAAGCCATTCTTTACGGCTCTGAAGGCTCAGAAGAAGTTCGAATGGAACGACGAATGCCGGAACGCGTTCGAGGAGCTGGCGAACTACCTCGGAAGCGCACCTCTTCTGGCCAAGCCGGACACTGGCGACGTCCTTGCCCTATACCTAGCCGTAGCTGGGACGTTCCTATAACAAAAGAGTGAACGCCAGACGTTTCCAAGACGAAGACTATACGGCACCCCGGTTCTGTTTACTTGAATTTTTCAGTTCGTTTACATTTTCTCCAAGTGTTTCAGAACACGAGCCTATACGGCACCCCGGTTCATATTTACTTGAATTTTTCAGTTCATTTAAATTTTCTGTGTTTCAGAACACGAGCCTATACGGCACCCCGGTTCATATTTACTTGAATTTTTCAGTTCATTTAAATTTTCTGTGTTTCAGAACACGAGCCTATACGGCACCCCGGTTCATATTTACTTGAATTTTTCAGTTCATTTAAATTTTCTCAAAGTGTTTCAGAACACGAGCCTATACGGCACCCCGGTTCTGTTTACTTGAATTTTTCAGTCCGTTTGCATTATTACAAGTGTTTCTACACGTGCCAACTCGATTTATGATGTGTATAAAATGAGAGCCCCAACGCCGAAGCATAAGGGCCCCCTCATTTGGGAGCATGTATACAATGAATGATGTATAAATCACAACGGAAGTATAGAAGTAAAACACAGAAGAATAAAAGACAAGTCCAAAATTGTTTTTTCATTTCATTCAATGGAAAGCTATTACATACTAAGCAAAAAAATAATAATAAGAAGAAGATTACATCGAAAACAAAACAAAGAAAAACCCCTAGGCCGCCCCCTCATCATCAACAGCTTCATCATCAGTGAGGGCTCGAGGGGTTAAGGGGACTACCTCGGGAATGGGAGCAGAGGGAACGGGAACCATGATGTTTTCCATGTTCCACACCGGATGATCCGGTCCCGCCCTCATGAAAGCCGCTGCCTCAGACCAGCCATCAACATAGAAGGAATTAAAGTCCCTCTGTGTTGATAGTTCCAAGGCAGCGCTCGTCTCCGCCTCGGCGGCTCGAACCGCAGCCTTCACCCTATCAGCCACCCCTGCCTCAGCGGCCTCAACTGCGGCCTTCACCTTGTCGGCGAAGCTTGCTTCAGCCTCCTTCAGAGCTGCAACCGCAGCTTGTTCACGCTCCTCGGCCTCAGCACCGGCCTTCGCGGCCTCAGCTCGCCGAGCTTCCAAGGTATCAACGAGGCCCTTGGCCTTCTCTGCCCTTATACGGGCCCCCTCCGCCTTCTGCAGAGCATCTTCGGCCTGCTTAGCACTGGCCTCGGCCTTCGACATCCACGACCTCACTAGTTGCCCTTGCTGATAGACATACTGGTTCATCGTTAAGTAGGCCTACAAAAGAAGAGGAACACTTAGCAAAAAACTTAAGAAATAAACAAAGAACACTCAAGAATGGCACAATGAAAACAACATTTTACCTGAGGGATCATCGTCATGGCCGACTTCATGGCAGAAGCAAGGTCGCGGCCGCGATGGTCGGCCTCGACTGTCTGCTGCTGAAGCGCGGCCAGAGCCAGCAGGCCAGCAGAGGGATGGCCCTCCATGATGCTCCGAACCCCAGTCGTCGCCTTGACCTCCTCCGGGGTCTGAATAGGCATTCTTGGCGACGGGGAACCAGGACCTGAGCTTGAGCCCGAAGCGCTAGGCAATAGACCCTTCGCATGGGTAGTTGGCATCTCTCGCTCTTCGGCGACGACCTCCGGCTCCCCAGGCTCAAGGATGGGTGCAGCATCCTCCCTCATCTCAGCTTCCCCGGTCCGGGCCTTCTTCGATTCACGAGGGGCCTTCGCCTCCTCCCTCTTCCTCTTGTCGGCTTCGGCCTTTCGAGCGGCTCGTTCTCGCCTCGCCTGCCCCAACAAGCCCCCCAACCTCTCTAAGGATTTTGCCTTAGCATCAGCAGGGGCCACCTCTACAACCTCCTCATCCCCCGCCTCGACGACCTCCTCCTCGACGGCCTCGGGCTCTACAACCCCCTCTTCCTCAGCATTTTCCTCCGCCACCTCCTCTTCGTCAGAAAGGACCACCTGCAAAGACCAAATAAGAGAAGTTAGATAAATTCACAGAAATTTAGCTAAGTGTGAAACTGAATTTGTTAAAGCAGAAAAAGGCAACTTACCCTGATCCGCGAAGTGCCCAAGCCCGGGCCGGTGGGTTCGGCCTCAGCAGGGCTATCTTCCAAGCGAAGAGGGCTCACCACCTCAGGCTCCCTAGACCTCAGGGGAAGAACCTCTGGCAGAGGTTTCCCATGTTGGTCTATATATGCACGGGTACCGTCCGGCCCCACCCTGTAGTGGAGGACGGTACCGTCCGACCGGGTCTCAGTGTGAACCCCGGCGGATGCAGGCGCGAACGAGGCACCGGCCAATGCAGGAGCGGAGGTCGCCGTCACTGGCTTCGCCTTGCCGCCTGTCTTCAGCTTCGGCTTCGACGCCTTCTTAGCTGCAGGCTCCACAGAGGCCTCAACATCCTCAACGACCTTGGGAGGGAGGGTTGACTCCAGTCCCTTCTCCTTCTCCCACCTTTCCCTGGAGTACCCCACGGGACAGAAAGTCCTGTGGGGCCACTTGTAGCTGTTCCCCTTGCAGGAGGTGGGGGAGCCACAGATCAAAAGACGCTCCGCGTCTCGGGCCCCTACGTCGGTCCCGTCTCGACCCCACCAATTTAGGGCCACCTCCAACGCCTCTACGTTGGGGTCACCGAGGCCCCTGAGCTTAGCAGCCACGGTAAATTTGTTTTCCTTGTTGCTCAGCACCCTTCCCGGCCTGAGCGGGAAGATCAGGTCGTCACGGCTGAGCCAAGGGCCCTCCACCACGATCACGTCTTGTGTGTAACCCCGATTCGAATCAGAGTTACCCGTGATCAGCTGATTGTGAGACCGGCACCTCAGGTAGGGCTACCGGCTCTTGGATTGAGAGGTCGGCTCGGTCTGCAAGAATTCGTAGCAGGCCAAGAGCTCTTTAAGCCCCAGTGGCTCCGGGATGTCCGGGCCCAATGCGACACTTAGTGCCTCTATTCCGGCGCAGATGCGATGCGCCTGCAGAGGCCACTGGCATGGAAGAGTCTGCGTCCAGGCGCAGAGCTCCGCCAGTAGCTCCGGAATAGGGAGGTGGGTGCCCCCGTATAGAAGAGTAGAGAGGGAGAGGGTTACCATACTCTTGGGATCGGAGACGATCCCGTTCACCTCGTCAGCGGTCGCACAGGTCCGAAGTCGGAACTCCTCCCCTATGCCGCATAGCTGACGGAACTCGTCCAGGTCAGCCCCGTGTTGCCTGACCATTATGCTGTTGTCATTTACCGCCACGGATATGGCCGGATCGATGACCATCGCCCGGAATGGCAAGGCGTTTGCCATTACCTCTAGGCGTCGTGGCTTGGGGGCAACCATCGGGCCTTTTCCGGCTCCGTGTTTGATTACCATGATGGTTGGTTGTTTGATGAAATTTGCTAAGTATGAAGTGTGAGGGAATAGAGAGAACGGGCTGCTGTGTAAAAATTTTAGTGAGAGAGTGAGAAAGTGAAAATGAGATTTCACTGAGGGTATTTATAGGCCCTCACCAGAAGATGAAAAGACACTTACCAGAAGGTGAAAAGACAGCGGCGGTTCATTACACGAACTCCCACAAATAAATGCTACCACTCAATCGACGCAGTACACGTGTACAGCAAACAGAGGTCAACTGCCAAGTGTCACTCACCAGCCGTTTTAGCATTGATGGCATTGATGGAATCGAAGAGACAGAGGCGGCGCCTCATAAATGCATGATGGGCGTGCTCCACGTGTCAAAAATTCCAGCACACAAGAACACATGCCGGACTACTCCGAGGCGTCTCCACACCGTCAAGCACAAGAACACTATGACCGGAGCCCCCGTAACGACTATAGATCCCTGAAGACCTCGTCCTTAACGACGACTCCGGACAGGGAGCTGTTGGCGAGGGGATGTCGGCACCCCCTCGTCCGGACCGATATCAACCCCACAGCTGGCGATCCGGGCCTCTCAAGCATGGGTGACGCATCGCCCCGGATCTTGGGGAGCCGGACTGTGCCTAGGCCGGCCCAGAGAAACTTGCTGAGCACTCTTCCCCAATTAATGCTTCTGCTCCCTTGGGGGACCCTTTATGTGTTTCATCGACGTGGCCCAATCACAGGCCAGCCCTGTGGGCCCCAGATGATGAACAGTGCCATTGTCAGAGTCATAAATGACCTGGAGCCGTTGGATCTTTATCAGACAGTGCAATGATCCAAGGGCTAATACGCCTCTGATCAGACTATAAATACCCCCACTAACACCAATTAGAAGGGGACACAAAAATACAGAGAGGAGAGATAAAGCTAAGACAACCCGGACCACCAGAATATCAATCGTGACACCTGACGCCACAACTTGTAACTGGACCATTCCCTCATCCTTATCTATATTCCTGCCTTCAGTCTATACCGATACTGACTTGATCGTCGGAGAGGGAAAACCTGGTACCAACCCCGGGCCCCTGTTCATTTCTTGTGCAGGCTTAGAGAGCACCCCGACGACGAAGCAGATACCACCTACGTCAACCACCTTGGAAGATCGGAGCCGGCGCGAATAGAATACATAAGCCGAGCTTGGGAAGAAAATCAGGCTCGCCAGATATATCAACAATAAGAGCAAAAGGTCAAGTCATTCTTTGGAGAAAAAAAGTCATTCATGATAACCGAAAAGATTTTTGTCCAATTGTCTATGTGGGTGTTAATATAATGATATGCGTAAAGTTGACAATTTGACATCGCCAATGTCACATATTCACATTTGACATCAAATCTATACCATTTATTTTTATGGTTGGGATATTTAAACTTGAAATAAACAAAATAGGGGTATACCCTTCCTTTTTCTTTCATTCTAATTTCACTATCATTTACGGGGACAAATTACAATCTGACTGACACAAGGCCTCAATACCCACCTTCTTCTTTCGCAATCGTCCCCGCTGGCCACCACCATAAGAGAAAAGAGAAGCAGGCAAGCTCGTGGACTTGTGGTGTATTCTTCCCAAAGTCTGACATGTGTACGATGACGATGACGATGACGATGACGACGACGACGACGATAATAAAACTACTCCCTCATTCGGGCACTTTAAGAATATTAAAAATTAAATGAACATCATCATTGCGTTGACTTTGACAAATTTATCCCTTACAGATGACATCATTGCAATGAGTTTAATATACAAAAGGCAAAAAATAAGAATGTTGCCATTGATTTGTTCTATACTATATATTATGGAGGTGACTCAATACTATCCCGATAATTTGGGACGGATATAGTATAGTAGAATTCTTCATCTCGGAATCACATGGCAGAGAGTCGGAGTGTCGGACTACGTATACGGAAGAATAAAATGTAAAATTTTGTTTCATTTAGTTTAGACATGCATTATGCATAAACTTTGATTATTTTCCAAAATGTAGGGTTTAGAAAGTAATTCAATTTACAGGTATGGAAAATTGTTAAGTGAACCTCAACTTCTTTTGTATTAGTCTGGACTTGGCATAAAAGAGACACTAGAAGGAAAATCGTAAACGACATGTGAATCTGCCTTCTTTCCTCATCTGAAAGGGTGGGTTTACGGTATCTCGTATCTTAATTAATTAATACAAGAATGACAAATATACATATTTTATAGTATATACCTTACATATTTAAAATTATTTCTGTACGAATGAATTTTGTTGTTGTAAATGACAAAAAACCAATTCACTTTAAACTGAACTAATAATTGAGGAAAACAAATTTAGAAACATAAATGTTGCTAACCAAATACAATTACAATAACACGTGAAAAAGATTTTGAAATGACTTTTCTTCCAATTTGTTGTTTTAGATGTGTATTACTAATTGTTTGGTTGCCATTAATTAACTATATTCCTTATCTTGTTTGGATTGAGAAAAATAAAAATAGTTAAGGTTTATTAATATTTACCCGTTTGGAAAATTATGATTTTTCGTAAAATTTGTTTATATATATATATTTGTTACTAATTGTTTAGTTTCATTTAGTTTTGTATATTATTTACACGTTATGCAATTGAGTAGGGGTGGGCACGGGGTGAATTGGGACGGATTTGTTTCAATCATAACTCAACCCGTAAAATAAATGGCGGGGCGGATTGATAAAATTTAAATCTCTAACCCAAGCCAATCCAACCCGTTACAATTAAAACCCCAACCCAACCCAATCCAACCCGCAAAATAAATTGCGGGTTGGGACGGGTTTGGAAAATCTCGTTTAGGTGTTTTATTTATTTAAACGTCTGTTGTTCGTGACCGGTGCCATTATTTGATCATAAGTCACAAAGGAACAACTTTATTGTTGCTTAAAAGCCTATATCTTAATTGAAGATATAGATTTTTCTGCATAAACTTTGATTATTTTCCAAAATGTAGGGTTTAGAAAGTAATTCAATTTACAGGTATGGAAAATTGTTAAGTGAACCTCAACTTCTTTTGTATTAGTCTTGACTTGGCATAAAAGAGACACTAGAAGGAAAATCGTAAACGACATGTGAATCTGCCTTCTTTCCTCATCTGAAAGGGTGGGTTTACGGTATCTCATATCTTAATTAATTAATACAAGAATGACAAATATACATATTTTATAGTATATACCTTACATATTTAAAAATATTTAATCGTTGCCCACGCGTTGCGTGTGCGATACGTAATGACATAGATATGATCCCGATAAATAAACTTAATATTTTTTTTAAAATTTTAAATATCGAATGATTAAATATAATTAATTAACAATCGTATATAAATAGTAACATAATGTTTTACTTTTATAAAAAAATACACAACGATTTTGTTTGGAATATAAATGTGTGGAAAATAACAGTTTTTAAGTTATTTATGTATTTGAATTGAGTGATGACATTTAAGAGTAATTACAATATTAGATTGAGTGTATTTTTGGAAAATTTGGACGAAATTGGACAGTCTCAAAATGCTTGGGTTTATATTAATAGTATGATATTTCTGTACGAATGAATTTTGGTTAAAATCACAGTTCACGAGCTCGAACATATTTTAATTTGAAGGTCACTGTCGCGTTGCTGCCAAACAATTTTTCTTCTATTCAGAGGCAAGTGAGAAAAAGAAAGCATTTTAGTCAATGCTAAAAACATAATTGACTTCTACCGTTTTAACGTTTACCTAAATCAATATTTGTTGTTGTAAATGACAAAAAACCAATTCACTTTAAACAGAAGTAATAATTGAGGAAAACAAATTTAGAAAGCATAAATGTTGCTAACCAAATACAATTACAATAACATGTGTAAAAGATTTTGAAATGACTTTTCTTCCAATTTGTTGTTTTAGATGTGTATTACTAATTGTTTGGTTGCCATTAATTAACTATATTCCTTATCTTGTTTGGATTGAGAAAAATAAAAATAGTTAAGGTTTATTTTGCGGGTTGAGGCGGGTTGAGTTTAGATTGATTCTTAAATTTTTATTTTGGTTTTTTATTTTTCATAATTTGCATAATCAACCCAAATTTTAAAATAAATTGAATATTTCAAACAGAAATATAAATTAAACCCAATCAAAGTACGTTTAGAACATTCACGAACAAGTAATAAAACTAAAATATAACAATAATTAAAGGTTGCTATCTTAAAATACACACAATATATATATATATAGGGAAGGGATCCATACACACATAAAAATACACATTATAACCCTCTATTTATTTACTTTTAATGGTCAAGATTAGTTCATCTAATAACAAGAATAAATACATAATCTTGACCATTAAAAATAAGTAAATAGAGGGATGTGATTGATGTGTAAATATAATGTGTTTTTTTATGTGTGGATTGGGACGGATTAACCCGCGGTTTGTGAACCTCAACCCTAACCCAACCCGCAAAATATATAGGGCATTGGGACGGGGCGGATTGATTTTTTTTTGGACATTCAACCCGCCCCAATCCATGCAGGTTGGGTTACGGGACGGATTTACGGATTTTCTGCCCACCCTACATTTGAGTATTTGATTGTTAGGAATATTTGTTATTACTTGATTGTGGTTTTGAGTGATTGTATACATCAAATATGTGTCTTTTCTGAACATTACGGATTTATTTATGGTTTTGTACAATTGGGTTTATTTTATTTTTAGGATTATTTGTTACGTGATTGTGTTATTGAGTGAGTGTATATTGGTCATTCATTTGGTATAGAAATGAACGGGTTATTGTTTGTTTTGGCAATTTATAAGGTAGTATTATTAATAAATACCCAGAAAAATATAAAAAGATTAATTTTACAGATTTTTTTAGGTGATGATTGAGTTTTGTGTTGGGTTTTATGTATTGTGAATTTAGGATTAGGTGAACTCTTGTTGCTTTCATCTGATTAGCCTGCTAGTTACATAATTAGGATTAGGTGAACTCTTGTGTGTGGAGTTTTTTTTTTCCTATTTAGTTAAAAGTTGTGGTGACTGTTTTTTGGGTTAGGTTCCATTATTGGGGTATAAATATTGATAACTAAAAATAAAACTACAAATTAAGAAAAATTGAATAAGTGATAATTGTATTTTAAAAAAGAGTGTTACTATTGCCACCTTCAAAATCAACATTCAAATTCAACATAATCACACACTCCATAGGCTTGACTCATAAATTACACATAAGTTACACACTCCATAGACTAATAAAATAAATATTTATCCGTTCAAATATACATAAAATTCTATAATTTGATAAATCAAAAATATAAATATTTAACATAATAATAATTCAATCTACTAAAAACTCAAATAAAACTATATTAGAACCCTATTTGATTCTACCATAAATTTAAATATTAATTAAAAAAAATTAAATATAAAAACCCAACCTACTAAAAACCCAAATAAAAATATACTAAAACCCTAGTTGAGCCTATCCTAAATTTAAATATTAATTAAAAAAAATTGTTAAATATAAAAACTCAACCCACTAAAAACCCAAATAAAAATATAATAGAACCCTGGTTGAGCATACCATAAATTTAAATATTAATTAAAAATAAAAAAATTTGTTAAATCTAATATTAATAACAATCAAAATCCTTGATGAGGTGGATATTTCATGTAATCTAATATATCAACGGGTTGATTTTTTGGTTAGGAAAAATGTGTGAGCAAAAACATTTTCTATTTAACATAAATTATTAAATTGTTATCATTTAACATTCACAATTAAAAAGCATGATAGGTGGATTTGCCATATTTATATGCCACATCAGCGGGTTGATTTTTTGGTAGAAAAATAGGTGAGCAAAATTATTTCCCTTCTTATTATCCTCCTACTCTTGTACCAAAATTATCCTCCACACTATGTTAAAAATAGTCCCCCAAAAAATATCGTTAAAAATAGTCCCCCAAAAAAGGATTGATAGATAAATTAATTAAACTAGTGGATTGATAGGTAAAACTTGACCTGAGAGTTTAATTCTACAAAAGTGAGGCGCGAACACTGTATTCAACAAAATAACAACAGAATAGAAAATAAATAGAAAAGAATTAGTTCTACGTTGCAAAACTCTTGGCATTGGTTGCTTATTAATATTCCATTGGGTTGGACCTGGCTTCTTGTTACGGTTATCGATCTCTACCACGCCATAGCTGGATTCTTTTTATGGACTAGAGAAATGTTGCAAAACTCTTGGCATTGGTTGCTTATTAATATTCCGTTGGGTTGGAACTGGCTTCTTGTTACGGTTATCGATCTCTATCACGCCATAACTGGATTCTTTTTATGGACTAGAGAAATGTTGCAAAACTCTTGGCATTGGTTGCTTATTAATATTCCGTTGGGTTGGAACTGGCTTCTTGTCACGGTTATCGATTTCTACCATGCCATAGCTGGATTCTTTTTATGGACTAGAGAAATGTTGCAAAACTCTTGGCATTGGTTGCTTATTAATATTCCGTTGGGTTGGAACTGACTTCTTGTTACGGTTATCGATCTCTATCACGCCATAGCTGGATTCTTTTTATGGACTAGAGAAATGTTGCAAAACTCTTGGCATTGGTTGCTTATTAATATTCCGTTGGGTTGGAACTGACTTCTTGTTACGGTTATCGATCTCTATCACGCCATAGCTGTATTCTTTTTATGGACTAGAGAAATGTTGCAAAACTCTTGGCATTGGTTGCTTATTAATATTCTTTTGGGTTGGAACTGACTTCTTGTTACGGTTATCGATCTCTATCACGCCATAGCTGGATTCTTTTTATGGACTAGAGAAATGTTGCAAACTCTTGGCATTGGTTGCTTATTAATATTCCGTTGGGTTCGAACTGGCTTCTTGTTACGGTTATCGATCTCTACCACGCCATAGCTGGACTCTTTTTATGGATTAGAGAAATGTTGCAAAACTCTTGGCATTGGTTGCTTATTAATATTCCGTTGGGTTGGAACTGACTTCTTGTTACGGTTATCGATCTCTATCACGCCATAGCTGTATTCTTTTTATGGACTAGAGAAATGTTGCAAAACTCTTGGCATTGGTTGCTTATTAATATTCTTTTGGGTTGGAACTGACTTCTTGTTACGGTTATCGATCTCTATCACGCCATAGCTGGATTCTTTTTATGGACTAGAGAAATGTTGCAAAACTCTTGGCATTGGCTGCTTATTAATATTCCGTTGGGTTCGAACTGGCTTCTTGTTACGGTTATCGATCTCTACCACGCCATAGCTGGACTCTTTTTATGGATTAGAGAAATGTTGCAAAACTATTGGCATTGATTCAGCAATAGAGGTCGTACGGAATTATATTACAGTAGCAAATTGTTATGGGATATTAGGTTGGTGGGTCGTACTCTAAAAATTCCTCTTAGTAGTAATATATACAAGAAGTGAGGATTGTTTTTTTGCTAGGAAGCCCATTATTTTCCGGTTCCCGCTTCTCGTTTCGCGCTTCCTGTTATTTCATGTGTAAATTAAAAAAAACGTTTTTTTTTCATGTATCACATTTCAGTTTCCCTTTTGTTTATCGCTTCCGGTTGTGGCAACTATGTTTTTGCCAATAAAAAACTACTTAGTTCAGTAGTTACCAGCCACTGATTCTTGCTTTTTGTTGTTGTCTCTTTTCTCTTAATAGTTTCCATTGGCAGTTGAAAAATTAAAGTATGCATAGAAAAGATAACAAGAGATCGTAATGTATATGGCAAAAGGAAACAGCGAGGGACTTGAATAACAATTGAAATTACAAGTTTACAACTGTCTTTCAATGTATCTTAAAAAAAATACTAGGAGATCTGAGGACTATGGATCTGGTTGTTGATCTGGTTGTTGCTCCAGTGGAGGTAGCACATACCGTACACAAACAATAAAAACACAATCGCATAGAATCAACCATGATTTCCAATCATGAGGGCCATATAGACTCAACGTCTGGTTAAAGGTTAAACTCACAAAAAGTTCCAATATCCCGAAATCTATTGGCGGCCTGATAAGAAATAGGGCGACGAAACAATAATGAGCTACCAAAAGACACACTATCATCAAATCGAAAGATTTTCCTTTATACCATTCTAAGCCCATGTTGCAGCAGAATATAAGGACACACCCAACTGCTTTCCCTATGTGCTTATATCCATAACACAAATTTTGCCCCCGGTGTGCTTTAAAGAACACACGAAGGTGTAAGCAAAAGAAGAGCGTGAAAGTGATAATTATTTGGACAAGGCCTGGATATAACTCAAGAAGTAGAATATCAAATTCTTTTAAGATTAAGAAGAAAAGACCACAGAGAGAGATTAAAAATAAGGCTAAAACGGAACCGATAAAGGGAACAGGTCCTATATCAAACCTGACCAAACGGGATTGGAGTGATTCATGAGTGTTTGTGGAATTCCGATAAATGAGTTTGAAAATGGTGAATATAAAGATTTCCAAACTTATCACAATAGACATATTTGAGTTTTTTTTGTGATTTAATACCGGCACCGGGAATGAGTACCACTTCTCTATGGAGTGCAGAGGATGTGGAAATTTCATGAATAAATATCAATATATAGTAAGATCACAAAGTCAACTCATACATTTCAAAAAAGAAAAGAAAAGTCATTCATGAAAATTGAACATTCCTATTTGGCGCATCAGCCAATTGTGTATGTATGTCACTGTTACTGTTATATAATGATACGTGGAGTCTTTTTATCCATCCGTTCTCATTTAATAGTCAATTCCATTACGAAACTACGTGCAATTTTGACCGACGTATAACTTGTATCAAAATTGTCGAAATGATTTTTTTTAAAATCTAATAATAAAATTTAACATTTAAACTATATGATTAACTTTTAAAAAATTTTATTCCGACAATTTTGATACAAATTCTTGGTCGATCAAAATTGCATGTAATTTTATAGTCGACAATTAAATAGAAATGGAGGGAGTAAACCATTTCAATGGTACCTATTAAAACTTGAAACAAACAAACAAACCGGAGGTATAACCTTCCTTTTTAATTCATTCTAATTTTTTCACCACTAGAAATAATTGTATAAAGTATAAATCCATTACACTGTCATTTTGGACTGTCAACTAATCAGATTATTTAGTTTTTTTTAGTTAACTTAATGATAGTTATTTTTGAATTCATTAATATAATTTGAGTTTTTAGTGATCGACACACTCTAAAATATAATGGATCAGGTTCACGATAGTGTTACTCTTCTTTCACCACAATCACACATGGGGCTCAATACCCATCCGCTTCCTATCTCACAATCGTCGGGGACGACCACCACCATAAGAGGAAAAAGAAGCATGAAGATTGTGGACTTGTGGTGTTTCTTTCCACAAGCTCATATATTTTCGAATACGACCGAAAAACCTAATAAAACTCCCCATCTCAGAATTTTAAGTAGGATTTGCTTTTATTTAATTTAGACATATGTATAAATTATGATTATTTTCCAAAATGTAGGGTTTAGAAATAATTCAATTTCCAGGTATGGAAATTTTTTCAGTGAACCACAGTTTCTTTTGCATTAGTCTCTTGAGCACGTGTCCAACTCTAAAATAAAAATTGAAAATATACAGTCCATGTTGCATTCATCATAGGATGTCATTTTTGATAGAAATTATGAAGTAAAAGATTAGAAGTCTAAGAACATGATAATAGAGAGTCTATGAATCATAGGATGCCTATTTTGCAGTATATGAACACATACATACTATAGCAAACGGGCCCTCGGCATGGTTATGTAGCACAGTCCATCCTTTTATGAAAAAAAAACCCTTTCCGGAACTAATAAGAGTTGCAAAATACGGGTTCGACCAACTTTACCTTACGGGGCATTTGCAAAGTCTTTTACTACGCGTATACCTTTATTATCAATAGAAATAAAGTCATTATAAGAAAAAATTCATTTAGCATCATAAAACTTTTTAAGTTATGTTGCTAAATTTTAACAAATTTTAACAACAGTTTAGCAATACAATTTGATGCTAAACTGTTGTTAAAATTTAGTTATAACCAACATAACCGAAAAGTTTTATGATGCTAAATAAACTTTTTATTATAGTGATAAAACGTATCGCGTTTTTGGGCCAGTCAGTTATAAGTTTTCTTGCTACTTGCAAATTTCTACTTTAACTTGATTACTAGTAAGAGTCGATCCGTACAAAAATCTAAAATGCAATGATACCTACTAGTGTTGACAAGGTTTTTAGGAGCAATTAACAAAAACATACTCTACCTCTATTATATTAACAAAAACATACACTAATAGCTTAAATTATTAAAAAATACATATATATACTTATTATTTCTTTAATTCTAATCAGACCATAATCTAACCTCTTTCTCTAATCTAACATCTCTCTAGCCGCAACTCTCTCTAATCGCACTTCTCTCTCTCTAACACATGATAACCGCATATCTTTCTAACACGTGCTAATCACCCATCTCTTTCTCTAAAAATAATTAAAAACTCACAAAATATTTATATGCTAATTATAAAACGTCATACCCTAATTTTAAAATTTCATACCCTAAATGTTCTTGATCACAATTAAATATCTAAAAAAAAGTTCATACCCTACTTTCAAAACTTTATATCCTAATTTTAAAACTTAATATCCTAATTGTAGTGAAGACATAACAAGTCAGTGGGGGGCTTACTAAGAAATGCAGGTTCTGCCTTTACATTATTTAGATAATTAACATCCATATACATACATTGTGAACATTGAAAGCATATAATTAACTAGTAAAATAGTACTATATATTTAATAACAAAATGGAGAATTTACTAGTCATATTTAGATGTAAATGAATATATTATATTTAAAAAGAGAAATGGTATAAAATGATACGTACCGTGATATACTAAAATTTGATACAACTACCGTATCATTATTATTATGAGTATTACGGTATACCGTATCACACTGCGTTAATACTATTAAGTACGATGTGAATGGTATGATATGAACCGTTGGTTGTATAACATGATATACTTATTTCATCCCCGGTCACACCCATGCACGCTAGCAAATGTGCCCATGACACCATTTGGATGTTTAAACGTACAACGACATAAATTATCATTCTATTATAATAAGTCAATTCAAGTCAAATGAGCCTGCCCAATTTAGCATTTTTTTTTCAGAAATACCCCTATACATTTATATTAATTACAATAATATCATACTCACATAAAAATATAAAAGGTAAAAACTATGATTTAAGATGTTTAAATCTTAAATCATCTCATGAACAAAAAAGAAGGGAGATACATATAGAAGAAGAAAGTTACCATTTAATAATATTTTTAAAAACAAATTAACGAGTGTACGGAAAAGTTAATTATCAATCAGTGCTCTGCGTTATATGAACCGGTGGCGGCCGAAAGGTCATCTACACCAGAAGATTTTCACCCTTACTTTTTTATTGGACAAAAAAAATTTCAAACTTTTGTTTTGTTTTAATTCAAAAATATCGCCCCGGCGACCGAGTCGGGAAGCTGTTTAGCCTTGCCTCTAAACCGCCTCTGATATGAACACATAAACTAGCAAACGGGTCCACGACACTGGTTGGATGTTTAAACAATTAAACGCGCAAGTTACTGATATAGATCATCTCATTAATCAAAAAGAAGGAAGATACATGAAGATTTTTTTTTACCGTTTAGTAATATTTTTAGAAACAAATTAGCGGGTGTACCGAAAAATTAATTAGTATCAATTAGTGCGACCTTCAGCCATATAAAAGGTTTTTCTCATTCCTTTTTTAATCATTTTTTTTTCTCTCTCTTTTACTCGCCGGGTACACGAGTGCAGCGCCATTTTGCACCGCCATGGTGCAGCTTCATCAATGCCAGTGCCACGAGGAACCTTTATCGTCATGGACGCCATCTCCCCCGGTCTGCTCGGTAACTAGAGGTATAAACTGACGTGGCTCGATGTGATAAATGATGAAACATGCAAAGTTCGATCACAGTTCTCCGAGATTGACTGAATCAATTGCAAGCAATGATTTTTGTACTTAGTTGCAAGGCGTCTTGTTTGCAACCTCTTTTTTATATATAAATTGTGCAAGACCCACTTCACTTTTTCATTAATAACGAATGGTCAAATTGTGCTTATTAGAAAACAAATAAAAAAAATAAAAAAAAACTGGAATAAAAGAAATAATTTCCTTAAAACTCTTCAAGACCTTATAAGAAAAAAAGAAATACTTTTGCTACGTTGAGCATCCACATGTGTTACGTTGAGCGTACACGTGCTTTATTTTTCTTTCGCTTCCCTGTGAATTTCGGCCTTATTTGTTGTGCATCTTCTCGCAACTTTACCTTCTTTCTTTCAAATTTTTGCTTTGAGTTTGGACTATTTTTTCACAATTATAAGTGTCTTTTTTTGCAATTTAATTCTTGTTTAAAACAAAAATGAAGTTGCAATCTTTTGGCTGTTTTTGGCCAAATGACCGCCAATGCTATATTTTTCTTGTCGAAATAAATAGTCTCAGTAACCAACATAAGTTTAGTCATATGTGAAACAGACATTGTAGTTTCAAACTCATGAATAGTATATGTACATGCAAACATTGTAGTTTATGAATAGTTCTACAGGTTTAGTACACCAAACTATTTGATTTTAACGATTTGGGTATCCATTTTTTAAAATTTTCAATTTAGGTACCACACTACGATAACTTTCCAATTTAGGTATCACCGTCTAAATAAATCATGGAATCATATCACATGACATTTGACAAACATTAATTTGAGAGGCTAATTTGACAATTTTGCACAAAAATATGTTATCATATAAAAATGCTTTCGCCAATTTCACACATAACAAAAATTTGGATTATATGTTAATTTTTTTTGTGTGTGAAATCGGGAGGAAAATTTTTCTAGGATGACATATTTTTATGCAAAATTGTCAAATTAGCCTCTCAAATTAATAATTGACAAATGTCACGTGACATGATTTCGTGATTTATTAAGACGGTGGTGTTTAAATTGGAAAGGTATTATAACGTGGTACCTAAATTGAAAAATTTGAAAGATGTGTATCCAAATCGTTAACCGCACCATAGTTTGACATACTAAATGTATTTTTTTTCCGCGAAATTTCATCTCTTTTGGGTGGAAATGGAGAAGACTATAATTGGCAACTTATGACTTACATAGTAAATTATCGAATTTTTCTAAGGCTCCCAGTAACCGATCTAGAAACCGTAGTAGATATCCTAGTTTTAAACTCTCCCTCGGCCACTGGTTGTTGCTTTTTATGTTGAATGTATCTATCCTTTATTAGCCTCCGTTCGCAATTGAAAAATAAAAGCATGTATATATATATAAAAAAAAACTATGTATATGGCAAAAGGAAACACAATTGAAATTACAACTGTCTTTCAATGCGTCTTTAAATAAAAAAATACTAGAAGATCTAAAGATTTGTATCAATAGGTTGACCTGGTCGTTGCTCCAGTGGAGGTAGCATGTACCGTACACAAACGATAAAAAGACATTCACATAGAATCAGCCATGATTTCCAATCACGAGGGCCATATAGAGTAAAGGCCTGATTAACGATTAAACTTGCAAAAAGTTCCAATATGCCGAAATCTATTGGTGGCCTGATGAGGTATAGAGCGACAAAACAATAATGAGCTGCTAAAAGCGACACTATAAGCAAATCGAAAGATTTTCCTTTATACCATTGCAAGCCCATATTGCAGCAGAATATAAGCACACACCCAACACCTTTCCCCATGTGCTTATATCCGTAAAATGAATTTCTCCCCCGGTGTGCTTTGACAAACATACGCAGAAATAACATAGGGTAGACCGAGGAAAAGATTATTACGGGGTTAACAAGGATTACATATAATTGAATAAGTAGAAAATCAAAATTTTCAAAGAATAAGAAGAATAAACAGCATAGAGATATTAAGTATAGGGCTAGAAGGGAATACATGTAGGGAACAAGTTCTATATCAAACCTGGCCAATTTGGATGAGATTGATTGAATTTCTGCTAGAATAAAAGTTCTTAAAAATTCGAACATATTTGAGTTCGTTTATAATTTAGCACGACACCGGGAAAACAGATGATTTCTCAGATGGTTTCCATATAGCCGATCCCAAATTTTTGGGATGAAAGCTTAGTTTGATGTGATGATGACCGGGACCGGGAATGAATACCACTTCTCTATAGAGGGCGGATGATGTATAGAGGAATTTTATGAAGAAATATCAAAAGTAAGAGCCCAAAGTCAACTCATTCATGAGAACCCAAAAGCTTTTTATTGGCGCATCACTCAATTTATCTATGTGAATGCTATATATATTGGTTGAAGTTGGAGAGGTAACCCATTTAACATGGTATTGTTATATTCTGGATGATGACTGAATAACTTGTTACTATTATTTTTCGATTTAAGTTTTGCCTCGACTTTCTTAATAGTTATCCTTTGTATAGAAGTTAATTAGTAGCAGAGTCCGGCTATTTATTTTGGTTACCTTCGTACCTCGTACGAATTCTTATTTAGCACCCCATTTAAAAGAAACTCGAAACATGTTTGATTATCATATTTTCAGCAACTCCAAACATGTTTGATTATCATATTTTCAGCAACTTCAAACATGTACTTTCATGTAGCAAAGTCCGCCCACATAAGAATACTCTTTTCGGAACTAATTACAGAGTTAGGAAATACTCTACAGTTCGACCAACCTTACGGGTCTTTTAGAAAGACTTTTACTACACACATATGTGTTTTTGGGTCAGTCGGTCAGCAGTGTTCTTGGAACTTGCAAATTTCTTTATGATCTTCAACTTGATTACAAGTAAGAGTTAATCCATACAAAAAACTAAAATGCAATGAAAACTACTGACAAATATACGCACTATATCTGTACATTACATATTGAAAAAAAAATCCCTACAGATGAATTTTGGTTGGAATCACAATTCACCAACTCCAACTTATTTTAATTTAAAGGTCACTGCTGGGGTGCTGCCAAACAATTTTTCTGCTATTCAGAGATAAGTGAGAAGAACAAAGCTCTGTCCATTTTAGTCAATGCTAAGAACATACCGACTTCTACCCATTCTACGATTCTACCTAAATCATTATTTGTTGCAGTAATGACAAAAAACCAATTACCCTTAAACATAAGTAATAACTGAGATATTTCTTTTTTAAAAGAATAGTAATTTAGAGACTTGATATCTTTTAAAGAAGATCAAATGTTGCTAAGCAAATACAACTACAATAACAGCTGTAAAAGATTTTGAAATGACTTTTCTTCCACGGAATGAAGTAAAGTTTAGGCATTCCTAAACTGAAAGGTTTGTGGTTTTTTTTATCAATTGAGTTTAAATAAACCAAGGCTCTTAGCCTCGAAAGTAGAAGGTTCACCCAAAAGAATCAATAGATCTTCAGAAACTGTATCAAAAAGAGTATCATTTGATCTCATTAACAAGTGTTAGTCTTTCTATTTTTCATTTAGCATATATGTTTGGCTTATTTGAGGCAGATCCAGCTTAAAACTACTATTTTCAGGCCATAAAACAAATTTTTTTTCTTTTTTGAATAATTAATCATCAAAACTAAAAGAACAATAGCGAATTGATACTATTTAATTATTTTTCCTCTTAAGTTCCAACTCCATCAGCAATTTCACCAAGGCTCAAGAGTCGCCTATCACCAGGCTGATTATGGTCACCCAAATTTATGCAAATCGTGCAGAAAAACTAAAATATTGAGGTCAACTTTCAAAAATTGGTTCTTTGCATCAGCTGGAGGTTGCTCATCCATCTGATCAGTGAAGGCTTCCATGTAATTGGGAAAATCAATTTAAAATTTGAAGTTCCCCACGACAGAAATCATAAATTTTATCACAGTACAAGCATATTAAAAAGGGAAAAGAAAAAGAACATCAACATTTAACTAGGAAAAGAAATGAACTCACAAGTATATATTCAATATCTCGCTCAATCTATAGGCCAACAATGTTTTGAAAAGCAAAGCGCAGCTGAAACATTTTTGCAAGAACTTAGCTAAAAAGCATGAAAGTGACTTTTTTAAGCTTTTGATCGAGTTCTCTATGAAGCTTTGAATCAAGCTTTTCCACTTTGAGACAAGCTTTATGAAGTAATGATATGGATACCACCTTCCATTAAAACTAAATCGCTTCCATGCCAGCCTTATTTTAGTTTCTTAAAATATATACCTTCAACCAGAAGTAAAAGTATGAATACAAAAAGTAAGCAAGAGCATAGTGCTACTACTTTACATAACAAAAATAAGCACTCGATACAATAGAAATGGTTACAAATCTAGTTGCTACTCATGTGATGTGGCGGTAGTATGTACCGCCACCAAACAACAAAAACACAATCGCATAAAATGAACCATGATTTTGTTGGTTTCCGTGTACGAAATAACAATTAACAATAATTAAAGGACTAAACAAGAATAAACAAAAACCAGTGTAATCTTTATTAATTTCGAAACTGATACACAAATTAATGATTACAACATGTAGGTACTGAAACGTAAATAAAGCAAACGTTATCAGATTATTATTAATTAATAATCTGATGTATTGAATTGCAATAAATAGAAACTGCCGGACTGGAAAGTATGAACTTAACAGCCGGACTGTTCTGTTTTAAATTGAAATAACAGGACTGAATTGAAACTATTCTAATTACTGAATTTAATTACAGAATTGAAATTACAGCAAAAAACAGAATTTTAAAGAAATTACAGAATAGTACAAACAGAATTAAAAGCTACAGCTAAGGACAGCAAATTAAAATACTGAAATAAAAGGACAGGATTGAAATGCGTAAATGAAATGGACAGAATTAAAAGACGAGGCTACTGTTAACAGTATGCCCTTAACCGATATTCGCCCAACCACCTTAAGGTTTCTGGTTGCGTTGGCGCTTCGATCCCAAGGTACAACGTCTCGGATGACTCGCCGGAAACTGGCGACGAGTCAAGGTCGAGCTGTTGGTGGGTGGTTCTCTCTGTTTCTAAAATGTAATGCTACTGTTTAGAGAGATGATATATGCTGCTGTATTTGATTTCAGAATGTTATGTGTGTATATTTGACATGTGGGGGGTCCGCCTATTTATAGGCTTGCTGAGTATCTCAGCCATTAAGGTCACTTTACTACTGTCAGTTTTCGAAATTCGAAACTGCAGTATTAACTTTGCAATGAAATCACATTTATTGCAACAGTTGCAGCTTTGCTGGAAGCTTTTCCCGAACTGACACACTTTTCCGAACAGGCACGTTTTTCCCGAACAGAAACACCATTCCCGAACAGGCGCGCTTTACCCGAACAGGAACACTTTCCCGAATAGGAACAGGCGCACTTTTTCCCGTCGAGCTGAAAACCCGACGAGCAAGCCCGCCCGACGAGCAAGCCCATGTGTGGTACACAATACACACATGTGTATGTGGACACATTACTTAATATCCACATGGGATACCTTAGTATATATATTGTAAAAATCACTCATGATTTTCCAATGTGGGATAACCCTCATGGGTTAAATCCCATTTTTTTTCTCATTTTCCAGCATTGGCTTTATTGCCTCTTTCGAGTACCAACCTTCGAGTCCAATTATCATTCACACCCTTCCTCCGAATGGGTCATGCGATATACCGTTGCGAAGCTCGTCACACGAGCTACTCAAATGCATAGAGTATGGCCTCAGAAAAACTGAGGAGTCGCATTAAAAATTGACTCAAAGATGGTCCCTGACCACTTGGAACAAATATGTTTAAATTACATATTTTCCAACTTTTTTTTTTTCAACAATCCCCCACATGAATGCAATTGGCTCGAAAGCCCATGTCCTAAATGCAAATCAAGAGAACCGCAAAAGTTCACTGCCTAAGGTCAGGTAGCGCGCGCCTTGAACCTGCCGTAGCGGAGTATCACCCAGAATACTGCTATTAGGTAGCTGTAAAGCTTTGAACCATCAAGCTTTGTGTATCCCAGAATGGCACCCGCACAGTGCCCTCTCTACCCACGTACTAGGCCCTTTAGTTGTTGTCCATATTTGGCCTGGACTGCCTTGGCAACTTCAACTGAGTGCTCTAGTGAATTAGCCCAAGCTCATCACATGGTACCGGCCTTACACACTAGTTATAGGTGTTCCAAGTCGAAAGTGTCCTGACTCACTTTACTCGACCGTCGAGTAACTTGGATCATTAAGAGCCTCAAGCTCACCCTTACAATGGTACAGGTCTATCACTCTGTCATCGCGGAGATGGGTTGGGAACTCCAGGTTCCCGAGTGCTTTGTTCGGTTGCCCCCACAGTTCAGTTTCCCTTTGAACCTATCAGGAAAGATTCCGTTTAGGTTGGGTTGCCTATGGGGGGGCCACCAATTTAATGGGCTTTAACCCCATTCCGTTCGATGACGTCTCGACTCCCACTTGAGTCAAGCCTTTAGTTAATGGATCCGCTATGTTTTCCTTTGATCTTACAAAATCTAAGGATACCACACCATTGGATAACAATTCCCTTACGGATTTATGTCTTCGACGTATATGTCGAGACTTTCCATTATACATATGATCCTGAGCCCGCGCAATAGCTGATTGACTATCACAATGCATGCTTATTGCGGGAACAGGTTTCGGCCACATTGGAATTCCTTCCAATAGACTTCTCATCCAGTCTGCCTCTTCGGTTGCTAAGTCCAACGCTATGAATTCTGATTCCATAGTTGACCTTGCAATACATGTCTGTTTGGAGGATCTCCAAGACACAGCAGCTCCTCCCATTATAAACACATATCCACTCGTAGACCTTGTGCTATTGGAGTCTGATATCCAGTTGGCATCTGAATACCCTTCCAGTACCGCTGGATATCTGGTATAGTGCAGCCCGTAATCGGCTGAAAACCTCATATACCTGAGAAGTTTCATTATAGCCTTCCAGTGTTCCTCATTTGGATTACTGGTGTACCTGCTCAGTCTACTCACTGAGTTTGCTATGTCTGGTCTAGTGCAATTCATCATATACATGAGACTGCCTATGACTCGAGAGAACTCCAATTGATTCACACTTTTACCGAAATTCTTTTTCAGGTTACAGTTGAACTCAATTGGGGTTCTTGACATAGCTTTACTGTCCTTGTCAAACTTGTCTAAGACTTGTTTAACATAGTGACTTTGGGACAAGGCATACCCTTCTGATGTTTTGGTAATCTTCATGCCAAGTATTACATCAGCTAAACCCAGGTCCTTCATATCGAAGTGTTGTGATAACATTTTCTTTGTGGAGCTGATTCTATCATTACTCCCAATTATGATCATGTCATCCACATAGAGACAGACTACAACACAGTCTCTTCCACTTCCTTTAGAGTAGACACATTTATCACACTCATTAATGTGAAAACCATTTGATAGCATAATTCTATCAAACTTCTTATGCCATTGCTTTGGCGCTTGTTTGAGTCCATATAGAGACTTTACAAGTTTGCACACTTGGTGCTCTTTACCAGGAACTACAAACCCTTCCGGTTGTTCCATGTAAATCTCTTCTTCCAGTTCTCCATTCAGAAATGCCGTTTTTACATCCATTTGATGTATTTCCATATCAAACAAAGCTGCGAGAGCAGTGACGATTCGGATAGACGTTTTCCTGGAGACAGGAGCATACGTGTCGAAATAATCGACACCTTCAGTTTGCCTGAATCCTTTTACCACAAGTCTCGCCTTGTATTTCTCAATCGTGCCGTCAACCTTTAACTTCCTCTTGAAGATCCACTTGTGACCTAGGGGCTTGCATCCTTTCGGAAGATCCACTAGTTCCCAAGTGTGGTTTTGCATGATTGATTCAATTTCATTTTGAATAGCTTCTTCCCAATATTGGGAATCCGGTGTTGACATAGCTTGTTTATATGTCGCCGGTTCGCCTTCAACCATGAAGGTTAGGAAATCAGGTCCAAAGGAAGTTTCCTTCCTTGCCCTTTTGCTGCGCCGAGGCTCTTCCTCTTCCTCTTCCTCTGTCGGTTCACTTGCCCCCACATTTCCTTCACTGTTCAACTCTTCAGTTGGTACAGATGTAGGTAATTTCCGGGGAAAGATATCTTCAAAGAAAGAGGCCTCTCGGCTTTCCATATACGTATCTACGTGCACATCGGGATTGTCCGACTTGTGCACGAGAAACCGATATGCACTACTATTCTGTGCATATCCGATGAACACACAGTCCACCGTCTTAGGACCAATTCTCATCCTCTTAGGAGTGGTAACTAGGACCTTTGCGAGGCAACCCCAAACCCGCAGGTTCTTATAACTGGGTTGATGACCTTTCCATAATTCATATGGAGTCTTTTCTCGCTTCTTATGTGGTAACTTGTTTAAAACATAGTTAGCGGAAAGTACAGCTTCCCCCCACATGTTCTGGGGTAACCCAGAACTGATTAGCATAGCATTCATCATTTCCTTTAGCGTTCTATTTTTACGCTCAGCAACCCCATTTTGCTCGGGAGTGTATGGGGCTGTGGTTTGATGTATAATGCCGCTTTCAGCGCATATCTGTTCAAACGGTGATTCATATTCACCGCCTCTATCACTTCTCAATGTTTTAATTTTCTTATTGAGTTGATTTTCAACTTCGGTCTTATAAAGAGCGAATTTCTCTACTGCTTCGTCTTTACTTCTCATTAAGTAAACGTAACAGTATCTAGTACAATCATCTATAAAGGTGATAAAGTACTTTTTCCCTCCTCGCGTTTGTATAAACTTTAAGTCGCATACATCCGTGTGTATTAGACCGAGAGGTTCACTTTCTCGTTCAACATGTTGAAACGATGATTTCGTTAATTTTGCTTCTACACAAATCTCACATTTGTGTTGCTTATCAAAAACGAAATTTGGTATTAGTTTTAGTGAAATTAATTTCTTTAAAGAATTATAATTCACGTGACCTAATCTACCATGCCACAAATGAAATGACTCAAATAAATAATTAAACTCAGAATTATTATTGGCCTCTTGGGCAACAGTCATTACAGTACTTGTGCTAGCCTCAGCTTTAGCACCTTTATTGGGAGCAGGTGTCCCTACGTTCAACTTAAACATGCCGTTGGTCATATAGCCACGGCCTACATAGACACCATTTTTGGTGATTACAATTTTATCGGATTCTAAGACTAGCTTGAACCCGTTCTTCACCATCACAGATCCGGATACCAGATTCTTACGAATATCCGGAACATGGAGCACATTGGTCAACCTCAGCTCTTTTCCCGAAGTCATCTTCATCACGACCATTCCTTTTCCTTTCACCTTGGAAGTCGCAGAATTTCCCATGAAGCAGCTTTCTCCCTCTACCGCTTCGTAGGTCTTAAACATCCACCTAGTTGAGCAGATGTGGCTTGTGGCGCCAGTATCCATCCACCACTCTTTGGGATTGCTCCCCACGAGATTGACCTCAGAGACCACAGCAGTAAAGTGGTCGTCATCTCGTCCTCCCTCAGCCAGATGAGCCTGAGCTGGAGCTTTCCTCTTTCCCTTGCCCTTAAAGTTCCTCGGGGGGGGGGGGGGCTTAGGCTTAACAGCGCCTTTATTGTCATAACAGTCCGTGGCACGATGGCCGGTCCTGTTACACACAAAGCAGGTTCCCGCAAATTTCTTCGCGACAACAGCACTGCCTCCGGTGTCAAGACGTTTCCGTTTGACGTTGGAGCTTTCGACCACATTGGCCTTTGCCATCGGGATGACAGCACCACCGACTCTCCTCACGGAGCGACGGTTGCTCACCTCGATGTTGAGCTTCTCAATGAGCCCCTCCAGCCTCATTTCCTTTCGCTTGTGCTTAAGGTAGTTTTGAAAGTCTTTCCAAGATGGTGGCAATTTCTCAATCATGAGTGCCACCTGGAAAGGCTCGTTTATCACTAGCCCCTCAGCCTCAAGGCGATGGTAAATGAGTTGGAGCTCCTCAACTTGCTCCATGACACCCCTGCTGTCAGTCATACGGTACTCGTGAAAGTCCGTGACAACAAATCTCTTTGTGCCAGCGTTATTCACTTTGTACTTATTTTCGAGAGTCTCCCATAGCTCCTTTGCAGTAGCTTTGGGCTCGAAAACACTGAACAGCGTGTCATCTAGAGCACACAGGATATAGTTCTTGCATAGGTAGTCGACATGTCTCCATGCCTCAACCGCAGAGAACGACTGCTCGTCCAGATCGTCCTCGCTTAGGACGGGAGCAGTCTCCTTGAGAAACCTGGTCAAATTCAGAGTGGTGAGATAAAACAGCATCTTTTGCTGCCAACGTTTGAAGTTGTCACCCCTGAATTTTTCCGGTTTCTCCAGATGAGAAGTCGGCAAAGTAGGCATAGCCGAATACATCGGTGCCTTGCCCTTGGCCGCAGCCTTGGCTCTAGCCGCAGCCTTAGCTGCGGCCTTGGCCGTGGCCGCTGCTTCGGCCGCAGCCTCAGCTTTGGCCGTAGCATCCGCCATAGCCTCAGCCGCGGCGGCCTCAGCCGCTGCAACTGCGTCATCGACGTTAGCCACCACATTCGCATCGCCCCCAGTGTTATGGACAGGCCCACCAACCACTGGGTCATGCTCACCCCCGCTAGGCAACTCAATAGGCGACGTGTTAGTCATCTGAAACGACAACACAAAACGTATGAGATACGTGTACAAACAATTCTATAAACAAACACCAAAACTGAAATTTGGGTTTGTAAAAGAATTATCAAACAAAATTAAAATAAACTCTTATCCCTTTAAATATCAATACGGTTGATATTAAAAGGATTGAAACGATTCTTATTGAATACCAATACGGTTGGTATCAACAAGAAAATAAAATAAAACCAAAACTGTTTGGAATTTTTCCTTTGTAATTCAATTTCTAATATAATTTAGAATTGAAAACAAGAAAGCATTATTCCTTATAAAAATAAAAAATTGTATTGATCAATACACGAAAGAAACAACAGAATATCGGTTAAGATTGTTGGTTTCCGTGTACGAAATAACAATTAACAATAATTAAAGGACTAAACAAGAATAAACAAAAACCAGTGTAATCTTTATTAATTTCGAAACTGATACAGAAATTAATGATTACAACATGTAGGTACTGAAACGTAAATAAAGCAAACGTTATCAGATTATTATTAATTAATAATCTGATGTATTGAATTGCAATAAATAGAAACTGCCGGACTGGAAAGTATGAACTTAACAGCCGGACTGTTCTGTTTTAAATTGAAATAACAGGACTGAATTGAAACTATTCTAATTACTGAATTTAATTACAGAATTGAAATTACAGCAAAAAACAGAATTTTAAAGAAATTACAGAATAGTACAAACAGAATTAAAAGCTACAACTAAGGACAGCAAATTAAAATACTGAAATAAAAGGACAGGATTGAAATGCGTAAATGAAATGGACAGAATTAAAAGACGAGGCTACTGTTAACAGTATGCCCTTAACCGATATTCGCCCAACCACCTTAAGGTTTCTGGTTGCGTTGGCGCTTCGATCCCAAGGTACAACGTCTCGGATGACTCGCCGGAAACTGGCGACGAGTCAAGGTCGAGCTGTTGGTGGGTGGTTCTCTCTGTTTCTAAAATGTAATGCTACTGTTTAGAGAGATGATATATGCTGCTGTATTTGATTTCAGAATGTTATGTGTGTATATTTGACATGTGGGGGGTCCGCCTATTTATAGGCTTGCTGAGTATCTCAGCCATTAAGGTCACTTTACTACTGTCAGTTTTCGAAATTCGAAACTGCAGTATTAACTTTGCAATGAAATCACATTTATTGCAACAGTTACAGCTTTGCTGGAAGCTTTTCCCGACGAGCAAGCAAGCCCGACGAGCAAGCAAGCCCGACACACATGTGTATGTGGACATACATGTGTATGTGGACACATTACTTAATATCCACATGGGATACCTTAGTATATATATTGTAAAAATCACTCATGATTTTCCAATGTGGGATAACCCTCATGGGTTAAATCCCATTTCTTTTCTCATTTTCCAGCATTGGCTTTATTGCCTCTTTCGAGTACCAACCTTCGAGTCCAATTATCATTCACACCCTTCCTCCGAATGGGTCATGCGATATACCGTTGCGAAGCTCGTCACACGAGCTACTCAAACGCATAGAGTATGGCCTCAGAAAAACTGAGGAGTCGCATTAAAAATTGACTCAAAGATGGTCCCTGACCACTTGGAACAAATATGTTTAAATTACATATTTTCCAACTTTTTTTTTTCCAACAGATTTCACATCACGAAGGCCATAGAGACTCAAAGCCTGATTTAAGGCTGCACTTACAAAAAATTCTAATATCCCAAAATCAATAGGAGGCCTACTGTAGTGTATTGCGGAAAGACAGTAATGGGATAGCAAAAGGAAAAATAGCATCAGATCGGTAGACTTCCCTTTAAAATAGTACAAACAAATATTTCCAACAAACATAACCACAATCCCAACCGCTTTCCCTGTACGTTCATATCCCCAAAATAATTGTCTCTGCCGGTGCTTTTCGACAAACTTAGTTAGATTCACCAAAAGAAAAACCAAAAATCCTGGGACGAAGAAAGTCAGAAAAAGACCTGTAAATTCAATTAGCAAATATATGAACCAATATTGCTGAGGAATGTAAGATTCCATTTTAGTGCAGGTCCTATAGGAAAGTGGAAAGAAAAATGACACGGTCAAACAACAATGGAAATGTTGTAGAACAGTAGAAGAAAGTGTTCCACCGAGAAAGAATCTATAAGCAATAATACCTAGTACGGCCCAAGAGATATAGACATAGAAAGCTCCACTGCATAAGGAAAAAATTGATTCATTCATTTTGAAAAGTGTCTGTTTGAGCTGAAATAATATCTACTTCAACAAACCAAACCTATTTCAATTAGTCGATTATTGAATAGAACATGCCAAATCGGTACCTATGTGAAGGAATTGGAAGTTTCTTGGTATTTCATGAAGTGTTGAAATTTAGAGCACAAAGGCATAACTGCATTAGTCTTACATGACCAATAGAAAAACTTCTTATTGATGGATATTAATTCTTTTGTCAAGGTCAATGCAATTAATTGAATAATAAAAAAGTTGGTACACAAGAGGCACCTCACAAAGATCTGGATTTCTGTAAATAATAAACCTTGCAAGTCCAGCAGGCCTCTAAGATTGACATAATCAATCCCAAGCAATGGGCTTTTGTGTTTCCATAAAAGGTTGACCTTCTTGCAATTCTATTTCCGTTTTTGGCCTAATAAATCACTATGAATAATATTTTTTCTTTTTAATAAATTACATCAAATTCCAACATAACTTTAGTCAGACTTGTCGTGATATAGTAGTTGCCGATTCATTGAACGATAAGCTGTGCACGAGTTCTATATCACCTTACCTTGCAAGAGCCGCATTGATCAAAATTTATGATGCTAGAGGATATACATTTCGTTCCTACTAAATCACTTCCATTTTACTGTGATTTCTATTTTAAACGGTGGAATAAAACTAAATCACTTCCATGTCAGCCTTATTATAATTTCCTCAAAATATAAACTTTCAACAAAAAATAAAAGTATAAATACAAATTAAAAGTAAGCAAGAGCATAATATGCTAATAATGTACATAAAAAAAAAATGTAAGCAGTACACTAGAAATAGTTGAAAAGATCATTTATATACTTCACAAAGACACCAGAGGGCCAATCTAGTTGCTAGTCCTGTTGCGGTAGTATGTATTGCCACCAAACAATAAAAGCACAATCGCATAAAACGAACCATAATTTCACATCACCAAGGCCATTGAGACTCTAAGCCTGATTGACGGTCGCACTTACAAAAAGTTCTAAGATCTCAAAATCAACAGGAGGCCTACTGTAGTGTTTTGCGGAAAGACAGTAATGAGATAGCAAAAGGGAAAATAGCATCAGATCGGTGGATTTCCCTTTATAATAGAACAGACATATATTACCGATAAACATAAGCACAATTCCAACGGCTTTCCCTGTATGTTCGTATCCCCAAAATAATTTTCTTCTCCGGAATTTTTTGACAAACTCACTCTGATTTACCAAAATAAAACCCAGAATCCCGCGACGAGGTAACTCAGAAAAATGATTGGATACATTAGTAGAAAACCGAAATACCAATATTGCGGAGTATTGTAAGATTCCATTTTGATTATACAGATGCAAAGGGAAAGTGGAACAATAAATGAAACGATCAAACTGCAATGGAAATTTTGTAGAACAGTAGAAGAAATTATTTGACCGAGAAGTGTAATCGAGGAAATTTCATGAAGAAGTATTAAAATTTAGATGACAAAGTCAACTCATTCCTGACTACTATACTAAATTAACATGTGTAATTGTATGTTTTGATAATATATTTTGGTTTAATTGTATGTTTTAGTCATTAACTCTTTTAAATATCATTTTTTAAGATGTACTTGTAAATTGTGATTGAAGCTACTTCATCACTGATTTGTAGGAAAGCACGTTACATCTGACTATATATATATATGTTTGTATTTTCATAACAAAATAATACTCACCAGACCAAAATAAATCAAAAGCTACAGGCCACCGCAACATAATTGAAATAGAAAACATCATCTCGTAGCCAAAATGATGTATTCATTTCAAACAATATATATGAGCTGAAATGGAATATGTATATATCAAAATATAAAGTAACACAAGTTAGTCTACAGTTTCTTCATAACATGTACACTAATTAAATAGGCAATTGTAATTTTTAATTTCCAGTGAAGGGTAGAGGAACTAACGCAGACATTTCATGAAGTACCGTTTTCATTAACGAAGGTACTTAAAACATTTCATGAACTTAGATTGTGGACCTTAGTACTGATTTAATGTAGATTACTAAGGTCCACAATCTACGTTAATGTAGATTGTGGATAAGTACTAAGGTCCACAATCTACGTTATTTAAAACATGGCTATAAAGTCAACTCATTCATGTACCGTTTTTTTTTATAGTGATGTATCTCTATTTTGTTTAGGTCAATGCATTTAGTTAGTTAATATGCAAATGTCTAGCCAACAGGGATTGGATTTACATAATGTGGTAGTTTCATAATCATTGTATAAAAGAAAGGCTAAAACAAGTATTAGTTATAAGGGCATCTAACAATTTCCGAAATCTCCATTTTACCACTTTATCATTTACTAGTGTGGACGCCCGGCACAAGGCATGGGCTCGTAATCGAAAGTTGCAAAAGAAACTGATAAAAACGAAAAATAGCAACGACTGGCGATTATTATAGAACTGAAAAGACAACTTCTGCATCTTATCCATTAAGGACTTGTAGGTAAAACGCTTAACATGAGAAGTACTATAGTCTATAGGGCATCTATAAAGTATAAACTGGAAAATTTTATGTGTTTAATTTTTAAATAAATAGAATTATAGATGAGTGATGGTGAACTAAATTAGATACGTATATGAGTACGGTGATACAACTGTTAACAATTAAAATGAGAAGTACCATAGGGAATCGATTTATAACGAAATGGAGAATAATAAATGGAAAGAGTTCATTTAATTTTGAGCCCACTAGTTACGAAGCAGTACGTATTCGATTCGGGTGTTCTTTTATACTACTAGCTATTTGTTTATCTTAAAAAAATTGGTTGGAGATGAACAAAATTCAAAATTGAGAACTAGGACCTAACAGTCATGATCTCTTTGCCTATGTCCCTGCCTCACTCTTACAGCCATGTAGCCATGTAGGCAAGACTACCGTTCTTTGTTACGAGATTTCTGTTTTGCTACCCTGTGTACGAAGCAGCCTCTTGCAGAAATGTTAGGAAAAATTGTATACAATAGGCCCAAAATGTTGAGATCCCTCTCCAGATCTCGTGCATAGCGAGAGCTTTAGCACCAGGGTTGCCCTTTTATATCTCCATCATTACATAAGCCAATTATCAAAAAATGAGCCGTATCCATTAAACCCCATGATGCTAGAAGATAACCTATGGGTTACAAGTCTCTATTGAGTTAATATACAATCTCAACCAAAAAGCAAAGTATCTATATATATATAGAAACAGAAAGAAAGCTAGTTCGTATCAACTAATTATATATGAAAAAGGCCAAGTAGCCGATGCATTTAATTACAACCTTTCTTTCAGCATACATTAAAAGAGGAAATAGAAGATTTAGGCTCCCCAATAGATTTTGTTTGTTCCTCCAGTGGTGGTAGTATGTATCGCCACCAAAGAACAAAGACACAATCACATAAAATGAACCATGTTCTCACATCGCGCATGCCATAGAGACTCAAAGCCTGGTTTAAGGTCACACCTACAAAAAGCTGCAAAATCCCGAAATCTATAGGCGGCCGGTGAAAGTGTAGTACGGAAAGACAGTAATGTGCTAGCAAAAGAGACACTATCATCAAATTGAATGATTTCCATTGATAATAATATAAGCAAGTATTGCAGAAGAATAGAAACACAATCCCGAAGGCTTTCCATGTGTGGTCATTTTTACCAAATATAGTTCTTCGCCGATGTCTTCGGATGAAAAGGCCAAGATACACTAGAAGGAAGGTCGACAATCCTCCCAAAAGCACAGCTGGAAAATAAAGAAAAAATCCAAGTAGACCATAAGTTAATTCGCAGATTAAGATCCAATAAAGATATACATATGATATGATAGACGTTAACACGACAACGTAATGGCAAATGAAAACATCAAACCGAAGACAAAATGGTTCTTCCATTTTGACACAGTGGTATGTTAGAGTTCATGAAGATGCAACAACAAATAGAGCTCAAAGTCAACCCTTCATCATTATCGAAATTTTCTAATGGTGCTTATCTCTTTTGTCTAGGTCAATGTAATTAAATTATGAAATAACCAGGGATGAACATGGGAGCTGCATGTTAGCAATGACGTAGCTCTAATATTAAAATAATTGTACAATTTGACTGATTATAATTTAAAAAAAGATACATTCGGAGAATTAAACGTATGGAATGACGAACTATATGATTATGCGTAATATGAAAAGTTTTTACATTTTCTTAATGTAGATTATAGTATCTAGAACCTTTAACTAAGAAACTCAAATCATCATTTTCTTTTTCCACCAATCCCTTGAAAAACCACCATGTTAAAGACATCAATCTAAAACTCAAAAATCGATCTCGTATAGTCGGCGGGATGTAAATCTTCACGCGGTTGCTTTCGTCTCTCCCGTACAACCCATTACTACTATAGACTACATTACTCCATTTCTCATAAGCTTATAAGTCATGATATAAATTCTACTAGAAAAGCTCAATTCATCTAATATCTAAAGGATCATAAAATGTTCTCTTACATTGATTTAGCCTTCATATTGCCCCTGCGACTGTTCTTTGTCAGAATATTTAACCGATTCTCATAAATAATGCTTAGATTGAGTACATCAATTGAATGCAATGTGACTTCATTTATCAAGATTCAAGAAGTTGATTGGCATGTCGTTAGCCTTGTTTTCATTGCATAAGTATGGGATTTCTTGGCACAATTTACATTAGTTGCAAAATCGCGATTACAACCTTTATTTCAATATCGCTTCTGAAAAGTAAATACAAACTCAAGGCTCCCCAATTGCATGATCTTGTTGTTGCTCGAGTGGGGGTAGTATATACCGCCACCAAACCATAAACATACAATCGCATATAATGAACCATATTGTCACACTACGTAGACTATACAGGCTCAAAGCTTGATTTAAGGTCGCACTTACGAAAAGCTCCAATATCCCAAAATCAATAGGCGGCCTGCCGAATTGTAGCACGGAAAGACAATAATGGGATAGCAAAAGACACCAACTCATCCACAATCCCGACCGCTTTCCCTGTGTGCTCGTATCCACAGAATATTTTTTTTCTCCGGTGTCTTTTTATGAAGAAAACAATATAAAATAGAAAGACGCATGACAATCCACCCATGAGGAGAGTTACGATGTAAAATAATAAAAAAAAGTAGGATGGAGCTTGTTCTGCTAAGAAAAAAAATTCATAAGTATATTCAATGATACAACGTAAAACAAAGAAGGCATGGACAGTGAAAGCATCATCCTTTAACCAAAGTCAGCAAATGACTACTAAAAAAGCTTTCATATGGGCTCTTCTCTTCTTTGTCAAGCTTAATGTAATTCATTATTCATTAACGTCATTTTAATGTGATTGAGAAGCCTCAAACAAAATAACTTTTGCTAATAAATTATTTAATATTTCCGAACTTGCAAACTAGCTTCCAGTATGTCACTTACTCCGTATCACCGCCACCGGCACGAATACATGTCCCCATAAGATGAAAAGTATATGCCGATTCATTAATTTTTAAAATTAGTACAATACAAGGTTGGAACCACTGCAATAAATAATCTATTATTTACGTAGGTTTATATATTTAGTCTTAGTTTACCAAAAACAAAACAAAACAAATATATATATATACATATAAACCGACATTTTTCTTATAATAATTATATTTTCTTCTCTTCTTTATGTTTTTGTGAGTTTCTTCTTATCCCTACTGTGTCCAAGACGTATTACAAAGCATCCAACACGTGTTTGCGGAAGTGTTCGGTGGTCAAGTGGTCAATTAGTTGACGGCATCTGACACGAATATCAGAATACGAACATGTATCCGACATGGCACTTTTACATGTATCCATCATTACATAAGCTAATTTATCAAGGGTGAGTCTTATCCATCAAACCCATGTTACGAGTGTCTATTGAGTTAATATTCAATCTCAACCGGAAAACGAAGCATCTATAGAAGCCGAAAGAAAACAAGTGTATCAGATTATATATGACAAAAGCCAAGCATCAGAGGCATTCAATTACAACCTCTCTTTCAACATACATTAAAACAGGAAATAGAATTAGATTTAAGGCTCCTCTATAATTTGGTTGTTGCTCACTTGCTCTAGTGGGGGTAGTATGTACCGCCACCAAACGACCAAGACACAGTCGCATAAAATGAACCATGTTTTCACATCATGTGTAAAAACCTGGATTTTCGTAGGAAAATGCCATAGTAAAGAGAAGTGAGCTATCACACATCGCCTAGATATGTAGTACCTATATGGTATATAAGGTAGAAGTATCCTCCTTACTATCACCAAGACTTTTTAAAGTCGTGCGGCCCGAGAAGCGAGAACGAAATCGGGTCAAAGCGGACAGTATTGATGGTAGTAAGCAGATGGTGGTGGTCTGGTCGGAGGACCGGTTCGTTACAATTGGTATCAGAGCCGCTATCTAATCGATGTGGGTACTGGTAACCGCGGAAGGACGGCGTGCCCGACGAGGACGTCGTGGCTGAAGGGGGGAAGAGTGTAAAAACCCGGATTTTCGTAGAAAAATACCATGGTAAAGAGAAGTGAGCTATCACCTATCGCATAGATATGTAGTACCTATATGGTATATAAGGTAGAAGTATCCTTCTTACTATCACCAAGGTCTTTTAAAGCCGTGCGGCCCGAGAAACGAGGACGAAATCTGGCCAAAACGGACAGTATTGGTGGTAGTAAGAAGATGGTGACGGTCTGGTCGGAGGACCGGGTCGTTACATCATGCATGCGATAGAGACTCAAAGCGTGATTTAAGGTCATAGCTACAAAAAGTTTCAATATCCTAAAATATATAGGTGGCCTGTGCAAGTGTACCTAGTACCGAAAGGCAGTAATGTGCTAGCAAAGGAGACACTATATCATTAAATTGGAAGATTTCCTCTGATAATAATATAAGCCAATATTGCAGAAAAATAGAAGCACAGTCCCAACGGCTTTACCTGTGTGCTTATTTTTAAAGAACAAATATTTTATGCGGTGTTTTTCAAGGAAAGCACCAATGTACACGAAAATGGTGATAAAAAATCCTCCCAAGAGGACATCTGCAAAATAAAGTTAAAATCCAAGTAGAGCAGAACTTGTTTTACTGATGAAGAAAGAATAAGAATATATCATGATAAATAATATAACCACAGAGCAATGGCAAAATAAAACATCAAAGCGAAGCCAATATGAGTCTTCCATTTTGGTATACTAGCTAGTGAATGTAAGAGTGTAACGACCCGGCCCCATGAACCGAACCGTCACGCCCGTATTAACAATATTCTCCGTTTTGGCACAACTTTCCAGGGGGGTCACCAATCCTGATACTACTCAAAGCTAAGCACGCTTAACTATGGAGTTCCGTCCTCGCTATTGTGCCGCACGGCTTTAAAATGCCTTATTGATAGGAAATAGATCTTTAAGCTCATATAACACACGGGTACTCTCATATCTGGACGATGTGGGACTGACGCACAACACCGCACCACAGAATTTCCTTCCTGGAAATCTGGGTCGTCACAAAGAGTTCATGAAGATGCAACAACAACAACAAATAGAACACAAAGTCAACTATTCATGATTTCCCAAAATGTTTTCTAATTAATGGTGCTTATCTCTTTTGTCAAGATCAAAATAATTAATTTTGAAAACACTAGGGGATAGATGGGAGATGCATGTCAGCAATGGCATAGTTTGAACGTTGAAATAGCTGTACAATTTCACCGAATAAAAAAAAACTGATCAGTTTTACTATTATTACTTTATCTTCATTGGAGTATTAAATAAATGGAATGACGACATATATGATTATGTGTAAAATGAAGAAATGGTTTTTAACATTTTTCTTATGCAGTATCTAGAACCATTAACTAGCTAGAGAAATTAAAATCTATATTTTCTTTTCACTTCTATATTTTTTCCACCAATCCCTAATCTTGAAAAACCACCATGTCCAAGACATCAGGGGCGAAGCCAGTATGTGTAAATGGGGGTGCCAAAATATATGTACAAGTAACATATTTTTATGGGGGTGCCAAATCTACACCTAAAAAGAAATTATACTAAAAAAAAATTGCGTCACTTGGAATTTCTAAAATTATGGGGGATGCCGTGGCACCCGATCGTCCCCACTTAGCTTCCGCTGCAAGACATCAATCTAAGACTCGAAAATCCATAGGGTATAGTCGACAGTATGTAAATCTTCACATGGTTGCATTAGTTTCTAATAATTAGCTTACAAGTGATAATATAAATTCTATTAGAAAAGCCCAATTCATCTAATATCTTATGAAACATAAAATGTTCAGGTACATTGATTTAAGTTTTTAACCTTCATGTTGCCCCTGCCACTTCTTATCGGATATTTAACTTATTCTCATATATGATCCTTGGATTAAGTACATCAGTTGAACGCAATCTTAGTTCATTTATCGAGAAATTGATTGACATGTGTTTAGTCGTTTTTCATCACAAAAGTATACCTCCCAACAGGGGCGGATCCAGGTGGTGGCCGTGGCCACCGACGGCGATTTTCATTTTTTTTTATATTTATAATTTAAATATTTCTAAGATATATTCATTGATGGTCTCTCCTAATTAAATAAAAGAGTTGTTAGTATAGTGGTAAATTTGGATTTAAGGTAGTGGAAGATTATGAGTTCAAATAATGTTAGTTCATTTTTTCTAAAATTTTCTGTTTTTTACCTTAAAATTACCAAATTTCGTAAATGACCATTGTATTTTCCCAAACAATATTACTAAAAAAAATTATTTCATTGCCCAATATCATTTGTCTTAACTTCATATTTATTTTATGTTGTATCAAACATAAAAAAAATCTTTTTTTTTTGTATTACACTCTATTTATTTTATCTTTTATTCAATATATTTTTTACATCACGCCCCCCCTCCCCCAAAAAAAATTCATCCTGGTTCCGCCCCTGACTCTCAAAAGGAAATACAAAGTCAAGGCTCTCCAATTGCATGCTTGATCTTGTCCCGTGGTGGCGGTAGTATTAACCGCCACCGAACCATAAAAATACAATCACATATAATGAACCATATTGTCACACTACCGAGACTATACATTCTCAAACACTACAACAAACTTAATAATTAGTAACAATTTTTTTTAGACAATCAAATTTTGTCTCCAAATGATAATTTTTTGGGACAAAATTAATCTTTTAGACACAAAAATAAATTTTTTGTCCCTAGATCTAACTTTTAGGCACATAATTTGAAAAAAAAAATTTAGCTCCAAAGACAATCTCATACGGACATAAAAAGGCAATTTAATTTCGCCTCAAAAAGTTTTTAGTAATTGTCTGTTTATATTCGTATGAGATTGTATTTGAAGACACAAAAAAAATCAAATTATATGCTTAAAAGTTAAATTTTGGGGAAAAAATTTATTTTTATGTCTAAAAAATTATTTTTTTTTCCGAAAAGTTATCATTTGGAGACAATTTGATTGACTCTAAAAATATTGTCCTTAATTATTAAGTTTGTTGTAATGAAAGCTTGATTTAAGCCCGCACTTACGAAAAGCTCCAATATCCCAAAATCAGTAGAGGGCTGATGAATTGTAGTCCGGAATTACAATAATGGGATAGCAAAAGACACCGACCACTGCAACAAATTTAAGAATTACGAACAATATTTTTATAGGCAATCAAATTTTATTGCTAAATGATAACTTTTCGGGACAAAAATAATATTTTAGACACAAAAATAAATTTGTTGTCCCCAAATTAAACTTTTAGAGACATAATTTGAAATTTTTTGTTGGCATCATCGGAATCGGACGAGGAATCAGATGAAGATGAGGAGAATCGGATTGGATTCATTTGTATTTCAGATAGAAAGTGTTTGAATTATATGATTTATAGAATAATATATTTAAGATAAAGAGAGTGTTTTTGAAATGATCTGGTTTGAATGATAATAGATTACGAGTTTATATAGGAATTAAATTGTACTATTTTGTAATTTAAAATTTTTTAAGGACAAAAAACTAGCCGTTATAAGGATTATATAATACACGGTTTTTATCGTTTTTCGTTTCAGCCATTTTTTGCATGATTTTGTGCCCTATAGTACATGTTTTTATTGTGATTTCAAATTGTCATTTTCTTTCAAATTGCCCTCCGCCTTTAGGGCTGCTTCCTTCAAATCTGCGACATCGATCTGCAGTGAGGCCAGAGCACCCTCAGCTTCGGCTCTCGCCTGCGAAGCCTCGACCCTCCGAGCTTCAATGGAAGCATTGAGGCCCTCGGCCCGGTCCGCCCTCGCTTGGGCCTCCTCCGCCTGCTTGGCACTGGTCTCAGCCTTCATGGCCCACGACCTCACCAGTTGGGCCTGATGATACACGCATTGGTTCATCACCAGGAAGCCCTACAAAAAGAAAACCAACACTTAGCCAAAATTAAAGGAATCAAACGAAAACACGAAAATCACACAAAGGAAACAGCAACGTACCTGAGGGATCATGGCCATGGCAGACACCATAGAAGACGCGAGGTCACGACCGCGATGGTCTGCCTCGTTGGTCTGCTGTTGGAGCGCAGCAAGGGCAAGCATCCCGGCGGAGGGATGAGCCTCCATGATGTTCTTCACCCCGGTGGCTGCCTTCACCTCGTCAGGTGTTTGGAAAGGCATCATGTGCATCCCGGGGGTCGGAGGAGCGGAGCTCGTGCCTCGGTTCGAGGCGTCTCCGCTTGGCAACGGACCCTCCGTTGGGGGGGTATCGGACGCCGTGCGCTCCTCCACAACCACCACAAGTTGGTCCGCGGCGACAACGCTCTCCCTTGGCCCGGACCCCGTTTGATTTGGTTGTTGCTGCAGTGGAGGTAGCACATACCGTACACAAACAATAAAAACACAATCGCATAGAATCAACCATGATTTCCAATCATGAGGGCCATATAGACTCAACGTCTGGTTAAAGGTTAAACTCACAAAAAGTTCCAATATCCCGAAATCTATTGGCGGCCTGATGAGATATAGGGCGACGAAACAATAATGAGCTACCAAAAGACACACTATCATCAAATCGAAAGATTTTCCTTTATACCATTGTAAGCCCATGTTGCAGCAGAATATAAGGACACACCCAACTGCTTTCCCTATGTGCTTATATCCATAACACAAATTTTGCCCCCGGTGTGCTTTAAAGAACACACGAAGGTGTGAGCAAAAGAAGAGCGTGAAAACGATAATTATGATGGCAAGGATTTGATATAAGTTACGAAGTAGAATATCAAATTCTTTTAAGGTTAAGAAGAAAAGACCACAGTCAGATATTAAAAGTAAGGCTAAAAGGGAACCCCTAAAGGGAACAGGTTCTATATCACCCCTGACCAAACGGGATAGGGGTGATTCATGAGTGTCTGCGGGAGTGTTTGTGGAATTCCGATAAATGAATTCGATAATGGTGAGTATAAACAATCCCAACGTGATCTGAATAGACATATTTGAGTTTTTTTTGTGATTTAATACCGGCACCGGGAATGAGTACCACTTCTCTATGGAGAGCAGAGGATGTGGAAATTTCATGAATAAATATCAGTATATAGTAAGAGCACAAAGTCAACTCATACATTTCAAAAAAGAAAAGAAAAGTCATTCATGAAAATTGAAGATTTCTATTTGGCGCATCAGCCAATCCATGTATGTCACTGTTACTGTTATATAATGATACGTGGAGTCTTTTTATCCATCCGTTCTCATTTAACAGTCAATTACGAAACTACGTGCAATTTTGATCGACTTATAACTTGTATCAAAATTGTCAAAATAATTTTTTTTAAAATCTAATCATAGAATTAAACATTTTAACTATATGATTAACTTTTAAAAAAATTCATTCCGACAATTTTAATATAAATTCTTGACCGATCAAAATTGCACGTAATTTCATAATGGACAATTAAATAAAAACGGAGGGAGTAAACCATTTCAATGGTACATATTAAAACTTGAAACAAACAAAACAAACCGGAGGTATAACCTTCCTTTTTAATTCATTCTAATTTTTTCACCACTAGAAATAATTGTATAAAGTATAAATCCTACTCTGTCATTTTGGACTGTCAACCAATCAGATTATTTAGTTTTTTTTAATTAACTTAAGGGTAGTTATTTTTGAATTCATTAATATGGTTTGGGTTTTTAGTGACCGACACGCTCTAAAATATAATAGATCGGGTTCGCGATAGTGTTACTATTCTTTCACCACAATCACACATGGGGCTCAATACCCACCCGCTTCCTATCTCACAATCGTCAGGGACGACCACCACCATAAGAGGAAAAAGAAGCAGGAAGATTGTGGACTTGTGGTGTTTCTTCCCACAAGCTCATACATTTTCGAATACGACCGAAAAACCTAATAAAACTCCCCATCTCAGAATTTTAAGTAGGATTTGCTTTTATTTAATTTAGACATATGCATATATATATATATATATATATATAATATATACATGCATAATGGAAAAAAAATTCTGGACTAATGAATTATTGGTTGAAATCACAACTCACCAACTTTTAACTTACTTCTTTTAATTTAAAGGTCACTGCTAGCAGACAATTTCTCTGATATTCAGAGGTAAATGAGAAGAAGATGGTTTTGTCCTTCGTTTTAGTCAATGCCTAAAGACATTGATCTCTACCATTCTACCTAAGTCGTCATTTGTTGTAATAAGTGACAAAAACTCAGTAATTAAGTTATTAACCTTAAACAGGATTAATCATTGTGGGTTGAAATATTTAAAAAAACATATTTGTTAGAGATTTAGTATTTTTTAAAAAGATCAAATGTTGCTAACCAAATACAACTATAATAGGAGTAAAATATTTTGATATGGCTTTTTTTCCCAAGGTATGAAGTCAAGTTTAGCCCAAGAGTTGCCTATCACCAGACTGATTCTTGTCACCAAATTTATGCAATTCTTCCATTTGGAAGTGTGACTATTTGAGCTGGAATAATATGTACTTCAAGAAACCAAAACTATCTGAATTGGTCTGAAACTTGAATACTCCTGAAGACAACTCCGTACCACTTCTATGCGAAGGAGAGGAAATTTCTTGGTAATTCATGATCGAAGTTTTGAAAATTACAGCACAAAGAAAAAACTTCCTATTGATGAATCCTCCTTTTGTCAAGGTCAATGCGATTAATTGAATAATAAAGAAATTGGTAATTGAGAGGCACCTCACACAGATGTGGATTGATGTCATGATAAAGCTTGTTTAGTCCAGCAGTGGACTTTTGTGTTTCCTTACAAGTTTGACCTTCCTGCAATTTTAGTTCCACTTTTGACCTAATAAATCACTATGAATATTTTTTTTTTCTTTTTAAAAATTACATCAAATTCCAACATTAACTTTAGTCAGACTTGTCGTAATATTGTAGTTTCCAATTCATTGAACAATATTAAGCTGTGCAGGAGTCCAATATCACCTTGTACCAGATTGATCAAAATTTATGATGGTAGAGGATAGACTTTTTGTTTGTATAATGCTAAAATGACAGACTTGCACAAAGAACAATCCCGGATGGGCCGATTTGGCAGGCATGTTTTAACCACACTCATCTAAAATTCTAAATATAGTGCCATACTATAATTTAACAGTGCGGTTAACATACCTGCCATATCATTCCTCTTCTTGCTTTTTTGTGTCTTTATGATAATAGAAACCCTCTTCTTGTTCTCTCTTCCTCGACCACTCACGCTGTTTGCATTACAAGTTTCTATGTTTCTTCCCATTTAGATTTCATTATCAACCGGAAAATAAAAGTATTTATAGAGATGAAAAGAAAAGAAAACAAAAGAATATTATCTTGTCTATGCAACAAAATAGTTGCAATTGAAACTATTTTAGAAAATACTTTAGTAAAGATTAAAGAAGTTTTCAGGCTCTCCAGTAGGTTGATCTGGTTGCTGCTCTGGTGGGGGTAGTATGTACAGCAACCAAACAATGAAAATACAATCACAAAGAATAAACCATGATGTTACATCACGAATGCCATACAGACTCAAACTCTGATTTAATGTCACACTCGCGAAAAATTCCATTATCCCGAAATCTATAGGCGGCCTGATGTAGTATAGGGCGGAAAGACAGTAATGGGATAGCGAAAGAGATAATAGCATCAAAATCAAGGATTTCCCTTTATAATAGTACAAACCAAGATTCCCGAAAAACATGAGCATGATCCCGACTGCTTTGCCTGTGTGTTCGTATCCACAGAACAAGTTTCTCTCCCTTTGTGCTTTGACATACGTACGAAGATACCATATAAGGACGAATAACATTCCGTCCATGGGTAAAGCTACGAGAAAAAGTAACAACTGAAGTAGCACGGAACTTGTTTTGCTAATAGACATGGCATAGGAAACTGAAATGATAAAGGATATGATCAAATACAAATGGAAAAAGTGAACAAAATCTAAACCATTCATTTGAAAGAGTGGATGTGTGAACCTGAAACAAAATGTCTTTCTAAAACCCAAGGACGGAAGTGTAATCGAGGAAATTTCATGAAGAAGTATTAAAATTTAGATGACAAAGTCAACTCATTCCTGACTACTATACTAAATTAACATGTGTAATTGTATGTTTTGATAATATATTTTGGTTTAATTGTATGTTTTAGTCATTAACTCTTTTAAATATCATTTTTTAAGATGTACTTGTAAATTGTGATAGAAGCTACTTCATCACTGATTTGTAGGAAAGCACGTTACATCTGACTATATATATATATGTTTGTATTTTCATAACAAAATAATACTCACCAGACCAAAATAAATCAAAAGCTACAGGCCACCGCAACATAATTGAAATAGAAAACATCATCTCGTAGCCAAAATGATGTATTCATTTCAAACAATATATATGAGCTGAAATGGAATATGTATATATCAAAATATAAAGTAACACAAGTTAGTCTACAGTTTCTTCATAACATGTACACTAATTAAATAGGCAATTGTAATTTTTAATTTCCAGTGAAGGGTAGAGGAACTAACGCAGACATTTCATGAAGTACCGTTTTCATTAACGAAGGTACTTAAAACATTTCATGAACTTAGATTGTGGACCTTAGTACTGATTTAATGTAGATTACTAAGGTCCACAATCTACGTTAATGTAGATTGTGGATAAGTACTAAGGTCCACAATCTAGTTATTTAAAACATGGCTATAAAGTCAACTCATTCATGTACCGTTTTTTTTATAGTGATGTATCCACTACAAAATAATGTTTGATTTAATGAGAGTCAAAAGCTGTCACAAGTCTGTCGCTAATTTAAAAAGTTGTCACAAATCTGTCGCAAATTGACTAAACTGTCACAAATCCGTCACAAAAACCGTCGTTAATAGGCCCGTAACAAAAAATACCGTCACTAATCCCGTCGTTATTTGAGTATTTTTTTGTAGTGATCTCTATTTTGTTTAGGTCAATGCATTTAGTTAGTTAATATGCAAATGTCTAGCCAACAGGGATTGGATTTACATAATGTGGTAGTTTCATAATCATTGTATAAAAGAAAGGCTAAAACAAGTATTAGTTATAAGGGCATCTAACAATTTCCGAAATCTCCATTTTACCACTTTATCATTTACTAGTGTGGACGCCCGGCACAAGGCATGGGCTCGTAATCGAAAGTTGCAAAAGAAACTGATAAAAACGAAAAATAGCAACGACTGGCGATTATTATAGAACTGAAAAGACAACTTCTGCATCTTATCCATTAAGGACTTGTAGGTAAAACGCTTAACATGAGAAGTACTATAGTCTATAGGGCATCTATAAAGTATAAACTGGAAAATTTTATGTGTTTAATTTTTAAATAAATAGAATTATAGATGAGTGATGGTGAACTAAATTAGATACGTATATGAGTACGGTGATACAACTGTTAACAATTAAAATGAGAAGTACCATAGGGAATCGATTTATAACGAAATGGAGAATAATAAATGGAAAGAGTTCATTTAATTTTGAGCCCACTAGTTACGAAGCAGTACGTATTCGATTCGGGTGTTCTTTTATACTACTAGCTATTTGTTTATCTTAAAAAAATTGGTTGGAGATGAACAAAATTCAAAATTGAGAACTAGGACCTAACAGTCATGATCTCTTTGCCTATGTCCCTGCCTCACTCTTACAGCCATGTAGCCATGTAGGCAAAACTACCGTTCTTTGTTACGAGATTTCTGTTTTGCTACCCTGTGTACGAAGCAGCCTCTTGCAGAAATGTTAGGAAAAATTGTATACAATAGGCCCAAAATGTTGAGATCCCTCTCCAGATCTCGTGCATAGCGAGAGCTTTAGCACCAGGGTTGCCCTTTTATATCTCCATCATTACATAAGCCAATTATCAAAAAATGAGCCGTATCCATTAAACCCCATGATGCTAGAAGATAACCTATGGGTTACAAGTCTCTATTGAGTTAATATACAATCTCAACCAAAAAGCAAAGTATCTATATATATATAGAAACAGAAAGAAAGCTAGTTCGTATCAACTAATTATATATGAAAAAGGCCAAGTAGCCGATGCATTTAATTACAACCTTTCTTTCAGCATACATTAAAAGAGGAAATAGAAGATTTAGGCTCCCCAATAGATTTTGTTTGTTCCTCCAGTGGTGGTAGTATGTATCGCCACCAAAGAACAAAGACACAATCACATAAAATGAACCATGTTCTCACATCGCGCATGCCATAGAGACTCAAAGCCTGGTTTAAGGTCACACCTACAAAAAGCTGCAAAATCCCGAAATCTATAGGCGGCCGGTGAAAGTGTAGTACGGAAAGACAGTAATGTGCTAGCAAAAGAGACACTATCATCAAATTGAATGATTTCCATTGATAATAATATAAGCAAGTATTGCAGAAGAATAGAAACACAATCCCGAAGGCTTTCCATGTGTGGTCATTTTTACCAAATATAGTTCTTCGCCGATGTCTTCGGATGAAAAGGCCAAGATACACTAGAAGGACGGTCGACAATCCTCCCAAAAGCACAGCTGGAAAATAAAGAAAAAATCCAAGTAGACCATAAGTTAATTCGCAGATTAAGATCCAATAAAGATATACATATGATATGATAGACGTTAACACGACAGCGTAATGGCAAATGAAAACATCAAACCGAAGACAAAATGGTTCTTCCATTTTGACACAGTGGTATGTTAGAGTTCATGAAGATGCAACAACAAATAGAGCTCAAAGTCAACCCTTCATCATTATCGAAATTTTCTAATGGTGCTTATCTCTTTTGTCTAGGTCAATGTAATTAAATTATGAAATAACCAGGGATGAACATGGGAGCTGCATGTTAGCAATGACGTAGCTCTAATATTAAAATAATTGTACAATTTGACTGATTATAATTTAAAAAAAGATACATTCGGAGAATTAAACGTATGGAATGACGAACTATATGATTATGCGTAATATGAAAAGTTTTACATTTTCTTAATGTAGATTATAGTATCTAGAACCTTTAACTAAGAAACTCAAATCATCATTTTCTTTTTCCACCAATCCCTTGAAAAACCACCATGTCAAAGACATCAATCTAAAACTCAAAAATCGATCTCGTATAGTCGGCGGGATGTAAATCTTCACGCGGTTGCTTTCGTCTCTCCCGTACAACCCATTACTACTATAGACTACATTACTCCATTTCTCATAAGCTTATAAGTGATGATATAAATTCTACTAGAAAAGCTCAATTCATCTAATATCTAAAGGATCATAAAATGTTCTCTTACATTGATTTAGCCTTCATATTGCCCCTGCGACTGTTCTTTGTCAGAATATTTAACCGATTCTCATAAATAATGCTTAGATTGAGTACATCAATTGAATGCAATGTGACTTCATTTATCAAGATTCAAGAAGTTGATTGGCATGTCGTTAGCCTTGTTTTCATTGCATAAGTATGGGATTTCTTGGCACAATTTACATTAGTTGGAAAATCGCGATTACAACCTTTATTTCAATATCGCTTTTGAAAAGTAAATACAAACTCAAGGCTCCCCAATTGCATGATCTTGTTGTTGCTCGAGTGGGGGTAGTATATACCGCCACCAAACCAAAAACATACAATCGCATATAATGAACCATATTGTCACACTACGTAGACTATACAGGCTCAAAGCTTGATTTAAGGTCGCACTTACGAAAAGCTCCAATATCCCAAAATCAATAGGCGGCCTGCCGAATTGTAGCACGGAAAGACAATAATGGGATAGCAAAAGACACCAACTCATCAATTCCGAAGATTTCCCTTTATAATAGTACAAACTGATATTGCAGGAAAATATAAGCACAATCCCGACCGCTTTCCCTGTGTGCTCGTATCCACAGAATATTTTTTTTCTCCGGTGTCTTTCCATGAAGAAAGCAATATAAGATAGAAAGACGTATGACAATCCACCCATGAGGAGAGCTACGATGTAAAATAATAAAAAAAGTAGCATGGAGCTTGTTCTGCTAAGAATAAAAAATTCATAAGTATATTCAATGATATAACATAAAACAAAGAAGGCATGGACAGAGAAAGCATCATCCTTTAACCAAATCGATTCATTCATTTCAAAGAATAAAAGTGAGAGCTCAGATCTGTAATCAAATGAATTTTCAAGAAATAAATAAACTTAGGATCTGTTGATATTTCAACGTGGAATACAAAATGAGTATGAATAATTTTTTCCCCAGAAAAGGACAGAGGAAACAACGCGGAGATATGGTGGTAATTTTTGTTCTTAATTTTTAAAAATCACGCTATATTTTGCGAAATAGCGTTTTTCGGCCGAAAAACGCTATGATAAACCGCTATTTGGATGGAAAAACGCTAAATTCGCGCTATAGGAACGCTATTTACGCTATAACGGGTGCAGTCAAATTTTTTTTTTTTTTTTATTGGGTCAAAATATTAATTAAATTATTGGAGCTCAAAGATAATCAAACCCCAAAACTCTTGTAAGCAAAGTAAATACTCTGGCATCTCAAGTATAATCATTTTGTGATTATTAGTTACAACTTTTTATATATATTTAGTTAATTTTTATTAGATATTTTGAATTTAATGCTATATTTATATGTATTTAGGCAAAAAAAAATACACCGCAAAGCGCTATGTAGCAACGCTATTTGCGCTTTTAACGTTTCTCTAAAAAAACGTTATGGTAGCGATAACGCTATTTAAAACATTGATAATTATAGCATAAAGTCAGCAAATGACTACTAAAAAAGCTTTCATATAGGCTCTTCTCTTCTTTGTCAAGCTTAATGTAATTCATTATTCATTAACGTCATTTTAATGTGATTGAGAAGCCTCAAACAAAATAACTTTTGCTAATAAATTATTTAATATTTCCGAACTTGCAAACTAGCTTCCAGTATGTCACTTACTCCGTATCACCGCCACCGGCACGAATACATGTCCCCATAAGACGAAAAGTATATGCCGATTCATTAATTTTTAAAATTAGTACAATACAAGGTTGGAACCACTGCAATAAATAATCTATTATTTACGTAGGTTTATATATTTAGTATTAGTTTACCAAAAAAAAAAAAATTATATATATATATAAACCGACATTTTTCTTATAATAATTATATTTTCTTCTCTTCTTTATGTTTTTGTGAGTTTCTTCTTATCCCTACTGTGTCCAAGACGTATTACAAAGCATCCAACACGTGTTTGCGGACGTGTTCGGTGGTCAAGTGGTCAATTAGTTGACGGCATCTGACACGAATATCAAAATACCGACATGTATCCGACATGACACTTTTACATGTATCCGACATGACACTTTTACATGTATCCATCATTACATAAGCTAATTTATCAAGGGTGAGTCTTATCCATCAAACCCATGTTACGAGTGTCTATTGAGTTAATATTCAATCTCAACCGGAAAACAAAGCATCTATAGAAGGTGAAAGAAAACAAGTGTATCAGATTACATATGACAAAAGCCGAACATCAGTGGCATTCAATTACAACCTCTCTTTCAACATACATTAAAACAGGAAATAAAATTAGAATTAAGGCTCCTCTATATTTTGGTTGTTGCTCACTTGCTCTAGTAGGGGTAGTATGTACCGCCACCAAACGACCAAGACACAGTCGCATAAAATGAACCATGTTTTCACATCATGTGTAAAAACCCGGATTTTCATAGGAAAATACTGTGATAAAGATAAATGAGTTATCACACATCGCCTAGATATGTAGCACTTATATGGTATATAAGGTAGAAGTATCCTCTTTACTATCACCAAGGCCTTTTAAAACCGTGCGGCCCGAGAAGCAAGGACGAAATCGGGCAAAAGCGGGCAGTATTGGTGGTAGTAAGCAGATGGTGGCGGTCTGGTCGGAGGACCGGGTCGTTACAATTGGTATCAGAGCCGCTATCTAGCTGATGTGGGCACTGATAACCCCGGAAGTACGGTGTGCCCGACGAGGACGTCGTGGCTGAAGAGGGGAAGAGTGTAAATACACGGTATTTTCGCGCCACCTAGAGAAGTGAGATATCCCAGATCGCCTAGATATGTAGTACCTATATGGTATATAAGGTAGAAGTATTCTCTTTACTATCATCAAGGCCTTTTAAAGCCGTGCGGTCCGAGAAACGATGACGAAATCGGACCAAAACGGACAGTATTGATGGTAGTAAGCAGATGGTAGCGGTCTGATCGGAGAACCGGGTCGTTACATCATGCATGCCATAGAGACTCAAAGCCTGATTTAAGGTCATAGCTACAAAAAGTTTCAATATTCTAAAATCTATAGGTGGCCTGTGCAAGTGTACGTAGTACCGAAAGGCAGTAATGTGCTAGCAAAGGAGACACTATATCATTAAATTGGAAGATTTCCTCTGATAATAATATAAGCCAATATTGCAGAAAAATAGAAGCACAGTCCCAACGGCTTTACCTGTGTGCTCATTTTTAAAGAACAAATATTTTATGCGGTGTTTTTCAACGAAAGCACCAATGTACACCAAAATGGTGATAAAAAATCCTCCCAAGAGGACATCTGCAAAATAAAGTAAAAATCGAAGTAGATGTAACGACCCGGTCCTCTAAATGATAATTTTTTGGGACAAAATTAATCTTTTAAACACACAAATAAATTTTGTCCCTAGATCTAACTTTTAGCCACATAATTTGAAGAAAAAAAATTGGCTCCAAAGACAATCTCATACGGACATAAAAAGACAATTTAATTTTGCCTCAAAAAGTTTTTGGTATTTGTCTGCTTATGTTCGTATGAGATTGTATTTGAAGACACAAAAAAATTCAAATTATACGCCTAAAAGTTAGATTTGAGGAAAAAAATTTATTTTTATGTCTAAAAAATTATTTTTGTCCCGAAAAGTTATCATTTGAAGACAAAATTTGATTGACTCTAAAAATATTGTCCTTAATTATTAAGTTTGTTGTAATGAAAGCTTGATTTAAGCCCGCACTTACGAAAAGCTCCAATATCCCAAAATCAGTAGAGGGCTGATGAATTGTAGTCCGGAAAGACAATAATGGGATAGCAAAAGACACCGACCACTGCAACAAATTTAAGAATTACGAACAATATTTTTATAGGCAATCAAATTTTATTGCTAAATGATAACTTTTCCGGACAAAAATAATCTTTTAGACACAAAAATAAATTTGTTGTCCCCAAATTAAACTTTTAGAGACATAATTTGAAATTTTTTGTTGGCATCATCGGAATCGGACGAGGAATCAGATGAAGATGGGGAGAATCGGATTGGATTCATTTGTATTTCAGATAGAAAGTGTTTGAATTATATGATTTATAGAATAATATATTTGAGATAAAGAGAGTGTTTTTGAAATGATCTGGTTTGAATGATAATAGAGTACGAGTTTATATAAGAATTAAACTGTACTATTTTGTAATTTAAAATTTTTTAAGGACAAAAAACTAGCCGTTATAAAGACTATGTAATACATGCTTTTTATCGTTTTTCGTTTCAGCCATTTTTTGTATGATTTTGTGCCCTATAAGTACATGTTTTTATTGTGATTTCAAATTGTCATTTTCTTTCTTGGATTTATGGTTATAGTACACGGTTTTTACTTTTTTCGTTTCTACCATTTTGCGCATGATTTTGTATTCTATAACACACGCTTTTATTGATATTTTACATTGTCATTTTATTTCTTGGATTTATGGCTATAGTACATTGTTTTCACCGTTTTTATATCTGTATTTTTTTGCATGACTTTGTGGAATATACAACACACGCTTTTATTGAGATTTTACATTGATATTTTATTTCTTGAATTTTGGCTTATAGTAAATGGTTTTTACCGTTTCTTGTTTTTTTTTCATGATTTTGTGGGCTATATAATACACACTTTTATTGAGATTTTACATTGTCCTTTTCTTTCTTGAATTTCTGGATTATAATACACAGTTTTTACCATTTTTTGTTTTTGTCCTTTTTTGCATGATTTTGTGGCATATAGCAAACACTTTTATTGAGATTTTACAATGTTATTTTATTTCTTGAATTTATGGCTATATAGTACACGGTTTTTAACTTTTTTGTTTCCGCCCTTTTTGCATGATTTTGTGGCTTATAGCACATGCTTTTATTGATAGTTTAAATTGTCATTTTATTTTTAGAATTTATGGCTTATAATAAACGGTTTTTACCGTTTTTTGTTTATGCCTTTTTTTCATGATTTTGTGGCCTATATAATACACACTTTTATTCAAATTTTACATTGTCATTTTATTTATTGAATTTATGGCTTATAGTACACGCTTTTTATCGTATTTCGTTTCAGCTATTTTTTGCATGATTTTGTGGCCTGTAGCACACGCTTTTATTGTTATTTTATATTGTCATTTTATTTCTTGAATTTATGGCTTATAGTACACAGTTTTTATTGTTTTTCGTTTCAGCTTTTTTTTTTGCATGATTTTGTGGCCGCACATGCTTTTATTGAGATTTCAAATTGTCCTTTTTTTCTTGGATTTATGGCTTATAGTAAACGGTTTTTATCGTTTTTCGTTTATGCATTTTTTTCATTATTTTGTGGCATATATATATAGTACACACTTTTATTGAGATTTTACATTGTCATTTTATTTTTTGAATTTATGTCTTATAGTACATGCTTTTTATCGTATTTTGTTTCAGCCCTTTTTTGTAAATTTTTAAAATTTAAATTTTCTCTTCTTTTGTAATCATTTTGATAGTGTCGAGGGGATGGTAAAATATTTTTTATGTTCAAAATTTAATAGGAGGTAAAAAGTAATACTATAATTAAATTTCAGAATTTAATATATCAAAATTCGTAATCACATAGCTCCTTTATATTTGAAATAAAACTAAAGGAATTGAAATGAAAATACATGAAACATCAGGGGAATGACTGATGTGAATAATTAGGCCAGAAGGGATGCAGATTCAGTGTAACGCACACACGCGATGCGCGACACGTTACATGGCAGATATCAATTTGGTGGAGTGAAATAGACCGAAATTTAAATAGTTCCATATTTCGGGACTGATCCTTAAATATATTATAAAAAGGATACGAATCCAAAATTTATCCTAGAATTATCCCAATCTACATAATATTTGGAATTTTTAATTGGTCCTATTATAACACCAATGTTCCCCCAATATTAAAACTTCACAATCTCGTCCCTTGTCTGATTCCTTTTGTGCTTATATACTTTCACTGTGAAAGATTTACTACAATGAAACTTCTGTGTAAACCCTTCTTTTGTTTAAAATTTTAATTTTGTCTCCGAAAAATTGTTACTGTCTTTCTGCATCTCTTTATAAAACTGAAGCATAATCATAATAACTACACTAAGTTTGTTTAGTGACCAAGACCAACCAAAATGCAATGTGTTTAATTCATGTTGTGTTCTTATTCTTAGATTATAAATTACCAAATCCTACTATTCGGCAACAAACAGTAGAGAAGTATAAGAAGAGAAAAGAAGAACCTTATTTGTATATATTGAGATTAAGTTTTGGTTATTACACATTTTAGTAAATGGGTTAGCAAAATGATAAAAGTTGTAATACCCTATATTTACTAACCTAAATCAAGAAGGTGAATCATATAGTTTGGAAATTCTAAATGGTAATAATATAAATTAAACACTTACAATCCCGAGTCCCGATATTGAAAGGAAAATTTTTGGTACACACATTTTTTTTTGTAAGGTACACGCATGGTTTTCGATGAAGGTGGTTTTTTTCTTCTAAAAAAAAAGACTACCATGCCTTTGATAAGGGTCGATGCCCAAAACATACAATGTGTTATGAAATATTACTAAAACATACAACTCAAACAAATTATTCCCAAAACATACAATTGACTCAAATAGAAAAAAAAATATATTTCTCCTCACCTACCAAAATTTTTTTCTCTCTCCTCTCTTTCTAAATCACCATTTTTCCCCCACAAAATACTACCTTATTTAATGTTAAAATGACTTCTAAACTGAAAAAAATAAAATTACAACAAAAAATAAAAAAAAGTTCAAAAAAGTCGAGAACCCGAAAAAACCCAAAAAATGCTGGAAAAACCTTTAAAAAAGTCAGGAACCCGAAAAAATCCAAAAAAAATGTTAAAAAATAAAAAAACCAATAAAAATCCAAATTCACAAAAAAATGAAAAAACTTCAAAAAAGTCGAGAATCCGAAAAAACCCAAAAAAGGCCGGAAAAACCTTTTAAAAAGTCGGGAACACGAAAAAGCCCAAAAAATGGTTAAAAAAAAGTAAAAAAAAACAAAGAAAAATCCAAAATCACAAAAAGAATGAAAAAAGTTCACAAAAATCGAGAACCCAAGAAAACCAAAAAAGTGCTGAAAAAACCTTTAAAAAGTCGGGAACCCGAAAAAACTCCAAAAAAGTGGCAAAAAATAAAAAAAAAACCAAGAAAAATCTAAATTCACATAAATATATAAAAACAAAGTTCAGAAAAGTCGAGAACCCGAAAAAAGCCCAAAAATATGGTAAAAAACAAAAAAAAACAAGAAAATTACAAAATTACAAAAAAAAATGAAAAAAGTTCAAAAAAGTCGAGAATTCAAAAAAACCCAAAATATGCTGAAAAAACTTTTAAAAAAGTCGGTAAACGAAAAAACCCAAAAAATATCCAAAATCACAAAAAAATGAAAAAAGTTCAAAAAAGTTGAGAAGCCGAAAAAACCCAAAAAAGGCTGGAAAAACCTTTTAAAAAGTCGGGAACCCGAAAAAGCCCAAAAAATGGTTAAAAAAAGTAAAAAAACAAAAAAAAATCCAAAATCACAAAAAGAATGAAAAAAGTTCACAAAAGTCGAGAAGCCGAAAAAACCCAAAAAGTGCTGAAAAAACCTTTAAAAAGTCGAAAACCCGAAAAATCTCCAAAAAAGTGGCAAAAAAACCAAGAAAAATCCAAAATCACAAAAAAATATAAAATAAAGTTCAAAAAAGTCGAGAACCAAAAAAAACCCCAAAAATATGGTAAAAACAAAAAAAAAATCAAGAAAATTATAAACACTGTATTGTGTATGCATGTATTAAAAAGCATATATAAAATATGTATTGTGTATGCCTGTATTAAAGAGCATGTATAAATAGTGTATTGTGTATGTCCGTATTAAAAAAACATGTATAAACTGTGTATTGTGTATTTTTGTATTAAATAGCATGTATAAATAATGTTTTGTGCATGCCTGTATTAAAAAATATGTATAAATTGTGTATTGTGTATGCCTGTATTAAAGAGCATGTATAAAATATGTATTGTGTATGCATGTATTAAAGAGCATGTATAAATAGTGTATCGTGTATGTCCGTATTAAAAAACATGTATAAACTGTGTATTGTGTATGTCTGTATTAAAGAGCATGCATAAATAATGTATTGTGTATGCTCGTATTAAAAAAACATGTATAAACTGTGTATTGTGTATGCCTGTATTAAATAGCATGTATAAAATATGTATTATGTATTACTGTATTAAAGAGCATGTATAAATAGTGTATTGTGTATGCATGTATTAAAAAACATGTATAAATTGTGTATTGTGTATGTCTGTATTAAAGAGCATGTAGAAAAAGTGTATTGTGTATTCCTGTATTAAAGAGCATGTATAAAAAGTGTATTGTTTATGCATGTATTAAACAACATGTATAAAAGTGTATTGCGTATGAATAATAACAAAAACATAAAAAATGGATAATGTCAATGGATAAATAATGTATTGTGTATATCTGTATTAAAAAGCGTGTATAAATAATGTATTGTGTATGCGTGTATTAAAAAGCATGTTTAAGAAATTGCAGCTCTATTGTGTAAGTGAAACATGCATGCCAACAAACAGTGAAATACATGCAACAGTTATATTATTATTAATTACAAAACACTAATGTGTGTGAACTTGAGACCATATCGTGTATAAAGTCACCATATTGTGTATGCCTGTATTAAGTCATCATAAAAAATACTACCCATCGCACTACAAAACAATATAAACAAAACACATAAAAAGTGTCAATGGATAAACAATGTATTGTGTATGGCTGTATTAAAAAGTATATATAAAAGATGTATTGTGTATGTCTGTATTAAATAACATGTATAAAAAATATATTGTGTATGGATAATAAGCAAAACACAAAAAAAAAACAGTCTCAATGGATACACAATGTACTGCGTGTGGTTGTATAAAAGAGCGTGTATAACAATGTATTGTGTATGCATGTATTAAAGAGCATGTATAAACAATATATTGTGTATGCCTATATTTAATAGCATGTATAGACTGTGTATTGTGTATGACTGCATTAAAGAACATATATAAACAATGTATTGTGTATGGATAATAACCAAAACACAATACACAATTATTAAAAAAAACACATAAAACACACAATGTACTGTGTATGGCTGTATAAAAAAATGTGTACAACAATGTATTGTGTATGTATGTATTAAAAATAATGTATAAACAATATATTGTGTATGTCTGTATTTAATAGCATGTATAATTGTGTATTGTGTATGCCTGTATTAAATAGCATGTATAAACGGTATATTGTGTATGAATAACAAAAACAGAAATAAAGGGAAGTGTCAATGAATACAAAATATATTGTGTATGGCTGGCTAGGGTGGAAAAGGAAAGCGATAAATTCACAATTATTTAATTACTTACCAATTATGCCCCAAAAATGAGCATCGTTCCGATCGAAGAAAAACAAAATCCTAATTCATATAGAAAAAATAAAAATGAAGTTGTTGAGTAAATCAATTCCAACAATAAAATCCCTGAAAAGGAAAACGATAAATCCCCGATTATTTAATAACTTATCAATTATGCCACAAAAATGAGAATCACTCCAATCGAAGATAAACAAAAGCCAATTTCATATAAAAAAATGAAAATGAGGCTTCTAAGTAAATCAATTCCAACAAGTAGAAAACACAATCAGATTAAAAACAAAACAAAAATCCAAATAAATGTAATCCTCTACCTACCTGATATCTATAGCACAAAAAAAATACTATGTAAGAAATTCTAAAGATTTAACCTAGTTATAATCGAGTTTTACGATAAAAACAAAACAAAAAAAGTGAAAATAGAAAAGGGGTTCAGAAACCACTGGTTCTGGTATAACTGGTACGGAGATGGGTTTAGATGAGAATTTTATTGGGGGAAGGAGTTTTGATCGGACGGTGGAGATTGGGGTTAAAGTAGGAGTGTGGGTGAGGGTAGGAAAGATGGAGGGTTGAGATTTGAGGGAGTAAATTAGTTTTTAGTGACCTGAGTTTTGGCCTATTTTAGGATAAGTGACCTAAGTTTTTTTAATTTCGGTTTTGTGACCTAAGTTTAACTTTGTTAGCATTTAGTGACCTGCCATCCTATTTTTCAAAAAAAAAAAACATATTTCTTGCTAAAAGGACTAAAATACCCTCAGATTTTGGAGGAAAATTTCAGTTTAATGAGGGTATTTTAGTCCTTTTAGCAAGAAATATGTTTTTTTTTTTTGAAAAATAGGATGGCAGGTCACTAAATGCTAACAAAGTTAAACTTAGGTCACAAAACCGAAATTAAAAAAACTTAGGTCATTTATCCTAAAATAGGCCAAAATCCAGGTCACTAAAGACTAATTTACCCGGATTTGAGGAGGTGGTGACGGGATCGGAGATGGAGGGAGGTGCGACTGAAGGTGGTGGAGATAGGTGGCGGAGAGAGGAGGGCGAATGTTGTAGTTGACATTTTGTATGTGTGTATATATATATATACTAGCGGACCTGCACATCCAATGAGTGTGAATCCAAAAAAATATATGTAACCCGTTATGGTAGAATATTTGATGAAGGGAGTAACAATTATGGTTGAGAGAGAGAAAGAGGGATGTATTTGATGATGAAGTTAATAATTAGATAGCAGTTATTTTTCTTTTAATTCTCCTGTAAAAGTTGTCTACTACTATTTTGTAATTTTATAAATTAACAGGACTCTTTTATAAATAATTGTTTCAAGGTTTCATAAGCCCTCTTCACATAAATTAATAGTATATATATATATATATATATATATAGATAGATAGATAGATAGATAGATAGAGAGAGAGAGAGAAAAAAAAACTGTTAAAAAAATATAAATTATTTAATATTTATAATTTTAATTAGTTGTATGTTTAGGGAATAAAGTGTTGGGGTGTAATTTTTTGATAATTAGTTTAAAATAGTTGTATCTTTTGGTAATTTTCCCCATTGGGGTAAATAGCACTTCTCTAAGAATCAAAATCGATAGTAGACGAAAGGAGAATAGCCAACATAATTTTCTTTTAGAAAAACAAACTTACTTTAAAAAAAAAAACATACGGGACAGTAGTTGAAAAATTTATCATCTAGGATAACGATATTCTTCGATAACATAGACGACTATATATCTCTTTCTAATCTAAAAACAACTGGACCGTTCCTGTAAAGTAAAGTCAGATTAGAGTTATTTTTTAAACTAAGAGGACCATTGAGACAATGGCCCCAAAAACAAAAGGATAAATCTCTAGTAAACTACCCCTAGTCCTACTTTGTTTCAAATTCCTTTATCTGTTATAATTCGAATACAATGGTTAAGTGATCACCAAGTAATATTTTGTATATATATGAACAAACACGTCCATATTTCCACACTTCTATTCAAGAAAAAAACTAGAAAACTTAAGATTACCAGCTTGATAAGAATTTTAAGAGTTCTCGCTTCAAGTTTTAGAGAATGGAGTGGGTTCTAGGAGATGTTATCGGGAAAGGAGGGTGTGCAGCAGTGAGGTTAGCGAGACCAAAGAAACGAAACCCTCATGTCCCCCAAGTTATTGCGGTAAAATCTTCAAGTTTTCCAGGCGCAGAGGTGCTTTTACACGAGTATTCAGTCTTGGAAGAGCTCAAAGATTGCCCACATATTATCCACTGTTTTGACTACCATACAAAGAAGATCAACGGCAAAAAAACATGTAGTCTTTTCTTGGAGTACGCGGATGGCAGCAGTTTACAAGATAAGTTAACGAAACAGATTAATGGCCGGTTAGAAGAATCTGAGGTTAAGCGATATACAAAGTATATACTGGAAGGAGTTGATTACATACACGTGAAGGGATTCGTACATTGTGATCTCAAGCCTGCCAACATACTTCTTTGTTCATCTTCTAAAGGAGGTAATTAGTACTTTCTGAATTTAGACTATGAGCCGATTTTAATTTAGTATCCTCATCCTTCTTACTGTATCGAACTACTTTCTAGTTGATTATGTATACCTGCCTAAATTTATACAATTTTTCAATTTTGTAACCTTTTCTCACATGGTTAAATGCTTGTTTAAAGGCCAAGGGACCATCATAAAAAAGTTTTAAACATTAGAACACAAAAAAGATCGAGGAATTAGACTTGTAAGCATATAAAAGCAACATGGATATTAGGGACAAGCTACGTAACAATGAATCTTAAAGAAAGACGACTCATTTAAATTTTAGATCCTTAATTAGTTTGAATGAATTTTCAATTTTAGGGGTTTTACATAATTAGTGTATACAACTGAAAAATCTTGAGAGGTACTGACTAGTGAAGGTACAAATCTGATGACAATATATTAAATTAACAATTTGACATAATTGTGTTTAAGTTAACAAAATTGAACTTTTACGTTACAAAGTTAATGTACATGTTGATACGTATATTGAACTGCACTAAATCCTGTTTTATAAAAGCAGGAAACGACATCTTGAAGATTGCAGATTTCGGGATCGCGAAGAGATACGGAGAAAGTTATAAGAGTGAGAAAGCCCAGCTAGCTGGTACGTCTCTCTATTATTCGCCAGAGGCGGTGGACAAGAAAGACCAAGAGACTCCATCAGATATATGGGCTATAGGATGCATTGTGTTAGAGATGTTCACCGGTGCTCCGCTGTGGGATTACCGCCATGGAGAAGGTGAGGTGACTATTATGACAAGGATTCTTTTAGAAGAGACTCCAAAGATTCCTGAGAATCTATCCCCAGAAGGCAAAGATTTCTTAAGGAAGATTTTCATCAAGGACCCTGCAAAGAGATGGACAGCCAGACAATTATTGGATCATCCGTTTGTTGCTGATATGCAAAGCACGCCCAAAGGACCGTTGGAATGGTGTAATAGCTACGAGTCGTCCAAATCGACTTCTTCAACTACCAAAGTAACCCCGAAGAAAAGCAGCAAACGCTTATCAATCATGAAGAAGTTTCCAAGATTGTTGCTATGTCAAGGAGGGGATTCGCCTGCTTCAGAACGCTGGACCATTGCAAGATAGCTGTAGCTGTAGATTTTGTTTTATTTGTTTGAAATTAAGCTTGATCCTATGAATAATTAAGGGGCACCTAAGCGATCTGTAAAAAGATTAGACTTGGTTCAGCTGTTGTATATGATTAAACATTAGTTTACAGAACTACGTGCGGCTTGATCCCCTGATTTATAAAGGGGTACGTAGGCCGCCTATGAAGTGACTATAGGTTCAGCTCTTTAATAATATTAAAATTTTATTCCAAGAGTTTAATGTCCAGTCTAATGTTGCTGACTTGGGGCTATATAAAAATTTCCTCTCCAGAATTGCCATCTTTTTTCATTTTAAAAACAATTATGAAGTCGCTTTTGCAACTGTTTGTTTGAACTTCCTTCCTATTAAGAGCTATCCGGCCGTGCTGGTTTGTATTCAATAATACTTCTAAAAACCCTCTCCAATTGAAAATATGAATGCACTTTAAATGAAATAGGAATGGGAACTAGAAACCTATTGATGGAAATACTCTTTAGAAATAAAATTAGTGTAGGTTTGCGATGATGTTGTGGAATTAGATCTGGATGTATGCAAGTTTTTTTACACAATTGTTGGGATCTTGCAGACCTAAAATCAAGAACCCAATGCTATAAAAAAAACAGAACAAGCACTAATTAGAATGACATTCGATGCATTGTACTTTATCAAAGGGAAACCAATCATGCTCGTTAATCGTTATCATAAATTTATTATCAAACATAAAAATAACACAATGAAGTTAGTTAACATCTTATTACTAATATCTATGAACAACATCTTCAAGGTTCATGCCCATATGCAAGAAGCTTAATAGTTTTAAATCTGTACAAAACTACACATATCGAACAGAGAGACCTCAACATCAATAGCCATTTAATTGAGCTTCTCGGCTTGTGAGGGGAACATATCGAACAGAGGTCTCTGTCCGGACACGAAGTGAACCATCTAGCTCTTTTTCAACAACTTGTAGGTCTTGGAAAATGTTACCAACTGGAATTACCATTCTACCCCCGGGTTTCAACTGCTCAATCAGTGCTGGTGGTATCTCTTCTGCTGCCCCTCCTACGTGAATGGCATCGTAAAGGGCATATTCAGGCCATCCCAACCGCCCATCTGCACACGCTTTTATTGATATTTTACATTGTAATTTTATTTCTTTGATTTATGGCTTATAGTATATGGTTTTTATTGTTTATTGTTTATCCTTTCATCCCTTTTTTGCTTGATTTTGTGGCATATATCATATGCTTTTATTGAGATATCAAATGGTCTTTTTTTTCTTGGATTTATGATCTATAGTACACGGTTTTTAATGTTTTTCTTTTCTACCCTTTTTTGCATGATTTTGTGGCCTATAACACACGCTTTTATTGAGATTTTATATTGTCATTTTATTTGTTGGATTGATGGCGTATATTACACAGTTTTTTCGTTTATGCCCTTTTTTGCATGATTTTGGGGCATATAGCTCACGCTTATATATATATATATATATATATATATATATTATTGTCATTTTATATCTTGAATTTATGGCTGTTTTTATCGTTTTTTGTTTTTTTCTTCATGATTTTGTGGCCTATAGCACACCCTTTTATTGATATTTAATATTGTCCTTTTCTTTCTTAAATTTCTGGCTTATAATACACAGTTCTTACCATTTTTCGTTTTGCCCTTTTTTTCATGATTTTGTGGGCAGACGCTTTTATTGAGATTTTACATTTTCATTTTATTTCTTGAATTTATGGCTTAGGGTACACGGTTTATACTGTTTTTTGTTGCTGCCCTTTTTTGCATGATTTTGTGTCATATAGCACATGCTTTAATTAATATTTTACATTGTCATTTTATTTCTTAAATTTATGACTTATAGTAAACGGTTTTTACCGTTTTTCGTTTATGCCTTTTTTCATGATTTTGTGGCCTATATAGTACACACTTTTATTGAGATTTTACATTGTTATTTTATTTCTTGGATTTATGGTTTATAGTACATGGTTTTTATCATTTTTCGTTTCAACCATTTTTTGCATGATTTTGTGCCCTATAGTACATGTTTTTATTGTGATTTCAAATTGTCCTTTTCTTTCTTGGATTTATGACTATAGTACACGGTTTTTAATTTTTTCGTTTCTACCCTTTTGTGCATGATTTTGTAGCGTATTACACACACTTTTATGGATATTTTACATTGTCATTTTATTTCTTGGATTTATGACTATATAGTACATTGTTTTTTTCGTTTTTTATATCTGTATTTTTTTGCATGATTTTGTGGAATATATAACACACGCTTTTATTGAGATTTTGCATTGTCAATTTATTTCTTGAATTTAAGGCTTATAGTAAACGTTATTTTACCATTTTTCATTCATTCATTTTTTCATGATTTTGTGGTTTATACAATACACACTTTTATTGAGATTTTACATTGTCCTTTTCTTTTTTGAATTTCTAGAGTATAATACATAGTTTTTACCATTTTTCGTTTATGCCTCTTTTCAATATTTTGTGGCCTATATAATTTAAACTTTTATTGAGATTTTAGATTGTCATTTTATTTATTGAATTTATGCCTTTTTTTTACCGTTTTTCGTTTATGCCTTTTTTTCATGATTTTGTGGCCTATATAATACACAATTTTATTCAAATTTTACATTATCATTTTATTTATTGAATTTATGGCTTACAGTACACGTTTTTTTATCGTATTTCGTTTCAGCCCATTTTTGCATGATTTTGTGGCCTATAACACACGCTTTTATTGATATTTTTACATTGCCATTTTATTTCTTGAATTTATGGCTTATAGTAAACGGTTTTTACTATTTTTCGTATATGCCCTTTTTTATGAATTTGTGGCCTATATAATACACACTTCAATTCAAATTTTACATTGTTATTTTATTTATTGAATTTATGGCTTATATTACATGCTTTTTATCGTATTTCGTTTGAACCCATTTTTGCATGATTATGTAGCACACGCTTTTATTGATATTTTACATTGTTATTTTATTTCTTGAATTTATGACTTATAATACACGGTTTTTATTGTTTTTCGTTTCAGCCCCTTTTTGCATGATTTTATGGTCTATAGCACATGCTTTTATTGAGATTTCAAATTGTCCTTTTTTTCTTGGATTTAAGGCTTATAGTAAACGGTTATTACCGTTTTTTTATGTGTATGCCTTTTTTTCATTATTTTGTGGCCTATAGCACACGCTTTTATTGATATTTTAAATTGTCATTTATTTCTTGGATTTATGCTTACAGTACACTGTTTTTTTTACCGTTTTTCTTTTGTGGCCTTTTTTGCATGATTTTATGACATATAGCTCACGCTTTTATTGATATTTTAGTTTATCTTTTTCTTTCTTGGATTTATGTCCTATAATACACGGTTTTTACCGTTTTTCATTTATGCCTTTTTTTCATGATTTTGTGGCCTAGCACACACTTTTATTGATATTTTATAGTCTTTTTATTTCTTGAATTTCTGGCTTATAATGCACAGTTTTTACCATTTTTCGTTTTGCCCTTTTTTTCATGATTTTGTGGGTGTGCTTTTATTGAGATATTGCATTGTCATTTTATTTCTTGAATTTATGACTTAGAGTACACGGTTTTTACCGTTTTTTGTTTCCGCCCTTTTTTGCATGATTTTGTGGCGTATAGCAAACACTTTTATTGATATTTTACATTATCATTTTATATCTTGAATTTATGGTAATAGTACACGGTTTTTATGGTTTTTCGTTTCAGCCCTTTTTTGCATGATTTTGTGGCTAGCACATGATTTTATTAACATTTCAAATTGTCCTTTTTTTTCTTGAATTTATGGCCTACACGTTTTTTTTTACTGTTTTTCGTTTCTACCCTATTTTGCATGATTTTGTGGCCTATAACACACACTTTTATTGAGATCTTTTTTTGTCATTTTATTTTTTATATCGATGGCTTGTATTACACAGTTTTTAGCGTTTTTTCGTTTCTGCCTTTTTTTGCATGATTTTGTGAAATATAGCTCGCGCTTTTATAGCTTTTTATTATTGTCATTTTATTTCTTGAATTTATGGCTTATACTACAGATTTTTTACCGTTTTTCGTTTCTGCCTTTTTTCATGATTTTGTGGCCTATATAGCACACCCTTTTATTAATATTTAATATATTCTTTTTCTTTCTTGTATTTATGACCTATAAGAACACGCTTTTTGACGTTTTTTCATTTCTGCCACTTTTTTACATGATTTTGTTGCCTATTGCACACGCTTTTATTGATACTTTACATTGTCATTTATTTCTTTGATTTATGCTTATAGTACAATGTTTTTTTACCGTTTTTCTTTTGTGGCCTTGTTTGCATGATTTTGTGACATAGAGCTCACGCTTTTATTGATATTTTAGTTTGTCTTTTTCTTTCTTGGATTTATGGCCTATAGTACTCGTTTTTTACCGTTTTTCGTTTATGCCTTTTTCCATGATTTTGTGGCCTAGCACACGCTTTTATTGATATTTTATACTGTCCTTTTCTTTCTTGAATTTCTGGCTTATAATACACAGTTTTTACTATTTTTCGTTTTGCCCTTTTTTTCATGATTTTTTGTTGGCACACGCTTTTATTGACATTTTACATTGTCATTTTATTTCTTGAATTTACGGCTTAGGGTACACGGTTTTTACCGTTTTTTATTTCCGCCCTTTTTTGGATGATTTTGTGGCGTATAACACATGCTTTTATTGATATTTTACATTGTTATTTTATTTCTTTAATTTATGGCTTATAGTAAACGGTTTGTTCCGTTTTTCATTTATGGCTTTTTTTCATAATTTTGTGGCCTATATAATACACACTTTTATTCAAATTTTACATTGTTATTTTATTTATTGAATTTATGGCTAGTACACGCTTTTTATCGTATTTCGTTTCAGGCATTTTTTGCATGATTTTGTGGCGTATAGCACATGCTTTTATTGATATTTTACATTGTCGTTTTATTTCTTAAATTTATGGCTTATAGTAAACGGTTTTTAACGTTTTTCGTTTAAGTCTTTTTTCATGATTTTGTGGCCTATATAATACACACTTTTATTCAAATTTTAAATTGTCATTTTATTTATTGAATGTATGGCTTATAGTACACGCTTTTTCTCATATTTTGTTTCATCCGTTTTTGCATGATTTTGTGGCCTATAGCACACGTTTTTATTGGTATTTTACATTGTAATTTTCTTTCTTGGATTTATGGCTTATAGTACACGGTTTTTACCGTTTTTCGTTTATGAGTTTTTTTCATAATTTTGTGGCCTAGCACACGTTTTTATTGATATTTTATATTGTCATTTTCTTTTTTGAAATTCTGGCTTATAATACACAGTTTTTACCATTTTTCGTTTTACCCTTTTTTCATAATTTTTTGGACAAACTCTTTTATTGAGATTTTACATTGTCATTTTATTTCTTGAATTTATGGCTTATAGTACACGTTTTTTTATCGTATTTCGTTTCAGCCTTCTTTTGCATGATTTTGTGGCCTATAGCATACGCTTTTATTGATATTTTACATTGTCATTTTATTTCTTGGATTTATGTCTTATAGTACACGATTTTTATCGTATTTCGTTTCAGCCTTTTTTTTGTATGATTTTGTGAGCACATGCTTTTATTGACATTTCAAATTGTGATTTTTTTTCTTGGATTTATGGTTTATATTAAACGGTGTTTACCGTTTTTCATTTATGTCTTTTTTTCATTATTTTGTGGTCTATAGCACACCCTTTGTTGATATTTAATATTGTCTTTTTCTTTCTTGAATTTATGGCCTATAACACACGCTTTTTGGTCTTTTTTTTATTTCAGCCACTTTTTTTGCACGATTTTGTGTCATGCCCACGCTTTTATTGATATTTTAAATTGTCATTTATTTCTTGGATTTATAACAATATACTGTTTTTTTTATCGTTTTTCTTTTGTGGCCTTTTTTTCATGATTTTGTGACATATAGCTCACGCTTTTATTAATATTTTAGTTTGTCTTTTTCTTTCTTGGATTTATGGCATTTAGTACACGTTTTTACCTTTTTTCGTTTATGCCTTTTTTCATGATTTTGTGTCCTAGCACACGCCTTTATTGATATATTATGCTTTTCTCTTCTTTCTTGAATTTCTGGCTTATAATACACAGTTTTTACTATTTTTCGTTTTGCCCTTTTTTTCATGATTTTGTGGGCACACGTTTTTTATTGATATCTTAGTTTGTATTTTTCTTTTTTAGATTTATGACATATAGTACACGCTTTTTTACCGTTTTTTCCGTTTCTACCATTGTTTGCATGATTTTGTGGCCTATTGCATACACTTTTATTGATATTTTACATTGTTATTTTATTTCTTAAATTTATTGCCAGTATACGGTTTTTACCGTTTTTCGTTTCCGGCCTTTTTTTCATTATTCTGTGGCATTATAGCTCACGCTTTTATTGATATTCTACTTTGTCTTTTTGTTTCTTGTATTTATTGAATATAGTACACATTTTTACATTTTTTCGTGATTTTATGGCCTAAAACGTTTTTATTGATATTTTATCGTGTCATTTTATTTTTTGAATTTATAGTTTATAGTAAACGGTTTTAACCGTTTTTCGATAAAAACAAAGGGTCGTCGGCGAGAAAATTTTCATTCATCGTTGCGAAATTGGCCTCATCGGAATCGGACGAGGAATCAGATGAAGAGGAGGAGAATCAAATTGGATTCATTTGTATTTCAGATAGAAAGTGTCGTCGGCAAGAAAATTTTCATTCATCGTTGCGAAATTGGCATCATCGGAATCGGACGAGGAATCAGATGAAGAAGAGGAGAATCAAATTGGATTCATTTGTATTTCAGATAGAAAGTGTTTGAATTATATGATTTATAGAATAATATATTTGAGATAAAGATAGTGTTTTTGAAATGATCTGGTTTGAATGATAGTAGAGTACGGGTTTATATAGGAATTAAATTGTAGTATTTTGTAATTTAAAATTTTTGAAGGACAAAAAACTAGCCGTCATAAAGACTATTTTATAAGTTAAAAAAATTCGGGCACCAAAAAAAGTCAAACAAGCCGTTTATTACCGTTATAGGGACTGTTTTGTAATTATTTCGAAACTACAACGATCATTTTGTAATTATTAACGGTCATATTTTTTTTTAATACAATTAAAACTACAGGACTGATTTGTAAATAATACAAGGACCAGCCCTGCAATTAAACACACAAAGTCAACACAATAAAACGGAGATACGAACTCTAAATTCAGTAGAGAGAGGGGTAGACGATAGCAGATCGCTGCCAACACTCCGATAAACGTGACACGGACGAATTTGCTGCTTCTCCCACCGCAACCCAGCCCCCGCTAAACATGCTCCTAGAGTTTTGTGTCGGTCATTAAATTCTATACATTTGAGGATAGAGAGAAATGAGTGAAGATGATAATGAAGCGATTCTACATTTGATGAAATTACAATTAAATATACTTCTTTTTATGTATCAATATATGTATATTTATATGTATGTATTTGTTAGAGATAAGATATATATATATATATATATATATATATAGGAGAGAGAGAGAGAGAAGGAAACAACAAATGGAGATGAAGGGATTAAGAATGTTAAAGAATTTGCCTCCTAGTTTCCACACCTTACTAAATTAAGGATGTGAATTTCTCAATTTTAAAATATTACTCCCTCTGTCCCCTCCTTTTAATATTGTGTTTGTAACCCGAAAAATGTCACAGAAAAGAAGAAGAAAAAAAGTTAAAAAAAGTAAAATTAATTGGAAATTATTTTCCGGTCCTGTGTTTGGAAGTTTGGAAAATCTCGTTTAGGTTATTCTATTTAGTTGTTCGTGACCGGTACCATTATTTGATCATAAGTCACAAAGGAACAACTTTATTGTTGCTTAAAAGCCTATATATCCTATTGAAGATATAGATTTTTCTATAGTTTTTTTAAGTAACTGCAGAAAGAATACCGATTGATGGAGGTAATGATTAATGAAATCAAAGAAAGAACGTATCAGTAATCAAACATAGAAGGCTCCATGAGGGAATTTACTTCTTCTGGCTTCCTCGCTGGTTTTGCTTGAAAACTCAACACGAAAACAACAAGTTTTGTCTTGGAAGACCATAAACAAGATTTTCATTGCATACCAACAAAGACTATTAATTCAACGAATAAAAAGAGATGCAAGTAAACGGCGCTAGGATCATTCTAGTCCATTCAATATAACTTAATTCCTAGGAGGAATAGGAGCGGCATTACTGTGCAAAACTAAAGCTGAAAAAAGTCTCATGTTTCCTAAAGTTGTTTCGTCAAATTATACTCCTATTATATACTTAGCTTAGTTGATAGTCGCACTTGAAAAGTCAAGCATGCTAGCAAATAGGTAATCATTTACAAACAGAGGTGCAACAGAGCTCACCCCACCCCCAAAAGCTAGAAATTGAGGGGAGGAAACTCAAGGCATACATACAATACATTAATAATACTTAGCAGTTTAAATTATTGATTTAGAATCGTTACATGCGGAATAAAATCAGGGAAGGACGGAAGACTAGGCAAATAAAGTTACAATTTGACATGATTGTATGGTTTAGTCCACAAATTGCTAGTTGTTACAAAAATAGATTCAGTTCCTTATTCCAGTTAAAACAATATCAACCGTCATGGATATAATAACACAGCAATATTGCAGGTGAACCAGCAGGAACATTGTACATTAGTACTCCCAAAGGGATGAAAAGCTAAACTAATATGATAATCAAATCAGCCCAAAAAGTAGAAAAAAATAGAACAAGAGAGAGCATACGGTTGAAATACTTGAAGGCACAGGGGTTTGCCTGCAAAAGCGTTGAACATCAAATTTTATGGTCAGCAATAAATGCTGCTGGCTTTCACGACAGGAAAAAGAGGGATATGTCTTTGTTTGAGTTAAAAGAGAAGTGAATTGTAAGTCAATAATATAGATATTCATAGTAGACACAAAGAGACGAGCTATAGCAATAGCGGTGGGACTCTACAACTCTCTTCTTGATCCTAAATACTGCGAGGAATCGGCTACAGGGAAAAAAAGAGAGGAAAAGAAAGTAAAAAAAGACGAATTACTTCTCATGTTTAGTCTTACATCAAGTGATCAGAAGCTTTCATTTATCATATAATGAGCAATCCACATAACTAAAAAATAAATTGCCTTTCAACCAAGGTAGTTTAGAATAATAAGATGCGTTTACTTGAAAGATCAATTCACTTATTGTACAAAATTGAAAAAACTTCAGCTTCGCACGGGTCTTGAGAATAAAATACAGCCAAATCAATGCCCGCATACCTAATCTTTTATAGTTTTGGGTAGACTTTTTAAGTCATTCCGATCGCAGGATTAAGGGTTATAAGTTTAGAATTTTGGTTACCCAAAGAATTGAACGAACTAAATTCACCTTTTTAGTGAAAAATAAAAACCGAGAAGAAACTAAATTCACCAAAGAATTGGAGTCGAGGATTGACACTTACATCCCACGAGCGTGCTCCGCATCCAGAATCGCAGCATCGACAGAGACGTCGTCCGGAGCTAAACGAAATCGAAGAGTCCACTGAGCCGTCATCGGATAGATTAACATCGGCGGGAAAGATGCTCCCTACGTCCAACTTTAAAGGATTTACTCGTTACAAAAAAAAATAAATGCACATTTGTATTTTTTGTATTTGATTTCTATGTTTGATTTGTAAGTTTTATTCTTACCTGAGTTGGAATATTATAAATTCGTAAGTTTAATTTGATTCGTATGTTTGATTTGTACGTTATAAATTCGTAAGTTTAATTTGATTCGTATGTTTGATTTGTATGTTTGTAAAAAATATTCTGTATTTTAATTGATAGGACCAATATTCATAACCAAACAATGATAACTCAATTTCTTAATTATAACCAAACACATTTAATGATAACCAAACAATGATAACTCAATTTTTTTATAAAACGGATAAAATATCAACAACCCCAATTTTTATTGGTGATTTGGGCAAACAAACTAATTAAAAAACATAATTTTATAAAAACACCTAATTTTCAAAATGGGTAAATATTAATAAAACGTAACAATTTTTATTTTTCTCAATCAAAACAAATAACCATCATAACCAAACCATTAGTAATAAATATCTAAATAACACAAATTTAAATAAAAATCCTAATTTTTTTATTAAATGGGACAAATATCAACAATTATTATAATTTCTATAATTAATATAAGCAAACAACAAACAATTATATATACCTAAGTGAATTATGGATTTGCATATTTTATATATTTTTTACTATTTTACAAATTGAAATTACAAAAAAAAAAAAAAAAAAAAAATACATGCAAACCGTAAAAAAAATTTACGGTTTGCAAAAATACATGCAAACTGTAGATTTTTTTTACGGTTTGCATGTATTTTTGCAAACCGTAAATTTTTTTTACGGTTTACATAAAAACACTGCAAACCGTAGATTTTTTTTACGGTTTGTGCGTTTTTTCAGAAAAAGTGTAGTATAAAAATCCAACCTCTAAATTAAATGATGAAATTGGATTATTATTTATTAAATGTATATATAGATTATTATAGACGCGGTTTTTGCAACGTATATATCTCCCATTATTTCGCCCCAAGTAATTCTTCCTCTTAATTAAATAATAGTATGTCATTGTGAAATTTGTTACTGTGTGTGTTGCTCACCCAATTCTAATTTTTGTGATCACTTTTATCTCAAAAATTATAATACATCAAACTCACAAATCAAATTTATATAATTAGATAACACAACTATGACTTTTTACAAATACAGACTAAATAGTTATATTCATTACTTAAAAATTAATATATATCATTTTAACCATGTGTATGGTATTTATCAAAGTGGTTGGATTTTTATACTATATTTTTTCTGAAAAAACACACAAACCGTAAAAAAAATCTACGGTTTACAGACATTTTATACAAACCGTAGATAAATCTACGGTTTACAGTCAATCCACTGTAAACCGTAGAATAAATCTACGATCTGGATCAATTCTGCATAAATTACACAGTCAATCCCTACTTTTCAGAAATTACACAGTCAGTCCCTGGATCAAAAATTACACAGCAAGTCCCTGAAAAACAGAAACTTACGGTTTTTTTTTAAAAAACATTTTTTATACTACACTCTCTCTCTTTCTCTCAAAAACCCAAAATTTTCATCAAAAATAACCCAAATCAATCAACCACAATAACTATCAACTTTCTTAACAAAAAACCCCAAATCATCAATCAAATTTATCCATAATTCAAGGTATTTTTTTATTCTCTAATTTATTATTTATTTTGTGTAATTTCAATTTGTAAAATAGGAAAAAATATATAAAATATGCAAATCCATAATTCACTTAGCTATATATAATTGTTTGTTGTTTTTTTATATTAATTATAGAAATTATAATAATTGTTGATATTTGTCCCATTTTGCATTACTTTTTTTTTTGTAATTTCAATTTGTAAAATAGGAAAAAATATATAAAATATGCAAATCCATAATTCACTTAGCTATATATAATTGTTTGTTGTTTTTTTATATTAATTATATTAATTATAATAATTGTTGATTTTTGTCCCATTTTTGCATTATTTATTTATTTTTTGTAATTTCAATTTGTAAAATAGGAAAAAATATATAAAATATGCAAATCCATAATTCACTTAGCTATATATAATTGTTTGTTGTTTTTTTATATTAATTATAGAAATTATAATAATTATTGATATTTGTCCCATTTAATAAAAAAAATTAGGGTTTTTATTCAAATTTGTTTATTTAGATATTTATTACTAATGGTTTGGTTATAATGTTACATGTTTATGATGGTTATTTGTTTTGATTGAGAAAAATAAAAATTGTTACGCTTTATTAATATTTACCCGTTTTGAAAATTAGGGGTTTTTATAAAATTATGTTTTTTAATTAGTTTGTTTGTCCAAATCACCAATAAAAATTGGGGTTGTTGATATTTGTCCCGTTTTATAAAAAAATTGAGTTATCATTGTTTGGTTATCATTAAATGTGTTTGGTTATGATTAAAAAATTGAGTTATCATTGTTTGTTATGATTAAAAAATTGAGTTATCATTGTTTGGTTATAATTGAGTTATCATTGTTTGGTTATAATTGAGTTATCATTGTTTGGTTATTATTAATTGGTTATCATTGAGTTATCATTATTTAGTTATCATTAATTGGTTATCATTGAGTTATCATTGTTTAATTAGATAATTAAAATAATTGGTTGGTTATCATTAAATGTGTATGTTTCTTATGTTGTTTTTATTGTTAAAAATAAAAATAGTTAGGATGGCAGAGCCAGGTCCACAGATTAAAGGCATGTTGGGCATTTTACGACAGACCGGTCATATTTCTAATCAGACTTGGGATGCTGGAAGAGAAGCGGGTAGAGAAGATGCCCATAAGATTAGGGTTTATAATTATAGTTGGCAGATACCGACGCCTGACAGGGTAGTTCAAAATATGATTAGGGCTGGTTTTTACGGTATTCACACTATAGGTAATTATACCGTAGACCGAGGCTTGCTTACAGCCTTAGTTGATAGGTGGCGTGATGAGACGCACTCGTTCCATTTTGTCGGTGGAGAGTTGGGAATATCTTTACAGGATGTAGAGATTATGCTTGGTCTCAGGGTGGATGGTCTTACTGTTACCCGATCGGAGCGGAATGATAACAGGGCGAGCAGGTTAGATATGATAGAGAGTTTGTTGGGTGTTAGACCGGATGACAATCAAGTGGATACAAACTGTTTGACAGTTAGACTTGATTGGATGTTACACACCTTTGGTGAATTACCCCCCAACCCTAGTGAGGAGCGTTTGCTATATCAGTCTAGGGCTGCCATGTTATTATTACTGGGGGCACATGTGTTTTCAGATAAGAGCAGTGATCAGATTCCAGTCTGGTCTCTGCCATTTCTGGAGGATTTTGACACATGTGCTGAGTATAGTTGGGGATCAGCTCTTCTGGCCTGGTTAGAGGCTAATCTATGCAAATTGGTACGTGGTAAGGCAAACGGAGTAAGCGGGGCGGTGATGTTTCTCGATATGTGGGCGATGACCAGACTACTGCCGGTTAGACCATGTGAAGAGCTGTCGGAAGATATCGAGCCACCTGAGGGCTTGCCTAGGTTCTCCCTCGGTTACAGGTATGATATTATTTAGTTTTTGTATTGGATTTGTGTTTTTTTTATTGTGTCATCTATCATTTACTTATCTTATTTATATTTATTGTTTATCGTGTTTTGTTTGTATATTACAGATGGAAGATTTGGAGGCAAACTAAACTTAAGCCATATGTCTACGGACATAATGTGGTCCACATACGTGACCAGTTTGACAATATGTCGCATGAACAGGTAAATTTTAACTTTCTTATTTCCTACATGCAACTTACGTATTATATGTTGTATATGTTTGCATTGGTCTTATGTTCGCAGAATTTATTACTAGTATTTTTAAACCCTTGTTTACATATTCTAATAATAATTTTGCTGATTACAGATAGTGTGGCAACCTTACGGAAATCTCGATGACTATCCGGAATACTGCACGCGGGGCCGTTATATGTGGCATTGTTCTGTGCCTCTCATTTGTAATGAGAAGATTGAGTTCCACCCCGCGGACAGGTTCATGAGACAGTTCGGTTTTGTTCAGCGGGTCCCTACATATATTTGGAAACCCAGACAGGGTCATGGCAAGGATAGAAGATATGGGATGGGGCATAAAACACGATTGGCCTGCACTTTTTGCAGAGTTTATAACCTTGTGGAATGACCGTCACAACCGGCTTGTTAACGGCGAATTTGGTACGGGGACGTTACCGGATTACATGAGATGGTATAGAGAGAGGACCCACATCTTTATAAACCCACCTGAACTTGCCCGGTCATCTCACGGTTTCCGGGAACATACGGGTCTGCTCAATAAAATGGTAACAACTAGTTAAAGTTCATTAATATTTGTTTGTTATTTTTGTGTTTGTATATTTCAATACTAATAAATCGTTTTTTATTGTTTTTTTTTCAGAAAGCGATGTTGCGCCGCAGTTTCAAATCGTTCAAACGGGCGAAAATGAAAACGGACGTGGACTTACTACGTGCGGACTTCGCTGAAATGGGAATGAATCTGTATGGGTCAGCTGATGAACAGTCGGATGAGGAGGATGACGATGACGACGACGATGGTGATGACGACCTACGTTACGACCCAAGAACTTACACTAGGGCTTCAAGTTGTCGGCGTCCCGACGAAAGAGGCAGAGGGGAAGGCGAATCTAGTAGCGGCGGACGTAGCAGGGGTAGAAGAACGAGTGGAGGTCGACCCCCAACTACAGATCAGGGTACGAGTTCAAGCGGTCATCGTCGTCGTGCTTCTTTTGCTGGGTCGGACTACGTTCAGGACGATGTTCCGTTCGATCATCATAGACAATCATTTGGGTCGTACGAGCATCATCCTAGTCAGCATTCAACCGACAGTTGGAGTCGAGGATTGCCACTTACATCCCACGAGCGTGCTCCGCATCCAGAATCGCAGCATCGACAGAGACGGCGTACGGAGCTAAACGAAATCGAATAGTCTACTAAGCCGTCATCGGATAGATTAACATCGGCGGGAAAGATGCTCCCTACGTCCAACTTTAAATCATTTAGTCGTTACAAAAAAAAAATGCACATTTGTGTTTTTTGTATTTGATTTCTATATTTGATTTGTAAGTTTTATTCTTAGCTGAGTTGGAATATTATAAATTCGTAAGTTTAATTTGATTTGTATGTTTGATTTGTACGTTATAAATTCGTAAGTTTAATTTGATTCGTATGCTTGATTTGTATGTTTGTAAAAAATATTCTGTATTTTAATTGATAGGACCAATATTGAGTTTTTATGAAATGCAGGGACTGATTTGCAATTTTCTGAAAAATACATACAAACCGTACATTTAATGTACGGTTTGCACAAAATACATACATAAAAAATATTGAGTTTTTACGAAATGCATGGACTGATTTTCAAGTTATATATGGCGCTGGAAAGGCAATCGGGAAAGCAAATTGCAAAGGAAGAAGAAGCTATAGACCTCTCAAGTCCATAATCAGTTTTTTATTTTTAATTTTATGTAAATTACTCTTTTTTTTCAAGTTGTTGTAAATTTATATGATGTAAACAAATATTTAATAAATATGTTTTATGAAATTTAGTTCATAAAACATATTGAGTTAACTTTTTTGTGAAATTTATTTAATTTATGATTGTTTCATTCAAGAAAATTGACGATTGACATCAAATTGACGACTTAGTTAATGTTTCATATTGCGTTATACAAGTGTTAAAAACAAACCAAAAAAACTTCACAAAAATTGACGATTTAGTTAATGATTCAATAAATATCAACTTATACACTTGACAAAAATATAACATGAACCAAAAACATAAAATTTATCAAATCAACTTTTTTGTGTGTAAATTTGTCTAAATTTTTTGTTTATTTTGAGAGATTGTTAGAATTGATCAAATTTATTTTATGTAAAATTTTAAGAATAAAGCATATAGTTTTTTTATTAAAAAAAATCATGTTTAATTTGAAAAGAATATTCAGTATTTTAATTTTAATTGTTAAAATTGACCAAATTTATTTTATGTAAAAAAATTTTATGAAAAAATGCTGCAAACCGTAGATTTAATCTACGGTTTACAGTGATTGACTGTAAACCGTAGATTAAATCTACGCTCTGGATCAATCCACTGTAAACCGTAGATTTAATCTACGGTTTACAGTGATTGACTGTAAATCGTAGATTTAATCTACGGTTTGTATAAAATGACTGTAAACCGTAGATTTTTTTACGGTTTGTGCGTTTTTTCAGAAAAAGTATAGTATAAAAATTTAACCTCTTCCTCAAATATGAATTTTATAATAAATATCGACTTCATACCCCCATTTATTTCGACTTCATACCCCAATTTTTTTTATGTTCATACCTTTTTTTTCCGAGTTTATACAACAACAAAAAATCGATTTCATACCCCAATTTTTTACGACTTCATACCCCATTTTTTTACGATTTTATACGCTCCTTTTTTCAATTTCATACCCTATTTTATGATTTGATACCTTTTTTTTATTTATTAAATGTATATTTTTGATAATGTAACTTTTGAGGGTATGTTTTTGTTAATTTAAAAGCAATAGTATATTTTTGTTAATTCTCCTGTTTATTTATTGTTTTTATGGCCCAATATACACAGCTTTTACTATTTTTCGTTTCTACCCTTTTTTACATGATTTTATAGTCTATATAGCACACATTTTTATTAATATTTTAAATTGTGTTTTATTTCTTGAATTTCGGTTTTATCATTTTTCGTTTATTCCTTTTTTGCATGATTTTTTGGCGTAGTATAAGTCAACAGCTATTGCAATACAAAAAGTTAAAAAAGTAAATGAAAAAGAATAAAAAATGCGGTGAAGGTGGATCGAACACCTGACCTTCAGATCTTCAGTCTGACGCTCTCCCAACTGAGCTATCCCCGCAAACATTGAAATATTAGCTTTTATTATATTTATGTAATAAACATAAGGACTTCAATAAAAGATTATTATTATTATTGTTAAGTTCTATTATGACAACTAAAACATACCGTGATAAAACGTCATAAGCTATAAATATTGTTTTTCTTGCAGATTACAGGTTACATATATAAGTTACTATTTTCTCTTAATCGTTATGGTGAGTGCCGGCCCGATACATCAGAATGTCTAAAACTATTTTTTTTTGCTTCATAAATACGAATCAAAATAAAAACAAAATTAAAATGTAAGTTACGAGTTTTGAACACATGATCTCTGTTGAATACCAAACTACTATACCATTTGAGTTATTTCAATACATTGAACTAATTGTTGTTTAATATTTTTATTTTAACTATCTAGTATATTAAAAATATAGTCGGATGTTACCCGTAATTTTTTTGTCCGGATCAATTGCCCAAGACCCAAGCCTTACTCGACTTGGCTTGGGGCCGCCCCTGGTTTTAAATTGGAATCATTATGGTTTTAAATTATATACTATTAAACAAAAATAATAAAAACTACTAATTTGGGGATAGCTCAGTTGGGAGAGCGTCAGACTTTCAATTTTATTTTTTTTGTATTGCAATAGCTGTTGACTTATTATGGTACTGATTAGGATAATAATAACAAATTTAACAATTGTTAACTTACAGTCCACACTACCTATTGTTTATAAAATTTCAGGTTACATAATTTACTCTCTTAAGCTTCTTTCTGCTACAATTTGGATTTAGCTTTCCAGTTTAGGTAACTAATGTTGCATCTTACTTAAATTATTATAACATGGTGTTATGTTATGGTGCTTCTCCTCTGATCACTGCTTACTATCACATTTTTCTTCTGATTGGAAGAAAAATTGAACTTGGGTAGTAAGGTAACGTAACCATAATTAAGTCATTTAGCATGGTCTTGTACCTATCTTCTATGCAAAGATTTCGAAAAAAGGGTCTTCTAACACTAATTAAATGGTTTTAAGTAGAATCAATTTCTCCATCGATTCAACCTTAGGTGAATTCTGATTTATGCATGATTGTAAGTTTGTAACTATGTAATCAGTGAACTTGACAAAGCACACTCACTCCTATAGTCGCAACATGCGGCTGTTGAGATTGCAGTGCTTCATCAAACAAACAACATACAAGTAATCATATACGGAGTACTATTATGCACACAAAAAAAAAGACGATAGACAATTATTTACTTATGATTCATTGTTCACTGTGCATTTATGTACAAGCTATCTGATTATTGCAAATATTATACAGAGAAAATATCGGTTTTCTTTTCCTTTCAGATATATGTAAAAGAACAAAATGGTAAATTATCTACAAAGCCGGGGGTTAAAGTAATAATTGACGAGAATCAATAGCTGATTTCAGATATCAATACGTCCATCTTGTTTCTCTCCAAAGATCATATGTTGTTAAGAACTACTAATCTTCCTGCCAGTTTCTAAACTTGGCCAGCTTGGCCTAGCTGCAACTCTGTTCGACGTTTTTACTCGCAATGGATTGTCCTTGCCCTATCACATTAAAGAAGGAAAAATAATATAAGCGAAGAACAAAAAAACAACCCAAGATTTGGCATAGTATGTAAGTATGCAACTTCAAACAGGGGAGTAATCTGAACTTGGAAGAAGAAAAGGAAATTAAGACTTAGACGTTAGGAACGAATGCGAAAAAATATTTTCATTAGAAAAATCCTCATTACAGATATTGCAATCTGGACCCTACTATAAGAGCGATAGTTAATTGCATCTCCTGAACCTTTCCTTTCCAACTCAAAATTGAAAAAGAAAAGGAAAAGTATATTTACGTACCATCAGGCAAGTTCCAGTGTCGAGATCACAGACAGGGTAATCGTGAGGACAACAACTAGAATGGTCATCGCAACAAATAGCAGACTCAAGGGGACAACATCCCCAACCAAAGCAAAAATCTCCGTATTGATACACACAACAACATGTGGTCTCATAGGGGCAACTGTTGTAATCATCACAAATCTTAGGTGGTTTTGAACCGTTCTTGGTTGGGTAAGAGGCTGATTGTGCTATCCCGCACTTGCCACCTGGCAACATGGTATTTCGTTCCATTTTGATGTAACCGCTTTCTCCCCAATTTGGTCCCCATGAGTTTCTAACTATCCAGTAATCTAAGCCATTTTCTGTTCCATATCCAACTACGACTACACCATGGTCAAGATTTGACCCACACGACGCGGTAAATACACCCTGAAAAAGTAAATGAGAAGATATGGTTTAGAAAACGGCAAACAGCAAGACAAATCGAGGTTTTTGTTTAGTCTTGTTATGGACTGACCAACTCTCATGTTCAACAAATATACCCACATCAATGAAGAAGGAGGCTTCTTTGTTTGCAACATGGAAGCTAACTTTTTGCATTTTGCTTATACTTCGTATATTGCATTCTTAAAAAACTTTAAATGAAGAAGGAGGCTTCTTTGTTTGCAACTTTGAAGCTAACTTTTTGCATTTTGCTTATACTTCGTATATTGCATTCTTAAAAAACTTTTAAGCTGAGTTTGTGTTATTATTTCCTTTATAGAAACATGTTTGGCAACGTGGTCCTGAAACAGCCTTAGACCATATCTTTACGAATTTGCAAAGAACATTTTACCATTAATAAATAAGAAGTTGTGGTATTTCAATCTTGATGGCGAAAATTCGTGATGACGATAAGGAGAAATGTCAATATTAAACGAATTTACATGCTAAACCATACAATGGAAAACAAGACTTTACCGATTCGTATAGCTGGAATTCTCTACCTCCAGCTTCAATCGCAACACTAACTGGTTGATTGGCCACAGCCTTCTTTAATGACTTCTCATCATTTTCAGGGACATCTTCATATCCATCAATGCTGACAGCTCTTGCTCTTTTCTGAAATTGAACAAAACTTAAGTTAAATAACAAGATAATTTTAGTACCCTCCAATACGAGTTCTCCTATCTCTATTGAGTCTGGTTGCAGCTTTTGGGCTCAGCTTTTCAATATTTTTGCTTAAAAGCTTGTCTGCATTTAGTTTATCAGCTCAAGAGATAGAAGACCTAAGCTGGATCAACCCAAATTTTTGAAACTTAAAAAAGTCTGCCTTTTTAGCTTAGGAGCTGCAACCAAACACTGCCTAACCTTGTTTTGGTCACAGATGCCATCGAAAGCTTTGTAAGGGTAATCTTTCTCTGTGTTGATCCCACCATTATTAACGATGAACTCAAACCCATAATCCATAAGACCGCCATTACACCCTGAGTTAACGGATCTGTCACAATCAACAAGTTCCTGTTCCGATAAGGAGATTAATTCACCTGTCACTATCTGATTTATACCCTCTACGGCAGCAATTGTCGAGAATGCCCAGCAACTTCCTAAATTTCACACACAAAATAGATAGTGAATAGGATAAGAAAGAAGCTAAACAGAAAACTTAGAAGGCTAAGACCATAAAAGAAAATTTCCACGACTCGATATATAACAACAGTGTTGTTTTCAACACAAGTCATGAAATAGAGTTTAAGAAGATGTGTAATAAGTTAACCATATACATTCAAGTATCCCTCTATCTTAAACAAATGAGTCCAAATACTGTTAAAAAACAAACATCGGTACAAAGCTTTTAAATCCCATCTGAATAATTAAAGAATAAAACCATAGAGACAAAAGACTTTACCATAAAGATATAATGTTTGCATTTTGCAAATTGAAATTTAGTGCCAACTCAATTTGTGTAATCCAACCCATAGAGTAGAAATTTAGTAAATTGCAACTTTTAGCCCCAAGGTCATTTACTTTTAATTGACAATTAGAGTAGTATACTGTTACAAATTTAAGCTCGAAAGTTCCAACTATCAACATAGAACATGTTTGATTGCAGCTTGTAAGCTCCCTTTTTTTTTTCTTCCTGTTTTTGTTTAATTTAATTAAAACCTGTACAGTATTTGGTTAATCAGCCAAAACCTGACTATTTATGTTTTTAATGTCATCCAGCTTTTTCCAGAACTTGAATAAAATCCAGCTCAAATTCATAATTCAACCAAACAAGTCCCAAGTAAGAAAATGCTATATAATTTCCCTGTTAAACTGTTCTATTTAAGGATTTGCAACAATTTCATTTAGAAAAAAAAAAAATCAAAATTTCCAAACAAAAACCATTTATAACTTGAAAAATGAGTCTCTAAAGTGTAAATTTGGTATAATTTAACTTCCAAAAAGACTATTTCAAAAAATCAAAAAATTTAAAATCTACTAAAAGAAATAAGGAGGGAAAACGAGTATCCAGTACAAAAATGTGGGCAGCTTTGAACCGCAAAGATTTCATAATTGATTTTTTTTTCAAATTTTTCATTTCAACTATTTCAATACGAAAAAACCGCATGTCAAAGTTGCACATATTTTCACAAGCGACGCTTATTTATCGAACGGGTTTATAACAATAATATAATACCGCATAATTGATTTTTTTTCAAATTTTCCATTTCAACTATTTCTATACGAAAAAACCGCATGTCAAAGTTGCAGATATTTTCACAGGCGACACTTATTTATCGAACGGGTTTATAACAATAATATAATACCGCATAATTGATTTTTTTCAAATTTTCCATTTCAACTATTTCGATACGAAAAAACGGCATGTCAAAGTTGCACATATTTTCACAGGCGACACTTATTTAGCGAACGGGTTTATAACAATAATATAATACCGCATAGGCCTTGATCTTTGACGGGACCCACCGCGCCACTCTCCCTCCAATCCACCATCTCCGCCACGTCATCACCCTCCCGAAACAAGTACATTTCACTCACTCTCCTCCTCCTCTTTTTAAAACTCCCGCCTAAAACGCTACTCCGATACTCCTCGTTAGTCATATCAGCAAACCGGTTCAACCCGACCCGATAACTTAAATTCAATAAATTATGTTCATTTATGTAGCGGAGATTGTCCTTGAATATATCGAATTTAAGATCGTTGTTTTTAATTTGGGAGAAATTTTTGCTGTTGGTTATAAGCCAATTTTTGTATGTATCTAAAATATATCTATCGGAGAGAGAAAAAGAGGAGAGAGATAGAAAGAGGAGAGAGAGTAAGATGGAAGACGCCATTTGTTGGTGGAGAAGTTAGTTTGTTAGTGAGTTTTGAATAGTTTAATGAGAAAGTTTCAATATTTTAACACCAATTTTATTTTATTTGTCAACTGCTTTTACTAAATTTGTACTATATATATTTTGTTATATTGTTAGTTTTTCTAATTTAAATCAGCTATTCATGTTTTTTTATATTTAAACTTTTACAACGTTTTGATATATATATCATTATTCTACTGTAATAACTCAACTCACATAAAATGCGACGGTCCAATTTAACCATTTTTTTTCAAAAATACTTTTACACTTTTATATTAATTACAATAATAAAATACTCTCATAAAAAATATAAAAAGTAAAAACTAATAAAATTATTTATCGTTCTTTAACAACCAAATATTTTTTTTAAATATTAAACTATATTTTTTTTGTATTATCCACGTATTTATATCAAAACTATACATATTTTCTATATTTTTATTGCATTACGCGTCGTCCACGTAACGCGTGGGGCACGATTACTAGTATTATAATAACCAAACCCAATTCAAATAAGTCGGCCCAATTTAGCCATTTTTTTACTAAAAATATCCCTATATTTTTATATTAATTACAATAATATCATACTCAAATAAAAATATAAAAAATAAAGTAATAAAACTATTTATACCTCTTTAACAACCAAACATTCTTTTAAATCTTAAAATATGTTTTTTTTTATTATCCACGTATTTATATCATAAATATACATATTTTCTATATTTTTATTGCATTACGCGCCGCACACGCAACGTGTATGGCACGATTACTAGTATTATAATAAGTCAATCCAAGATTTATTGAGCCTACCAAATTTTGCTATTTTTACTTCAATAAAGGACAATGTTTACGTGTATTCGGTATTTAGTAGTGTAGTTTCACTTTTTTTTTTGTCAAGTTTCTTCTATTTGTTTTTAATATAGTATTTTATTTGATCTGGGCTCCAACTTAATGAAAATATAGTGTATATGTCTATCAATTATCAAAAATGGCAAGCTTGTTGTTAAATTTCCCGCTATGCCGCATGGTCCTAGAAGGGGTCGGTCCACTTTGAGTTTAATATGTAGACAGTGTATATTTGCGTTTATGCACGAGGTTGATTCCACGACTCGTACTCCTCATGTCACATATATGATAACAACTTTCCCGATGTATCAAGGTTTCAACAACTTACATAATTCAAGTTAAAGTATAAACCACAACAAATAGAAAATCTAAAGGTGGAATAGAGTAAATGTTTGCAAAAGGTATCATGACACAAGCACAAATAATTATTTTGGAATGTTGCATAAAACCGTAGATAACACCAGGTCAGAAGAAAAAATGCAGACTTTTATCGTGGCCGATTTGGACTTATATATATGCTGCCAAGTCCCAACATTTCAATTATGACTGAAAAAAAGGTGTAACGCTAATTATCTTGATGTTTGGGGGAGAGGAGAGGGTTCGGACCAGATTTTGTCGGGTATGATGGTACCATGGCAATCCCGCACTTGCCCATTGGAGATTCAACATTTCGTTCCATTTTGATGTAACCGCTTTCACCCCATTTCGTACCCCACGAGTTTCTCACTATCCAATAATCTACACCATTTTCTGTTCCATATCCAACTACGACAACACCATGGTTTAGAAATGTCCCACAAGTCCCGGTGAAAATACCCTACAAGTTGAACGGAGGAAAATATTTAAGCTAATTGTGAGGCTAAATAGTTAATGAAACTGTAGTAAACCGAAAATAAACTTGGAAAACTAAATTTGCAAGTAGAGATTGAAAGGTTATTGGAGTAAACATATTTTTATGTTCAAGGAGGAGAGTAATCTTACTGATTGATAGAGCTGGAAAACCTTTGCCGATGCTTCAATCATGACGTTCACAGGCTGGTTAGCTACAGCCTTTTTTAGCGATTTCTCGTCATTGTTCTCAACGTATTCATATCCGTCAATGCTAACAACTCGCGAGTTCATCTGAAAAGAAAAGAAATAAACTTGATCATACGAAGGTTTTCAAGTTTAGCAGAAATTATTTTCTGTAGCTACTACGACGATGTTATGTGTACAGATGGAAACACAAACAAACTTGTAAATGCTGAATACGTACAGATGCAGGGACAGTGTATTTTGTTAAAAAATTGTTCCACATTTTGGGGAAATTCAGATTTTTTGTCATGATACTCTTAAGAATCCAAGTCGTAATCTGTGTAACTATCTTCAATTTCATTGGCGTGCTTAACATTTGTGCTGGTAATTAGTAGGAGACTAGAAGTAATAAATAGGAGTATAAAACTGTTCTTTGAATGAAATGTAAAATATCAAACTAGTACAAATTACTAAGACAACCATTCCACAAACCTTGTTTTGGTCACAAGTGCCATCGACAGCTTTGTAAGGGTAATCTTGATCGGTGTCGATCCCACCATTATTAATTATAAATTCAAATGCGTAACTCATGAGACCCCCATCGCATCCCGCATTAACAGACCTATCGCAATCGATTAGTTCTTGTTCTGACAAAGAGATAAGCTCGCCTGTCACTATTTGGTTTATCCCCTCCACAGCAGCGATCGTTGAAAATGCCCAACAACTCCCTTTCATGTTAAATTATACCAATTTTATAAAATATTAAGAAAATTTATTTAAAAGTTTATGCAATTTTGAACTCACACCCTCATAAGTAGCCCACTTTACCTAACATGTATTATGAGGAGAGGAGAGTTAACAGGAAATTCGTCTCCCCTTTCAAAAATCGTGCTTTCCGCTTTCCGCTTTTGGTTTCCCGCTTACTATTGTATCATGTGTAAATTTTAAAAAAATAATATTTTTTTTCACGTTTCCCATTTCCGCTTCCTATACTACCTATGAGTTTCCTGACTTAGGTGATTATTAAGTTATGGTAATAATCCAATTAGTAGCTAACTTGATATGGGAACAGAGGCACAGAGCTACTAAAGTCAACTATAAGAAAACTCTGATGGAAAAACAGTAATCAAATTTCTGTGAGCTGGAAAAGAAGATCAACTTAATGAAGGAAATACACATAGTTGACTAACATCCCATATGCTAGTTTGGTTTTAGTTTCTAAGCAAATAAGTTGTATTCTTTGAGATTTATGACAAGTTTGGGAGGCTAAAAGCCTACAATCATCTAGCTTTTCATGCCCAGTAAAGCTTCGATTTAAGCTACCTAACGAAATGCAGATAAACTTTTAAGCGAAAAAGTAAAAATGCTGCAACCAGACAAAGTCTTATAACAGCTTTTCTTAAAGCATGGTCTTTCCTGAAAACACATTCAGGTTAATCAGAGGAAAAATGATCATTTGATACATATATTGAACCTAATCATCAAAACCTCATGCTTAAAACCTCTTTTCAAATTAGGTGTGACATTCAGAAACATATCATAGTTTGTTTCGAAACATACCACAATCGCTTTGATTCTTGATAGGGACAACAGCCCCTCTCTCTCTCCAATCAACCGATTCCGGCAGCTCATCTCCCTCTAGGAAAGCGTATCTATCGCTCTTTCGCCTTAAAATGTCATCAATTTTCTCCATCTTCGCCCCAAAAAACTTGGAACGGTACTCATCATTAGTCAAATCCGCAAACACATTCAAACCAACTTTGTAAGTCCGTTTCACAGAGTTATGTTTGTCGATGAACCGGAGATTTTCCTTGAATATATCGAAACGCTTTTCTTTTTCGCCAATGCCATTGTAGACCTTTTTATGAGTATTTAGCCATTTCTCGTAAATTGCTTTGACTTGGGGTTCGGTTCGAAGAGGAGGCTTTTGGGAGTGGGAGAAGTCGTACGACATGATGGACATATCGAGGGCGGAGGAGAAAGAGATGAGGAGAAAGCATAGTAAGGAAGAAGATTTGAACACCATTGCTAATGTCTTCATGAGAGTGTAGTAAGAAAGGAAAGAGTATGTATTATGTATTATATAGATTTTCCTTATAGATAAAAAACAAACTCCACATATAAATAAGACTTGATAATATAAGAAGGTGTGATAAACGTGGATTTGTTTTTTTTTTATTAAAAGTTGGTATTTTTATACGTATTCTTCTCAATTGAAAAAGAGAAAAATAAGCTACTCCTGATCCTGGTGAAAAATAAGATTTTAAAAAGAGAAAAAAAAATGATGCCTATGCAAGTCACTGCTAGGCTGTCCCAATGATTTCGAGTACAAATTTTATACTCATTTCTCTATCCCTTTTCGTGTCTCATTGCTTATTATATCTATAAAAAAAAATTAAAAAACTTGAAAAAAATTGTACAATTACTATAATACATGTATCAATACATTCAAATAATTATTTTTAAAATAAAATTCATACAAAATTTATTTTAGAATAAATTAGTGTAAATTAAACATTGAATATTAAAAAAAATTGTCTAAAACAATATTATGTTCAAATGTTTTAAAATTTGAATATAATATAATATAAAAGTTTATAAACTTGCGGTATAAGTTTTGAAAATTTAAAATTTGAGTGAAAATAAGGAAAGAGGCACGGAATGAGATAAAGAATACGGGGCAGAAGATTTATACTCAATTATTGCCTTCTCTCAATTATTTCGGTAAATGTGTAAGTGGTATCCAATGTTCTGTTAGCATTTGATGGTTGATTATGAAAATACGTGCAATTTTGACGGGTCAAGAACTTATATCAAAATTGTCGGAATGAATTTTTTTAAAGTTGATCATATAGTTTAAATGTTAAATTTTATGATTATATTTAAAAAAAAATTATTTTGACAATTTTGATACAAGTTATAAACCGGTCAAAATTACACGTAGTTTCGTAGTGAATAATTTATATCGATAATCTCATTATTTAACTTAGGTGAAGATTACCAATTCACTTATGTTAACTGCTAGTCTGCTATTATCCTTTTTTTTTTTTTTTGAAAAAGAGTGCTATTAACCTTAAACACAATAGAAAAGAAAATTAAAAGAACAAGAAAAGGGGCCCTAAATTAATGAAGAAAGTAGATCCTATCATCCTAATGTAGAACCAGATCATGGAGTTGTCTTTTATCTATGGTTCCCTCATTTGATGTTTCACAATATGGGTTACTTATTGCTATTGGGCTTCTTTAGTGGTAAAAGCCCAATTTATTAACAGTAGCCCAATAGTTCTAAGTCCACAAAAGGGGCAAAAAAGTCTCTACTTGTAAATTCTTGTCATTTTCAAGTATACCTTGTTTTTACCGACAATTGTTACAAAATAATGTCTGTGGTAGAACATAAAAATTAGACCCGAATATTCTATTCGGGTAGCAATCGACCCACACTTCAAAAATGGGTATCCAATGCTTGATGGGTCATCACATGCCTTTTCTAGATATTAGAGGAAGATGTTAATAAAAGCCCAAGCCCACTTAACTAGGGACTCATACTTGGAAAAACCCCTGAGATGAAGACATTTGTCAACATGCTAGAAGGCATAGTTGCCTATAAATAGCCAACTACCCCTCCTAGAAAAGCCCGGAAAAAATCCATTCAAAAATATAGAGAGAAGTTGAGAAAAGAGAAAAACTAATCAAAGCTTATCCAGTTAAGAAACAAACCGAACAGAGAAAGAACCGAGAATCGAATAAGAAGGAGAACGACCAAGATAAGATGATAAATAGTTAAATCGAGCGTAATTGTAGTAAGTTAATAATAATCCGAGCAAGTGTAACATTCCGAACAAGTGTAATGACCTAATCAATAATAAAGACCAAGAAGTGTTCATTACTTGCAGCTGATTTATCATTATTTTATTGTTGAAAAGTCTAACGCGACCGACCAAAGTTATGGCTTTATCAGTCTGATTTAGTAAGAGTCAAAAGCTGTCACAAGTCTGTCACTAATTTAAAAATCTGTCACAAATTGACTAAACTGTTACAAAACCGTCACAAAAACCGTAGCTAATAAGCTCGTAACAAAAAATACCGTCACTAATCCCGTCGCTATTTGGTTATTTTTTTTGGTTGTGAATATTTGTTATAAATCATCTTTTATATAAAAAAAAATATAGAGGTTACGGACCGAAACTTTTTTAACTTACAGTCATCCGACCCAATAAAAAAGACCTTAAAAACTGTTTTTAAGCTTAAAAAATAATTTATAATCTATACGGGAAATATATTAAAATGTAAAAAAGAGGTTAAAAGTTGTTTTAAACTTAAAAAAATATTATAATCTACACGAGAAAGATATCAAAGTGTAAAAAAAAACTTAAAAGCTGTTTTTTTTAGTGTTTTTTTGAATTATTAAGTAAAAAATATATATACCAAAAAGTTACGAAAATAATATAAGTGATTTACACTTCAAAATCTTATGAAAATAGTGACACATGAACAAAAATCTTATTGAAACTTGACCTCCCACGTTTGCTCTGCTTGTTTGAAGAAACTTTAATAAGTTTGTGCTCGATTGTAAAATTCTCATGACAAAACTAAAAAGTCCACTTCAAAAAAACTAAATCTGATATCTTCTTTCGAATTTCGATATCATATTGTTTATTTTAATGTCAGTGTAGGAGCATGTTGAATAAAATGTCTATATGTGTAGGACTCAACTTACTTAAAAAAAAGTTTTGTTGATGTCTCAGTTTATCTGTTTATGCTTTAGTAACGTTTGCTTTAGTCACGTGATCACAAAAAAAAAAGCAGAAAACATGAACCACTACCCTACAAAATATATTTTGTTTGATTTAGTGGGAGTCAAAATCTGTTACAAGTCTGTCACTAATTTAAAAATCTGTCACAAATCTGTCGCAAATTGACTAAACTGTCACAAAACCGTCACAAAAACCGTCGCTAATAAGATCGTAACAAAAAATACCGTCACCAATCTCGTAACGATTTGGATATTTTTTTACATGTTCCTGAAGATATGCCATTAATTGATACAGCAAATATATATAAAGCATTAAAGTTGCCGCTTATTTTCTCCCTCAGCTAATGTGCTTTTCTCAAAAACCTGATGTCATATGCCAACACAACATTTTTATAGCAAAATAATACAGTTGGAAGTGGAATTAACCAAAAATAAAGATTATAGTTAGGCACAGTGGTGAAATAATTAACTTTTGTTTTCCATTTCCTTTTTTTTTTTGTCACAGTATTACTATTGTGGTTTAAATTTTAAACTTCAACGGAAGAAAATCATGTTATCAGTTGTAAATTGTAATGCAAATTTAACATACCGTTAGATCAACCACACCAGTTTACTTACATTTTTCCTCATATTTAAGGTAATTAACATCACTTGTATATTTTTAGTATAACAGTTTAAATTTATACATTTTTCAGCTTTACTATCAAATTTATTATCATAACTAAATATTACTATATTTTAATATACTTCTATCAATTTTTTTCAACCCAAATTAATTTAATAGAGCAACCACATTAAATAACTTATAAGTTTTCTCGTATTTAAAGTAAAAAGTACACTTTTACAACTTATAAGTAAACGTTTTGGTTTATACAAATTATCAGTTTTTTTTATCAATTTCTCTATCAAAACTATACGACTCATCCTTTTGTTATTTTATTAATTTATATGTGAAAAGTACAAAGAAATGAGAGAGAATAAGAGAAGAAAATTATTATTTTAATTATAAGAGAACATTTTGATCTCTTATATTTGAGTGATATTTGAGTTTATGTAAATTTAAGATAAAATAAGTAAACTGATGCGTGTACAATTTTATTTAATGTAAATGAGTTAGAAGTGATATTTATTGTTTATTCCCCCTATATTCACTGGAAGATAATAGTTTCATGACCCACAAGTCTCCATAATGAGCACTTTAATAACAAGTCTTCCTAAATTCAAGTAAAGAATTAGCCCAAACTAGCATTCATCTTAATATTTCATTTTATACAAATTTTACACTAGTTACATAAGTATTTCTAAGAAGCAATTAAATTGAAGAAACTATATCATTCTACATGGATAAAGTCATAAAGAACAGAAACATGGAAATAAGACCAATCATAATTCAATAATTATTATGGTTAGTACCCTAATCATGTGCAAATGATGATAGTGTCCTGTTTTTGCAAAAACCAAACTCACCATCACCCATCTCCCCTAAAACAAAATGCCCTAAACCACCTTTCTCCTCAACCAAATTCTCCCAACACAAGAACTCACCACTACACACCCTCTCCACCTCCCTTTCAAACTCGTGCACGAACACGTGGGTCCCACCACCGCCACCCCTCCTCGCCAGCACACCAGCGGTGAAAATCGCAGCCGCCCTCCCTGCTATTGTCGCCGGACCATCAACCAATATCACGTCCCACGCCATGTCATATACAAAGTTTGGCATGTCCGTGATCGCCAGCTGGCAATCCGAGTATAAGAGGTTTTGCACTGGTCGGCACTCTTTCCTAGAGCGTTTTTTCACTTGTTTGACTAAATTTTGTAACTTTGTCGGTTTAGGCGAGTAACTCACGTCGTAGGCTTCGATCTCGGGGTGTTTCTCTTCGAGTTTCGAGACCAGAAACGTGCTTTCGTCGATGAAGACGGTTTTTCCCTCGAGGTTTAGGACTTTCCATAGGAGGGTTTCGTGGGAAAGGCCAAAGATGAGAAAATTGAGGCGTCGGCAAAGAACAGTGGCTATGGAGTTCAGGGCGGTGGATGAGAAGCGGTTGGTGGCGGTGGAGTTGGCAGTGTAGTGGAGGAGAGCGGTGAGAAGGGGTTTGGGGAGTGAGGAGTAAGGAGCGGTCGGAGGAAGATGGTTCGTGGTCGTGGTGATGAGAGAGATGAGGGAGAAGATCAGAGAGATGAGTGTTAGAAGGAAGAGTAGCTTGAAGGAGCTGTGCTTGTGAAGTGATGAGTGTACTAAGATTGGCTTCATGTTGGGAGTGAGAGTGAGAAAGAAGTGAAATATGCTAATAAAGAGTGAAAGAAGTTAGGAGGTTTAGCAGGAGGAATAATGAAAGCTAATTTAGAAAAGTAGTAAAAATAAAAGTGCAACAAAATCTAATAGTAAAGAGTAAAATAGTTGGAACTTGGACCATATCCCCCTCCTCCGTTTCTATTTAATTGTCCATTACGAAACTACGTGTAATTTTGATCGGTTAAAAACTTGTATCAAAATTGTCGGAATGAAAATTTTCAAACGTTGATCATATAGTTCAGATGTTAAATTTTATAATTAAATTTAAAAAAATTTCATTTCGACAATTTTTATACATGTTATAAGCTGATCAAAATTGCACGTAGTTTCGTAGTGGACAATTAAATGGAAACAGAAGTATTACATGCCAAGAGTATACGTCATTGTTATATGTATAGCTATAGCATATCTTCTCAGTTAAGAAATAACTACTGTAGTAAAGTTTCAACCAAGTTTAGAAAATGTATTTTGTGTTTCTGCTGAGGTACACATTAGTTGCAGAAGTTAGACCTCTTGTCCTGACGGGAGAAATACCATAGTGATTACAAGCGACTAATCAAGTCGGCTCAAACCCGAATTTAGTCACAAATAGAAGTTAAACGAGGGTTATTTGTCGGGTACACTGGTAACAGTATGCATATTTTGGTAGCTACGTATACGTACAATCGTTTTAAAGGTAACAAATATTACAAATCCCGAACTGAAGTAACTATGTAACACAAACTACCTCATCTCACCTAAAGCTCTGCATAAATACAGACAAGGGAAATGGAAATGAATGAGTGAGTGAGAGCCAAATATACATACGTACTTACCTCAAAATGATGCAACAAGGTGCGGATGTACTAATTAAAAATAGATGATCTTCAATTGTGATATCTCTCGTTAGCACGTTTAATCTGAAGAGCAGCTCTAACAACATTTCCTCTAGTTAAGATCCCCACCTTCCATAAAAACACGGCCAAGAGAATTGATTTCTATTATTTATCGTTTTTTCTTTTTTTGAAAATATTATTTATCGGTTAAGATAGAGCAAGTAAAGGGTGGAGAAAGGCACTAAACGGATGAATATTTCTTACCAGCTTTCCTCCACCGTCTACAACTGGTAATCGGTGGTATTTACTCCCGAGCAATAACCTGATATCAGGTTTGGGTTATTGTATAACTTTTTAACAGACAAAATAGAAACAAACACACAAAAATCGGGAAGCAGTGTTGTGAAAAACGCATAGATGGCACATCTTTATATTTAGTATAAAAAAATTCAGTTTTCTATTTATGCTGTTCTGGGAAACAGAAAACATATTATTCAATTCCATCAAAACACATTTCAAACTGAAGTAGGGAACAGTTTTGATAACAAAAAGGAAACACTGTCTTTTCCAAATAACCAAAACATCAAACATGTGCACTTTTCCAGTTACTTTAAGCAAACTAATTAGAGTACGTGGAAACTTAATGAGTACCTCACAGCATCTCCCAGATTAGTAGTTTTACGGACAGCGAGTGGTGAGGGGGTCATCAAATCGCCAATGACTTTCCCATGGGTTTTGCTTAGAAGTTTCTGGATCTCATTAAATGCCTGCCATATTGTCCAAAGTTAGCGTATATACATACTCCCGAGGCTCTATATGATGCAAATAAGTCTCACAGGATTCATTATGGATCCATTCATAAGTCACAAGCCGTCTTTAATTATTCATGAACCTTTAGGAAAATGTTATCTTGTGAAAGTTCCAGGTTTCACTGACAAAATAAACAAAATTCTGGAAACACCATTGTTATGTGACCATTGAAATCTTTCTCAACAAGTAAAAATATTTCTCCTCTGTTCTTTAAACTGAGCTACTCTCAAGACTGTTAGTTTCTAACTTCAGAACCAAAACATAACTTTCACCCTCTACGAATTTTGATGGTGGGAAATTTAACAGAAAGTGAAATCAGAACATTTTCTCCTGTGTCCAAACAGGTTAGATTATCAGATCAACAAAATGAATTTGGGATATGCTTGTTTAAATCTGGATAGTTCCTTCAAGCATGAATTCATTGAAGGAACCAGGTGCAACATAAACAATGAACTAAAGTGATCTTAAAGTAATTTTTGGAAACTAAGTAGTTAATGTCGAAATTAGCGAATGAACTCTTACATACCTTCCAAGTACTATCAACGTCAGGAAAGAGATTCGAATCAACTTCACGAACACCTAAAAGCCAGAAAATTGACCAATGCCAAATTAGATTTACAGAAAACACACAACTTATCCAAGAGAGACCTCTTAATTTTTAAAGTGACGCAAATCACAACAAACAACTGCAACCCTTCATACTAATTACACGAAACTATGCTTTTATAATTTTAGTCTAAAGCAGCACCTGAGATAGAGTCAAGCGCTAGCAAGTCATAATCCGAGACGACGCCAACCTGCAGCAGCGATACAAGAATTAGTACAAATGTAAGGTTCACATACTCAATAAAGTAACAGGGAAACCCCACACATCAACTGACCCCTGAAACATATCTACACAAAATTACATCAGAAGTTATATGCTAACAATCGATGGTGCTATCTCAGAGATTAAACGTGACTATCCTTGTACAGATTCTATCCTCTAAAGCTCCACAAAATTGTGTCAAGACTCAAAAGTAATACCAGGTTAACTATCTGGTACCCAGATCCAAATAATATTAAGTAATAAGTATCTATATTCCCAAATGATGTATTACCTTAGGTCCCAGCCAAACATAGAGAACAAAAAGGCAATAAACTAGTGATGGTACAAGGAGATTTTGATTCACCAATGCTAGGAGAACCATTACTTAATTGAAACCTTAATGGAAACAGAAATACTTTAAAAAGGGGTGACTATTTCCAGAAGCAACGTCCTGATGATAAGTCATATAAGCCATAACTTAATTGAATTCTTAATGGAAACAGAAATACTTAAAAACCACATTGCCAATATCCACAAAACTCAAATAAGAAAACACGACCAGATTGATAACACTAGTAATAATTGGAAATAAGCAAATGTGCAGATGAATTACCAATTTCCAATTATCATCAATCACAGGAAATCCAGATACCCTCTTATTCACTAGAGTTTCCAAAGCTGTTCAAAACAATGTAGCTATTGAGACACTGCTGTCAAACAATATTAATGCTGATATTTTATATACATAATCGAATTGACAATACCACATTTAATTTTCCAAAATTCAATCTGCAAGATAATTAAGCATAACTAGCAATTGTCATAGGAAAAGACGTATTGGCAGTTGATTATGGATAGAGATGAGTCGTCCTAATGTACCTTCACCGACAGAAGTCGTGGTCTTGACAACGTGTAAGTCTTCTTTTTTAGTCATGAAATCGCCGACGGTGTACTCATCACTCCTTTGCTGCTTAAGTAAACAAGAGTTCTTAGCACAATGCACATGATAATGAAAACTAATACAAATTCATGACCTGTGTTCTATAAAGCGAGCCTATATGGAAATTAGACGGGGCCAATGCGGTAGGCAGAGCCCTAGAAGCCTAATAGATTAAGCGGAATTAGGCTGTGATTAAGCAGAATTATGCGAGATTAGGCACTAGGCAGCAAAATTCGAGATAATTGTTCATGACTATGAAACGGCCAAATCTCCATTTGACTAATATCTTTAATAATGGTCATCGAAATAATTGGCAAAACAAAAATGATAAACACACAATTACATATATGCTTTCTGACATCAGTTGTGAGGGACAGGGACTTTGCAAATATTTTCTAAAAAAACGAGTTAAAAAAGTGCTTGTCAGGTAGATTTAGATAAATAATATCGTATGCTCTAACAATCGTAACTATAATGATGATGAAAGTTAATATAAGAGTTGAGAGTATGTGTGCATAACTAAAATTTTAAAAGGCGGATTAGCAGAATTGAGATAATTTAGTTGTTTCGCATGTGTATAAGCCAGTAATTTATATTTAGTTTGTGTGTTTGGCAACAGATTTTCTTGTAAAAGTCCTATAGTATATAAATCAGCTGTGAAAAAGATGCCTAAAAAATCCAACGAAAATCCAGTTTTTTTGTGTGTGGATTTTTTAGCTTTCTGAGACTAAAAGAGTCTGGTTTTTTATAAAACTAAATAATCTAAATGTCCTAACACGAGTGATTTTTAATATAAAAAATCTAGACATCATCTCGTAAAACGTCCAATTGCTATAATTTCAATAATTACAATATACCAGATGTAAACAAAATAATACTCCCTCCGTTCCCATTTAATTGTCCATTACGAAACTAGGTGCAATTTTGACCGGCTTATAACTTGTATCAAAATTATCGAAATGGTTTTTTTTTAAATCTAATCATAAAATTTAACATCTGAACTACATGATCAATGTTAGAGTAATTATCTCACACCACATCGTCTAGATAATAATCGAGCATGTGGTTTATAAAGAGATATACATCCTTACCATTACGAGGTCATTTAATGGTAAAGTAATATGGATTCTAATAATCAACTTTTAAAATTTTTCATTCCGACAATTTTAATACAAGTTATTGGTCTGTCAAAATTGCACGTAGTTTCATAACGGACAATATTAAATAGGAATGGAGGGAGTATTGGTCTGTCAAAATTGCACGTAGTTTCATAGCGGATAATATTAAATAGGAACGGAGGGAGTATTGGTCTGTCAAAATTGCACGTAGTTTAATAGCGGACAATATTAAATAGGAACGGAGGGAGATGAGAAAACAGCGCGCTTGTTTGTGTAAGATAGCATCATATTCATTTAATTTTAAAAATACTGAAAAGTACCGAAGTAGAGTTCGCCAACGTGGAGCAAAGGAGACGTCGACGACGTGGGAATACGGCCGAGCTGTTGAGATTACGGCCGTGGTTAATGAGAAATGTTGGAACTTTGGGCAGGGTGACGTGGACTATCGACTCCATTGCTGTTCTAATACTCTCTCTCTCTATATATATATATACATATGTATGTATGTATATATATATATGGAAATGAATGGCGGGACTTTTCTTTAACCCCACAATCTTTTCAAGCCTTTTTTGTGGGACTACTATTATTTTAAACTATTATATTAAGGTACAGTTCATATGCACGTTAACTTAGAAATTAACTTCAATATTTTTTTTATAAAAATGTTTCAAATCAAGATTTGATTAGTGAAAATCTCTACGGTTTCACGACGGGAACATAAATATGTGTATTTTTTTTTCGAGATGTATAATGACATGTTTTGGAAATTATAGTAAAATTTAAAAATTCAAAATATGTCATTATACATCTCGGGAAAAAAAAGACGCATATTTGTATTTCCGTCGTGAAACCGTGAAGATTTGTATTTTAATCAAATCTTGATTTGGAGTGTTTCTACAAAAAAGTGTCCAAGTTGATATAAATGCAACTCCTCCCAAATATTAAAATATTCCGCTTAAGATTGGAACGTTTTTTTCTCAACATCGTAGCTTGTTAGTAAGATGCATTTGGACCGAAATTTTGAATCAAATGGGCAACAGCGATATTTAGTTTGAACTTTGAAGAGTAGAATATTCTTCAATGGTTGAAAACTTGAAATTGTGGTGTTTTGTTTAACTTTGAAGAATCGGTTTAAACCTTTGAATTGTCTCCAATGAATTGAATGGTATATATAAAGTGCCAGGTTAAGCCAATTTACACAATATTTCTGAAATTGGATAAACTATTATTGCAAAATATTCACAAGATAGTTCAGATTGGGGCCTGGGGTGCGGTTAAAATGTAACGGAACTCCAGTTGAAGACTCAGTGGTGGAATGTTATAGAACACCTCAATTGAGCACTAACTCTTAACAATTTTGCTAACAAAATCTCAAGCAAATCCAGATCCATAACGATCAGGATTCAACAAGTCATGATTAAGCATTATAATGCCTGGGAGAAGGATATTTTCCCAGGAAAGTGCAACCACAGTAGAATCCAAATGATCTTACTGTTGGTAGTTCCAAACAATATACAGCCACTTAAAACTACTGGAAGTTTATTGCTCCATGCGGAAGACGGTGAAAAATAAAGATACAAAATATACATCCACTTAAAACTACCAGTTATCAAAGGTTATTGCTTAGAGCGCAAGACGGTGAAAAAAGGAAATTAAAGATATAAATAATCTAACAGATTACTAACCTATCAAAGAAACATTGCAAGACCGAAACTAAGCTTTCACAATATTCACAACTTATTACCTACAAGACGGAACACAAAATACCCCCAACAAAAAGGTGACTACATATTTGCTAATTAACCTCTTATACCTTATATTGAGGTCAACAAGCTAGAGAAGATATCATTTATTCGTCAAGCTTCCTGTCGATTACCACGCCTCAATCTCAACCCCTCATCATTTTCTCTCCGGATCAAATCAACGTCCAGATAATCAGTATCTCTTGCTTCTGCGGAATTCTGCACCTCAGGGGAGCTTTCTCTTTCCAACGTAGGCTCCCCGAAATTATGGAGCCTACGGCCTATTAAATATCGATCATCGCGTATCGAGTTATGAAGATTTGTGAACCAAACATGGAATCGCTTAGCACAAAAGCATATCAAACTGAAGGCAAGACATCCCAACCAAGCAAACCGATAAACAGCTGAATTGACGATTAAGGGGTATCCTAGTACTGGGAAAACCCCTTTCGCTAGCACATAGGGTACACATAATGCAGTGAGAAGTTTCATTATAATAGGAACTACTATCTCGCGGAAAACCCAGAAACCCCTTAATCGTGAAAATCCATCTTCTTTGACCCTTTCAAACTTTATTCGCCAGCTATCGTCGACCAAAGGCACCATATGATCCAGCATAACCTGAATAACAAGAAGACCATGAAACGCCACTCAAACCCACAGAATGGAAGTACTTATAGATGGTGAGGAACTAAAAAGACTTTGCTATTAACCAAAACTTACTTTTATAAGTAACATAAAGCAAATAATACCAAATCGAGTCCAAACTCTACAGAGGAGTAGACAGGCTTGTGCTAAAGAAGTTCTACGATATTGCATCGAAGTTTTTAAACATACATGATACAGCACTCAAATGCAGGAAATCAAGTCAACTGAAAAATCCAGTACATCTTAGATACACCGCACATGTATTAAAGTGGGAAGTTAATGTCTTAGGAATGAGTATTATGAGTAGAATGTTTAATAGACAGCAATCCACAAACAGAAAAAGTAACAATTTTAGTTAGGTTCTTGAACAATCTCGTGATAGTAAGCCAATGTAAGGAGAAACGTGCAAATTATTGAAACAATCTGCTTAATAAAAATTAGAATTATCAACTTTTTCGTTATTAGGATATTTTTGAGGCAATATGAGGTCTCAGATTTGATCAATTATAGCAAAAACAAATAAAAATAATATCAGCACTATTGCAATACTCAAATACTGATCTACACGTATCTGAAGGAACCAATATTAACATGGAATTCAAACATTAAGCTCTTTCCGCTTACCAATCTAGTCCAGATCTTTAGGAAGATGAGACCCAAAGCCCAGTCTTGATACAATAGAAAAACTGGGCTTTCATCAACAGGTACCCGCATGGGCACAATTACCAGAAGTTCAAAGAGCAGTCCAATCAAAACAGGAATGACAAATATCTGAAGGGAAAGCATATACGAGAGTTAAATAGCAATATACCCATTGAAATAACAGTAGAAAGATAAAATTCAAATATAATTCCTTCTTTGAATAATTAAACTTACCCAAATGGACAACAGCGCAGAACTCTTAAAAACAATGACACCCCATTTCCAAATCTGTTTCATAAGCACAGCTGCCCTCTTAGACTTTATATGGTCAATGGAATATCTGATTCCAGCTATAGCTGTCCAAATGACATAGCTTCCAATAGCAAATGCATATAAATCTGAACACAAATATGAGATATTTATTAGCGTCCTTGTACTCGAGTTGCAGCTGGATTCACAGAGGTGTTAAACGCTTTGAGGAGAGAATTCAAATTTGAATAGTAAGACGATCTCTTTAGACAACTGGTCGTTATACATTGACCTAAATCTTAAAAAACTGGAGTTGTAAGCGAATGCGAAAATAGGTAAATTTCGGATACTGGTGTATGCACAATCAATTAGAGAAAAAATCCAATCCATTTCTAACCACACTGTCGAAATTCAAGCTAGAGAAACCTTCTTTGCGCTAACATATTCTATGTCTAGTCTTAACAAAAAGGGAACTATGGTTGAATAACAAAAATAGAAAATAAAAGGGAAATTATTGGCTATTAATCTATAATTTTGATACCCAAAAAAAAAGACTCAGTACCACGCATCCCTGATCCCTCTATAACAGTCCTATTATACTTAATTTCAGTCAATATTTCAGAAAATTGCAAAGGTGGCTTCAAGGTTGCATCATTGTGGTGAATTCCTAATGTATCTGAATAATTGACAATTCAATTCATTAAAACTCTTTTCGACTTCACTATCCCAT